>OX383262.1:15714271-17142214 GCA_947522985.1 Lithophane socia | reverse complement strand
AACCTACCTAACCTAACCTAACCTAACCTAACCTAACCTAACCTAACCTAACCTAACCTAACCTAACCTAACCTAACCTAACCTAACCTAACCTAACCTAACCTAACCTAACCTAACCTAACCTAACCTAACCTAACCTAACCTAACCTAACCTAACCTAACCTAACCTAACCTAACCTAACCTAACCTAACCTAACCTAACCTAACCTAACCTAACCTAACCTAACCTAACCTAACCTAACCTAACCTAACCTAACCTAACCTAACCTAACCTAACCTAACCTAACCTAACCTAACCTAACCTAACCTAACCTAACCTAACCTAACCTAACCTAACCTAACCTAACCTAACCTAACCTAACCTAACCTAACCTAACCTAACCTAACCTAACCTAACCTAACCTAACCTAACCTAACCTAACCTAACCTAACCTAACCTAACCTAACCTAACCTAACCTAACCTAACCTAACCTAACCTAACCTAACCTAACCTAACCTAACCTAACCTAACCTAACCTAACCTAACCTAACCTAACCTAACCTAACCTAACCTAACCTAACCTAACCTAACCTAACCTAACCTAACCTAACCTAACCTAACCTAACCTAACCTAACCTAACCTAACCTAACCTAACCTAACCTAACCTAACCTAACCTAACCTAACCTAACCTAACCTAACCTAACCTAACCTAACCTAACCTAACCTAACCTAACCTAACCTAACCTAACCTAACCTAACCTAACCTAACCTAACCTAACCTAACCTAACCTAACCTAACCTAACCTAACCTAACCTAACCTAACCTAACCTAACCTAACCTAACCTAACCTAACCTAACCTAACCTAACCTAACCTAACCTAACCTAACCTAACCTAACCTAACCTAACCTAACCTAACCTAACCTAACCTAACCTAACCTAACCTAACCTAACCTAACCTAACCTAACCTAACCTAACCTAACCTAACCTAACCTAACCTAACCTAACCTAACCTAACCTAACCTAACCTAACCTAACCTAACCTAACCTAACCTAACCTAACCTAACCTAACCTAACCTAACCTAACCTAACCTAACCTAACCTAACCTAACCTAACCTAACCTAACCTAACCTAACCTAACCTAACCTAACCTAACCTAACCTAACCTAACCTAACCTAACCTAACCTAACCTAACCTAACCTAACCTAACCTAACCTAACCTAACCTAACCTAACCTAACCTAACCTAACCTAACCTAACCTAACCTAACCTAACCTAACCTAACCTAACCTAACCTAACCTAACCTAACCTAACCTAACCTAACCTAACCTAACCTAACCTAACCTAACCTAACCTAACCTAACCTAACCTAACCTAACCTAACCTAACCTAACCTAACCTAACCTAACCTAACCTAACCTAACCTAACCTAACCTAACCTAACCTAACCTAACCTAACCTAACCTAACCTAACCTAACCTAACCTAACCTAACCTAACCTAACCTAACCTAACCTAACCTAACCTAACCTAACCTAACCTAACCTAACCTAACCTAACCTAACCTAACCTAACCTAACCTAACCTAACCTAACCTAACCTAACCTAACCTAACCTAACCTAACCTAACCTAACCTAACCTAACCTAACCTAACCTAACCTAACCTAACCTAACCTAACCTAACCTAACCTAACCTAACCTAACCTAACCTAACCTAACCTAACCTAACCTAACCTAACCTAACCTAACCTAACCTAACCTAACCTAACCTAACCTAACCTAACCTAACCTAACCTAACCTAACCTAACCTAACCTAACCTAACCTAACCTAACCTAACCTAACCTAACCTAACCTAACCTAACCTAACCTAACCTAACCTAACCTAACCTAACCTAACCTAACCTAACCTAACCTAACCTAACCTAACCTAACCTAACCTAACCTAACCTAACCTAACCTAACCTAACCTAACCTAACCTAACCTAACCTAACCTAACCTAACCTAACCTAACCTAACCTAACCTAACCTAACCTAACCTAACCTAACCTAACCTAACCTAACCTAACCTAACCTAACCTAACCTAACCTAACCTAACCTAACCTAACCTAACCTAACCTAACCTAACCTAACCTAACCTAACCTAACCTAACCTAACCTAACCTAACCTAACCTAACCTAACCTAACCTAACCTAACCTAACCTAACCTAACCTAACCTAACCTAACCTAACCTAACCTAACCTAACCTAACCTAACCTAACCTAACCTAACCTAACCTAACCTAACCTAACCTAACCTAACCTAACCTAACCTAACCTAACCTAACCTAACCTAACCTAACCTAACCTAACCTAACCTAACCTAACCTAACCTAACCTAACCTAACCTAACCTAACCTAACCTAACCTAACCTAACCTAACCTAACCTAACCTAACCTAACCTAACCTAACCTAACCTAACCTAACCTAACCTAACCTAACCTAACCTAACCTAACCTAACCTAACCTAACCTAACCTAACCTAACCTAACCTAACCTAACCTAACCTAACCTAACCTAACCTAACCTAACCTAACCTAACCTAACCTAACCTAACCTAACCTAACCTAACCTAACCTAACCTAACCTAACCTAACCTAACCTAACCTAACCTAACCTAACCTAACCTAACCTAACCTAACCTAACCTAACCTAACCTAACCTAACCTAACCTAACCTAACCTAACCTAACCTAACCTAACCTAACCTAACCTAACCTAACCTAACCTAACCTAACCTAACCTAACCTAACCTAACCTAACCTAACCTAACCTAACCTAACCTAACCTAACCTAACCTAACCTAACCTAACCTAACCTAACCTAACCTAACCTAACCTAACCTAACCTAACCTAACCTAACCTAACCTAACCTAACCTAACCTAACCTAACCTAACCTAACCTAACCTAACCTAACCTAACCTAACCTAACCTAACCTAACCTAACCTAACCTAACCTAACCTAACCTAACCTAACCTAACCTAACCTAACCTAACCTAACCTAACCTAACCTAACCTAACCTAACCTAACCTAACCTAACCTAACCTAACCTAACCTAACCTAACCTAACCTAACCTAACCTAACCTAACCTAACCTAACCTAACCTAACCTAACCTAACCTAACCTAACCTAACCTAACCTAACCTAACCTAACCTAACCTAACCTAACCTAACCTAACCTAACCTAACCTAACCTAACCTAACCTAACCTAACCTAACCTAACCTAACCTAACCTAACCTAACCTAACCTAACCTAACCTAACCTAACCTAACCTAACCTAACCTAACCTAACCTAACCTAACCTAACCTAACCTAACCTAACCTAACCTAACCTAACCTAACCTAACCTAACCTAACCTAACCTAACCTAACCTAACCTAACCTAACCTAACCTAACCTAACCTAACCTAACCTAACCTAACCTAACCTAACCTAACCTAACCTAACCTAACCTAACCTAACCTAACCTAACCTAACCTAACCTAACCTAACCTAACCTAACCTAACCTAACCTAACCTAACCTAACCTAACCTAACCTAACCTAACCTAACCTAACCTAACCTAACCTAACCTAACCTAACCTAACCTAACCTAACCTAACCTAACCTAACCTAACCTAACCTAACCTAACCTAACCTAACCTAACCTAACCTAACCTAACCTAACCTAACCTAACCTAACCTAACCTAACCTAACCTAACCTAACCTAACCTAACCTAACCTAACCTAACCTAACCTAACCTAACCTAACCTAACCTAACCTAACCTAACCTAACCTAACCTAACCTAACCTAACCTAACCTAACCTAACCTAACCTAACCTAACCTAACCTAACCTAACCTAACCTAACCTAACCTAACCTAACCTAACCTAACCTAACCTAACCTAACCTAACCTAACCTAACCTAACCTAACCTAACCTAACCTAACCTAACCTAACCTAACCTAACCTAACCTAACCTAACCTAACCTAACCTAACCTAACCTAACCTAACCTAACCTAACCTAACCTAACCTAACCTAACCTAACCTAACCTAACCTAACCTAACCTAACCTAACCTAACCTAACCTAACCTAACCTAACCTAACCTAACCTAACCTAACCTAACCTAACCTAACCTAACCTAACCTAACCTAACCTAACCTAACCTAACCTAACCTAACCTAACCTAACCTAACCTAACCTAACCTAACCTAACCTAACCTAACCTAACCTAACCTAACCTAACCTAACCTAACCTAACCTAACCTAACCTAACCTAACCTAACCTAACCTAACCTAACCTAACCTAACCTAACCTAACCTAACCTAACCTAACCTAACCTAACCTAACCTAACCTAACCTAACCTAACCTAACCTAACCTAACCTAACCTAACCTAACCTAACCTAACCTAACCTAACCTAACCTAACCTAACCTAACCTAACCTAACCTAACCTAACCTAACCTAACCTAACCTAACCTAACCTAACCTAACCTAACCTAACCTAACCTAACCTAACCTAACCTAACCTAACCTAACCTAACCTAACCTAACCTAACCTAACCTAACCTAACCTAACCTAACCTAACCTAACCTAACCTAACCTAACCTAACCTAACCTAACCTAACCTAACCTAACCTAACCTAACCTAACCTAACCTAACCTAACCTAACCTAACCTAACCTAACCTAACCTAACCTAACCTAACCTAACCTAACCTAACCTAACCTAACCTAACCTAACCTAACCTAACCTAACCTAACCTAACCTAACCTAACCTAACCTAACCTAACCTAACCTAACCTAACCTAACCTAACCTAACCTAACCTAACCTAACCTAACCTAACCTAACCACCCATTATCACTTACGCTGCTGGCATATGGGGGCACATAGTAAGCAGGAAGAGCGTCAAAAAACAAGTCGCCAGCCTTCAGCGGGGATTCGCACTGAAGGCCATTCGTGCCTTCCGGACCGTCTCTACTACTGCCGCTCTAGCACTCGCAGAGCTCATGCCCCTAGATCTCAGGATCCAAGAAATTCACCACGTCGAGACGATCCGCCTCACAGGCACTAGTTACCTTTTGCCAGCGGACATAACTCCTGAACGCCCCACACCCGTGCGTGAGCTACTACATCCTGCACTAAGAATACCAAAATCAGTTACCAGCACCCGGACAAATAGACAGGCTGAAGATGAGACGACCCAATTAACACCCCGAACACCTCACAACATCTTCACTGACGGCAGCAAGCAGGACGACGGTACCGTCGGAGCGGCCTTTGTTTGCTACGACCCAGGAGGAACAACCGCAACGAAAAAATTCAAACTGCACAACACCTGCACAGTCTTCCAGGCAGAACTGTTGGCAATCCTGGAAGCTTGCAAATGGGCAAATACAAAGGCACAAACCAACACCACCATCTTCACTGATTCCCAATCTGCTATACAGGCAATCGCAGACCGCAGCAACACACACCCTCTGGTCACAGAAATACACAAAACCATATTCAATCACACACACACACAAACTCACACAAGCACAGAAACACCACCACGTATTAAAATTACGTGGGTGAAAGGCCACAGTGGAATTGCGGGCAACGAGGCTGCGGATGATGCCGCGAAAATGGCCACTCGGCTTCACAAAACACCAGACTACAAAGCATACCCGATGTCTTATGTCAAACACAAACTTAGATTAGCCAACCTGGCTAAGTGGCAAGCCAGGTACGCGTCAAGTGAGCAGGGACAACACACCAAAGCCATATTCCCAACATTACAACAAATTACTAAATTCCGCAAAAAGATAGACCAAAACTTTTATTTCACTCAAATTCTGACAGGACATGGCTTTCATAAACAGTACCTCCATCGTTTTAAAATTACTGCAGACGACAATTGTCCCTGCCACGACGACACAGTACAAAGCCTCGACCACCTCCTCAGGGATTGCCCCAGATTTGCCATGGATCGCATGCGATATGAGGCAGTCTCTGAGAGGTTTGGCATTACGGCATATGACATCGGGATGCTTACGAGAAAAGAAGAAGTCTTTGACGCGTACATAACATACGTGACCAAAATACTGAGCACGCTGAAAAGTTTCAACGGCACGTGAAAATACCCTAACAATATTATATTTATTATTCTACATATTATAAATCTTTATTAGTTAATATTTATCACTAATATATATTCAAACAACAAAGCGAATAAGAAATTAAAAAATAAGAATCCGTATCAAATCGCGGATTCTGAATAACTAAAAAACAGTTGAAAATACATAAAACATAAAGAAAAACAAGCGAACCAAACAATAAAAAAAAAAAAAAAAAAAAACCTAACCTAACCTAACCTAACCTAACCTAACCTAACCTAACCTAACCTAACCTAACCTAACCTAACCTAACCTAACCTAACCTAACCTAACCTAACCTAACCTAACCTAACCTAACCTAACCTAACCTTTTTTTTTTTTTTTTTTTTGTTGCCGGGGTGGAAAATCCTCATGGATGTCCTCCGCCCTGGGGCGGGCGGAGGGGTCTGTCAGACTCTTACTGACTAAAAACCACCCCGGTGTTCCGACTCACACCTACGCCGGGGGTCGCGGGAACGTAAAAATCTTCCGCAACCCCCGACTGGTGCCGGCCCGCCATCGCGGGCCTCCTCGGGTCAGGGGGGGGAGTGAGGTGTTTGACTCCCCCCGTGACGTCTAAGAGGGGCGCGCGTGGAACACTACGCGCCGCCACCTCGGGTCCTGATGTATGGGGGGCGACGAACGTCCCCGAGTTCGTCGCCCCTGGACCCATTTAGGGGGGCTGGAAGAGGGCGTTATCCGCCCTCCGCCGACGCCCGGTGCGCCTGCTGCGGGCCGGGTGAGTGGACGAGATCTCCCTCTCCCTTTCCGCAGCCTCCTTCTGCGAGACGACTGTCTCGCAGTAGGAAACCACCGCGTCCCAGGACTCCTCGCTGTCGACCATCGACTCAACGACGGCCGGCAGCGAGAGGTCACTGCCTACTTCTGAAATGAGGGCACGGCGCGGCTCCTCCCAAGCGGCACACTCTGCCAGCGTATGCCGCGCCGTGTCCTCCCGGCAGTCGACGCAGTGGTGACACCGAGCGTCCGGCTCCCTGTTTATGCGAAACAGGTACTTCCCGAAGCAACCATGCCCCGAGAGCACCTGCGTCACCCGAAACGACAGGGAGCCGTGCCTCCTCCCGAGCCAGCGCTCGAGCACCGGCCGGACCGCCTCGATGATGTCGAGGCCGGCGGTAGGGCGTGAAAGCCTTTCCCGCCATTCCGCCACCAGGACCTCGCGAAGCTGAGACCGATGCAGCTCTATGTGTCGCTGCATCGGTTGCTCACCCCGCGCCCTCGCTTCCTCGCGCCACCGATACGATGACGCGAGTACTTTCGCCTCGAGGTCCCAGGGCGGGGATCCGGCCAGTGCACAAGCCGCCTCGTAGGAGATCGTGCGATACCCCCTGATGACTCTGACGGCCATCGCTCTCTGCGGCTTGCGCAGGACTGCGATACTACCGGCCGTCAGGTCAGCCGCCCAGATCGGGGCCCCGTAAAGGGCCATCGATCGCACGATCCCCACGTAGAGCCGCCTACAAGCGGCGCTCGGGCCCCCCAGATTGGGAAGCAGCGTTGACAGCGCTCCAGCAGCGCCCAGCAACTTGGGCGCCAGCCGTCGGAAGTGGGGCCCGAAGTCCCACCGGCTGTCGAGCACCAATCCCAGGTACTTCATGGTGGACTCGACAGCGATCCGAGCCCCCCCGACCACGATGTGAGAGCCGGGTGGCGGCGCCCGCCGGGGGCCATGAAACACCATGGCCTCCGACTTGCTGAGGGCCACCTCCAGGCCTAGGCGACGTATGCGGCTCACCACCTGTGAGACCGCAGCCGTCGCCAACAACGCTGCCTCCCTGTGCGAGCTCCCCCGGGCAGTGACCAGCGTGTCATCCGCATAACACGTCAGGTCGACCCCCGGACTGAGCTCGCCCCTCAGCACCCAGTCGTACCCGATGTTCCACAGGAGCGGGCCTACAACCGAGCCCTGTGGAACACCGCACGACATGCGGCGCTGGTTTCCGCCATCACGTCCCATGTAGGTGACACACCTCTCCGAAAGATAAGCCCCAACGATGTGGCGGAGGTAGGGAGGCACCCCATGGTACCGCAGTGCCTCCCGAATACAACTCCAGGGCAGGGTGTTGAAGGCGTTGGAGATGTCCAAGGACACCGCCAACATCACCCCGCCCCGAGACACCGCTTCCTCCGCCAGGACTCTAACCCGCGACACAGCGTGGATTGTGGAGCGCCCATGCCGAAACCCGAACTGGCTGTCGTCCAGGTCCGGCCCCTCTCTGCACAAGTGGCCGACGAGGCGGGCTGCGATTATCCGCTCGAACAGCTTGCCCACCTCGTCTAGCAGCACTATGGGCCGGTACGCGGACGGCGAGTCCGCAGGGCGCCCCGCCTTCCTGAGCAGGACCAGACGACCAGATTTCCACAAAGTGGGAAACTGGCCCTGCTCAAGGCACGCTGTGTAGAGTCCTCTCAGTTGGGGCTCAAGCTCCTTCAGAGCGAGGGCTAACACGCAGCCGTGGATCCCGTCGGGCCCCGGAGCCACGTTCTTGGCCCGGAGCCGCATCACGGCCGCCCTCAACTCTGCCTGTGTCACCTCTGGGACGCTGATGGCGTTCTCCTCCTCTGTAGACTCTGCGGCTGTGGGCAAAGCCATCGGCGGCGGAGTATGCTCCGCTCTTGCCGGGAAGAGGGCTGCAACCACCTCTTCCAGCAGCTCGGGTTGAAGACTCTCCGTAAGTGGGGGCGCCGCGGCTCGAAGTTTCCCTCGGACCGCGCGATAAGGGCGCCCCCACGGATCCCCGTCTAGAGTCTCCAACATAACCTAACCTAACCTAACCTAACCTTTTTTTTTTTTTTTTTTTTTTTTTTTTTTTTTTCCGGGGTGGAAAATCCTCATGGATGTCCACCGCCCTGGGGCGGGCGGAGGGGTCTGTCAGACTCTTACTGACTAAAAACCACCCCGGTGTTCCGACTCACACCTACGCCGGGGGTCGCGGGAACTTAAAAATCTTCCGCAACCCCCGACTGGTGCCGGCCCGCCGCTGCGGGCCTCCTCGGGTCAGGGGGGGGAGTGAGGTGTTTGACTCCCCCCGTGACGTCTAAGAGGGGCGCGCGTGGAACACTACGCGCCGCCACCTCGGGTCCTGATGTTTGGGGGTGACGGACGTCCCCGAGTCCGTCACCCCTGGACCCATTTAGGGGGGCTGGAAGAGGGCGTTATCCGCCCTCCGCCGACGCCCGGTGCGCCTGCTGCGGGCCGGGTGAGTGGACGAGATCTCCCTCTCCCTTTCCGCAGCCTCCTTCTGCGAGACGACTGTCTCACAGTAGGAAACCACCGCGTCCCAGGACTCCTCGCTGTCGACCATCGACTCAACGACGGCCGGCAGCGAGAGGTCACTGCCTACTTCTGAGATGAGGGCACGGCGCGGCTCCTCCCAAGCGGCACACTCTGCCAGCGTATGCCGCGCCGTGTCCTCCCGGCAGTCGACGCAGTGGTGACACCGAGCGTCCGGCCCCCTGTTTATGCGACACAGGTACTTCCCGAAGCAACCATGCCCCGAGAGCACCTGCGTCACCCGAAACGACAGGGAGCCGTGCCTCCTCCCGAGCCAGCGCTCGAGCACCGGCCGGACCGCCTCGATGATGTCGAGGCCGGCGGTAGGGCGTGAAAGCCTTTCCCGCCATTCCGCCACCAGGACCTCGCGAAGCTGAGACCGATGCAGCTCTATGTGTCGCTGCATCGGTTGCTCACCCCGCGCCCTCGCTTCCTCGCGCCACCGATACGATGACGCGAGTACTTTCGCCTCGAGGTCCCAGGGCGGGGATCCGGCCAGTGCACAAGCCGCCTCGTAGGAGATCGTGCGATACCCCCTGATGACTCTGACGGCCATCGCTCTCTGCGGCTTGCGCAGGACTGCGATACTACCGGCCGTCAGGTCAGCCGCCCAGATCGGGGCCCCGTAAAGGGCCATCGATCGCACGATCCCCACGTAGAGCCGCCTACAAGCGGCGCTCGGGCCCCCCAGATTGGGAAGCAGCGTTGACAGCGCTCCAGCAGCGCCCAGCAACTTGGGCGCCAGCCGTCGGAAGTGGGGCCCGAAGTCCCACCGGCTGTCGAGCACCAATCCCAGGTACTTCATGGTGGACTCGACAGCGATCCGAGCCCCCCCGACCACGATGTGTGAGCCGGGTGGCGGCGCCCGCCGGGGGCCATGAAACACCATGGCCTCCGACTTGCTGAGGGCCACCTCCAGGCCTAGGCGACGTATGCGGCTCACCACCTGTGAGACCGCAGCCGTCGCCAACAACGCTGCCTCCCTGTGCGAGCTCCCCCGGGCAGTGACCAGCGTGTCATCCGCATAACACGTCAGGTCGACCCCCGGACTGAGCTCGCCCCTCAGCACCCAGTCGTACCCGATGTTCCACAGGAGCGGGCCTACAACCGAGCCCTGTGGAACACCGCACGACATGCGGCGCTGGTTTCCGCCATCACGTCCCATGTAGGTGACACACCTCTCCGACAAATAAGCCCCAACGATGTGGCGGAGGTAGGGAGGCACCCCATGGTACCGCAGTGCCTCCCGAATACAACTCCAGGGCAGGGTGTTGAAGGCGTTGGAGATGTCCAAAGACACCGCCAACATCACCCCGCCCCGGGACACCGCTTCCTCCGCCAGGACTCTAACCCGCGACACAGCGTGGATTGTGGAGCGCCCATGCCGAAACCCGAACTGGCTGTCGTCCAGGTCCGGCCCCTCTCTGCACAAGTGGCCGACGAGGCGGGCTGCGATAATCCGCTCGAACAGCTTGCCCACCTCGTCTAGCAGCACTATGGGCCGGTACGCGGACGGCGAGTCCGCAGGGCGCCCCGCCTTCCTGAGCAGGACCAGACGACCAGATTTCCACAACGTGGGAAACTGGCCCTGCTCAAGGCACGCTGTGTAGAGTCCTCTCAGTTGGAACCTAACCTAACCTTTTTTTTTTTTTTTTTTTTTTTTTTTTTTTCCGGGGTGGAAAATCCTCATGGATGTCCTCCGCCCTGGGGCGGGCGGAGGGGTCTGTCAGACTCTTACTGACTAAAAACCACCCCGGTGTTCCGACTCACACCTACGCCGGGGGTCGCGGGAACTTAAAAATCTTCCGCAACCCCCGACTGGTGCCGGCCCGCCGCTGCGGGCCTCCTCGGGTCAGGGGGGGGAGTGAGGTGTTTGACTCCCCCCGTGACGTCTAAGAGGGGCGCGCGTGGAACACTACGCGCCGCCACCTCGGGTCCTGATGTATGGGGGGCGACGGACGTCCCCGAGTCCGTCGCCCCTGGACCCATTTAGGGGGGCTGGAAGAGGGCGTTATCCGCCCTCCGCCGACGCCCGGTGCGCCTGCTGCGGGCCGGGTGAGTGGACGAGATCTCCCTCTCCCTTTCCGCAGCCTCCTTCTGCGAGACGACTGTCTCGCAGTAGGAAACCACCGCGTCCCAGGACTCCTCGCTGTCGACCATCGACTCAACGACGGCCGGCAGCGAGAGGTCACTGCCTACTTCTGAGATGAGGGCACGGCGCGGCTCCTCCCAAGCGGCACACTCTGCCAGCGTATGCCGCGCCGTGTCCTCCCGGCAGTCGACGCAGTGGTGACACCGAGCGTCCGGCTCCCTGTTTATACGACACAGGTACTTCCCGAAGCAACCATGCCCCGAGAGCACCTGCGTCACCCGAAACGACAGGGAGCCGTGCCTCCTCCCGAGCCAGCGCTCGAGCACCGGCCGGACCGCCTCGATGATGTCGAGGCCGGCGGTAGGGCGTGAAAGCCTTTCCCGCCATTCCGCCACCAGGACCTCGCGAAGCTGAGACCGATGCAGCTCTATGTGTCGCTGCATCGGTTGCTCACCCCGCGCCCTCGCTTCCTCGCGCCACCGATACGATGACGCGAGTACTTTCGCCTCGAGGTCCCAGGGCGGGGATCCGGCCAGTGCACAAGCCGCCTCGTAGGAGATCGTGCGATACCCCCTGATGACTCTGACGGCCATCGCTCTCTGCGGCTTGCGCAAGACTGCGATACTACCGGCCGTCAGGTCAGCCGCCCAGATCGGGGCCCCGTAAAGGGCCATCGATCGCACGATCCCCACGTAGAGCCGCCTACAAGCGGCGCTCGGGCCCCCCAGATTGGGAAGCAGCGTTGACAGCGCCCCAGCAGCGCCCAGCAACTTGGGCGCCAGCCGTCGGAAGTGGGGCCCGAAGTCCCACCGGCTGTCGAGCACCAATCCCAGGTACTTCATGGTGGACTCGACAGCGATCCGAGCCCCCCCGACCACGATGTGTGAGCCGGGTGGCGGCGCCCGCCGGGGGCCATGAAACACCATGGCCTCCGACTTGCTGAGGGCCACCTCCAGGCCTAGGCGACGTATGCGGCTCACCACCTGTGAGACCGCAGCCGTCGCCAACAACGCTGCCTCCCTGTGCGAGCTCCCCCGGGCAGTGACCAGCGTGTCATCCGCATAACACGTCAGGTCGACCCCCGGACTGAGCTCGCCCCTCAGCACCCAGTCGTACCCGATGTTCCACAGGAGCGGGCCTACAACCGAGCCCTGTGGAACACCGCACGACATGCGGCGCTGGTTTCCGCCATCACGTCCCATGTAGGTGACACACCTCTCCGACAAATAAGCCCCAACGATGTGGCGGAGGTAGGGAGGCACCCCATGGTACCGCAGTGCCTCCCGAATACAACTCCAGGGCAGGGTGTTGAAGGCGTTAGAGATGTCCAAGGACACCGCCAACATCACCCCGCCCCGAGACACCGCTTCCTCCGCCAGGACTCTAACCCGCGACACAGCGTGGATTGTGGAGCGCCCATGCCGAAACCCGAACTGGCTGTCGTCCAGGTCCGGCCCCTCTGTGCACAAGTGGCCAACGAGGCGGGCTGCGATTATCCGCTCGAACAGCTTGCCCACCTCGTCTAGCAGCACTATGGGCCGGTACGCGGACGGCGAGTCCGCAGGGCGCCCCGCCTTCCTGAGCAGGACCAGACGACCAGATTTCCACAACGTGGGAAACTGGCCCTGCTCAAGGCACGCTGTGTAGAGTCCTCTCAGTTGGGGCTCAAGCTCCTTCAGAGCGAGGGCTAACACGCAGCCGTGGATCCCGTCGGGCCCCGGAGCCACATTCTTGGCTCGGAGCCGCATCACGGCTGCCCTCAGCTCTGCCTGTGTCACCTCTGGGACGCTGATGGCGTTCTCCACCTCTGTAGACTACCTAACCTAACCTAACCTAACCTAACCTAACCTAACCTTTTTTTTTTTTTTTTTTTCCGGGGTGGAAAATCCTCATGGATGTCCTCCGCCCTGGGGCGGGCGGAGGGGTCTGTCAGACTCTTACTGACTAAAAACCACCCCGGTGTTCCGACTCACACCTACGCCGGGGGTCGCGGGAACGTAAAAATCTTCCGCAACCCCCGACTGGTGCCGGCCCGCCATCGCGGGCCTCCTCGGGTCAGGGGGGGGAGTGAGGTGTTTGACTCCCCCCGTGACGTCTAAGAGGGGCGCGCGTGGAACACTACGCGCCTCCACCTCGGGTCCTGATGTATGGGGGGCGACGGACGTCCCCGAGTCCGTCGCCCCTGGACCCATTTAGGGGGGCTGGAAGAGGGCGTTATCCGCCCTCCGCCGACGCCCGGTGCGCCTGCTGCGGGCCGGGTGAGTGGACGAGATCTCCCTCTCCCTTTCCGCAGCCTCCTTCTGCGAGACGACGGTCTCGCAGTAGGAAACCACCGCGTCCCAGGACTCCTCGCTGTCGACCATCGACTCAACGACGGCCGGCAGCGAGAGGTCACTGCCTACTTCTGAGATGAGGGCACGGCGCGTCTCCTCCCAAGCGGCACACTCTGCCAGCGTATGCCGCGCCGTGTCCTCCCGGCAGTCGACGCAGTGGTGACACCGAGCGTCCGGCTCCCTGTTTATGCGACACAGGTACTTCCCGAAGCAACCATGCCCCGAGAGCACCTGCGTCACCCGAAACGACAGGGAGCCGTGCCTCCTCCCGAGCCAGCGCTCGAGCACCGGCCGGACCGCCTCGATGATGTCGAGGCCGGCGGTAGGGCGTGAAAGCCTTTCCCGCCATTCCGCCACCAGGACCTCGCGAAGCTGAGACCGATGCAGCTCTATGTGTCGCTGCATCGGTTGCTCACCCCGCGCCTTCGCTTCCTCGCGCCACCGATACGATGACGCGAGTACTTTCGCCTCGAGGTCCCAGGGCGGGGATCCGGCCAGTGCACAAGCCGCCTCGTAGGAGATCGTGCGATACCCCCTGATGACTCTGACGGCCATCGCTCTCTGCGGCTTGCGCAGGACTGCGATACTACCGGCCGTCAGGTCAGCCGCCCAGATCGGGGCCCCGTAAAGGGCCATCGATCGCACGATCCCCACGTAGAGCCGCCTACAAGCGGCGCTCGGGCCCCCCAGATTGGGAAGCAGCGTTGACAGCGCTCCAGCAGCGCCCAGCAACTTGGGTGCCAGCCGTCGGAAGTGGGGCCCGAAGTCC
This sequence comes from Lithophane socia, assembly GCA_947522985.1. Taxonomy (NCBI): domain Eukaryota; kingdom Metazoa; phylum Arthropoda; class Insecta; order Lepidoptera; family Noctuidae; genus Lithophane; species Lithophane socia. The sequence continues at coordinate 17,127,562 of OX383262.1, read as the reverse complement.
CACCGGCTGTCGAGCACCAATCCCAGGTACTTCATGGTGGACTCGACAGCGATCCGAGCCCCCCCGACCACGATGTGAGAGCCGGGTGGCGGCGCCCGCCGGGGGCCATGAAACACCATGGCCTCCGACTTGCTGAGGGCCACCTCCAGGCCTAGGCGACGTATGCGGCTCACCACCTGTGAGACCGCAGCCGTCGCCAACAACGCTGCCTCCCTGTGCGAGCTCCCCCGGGCAGTGACCAGCGTGTCATCCGCATAACACGTCAGGTCGACCCCCGGACTGAGCTCGCCCCTCAGCACCCAGTCGTACCCGATGTTCCACAGGAGCGGGCCTACAACCGAGCCCTGTGGAACACCGCACGACATGCGGCGCTGGTTTCCGCCATCACGTCCCATGTAGGTGACACACCTCTCCGAAAGATAAGCCCCAACGATGTGGCGGAGGTAGGGAGGCACCCCATGGTACCGCAGTGCCTCCCGAATACAACTCCAGGGCAGGGTGTTGAAGGCGTTGGAGATGTCCAAGGACACCGCCAACATCACCCCGCCCCGAGACACCGCTTCCTCCGCCAGGACTCTAACCCGCGACACAGCGTGGATTGTGGAGCGCCCATGCCGAAACCCGAACTGGCTGTCGTCCAGGTCCGGCCCCTCTCTGCACAAGTGGCCGACGAGGCGGGCTGCGATTATCCGCTCAAACAGCTTGCCCACCTCGTCTAGCAGCACTATGGGCCGGTACGCGGACGGCGAGTCCGCAGGGCGCCCCGCCTTCCTGAGCAGGACCAGACGACCAGATTTCCACAAAGTGGGAAACTGGCCCTGCTCAAGGCACGCTGTGTAGAGTCCTCTCAGTTGGGGCTCAAGCTCCTTCAGAGCGAGGGCTAACACGCAGCCGTGGATCCCGTCGGGCCCCGGAGCCACGTTCTTGGCCCGGAGCCGCATCACGGCCGCCCTCAACTCTGCCTGTGTCACCTCTGGGACGCTGATGGCGTTCTCCTCCTCTGTAGACTCTGCGGCTGTGGGCAAAGCCATCGGCGGCGGAGTATGCTCCGCTCTTGCCGGGAAGAGGGCTGCAACCACCTCTTCCAGCAGCTCGGGTTGAAGACTCTCCGTAAGTGGGGGCGCCGCGGCTCGAAGTTTCCCTCGGACCGCGCGATAAGGGCGCCCCCACGGATCCCCGTCTAGAGTCTCCAACATCTCCTCCCTGGCTCGCGTCCTCGACGCGCCGATGGCCAGCCACAGAGTCTCCTTAGCCGCGCGGTACACCTCATACAGCGCGGCCTCTTCGTCAGGGACCCGACGACGTCTCCTCCGATATCGGGTGTACTGGCGTCTAACTGCCACGCACGCGACGCGCAGCTGTGCGATTTCGGCAGTCCACCAATACACCTGGCGCCTTGCGGACTGTGCGTGGACCCGGGGCATGGACGCGTCGCAAATTTGCGTCATCGCCCCGCGGAACCACAGCGCCTCCTGCTCGACGTCGACGGGTCCGTTCGTTGCCGACTCCCGGCTCCAGGCCTGGACAATAGCAGCCTCCTCGAGAAGCTCCCTGTCGATGCGCTTACGTGCCCAGCGCGGACCGTCCGTTCGCGGGGCCGGTGGACCGCGGCCGCCGGCGGTCTGGGCGGAGACGTCGAAGCGGATGTACCTGTGATCCGACAACGTCTCCACCTCCACGGCGACACGCCAGTCACGGACACGGCTCGCGACAGCGGGGCTAGCGAACGAGACGTCCACAATAGAACCGCCCCGCTGCCGAACGCACGTGTGGACCGAGCCCCGATTTAGGACGGTCAGGCCAGTCGTGACCGCCCACTCCTCCAGCGCCTCGCCCTTAGCATCGGTCACAGGGGATCCCCACGCCGCAGACTTGGCGTTGAGATCCCCCAGCAACAGCACCGGGCGAGGGTGGAGTCGGCCCACAACGGCACCCAACTCGACAAGGAACCTCTCGAAGTCGGCGAGACTCTTGTTGGGCGAAAAATACGCCCCAACCGTGCCAATGCCGTCCGCGAGGGCGGCTACCCAGCCGTGACCTCGGGACGGGTTGACGAGAGCCCCGCCAATGATGGCCACCAAACCGTCCAAGTCTCCCACCCAGTTATCCCTGGGGGGGACAAAATACGGTTCGGCGACCACAGCCACGTGAATCGACCACTCTGCCATGCTCTGGAGCAAAAGATCCTGAGCTCTAGCAGAGTGGTTGATATTGCCCTGGAGGAAATGGTAGAGCGCCGTTATGCGCAATCCATTCCCTCCGCACCATTCCTAGGCCGGGAGTCGGCCGAAGGGCAGCCAGGCTGCGGAGGGGGTAAAGAGCCCCCCGCAGCCTTGGCAGCCCCTCTCTTTTTTTTTTTCTTGCTGGTGGCGGGCGCGCCACAGGCCTTTCCACCCGCTCTGTGCCCGGCGGGCCTCCCTGCAGCTGTACAGAGGCTGCAGTTTGGCGCCGCGGAGCACTGGGCCGCCTTGTGGCCGGCCTGGCCGCAGCGATAGCACTGCTCGCTGCGGTCAGTTTCGGCGGTGCACCGTGCCCTGACATGCCCAATGTCCAGGCACCGGTAGCACCGCATGGCCCTGGGCTGCAGCAGCTTGACCCTCGCTGCAACCCAGCCCACCAACAAACGCCCACTGTCAGCGACTTTATTCGCCGCCGCCACCGGGCACCGCACCCAAATCGTGCCGAGCCCGGAAGCGTCGGCGCGTATCTCGCCCGTCCGGATATCTTCGGGCGGACATCCTCCAACTTTGGCGATGGCCGCCACGACCTCAGCCGGGGTCGTCGAGTCGTCCAGGCCTTCGACACGCAACTCCACGGTCTTCATTGGCCTGGACACCCGGACGTCCTCCGGGTTGAGGACCTCCCTCAGCTTGGCGGCCAGGATGTCCGCCTTTTCGCCGCTAGAGGCACCCGACACCTCGAGTAGCCGCGCTCCCGTAATCGCTGGCCTCATTTTGAAGCCAGACGGTGTGCCGAGGTCGGGGAACGCGACATTCGCTTTCGCCGTTGTGAGGACCGCCTTGTAAGTGACGCCCCTTTCGACGGCTCCGGGCTGCAGCGTTATAACCACAGCCGCGGAGCGTGGGGCTCTGACCTTAGGCGGTCCCTTTACCTTCTTCGGTGCCGGTGCTCTAGCGGGCGTCGGAGGCGCCGTCTTCTTCCCATGACGGCGGCCTCTTTTGACGACCGTCGCCCAGGCCTCTGTGGTAGGCCCGGGCGCGGCCGCCGGCGGTGCAGCCGGTGGCGCTGCCGGTGGCGCAGCAGCCCGGGTGGCGGATACGGACGTACCCTCCGCGGGCTTGTTGGGCCCCCTCCCGGACCGGCTCGGTACGGCCGCCGCGCCCGCCGCTGGCTGCTGAGGAAGGAGGTTCCTCCGCTTGTCCGCAGCGAGCGGCGGGCGGAGGTTTCGAGCCGGGAGGAGCCTCGCCTCTATCGCCTCCAGTCGGGCACCCACCATCTCTCCACACTGCATCATGCAGATGCGCGCGATTTTTTCGATGTCTGCATCCGCAAGTGCAGGCATCGAAGATGGTACCGGCGATGGTCTCGACGACAGTGGCACCACAGTCGAGGAGGCGGCCGCGGGAGCTGCCCTCTGGTTGGCAAACTGCCGCTTGAGGTCCTCCAACTCGGATCGGAGACGGCCATTCTCCTCCCATAGCTTCGCCGTCTCCTCCGTGCTAGTGCGGTTAAGGAGGACCTCAACCGCCTCCCTTATGCCGTCTGCCGCCTCTTTAAGAGCACGCGTGAATGTGCCCTTCAGATTGCCCGACTTGGTGGCAACCCTCAAGACAACATCCACGCCGTCCAACACTTGGCGGCTAAGCGCCACCGCCGATACGCTCCCGCCGTCAGCCATGCGAGCAGAGCGCCGCTCTCGGGCCTGTCGGGCCAACTCGCTGACTTCGTCAGCCGCGACAGTCTTTTGCTGCGACCTCTTTGCAGCATTGGCCTCCGCTCTATTGGCTTCCAGCAGGGACACAGTAGAGCCCCCGCCAAGGTCCGCCACCGTGGGCTCGAGGGCCACTTGCTTGGACCCCGAGTCATTCTCTGCGCTGGGCACTGGCGTGTCAGGGCGCTTAAGAAAGCGCCCCAGAGAGTCGCGCGACCCCGCTCCACCAGCAGCGCGACCACGTCCTCTCCTGCCCTTTGACACCTTAGCGGGTACGTTCTCTTCGCTGGAAGAGAACCCCGCGTGCTCTTCATCATCCTTGCGAGCGTGCCTCTTCCAGAACTTGGACGCACGCTCAGCCCCCTCCCCTTTCGTCCGCGAGCGCTTTGAGCTTACACTCGCCACGCTCGCCACACTCATCCTATCAGATGTGGTGTCAGAATCTGACACCACACCCACACCCATCTGCTCGACCAAAACGATCGGCACCTTCTCTGTTTGTTTTGTATTTTTAATTTTATCCATTTGAATCCCACGAGTAGATATAGGTCAGAATGTCCGCCTGGCAGAGCCTAGATACCAGGTAAGCCTACATACTGCAGAGTGCGGCAGGTACTCTACAGGGGAAGCGCTAGCGACTGGTCCCCCACCAGCCACTCATCCTCTCGCCGCGCTTCAAAGCTTAGGATTAGGTGGTTTTTTATCTTAGAGGTAGCCTTCCTCTGGGCCAGGCAATTAAGCCAAGCCCCCGGCGGCGGCATTAGACATGCCTCCGTTCGCTGTCCGGCCAACCCGACTCAGCGAACCCGCCGAAAGTTCTCTCGTTGAAGACAACTCCTCAACGAGAGAAACACGCGCCGCCTTGGTGCGCCTGCACCGCAGCGGCATGGTCACGTCAACTGTCGATCGACTATCGTCGATCGATCAGGAGCGACCCCGTCCCGGTATCTCTCTTAGTCTGGTCTCTCACTTGGGCCTTTCCGGCATGAGTAACTCTACCGGCAGAGCCCCAAGATCATTGAGACGCGCAAGCCCCACCACGACGACAACGTGGAGACACCCTCGGTGGGGAACCTAACCTAACCTAACCTAACCTAACCTAACCTAACCTAACCATATCAACAAACCTTTATAACTTTGCATCCCGGTGACGCATTTTGAAGCTGTTTTCAGCTATTTTGATTTTTATTAGGCTCCGCCCTACTATTTGACAAATATTTTTGACAAAAAACGCGAAAAATTTTTCGTTTTGGGACTTAGAAAAAATTTTCAAAATTTCAACCCTTAATTAATTTTTATCTCGAAATTTTTCTTCTAAATCGTTTTTTCTATTAATTGCAATAGCTACTTACCTGCCTTACCTGTATTCCTGTGCGCGTTCCGCGAACTTGAGTCCAGTCTGGTAGTCGTAATTTCAGGTTTTTCAGTCGAAAAACACGTTTTTCGACAAAAACACAAAATTTTTCTTCAGTAAAAATTCCAATAACCTAATAGATCGCTAGCCCGCGCCGAGACGCGTCTTTTGACACCTCGCACGTGCGTCTAGCGAGAATAGAACTTCAAAAAATTGCCCTCCCACCCACCCTTTAGCGTCTAGCCAGGTAAACTTTTTGAATTTGGCAAAAAATTACCTTTTGATTTTTAGCTCCTTAAGCTACTTCTTAGTCCCAAAATTAACCTCTTGACCTCTTTTTATTTTAGGGTACTGACCTGACGGTCTTTCGGCCGTGAACTATTTTTATTTATTTTTATACTGAAATTTTAAGCTACTTCTGTGCATTTCCCCCATTTACAGGGACGCAGAAGTAGTGGTAGTGTCCTCTGACGTTTAATCTTTGATGAACATCACCTTCACACGGACCGCAACTATGTTCCGCACACCGGCCAAGATAAACGCGAGCTCACCGGGCGCCAGGGGCTCGCCGCGTTCGGCAGAGAAGTCTGGATCCTCGCTGCCCTGTGTGAGGCGTAGCATCGGGGAATGGGAGGCTGGAAAAGCTGAACCTCAGGCCAAGTCACCGACCCACACAGGGCGCGACGCCACACCACCCGCTCCCAGCACTTTTGCGACGCGCCGAGTACTCACGGATGCCGCAAAACCGACGAGGAAACCTGAGTCTGGTCACCCCAATCTCGTTGCGGAGGCGAGAGCTTGCCTAAATAAAGCGAAGCTTCATTTGGGCAACTCTCGCAACCTCAAGACAGAGATTAAGGAGGAGGTTGTTAAGGCCATAAACAGGCTCTATGAGCTGGTGAAGGAGTCGGAGCGGAACAGAGTCCCAGTCCCACCAGCGCCTGCGGTCATAGCCGCAGCCACACCGACAGCCGCGCCACTGAGGCCGGTCACAGAGGAACCGACAGAGCTTATGAAGAGCCTTGTGGAAGGCCTCAAACAGCATAAACAGGCATTGCAGGAGTGCCAACACCACACCCAGGCTCTGTCGGCGAATCTCCAGCAGGCCCCTCGCTATGTCGCAGGCCAAGGTCCAACCTTCGCGGAGATGGCCGCCGTCGTACCGAAGCAGAACATCCAACAGCCTCTTCACTCGGTGGTCGTATCATCAACCAATGATCAAGACACCGGTGAAGAGGTTGTTGAGAAGCTCAGGACGGCGGTGGATGCCAGGAACGAGGGGACCCGAATTGAACGGCTGCGCAAGGTGAGGGACCAGAAAGTGGTGGTTGGTTTCAGGAGCCGAGAAGAGATGGCGAAGGTAACTGAACGCATAAGGAAGACGGGCAATCTAGTGGTGGAGGAAGTTAAGAACAAGGACCCACTAGTCATCATCAAGGATGTCCTCTCCTGCCACACCGATGTGGAGCTTACTCAGGCCCTGCAGCGGCAAAACACCCACCTGATCGGGGACATACCTGTAGAAGACGTAAGGATGGGGGTGAAGTACCGTCGAAAGACGAGGAACCCCCACATGTGCCACGTCATCCTGCAGGTGTCCCCTTCAGTATGGCAGAGGCTGACGGTGGCGGGTCGTGTGCACATCGACCTGCAGCGAGTAAGAGTGCAGGATCAGTCCCCACTGGTGCAGTGCACTCGCTGTTTGCGCTTCGGCCACAGCCGTAAACTGTGCACGCAGCCCGCCGACCTCTGCACCCACTGTGGGGAACCTCACATGAGAGCTGATTGTCCGTCATGGCTGGCAGAGGAGGTCCCAAAATGCCATAACTGCTTATTGGCCAAGGCAGAGAAGATTGACCACAACGCCTTAGACATCCAGTGCCCCATGCGCCTTAAATGGGATGCGTTAGCACGCCTATCGGTGGCGTATTGCTAAGGTGCAGCCAGTTTTTCTTGGAATAAAGACTCGATCAGAACACAACGGTATTTTTTTCAAAATTAGTTCTCGAAAATATAAAACGACATTTAGCATTAAAATAGCAAAACTTTTAAACATAAAACAAGCAAATTGGTGCCAATTTCATGAGAAATTGGCCCAATTAAAAGCCCACCCAAAATTAAACTCATCACAAACTGACACCATCAAACAGAAAATACATTTTGAAATTAGTTTATACACTAAAAATAGTTCAGACAAAATTGACAAAATTAGCGACATTATTAATTTACCGTTGTGGTCAAACGAGCTCGCTGAAGCAAAAAAGGAGGCAAGCACCTTAGTAAACAGCATTTGGAACGCAGCGCCAGTACGGAGTGCACAGACCATCCAGCAGATAAAAGAAACAAATGGGAGTCTGCCTGTATTAAAAATAAGTAATTTGAAAGAAAAGCATAATAAGCTAAAAAGAAACAAATATAGGATAGGCAATAAAAATAAAAAGAATAAGAAAGTATGTCGTTATGATATATTGTATATATATTAGGATAGACATATTATAATATAGTACAGATAAAGAAAGTCATATAATTTATTAGGTATTAGCAAAAGTAGACTCATTAATGGAAAACAAGAAAACACATAAATAGTAAATACATAAAATACAATAGAAGAAGATATATTTAGTAAAGATAAAGAGTAATTACTCTAATATATTAAGTAAAGATTTCCGCAAAGTCACGCTTGAATCAATTAACTATAGTAAATACATAGAAAGAAGAAAATTGGTATGTAAGATGATAGTTAAAGATATTGGATATGGAAAAACCTTAAAGAAAAAGAAAAATAAATAAAAAATTGACAAATTAGGGCTCTGATTACGTCAGAGGGACAATGAGCAAGGGCAGGAGTGTGGTTTTAGCCGGTAGGAGTCCGGCACTGCCCAGACTGGCTCATAAGTGAGCCAGTCTGGGCGTCCATGAGGATTTCCCACTCCTGCCAAACAAAAAAAAAAAAAAAAAAAAAAAAAAAAAAAAACCTAACCTAACCTAACCTAACCTAACCTAACCTAACCTAACCTAACCTAACCAAATGAAATAAAGGCAGAGGTTAAGGTACAGGCGGATCGGCTCTATCTGCTCATCAAAGAGTCCGAGCAGGAGAAAGGACGGGAACCCCCGACTAAAAAGATCCTCAAAAACAAGGGGATCCAAGTCGAGGAGGAGCACAAGGCTGAAGAAGCCCCCTCCCGGGCCTCAGTGGCTATCAGAGAGGACGAGACAGACTCCCTCAGGAAGGTTCTAGAAGAACATAGCCGGAACCTGGCCGTAAATAGTGAGAAAATGGACAGGCTGAAAGAGGCACTACAAGCTAGCCAAGACAATATGGAGAAGTTCTCCTACGCTAGCGTAGCGGCAAGTCGGCCCTCCAACCAAACTCCCAAACAAACTGCACTACACTCCATCGTAGTGACGGCCAGGGACGAAAAGGAAACGGGAGAGCAAGTCCTTGACAGGATCAGGAAAGTAGTCAACGCCAAGGAAGGGGGGATAGCAGTGGAGAAAGTAAGGAAAGCGAAAGACAGAAAGGTTATCGTGGGCTGTCGTTCTGAGGAAGAGAGAAGAAAGTTAAGGGAAAGAATTGGGACAGCGCCTGAGCTGGAAGTTCAAGACATTGTGAATAAAAATCCACAGGTCGTGCTAAAGGACGTGATGCAGTACAATAGCAATGAGGAGATAGTTAAGGCCCTCAGAAAACAAAACGACTGCATTTTTAAGAATCTGAAAGACGACCAGAGTAAGGTGGAATTCCTCTATAGGAAGCGGACCAGAAACCCGCACACGGGTCACGTAGTGTTGAGGGTCGCCACAGAGGTCTGGAGACGCATGCTCGAGGTCGGAGCGGTACATGTGGACCTACAGCGGGTAAGGGTCGAAGACCAGTCCCCGCTCGTCCAGTGCTCGCTCTGCCTCGCCTATGGACATAGTCGCCGACTCTGTACGGAAACCGTAGCAAAATGCGGCCACTGTGGCGGACCTCACATGAGGGCCGAGTGCACGGTTTGGAGTGCTGGTCTACCACCGACCTGCTGTAACTGCACACGTGCCAACTTTGAGCAAGCAGACCATCATGCTTTCAGCTCAGAATGCACTGTAAGAAGAAGATGGGACGCAATAGCCCGGTCAACAATAGCTTACTGCTAAGGGCACCCCGGAGACTCCTGTCCAACAATACTTAAGACCATACCGCGTGGCCCAAGCAAACCTACAACGCAAAGAACTGGCAACCACCGAACTCTTTTTAGAGGCCAGTAAACGGAAGATCGCGTGGGCATTAATCCAGGAGCCGTATGTGGGGGGGGGAAGAGGTATGAAGAGCTACCGTGGGGCGAGAGTCTACCAGTGTGAGGTCGACGGAAGTGGGAGGGTTAAGGCGGCGATTGCCGTCTTTGATCAGGAATTGGATGTCATACCCTACCCAAAACTCACCACTAACAACATCGTTGTGGTTGGGATCCGGACCAAGGCCTGGGAAATCGCAGTAGTCTCCTACTATTTCGAGCCAGACCAACCCATAGGACCATACCTGGATCAAGTGACCCAGATCAAAGCGGAACTGGCCACCGGTAGAGTGTTGATAGGCGGCGATGCAAACGCAAAAAGTGCCTGGTGGGGCAGCATCATTGAGGACCCCAGGGGCGAAGAGATGTCCGGGACCCTGGAAGAGTTGGAGCTTCAGGTGCTAAACACTGGTGATACTCCCACATTTGATACCGTCAGAGGTGGTAGAGTTTTTAGAAGCCATGTGGACGTCACGGCCTGTTCGCTTGATCTTTTTGACCTGATAGATGGCTGGCGGGTCGATACAGGAGCAACATCCTCGGACCATAACACGATACTTTTCGAGATAAAAATTAAAAGGGAAGTGGGGGTAAATATTTGTAGGACAACCAGAAAATTTAATACCAGGAAAGCGGACTGGGAAGCTTTTAAAATACAACTAGAAGAACTTAAAATCGAACATAACGTAAACTTGGAAATAATAAGGGGAATAAATAGTAAGGAAAAATTAGAGGAATTAGTAATAAAATATGTTAATATAATAGTAGAATCATGCAAAAACGCCATCCCAAAAGCATTTAGTAAAAATAAACTCACCTGTCCATGGTGGTCCGAGGAACTCGCTGTGAAAAAGAAAGAGGTAGCGACGAAAAAGAACCGCATCCGCAATGCCGCGCCGGTCCGGCGAGCGATGGTCATCGACGAGTACCTGAAAGCAAAAGAAGAATATGAGATGCAAGCTAAGAAGGCCATAACCGCCAGTTGGAAGGAGTTCTGCCGGAAGCAGGACCGGGAAGGGGTTTGGGAGGGAATCTACAGGATTATCGGTAGGACCGCCAGAAGGCAGGAAGAACTGACCCTATGCAGCGATGGTGCATTCCTTAATCCAAGAGAGTCGGCCGCCCTACTTGCAGATACGTTCTACCCCAAAGATAGGGTAGATGAGGATAACGCTGACCACAGGCGAATAAGAGAAGCGGCCAGAAGAGTAAATGACTGGGTTCATGATGAATATCATGACCCACCATTTACGTCCCTGGAGCTGAAGTCTGCCATAGCAGGTTTTAATCCCAAAAAAGCACCTGGAGGGGATGGACTTACATCCGATATCTGCAGTCGAGCAATCCACCAGGACCAGGGCGCGTTCCTTGCCCTTTACAATAAGTGCCTGGAATTGGCACATTTCCCGAACATCTGGAAAGAGGCCACAGTCGTGGTCCTCAGAAAACCGGGCAAGGACAACTACCTGAGCCCCAAGGCATACAGACCAATAGGTCTACTGCCGGTTCTGGGAAAGGTCCTGGAGAGGATGATAATAGCACGCGTTAAATGGCAGCTCGTACCGCGGCTTAGTACTCGCCAGTTTGGCTTTATGCCCCAGAAGAGCACCGAGGACGCTCTCTGTACACTAATGAAGCACGTACAGGACAAGTTGAGGCTGAAGAAGCTAATTGTCATGGTGTCATTGGATATAGAGGGGGCCTTCGACAGCGCATGGTGGCCAGCCATTAGAGTCAGGTTGGCTGAGGAAAAGTGCCCGGTGAACATCAGGAGGCTGCTTGATAGCTATCTCGACAGCAGGACGGTCAGGGTCCGGTATGCCGGGGAGGAATGCACGAGAGAGACTAGCAAGGGCTGCGTTCAGGGGTCAATTGGTGGCCCAATCCTGTGGAATCTCCTTCTGGACCCATTACTACAGGACCTAGAAAGGTGTGGGAGCTTTGTGCAGGCGTTCGCGGATGACATCGTCTTGGTCGTGCATGGGGACACGGCGACCGAAGTTTCGAGATCTGCCAATGCGGCCCTCGCCCGTGTTCAGAGTTGGGGCGTCAGAAATAAGCTCAAGTTTGCACCGCACAAAACTTGTGCGATGATTGTTACCAACAAGCTTAAGTACGACACCCCAAATCTGAGCATGGCCGGGGTCGGCATTGGTATGGTCAAGAAGATGAAGTTGCTGGGTCTCACTATAGACGAAAAGCTCACTTTTAACGAGCATACCGCGAACGTCTGCAAGAGGGCAGCGGACATATATAAACAACTGTCCCGCGCCGCTAAAGTGAGTTGGGGATTAAATGCAGAGGTCATACACACAATTTACACTACCACAATTGAACCCATAGTCACGTACGCGGCTTGCGCCTGGGCTCCCGCTGCAAAAAAGCTGGGTATACGGAAGAAGCTAGGCTCCATTCAACGAGGATTCGTCCAGAAGCTCTGCAAGTCTTACCGTACTGTCTCTCTAAACTCTGCACTGGTACTGTCGGGGATACTACCTCTGGACCTGCGCATACAAGAGGCATCCGCCATGTATGAAGCAAGGAGAGGGTCATCCCGGTTTGTGCCAGGAGACAGAGAGATTGAGAGCATGGTAAGTTTTGCAAAAGCCCCTCATCCAGCTACGCAAATGCCCCTGGAGTTCATGTGCCTGACAGACCAACAGCTGCTAGACGGTAGCAATGTGCAGACAGTGAGAATTTTCACAGACGGCAGCAAGATTGAGGGGAAGGTTGGAGCCGCATTGTCCATATGGGATAATGAAGGCGAAGTCCAGAACCTCAAGCTTAGCCTCGCCGCGTACTGCACAGTCTATCAGGCGGAACTCTTGGCCATTTGCAAGGCTACGGACGTGATCCTCAAGCGCAGGGAAACGAGCTATGGCTTGTACAGCGACTCAATGTCAGCATTGCAGACGCTTGCAAGCCATGGTTCTCTCCATCCCTTGGCGGTACGCGCGCGCGCCAATTTGGCTCAAGCTCTGGGCCAGAGCAAAGCTGTGTCCTTGTTCTGGGTCAAGGCCCACGCGGGCCTGCCGGGAAATGAGCGTGCAGACGGGCTGGCGAAGGAGGCAGCATTGTCGTTACGGAGGAAGCCGGACTATGACCAGTGTCCGATTTCATTCATCAGGCGACAGATCCGTTTGGAATCGCTTGAGGAATGGAATCGGAGATATGTGTCCGGCGAGACGGCCTCTGTGACGAAGGTGTTTTTTCCGGACGCCATAGCGGCTTTCCGTATTATACAACAGGTGCGGCCAACAGGTGTTCTCACGCAGGTATTGACGGGGCACGGTGGATTCTCTGAATACTTGCATCGATTCAAGCGTAAAGAGAGTCCGGCGTGCGTCTGCGATCCAAGCGTGGTAGAGACTGTCCAGCACATAATTGTAGATTGCCCGATATTTACCAGGGAACGCTACCAACTAGAAAGTGAGCTGGACATGAGACTGACGATCGCGAACGTCTATGGGTTCATGTCTAAGAAAACGAGGGAAAAGTTCCTAATGTACTGCATAAATGTGGCCACCACAGTCATTGCACGAAACCGAAGCTGATTATTGTTATAATATCAGCTTAGAAGCATAGTAAATAGCACGCACAAAACTGTGATGACAAGTAGTATATTAAGATAGTACCTAAGCTTATGTATAAGATTGTGTGTGTAATTAAACTGCATTTTTTTTTTGTTATTATCCCTAAATTATAATAATTAAATAAAGTCTGCCCATAAATCAAGTAAATAAAGTGGGAGTCCTACCCACAGTCTGTATGATGATGAATGCTAGAAAGAATATAGAATGAGGAATGAAAGTACGAGAGGCACAAAAGAGAAGATTGAATGAATGAGGTTGAGACATTTAATAGGCGCCAATTACGTTGGCGGGATTAGAATTAAGAAAAAAAAATAAAAAAAAAAAAAAAAAAAAAAACCTAACCTAACCTAACCTAACCTGAGCGAACCTAACCTGAGCGAACCTAACCTGAGCGAACCTAACCTGAGCGAACCTAACCTGAGCGAACCTAACCTGAGCGAACCTAACCCCTGAGCGAACCTAACCTGAGCGAACCTAACCTGAGCGAACCTAACCTGAGCGAACCTAACCTGAGCGAACCTAACCTGAGCGAACCTAACCTGAGCGGAACCTAACCTGAGCGAACCTAACCTGAGCGAACCTAACCTGAGCGAACCTAACCTGAGCGAACCTAACCTGAGCGAACCTAACCTGAGCGAACCTAACCTGAGCGAACCTAACCTGAACGAACCTAACCTGAGCGAATGACTTCTATTTTTACCCGACTACGGCGAAGAAAAAGGAGGGTTATGATTTTGACCGGTACGAGCTGAAACTTGACATACTCATACAACTACCGAGACATTTTGAAAAAATGCTACCATGGAGCTGGTCTGATGATGGAGCTGGAAGTGAAGCATAGGAACTCCTTAATCAAACAAGATACCATCGTATTTGGACTCATTGGGTATGTATTGACAAGTGCTTTGACACTAGGTGGTGTTCCGGGTCTGACGATGGAGCCGGAAGGTGGCCATGGGAACTCCTCAATCAAACAAGACAGCATATCGAAGTTCAGAAATACAGTCGCGGCGGAGGACTTTGTTTATAATAATTACTAGCTGCGCCCCGCGGTTTCACTCGCGTAAGTCTCGATCCCGTGGAAATATCGGGATAAAAAGTACCCTATGTATCCAGTATATAAACTATCTGTTTGCCAAATATCATCCACTTTTATCACGTAACTACAATACGATTAGCCAAATAAATTCGTATTATAAATGTCGCTTACTTTTTTCTTTCAGCTATTGTTATACCAAGGTAGGTATTTTCACTTTCACCCGAAAATATTATATTAACTATTATGATTATTTCTCACACTCACTCACAGTATTTCCTCTCATTTTCAAACTAAATACCTAACAGTCGCGTGCCGGTGGGTTGTCCACCGCACTCGGCGGCCTCCTATATAGTTACTTTACTCTTTGGGGGCCTGTAGCGCATTGTGAGTGCACCGTGCACACTTCGATCTAAACACTAAAACAAACAGGTTTTTTGCTGAAACCGTTCTTGTTATTTTGTTTTTGTAATTCATCATCATTCTCCTGCCCTTATCCCAATTTATTTGGGGTCGGCGCAACATGTCCCTTTCTTCCATACTTCTCTATTAGCCGTCATCTCGATAGTCACCCCCTTTCTAGCCATATCATCTTTCACACAGTCCATCCATCGTTTCTTTGGTCTTCCCCTACTCTTATAGCCATCGACATTCATACCCAAAACTTTCCTCACAACATTTTTCTCATTCCTTCGCATCACGTGCCCATACCATGACAACCGATTTCCGCACAATTTTTCAGTCACCGGTGCCACTTTCAGACTTCCTCTTATGTACTCATTTCTTATTCTATCCATTCGTGTAACACCACACATCCCTCTTAACATTCTCATCTCAGCTGCATGCAATTGCCTTTCATTCATCCCTTTTGTGGCCCAACATACAAGACAGCATGTCTAACTATTGTTTTATATATCTTCCCCTTAAGTTTAAGGGGGATGCGGGAGTCGCAGATTGTTCCCGTGACCTGCCGCCATTTCATCCATCCAGTGTTAATTCTGTGCTTAACCGCCCGATCTACTTCGCCGTCGCTTTGCACGAGTGAACCGAGATACCGAAAGTCGGAGCAGACTGGGAGAAGTGCGCCATCAAGCGTTATGGCTCCAGAACTGGAGAGACCGCCGAAATCGCAGAACATATGCTCAGTTTTGGTTCTGCTGATTTTCAAGCCAACATTCTCCAGCTTCTGTTGCCATTTCTCCAATCTGCTCTGGATCTCAGGTTCATCTTCACCGACAAGAACAATGTCATCGGCAAACAGCATGCACCAGGGTGCCTCTTCCTGTATGTCCGACGTCAGAGCGTCCATAATCAACAGGAAGAGGTAAGGACTTAAAGCCGACCCTTGGTGCAAGCCTACAGCCACACTGAACTCGTCGGTATTGCCAACAGCCGACCGGACGTAGGTACGAGATTAGAATAGAATAGAATATATATTTATTCAGTATAAAATTGGTAAAATATTAACATATTAACATAAAATCTTAGAAATAATTTACAAAGGTATTTTAATGTTAGATGCCTGTACTAGGATAAACCTGTATCACAGGCGGCATGAGTTCACACTTTAATATAATAAGGACAATAAAATTCTTACCAATATTTAACAATAGAATTCTTGAAATAATGACAAAATTTAATAATCTAATTTATTACCTAATCTTATATTTATATACCTTGTTTATTTATATACTATTTACCTTAAAAATAAAAAGACCAAAAAAGAGTCTTAAATACGTAATTTCTTATTTAGTTTGCATAAAATAGTTTCTTGCACTTTGTAACCTAGTTAAACACATAATTTATGATTTACCGTCAGCAGAATTTGTAAGTGGTAAATAGTTGCACAAAATTAAATCATACACTGAATCATACATTGACTGTACATAGCACGAATTAACTCTACATACTTCCCGGGCAAACCTTACTCTATCAAGGCCCACCACAACACATCCCGAGGTACCCTATCATACGCTTTTTCCAGATCAATGAACACCATGTGCAAGTTCTTGTGCGCACGTCTGTACTTCTCGCACAATTGGCGGAGTACAAAGGTGGCGTCCATTGTTCCTCGACCTGGCATAAACCCAAACTGATTATACATATATTATATTATTTTAATGTGTATTTTTATTACTATTTTATTTATATTATAATTATCTATTAGCATTAGGTAATTTAGGTATGTTGAAACTGTATGTACTTCCCGTCACTTGTCCGTATGGGTTCATTAGAAAACCAGCGTCAGACAGTATCTGTCTGGCATTAATGCTGAAATGAACCTTTTTGGCGCAGCAGTGAGGCACACACTATTGTTGTAAAAGCATTGTTTTTTATTCTTTATTTTGTTATTTGTATTTTGTGTTTCATGAACGGTGTCCAAATAAACGTTATTCTTTCTTTCTTTCATCCAAATCCATTCAGCCGTTTTTACGTGAAAGAGTAACAAAAATCCATCCATCCATCCATCCATACTTACAAACGTTCGCGTTTATAATATTAGTTAGATTAGACGTAGTGATGATTCGCGACCGTAAAAAATACGCCTTTACAAAATGATAACCATCATCCTCAGACTAAATAAAAAATTTGGTCTGAGCCATCATCATTTGTATTAGAATCAGCAATACAACTCCTTATGTTATCCTCAAATGTCTTGATTTCATGAAATAGTCATTGAATAAGGATTACATGAACTTGTTGGAATTTCGCGGGCTACCCTGATGCTTTTGCGCTTTTATACCTAACGCCTGCGCAATGGCACCGCAAGATAGAGCGTAGAATCTCTGTCTGCTCATAGCCATCCAGCCACTAACAGGATGAGCTGATGATGATGATGTGATGTCCATGACCAGGCGGGACATGTTATATTCTCTAAGAGCGACTAACTAAATAAAAATGTCGGAAATTAATTCACCAAGTTTATAATCGCTAATAGAACATAAAGAAAGTAGGCCGCGAGGGCGGGTGGCGGGGCGGCGCGCGAGTGCCTCGAGGTGTGTGACACGCGCGCCTGCATTTCGCCGGTGCGCGCCGTGGGGCCGCCGGGGTCACCAGTGGCGCCGCTGGGCGCGGTTGTGGTGGGCATGGGCGGCGCGCTCTTCTCCGCCGTTTTGGGACTCGGCAGAAGCGCTTCCTCACCGCCGTACTCGGCAGCGTTGTCGCCGTACTCGCCCGCCTTCAAGTACACGCGTGAAGTTCGCGCGGGTCCACCCTAGAAACACCCGGTCGCGGCACTGCGGCGCCCGAGACGGGGCGTCTCGCGGCGGACGCGCAGCTCATACTTTACCTTAAAGTCGGGCCGGTTGGGCTCGAACTCGAACGCGGGCCTCGGCGAGCCTTGCGGTGACGACTGCGGTGCCGGCATCGTGCTGGCCTGGGTGAGCTCACTGCGCGTTGGTGCTTTCATGCTCGACAACCGCATCGGACGCGGCACTGGCGCAAAACAAACCATTACCTATGCTTCAAAACATTCCAACAAAATTCAGGTCAAAATGTATCAAAAACAATACCAAAATTACAAATACTGTTACAGCCTGCAACAATGATATTAAATTAACAGCTATGTTATAAGCGCGCAATCGTGAAGACTCGAAAACATTCCAATTGTAACGTTTTTACTTGTAGTGAAATGTAAAAATGAATGAAACGTGGGTATTTGTGCCGCTGCTGCGCGGAACACTTATTTCGGTTGTTTTGTGAGTGTATAACATATCTGTTAATATAATATCATTGGCCTGCAAGCAATGATGTTAAGTAATCACCTCCCGAGTACAATTACTTAAATACTTACCCACCTATTAGGTACCTTACGTCATTGCCAGTCCGCATTATACATACAGTATGTTAACTAACAAAGGGCGTTCCCGTTAACCTGCAATAGTATAGCGTCTATACATGCTAAAAAAAATATTACCATTAAAAAAAAAAAAGTTTTTTTTTGTTGTTAGTTAACATACTGTATATAGCTGAAGCACAGACTAAATAATTGGGAATTAAACGCGCTTACCTGTTAAGCGAAGTCTTGATTCTAGTTTTACGATCTGAAATATAATTAGTTAAAAGCAGAGTTGTTCTTCTTACCGTGCGTTTGCACTGGCGAAACATTCACATAAAAACATGTTGAAATCTCTGTTTTCTGTCAGTGTATCGCCTAGGTAGCGTTCGCATTGTCACGAAACTTGTTGCCGCGAAACATGTTTGACGTTTC
Organism: Lithophane socia; assembly: GCA_947522985.1. Classification (NCBI taxonomy): domain Eukaryota; kingdom Metazoa; phylum Arthropoda; class Insecta; order Lepidoptera; family Noctuidae; genus Lithophane; species Lithophane socia. Next base: position 17,109,200 of record OX383262.1, on the reverse strand, counting down.
ATATCACTCGACATGTTTCGCCACATGTCTTTACAAACCAATTTCGTATCAAAATGTATCTGTATGAATCTAGTAACATGTTGTTAGATTTGTTTTGACACTTTGGTCGGTTATTATAGTCACACATTTTGTATTCCTCAAACATGGAAAACCTTGCCAAAGCTCTATAAACTTCATCGTGTCTACTTTGGACCACTCTATGATACGTAGTATCTAGTATCTCTAAGTAGTCTGTGACTCTATGTTTCGATATAAACACGGGAAGTTTACCACCATACTCGGATAACACAAAACATCAAGCAATAGACAAGTTGCGAGACATAATTTGACATAAACAAACAACAGTGCGAACGCAAACGTGACAAATCTTTATACAAAACATGTCTATTGTGTATGTTTCTAGACAGTGCGAACGCAGTTTACAACAAATCTTGAGATCTGTCTTATGACTTACTCATGTTTCGTCCAGTGCGAACGCAAGTTCAACAAAACAAGTAATGAGATTTGTTTCATGTGACAAGTTTCGAAACATCTACATGTTAAATGTCTTCTGGTGCAAACGCATAGTTACTATGCGTTTGCACTGGACGAAACATGAATAAGTCATAAGACAGATCTCAAGATTTTTTTTATTTTTTTGTTTAATACAATTATTTCACTCATCGTTGGCAACACAGGAATTTAAGGAATGGAAGTTATCAGACAATGTAAGTAAGTATATAATGAACGCTTCCATAATATCATCCTAGATGTGAATGTGTGTTGAAAGATAACCTAGTATTGAGATAACTTACTATGCGTTTGCACTAGAAAACATTTAACATGTAGATGTTTCGAAACATGTCACATGAAACAAATCTCATTACTTGTATTGTTGAACTTGCGTTCTGTTAGGATGGCGCTCCGTGGGTCCTTGGTAATGAAAACACTTTGTTTCTGCTACACTGAATTTATTTATACTTACACATCAAAGTTACAATAAGTCGGAGAAAATGTTAATCGGATAGAATTTTGTGGGTTGACTGCACCGCTATGCATAGCGAGCAGTTTTATATAGCACATTAAAAGCAAAATCAGCAATAATTGCTGTGCAGTAAAATTATGTATAACATCTCCCCCCTTAAGACGGAGCTTTATATTTATAAAATTAAGCGCAGGATAAAATGCATAAAAATAAAAATACTCCAAAACAAAAAAAGGAAAGAGAACAAAAATAATTGTGCTTTACAGAAAGGAAATAATATGTTACTAACATTAACAATAAAGGCAAATAATAAGTAAAGCTAGAACAAAAAATACAACGTAAAGTAATAATACTTAATAGTAACTAACTATATGTTGAATAACAGCACATGAGTAAAGAGACGTTATAATAGTGTTCATATCTTGTCAACATGATAGCTTTTTACCTCAATACAAGATAAAGTGTTCAGCGACGCTCAATGTAATCGGAGAGAGCATAACATGAGCAATACTATTGATGTTGATAATTTTGCAATAATCATTTTAATTATGTTAAGTAAAAAAAAATGACAATGTTAGTAAAAATTTAACAAATACAAAAATCTTTTTTAAAAGAATTTTACTCAACGAGTCAATCTTATTACCTGTTTTGGCTTGGCAAACAAAAACATAAACACATAAAATACGGAAGAAAAGTGTAGGTAATACAATATATGCAAATGTGAAGTCTCTAATTACATAATTTATGAATAAAGTAGTACTAGTTGGTTAGGCTTAGACTGAATGTAAACAAATCTTACATAATGCGGGTTTTTTATATAAGTTTGAAATCACATAATTCGGGATATTTAATCGTATACAAAAATATAATATAATGTAAATCTTATTGCATAATTTAAATATTAGGTAACATCGTAAAACCAATAAGAATTAATCGCAAATCTAGCATCCATTACAGCCATGTAAAACGCAGTGGGATGAATAAGAACATGAGATAATAAAGATAAATTGAAATTATTTTCATGCAAACTAGTTTAGTAAATCTATCTAAAAAAGCCAAAAAAGCTAACTGCTTATTTTCTTTTTTGTAAACAGCAAAATTAATAAATTGTTTACGACTATATACGTTTATAAAAATAGATGAAATGCTAATAGTTTTGCAAAGTGATTCGTCATAATTATGAACCTTAGCAAACAAGAAAAAGAATACTTTATAGTTCGAGTCAGTTTCAAGTTCGCGTTCAGCTGATTGCAACTCAGCGGAATTTGGTACCATGGACAGCTGTTTGAAATGTGTAACAGTGCTGTCAAAGTCCAGTGAAACTGGACACGAAATAAATTGTTGTTTTGATAAATGTAAACTAGAATTATTTAAATTGGAATCGATAGTTGCATTTAATGGATAACGAGATAAGTATTTTGAATTATAAATATCAGATTTAATTGTTATAAGGTCAGGCTCAAGGACTGATTGGTTTAAACACCAAGGAAACATAATAGGAATAGTAGAACCAGTGTCAAGTAAAAACCGTAAAAGTTTATCATTAAAACTAGGTTTTAAGTAAACGTGAAGTATATTGTTGCTATTATTTTCACGTGAACAATCCGTAGGAAAAGAACTCCGATTTTTACGAGATGATAATTTGCGTTTAGAAATATCTGAATTTTCCGAAACTTGTGTTGAAAATAATTTAGGAACACGGCCTTTAATAGAAGACCTTTTGTGTGCACTAACCTGTGTTGGGGAAAATTTAGGAACACAGTTTGAAGGACTTTTATTAACTTTATTTGCGCTAACCTGTGTTGATGAAAATTTAGGAACACAGTTTGAAGGACTTGTAGTACCTTTACTTGCGCTAACCTGTGTTGAAGGAAATTTATGAACACAGTTTGAAGGACTTTTATTAACTTTATTTGCGCTAACCTGTGTTGAAGAAAATTTAGGAACACAGTTTGAAGGACTTGTAGTACCTTTACTTGCGCTAACCTGTGTTGAAGAAAATTTAGGAACACAGTTTGAAGGACTTTTATTAACTTTATTTGCGCTAACCTGTGTTGAAGAAAATTTAGGAACACAGTTTGAAGGACTTGTAGTACCTTTACTTGCGCTAACCTGTGTTGAAGAAAATTTAGGAACACAGTTTGAAGGACTTGTAGTACCTTTACTTGCGCTAACCTGTGTTGAAGAAAATTTAGGAACACAAGTTTTAATAAAAAGGTTTTTCGTGTCATTTAAATTGTTAACATTAGGTTTCGGCAGACACGGAACCGGAACCTCATTTAGTTTAAATTATCATTTTCATTAGAAGTGTCAACAATATGCACATTAGAATGGATATTATTTGCAGAGCTATGAGTTTTTAGTGTATGTGTACTGGATAGTGTCGCGTTGCGAGAATCATTTTTAAACTTAAGCTTGCGACATTCGCCTATTGTATGACCTCGATTTTTACAGTATGCGCACATTTTATTATTGTTGAAATAGGAATGATCATTTTTAAAATTATGATCTTCTGAATTAACTTGATGAACATTAGGTGTAGAATAATTTTTATGATAACAATTGGAAGCGACATGGCCAAAGTTTTGACAAATTGTGCATTGTTTAAATGATCTTTGAGAAATTTGAGAAAGGTTATAGATCTTTTCTTCCTCAATTGCATGAGAAATAGCGTCGGACAATGTTTTGGGATTCCGACAACGCACAATGTGTGAAAAGTTTGAATTTAAACCTAACAAAAATGTATTTAGGGCCAAATCTTCCATAGCAGCTAATCTACCTATAAGTTCTTTGTCATCCTTACAGCTATAATGAACGTCAGATAAAATACGTGTGAGACATGATTCAAGTCGAATTGAATATTGCGTCACATCCTCAGAAGGCAATTGCTTGCAGTTTTGTAAATCTACAAGTAAATGGGTCGAGTGTTTTTTCTCCCCGAAAGTGGATTTTAAAAATTGTTTTATTTCAAACCACGTATTGAGTCTTTTTAAGCATATTGCTAATTGTGCTTTGCCTTCGAGTTGTGAAATAATATACTTGCACATAAAATTCTGCTGGTCTGTACTGGCTAGCGAAATTGCATTTTCGCAATTCGTCAAAAATGCGGGCAATGACTCGCGATCCCCGTTGTAGGTTTTAATAAACTTGGTTAACACTGAAAGTGTGATTTTGTCAGACATTTTTTTGACTTCTTCAACTTTGAATTTACTAAAAACGTTAAATAATTAAAATGCAGTACAGATCATCAGAAACGCACAGAAATAACAATAAAATATAGCATGCAAAATAAAATTTGAAATGACGAAAACTCACTTTTATGTAAATTCACTTTTTAAACATTGAAATAAAAATTCACTTGAAGAAATTCAGCACTCACTAAAAATTTGGAGACTTCCGAAAACCAAAAAGTAGAGCAACACGTGGCTAGAAGTGCAGCGATGACGTCAAGTTCGGAGGCCCGGCGATTTGGCAACTCAGGTAGTCGTATTACGCGGTACCTTGAGTCACGTTGCTATGCTCGTGAAGCTTGTCACATGGAAGGTCTACGTGAGCTGGTGATGATGGCGAGTCAACCGTCCGATGATGGTGATAAAAGGACTTCTGGTCTGATGATGGATTTGATGTGTAGGCAGAGGTCGTCAGCGAGACCTCGATGGAAGGTCCTCTTGTGATGCGGGCTCACACTCGGAAGTGGAGACTGACCGTCGACCACAGGGCAGTAGGAGGTGTTTCGGTGTGACGCGGGCTCACGCTCAATTGCGGAGGCTAATCGTCGATCACGGCAGCAGGAGGTGTTTCGGTGTGACGCGGGCTCACGCTCAACAGCGGAGGCTGATCGTCGATCACGTGGAATGCAGTAGCGCGGGCTTAGGCTTTTGAGGAACCCAAGACTTATCGTCGACCACTTACCGAAAGGACTACTAGGCCACGGAGCCAACAAATACTATGGTGCAGACGAGTGGAAACGAATTCGCGACGCCTACACCTATAGATCCCAGTACTCAACGATTTTTCCTGGGATCCCACTTCTGACACCAATTTGTTAGGATGGCGCTCCGTGGGTCCTTGGTAATGAAAACACTTTGTTTCTGCTACACTGAATTTATTTATACTTACACATCAAAGTTACAATAAGTCGGAGAAAATGTTAATCGGATAGAATTTTGTGGGTTGACTGCACCGCTATGCATAGCGAGCAGTTTTATATAGCACATTAAAAGCAAAATCAGCAATAATTGCTGTGCAGTAAAATTATGTATAACAGTTCGCACTGTACGAAACATGAGTAAGTCTTAAGACAGATCTCAAGATTTGTTGTAAACTGCGTTCGCACTGTCTAGAAACATACACAATAGACATGTTTTGTATAAAGATTTGTCACGTTTGCGTTCGCACTGTTGTTTGTTTATGTCAAATTATGTCTCGCAACTTGTCTATTGCTTGATGTTGAGTGTTATCCGAGTATGGTGGTAAACATCCTGTGTTTATATCGAAACATAGAGTGGTCCAAAGTAGACACGATGAAGTTTATTGAGCTTTGGCAAGGTTTTCCATGTTTGTGGAATACAAAATGTGTGGACTATAAATAACTGACCAAAATTTCAAAACAAATCTAACAACATGTTACTAGATTCATACAGATACATTTTGATACGAAATTGGTTTGTAAAGACATGTGGCAAAACATGTCGAGTGATATGAAACGTCAAACATGTTTCGCTTCAACAAGTTGCGTGACAATGCGAACGCGAGTCGATACACTGACAGAAAACAGAGATTTCAACATGTTTTTATGTGAATGTTTCGCCAGTGCAAACGCACGGTTACTATGAGCATCTTGTGATAAGCATACAATGTGCATGGCATGGTGCATGCCAAGTATGTGCCAGCTATACTACATTTGAAATAAGATTAGGAATTTAAACAAACCTTTTTACAGTCCGTTCAACCGATTTTGACTTCTATACCGTTGGCATAAGGATGGCATTAAAAGCAAAAAACGTCACACAATACCTACTGTCTACTGCAGCTGCCATTTGTCATGCCACCAACGCTATAGAAGTCAAAATCGGTTGAACGGACTGTAAAAAAGGCTTATTTAAATGTCTAATCTTACTTCAAATGGAGGACATAGGATCAATGTTGTTAAGAGTATCGCGTACTCACTGATAACAGTCCAGTGCGGTAGAATCCCGCACTCACTGAGTATAATGCTTTGCAATTTAATAACCCACAGACAATGTGCAGTACAAAGAAGGCAGCCTTCATACTCGTAAATTAAAAGCATATTGGACCACTTTTTAACGATGTCTCAATACTCAATACTCAATAATTTATTGCAATATTTAACCTATGTAGGTCGTAAAAGTGGGGTTTACCTGTTATGACGAGTACATAACATACCATTTTATTGTAATCTTTATAATTCTATGTTAATTAATGTAATTGGACTTGTGCCGTTTTAATTAACTATAAATAAATAAATAAATAATACCAGGGTGTGTGTGTGTGTAAGAAATACTACTCTTTTTAACTAATTATATTTCAGATCGCCGTGAAGTAAAATAGCTACCTAATGTAGGTACTTTGGCTGTAGCAAGTAGGCTCGTATATAAGCATCTCGGTACCAGATTCGGTTTGCGTAGGCAGCATAGACGTGGGGGGCTGGCTCTGCGGTGTTTCGGTGTCTGCGATAGTCTTCACAGTTTCCATGGAGGTCGCTTCGTTGCTGCTGTCCGTGTCCAGAAGGCGCCGCTCGCTGCACAGCGGCGCGCAGTCACCTCCGCTGCGCCACAACAACCCACAACACTCACACTAACCCAATATCTACTTCCCTAGCCAAAATCACCGCTACTAGAACTACTACTTACTAGTAGTGCCCCAAATAAAATGCAAACTTCACCTTCCGCACGCGCGTAACGTGTGCGCACAATGTAGGAAACGGCGCCAGCGCGCGACGCTCTGCGCCACGTGTGTATCGCCACACGTGTCGTCCCGCGGCTCCAGCACCTCGCTCGTGGCACCCGCCTCCGTGCTGCCGTCGGGTGCACGCGACGAGCGGCTCAGCACTCCGCAAAGCTTGCCCTCGCACACCACGCCGGTGCCCCAGTCACTCTGCAAACAGACACCCGTCACTTACTGACCGACAGGTACGCCCTCGGGCTGCGGCTTACAGGCACACTGGCACACCTACCGAGCACAGTGTTGGTCCCACGAGGCACAGCGCCGACTCACGCAGACCGGGCCAACCTGGAGATCGCTCGGCGCACGCATCGCCCGACACCAGCGTGGCATCCACAATGCGCAGGCGCGGCGTGCGACCCAGCGCGCGCACCACGTGGCAGGTGGCGCCAGTTGCGCACTCGGATGGCTGCGTGGCCATAAGGATAGGCCGCGAGCGCGCGCCGCCCCCGAAGGGTGCCTCCAACTCCAGCACGGCCAGATCCATGGCGGCGCCGCTCCAGGCGTCATCGGCGCGTGTGACATCTGCACCCGTCGCCAGAGCCACGCGCGCCACGCGTCGAGCCGCGCCCGCGCCCGGCGCCAGCGCCCACAGCTCGCTTGGCACGGCGCCGCCCTCACCACTCACGCATGACGCCGACGTGAGCGCGGTGCGCAGCGACACCAGTGACCCGCCGCAGCGCCGCCCACTTGCATGCTCCACTACGATCTGCGCACCCGCACATCGAATTGTTGCCAAGCCTATAAAATCGCCCAACGCGCTATGGCATGGCGTGGCGAGGGCTATGATCGGAGTTTCTTCTAAAAACGCCGCCATATTTGGATCTCGTCCCATCCTAAAACTAGCCTCGAACCTGCACTGATCCGGAAAACTAAACTGGAATTTAGCCCCGTATCTAGGGGGGGGGCAAGCCGGGGTCTATGCCCCGGGCGGCAAGTTCAGAGGGCGGAAAAATTCACACTTTACAGACGAATGGACAACTATCATCATTTACTTAACTTTGACCACAGAATAAATAGTAGTACAAGTACAGAAATTTCACTCTTGTTTTACTGTGGCCATCGCAAAACGACCGATACCTAGGTGTACTCTACGCTTCCTACTACATCCGCAAGCTATGAGCGAAGTTTTAGCAAACTAAAACTAATTATAAATTATTTGCGATCTTCTATGAGGCAGGAATGCGATAGAAAATCGAATTGAACAAGAGCTCTAAATTATGACAAAGCCATAGATTTATTTGCAGAACAAAAAACTCGAAGAGTTAAATTGTAATTTCAATTCAATTCACAAATGCAATATTTTTATTTTAAATCCTATCCTGTATTGTTTATAAAAATATCCTACAGTGTAGGATACCTATATATTTGAAGGTGTATTGACTGTAGGAGGTACACATTCATGTCTATACAGGGTCTAAGGGTAAACACCGTTGTCACTCAAACCACCATGGGGAGTTGACTTAAATATAAAAATAAATGACCGAGTAACAACAAAAAAAAATTTTTTTCATTAAAAGATTTTAAAAAGTTTCCATCCGACACCGTGCTCGCTAGCGAAATAGCTGAATGACTGAGGGAGGGGTCGCGCTCGCAGCCGGTCAGTTCACGTACCACGCCCCCCACCCATGTTGAGACGCAAGTTCGTTGCCTTGGAGCATAGGGTGAAAGGGTAATAGTATAAAATAGTCTTGTGGTAAAATAAAAAAGTATGGCTATGTAATTAAAATAAAAAAGTTGTAATTTTCCATTGATTTTACGTTCTATAAATGACTCCAACCACTGGTGCTTCCAAACAGGGTGTTAGGGTAAACACCCTTATCCTTGGATAAGGGTGTTTACCCTAACACCCTGTTTATCTGTAAATAAAGAGGCTTAAATAAATTATAAAGATAGGTAAAAATAAATATAAGTGGGCGGGGGCGGCATTTTATCAGATTTTGCCCCGCCTAAAAATTATTGAAGATCCGGGGCTGCTGGAATTACCCACCTAAAGAGAGATTAAGTAAGCTAAAGTGACAAAAATGTTTGTCGAAGGACCGATCGCCGGTGAACAAAGAGTATTGAGGCTTTATAGTCATTGCCGGTGAAGGACGACCTTAAAAAGGTGGCTGGGACAGACTGGATGCGGAAAGCGGAGGACCGGGTGATGTGGCGCAGCTTGGGAGAGGCCTATGTCCAGCGGTAGACTACGATAACCTGAGTTTCCGTCCCGACCCTATAGCCTAAAAACTACCTACATGTTTTTAAAACGCATGAGTGCAGGTCTCGCACCGGCCGCGTCTGAACATTGCGGCGCGGTCATGAAGTCGTGAACGTGACTGTTGAGTAGGTACCGACTACTTTTTACTATTATAGTGTACCTGTAGGAAGGGAGGACCTACCAGCTGCCTACCTCAAGTCTATGGCCGAGAGAAAGTGGTGCCTACAGAAATCCAATCCTACACTAATACTAATAAGTAAATGAGATCAAAAATAAAAATCAAAGATGATCTTCAAACCGTCTGAACCACATAGGTAAGAACGGAGAAGAGCTTCTTTCTCTTTTCCGTGGTCCACCCGACGGGTTCAAACTGCATTGATCTTTTTTTAGCGGAAGGGTTTAAAAATAGGTACCTCTCATTCGAAAGGAGCGGTCCATGATCTTGCTGGTACCAGGTGCAATATTCAGTAATATATACAGGGTGTAAGTGTAAACAGTCTTGTCATACAAACCATGGTTAGTTGACTTACAAAAATATAAATATAAATGACCGAGTAACAATAAAAAAAAACTTTATTTTCATTCAAAGATTTTAAAAGTTTCTATGCGGCACCGTGCTCGCTAGCAAAACAGCTGACTGTCTGAGAGTGGCGTTGCGCTCACGGCCGGTCAGGTCACCGCCCACGCCTCCCACCCGTGTTGAGACGCAAGTTCGTTGCCCTAGCGCATAGGTGAAAGGGTGAAATACACTAGTGGTAAAAAGTAAATGAAAAAAAAAAGTCGTAATTTTTCATTGATTTTACGTTCTATAAATGACACCAAACCACTGATTTCAAGGATCCGGACGGTGTTTACCCTAACACCCTGTATTGGTATTAAATTAAAATTAATTAAAAATTAAAAAGTTTATTTCTTTAACGTTTTTTTACAATATTATTCAGTGGCTAGAACCACCCAGGAAGCATGTAGTAATGCTTGTATTGGGTGGTTCCGCTCCTCCCTAGGATCAATTTTTATAGTTTTTAGGAAACTAGACAACTAAACTATTTTAGTAAGTTTTACATTAAACAAATAATAATAATAATAATAACCCCACCACCGTATCTCTACGTTGACATCTTGGTGGGGCTTGCGCGCTCCGAACTCTAGGTCTGTACCGGCAGAGTTAACTTCGCCGGAACAGGTCTAGGATGCGGAGCCAGACCAAGAGAGATACAAAAACCCGAAGGGCAGCATGTGGCGAGCTGTTGGGCAGTAGCGACCTCACGGACCCGACCTCCCGGGAGAAGTCTTGTTCCTCATCTCTGGCTTGCCTTTATTGGCCGGCTGGAGTGAACACTGACGAGGAACAGAGCTCCCACCTCATTCTTGCCTTTATTGGCCGGCTTGAGTGGAGACTCGCAAGAGCAAACGTGCTCGGAGGAAGGAAGTATTCCAGTAAGTGCTCGTAGGGATCTTGACCATTTTCCGGGCTCTGGGATTGTTCTGAAAGCCGTGGAATACCTCTCCACTCCTCAAGCACCTCAGGAAGTGTTGCCCCCTTGTCGCTACGTCACTATGTGCTAGCGACAGTTTCTGGAGGCCCATTATTGAGTGTGCAAGTCACCCCCTGCCATTTATGGAGACCATGCTCAGCAGCTTCAAACACTGAACTCCAGGAAGTACCATTAAATACAATGTATAGCCGGGGAACGGGTGTAAGAGAAACGCAGGTGCTTAAGAATTACACTATACTCATAAAGACACAAAGAGTTACAACAAATCACCTTACAATCAAACATCAAACAGAGTTCTGCTCATAGAGCGCGCGCATTAACTCTCTGACGGTAGCTCACGGCACACTGGCACAGCGTTGCCAACCGATGTAACTTGAGCTTTCGCGGGCGCCCTCCGACGGGCGGCCGGGTAACCATTCTGGGTTGCCATTACATTACTCTGCCGCACGCTATACACTCCCCCTCGAGTTCTAGAGAACGTCCCCGCTCATGAACTCGCTCAAAGGAAGCTGAACAAACTGGACATACATGTTTTCGTGGACGCCCTCATTGACGTTTCGGAACTACGGGACGAGGAGGCGTACTATCCCGGTTATGGAATCGAGTGAGATCTGACACATGATACTTCCCTATGACGCTCTCAGGGCTATCTAGATTTGATATAAAATAAGCTGTGGGACTCGCCCTTTTTGCGATGACGTACGGCCCATCCATTTTTGGAACAAACTTGGCAGTGATTTTCTTTGCTGCATTGCAAAGAACATGTGACTTTAAGAGAATTTGGTCTCCGACTTCGAAGACTTCGGCAGGTGCGACGGCCTTGTCAGCACATTATTTCCGTCGATCCTGTTGTGCCTCAACTCTTTCTCTTACAGCCATAAAGGTATTGACAAAGTTTTTTAAATAAGGTGTGATTTGCGGGACAAAGTTATCTTTGCTAAGTATCGACCGAATATCGTGTTGTACGTCAAGGGGTGAGCGAATCTCTCTAGCGAATGTTAAATACGCTGGAGATACACCCGTCTCACAAACGGCGGAATTCATGGCAAACCTTATGGCAGGTAGGCGCTGCGGCCATGAAGAATGGTCCGTTTCAACTAAACGTGACAACTGGAATTTTAAATCCCTATTTTTCCGCTCAGCTGGATTAGCTGAGGGATGATACAAAGGTAACACTCTTGACTTATACCTAAAACAAACATACACTGCTGCATAACAGCCGATACAAATTGAACGCCATTGTCTGACACAATGCGTCGTGGAAATCCGTAACGGAGAAAAAACTCTTCAATCAATATACGAGCACACGCCTCTGATGTTGCCTCCTTCAAAGCGTACAACTCAGTCCAACGAGAAGCGGTGTCTTCTATCAACAATATCCAACGTTCTCCATTATCTCCCACAGGAAGCGGACCGAATAGGTCAAAGGCTAACACTTCTCCCCTTTGGTTCAAAACAGGTGTTTGTAACAGACCTGACGGCTTTTTATTTGAAGATTTATACCGTTGACACGTGGCGCAAGTCTTGATAATTATACTCTGTTATGGCCCTAGGCCCTACGCATGCCTGGGAAATAAAAACCTTGAGAGACTCCTCTATTGTACGTTCTATCTACTTCATGATGACCTGCTATATCGGAGTCATGGCACTCCTTCATAATTTCGAGGCGTAAAGAAGTCGGAACTACCAGCTGTGGTTCTTCGCTGTCCACATCGGGACTGTATCTATATAAAACGCCTTGTTGCAAGAAGTAACCTCTTTCAGACCAACGCTTAAGACCTATAGACTCCGGATCAGATGTATCCTCTAAGTCACTAACGATTTTTTTAAGTTCCAAGTCATCTAACTGCATGCGTCGAAGGTCAGTAGCACTCCTGGCAGGTAAGTCTACCACGACAGAGCAAACTCCACACTGATCCTTCGTATCTTCTTTGCAGGTTGGTCGACTAAGCGTGTCGGCAATGACATTGGCCTTTCCAGGCGTATACTGAAACTGAATGTTAAAGCATTGAAGCTTTAAAGCCCATCGAACAAGTCTACCTGATGGCGACTTTAAAGTAAGAAGCCACTTTAACGGCTGATGATCGCTACCTATGACGACCTCGTGTCCTTCAATGTAGCCTCTGAATCGATCGACAGCCCAGACGACAGCAAGAGCCTCACACTCTGTAGTGCTGTTATTCCTTTCTGCTGGAATAAGGAGGCGGCTAGCGTACTCTATGGGGCGTTCTTCCTTACCCTCGCCCTGTAACAATACAGCTCCAATGGCGTAGTTGCTAGCGTCCGTCCTTAACACAAAAGGCTTACTGTAATCCGCTTGGATGAGAATCGGTGCCGACGATAGGCGCTTTTTAAGCTCCTCGAACGCACTAGCCTGGCTTGCATCCCAAGACCAGGGCTGATTCTTTTTGAGCAAGCGTGTCAAAGGCTCAGCTACGGCGGAAAAGTTTGGTATAAACTTCCTAAACCATGAGCACGTCTGTAAGAAAGTTCTTAGATGACGTAATGACGACGGTGCCTGCATATCTAAAACTGCACGGACCTTGTCGTCATCCGGTGACACACCATCTTGGGTGATGACATGGCCTAAGTACTTCACTTTGTCTCGTGCGAACACACATTTTTCTCTGTTCGCGCGTAGCTTGAATAAGCGTAATCTTTCGAATACCTTACGCAAATCGGAAATATGCTTCTCAAAACTGCCTTCGGATATAACTAACAAATCGTCTTGGTATGCGAGAAGGGTCACGTCCTTTAGTGAAGTGCCCGTACGAAGTCTATCTATCAGAAGCTGGAAAGTTGAAGGAGCGTTCTTTAAACCAAACGGCATACGCTTGAAGCGAAAAGAACCAAAAGGCGTCAGAAATGCTGTTTTGTCTCTGTCCTGCTCGCGTAAATTAACCTGCCAAAATCCACTGCGCATATCGATAGTACTCATGAAAGAGTGCTTTTTGTCGACTGGACAAGCTCGTCTATCAATGGCATCGGATAAACGTCGGTCTTAGTTACCGCATTGAGCTTCCTATAGTCGACACAAAAACGCACCTTACCATTTTTCTTTGGAATGAGAAGCGCCGGAGATCCCCACGCGGACTCGCACTCCTCAACAATGTCGTCTGCCAACATCTTATCCAACTCTGCCCGCATGACATCTTTCTTAGCAGGCGTCAACCTATACGGCGGAACAGCAATGGGGAGGTGATCTCCGGTATCAATAATATGTTCGGCGAAAGGAGTCGGGTCTCCCCCTGGCTTAAAGATATCCTGATGCTCTACAATGAGTTGTGCGAGTACCGCGTTGACTATTGTTAAGTGAAGTCGCCTCGTCATCCCGTAGCACCTCTACGGCGGCACACGAAGATACAGGTGACCGTGACCTCTCAAACTGGGTATCAAACTTTTGATTACTATTTTCGGCAAAGTGCCAACTGTTATCACCAAAGTTGAAAACGAGATTAAATATCGAAAGAAAATCTATGCCTAACAGGCTTTCATTATTATCCGCTTCGGGAAAAATTAAAAACTTGATAAGTTTAGTCTTGTGTTTGAGTGTCACCTGTACCTACCTCTGTGGTTAGCACATTCATTTCCCTACTAACACCATCCGCCAACCTAACAATTTGTGTTGACGGCATTAACTGATGTCCTAATCTGAGTAGGCGAGCGTAGAGCGTGTGACCGGCAATACAGCTTTTTGCTGCAGAATCTACCAAAGCAGTGCCACAATGGCCTAAAACGCTTATATCTAACACAGGGCGACGAAAAGGTATAATATCGTTTGCATTTTTGATATACTCACAACTGTTATAAGAACTACACTCATAATAATTAGACATAGACGTATTACTATTTACATTAACAACATTATCATAAGCAAAACATTTATCCTTACAAAAAGGCACAGAAAAGTTTAAAAAAAAAAAAAAAAAAGTTTATTACGTATCAATTTGGGTTACATTGCATGTCAAGGAGTCTCCATTTAGGCATAGAAATGCCTGTAGTTGAAGGCTCCGCTCCTCCCTTACATTATAGTGATACAAAATAAATAGGCAAATAACAAAAAAAAAGAAAAAAGTAAAAAAGAAAAACAAAATTAAACAAGGAACGATAAATTGTATAAGCGTGTGTGCGCACCTGCGTGTGTATTTGTGTGTGTGCGTGAGTGAGTGAGTGAGTGTGTGTGTGAGTGAATGTGTGTGGGGGAAAGTGTGAGAGAGAGATTTTGAGCGCATAATATATTTGTGAATAGCTAAGCGAATATCATGACTCTATATTATTTATTAAGTCACACGTTGCAGAAGTAACTCTGTGTCATGATAATTTAAATTGTGTAGCCATGTTGTTAGCTTTTTTTTGCATTCATATTTTTTTTTATCATAAATATATATTAATTTATTAATTGTATTGTATAAATAGGCGGAGCGTTTTTTATATTGTCTACTGGCAAATTCAGTTTTAGTTGAGGGAACGTTTACTATGCAATGTTTCTTTCTCTTTTTTAGTATTTTAGGATCATATGGAGTCTCTTTGTGCATTTTGAGGATGATAAGAAGGATGTACAATTTTCTCACTGACAGCAGATTGCATAATTTGTAAAGCTTTTCAGTGGAGAATATTCTTTTTTTGAAGTACATCACTTTAAGTATCGCTCTTTGAGCACGTTCTAACTCTAGAAAACTAGATTTCGTTGCTCCACCCCATGCAGTTATGCAATATATTAAAACGGACTGGACCAAGGATACATAAATTTCATTTAATAGATTTCTTTGGTTGTCATTATTTTTATTTACTTTTATTCTCCTTGGTACAACATATCTCAGCTCTTTGAATATCCAAATAAGTTTTCGTACCCTACTCATGACTAGTTCCAGTTGAGGATGCCAGGAGAGACGCTGGTCAATAATCACTCCCAGATACTTTGTTTGGGTAACTTGTTGGATAGTAGGACAATTGCAGCAAGTTCCAATAGTAGATATGTCGCACGTGTGGATTCTTAGATTAAATTCCTTGTCTGGTTGAAACCGATTATAAACATTAAAACAAACGTAGTTGGTTTTGCTAGTGTTGAGGGTGAGCAGATTTTTTTTTAGCCAAGTTGCAACAAGAGCTAGCCCTTCTTCTGCACTATTTTTAACCTCGTCCCATGTTTTCCCTGAGAAGACGACAGCTGTATCATCGGCGTATGAGAATACTTTGGCATTATTAATCCTCATATTGCAAAGGTCATTAATGTAAATTAAAAATAGTGTAGGTCCTAGAACACTTCCCTGTGGTACACCGTATGATACATCCGCGTCCTCACCAACAATTTGTCCCAGTTTCACTTTTTGTGTTCTACCAGAAAGATAATCTTTAAAAAGTGCCAGAGGTATTCCACGAACTCCAATAGCTTCAAGTTTGTGTAAAAGAATGGGAGTAGAGACGGTGTCAAAGGCCTTTCTTAGATCCAGAAAGGTTGCCATACATTTGTTTCCTTTGTCAAGCTGTTCGGTTACTAAAGAACTTAGTGCTAAAACAGCATCTTCAGTTGACTTTTTTTGCCTAAATCCAAATTGAGAGGGTGACAGAATATCAAATCTATTTAGATACTGCAAGAGACGAGTATTTATCAATTTTTCTAATATTTTTGAAATTGCAGTTAAAACGGAAATAGGTCGATAATTGTTGACGTCGTCTCTATCGCCACCCTTATGCACAGGTGTAATAATAGATTTTTTTAATGGGGCTGGAAAAGCACCTTTATGAAAGCATAGATTGGCAAGGTGCGTGATAATTGGTACAACTTCGTTCTTAGCCAGTTTCAAGAAGCACGTAGGAATATTGTCCCATCCGGGGGCACTGTCAGATCGTAGATTCATAAGTGTAGTACAAACTTCGGGTTGATCAGTGTCCAGAAGTACCATAGAGCTTATGTGTGATGGCGTTTTATTTAGGAGATCGCTAAATAAGTTAGTGCCAGATGCTATGTTTTGGGCCAGATCTCTGCCTATGCTTGCAAAATATTTATTAATATAGTTAACGGATTCTATGGGAGATGATTTAACTTGCAACAATTCCAAATTATCTGTTCGTGATTTATTTGTATACGTGATATTTTTTATGTTTTTCCAAAGAAGTCTATTATTTTTGACCGCGTTAGTAATTTGTTCCCTATTATATTTTCTTTTTAACTTTTTAATAAGATTATTGCAATAGTTTCTATACCGCGTGTATGTCAATTTGGCAATGTCATTGTGAGGATCATTTTGTGCCTTTTTCTGTAACATATTACGATTCCGAATGCATCTCAGAATACCCTGAGTTATCCAGGGTTTTAATAAACGTTTACTGCTTGGTATGGTAATAGTGCGTGTATTAGCAGTCAAAGATTCGGTTATCTTTTCTATTAAAGAGATTATAACTACATCTGGGTCATCAATAAATAAAAGTTCAGCTAAATTTTGGTTCTGTAAATATAGGAGAGCACTGTTAAAATCTATAGTTGTTTTAATTTTATCAGAAGTAATTTTGTCTTTTGTTTTTGCCAAAGAAAGAAAGGTGGTAAAGTGGTCTGTAGTAGTAGTACGTAAGATAGCTATAAATGCCAATATTTTTTTCGGATTAATTTTAAGCATAAAGTGATCAAGACAATTCATTTCTCTAGTGGGTAGTGTATGCCCGGCCAGAATTCCATAAGACGATAACATAGTAAGGTAGTTTACTCTATTTTTGTGTTCGTAGTAATGTTCAGTTTCCCTGTGTCTTAAGTTAATATTCAAATCCCCTGTGATCACAATGTTTCTTTTTTGTACGTTAAGTGATTCCAAATGTAAACTGAAAGAGTCAATAAAATTTTCTGCGCTTAAATTTGCAGGGGATCTATATACTCCAAAGACAATGTTATTTAGTACCTCAATTTGAAGACAAGATGCGTGTAAGAGCTTAACTTCTGTAACTTTATGTTTTAATTTTTTTTTCACATAAGTAACGACTCCGTCATGTTTATTTAAAAGATTTCTGGTATAATAGCAATTGTAATTATCAAGTTGTGGTACAGGTTTATTTAAATTAAGTTGGCATTCCGTTAATATGATTATATCTGTTTCAAATTTAAAACTAGATAATGTTAGCAAAAAATCGTCAAAATTACAGCAAATGCCTCTAATGTTCTGGGAAATTATGGTAAAATCATTTTTGTGTATGGATGTATGTTTCTCGAGATCTGTACAGTCGCATGTGATCGATTTAGCTAGATGTATGTTGTCTATTTCTTGTAGTGTTTGTATCGATTCACACGCGGCAGCCATTTTTTAAATAATAATTAATAATTGTCTTTGCTGGCCATTGCTTAGAATGTGTGTAGTGTGTCGGTATGAGGTTTGTGTTTATTTTGAGTGTGTTTATATTTGTTAGGACATATATTTTAAAAGTGTGGTTATTGTAGTATTGGCTAAAGTAATTGATGGAATTATGTGTATTTTGTTGTTCTTTGCAGGTGAGTGTGATTTTAAAATTAGTGTTACAATTTTCGTATAAAGCTAATACATTAATTACAATTATACAAATCAAAACTAAAAAGAGGTAAAAATACTGAAAGTTATGCTTTATTTTTAATGCTGGTGAGATCGTTCTCTGATTTGATCTGCACTCGTTCGTTATCATCGAGACGCAGAAAAACCGCTCCACGAAAAATCCAACACGTGTAGCCATTTGTTTTGGCAAATTCCCGGACTTGAGAAAATAATTTAGCAGTTTTTTTCGTGACACTTTCAGACACATAGATAGGCTTCCTTTCTCCTTTCAAGTTAAAATGACCAGTATGTAGCTTATCACTTAATTCTTTACTTTTATTGAATTTTTTTGTAGCTGTAATTTTTACATTACGAACATGATCGTCCAAGACTAAATAATTATTAACGTTTGAGTCCGCCGAGAAATTATTTACGTTATCAAAACTGTTGTTATAAACTAAAGTGTTACTAAGACCCTCTACGACATGCGTAGGGTTACCTTGAGCCGACACTTGCTTTGGCGAGCTTACGGACGCCGACGGCTGCGCGGCGACCCGAGCTGCGTGGGTGGAAGCGGGGGCCGAGCCGGCCGGGCTGCGCGCCTGCATGCGCGAGCACGCGGCCTCCGCCGCGCTCGAATTTTGCAGCGATGTGGCCGTCTTGATTACAGACGTACCTAATTTCCCGTCGTATGTGGTGACGGAATAAAATGCAGACTTCTGATCACCCGTCGAACAGTTTTTACATTTAGATTTGATAACGTTCGCGGCACCACAACCATAACACTTTATATCACTTTCCGACTTTACCTTACTATTACTACTGTCATTGTTATTATCACACTTGTCGGACTTATCACTATTACGTTTAAGCTTCTCGCACATTTCCTTGCGGTGACCGAGTCGCTTGCGGTTTCTTTTCCTTAGCTGCACCGGCGGTTGTCTCCGCGTTTGCGGAGCGGCTGGTTCCGGTACTCGACGCATCGCTGACTGTAGGTACAGTTGTGACGACGATGTTGCGCGCTTGCTTGATTGCGCTTGAGACTTCGATAGAGATGCCTGCTCTTTTCCCGTTTCCTTTAGGGAATCTTCAACTAGGCGACTTATGAAATAACTCGTCGAAACTATTTACGCATTCTCTTGTCACGCGTTTTCTAATGCGCGGGCTGAGCAAACCGTACGCCATATTTAACTGGACTTTTTCTGAGTGGTCGTCTTCTGGAAATTTTGCTAATAGAGCACGTACCTTGGCGATAAATAAGTCCGTGTGTTCGTCTTCCTGATTTAGACTAAACAACTTCCTGTAGAGTCGGCGTGGTGGGTCATGCTCGCTGAAAGCCCCTTTTATTCTAGTAAGGGCCTCCGACCATGTGTTCGTCGACCTTTTCACACCTTGCCACCACACTGCAGCAGGCCCCTCCAACAACATTGAGAAGCCACGTAGAGCATTTTCATCGGAAACATTCACGCAATCCTTATAGGTAACAATCGCGTCTAAAAAGTTTTCCAATGACTCGTCCGCACGACCACCATAACGCGTCGAGCATTTTGCAAAATTTCCGTTCGCGTCAATTGCATAGCCCGATCCCTGCTGGGCCTCAGATACGTTAGCATGAGGTGTAGACGATCGTACTTCTCGTATTAATTGTTGACAAAACTCACTTTGGGTTTGCTGGATTGACGTGATAAAACTCGCGAGAGTCTCTTGTGACATAGTTATATTCATGGCGGCACCGGCCTCCTCTGCGACATCTTCCGATCGTAGCTACGGCATTTTTCTTTTGATTTACACGTTGGGCAGCCACTTATAGCCGGGGAACGGGTATAAGAGAAACGCAGGTGCTTAAGAATTACACTATACTCATAAAGACACAAAGAGTTACAACAAATCACCTTACAATCAAACATCAAACAGAGTTCTGCTCATAGAGCGCGCGCATTAACTCTCTGACGGTAGCTCACGGCACACTGGCACAGCGTTGCCAACCGATGTAACTTGAGCTTTCGCGGGCGCCCTCCGACGGGCGGCCGGGTAACCACTCTAGGTTGCCATTACATTACTCTGCCGCACGCTATGAATGGCAGTATCATCCGCATATGAGAATACTCGACCTCTCTCAATCTTGAGATTAGTTAATTCGTTTAGGTATATCAAGAACAATGTGGGGCCTAAGACGCTTCCCTGGGGCACACCGTACTCGATTTTAGTGTCAGCACTAGTGAAACTGTAAATTCTTACGCTTTGGGTACGGTCTTTTAGGTAAGAGTTTCAGTGGTGTTCCCCTAATGCCTATATACCTACTCCATCTTTTTCACAAGAGTCGGGACAGAAACAGTGTCGAGAGCTTTTTTAGATTAAGAAGACTGTCAGACACTTTTCTCCCCGGTCTAAACCGGATAATTGACAAGACTGATATAGGTCGATAGTTATTGATTTCTTTTTTATCACCACCCTTGTAGACGGGTTTAACAATATATTTAAAAAAAATCTATTAGACTAGCAAGATAGGGAATATACCTTTTCTGAAGCAGAGGTTGGCAAGATGGCTGATAATGGGAACAACGAGGGGTTTTACCATTTTTATGAATTTAGTCTGGATACCGTCCCAACCGGAGGCAGTCAGTTTTCAAGTTTGATGTAACACTGTCGACTTCCCATGGGTCAGTCTCCAGAAGTACAAAAGAAGATAGGTGTGTTTTTGGAGTTGAAATTGGGCCAGATGACTGCGGGGTTCCACTGAGGATACTTTCTGCGAGTCGCTTGCCGACACTGGCGAAAAAACCAAAACGTGTTAGAATACCTGGATATCGAGGGATATGGCATGGAGGCGTGGCACATGTCGCCTGCATAAGGGCAAACCGAGTCTATATGCGCCTGACGACGGTGCGCACCGTTTTGTTTATGTTTGCATCGAAATGTGTCACTGTCATTTCGTATTTTTTACAAAATGCCGAGTTATTCCGTGCTTATTTGCAAAAATAGGACAATTACAACAAATCTTAAGACGTGTGGCGTGTCCTACCACCGGTAAGTAAAAAATCACAGCATTAATTATAATATTTAAGGATTTTACAAATTTTTATTTGTGAAATAGTTTAGTGATGTGAAGCGCTGAGATATAGATATCGATATTTTTTTGTTGTTCTTACGGATTTATTTAATGATTACTAACATTTGCTTAATATTATAAAATAATATTATTGGAGTTTACTCCTTAAGAATCGATTTTCATAAATATGAGGCCTCCGGTATGGAAATTTTATGAGTAGTGAAATAATAGAAGCCTAACACTGGTTTTATTCGTAAATAACACGGATACAATTTTTGAGTATATATTTCACACTTCGATCTAGTTATTTCAGCCGTTTTTTAGAGGTGCTTTTATTTTTATGCATTTTATTTCAGTTTTCCGAAAGATCCAGAAATCAAAAATAAATGGATAGATTCAACTGGCAGGGAAAATAATTGGTTTCCCACAAAACTAAGTGTTATTTGAATTTCCGCGCATTATTTGAGAAAAGTACCTACTATACAAGCCTTGGCCGCAATCAAGAATTGATCGACTCACGTATGTGTGCCTCTGCTTCGCCTCGGCCCACATTTTCACGATCGTCCATCGGTAAACACCGTTGTCACTCAAACCATGGGCAGTTGGCTTAAATATAAAAATAAATGACAGTAACAACAAAAAAAAACGTTATTTTTATTAAAAGATTTTTTAAAGTTTCTATCCGACACCGTGCTCGCTAGCGAAACAGCTGACTGACTGAGGGAGGGGCCGCGCTCGCGGCCGGTCAGGTCACGTCCCCCACCCGTGTTGAGACGGAAGTTCGTTGCCCTAGCGCACAGGTGAAAGGGTGGAATACTGTAGTGGTAAAATGTAAATAGAAAAGTCATTTTCCATTGATTTTACGTTCTATAAATTTCACCAAACCACTGGTTTCAAGGATAACGGTGTTTCCCCTAACACCCTGTATTGTGGCATAGAACTCTGTGGCGCGTAGCGGTCATATTGGTTATGCCTGGAGGATTTTATTACGTACGTTAGTCGTTTACGTTTAGTCTTTATTTTTTATTTCTGATTGAGTATAAGTTCTTGATGTTTTTGGTTGGTATATTTGCGTGTGCTAGTTGACATATGGCTAATTATTGATTGATGTTTTGAGTTGCGTAATGTATATTATTTTGCATATTATTGTCTTTTTTTTTTTCTAAGTGAACTGACAGCTGTGCTTCTGGCGAGTGTGCCACTTCTTCTTCCCAAAGCACTAGGAAGTGGTGAAGGGTAGGTGTTTTGAGGGACCTTTCTTATGTAATTCTGGCGTTCGAAAAGTGCTGATTCTCAGCCTAGTTTAAATAAATGACTTTTGAATGATATTTTACATAATTTGGTTTTAATTACATCAAAATACGCTCAAAAAATACTTTTTTTTTTGCAGTCGGTTTTAATCATAGATATCCGGTTTTCATCGATACTTTTATCGATTACCTAAATATTTATATCAACCCCTCTTCCCTAGTTGAGGCTAGAGTTGCATGTGTGCGTTCAGTAGTAGTGTATTTTTACTTTCTAGTGCCCGCCCCTTTTGAGCATGTGTCCATTAATAATTTCTTGTGTGCACGCGAACAAAGCATCATATTGTGTCGTATCTATTTCTTTTGCTTTTGTGTGAGTTTCGGTAGTGGGGAAAAGGTGGCGACACCTGAACTTGAACAAATATAGAGTGGTTCTTTATTAGTGATCGATGAGAGTGAAGGCATATCTCCGGATATCTATGACCTAAGCAATATTCACAGCTTCCAGTTTTAGATGTGTTAACTTTCGCTATTTGTTTGATTGATTTCCATAGTGCTTTAGAGTTTATAATATTAGTTTTTCGTAGATCAGATTCATATTTACGTTTTAATTTTTTAATTAAATTGTCATAATAATTACGGTATCTAGTAAATGTTATTTTTAATATTAAATTAAACGGAGGTACGGTAGGTAATGTTACCATGAACGGTGCAGAATCACTCTCTTCTTCTTGTTCAGGCTCGCGCTCTTCTCCCGCCGCCGGCGCTTTCACCGCACTGCTTTCTGGTATACAAAGAAACACGTAAAGGTATCCTGCGTTCGCAATTTATTTCCCAAACATGTAAACAAACACGAGTTTTAGGAAAAACAACTGTTATGCTTACACATAAGGTTCAGTTTGTGCTACAACTACATATTTTTTAATGACTTTTTCAACAGTACTAGTCAGTCTAAAATCAACTTTATTCATACTAGCATAAAGCATATTTTTGTTTAAGTTGAAATAACATCATTATTGGAGACGGAGACAAGGATTTAATAAGACTATAGCTACAACCATTGATATTTTTTAACCGACTTCAAAAAGGAGAAGGTTCTCAATTCTAATTTTTTTTTGTGTTTGTTACGCGATTACTCCTACAATAGTTATTAATAATGAATTATAAGTTATTAATTAAATCTATACATATAATAAAATCGTAAACGGTCCGTGTCTGTACATTAAAGATTTTTGCAAAAAAAAGTACTGGAAGCCGCGAGAAACAAGTAGGTAATAGAAAGTAAAAAAACATTTTTTGACATTTTTGTCTGTTTGTTTGTTCGTTTGTGAGCGCATCACGTAAAAGCCACTCATTGGATTCCAAATTGAATTACTGAACAATAAGAAGCTTTATTGTACTCACAATAAAGCTTCTTATTGTTCAGCATTGTTCACATTTAGTCTTTATTTCATCAAAATCGACCTGTAGAATCAAAAGATATAGGTATGGATTTAACACTTATAATTTTTTTTTTATCCAGGTATTACGTGCATGCTTGACGGTATTCTGTTCACAAAAAGTTGTGCAGTTTCCGAGCTGTAACCGAACAAGGTCACCAAAACGTAGCCAGGATAGGGACGCTAAGAAATCTACACCGGGCTCATGAAGAGCCCGATAGAAGCGCCCGTGAAGCTCCTTGCTTTGCCATACCTCCTTGCGGTCTTCCGTAGTAAGCACTACAGGTTTGCGCCAGTTCTCTTTAGCCATGGAGAGCGGGGTGAGTCCTTTGTCCACTGCCACCACATCGCGGTGCATACCCACTTCGGCTTTTAAAAAATATTCTCTGAGATTGCACACCTCGCGATTGTGGAGGGTCTTCGCAATTAAAAAGCCTCGACCCCCGCACTTCCGCGGGATGTACAATCTCATCACCGAAGATCGTGGGTGATGCATCCGGTTTGCGGTCAACAGTGTACGAACCCTCCTATCCAGGGCGTCGAGTTCGGTCTGAGTCTATTTGAGTATGCCGAAAGAGTACATCAGGACCGGCATGACCCAACCGTTGAAGGCGCGCACCTTTTTTCCGTCTGAAAGAACACTCACTTTATTCATACTTTTTTCAGGCGACCAAAGAAGCGCTCCTTCAACGATTGCTTCATGTCAGCAACGTTGATGCCTAACGCTTCCGACATACCCAAATACTTATAGCTTTCAGATGAGGAGAGGGACCTGAGGTATATGGAATCCGAGAGTTGAATTCCCTCTGATTCCATAATCTCCCCTCGCTTTACATGCATGACTGCACATTTGTCCACACCAAATTCCATCTTCAATTCGTTGGGGGCAAAGAGTTTCAGATCATCCATGTAGAGGAGGTGAGATATGACCTGACCACCTCTCCTCAACCGATAGCCTAGACCTGAATCCTCTAGCAGTGTGCTTAGAGGGTTCAGGGCCAAGCAGAACCAAAGCGGACTCAAACTGTCGCCCTGAAATATTCCCCGTTTAATCCGTACAGGTTCATCATTCCCTTGGATCTGTCGACACCCCGGTTAGCGAAGAACTGTCCTCCATCCACTCTACGCACCTTCCTTGAGTCGTGTATGGGGCCATACACGACTCAAGGAAGGTGCGTAGAGTTGCATCAATCTTGTACAACTCCAGCACCCTCATGAGCCACGTATGTGGCACCGAGTCGTAGGCCTTCTTATAGTCTATCCAGCATGTCGAGAGGTCCTTACGGGATCGACGAACCTGTTGGCTTATGGCCATGTCGATGAGGAGTAGCTCCTTAGTACCGCGGGACCCGTTCCTACATCCATTTTGAGAGGCGGACATTATTGAATTGTTGTCAATGTGTGTGTTTATTTTCACTATCAAAATGGATGTAAGAAGTTTATAGACCGTCGACAAACATGTGATCGGTCTATAATTCTTCGGTTCCGCGGGACTACCTGACTTATGGAGCAGGTGGGTAACGCCTGTTGTTAGAAACTGCGGTAGCGACCCAGACTCTAAGGATGACTGGAATTGAGATGCCAGGCGAGCGTGTGAACTAATCAGCCATTTTAACCAGAAGTTGTGCAGTCCGTCCGGTCCCGGTGATTTCCAATTCGGTAACGGACGGACTGCTGTGGCTACGTCTTGTGGAGAGATTAATACAGCTTCCATTTCTGGTATAGTTTCATACACTCGCTCGACATCCTGTATCCAGTCAGCCTCGGCGTGACAGACGGGTACCGACCATATACTGCCCCAGAATGCGCTCGTGGTGGCATCATCCGGGCGGCACACGTCCGCCACATTTTGTTCAGGTCGCTCCCAAGCTCTATATATCCACCTCTCATCGCTCTGGAACATCAATTCTGCGTGTATCGGTCCACCCGCCGCTTTTACCGCCGAATTCGGCTCGCCCATGCACAGACTTTTTGCTTCAGGAAGTCGACACGCTCTGTGACACGGGACATGTATTCTGGAGGACTGATTCCTGTCCCCGAGAATGCCCGTCTCACAAAGCGCATCACTCGTGGTCGTGTATTGCCCTCCCTGAAGCTGTATAGTTTGCCGATGAGTACCCTGGCTCCATCGATACGGCGCTCGATCCTGCACTGCCAGACTGGTACGGCTGGTTTTGGTCGAGTAGCTTTGTCACAGTTTGGGAACTTGACGTTAGCTAAACGACATGCCGCAACAGCCGCGCAATACAGGATCGAGTGTGTATCAACGAGATCCTCGCTGCTCTCGAAAAAGTTTTTAAGCTGCGAGTCCAAGGCACACACCAGCGCCCTATTTTTCTTGTGCATAGGTAAGCGTGGTAGTCGGGGTCTAAGTTCGGTCGGGGTGTGCCTATAATCGCGAAACGCATCCTCCAGAGCGCTCCTCAATTGGGCGTTGCACTGGCTACTTACTGTGACAACCCTATCATTCTCTTCTTCAACATGATTGGACCGCGGCGGGATTGGGTCAGGAATTGTGCCGCGGTTTGTGCCGGAGTCGAGACGATACGGTTGCTCAGTGCCTCTGAGCGCAGCCTATCAAGTGCAGCATAGTCCAACCTGTTTATAATTTCCAAATTCAATTACTTAATAATAATAATTAATTATTAAGTAATTGAATTATGAAATTATTTATTTTTTATTATGAGTTGAATTATTATTATATTATGATTATTAATTATGAATTGATTTTGATGATTATTTTTTGTTCGGTAGGTAATGCTTCCGAGGTGGTCCCATTTATAAAACAATGAGCAAAACGTCCACACCCTTGTGCACTTTAAAACATAGGTTAATTGAAGGGTTATTCCACAAATCCCCATTAACCATCCCCATCAAGATGAGAAGTATGGCCGATTTCGGGTTATGCCACCCGTGGCCACCCTAAAACAGAGGCTAAAACGAAGGCTATATAGTCATTGCTAAAACGCTACAGACATTATGAAACACAGTTATGGTCACTTTTTTTGTTGTTGTTAAGAAGGGTGACAATTAATTATTCCCTACTCACTTCTGAGCCATGTCTACAAGCTGTTTTCAAGAGGCATCACGAACCGTCTCGCGCGCAGGTCTGACGACTTCGAGCCTCCTGAGAAGCCGGATTCCGTAAAGGCTTTAGCACCGTAGACTACATATAGGTACGCTGCGGCAAGATATACAGAAGACTGAAGAGTATAACCTGCCTCTCTGTTTAGCGTTTGTGGACTACGAGAAAGCCTTCGATTTGATCAAGACATGTGCTGTACTGCAGTCTCTTCAACGGTTCCCGATCGACTATCGGTACATCGAGGTGCTGAAGTTTAACCAGTGCGTGTTGCCAGTGATGACCTACGTCACTGAAACGTGGTCGCTCACAATGGGCCTTATTAGAAGACTAAAATTCACCCAAATGGCAATCGAGAGGGCTATGCTCGGAGTTTACCTACGTGATTGAATCAGTAATTAAGACATCCGCAGGAGAACCAAGGTAACCGACATAGTCCGAAGAATTGCAAAACTTATGTAGCGATGGGCGGGGCACATTGCTCACAGAATAAATGGCCGATGGGGTCGAAAGGTTCTGGAGTGGAGACCGCGTACCGGAAGACTTAGCGTTGGAAAGCATGCCCTACCACAAGTTGGACCGATGACCTTGTGAAGGCCGCAGGAATCCGCTGGATGCAGGAAGCACAGAACCGGTCGAAGAGGCGGTGGTTGGGTGAGGCCTATGTCTAGCAGTGGACGTCTTTCGGCTGAATGACGATGACGACCCTAAAACAGCCTAGAGTGGATACTCTGAAACGCACATATTATTCATCTATCCACCCCATTTTTAGATTTATTCCCATGGCTGTTTTTTTCACCTCTGAAGCATGACCTACCAAACAAAAAAAGAATCATCAAAATCGATTCTTAATTGGCGGAATAATCGCGAATACACAAAAAAAACACAGACGAATTGAGAACCTCCTCCTTTTTGAAGAAGTCGGTTAAAAATGGCTTTTTATGTGGTATTGTGCATATTTTATATTTGTGACGTAAACTCTTTGGGTGATTGTATAGGTGTATATTTGTCTTAATAAAGTAGGTAAGTTTATTATTATTTGCTACACATCATTAATCAAATAATCACACACACACGACACACATCATACCTACTTATTTAAATATTTACAAACAATCTAAAACAGATTTACATCCGTAACTGTGCGTTTGCTCACAGAGCATGTAAGTTTATTTATTAATATAATGTATTCTGTGATTCACAACTACCTACACATGTTGAAGTCTCTAGTACTTAGTAGAGATTTCAACATGTTTTGATACCTAAATGCACGGTTTTTCTGTGCATTGGCACAAGCGAAACATTCAAGATAAAACATGTTGAAATCTCTAGTTCCTGTCAAAAATTGTATGGAACATTTACAGAAAATAGAGATTTGTGATTAATGTTTCGCCAGTGCAAACGCACGGTAAAGCCGAATACATACTTTGCGCTGCGAACGGTGCACAGCGAATGCCTCGCAAGGTGTGTACCTTTATATTTAGGCATGTGCTACGCACGTGCGAGGGCGAGCCAACGTATGTCGGCAAATGCTTCAAGATCAAAGTGCCTCAGTGCGACCATTACATTCGTTGTGGACGTAGTCGCGCATGCACGTTCGAGGTGGCAACAAATAATGATATAATAAATAAATGCCTAATAACATGAAGACAGACAAACAAGGCATTTGCTACGCACGCGATGGCTCGACCCGAGCATATGTTGGTATAATTTTTCAACACGCACGCCTCAAGCAGAGGCATTCGTTTTGCGCCGTTCGTGGCGCATGCCTCGCAGTCTGTATCCACCTCGTAACGTAGCCTACCCAACATAAGGTTCAGTTCACTTAATTCAATAGTAGCTGTAGGATCATGAAATGCAAAAAGAAGATAATGTGGCGCAACAACTATAGAGGAGTGTAGGAGTGCACAGATGGACTAACCGCAGGCGGCGAGTGCTGCGGCCGACACCAGCAGAGCCGCCAACAACGCGCTCTTCATGACATCGTCTCCCTGCAACGCTTGGAATCAAAATTACTTTTTACTACAAACACGTATCGAACATACTACAACAAATGGCCTGCAAAAACTCTAAAATTCTTTGTCAATAGCAATCACACATCTGTAATTGTCATTTCCCATCACATCTTTACCCAAAGAGTAAGAAGAATAAGTATTTATGGGGTCTGTACCGAAAGAAGATGAAAGAAGTACCTATTGTACTTTTGATGGAATTTTATGAAAAAGAAGTTTAGGTATTATGCTATGTACAAACGGCTACACATCATCCTATACATTTCCAGTATAAGCTGACCTCGCATTGTACGGAAATCCTATACAATGCGAGATCAGCATAAACTGAAAATGTATAGCTTTATGTGTGTAGCCGTGTGTACACACGTAGCGTTTTAGACGTCGCGCCGCCGCCGGCAATTCACTGGCTGGCGATTTCAATATCATACGTAGGTTAGGTACACACCCAGATTTTAACAGCAGCACCCTTATTGCGTAGGTAACACACGATCAATCAGGTACAATCTGAATAATTTTCAAGGATATTTCTAAAAACATTTTATAGTCTAAGGCTAATCCATTGATTCATCATAGGTACCTACGTATGCTCGAAAAAGTCTGCTCAACAAAGAAAATAACGCAATGGTGCCGATTCTCTTGTCACAAAATTCTCTAAACTAAACTTAAAATCACTAAAATTTAGTTTAGTCCTGTCGAACGAGCAATTATATATTGGTTCTGAAATTGATAAATAAAATAAGAGAGATATTGGTGACGATTCTGTTGTTTACAAACTAAACTAAATTTAAGTTCAGTGCATCTTTTTCTTTCTATTTCATTAAGAAAAGGACAGAAGATAAATTTTAGTTTAGTCCTGTCAAATTAATCAGCGCCTGACGTAAATTGACGTAATTTTAGTAGGCAAGTTTTTAAATCACGGCTAAACTTTTATGACAGGACTAAACTAAAATTTATCTTCTGTCCTTTTCTTAATGAAATAGAAAGAAAAAGATGCACCGAACTTAAATTTAGTTTAGTTTGTGAACAACAGAATCGGCACCAATGTTTAGTGAAAAAGCTATTCTGAATTTGACGATTTACCTATTTGTCCTTTATTTATTAAAAATCCTCTAACTAAATCTGACTATTTTTAATCGCGATTAAAAATGTGTGGGATAAAATTAGATATTATTGTCATGAACTAAAATTCAAACCCAACACGTCGACTTCAGTTGCAAAACAGTTATCTTATTTTTATTTTCTTTTGCTTATTATCTCGAAAATGGTGTGTCCTATCGCAAAAATAATGAAAATTTCGACTCCCTTTAGGTACCCCCTGGCCCCTGAGGCTAAACATTTTGGTGTTTGTTTTTTACTATTTTCCATACAAAATGTGTAAAATTGCTTAAAAAAGTCACGTCGAAGGTGGTGCCCCTGCGCGCCTCCGGCTCTAAAAAAAAATCACGGGTTAGGGAAAACAAGTATGTACCAAGTGGAGGCGCGATTGTCAAATTCGATTTTAGTTGTGTCAAAATAATTTTTAAATTTAGAGATTTTTTTGTCAGAATATTTTTAAGATTCTCATAGCCAAAAGTAAGTAATTTTAATGATAGTTTAGTTCGGTGTGTACCTAGGACGCGTAGCATCATGACTACAGTAGAAATAGTTTTTGTCGACGGATGAATAGATAAAACGACAGATTGTGATTGTTCATTTGTCATTTTGTCTATTCTTCCGTCGACAAAACACGTTTCTACGGTGGTCATGCTACGCGTGGTACCTACAACAGAATCGGCACCATTGAATGTTGTTGAACTGTCAAAATTATACAAATTGTGATTGATCGTGAGTTACGCATTGACGGTGCAGGTATGCTTCTAGCTATTTCAAAATCCTTGTGTGGACGTGTGATTTTGAAATCGCCAGCAAATCGCTGCGCGTGGCTGGCATTATTTACCCAATTTTGATGTGTTACATCTTTCCTCTCGCTCCTTGTGGGAGTGATTTCGTGAAAAGGGTCAGAAGTGTGTAACAGGAAGCCGGAGAAGCGCGTGCTATACCTACCAATGAGCGCGCGCGTTGCTAGTGTTGGTAGTCAGATGGTAGGTAAGTACAACCCATTTTCCGAGAGGTTGGTAGATACTGTCAGCCAAAATGTATGTGTGATAGATGTGTGAGTTGTTGCTGTGCGTTTGCACTAGCGAAACATTCACAACATAAGGTGAAATGTCTGTTTTCTGTCAATGTGCCATACAATTTCTGACAGGAACTAGAGATTTCAACATGTTTTGATTTGAATGTTTCGCCAGTGCAAACGCACAGTTACACATCGTAAACGACTACTGTAAGGTTTTCTCGTGCAAATATCGCAAAAATTTGGACCATAGATGAACTGCCGTGGTACGAAGAGCGTCAGTCTGTCTACGGTCAGTCAACTATGTTTTGACAGCTGCCGTAGTACGGCGAACGTCATTGGAAGGGAAAATGCAGAAAAGTCCGCAATGGCATAAGTATGTCTATCTTTTATGTATAGGTATCCATTTTAATATTTAAAAAAATGGGCCACTATAAAGGCTTTTACAGACCTACTGGCGCGATATGTCGCGCGACGCGACGCCGGCGCCGCCGCATTGTTCGCCGTGAAGTTTTCTCAGAAATTGTTTTGTTAAGGCCAGGTAGACCAAGCAATGTAGGCATTTAACGCTACCACTTTTACGCGACGCGAGCCGTGCGCTTACGTCGCCTGCGTGAACTTACATGAACCCAACGCCGAGTGGAGAAGTGTCACAGTACAGGTAAGCATGTCGTATAGGCAGTAGGTCAACTTATTTTATTATTAATTTGTTTTAAAAAATAATAAAATACGCGACTTGATCCATTATTCTTGTTTACCGATATACGTAGTAATCGCAAAGGCCGAAAATTTATTTTATGGGTTGTAAATACATTTTATTCAATTATTCGGCATTTTAGTTTCATAAAGTGTATCTCACGAAGCAACACGCGCTTCAGTTGTGGTGGTGGCTAGGTGTGGTGTGTTGTGGTAACTTTAATAAAAAAAAAACAACCGGCATAAAAATATAAGTGCAAAATAAGTTTCGAAAGTCGATTTTTCCTTTTTAGACACCGAAACTATTATTTTGCACTTCGTAGTGTTTATATTTTTATGTCGGTTATTTTTTTTTGTTCTAAAGTGATTTTCACTCAACCGAATTGAGAACCTCCTCCGTTTTTTAAAGTGGGTAAGAAAACAACATGAAATTACTTTTAAATGATTTAAATACGAAATAAAATTAAATTATAAACACAAAATGACTGTATGGTGTTTTCCATAAATTTTACAATGTTTTCAAATTACGGTAGGTATGCGAGGACTGCGTAGGACGTTTTTGGATGCATACATTCCTTTGCATCGTGGATTTGATGCACTGCAACAATAAAAAAATGTTCAAGTAAAACATTATCAAGTTATTCTACTGTTATGATTCTACTATGTAATATGTAGGTTTTGGTAAAATAAAATGTGTAATATATTGCACTTCATAGATATTGTTTGTAAACATTGATTACATAAATCGATTAGAATTAGACAATACTTTGAATATACGTTGTATACTTACCGGCACCGATATTGAAGTCTCAAGGACGAAGTGGGGATTGCTTTGCGTATGGTATGAATGCTGATAGACATAGGGTCTATTTTTCTTCTGCACGCATGTGCGCCCAATGCATCCTTGAGACTTCAATGTCCGTGCCGGCGATTATACTCGGAAATCGATAGGTAGGTACCTATATCCGTAGAATAGAACAGAGATATTATTGGTTCATATTTCCTTTCTTCCGGTTTCATTCTCAACAATGAATCAAACAACTGGATACGATGGCCACTAACACGATAGTTTTTTGTGCATAAGCCAAAGTTCACAACCCTAGCGCGACCGCCGAGCGTAGATATGAAAAGTGAAGTAGGTACCTACATACATGTGATTTCCTTCTGTACTCTCTGTATTTTGTGTCCCTACTAATAATACTATAAATACTAAAAATTTTACATTCGTCAATTTGCACTATCGATAATCCCTAATAACGTCTAAACAGATTACCCTATTTGCACAATTTATTTTGTCGTATCCATTTTAGACCTAAACCTATCAAATGACACTAAAAACAACAAAATATCTACACAAACAAAAAACCATGTTTTCAACTTACGTAATATTTGGTGGCGTGAATTTACCTTACAAAAAAGTTACTTCGTTTATACTGATTCAAAATAGGAAACTATTAGGTATATAAATCGAGCTTAGGTGACCGTAGGGCGGATTGAAAAATCAAAAGACATAATAGGTTGATAATATGTAAATAAATAAAATTGTAAACAAACTTACCTGGTTTCTTGTCTAACCTTCCGCACTTTACACCTGGCCACTTTCTTGTATTTATTTTTATTCCCCATAGGTACCCACTTCTGTTCACTAACAAAAACAAATAAGTGATTTCTTTTAGTTACACTGTACGTGATAGCCGCGCGCTGGAAAAAGGGACATAGGTCGTACCTCGACAAGGCCTGGCGGGCGACTGAAGTGACGAACGCGAGCCGCTGTGTTATAAATAATTTATTATTAAAAGAATTAAGCTATTTTTCAAAATGTAACCACTAATTATTTTTCTTTATGTTATTATCTTTTTTTAAGATGTGGTTTTTAGTAGTAAAACTTTTATAAGCTTCGAGAAAAACCAGAAAAACATTAAAAAAATATCGAATTTGGCTGTTCTTCGGATTTTTTTTTGATCGAGTGAAGTTTTCGATATCGTGTTTCGAACCACAAATTGTCAAAGTACATGAAGTAAACTTCATTAAGTTTTTTTTTTTTGCTTTAAAAAATCACGATTTCTTTGTTTATTATTAAATCAAAGTGATGTAAAATTGGGAATACCTGCCCTTAAAATTCGGGTCGCGCGACGAATCGCGCTATTATGTAGTAATTGGAAAGCTATTTACACAAATACGGTATTAATCCTTATCATTTTAAATAAGTTAGAGGCTAAGCATTTCGTGCACAGTGCACACGTTTCGTCCGTCAAAAATTCAACAACGACTCACCACGGGCTGGCAATGTTTGTCGAAGGACCGATGGCCGTTGGAGCAGACGAGTCCTGAAGTGGAGACTGCGTATCGGTAAGCGCAGCGTGAGACGCCCCCCAGCTATATGGACAGTGGCGTAGCTTGGACAAATATAGACGTGGGCAAAGTCGCATCAGCGAGGCCCCTTTTCTTTCGTTCCCAAGATCTACCCAATAAATCTATCTTACCGTGCGTTTGCACTGGCGAAACATTACAACAAAACATGTTTAAATCTCTAGCTCCTGTCAAAGATTGTATGGAACATTGACAGAAGATAGAGATTTCAACATGTTTTGTCGCAAATGTTTCGCCAGTGCAAACGCACGGTTACTAAACATGCTTTGACACGACATACCTACTTAGGATAGTGAAAATGATAGTCTAACAAAGATCGGGGAATCACCAGTTCATACACAAACTTTCTTATAATCTCATATCATAAGATCGTTTTATTTGCAGATGACACATCCCTCATTTTTAAAATCAAACGTCAGTTAGTCAACTTTGAACAAGTTAACGATGCACTCTCTAAAGTTGTGCATTGGTTTAATGTAAATAATCTTCTCTTGAATGAAAAAAAGACTAAACTCATTAAATTTTCAACGCCAAATGTCAGGCAGCTATCTAACAATGTTAAAGTTAATGGAATAGAGTTGGACCCCGTTGAATCGACAGTTTTTCTTGGAATAACCATTGACGGTAAATTACAATGGGGCCCACACATAGAAAAATTGTCAGGTAGGCTTAGTTCGGCCGCCTATGCCGTTAAAAAAATTAGACAGATAACTGACGTAGATACAGCCAGAATTGTTTATTTTAGTTATTTTCATAGTCTTCTGTCTTATGGGATTCTTCTCTGGGGAGCCTGTGCGGACATTAATGCTATCTTTGTTTTACAGAAAAGGGCTGTTCGAGCCATTTACAACCTAGGTCCAAGAGATTCCCTTCGAGAAAAATTCAGAGAAATAGATATTCTGACTGTAGCCTCACAATATATATTTGAAAACCTATTGTACGTACAGTCACGGACTTTAATTGATGAGCCACCTTCAAACTTTTCAATTTTGCAGTTTCATACATTCACGAGATTATACGATTAAACACGAACTCAAATCGCACGCTCGTAAACAAGATGACAAATAAATTACTTTTAATCGGAAATATCCATAGAGGTTGACTTTATTAGTTAACCTCTATGGATATTTCCGATTAAAAGTAATTTATTTGTCATCTTGTTTACTTTCATACATTCACGAGATTATACGATTAAACACGAACTCAAATCGCAAGCTCTTAAACAAGATGACAAATAAATTACTTTTAATCGGAAATATCCATAGAGGTTGACTAATAAGTTCTCAATGATAAAAATAAATACAATGTTGCATTAAGTTTATCCAATCTATTTGATACCGACCTCCTTTGAATCATAGCTCATTAACTCGATAATTATGAAAACATAACTGAAGACAGTGACAGTTGAAATATCAAGATGACAAATAAATTACTTTTAATCGGAAATATCCATAGAGGTTGACTAATAAGTTCTCAATGATAAAAATAAATACAATGTTGCATTAAGTTTATCCAATCTATTTGATACCGACCTCCTTTGAATCATAGCTCATTAACTCTATAATTCTGAAAACTTAACTGAAGACAGTGACAGTTGAAATATCGATGTCAGAGAATTTCTCCGTACGCTAACGTTACTATGCAGTAGTAACCTAGCAACAATTGTTTATCGTTGCTAGGTTACTGTTGCTAGACCTGCAATTGGTTGACTTTGAGTAGTCACTGCTGTCAAGTTTGTAGTTCTGCTCTCAGGTTAGCCAACCGGTAACGATATGAAATATAATTTTCTTCTTCTAATACGAAGACATATGACTTTGCGTGTCGGGAACCGAATAAACCCGATTTGCATTACACGGCTAAAATGCGAACAGTACCAGGTGGCTCATCAATTAAAGTCCGTGACTGTACACAAAAACATATCAAAGTTTAAGAAAATGTCCGATATTCATAGTTTAAATACCAGGAATAAACACAATCTTGCTGTACATCGCACTCGTCTCCACAGAGTACCTAGGCAACTCGTTCATGGGTCAATGTATACGCTTTTACAACAAACTTCCCATTGACATTCGAAACTTACCCATTAAACGATTTAAAAGCTGTATTAAAACCAAACTTTGTAAAAAAGGGTACTATAAAATCTCAGATTATTTAGAAGACAAAAATGCATGGGATTGAGCTGCTCGCTCTGCTAAGCATTGTGACATTTTGAATATTATGGAAAACCATAAAAATATACCTACCAGTTTTATATACAAATTGACATTATTGAATATTATATAAAAAATGACATGATGATTACTTGTAAAGTATTGTTTTATTGTGAATGTGAGGACTATGTGGATATTTATTTTTCGTTCTGTAAGTTTTAGCGAAGGTCTGGCAATTTGAGAACTTTATGCGACCTACCCAAATGTCCTTTCTTTGGTATTGTTCGTCGAGTCGTTGAGCTCCTTAAGTTCTGAGTTGAGCTCCACTATTACTGACAAATGCTTGCACTGACTGGACAGGTCCACTCAAATCTGTGTGGTTCTTTCCTCAAAAGACCATTTCAGACTCTAATCTACATGGTCCTCATATGGCCTGACCAAGATTATGTCTGGACTTTAAAGGAGACGGTGACCTCTGAGTTTGTTTCGGCCTTTCTTCTCAGAGTAGTCAGATAGGAAACGCCGACCTCATCTAGCTTATTTTTACAACTTTTTAATATGACGTGTAAAAGTAATTCCAATATCCTATTTACAGAATAAACAATTTCATTTCATTTCATTTCATTATAAGCGACTCACTCACTCGAGTCACACGAAAATTTAATTTGAATTTAGAACATTAACATTAGGATTAGGATTTGAAAACCTCATATTATTGACTATTGAACGACATTTGACATATATTCCTAAATATACACATTTTTCTGATAATCCTTACAAAACATAAACTTGCAAGGTGTTTCGATTTTTCTGATGAGAAGTGTAGTTAAGGCCAATATTACAGAATTTTTTTTTCAGCCAAAATTTGTTACTTCGACACTTTGAGAAAAATGTTGTAGGTAGTTGACGTGACTTAATCAGTTAAAATTGAGAATCAAACAGAAAAAAATCCTATGATAAAACAAAGAATTCTGAGTCGAATTATGTAAAAGAGTGAATTTCGTAAAAAGTGCAGTTGACTCTTTCTACTTCGCTGCCGTCGTACTGTCTACACGAAACGTCATTTTTGTCTACTCTTCCGTCGACAAAACGGTGCTCATGCTACGCCTGCAGGTTTAAGAAAGTGACGAGTGTAGCCAATATTTTATAGGTTTTTATTTGAAATCTAGCTGTGCCCCGCGGTTTCACTCGCGTAGGTTTCGATCCCGTGGGAATATAGGGATAAAACGTATCTTATGTTCTATTCCAGGTCATGATCTACCCGTGTGCCCTCCTCTCTTGAGTAGGGAACGTCGCGGCGGGGCGGCGCTGGCGTCGAACGGTTCGCGTATTGCATTTTCATACTCGTGATAACTTCGAAATTAAATGTCCGATTCGAATGAATTAAAAAGTATTTTACTGCTACATAAATACCCTTGATGTTAAAACTATTTATTTGAATAAGAATTAATATTATTTTGATAAAACTCCTTCGCAAATAATGCATTAATTTCGAACAAATTTGATTACCATAAAAAAGGTTATAGAGAGTAAATCTTAAAAGATAGACATATGCTGTCGTGGACTTTTTTTTAGAACTTTTAAAGAG
Source organism: Lithophane socia (assembly GCA_947522985.1). Classification (NCBI taxonomy): domain Eukaryota; kingdom Metazoa; phylum Arthropoda; class Insecta; order Lepidoptera; family Noctuidae; genus Lithophane; species Lithophane socia. The sequence continues at coordinate 17,071,337 of OX383262.1, read as the reverse complement.
GAACAATTCCATCATACATGATATTTACGTAACATAACCCGTTTACGCAGCGCACGCAACGGTAGCTCTCAAAAATGAATATTTTTTCCCGTTTTTGCAACATATTTCATTTATGCTCCGCTCCTATAGGTCATAGCGTGATGTTATATAGCCTATAGCCTTCCTTGATAAATCGAATATCCAACACAAAAAGATTTTTCAATTCCAACCAGTTGTTCCTGAGATTAGCGCGTTCAAACAAATAAACAAACAAACAAACTCTTCCGCTTTATAATGTAAAATTCAGCCTTATATTAAAAATAAAAATAGGTATATAATAGTATATTATGCAATTAGTGAATAAAGGACGGATTTAAAGCGAGGGCCATAGGTGAATTACGAGCTAGTGAAGGATTCTAACGCCTGAATCACGACCGTAGGGAGTGATTCAAGTGTTAGAATCCTGAACGACGCGAGGGATTCATGGCCCTCGATATAAATCCGTTTTATTCAAGAGTTGCATACTATACTTTATACCATGACTACGAGAAAAAGAACATGCAACTTCGAGTATGTTGTTTTGTCAATTTTATGTCTTGTTTTTATAGTACCTACACCGTAGCATAGAATACATACTCCATAAGGTCGATGACTTCTTTTTCTTCGACAACTCATTAAAATAAGTCAGGAAAACAGACTCTGAAAATGTGGTCAGCTCGATTTTCATTTTTCCATTTACTCAAACAAACTTACACTCAAACTCATCGTAGGCTTTGATGTAAACCAGCCGTGATTTGTTGGTTAGCAAGCTTTCTACTATATCGGCCGCCCTCTCTTTCATAAACTCAGGTGTTAACACATCTTCATCACTTGAAAACATTTTCAATCGATTTATTATTAAGTAACCCTAAACTTTTTGTTCGTACAACTTACAATATTTAAAATAGCGCCCATTTACTAATGACAGCAAAGAACACAAAACAGTTTTAATTCTAATGCTAAACTCCTGTTCGAAAATCAAATCAAATAGGAGTTTGTATATCATTGAGATGGAGTTCGAACTAATTGGTGTTCTAAATTCAAACACCAAAACAGTGATTAAAAGTGCTTTTTAGAGGGGGCATGGTATAAAATATATTAGTATACGAGGGCGGCACTGAAAATTTCGGGAATCAAGGAAGTGACACAACATTACTATTTACAATACCAGCCATAAAATTATGTGGAACACCACTGAAGAGGGTGGAACATTTTAAATATCTTGGACATATGATGTCCTCTGATCTGAAAGATGAAATCAAAATCAAAAAATCAAAATCAAAAGTCATTTATTCAAACTAGGCTGACAATCAGCACTTTTCGAACGTCAAAATTACATAAGACAGTCCCCCAAAAACGCCCACCCTTCACCACTTCCTAGTGCTTTAGCTGGGAAGAAGAAGTGGCGCAACAAACTCCCCAGCAGCACAGCTGTCTGTTCAGTTAGAAAAAAAAAAAAAAAATGATTCTATACAAAAGTATGCAATATCATTTACATTATGCAACACAAAACATAAATCTAATTATTAGCCATATGTCAGCTAGCACACGCAAATATACCAATCAAAAAAAAAAAAAAAAACGAGAACTATATGTACTCGAGCAGAAATAAAAAGTAAATGTAAACATAAATTAACTAAATAAAAGCCTCCAGGCACAAAGGGCGTGCCCGCCTACATATAGCTATTTTTAGATGTAACTGGAAGTTATAAATGATAAACTAGTACCATTGAAGTAACGTAAATAATATTTATCAATTTTCGAGTTCGCTAGCTAACCACATATTGCAATACAACTCATTTAGTAAACATTGTAATGAGTAGATTATGTCAATAATAAATTAAATTAGAAAAACATTAAAAATAAATTGATTATACAGTCAAATAAAAAAAATACATATATGAACTCATATAACCTGTCAGTGGGTAAGCTAATGCTGGAGAAAGAACATAAACATTGTCTTGAGTTAATCACAGCGACCAACTATTCTTATCATTTAAGTAGTCGTTAATAGAGTAATACGCCTTTGAACAAAGGTCGCATTTTACTTTAGCTTTAAACGCATTACAAGGCAAATCTAGCAAAGAAGAGGGTAGCTTGTTATAAAATGTTATACCAAGCCCAACAAATGAGTTATGAACCTTATGAAGCCGGTGAAAGGGAACTCGTAGTTTGTCCTTATTCCTAGTGTTAACATTGTGGATATCACTGTTTTTAGTGTATAAGTGTATATTTTGCCTAATATATAAGATGTTGGCGAAGATGAATTGTGATGCCACCGTGAGAATACCAATATCTTTAAAAAAATCTCTCGGAGAAACTCTGGCACCTAGCTGGTAAATTGCTCGAACAGCTCGTTTTTGAAGGACAAATATATTTTGAATGTCAGCAGCCTTGCCCCACAGCAGAATACCGTAGGACATAACACTATGAAAATAACTAAAATAGACTAACCGAGCAGTATCAACGTCAGTGTATTGTCTTACTTTCCTGACGGCGTAAGCGGCCGAACTGAGTCTCCCCGCTAGGCTCGATATATGTAGGCCCCACTGAAGTTTGGCATCTACTGTTATCCCCAAAAAAACTGCAGAGTTTACAGTTTCAATCACCTCTTTATCTAAGACGATGTTGGGTCCTAGATTTCTAACATTCGGTAAGGCAAACTTTACACATTTCGTTTTCTTGGCATTGAGAACTAAGTTATTTGACGTAAACCAATCCGTTACCATTGAGAGTGCACTGTTTACATCGTCAAAATCTTGCCTATTCCTGTCTACTTTAAAAATAAGAGAGGTATCATCTGCAAACAGTACAACTTCACAGAGACCCTTTAAATAGAATGGTAAGTCATTGATATAAACTAAGAACAAGAATGGACCCAATATAGAGCCTTGAGGTACACCTAACTGAACTGGTAGCCCGGAAGATTTAACACCATTAATATCTACACATTGGAACCTATTCTGTAAATAAGAATTTATAACGTTGAGAGCTTCTTTTTGCACACCGTAATGACGTAGTTTACGCAAAAGCGTGTCATGGTGCACGCAATCAAAGGCTTTGGAGAGATCACAGAAAACCCCAATAGCATTTTGCGAGTTCTCCCATGCGTTAAATATGTGTTTCAGCAGAGCAACACCCGCATCTGTAGTCGAACGACCTTTTGTAAAGCCATATTGTTCATTATGAAGGAGGCTATTTAAATTAAAATGTCTTAGCAACTGCTTGAGGATTAATTTTTCAAATATGCAGGTAAGATAGAAATAAAATGCAGGTAAGATAGAAATAGGTCTGAAATTACCAACGTCATTTTTATTACCTGATTTAAATAATGGTATGACTTTACTACTCTTCATGAGGTCAGGAAAAGTTCCTAGATCAACACATTTATTAAAAGTAACAGCTAGATAGGGGGCTACGATGTCTATTATATTACTTAAAAGTTTAATGGAGATGCCCCAGTAATCACCAGTGTTTTTAGACTTAAGTGTGTTAAAAACATTAACTACATCACGAGGCGTTACATGTTCGAAGCTAAATAAGCGACTACTTTTAGACACACTACCGTGCAATAGGTTTTCAGCTTTAGACGGGGATGAATTTAAGGAGCGAGTCGTAGTTATAGGTATGTTGGCAAAAAACTCATTAAATGCCTCAGCTACGTCAGCTGCTTTATTAACTAATTTGTGGTCAACCATAATCTCAAGTTGATGATGCAGACATAGAGCGAGAACGCAGGGCGTTGTCTGTTAGGGCGAATATGATGGCCCACAGGTTTGCTCGTTGTACCACTGAAGTGAAAACCACATTGTTCAGAGCATATTGTACATCTTTCTACACGAGCAGCCTGTGGGTCTCATACACGCGCAGACAGTACAACGCCTTGCGTGTGCAATATAATAATGCATTCAGGGTGCTGATGGGGCTGCCCCGATTCTGTAGCGCATCAGGTATGTTCGCCGAGTCGCAAGTAGACTGTTTTTATGCTACTATGCGAAAACGATGCACATCCCTGTTTCGCAGGGTTCGGGCTAGCTCCAGCGGCATCCTGAGGGCATTCGCGCAGAGGTTTGATTGCCAGTACCTGAACCATTGCTGTATGGTTCACATACTAGGCAATCGAGATATGTAATATCTTTTGTCTTTTTATATTGTATATGTTTTTATTTTGTGTGTTTTTATTTTGATTTATTTTGTAATTTTTTTGTATACCTATGCTCCACTGTTGGTCGAAATAAAAAGATTATTATTATTATTTTATATATTACATATCTCGGGACCATGGGGTCCCGGTCTTTTGGAAGGCGTACGAGGGGCCGAAGCCAACTCGCAGAGGCCCCTTAGACAGTTTCTCAAGGAATGAGGCACCAACCGACGATTATCCCTGTACGCACTATGCAAGTGCATCCAAGGACAATCCCCGGTTGGTGTAGGACTATTGCAGAACATGGAAACAAAACATATTGGGTTATGGGTTTGGGTGGTTTAGTGGATTTGTTACCTATAACTATTGAAGGACTATGTCCCCTGCCTGATCAATGTTATGGTATACACGGATTAAACGGCAGGGGGTGACTTGCACACTCAATAATGGGCCCCCGAACACGGTCGCTAGCACAAAGTGACGAAGCGACAAGGGGGCAACACTTCCTGAGGTGCTTGAGGAGTGGAGAGGTATTCCAAGGCTTTCAGAACAATCCCAGAGCCCGGAAGATGGTCAAGATCCCTACGAGCACTTACTGGAATACTTCCTTCCTCCGAGCACATTTGCTCTTGCGAGTCTCCACTCAAGCCGGCCAATCAAGGCAAGAATGAGGTGGGAGCTCTGTTCCTCGTCATTGCTCACTCCAGCCGGCCAATAAAGGCAAGCCAGAGGTGAGGAACAAGACTTCTCCCGGGAGGTAGGGTCCGTGGGGTCGCTACTGCCCAACAGCTCGCCACAAGCTGCCCTGCGGGTTTTTGTATCTCTCTTGGTCTGGCTCCTCATCCTAGACCCGTTCCGGCAAAGTAAACTCTACCGGCACAGACCTAGTAGAGATACGGCGGTGGGGTTATTTTATTATCTTTATTTCATTTTTCATACTTATAAATTATATTTTTAAATATTAGACTAAAAAATTATATAAAACATTTAAAAATATAAAAAATAGGTAAACTCTACCGGCACAGACCTAGTAGAGATACGGCGGTGGGGTTATTATTATTATTTTGCATATCTCGGGACCATCGGGGTCCCGGTCTTTTGAAAGGCGTACGAGGGGCCGAAGCCAACTCGCAGAGGCCCCTTAGAAATTTTTAAATGGAATGAGGCACCAACAGACGATTATCCCTGTACACACTATGCTAGTGCACCCAAGGACAATCCCCGGTTGGTGTAGGACTATTGCAGTACATGGAAACAAAACATTGGGCTATTATTTAAAAATGTGTAGGAGATTTCTTCTCAGGGATGTTATTGGGTCTTTTAAATGATTAAGAACGTACGTTAACAGTGAAAAGAGATATATATTGAAGTATATTAAGTTGGCACAAACAGGTAAAACAATCGTTTCCTAAAACTACAACGAGCGTTTCGCGAGCGTGGCGTACGCTCTCGCGTTCTTTCGTCCACTGTCGGTTGGCGGGGTGCGAGGGCGCGGGTGCGAGTGGGGGTGTCGTCTCCCGTTGCTGCGCGTAAGGGCTAGTCCACACACAAACGTTAAGGCTCGGCTACATCCTCCCCCTCTGACCCAGACATGCGCCCACGCGTCTGAGTCAGACAAGATAACGCTTAGGTCTACCGCGCCTACGCTTTTCGTTGACCGGGGCTGGCGGTACGTCGCCTACGAATGGGGTCAACTGGGAAACATGGTACCTCCCTAACGTTTCACCGCTACTTACCTTCTCCAACACATAAGTAGTGGAGCTCGCGGGTTCCTTGATACGGTAAGGTCCGTCCCGTCGCGGTATGAACTTGGGCGTCTGTCCGCGGGTCGTGTCGTTACTTCCTTGGGTCTTCAAAAGGACCAGATCACCGATTGAGTAATCAGGTGCAGGGCTACGGCCCTCGTCGGCATAACGTTTCTGACTCGCTTGAACCTTTTCGTGTACTTCCCTAGCTTCAAATAGCACGGTTGACATTCTCTTAAGGTAAGGAGTAAGGTTCGTCACGGCGTTGTCACTTTCTACAATGGTGCGCATGTCGGCGATGACGTCGGCCGGCGCACGCATCTCTCGTCCAAACGTCAGGTAAGCCGGTGAAAATCCGGTGCTGCTGGTCACTGCAGAGTTCATCGCGAAACGTATCGCGGGTAAGTGAGCGTCCCAGGTGTTGTGATCTTTCCCTACGAGAATAGCGAGTTGGGGCTTTAGATCACGGTTCTTCCTTTCCACAGGGTTCGCTTGTGGATGATATACGGGCGTCAGCGACTGAGTAATGCCAAACGAATGGCAAGCCTGCTGCATTATTTCGCTTATGAACTGCACACCATTATCACTCAAGATCCGTCTAGGTACTCCATATCTCAGGAAAATCTCTGTGATCATGATCTTGGAACAGTTTAAGCTAGTAGCATCTTGTAGAGCAAATAACTCTACCCATCGAGAGCAGGTGTCCTCTATGATAAGGATCCACTTGTTCTTATCGGCGGTCTCCGGCAATGGGCCGAAAAGGTCCACGGCGACGACTTCAAAGCGGCGATTAGTTGCGGGAGTCTGCAGTAGTCCAGCTGGTTTCCTATTATCGGCTTTGTACCGCTGACATTCTACACATTTCTTCAGGTATCCAACGATGTATTGCCGCATACCAGGCCAGTAATACTTCGACTTCACTCGATCTAGAGTGCGCTCTACTCCGCAATGTCCAGCCGTCGGTGCGTCGTGATATTCTGCCATGACTTTATCTCGCTCGTGCTCCGGTACAACGAGACATCCTGTCTCTTCCTCACACTCGTCAGGTCCATATCTGTACAAAATACCGTCCGACATAACAAAGCCTCGGTCCGACCAGCTCCTCCCCCTAAACGGGTCGTCGGTTGATTCGAGGTCCTCGACGATCTTTCGTACGTCAGGGTCTTTGAGTTGATTCTCACGCACATCCTTAGGGCTTCTTGAGGGGAAATCAACCTCGGCGTAGCGGATATCACAATCCGTTTCTTCTGCGCATGGTGGTCGTGAAAGAGTATCAGCGATGACGTTCGACCTGCCAGGTGTATATTCTATACGGAGATTGTACTCCTGGAGAGTAAGGGCCCACCTCGCTAAGCGGCCACTTGGTGACTTCACCGTCATCAACCATCGCAGAGGTTGATGGTCGCTCTTTATCACAACCTCTGATCCTTCGATGTATGCGCGGAACTTAGTAACAGCCCATACAACTGCTAGCGCTTCTCTTTCCGTTGTGTTATAGTTTCTCTCCGCACTATTCAACAAACGGCTGGCGTATTCTACTGGTCTTTCCTCGGGGCCCTCCCCCTGCATTAGTACTGCTCCTAGACAATAACCGCTGCTGTCGGTTCTCAATGTAAACGGCATAGATTCGTCAGCTTGGCGCAGTATTGGAGCGGTGATCAACTTTTCCTTAATGCAGTCAAAGGCGTCTTGCTGCTTCGAGGTCCAGGTCCATTTGCTGTCCTTTTTGAGAAGATCCGTCAGAGGTTTGGCAACGTCGGCGTAATTGGGAATGAAGCGCCGGAACCAACTTGACGTTTGCAAAAAGGTCTTCACGTGCTTCGCGTTCTCAGGAGGAGACATATTTGCGATAGCTGCTGTCTTATCGGGGTCTGCCTTCACCCCACCTGGTACGATCACGTGGCCCAGAAACTTGACTGACTCGCGAGCAAAGTAACTCTTTTCGCGGTTCACTCGCAGGTTGTACATCTCAAGCCGGTCGAAAACAGCGCTCAAGTCTTCCAGGTGCTTGGGGAACGACTCCGACAGGACAATGACGTCATCTAGATAAGTTAGCATGCAAACGTCGGCCAGTTCCTTGCCGGACCTGAATCGATCCATAAGCCTCTGGAAAGTCGCTCCAGAATTCCTCAAACCCATTGGCATCCTTTTAAACCTAAAACAGCCGAGCGGGCTCACAAACGCAGTCTTGTCACGGTCGGCTGGTTCTACACCAATTTGAAAGTAACCTGATCGAAGGTCACAGGTTGTCATAAAACTGGTGTTCTTAGCTGCGTGGAGAACGTCTTCGATGCGTGGAAGTGGGTAGCGATCAGGCTCAGTTACAGCATTCAGCTTCCTGTAGTCTACACACAGCCGAACCCCTCCATCCTTCTTCGTCACGAGGACCACGTTGGCAGCCCAAGGAGATTCGCATTCTTCGATCACGTCAGTGTCCAGTAACTTCTGCAACTCTTGTTCCAGCATCGCTCTCTTACCAGGAGACATTCGGTAAGGCGGTGAGGCGATGGGTTCCTGATGAGGTTCGATCTTCAACCGGTGCGTGGCGTATTCCGTTGGTGGCCCACCCTTTGCGAAGCGGTCGGACCTCTTCAACAGAAACGCGTTCAGTTGGCCCCTCTGATCAGCTGTTAGCTTGGTGCCTTCATCATCCCTCAACACAAGGTTTGATGCTTCTACTTTCATCAGCTCCATCTGGCTGCCGGTAGGTAAATCAAAGCTGGTGATAAACGGATGCCAGTTTTCCGGTTCGTCATTAAAACACCAGCTTCTCTGTGGTAAGTCCAACAGGATACTTGCTTTCATAATAAAGTCTCTACCTAGCAATGTCCGAGTTTGCGCGTCCGGTAAAACTATAAACGTGGTAGGTATAACATGGTTTTCCAATATAACGTCGGTATCACACTCAAGTATAGTACCTTCTTGTTGTGATCCGTCGGCAAGCCCTATAGTACGTAACGTTTTCCTAAAAACAACGCCAGCTCTAAGAAGTAAGTCATATAGCATGGGGCCCGCGATGGAATGTGTGGCCCCCGTATCTAAGATAGCTACCCCCTTGCGTTTCACGACCTGAATTTCCACCAGCGGTCGCGGATCATCACTATTAGCTACTTGAACGCTACAAAAATCCGACTTACTTGAAGTCGACGCGCCTTTGCAGTTACTGCATTTTGAACGCACCACTCCCAGCTGACCACATCCGTAACAACGTAAATCGGTACTTTTGCTCGACTTAGAAATAGGAGGGTCAATGACCTTGCCGTCCTTCTTATCCTTATTACGACACTCGTCTACCGTATGACCAAAAAACTTGCAATAAGTACACTTCGGTCTAACACGCCTTTGCCCATCACTATTATTATTATTTTTCACGTTTGGCCCCTGCGAGTCAGACGGCCTAGCAACACTTTGATTGTTACTCGACTTACGCGAGTCACCTACGGCATTCGAAGGGTTAACGTTTGTGCTCGAACTTTCCTGCGCGGCGACGGAAGGGTTATTGTTTACATTTTCACTATTATTGTTAGACGACCCCTTGACGTTAAAATGAGTGGAAGTACTTACCTCCGCCAACGACTCCTCGACTAACCTGGCCTTCGCTATCAGCTGTTCCAGCTCGTTCACCGCGTCGCGAGACACTCGTTTTCTTATTCTACGATCTAACAATCCATAAACCATATCAAGCATCATCACTTCCGGCACATTATACGGTAACTTTGATATTAAAGCACGCACTTTACTTATAAACACGTCGGCCCGTTCACTATTTTGTTCGGTACCGAAAATGTCTCGAAATATTTTATAACCGGGTCGCGGCACTCCGTACATTCCTCGAAGACGTTGCAGCGCGTCGGGCCATGACGTTATCGTCGACTTTACGCCCTGCCACCACACGGCGGCCTCGCCGACTAGCAGCATAGGTAGCCCCCGCAGCGCGTGCTCGTCGCTGATGTTGGTGCAGTCGCGGTATACTTCGATAGCGTCGATAAATGCCTCGAGCTCTTCCGCGTTCTTCGATGACCCGTCATAACGCGCCGTACACTTCGCGAAGTTGCCCGACCGCCGCGCGGTATCACGCGTGTCGGGTATCCGTGGTGACGCTGTGCACGGTTCATCCTTGTTCGCCAGTATGCTTTCGATGAGAATACGATTTGCTTCCGCTTGGTTCCTCGTAATGCTGCACACAAGGGCCTGAAGCATATCCTCAGACATGGCGATGTTCGGTGATGGCGATGGTGATGCAACCACCGTCCTATTCTGCTCGACGTCCGTGTCGGATTCCGACCCACCATCTCTTCCGGTAGTGCGTTTTTTTATTAGTTTCGGTGGCATAGTAACAGGGTACTAACTCTGCTGTTACTCACTCGAACAACACGGGTGATGGTTATAAGGGTGGTTCGTTGCACGATATGTTGATTTTATTCCCGGGCTCACGCCAAAACCCGCGCGGTAGGTACCTAGACTCGCCCGCGTGCGCGTCGCGTCCGCGCGTCGGTTACACTTTTTAGCGGGAAGAGTGGACTCGCCCGAAGTTTTGTCGATTGTTTTTGCACTGTTTGGAGGTAATTTACAGAAAATACACTATCGGAATAGGGTTCACAGTACGTGTATGTGTTGGCACGATAGGATTTAGCACTTATTGTCACTGTTATGTTATTTTTTGTCGTAATTTCACTGATAACGGCCACGAGTTGGGCGACACTTGTAGGAGATTTCTTCTCAGGGATGTTATTGGGTCTTTTAAATGATTAAGAACGTACGTTAACAGTGAAAAGAGATATATATTGAAGTATATTAAGTTGGCACAAACAGGTAAAACAATCGTTTCCTAAAACTACAACGAGCGTTTCGCGAGCGTGGCGTACGCTCTCGCGTTCTTTCGTCCACTGTCGGTTGGCGGGGTGCGAGGGCGCGGGTGCGAGTGGGGGTGTCGTCTCCCGTTGCTGCGCGTAAGGGCTAGTCCACACACAAACGTTAAGGCTCGGCTACAAATGTATTTATTGCTTTTCGAAGTATTCTCCGCGAAATTTGACACATTTTTCCATACGATGGAACCAATCATTGAAGCAACCATTCCATTCGGAACTTGGGGTCTCCAAAATGGCCGTTTTGTAGGCGTCCACAGCTTCTTCAGGTGATGAAAATCTGTCCACGCAATTTATTCTTTATTTTAGGGAAAGTATAGAAATCATTAGGGCTTAGGTCGGGGCTGTACGGCGGATGGTCTAATAATTCTATGTTTTCTTGCTCTAAAAACTCTTTTGTTCTGTGCGCGGTGTGAGAAATCGCATTGTCGTGATGGAGGATGATGCGGCGGTTGCAGTTCTCTTTACGGAGTTCAGAAACGACCTGTGGCAAACAAATGCTAGCATACCATTCTGCATTAACCGTTCTTTGTCCCTCAAGAGGAATAGTCGTAACATGGCCGGTTTTGGCGACAAACGTGGCCACCATTTTTTTTGCAACACTCCGTGAACGAACAATTTTTGTTGGCTTTAACTCATTTTCGAACACCCAAACTCGTGACTGGTTTTTTGTTTCGGGTTCGTACGCGTATATCCAGGATTCGTCACCTGATACAATGTTGCATACAGCATTTGAGGATCCTGGGTGGAATCTTTCGAGAGTTCTGACGCACCAAGTAACGCGAGCCGCTTTTTGCTCTTCACAGAGCGAATGCGGTATCCATCGGGAAAACAACTTTTTTACACCTAATTGTTCATGCAAGATTATTTGTATTTGACTCATGCCAATGTCTAAAGTTGCCTGAATTTCGCGGTATGTCACATGTCGATCTTCCTCAATCAGCTTACGCACAGCATCAACGTTTTCTTGGATGACTGCAGTTTTTGGACGACCTTGACGGGGATCATCACTGAGCTTGACACGTCCACGTTGAAATTCAGCAAACCAGCGATAAATTGTGGTTTTGGATGGGGCTTCATCATGGGGTTCTGACCGTAAGACAACTTTTCATCCTCAACATTATCCTTAAACAACATACAAAACTACCTTATGACCCACTCGCGCAAAATAGAAGAAATAAAATAGTATCTATGGAACGGATCACTTGTAAAACCAAATTTTGTGAAAGATTTATTGAATTTCTTGGTCCGTTCCTTTATAGTAAAATCAATAAAGAATTAAATATTTACCCGCTTACAAAATCTAAATGTAAACAAAAAGTAAGTGAATATTTGCAACAGCTAAATTATGAAGAAACGGAGGTATTGCTAAGCGTTGAACGGTAATTATAATGTTAAAATAATTTTAGATAATGATCATGATCATTCAGCACTTCAATCACACACACCTACACGCATTCACCCGCCCATACCCACATACACCAACACACTCACCCACACCAGTCAAACTCCACATATCACCTACTAGTTCACACACACTCACAAACACTTCTCACTCACATATAGACCATTTGTTTATTATATTATGGATAATTTAAATTTTATACAATGTAACATTTAAGTTAGTCTTAAGTCATTCAAAATTTAATTATTAGTACAACCAACCATATCTTTTGTTGGCATTTTATTGTTAAAATATCGAGGGAAAAAGGCGCTGAAAACCGAAATACAGGCATTGCCTAGTTCGGTTGCAGTGGCTACATCCATGTAATTAGAAATTAATTAATACTTCATCACCAAATGCAGAAATCATCCGGTCAACACACTGTTTTTGTGTTAAACCACTTCGAAAGTCATAATAAATCAAAGCTCTTGAATTTTCTCGAGTCAATTCCATTTTCTCAACGACTAAACAAGTTTGACAAAACCTTGTGACAAGACCGAGAATCTTTTTTTAAATAAATAAATGGTATTCGATTTTTAAAACAAAGGAGTTTTCAATTCAATTAAAAAGATTTTAATATGACAGGAACAATGGAAATATTCCATTCCCGATACTTTTAGTGCAGCCCTCGTAGTAGATATAGATAAACGGGCATTTTAAGTCTGGTCATCTGGTGGCATCGCATTTAAAGAGGCCTCGCGAGGCTCCTTTAAGTGTGAGCCTATGGGCGAGGGCCAAAGAGTATTAAACCACTTGAGAGCTGATAGACCGATTTCGTCTAGGCACACGACTCACCACTGCGGGCCGGGGGACGAAGATATTACAGCGGTTGTGATTGGCCGATGCAACAATGTCAGGACGGACGTCCCAAACATAGTGAGGCACAAGTCAGTTTTGCAACAATAATATCGATATCGATAAAATCGACGTCGATTCGACGATTTCCTAATTGAACAATAATTAATTTGAATTTCACTTATGAGAATTTATTGTTCTATCCGAAAGGAAATGACATTGCTATTACTTATTTTTAATCTGCTGTGAAATGCCTTGAACAAACAACGCTATATTTATTTGGAATAAAATTTTCTCTGTGAACTGCATTAATCCACTTTTCTTAAGGTTACGGAATATTTTGAAATCTAAAATGTAAACATTATCTAATTACTTAATGTTATTTTTTTACCATTAGGAAACATCGTAATTTTTATCGTCAATAATATAGTTGCTTTATTATGAAGTTATCACAACACTCTCCAGTATGAGTGCAGATAGAAAGGGACAGACGTATTGCAATACCCTAGTGAGAGAAAGGGACTTTTCAAAAAGACATCAACGCGGTGTACTTTTTTTGTGACCCTTTACGTATCAACCAGTTTATCTTGAACCCTGCAATAAATTCATAATATTATTAAATTACAAATATATTCTACTTACCGATGAAAAGTAATGCTACGAGTATCTTTTTTATAGGTGGATGTTCTAAACGATTTTCCACACCAATTAACCGAACAATAACTCATAATTGTTATTATTTGTTTTTTAAGATCAAAATTACCGCGTGTGCAGAGTTCCAACCACTGGTCGGGAGCGGGTCACAGCTTGGGAGAGGCCTATGTCCAGCAGTGGACTGCGATAGGCTGAGTTGATTAATATCGATCGTAATAAAAAATAGGTTGGAGTCACATTTCCTACGAAATGAATGGGAAAAGATTTTGCGATTTCTGTATACAAGGGTGTTTCACGGTTTTTATGTTTTATGTGTCTTTGTCTGTGCTTATGTGTGTGCGTGTGTGTGAAACTTTAACAGAATAAAGTCTCAATTAGTCAGAATTCGTTCTTTGAATAAAATGGAATCATCAATTCGAGTTATCGAAATGAGAAATCTGACACTTAGAAGGTAGAGAAGTTTGTACCTATCAAGGACAAAACCGTCGATATTAAAAAAAAAACACACTAAGGAATATGTTACAATGGCGCGTGACTCGTAAAACAGAAATGAATCAAAGAAGGTCGGCAAATGAAAGGATCTTTTATGTTCGGTAGATGTTTATTGTAGAAGATCACGACGCGTGCGGCGGCGGCGCGAGCTCGTCCAGCAGCGTGTGCGCGCGCAGCTGGCGCTCCAGCAGCACGTCGGCCAGCGTCGCCGCCTGCGCAGGGACCCACGCCGCGCCGCGCAGCGCCAGCCACTGCAACACGACAGGCGTAGAGCGCGGCGCCCAGCGCGGGGAGAGCGCGCCTCGCTCTCCAGGCGCACCGCCCGCCCGGCCCCGCCCCCCGCCCCCCTCACCTTGTGCTGCGGCTGGCGGTCCAGCGCGGGTAGAGCGCGCCTCGCTCTCCAGGCGCACCGCCCGCCCGGCCCCGCCCCCCGCCCCCCTCACCTTGTGCTGCGGCTGGCGGTCCAGCGCGGGTAGAGCGCGCCTCGCTCTCCAGGCGCACCGCCCGCCCGGCCCCGCCCCCCGCCCCCCTCACCTTGTGCTGCGGCTGGCGGTCCAGCGCGGCGTAGAGCGCGGCGGCCAGGCGCGGCCGGCCCGCGCGCGCCTCGCTCTCCAGGCGCACGGTGTGCAGCAGCGCGCCGCCCGCGCCGGCGCGGCCCGCGCGCGCGCACGCGGCCGCCACGCGCGCCGCGTCGCCGGGCTGCCAGGCGGCGGCGGCGCGCAACAGCGGCGGCAGCACGTGCGCGAGCGCGGCGCGGTGCGAGCGCGCGCCGCCGCCGATGGCGCGCAGGCGCTCCTCCGCCGTGCCGTCCTTCTCCCAGGCCCACAACGGGGCGCCGCTGCAGGCTGCGGACGGACGCACGGTTCACTTCGGGCCGGCCCCGCACGTCGGCTCGTGCGCCGGTACGTACCTAGCGCGAGCAGGCCGTTGTGCGGGAACAGCGGCGCCAGCGCGCGCGCGTACTGCGCCAGGCGGTGCTCGCGCGCGGCCGCGGTCACGAGCGCGCACGCGCTCTGCTCCCAGTAGCGGTGAGCCGCCGCGCCCTGCGACACGAAGGGAGACGTAAATTAGTTTTGTAATTACCGACATAAAGTTAATACTAATATCCAAATCTCGGCCAGGCGCGCGCGCGCCGCCGCCCACTCGGCCGGCGCCGGCACGTGCGTGCGGCACTCACCTGGCAGACAGGCGCGGCGCGCACGCGGCGCACGAGCTCGGCGCGGCGCGCGGGCCCGGCCAGGCGCGCGCGCGCCGCCGCCCACTCGGCCGGCGCCGGCACGTGCGTGCGGCACTCACCTGGCAGACAGGCGCGGCGCGCACGCGGCGCACGAGCTCGGCGCGGCGCGCGGGCCCGGCCAGGCGCGCGCGCGCCGCCGCCCACTCGGCCGGCGACGGCAGCAGCGCGTCCAGCACGTGCGCCGCGCGCCCGTCGTCGTGCTGCTGCTCCAGCGCGTCGCAGCGCACCTCGCACGCCTGCAGCGCGCGCCGCAGCAGGTCGCGCGGCGGCGGCGCGCCCAGCTGCTCGTCGGGCGGCGGCGCCAGGCCCAGCGCGGCGCTGGCGGTGGCCCAGGCGCCCAGCGCCTCGTCGTCGCACAGCTCGCCGCACACGCGCGCGACGTAGAGGCGCTGGTGCGGCGTCGCGGCCGGGTCGCGCAGGGCGGCGCGCAGCGCGTGCACTGCGGCCCGGCGCGCAGCCGTCGGGTCGCCGGCCGCGTGCTCGATGCGCGCGAACTGCGCGAACGGCAGCGGCGACGTGCCCGCGAACCTCTTAAGAGCGGCGCGGGCCTCGCCGCGCATGCGCCGTGTTTCCCTGCGGCCCGACTCCTCCTACCGTAAAAGTAAATTCGAATTTTAAATTTTCAATGCGTGTTCAAATCACGTCCGTCGGGGTCATTACAGTATAGTAGTTAATATTCAGTGCATTCGCAGTGTACAGACGTGCTCGAAAGCAATATTTAATAATTACCTACTGAAAAATAGTGACCTCCTTTAGTGCATTACTAACGTGATGCAATTGTAATTTTGCTAAGTGTAAAGTTTTAGCGAATAAATGGATAACAGCCCCTTTAATCCAAGGGGGGCAATGCACCCCTCCGCCTCGTCAACAAAATTCCACATGAAGCGTGTCATTGGTGATTCCACTCTGACCTACGAGGAAATAGCCACGTTAAGGGCCATAGTTGGTTGTTTAATAAATAAATAAATAAATAAATAGTTTCCTCACTGACCTTGCGCATGTGGGCGGAGCTTAAGTCCCTACTCTAGACACGCGCGGTGGCGCGCTACACTAAAATTTTGATCAAAGAATATGCAGGGGCGCAGACATGCGCACGTAGATCGCCATTTTTGCCTACGATTCTTGTGCCTCATTAATGGTAAATGCAAGGCTGATATTTGTATAGATAGATACTTATGTTTGTGCTTATACGTATATTTTATATTTTGAACAGGACATTATTTTTTAGCATGTATGTGGAAGAAAACTTTTTACAATAAAAAAAACAACCGACTTCACAAAAAAACAATAAAAAAGTGAAAAATAACTTTAATTTCGGAAGTCGGTGTTTTTGCTGGTGTATTTTCATAATTGACAGAGTAATCGCGTAACATACATACCAAAAAAAAAAAAACATACAGTCGAATTGAGAACCTCCTCTTTTTTGAAGAAGTCGGTTAAAAATATATTTACAATGCATGTGCTCGAAAAGAGCGTTTTCCAGGCAGCCAAATTGTGCGGAAAGTGCCACTTTTTCGCAATAGTGCTTTTTACTTTTCAGTTTTTAGGGTTCCGTAGTCAACAAGGCACCCTTATAGTTTCGCCATATCGGTCCGTTTGTCTGTCTGTCCGCGGCTTAGCTCAGAGACTCTTAATACTGGAAAGCTGTAATTTGGTATGGGTATACAAATAAATCACACCGACAAAATGGTAAACAAAAACCATGAAAAAAATATTTTGTTTATGGTGACATTAAAATGTAAATCCGGGATGGCGGCTGGGAAAATTTTGTTTTGTTTTAAATCGTACGTGAGAAGGAACTTCGTTCCTGACGGGGGTACTCCGACCGCACACGTTGATTTTATTACCTACTTTAGACATAATGTGATCTAGATTTTCTAGAACAATTCGTAATTATTTAACTTCAAATATGAAAGAATGAATAAACAATCGCTCACCAGATGATTACAATAGTACATTACTATTACTGCAACTGACGCATTGATGGTCGATCGTGAAAATGTGGACCGAGGCACACATAAGTGAGTTCACCAATGCTTGGTTGCGGCCAAGACTTAAATAGTACTTTTCTCAAATATGCGCAGAAATTCAAACGGAGTAAATTATAAATTCCAGAATCAATGTCGGACCACGATAATTTTTCACGCGCCAATATGTTCACTTGTTTATTCTTTTAGGGAAGGTGCGTATTTACGCGACCAAGTTTTTTACACCAGGTTTTTACTTGTAAGTAGGTACTTACGCCGACCAAGTGCCGACCCGAAATACTCGCAAGACTTCAAAGTATTTTGCTCCGTCGACTCTCGACGCGATTCTGCTCCTTATTTATATGAAGGTACCGATCAATCTTCTGTGCAAGTATTTTTACTTTAAAGGCTTAAAGGTTTTTTTTTGTAGACGCAATTCTGCTCCTTATTTATATTACGTAACGAATCAATGTTCTATGCATACGGAAGAAAGAATACTTTTCTTTCTTCCGTACATTACTGTCGCGGCCTGCAACTGGGCTATTGATGGACGATCGTGAAAATGTGGGCCGAGGCAAAACCGAGGCACACATACGTGAGTCCATCAATGCCTGGTTGCGGCGAAGTCGTTTATAGAACTTTTCTCAATCACACAATACGCGGAAATTCAAACTAAGTAAATTAATTATAATTTTCAGAATTAATGACGAACAAGGATAATGTTTCACGCGCTAATATGTTCATTTGTTTCTTCTTTATCTAAGTACTCCATTATTTTGATCTAAAAAGATAAAAATCTCATACATTATTTCCCAAGTTACTCCAAGGAATTTGTATTATTAAAAAATATTTATTATTTTATTCCCATTCTGCTCCATAGGTATCTGGAATTATTCTCAAAGTACTCCACCGATTATTCGTTATCAATCCTCAAACTGCTCCATAAACAGCTCTATTTGCAAACCAAATCTAAATTTAAATAAAATATTTTCTCAAACATTTTGATAAACTTCTTCGAGATAAATCAAAATTGCTGTACTGGTCAAAAACAAGTGACGATGCGGTCAGTGTGTGGGATCTGTTGTGTTGTATTATTTGAAAATGGAACGAACTTTTTACATCAACGCGCAACGCATTAAAGATTTTTAATCAATGGGACTCACATTACTCTTTCACAAATGCGATCATGATCCTTATTGGTAAGATCGCACGGAACAATTTCCTACGAAAGTATTTTTTTACGTTTAGGTTTAGTAGTTTTTTTTGTAAACGCTATTGTAATCTTTATTTCTATAGAGTTAAGGATCAATGTTCTATGCAAGTATTTTTCTTCCACCAAGTCTTGGTTGGAAGTTGGACGTATCATTTTTTGCATACGCGATTGTACTCCTTATTTGTAAGACTTTACGGATCTATTTTCAATGCAGAAAAAAAACACTTGAAAGTATTTCGAGCCCTGGTGTATGGCGCTGGTGTCTAAAGGTGGCTTGGCCCTGGTACCTACTCGATTTTAAATAATAAAATAAATAATTTAAGTCTTTTCTTTCAACTGCGTAGTAATTTTATCTTATCATTAATGCACTGTTTTTAGGGTTCCGTACCCAAAGGGTAAAACGGGACCCTATTACTAAGGCTTCGCTGTCTATCGGTCGGTCTGTCGGTCGGTCTGTCGGTTGGTCGTTCGGTCGGTCTGTCGGTCCATCGGTCGGTCGGTCGGTTGGTCGGTCGCATACCCTACCTACCTACCTACCTACCCTACCTACCTACCTACCTACCCTACCTTCCCTACCTACCTACCTACGCTACCTACCCTACCTACCCTACCTACCCTACCTACCTACCTACCTACCTACCCTACCTTCCCTACCTACCTACCTACCCTACCTACCCTACCTACCCTACCTACCCTACCTACCCTACCTACCCTACCTACCCTACCTACCCTACCTACCCTACCTACCTAGTATGGACCATACCATAGTTGGGAAAAGGCTAGGCAGATGATGACCTACATAAAAACAATATAAACAAAAACAGTATACGTAGAAACCGCAGCACTAATAAAGCGTCCACGCGAGCAAGACTCTCTGCAGCGAGCTAGTCTAGACACGCACACTATTGTAATTTGTTCGTGATTATTTGCACTAACATACACAAACGTACGTAGTCGTTCAATAGCCGAGGCGGAGCAGCGAGCGACACAGCCGTCCCGTCTCAATGCTAACGCGCGACTGCCGCGCGCGCCCGCGCAGAGCACCTCTAAACCTCTATCTCTAAGAGGGGTAATTAAAAAAAAATATTGATTAATTTACATTTCTGCTCAATACAATCTGTAGTACTTCTAATCATCAATTTTTCAGTATAAAAATATTTCCAAACATCAAAGCCGTTTAGAAGTAGTAGGGAAATATTAGCCAAAAATTGCATTTTGGTAAATATTTTTTAAGGCAAAAGTATTAGTCATACGAAAAAATTGCTCAATACAAAATGTTGTACATGAATCTATGGCAAACATATATTTTTTTCAGATCTTTTTACCCAGCCGTTAATGAGGAGTAGGCTTTTTAAAGTGACCGTGTTACGGTACTAAACGGGACTTAGCGCCTTAATTGTGCAGATTGAGGCTTGCCTGAATTCAAGACCGATTTCTCATATTCCTCAAAGCCCTGATGATCCAATGCCGCTTACAGCCGGTCATTTTTTAATCGGGGAACCTCTGGTTCTTTTGCCGGAACGCAATTACGAGCATAGCTCTGCTGGCACGTTGAGGCGATGGCAACTTTTACAAAAAATGACCCAAGATTTCTGGCGACCTTGTAAAGGAGGACAATCAACCTCCAGGCAAATGGTTAATGGGTAGAATTTTAGAAAAGCATCCTGGTTCGGACGGACTCACACGAGTGGTGACCATAAAGTGTAATGGTTCCATGACAAACAAATGTTCGAGATGTTCGAACTTGTCCGGAGTGCGAGCGGTCGCATTTGACGTTTCTCATAATACATGCCGCGATAACTTTGTATGAACGTATACGTAAGCTGCTGCAGTTTGCATACGAAACTAAACTGATGATAATGAATACAAAATTTAAGAAAAATATTAAAAACAAGTGGACTTGGATTTCCCCCGATAAAAAACATAAAAACGAAATTGATTTCATGCTAACGAACAAACCACGGATATTTACAAACCTCGAAGTATTGAATCTCTCATTCCCTTCAGACCATAGGCTTATACGAGGTTCTTTAAGACTAATAAAGGAAAAGAAAAGCAGAAAGTCTTTCAGTTCACCACTTAACCAACTAAAATCCGAGGACGACATAAGACAATACTTAAAGAATCTGGAGCAACACATACTAGATCTTGACTTCCAGGGAAATGATAATGTTCTGTCTTATTACACAAAGATAGAGAAAACTATTAAAGAATGTTTAAAAAAATCACCACATCAAGAGTCGTTACACAAAAAATCAATTATTTCAAAAAAAGCTAAGGAGCTCATGGCCCGACGGAGCCTATTACAACATAGGAGTAACCTATCACCATCTGAAAAGGAAGAGCTCAAAGCTGTGTACAAGGCAACAAACAAAGAAATAAAAAGAAATTACAAGGAGCACAGGCAAAACACAATACTAACTCATCTCAAAACATCAGGAAGTCTGAAAAAAGGTATGAAAGAGCTAAACAACGTCAAACAATGGATTCCATCACTCAACTCGAAGTCTACGAAAACGCAAACTCGCCTAGAAGTAATAAACACAGCCACAAAGTTCTACGAAGAATTATACACTGCTCTCGAAGCACCCGATAGTGCCAATGATTCGATTATACCCTATACTAACTTCAACAACGGCGAATACTCAACATTCCATGAAAGCGAAATCTTAACAAAAATCGGAAAACTTAAATCTGACAAAAGCTCGGGAACTGATGGCATATCAAACGAGGCAATAAAAGCAGCTCGAAACATGTTACTATTACCCATCACTGACCTATTCAACATGATTCTCAAAGAAGAAGTAGTCCCAGCTGCTTGGACCGAATCCGAAATAATTCTACTTTATAAAAAAGGTGACCCAACAGACGTCAGCAATTACCGCCCAATAAGCCTAATGCCTTGCCTGTACCTCTTCGCTTCATGCCTACTAGAAAAAATGAACTTCGACATAGAAAACTACCAACCAATCGAGCAAGCCGGATTCAGGAAAGGATTTAGTACTATTGATCATATACAAGTTCTAGATCAAATTATTGAGAAGTACGTCGAGTTCCGCAGACCACTCTACCTAGCATTCGTTGATTACAAGAAGGCCTTCGACTCAATTTCTCATAAAAGCATATGTGCAGCTTTACAAAATCAGAATATTAATAGTAAATATATAAACATAATAAAAAACGTGTATGCAAACAGCACAAGCACAATAAAACTTGAACGCTCCGGACACAGAATCAAAATTGGTAGAGGCGTCAGGCAGGGCGACCCGTTATCTCCAAAATAGGGAATATGCATGTGATTCAAATATGGGTCAAATATTTTTTTCTATAAACTATGTTACTTCAGAATGATGCCTCCATCAATATTTTTGAATAAAATTTCTTTTTGAGCGAGAAATTAATTTTTAAAAAGTCCCAAAAAACGGTGGGTAATTCAAATACTTGAAAAGGCTAAGAGCGGATGTGACGTAACAATCCGGGATAACAATCAAAATGTCAATGTCAAATCAATCAATAAGTGTCAAGTCAATGTCAAACGCTCATAGAAAAAGGAGTGTTTGACGTTGACTTGACAGTTGCTTGTCTGTTTTCACGAACTGTGACGTCACCACACCAAGCGCGTACCCTGCCTCACGTACGGCTGCCAAACATGGATTTTCGACTCTGTAGCAAAGAGAAAACTAACCTCTTGTCAAAGAGCGCTAGAAAGAAGTACTCTGAAAATAAAACTATTAGACAAAATAAAACATTCTGCTATAAGGAAAAAGACAAAAGTAATCGACGCTGTCTCATTCGCTGAAAGCCTAAAGTGGAAATGGGCTGGACATGTTTCCAGATACAACGACGATAGGTGGACTAGAACAGTCACAGCATGGAGAGGGCCCACCGGTTACAGGCGCAGAGGTAGACCAAAGGCACGATGGAAAGACGAATTAGAGGCAGTCGCCGGTAAAAATTGGATTTTCACCGCATCAAATACAGACGAATGGAAGGCTCTGGAGGAGGCCTTTACCCATAGAGGGGTTCATGCAACTTAATTTAATTTGTTATTATATTATATAGAAACTTAACATTATTTATTATTAAGTGTAATGTTAATTGTATTGTTACTAGTGGATTTATTTATTGATTATTATAATACGAATCCTAATGAGTAAATTATATCTATTACTATTAATAATATTAATAAACTCTATGGCGTCTGTCAATGTCACCGCAAAATAAAATTTACGCTCAACATTTTTAACATTAAAGATAGAAATAATTTTACAGTCCAGATCCACATTACAAGTAAAAACCACAAAAAAAAAACCAGATGCAAATTAATATGAAAAACCCACCAAAACCGGACCCGACAAATATCCAAAGTAATAGACATAAAATGTGAGTGAGTACGTAAAATGCAAACCAGAGCCAGAGCACGACAGCAGGCACACCCACCATCTCCGGACTCGTCGCTCAGCTCCGCCTCGCAGCCGCCGGTACGCGCCACATCCGTGAGCGCCGTATCACCGGTCGCTGCAGTTGCGTCGAGCTCGAGCGACGAGTTTTTCTCCCCACCGTCATCACCAATACCACCACAACGGCGAGGAAGAGGACGGCCACCAGCGGGCTTGGGACCTCGAGGCCAACAGGCCCCGAACAGGGTCCCCGCTGCCGGTGGAAATGTGTCGCGCATGCGATGGACCCAGTCCATTAATGTTAATGTTATGCGCGCATATTATGGGGCTACCGAGGGAGGAATTAACCTTACAGCGTACCGAGGACGGATGCTCTCTCTGTTTCAGGTGCTTGAACCTGCCGTTAACGTCTCGGCCCAACGATTGTCGGATCAGGTGCGCGTCATTCAAAACAATCATAGATTGGATAACGCTACACTTGATCGGCTACGCTCGGAAATGCAGAGTAGCTCTGCTAGCAACCCTCCACCATCCCAGCATGTTATGCATGCTCCTGTCGAAGCCCCACTGCGGGAAAACCAACATGATGAGGAGGAGGATGCTGGGGCTATATCTGCAGATAACCTATGCAATGTGGAATTAAGGAGCGCACTGGAGGATGCGATCCGTGAGTACCGGTTCACATCACCTGACCTTAGGCCACGGCTACCACGTTTGCCCATGAATAAAAGAAACAGGGCACTGGTGTGTGCCCTGGATGCACTGTTACCAAATTTTATTGAAGGCAGCGCAGACCTTTGCGATACACACTCAATCTTGTATTGCACAGCTGTTGCGGCATGTCGTATTGCTCGTGTCAAATTTCCAAACACTGACCGAGCTGTACGACCGAAACCTGCCGCACCAGCGTGGCAGTGCAGGATTGAGCGTCGTATTAATGAGGCCAGGGTACTCATCGGGAAGCTCATCTGCTTCAGGGAGGGCAACACACGCCCAAGGGTGATGCGCTTTGTGAGGCGGGCGTTCTCGGGAACTAGTATTAGTCCTCGAGAATATGTGTCCTGTGTCACAGAGCGCATCGACTTCCTGAAGCAGAAAGTTTATGCATGGGCAAACCGTATCCGTCGGTATAGGCGAAGAGTGGATCGGTACACTCAGAACCGCATGTTCCAGAGCGATGAAAGGTGGGTATACAGAGCATGGGGGCGGCCCATCCCCACCCAAGGTGTGACTGACGCGCGTCCGCCGGATAATGAGACCATGAGTGCTTTTTGGCGAAGCATCTGGTCGGTGCCCGTCAGTCACACTGAAGGTGATTGGATGCGTGTTGTTGAGCGGGCGTGTGATTCAATACCAGACATGGAGGCCATTACCATCAGTCCTCTGGATGTGGCCCGTGCGGTCCGTCCGTTGCCTAACTGGAAATCCCCAGGACCGGACGGACTGCACAATTTCTGGATTAAATGGCTACAAAGATCACACGCCTGCTTAGCTTCGCAATTCCAGTCATCTCTAGGGACTGGGTCGCTACCACTGTTCTTTACGACAGGAGTTACCCACCTGCTCCATAAATCGGGTAGTACAGCGGAACCTAAAAACTATAGACCAATTACATGTTTACCGACGGTCTATAAAGTTCTTACATCCATTCTTAGAGAAAAAATTGCGCAACATATTTATAGCAACTCAATTATGTCTGTGTCTCAGAATGGATGTAAGAATGGGTCCCGCGGTACTAAGGAGCTGCTCCTTATAGACATGGCCATAAGCCAACAGGTTCGTAGATCCCGGAAGGATTTGTCGACATGTTGGATAGATTATAAGAAGGCCTATGATTCGGTGCCACATACATGGCTCATTAGGGTGCTGGAATTGTACAAGATAGACGCAACTGTACGCACCTTCTTGATGGCATGTATGGGGCAATGGAGAACAAACCTTCTCTATCCAGGATGTCGACAGAAACGGGGGATCGATGAACCGATCAGGATTGAGCGGGGAATATTTCAGGGCGATAGTTTGAGTCCGCTTTGGTTTTGCTTAGCCTTGAATCCTCTAAGCACACTGCTGGAGGATTCAGGTCTAGGCTATCGGTTGAGAAGAGGTGGTCAGGTGATATCTCACCTCCTTTACATGGATGACCTAAAACTCTGCGCCCCCAACAATTTGCGACTGATGGAGCTACTGAAGGTAACAGAAACATTCAGTAGCGCCATCAGGATGGAATTTGGTGTGGACAAATGTGCAGTCATGCATGTAAAGCGAGGGGAGATTATGGAATCCGTGGGAACCCAACTCTCGGATTCCATACACCTTAGATCCCTCTCCTCAACCGAAACCTACAAGTATTTGGGTATGTCGGAAGCATTAGGCATCAATGTTGCCGACATGAAACAATCGTTGAGGGAGCGCTTCTTTGGCCGCCTGAATAAAGTGTTAAATAGTCTTTTATCAGGCGGAAACAAGGTGCGAGCCTTCAACGGCTAGGTCATGCCGGTTTTGATGTATTCTTTCGGCATACTCAAATGGACTCAGACGGAACTTGACGCCCTGGATAGGAAGGTCCGTACACTGCTGACGGCAAATCGGATGCATCACCCACGGTCATCAGTGATGAGACTGTACATCCCGCGGAAGTGTGGGGGTCGAGGTTTCTTAAATGCCAAAACCCTCCACAACCGCGAGATTTGCAGTCTCAGGGAATATTTCTTTCAAACTGACGTGGGGATGCACCGAGATGTGGTTGCAGTCGACAAGGGCCTTACTCCGCTCTCCTTGGCGAAAGAGAACTGGCGCAAACCTACAGTACTTGATACTAACGATCGTAAGGAAGTATGGCAAGGCAAATAGCTACACGGACGCTTTTTCCGGGCCCTCCATGGGCCTGAAGTAGACTTTCTGGCTTCTGTATCCTGGCTACGTTTCGGTGACCTCTTCGGGGAAACCGAAGGTTTTGTCTGTGCGATTATGGACGAAGTCATCATGACGAATAATTACCGGAAATACATTGTCAAAGACGGTACGGTTGACATCTGTCGGGCATGCCACTGTCCTGGTGAATCGATCCGACATATTGTTTCCGGTTGTTCTCGTCTTGCTAATGGCGAGTACTTGCACAGACACAATCTAGTAGCTAGGATTATCCACCAGCAACTTGCCTTGCAATACAACCTTGTGGAGTATGAAGTACCATACTACAGGTATGTGCCCGACCCAGTTCTCGAAAATGGTGACGCCACATTGTACTGGGATCGATCTATCATCACTGACAGGACTATTGTAGCCAATAAGCCTGATATTGTGGTGATAGATCGACGAGAGCGCCGTGCAATGATTGTTGATATCTCTGTCCCTCATGACGAGAATCTCGTGAAAGCTGAGAAAGATAAAAAAATCAAGTATCTTGATTTAGCACACGAGGTTGTCGACATGTGGGACGTGGACTCTGCAATCATTGTACCGATAATCGTTACGGTCAATGGCCTAATAGCGAAGAGCCTCGACCAACATCTCAGGAGGCTCTCATTGCACGGCTGGGTCAAGGGCTTGATTCAGAAAGCAGTACTCCTGGACACGGCACGCATAGTGAGGAGGTTCCTTTCTCTAGAGCCCTGACCACCGGCAGCTTGGACCCTGATCCTGATGCCGATGGGCTACTATTTTTTATATTTTTAAATGTTTTGTTTTCATGTTTTTTATAAAAAATATTTAAAAATGTAACAAATATGTATTTAAAAAGAAATAAAAAAATATTAATATCTTTATGGAAGCATTTTACTTGCTAAATTAACTTATTATTATCAAAATTATGTAAAAAAAATGAAAAAAACAAGAGGTATGTTTGCATGAAATAAAGAGGCTTTTTTTTTATTTATTTTTTTATTTTATACGTAAGCTAATATGTTAATGTGATGGATATCAACGAGGTAGCAAAGTACTGTTTTTGAGCCAAACAGCGCTCGGACGGCGTAAACGCTTTTAAAGAGAACGGGCGCTCGGATGCAACGTCGGAAGAGTGAAATTCACATTCGAAGAGTCGCGCGTGCGACGTCACCTGCGGGTCCAGCAACAGCAGCAGCGCGTGCAGCCAGCGCAGGCGCCAGCACAGCAGGGCCACGCGCCCCTCGCCCGCCAGCCACTCGCACGCCGCGTCCCACAGCGCCGTCAACCAGCTCAGGTAGCCTGCCGACAGAGCGGCCGTGAGACAGCGGAACGGGGCGCCGAGCGATCGGGACCGTCGCGGCGCACTCACCGGCGTCGTTCGTGAAGTAGTGCGGCGGGTCCAGCAGCAGCGCCACGAGCGCCTGCGCGCGCGCGGGCTCCGGGCGCGCGGCGTGCGCGCGCGGCAGGCGGCGCGCCGCGCGCAGCAGCGCCAGCAGGCCCTCGCCGCCCTCCGCCTCCAGCGCGTCGCCCAGCGCGCAGTTGGCGGCGGCGGCCGGCGCCAGCGCGTACCCGCTGCACGGCAGCAGCGGCACCTTGGCCAGGCGCAGCGCCTGCACCAGCAGCAGCGCGGCGGCCGGCCCGGCGCACGGCCGCAGCAGCTCGGCCACGTCGGCCGGCGCGGGCGCGCGCTGCGGGTCGGCGCGCGCGTCGGCCGGCGGGTCGGCGAGCGGGCGCCAGTGCGCGGCGGCGCGCGCGCGCTCCACGCGCGTCCACATCGTGCTCAGCGGCAGGCCGCTGCCGACGACCTGCCCGGGGTTATCGCATAGCGTAAGAATCATTATTTCAGTTCCGAAATTTTGAAAAAAATACACCCTAGAAATTTCAAGATTTTTCAGAATCCCTTTTCATCCCCTTAGGGGTAAATTGACAATACCTTGTCCTCGAAAGTCTGCAACTGTAGCTCACGCTCCTCGAGTCGCTTCGGCGACTCGCGCGGCGGGAAAGCGGCCGGCGGGAAGTTCATGCTGCAGACCAGCTCCAGCAGAAGCACCAGCCGCTCCCACAGCCCCGCCGCGCGCAGGTACCCGCCTGCACACAGTGTCACGGTACACGCGCGCCCGGCACTGGGCGCACGCAGGCGCAGGGCCGCACTCACCGTACACGTAGAGGATGTGCGGGTAGGCGAGCGGGTGCGCGCGCGTGGCGCTGAGCGCGGCGCCGGCGGTCGCGTCCAGCTCGGCGCCCGCGCCCGCCGCCACCGCGCCCGCCAGCACGCGCAGCCACAGCTCGGTCAGCTCGTCGCCCGTGTCGCCCGTCTCGCCTGCCCCTCCGCGAGCCCCTGCCGAATATCACACACTTTGTCATCGTCGTATCAGCCGAAAGACGTCCACTTCTGGGCATAGGCCTCTCCCGAGCACCGCCACTTTAACCGGTCTGTGCTTCCTGCATCCACCGGATTCCTGCGGCCTTCACAAGATCTTCGGTCCACCTTGCGGGAAGCCTTCCAACGCTACGTCTTCCGGTACGCGGTCGCCACTCCAGAACCATTTCAGGTCCCATCGACCATATGACCTTTTTTTAAAAACATGAACGTATTAACACTGCCATATGTCTATATATTTGAGGCCGCAGTATTTGTCAAAAATAATATTGACATGTATAATTACTACACGCGTATATGGCATAAGGACAAATTGCGCACAGTGGCAAGCAAGATAAAGATAAAAGATAATTTATTTGTCAAACATGCGGTTACATAAACTGACTAATCAGACATGCAAGGTATCGAATTCATAGATGTGTGTGCGTCCATGTTTTGCCAATAACGGCGTACAAATGTAGGTATAGAATATTACATTTAATATTACATTTAATTGCACTTTACATAATAATATAGTCATTCTAAACTTCATTACAAAAATACAAAACAAATAAATAAATAAATAGCAAGACTAGTCTAATAAGCAAGACTCATCTAATGCATGAAAGTATCTTTTGCACAGCTTCACGTATATTTAATAACATTCCGGGGCCTATTAGAATAATTAAGTACGGAAATGAAAAAGTTTAGAAAGAATCTCCATGTTCTATACTAATAGTTCTATAGTACAAGTTTTTTAAGGTAGATAGACGTGCTGCAAATTTTGACGAAGTAAATAACGCCCTACTGCAGGTGCAGAATTGTTTCACTGCTAATAATTTAGTATTAAATGAAAAAAAAAACGAGTGCATAAAATTTTCTTTACCAAATGTCAAAAGTATTGATTGTGAGATAGTATTGAATCAAGAGAAACTAGAATTCGTCGATAAAACTGTTTTCCTGGGAACTGGCTATAATGGGGTCCTCATTTAACATCTCTTGCAGGACGGTTAAGTCCAGCAGCATATGCTGTCAGAAAAATCCGTCGATTTACTGATGTACATACCGCGATGCTAGTCTATTTTAGTTACTTTCATAGCATCATGTCTTACGGTATTTTACTATGGGGACCGGCTGCAGACATCGAATCAATTTTTATTCTGCAGAAAAGAGCCATTTATAATCTCCGCAGGCGCGATTCTTTAAGGTACTGTTTAAAGTACACGCGCCAAAGGAGATAAGTAACCAGTCACGCACACTACAAAACTAACGCTGCTGTGTAGACGATTCATTACGTACTGCTCAATGACAGCCACGCGCACGATAGTATATCATAATTTCGCGATGAAATCTAAGGCGTTCGTAGCCCAACGAATAATATCAATACTTACGAGTACTACTGAGTGTGTTCGGCTCTCTGAAAGTGTGATTCTTTTTGAGATTTAAAAAGTTAAAGCAATTGGAATACTGTTTGTTAAGAAATGGTTTTATTTATTTAAAATAGCTTAAATAAATAAAACCATTTTTATTATATATCTTAATTTAAAAAATAAAAGAACATCACAAGTTAACATGTTTTATTATAAATGCACAATATATTTAGAACATAATTACCATTACATCTTTTTATACAATTACATAATAAACAATGGACGGAGTGAATAAACATGTCACATAGATAAATATATAAACTGATCCAGTAACAATAACATCACTCACACTCCAGTACCGCCGACTTATTTAATAATGGCTAAATATGCTGCAAAGTTTTGAAGAATACCTAGTATTAAGATTTCGTCTATTCAGTTATAACAACAAACAGCAAGTAGTAACAGACAGTAACACACAAACAACAGTAACAGTGGCAGTAATGTCAGTAGTTCAGTTGTAACATAATTATAAATTACATTTTAAAATATTAATGTAAAAAAATAACAACATTTCAAAATATAAAATATAGTAACCCACCGGTATCGGGAACAGTATTATAATTATTACCAACACAGTTTCTAGGAAAATATTAGATTTAAATTCGTTAAAATATCTGAAATTTAAAGGCAGTATAAATATTACGATAAGTCGGCGGTAATTTTCGATATTACACTTTCTCAAGATGATCCGTAATTAATAATATTAAACATTTTTTTCCGTGTATTGGCGTTCTTTTATTCTCCATAGTATTTTTCGTCCATCCTTATCTGATTTGAAACATTTTTCATCAGTAAATATGACGACATTGTTTTGCCAATCGAAGTGCCGATATTCCTTCGATTCGCGATTTTGACGGTGCACGGTGGATAATAAAAATGTCCGCGTCGGTTTGCAACATGACAAGCCGTCCGCTCGCAGGTGGTTCCGTACAGTTTGCATAGTGACGTTGTGTGCTGCTGCTATTATGCTAGTCTTAGCATAATAATAATAATAATAATAAGCTCTGTGGCGTCTGTCAATGTCACCGCAAAATAAAATTTACGCTCAACATTTTTAACATAAAAGATAGAAATAATTTTACAGTCCAGATCCACATTACAAGTAAAAACCACAAAAAAAAAAAAAACCAGATGCAAATTAATATGAAAAACCCACCAAAACCGGACCTGACAAATATCCAAAGTAATAGACATAAAATGTGAGTAAGTACGTAAAATGCAAACCAGAGCCAGAGCACGACAGCAGGCACACCCACCATCTCCGGACTCGTCGCTCAGCTCCGCCTCGCAGCCGCCGGTACGCGCCACAACCGTGAGCGCCGTATCACCGGTCGCTGCAGTTGCGTCGAGCTCGAGCGACGAGTTTTTCTCCCCACCGTCATCACCAATACCACCACAACGGCGAGGAAGAGGACGGCCACCAGCGGGCTTGGGACCTCGAGGCCAACAGGCCCCGAACAGGGTCCCCGCTGCCGGTGGAAATGTGTCGCGCATGCGATGGACCCATTCCATTAATGTTAATGTTATGCGCGCATATTATGGGGCTACCGAGGGAGGAATTAACCTTACAGCGTACCGAGGACGGATGCTCTCTCTGTTTCAGGTGCTTGAACCTGCCGTTAACGTCTCGGCCCAACGATTGTCGGATCAGGTGCGCGTCATTCAAAACAATCATAGATTGGATAACGCTACACTTGATCGGCTACGCTCGGAAATGCAGAGTAGCTCTGCTAGCAACCCTCCACCATCCCAGCATGTTATGCATGCTCCTGTCGAAGCCCCACTGCGGGAAAACCAACATGATGAGGAGGAGGATGCTGGGGCTATATCTGCAGATAACCTATGCAATGTGGAATTAAGGAGCGCACTGGAGGATGCGATCCGTGAGTACCGGTTCACATCACCTGACCTTAGGCCACGGCTACCACGTTTGCCCATGAATAAAAGAAACAGGGCACTGGTGTGTGCCCTGGATGCACTGTTACCAAATTTTATTGAAGGCAGCGCAGACCTTTGCGATACACACTCAATCTTGTATTGCACGGCTGTTGCGGCATGTCGTATTGCTCGTGTCAAATTTCCAAACACTGACCGAGCTGTACGACCGAAACCTGCCGCACCAGCATGGCAGTGCAGGATTGAGCGTCGTATTAATGAGGCCAGGGTACTCATCGGGAAGCTCATCTGCTTCAGGGAGGGCAACACACGCCCAAGGGTGATGCGCTTTGTGAGGCGGGCGTTCTCGGGAACTAGTATTAGTCCTCGAGAATATGTGTCCTGTGTCACAGAGCGCATCGACTTCCTGAAGCAGAAAGTTTATGCATGGGCAAACCGTATCCGTCGGTATAGGCGAAGAGTGGATCGGTACACTCAGAACCGCATGTTCCAGAGCGATGAAAGGTGGGTATACAGAGCATGGGGGCGGCCCATCCCCACCCAAGGTGTGACTGACGCGCATCCGCCGGATAATGAGACCATGAGTGCTTTTTGGCGAAGCATCTGGTCGGTGCCCGTCAGTCACACTGAAGGTGATTGGATGCGTGTTGTTGAGCGGGCGTGTGATTCAATACCAGACATGGAGGCCATTACTATCAGTCCTCTGGATGTGGCCCGTGCGGTCCGTCCGTTGCCTAACTGGAAATCCCCAGGACCGGACGGACTGCACAATTTCTGGATTAAATGGCTACAAAGATCACACGCCTGCTTAGCTTCGCAATTCCAGACATCTCTAGAGACTGGGTCGCTACCACTGTTCTTTACGACAGGAGTTACCCACCTGCTCCATAAATCGGGTAGTACAGCGGAACCTAAAAACTATAGACCAATTACATGTTTACCGACGGTCTATAAAGTTCTTACATCCATTCTTAGAGCAAAAATTGCACAACATATTTATAGCAACTCAATTATGTCTGTGTCTCAGAATGGATGTAAGAATGGGTCCCGCGGTACTAAGGAGCTGCTCCTTATAGACATGGCCATAAGCCAACAGGTTCGTAGATCCCGGAAGGATTTGTCGACATGTTGGATAGATTATAAGAAGGCCTATGATTCGGTGCCACATACATGGCTCATTAGGGTGCTGGAGTTGTACAAGATAGACGCAACTGTACGCACCTTCTTGATGGCATGTATGGGGCAATGGAGAACAGCCCTTCTCTATCCAGGATGTCGACAGAAACGGGGGATCGATGAACCGATCAGGATTGAGCGGGGAATATTTCAGGGCGATAGTTTGAGTCCGCTTTGGTTTTGCTTAGCCTTGAATCCTCTAAGCACACTGCTGGAGGATTCAGGTCTAGGCTATCGGTTGAGAAGAGCTGGTCAGGTGATATCTCACCTCCTTTACATGGATGACCTAAAACTCTTCGCCCCCAACAATTTGCGACTGATGGAGCTACTGAAGGTAACAGAAACATTCAGTAGCGCCATCAGGATGGAATTTGGTGTGGACAAATGTGCAGTCATGCATGTAAAGCGAGGGGGGATTATGGAATCCGTGGGAACCCAACTCTCGGATTCCATACACCTTAGATCCCTCTCCTCAACCGAAACCTACAAGTATTTGGGTATGTCGGAAGCATTAGGCATCAATGTTGCCGACATGAAACAATCGTTGAGGGAGCGCTTCTTTGGCCGCCTGAATAAAGTGTTAAATAGTCTTTTATCAGGCGGAAACAAGGTGCGAGCCTTCAACGGCTGGGTCATGCCGGTTTTGATGTATTCTTTCGGCATACTCAAATGGACTCAGACGGAACTTGACGCCCTGGATAGGAAGGTCCGTACACTGCTGACGGCAAATCGGATGCATCACCCACGGTCATCAGTGATGAGACTGTACATCCCGCGGAAGTGTGGGGGTCGAGGTTTCTTAAATGCCAAAACCCTCCACAACCGCGAGATTTGCAGTCTCAGGGAATATTTCTTTCAAACTGACGTGGGGATGCACCGAGATGTGGTTGCAGTCGACAAGGGCCTTACTCCGCTCTCCTTGGCGAAAGAGAACTGGCGCAAACCTACAGTACTTGATACTAACGATCGTAAGGAAGTATGGCAAGGCAAAGAGCTGCACGGACGCTTTTTCCGGGCCCTCCATGGGCCTGAAGTAGACTTTCTGGCTTCTGTATCCTGGCTACGTTTCGGTGACCTTTTCGGGGAAACCGAAGGTTTTGTCTGTGCGATTATGGACGAAGTCATCATGACGAATAATTACCGGAAATACATTGTCAAAGACGGTACGGTTGACATCTGTCGGGCATGCCACTGTCCCGGTGAATCGATCCGACATATTGTTTCCGGTTGTTCTCGTCTTGCTAATGGCGAGTACTTGCACAGACACAATCTAGTAGCTAGGATTATCCACCAGCAACTTGCCTTGCAATACAACCTTGTGGAGTATGAAGTACCATACTACAGGTATGTGCCCGACCCAGTTCTCGAAAATGGTGACGCCACATTGTACTGGGATCGATCTATCATCACTGACAGGACTATTGTAGCCAATAAGCCTGATATTGTGGTGATAGATCGACGAGAGCGCCGTGCAATGATTGTTGATATCTCTGTCCCTCATGACGAGAATCTCGTGAAAGCTGAGAAAGATAAAAAAATCAAGTATCTTGATTTAGCACACGAGGTTGTCGACATGTGGGACGTGGACTCTGCAATCATTGTACCGATAATCGTTACGGTCAATGGCCTAATAGCGAAGAGCCTCGACCAACATCTCAGGAGGCTCTCATTGCACGGCTGGGTCAAGGGCTTGATTCAGAAAGCAGTACTCCTGGACACGGCACGCATAGTGAGGAGGTTCCTTTCTCTAGAGCCCTGACCACCGGCAGCTTGGACCCTGATCCTGATGCCGATGGGCTACTATTTTTTATATTTTTAAATGTTTTGTATTCATGTTTTTTATAAAAAATATTTAAAAATGTAACAAATATGTATTTAAAAAGAAATAAAGAGGAATAATAATAATAATAATAAAAGTTTATTCTGGTAAAAAGGTAAACACTAAATACAAATTTGCTTAAATCTACGAAAAATCAAACAGTGTTATGTGCCTGAACTAGGTCATCCTGTGTTTCAGGCGAGGCAAGGCATAGTATTTCTAAATAATCACATACTTAAATATAAAAATCTAGTCATCTAATAGGTATGTAAAAAGGTGTAAATACACAAAAAATAAATATAAAATCTTAATTCTTACAAAACCTAACTTAGCTAAACTTAATTAGTACAAATACAATTTTTATTTAAGTACAACTAATAATTTCTCTGTATCGTCATAGGACATACTTTGAAGAGTTTCTTTGAGAGTTCTTTTACAATTATTATAATTAAGTGAATAAATTTTGGCTCTCGCATTTAGTCTGTTATAAAGTAATGGTCCTAGGAAGACAAAAAATTTGGCTGCAAAAGCATGTTTTGTA
The DNA here is from genome assembly GCA_947522985.1 of Lithophane socia. Taxonomy (NCBI): domain Eukaryota; kingdom Metazoa; phylum Arthropoda; class Insecta; order Lepidoptera; family Noctuidae; genus Lithophane; species Lithophane socia. The sequence goes on along the minus strand of OX383262.1, from coordinate 17,036,259 downwards.
CTTTTTCTAGGGCAAACTATGTCTTTCCGTCTCTTTTTAGTAAATTCAGTGCTGTAGGGGAGGGCTGCGTGTTGTTTTAATACAATGCTCATTATGAATAACTGTCGAGCTGTTAGTACTTCACAGGATTCATAGAGTAGGTTAGTGGGAAAAAGGAAAGGGCGGCAAGTAGACACCTTGAGAATTGCTCTTTGGGCTCTCTCGATAGGTAGTAGCAAACTTTTACCTGCTCCACCCCAAGAGGTAATGCAGTAAGTCAAAATTGACTGACAGAGAGCAAAGTAAACTCGCCTAATTAATTTTGGGTCTGCAATATAACGTAGTTTTTTGAAAACGAAAATTAGCTTACGCATTCTATTACTTAAAGCTTCTATGTGCTGTTTAAAAGATAGGGTTTCATCTATTATAATTCCCAGATATTTTATTTTATTAGTTATATTAATATTGGGGCACGTGAGCAAGCAATCTGCAGGGACCATACAACAGTGAGCATACATCGTTGAGGGCAGAACAGATGTTGGTTTGCGCATTGAAAACTTAATATAATTTGTCTTAGCCGCATTTAGTGTTAGTGAGTTATGTTGAAGCCACTTATTTACAATATTGAAACCGTGTTGCGCAAACTTGTAGACTTCATGTTCCGATTCAGCAGAAAAAAGGAGGGCAGTGTCGTCAGCGTACGATATTATAGTGCCGTGCTCTAGGTTTAGTTTACAAAGGTCATTTATGTATATCAAGAATAGAGTAGGTCCTAAAATACTTCCTTGGGGAACACCAAAGGACGTGTTTTTTTCGTCTGCGCTGAGAACATTGCCAATCTTTACGCACTGAGTTCGGTCTTCTAAATAACTTTTGAGAAGTTTCAGTTGAATGCCTCTTATGCCAACTGACTCAAGCTTGCGCAACAGAATAGGAATGGAGACTGTGTCAAAAGCCTTGGCGAGGTCCAGGAAAACTCCTACTGTGTGGTTACCCATGTCAAGTTCCTGGGCTAGAAAGTCAGTCAGATGATGTACGGCATCGGCAGTTGAAACTTTAGGTCTAAATCCATATTGACGCTCCGACAAAATTGATTTATCCTCCAGATATTTAAACAATCTTTTATTTATTATCTTTTCCAAAATTTTTGACATAGAAGGCAGTAAAGAAATAGGTCTATAATTTGTTACTTGCTGTTTACTGCCTGTTTTGTATACAGGGACAATAACTGCTTTTTTGAGGCACTCGGGAAAAATACCCAAAGAAAGGCACTTTCGAAAAATATAAGTCAGTGGTGGTACTAAAATATTCTTGAATTGTTTGATGATTTTATTCGATATGTTATCCCAACCAACTGCACAGTCGTCTTTCAAAGTCATGATTATTCGTTCTACCTCATTTTCGTCAGTATCTAGCAGGGTGAAGGATGTTAAGGTGTGGTTACATGCAAAAAGCGTGCTTGTTAGGTAGTGTGATTGTACCCGATTTCTTTCTGCCAGATTTTTTCCGACGTTAACAAAGAAATTATTTGCTAAGTTAGCAGATGTCAGCGGTGTCGAATGCGCTTTTAATAAACCTGAAGATGACTCATTTTCTTTCGAGGTATATGTTATATTTTTAATATGTTTCCAGATCTGTTTACTATTTGTTCCAGCCTTTTCCAGTGCAGATTTATCGTAGTTGCTTTTAACCTTTTTGAGGAGATCATTACAGAAATTACGATACCTTTTGTACGACAGTTGCAATATTGGATTATCTGGATGAGATTTAGCCTTCATGTGCAGTTTATCCCTATGTTTCATACAACGAATTAGACCTGTCGTGATCCAGGGTTTTATGTTACAATTTTTACGGCTCAATCTTGATATGTCTGTATTTTTCTGAATTGCATGTCGTATGTTTTCTATTACATACAACATACAAAACTGCGGATCAGCAGAATTGTAGACTGGATCAAAGTTGATGACGCGTAAATCTTCTTCAAGTTTATTTATGTTTAATTTAGAAATTGTGCGAGTGTTGTGTTTACGTAATTTACAGTTTATGATTAATAGGGCAGCATTGTGATCGGTTATTGTTGAGTTAACAATAAGTGCAAGTGAAGGGAAATTCGATTTAAGCATGATGTGATCCAAGCAGGAGCCACTTTGATGAGTAGGAAAATTGTGTGCGGGGAGCAAGCCATGAAAGGCGCATAGGTTGAGGTAGTCCTGAGCAGATGCATCAGCACTTCCTGGAAGAATATTAATATTAATATCACCAATTACAATCGTGTTTTTGAAGGATGACAGGTTTTGCAAGGTGTCATTCAGAGAGTTAGTAAAATTGCTGATATTTTTAAAGGAGGGAGGCCGATATATTGTTAATATCGCAAATTCTGATCCAATTTTGACTAACAAACTGTTACAGTCGACCATAATAGGTTCCTCAACGGAGACACTCAGATCATTTCTGACATAAACGATCACCCCATCATTTTGATTGTAATTTATACTACTTTTGTACATATTATATCCCGTGATTAATGGTATGTTATATTGCTTGGCAAGCCAACATTCGGTCAAAACAATTATGTCACAATTCATGTTTAACCGCTGTTGAAAAGTGCAAAAACTATCAAAATTCTTAAATATGCTACGAATATTTTGTGTTAGTATGGTTAACGGAGTTTTATAGTCGGAAAGATATTGTTTGCATTGTTCTGCTTCACAAACTTTAGACTCGGATACAGAGAAATTATCTAAGTCATTAATTAGCGTGTCTATCATATGAAATAAAAGAATAGAAAACGAAAAATTAAAATAAAATAAAGATAAGTAAAAGGTCTAAAAAAATAACTTATAAACGGCGCTCTTAGGCGCCTCCATAATCAATAGAATTTATGTATCTTTTCTCAGCCATTATTTTCGCCGGGCAGTCAGTAGCACCTGTTAAGTGCTTGTCTGGCTTTTTAAAATGCGAACAAGTAGCGCATTTTGGTTCATTTGCCTTCTTCGGACATTCTTTGATCGAGTGCCCTTGATCACCACAGTGGCCGCAGGTGTAAGATGTCTGTCGACATGACTTTGCAGCGTGTCCATACTGCTGACACTTATAGCAGCGTGTAACTAAAGTAAAGTCTCTGACAGGGCACGATGACCAGTTCACAAATACACGTTCCTTTGACATCAGGGCTTTTCGAATGACCGGAGATACTTCTACGATATAATTGCAGGTTTCGGCGTCCTTCTTACCCGACTTATGACTTAGCTTTATAGAGGTCAAAAATGACTCAAGGCTGCAGTCCTGAAGTTTTTCGGCTAAGTTTTGATGGTACATGCACGTAAAGACTTCATTTTCTGTCATGGCTGTCGGCACTCCTATGATGACTACTCTGGGCTTTCTCTTATGAGGCTCGTCAACGGTTAGGCCCGATTTTGTGAGCTGCACCGATTGTCTCAGTTTTTCGATGTCGTCCTTAGTCTCTGTGCTGATAATCACTCCACCATTTTTTGTCTTGCGCAGGCCCCTCACGTGAAGTTGCATTTTTTCGGGGCAAATAATTTTTTGGACCAATGATTTTGTCTCATCACTGGTCTTCAATTTGTCATTGGGATATATAGCTACTGAACTTAAGTTAATTGGCTGGATGTAGTTGTTGGCACCTTTCTTTACCATATCAGAAAAGGATGGTCCTAGGGCAGGTTTCATTGAATCCCCGATTCTCGACTTAAGCTCCTGTAGCTGCTGCGAAAGGTCAAGTTTACTTTCTAAATGTATAATAGCATGGTGGAATTGGACGGCTTTTGCTTTGATGGACTGGTACTGGACGGCCATTTGTGATGTCCCATGGCCAACCTTCCGACATAGGGCACTGATGCGCAATTTCTGATCCATGTTCAGCTTGCCATCTGCTGCAATAGCGCACACCTCCTTCAGGCTCTGCTCAATATTAATCATCCAGTTTTGGACTTCTGCAGTCGGTATAGCATCCAGGTCATTGTTCCTTTGACTCGTCGTTTGAGGGGTTGCAGCGGGTACGCCTGCGGGCACGGGTGTAGCCGGCGGGGAGCGAGCACACCTACTTCTTGGGCTGAATGGACTGTCATCCATTGTAAACAGGTTCTTTACTTGCTAATCATGGATCATCATAAAAGAAACACACACTTTACACAAACCTAATTTCCGAGACAGTTTGCGTTATTACCGGCTATTGCACTAAAAAACTAGGTCACGACTTCGTAAGTGATTATTTGTTTATTTTAAATAATTGTTCGACACGTCTGTTCTCTATGATCGCACTGGTAATATCGAAGCGAATATGTATGGGTGGCAACAATCTCACGGTGTCGAGGCGAAGCATTTGTGTAAGCCAATAGTGTCGGTCCAGGCAGGCGACGACGGTTTATTTAGCCTGTCTCAGCGTGACGATGCACCCACAGTCGAACAGGTTTTCTCTACAAAAAAACGTGAAAATATTAGAACTAAACATACACCTCCCAAATGATAAATTAAGAAATAAAATTCCTACACAATATAAATAAAATGAAGAGAATATATTTTTATATAAGATATATAAAGACAATTCATATATAAATTCTACATTTTATTGAAATTATTTATACATTTATAATAATAATAGAAAAGTAATATTTATATAATATAATTATGACACATATTATTCACTGTATTCACATAAAAAAAATATTTTTATCTAAATCTAAAAAGTGTTAAGCATTATTATTAATTGCTGAATGCTGCATATATTTAGAATTAATATCGTTTGATTATTATCCATATAAAATATGCGATTTACATTTTTAAATAATTTAGACAAAAAATCATTTCAAAATTGTTATTATTATCTCCTATTCATTTACAAACATAATCATTATATTTTTGAATATTTCATTACAAAATACAGATGAAACATTTATTATAATACTGTGTAAAATGATAATGGTAATTATTTATTAATTATATCGATATAGTGACTGGGTATGCAGTTAATAAATAAATACTCCTGTGTAATTTTCTATTATTTTCAAATACTCATCAATCACTACAATTCGTTAAATGAGACACAACGGACAATCTCATTGAAATTACTGGGTAACGGTGATATTATGTCACCGATAAAATACAATATTTTTAATAATAATTTTACTTACCGATAGGATTAGGCGCCTTGTGATTTCACTAACAGAAATGTTTTGCTCATGCAAAACAATAATCTGAGCTTTTTGAAATATTGTTAAATGATGCATAGTCTCAGTTATCAATTTATCACAATCACAAACTTCGTAAAAGTGCAAAAGAAGGAGTGTAGGTGTAGTTGCTAATGCGAACTGACTCATACTTAAGTTCACAATTGAAGGTAGGAATATATTTTTAAAGCGGGTAGTTAGCTTCTAAACTGGCAAATAATTTTTTTTCTAAGTAGGCGAGAAACTTGTAGATTCTCAAACCGGTCAGAATATCGCACACCTAGATAAAGAGTGGCACAACTCAAAATAATCCAAAATCGAGTTATTGCTATTATCGGAATCTGCGTCGAAAACTACATCGACTCCAAAGACACCTGTGTACAAATCTCCATTAATATGAATGAGATGGCGCTTTAAGTCAGTCTTTCTGATTAGCTCCACAGTCACTTCCCACCAACAATAGTAACGCATCACCAGTTACGACATGGAGCCGTAGGGGAAGAAGCTGTCAATACGCACAAAGACTAAATTATTTTGACTTAGTTTAGTATTCGTGTATAACCACATTCATCAAGTGTGAATTATTTTGAGTTGATTTTGTATTCGTGATTGAACCAGACTTGTTTCTTGGGCGTTCTTCAAATTATTTCCACTTACCCTAGTATTGTTTACAAATGTAAGTAATTTTTATTTTACTAATTCAAAATAGTTTGGTGTTGGTGAAATTTTTTAACACTATTTGAGTTGGTCTGTTATTGCTGGTTAAATTTAAATTCGCTCTTATTCTAAAACAATAAATGCTATTGTTTATTTTGTTAAAGGCATATTTAGAGTTGCTTTTGTATTTTTGAAACAGATTTTTATAAATTTTAATTCTAATAAAATACTGCAATTTTTAAACCTTTTTGAGTTGATTTAGTATTCGTGAATTTTATTAATTTCGTATTTATTTGCTACAGATGATGAGGGGACAGCCCCTCATCATCTGTAGCAAATAAATACGAAATTTTACTTATACGGAAGACTAGTTCAAATGACTCTGAAAGCAGTGATGTGGAGATACGAAATTCAAGAGAATTCAACAACACCTTCGACGACCAGGAAGGTGCTGGAAGAAATCTCGGAAAATGGCACCATGGAGTTACAAAAGACCCCAGCAACGTTAGCACCACCACCAACCAGCAAAACGTGTGAAACGTGGAACTGTTGACCAATGCGTTGGTCGTCTTCAAGACCCTGGACTGGACTGGACAGGGTTTCAACGTGAACGGCTAGTAGGTACATCTCACATCTTCGCTTTGCCAATGGCATTGTCATAATGGCAGAGAAAGCTGGAATAGTTAGACCAGCCGATCGATTCTGTAAAAATCTCTGAAAGATAGAAGATGTAGTGAGCTTACAGTGAGCTGTCAATAGTGTCAATCCCTAGCAGTATGTGGAAAGACAGCTTCAAGTTCACTTCACCTCCCTACGTTTTCACGATGAGATTTTTACAAAATAGATGCTGCACAGCCTAAAAGGAGCCTATCGGCGTGTTGGCCTCGGCATGAATATGGAAAAGACGAAAGTCATGTACAATTCACAGGGCTGTATTTTTATAACTCTTCCTGTAGTTTATACATAGACTTACGGTTCTATCACTGATTAAAGAGATGTTATTACTTACCCAAAAACACAGCCCTTTGAACACAACTTTTTTAAACGTTTTACTACTAACCTATTCAAAGTTTGAATAATGTAAGGTGTTCATTCTATTTTCCGAGGCATTTCCTAAAAAAGTGCTGTTTTTTATTACCTTTATTTTGTTTGTTACCTAAATACCAAATAAAGATGTTTCATAACTAAAAATAATGTTTTACTTCATTATTATTATAATAATTGTACAAAATAATAATTTAGATACACTACTCTTTCTGTGAAGATTATGAAAAAATAAAGAAAAAGAGCGGATTAATTTAAAAAAAATCACTAATATGGAATTAATTTGAGTTGATAAGAATATTAAACAATGATTTAGTCACGATTACTAACATAACACAAAACTTAATAATTGAAAAGTGATGCGTGTATTTAAAGGTGAGTAATTGAGCAAATTGATATCGTAGTAAAATATTATACAACATAATACAAAAATAATTTAAATCGGTCATATAGAAAAAGAGTAAAACGTTTTTTGCTGTTCCTGAAAAAAGAGGTTTTTTGAGTTGTGCTACTCTTTATCTAGGTGTGCGATATCACTTTATCAGTTAGTATATTAAATTCTAAGTTACAAAAACAATATTTAAGTATAACCTTGGATTGAACTCAAACCATTTGTTACTGTAGGTTGAATGCTTAACTGTTACGCCACAAGAGCGTTAATTTTACATTGCGAAATTATGATATAGTATAATTTAGAAGACATTAACACACTCACTCTACGAATGCTATGTGTGCGTGACTGGTTACTTATCTCCTTTGGCGCGTGTACACTAGCACTTTGCCCGCGACTTCGTTCGCGTGGATTTCGTACTTTCAAAAAGTTCAACAAACCCTCCAAAACCTTTGAAAGCTTTTTCTAAAATTAACATATATTTAAGATACCCCTTAAACTTTATTACCCTTTTACTCCCCGTTAGTAGCAGATTTTTGAAAAACCCCGAAACACGTCCTTTTTGATTTTAATTATTAGTACCATATTGAGTTTCGAGTTAATCCGACAGCGCGTTAAAATTTTTACATACTTAATCTGACACCCCGTTATTCCTCTATGGTAAAAAAAATCCAAAAACCCTTTCTTAGTTAGTTAGTGTCTGTGTAGCTTAATTAGTTAGTGTCTGTGTAGCTTAATTAGTTCGTGTCTGTGTAGCTGTCTGTATGCCAAATTTCAGCCCAATCCGTTCAGGACTACCCCTGTTCACCCCGTTAGGGGTAGATTTTTTAAAAACCCAGATGCACATTATTCTCTATTTTTGGTTGTAGGTATAAATACTGAGTTGCTAGTTAATCGGACCGCGCGTTAAAATTCTTCTATACAAACTTTGATACCCCCCAATCCCCATTTAGGGGGTAGCAAAGTTTGTAATTTTTAGAAAAACTAAAAATTACAAACTTTATTGAGATAAGTATTTGTGCCAAGTTTCAAGTCTATTAACTCAAGGAATATTTTTTTTCCCCCTTTTCACCCCCGTATAGGTCGAATTTCCAAAAACCTTTTCTTAGTGGATGCCTACGATCTAATAACTGCCGGTGTGCCAAATTTCAGCCCAATCCGTTCAGTGGTTTGAGCTGTGATAGAGACTACCCCTTTTCACCCCGTTAGGAGTAGATTTTTTCTAAGTATAAATACTGAGTTTCGAATGAATCGGACCGCGCGTTAAAAATCTTCTATACAAACTTTGACACCCCTCTATCCCCGTTTAGGGGGTAGTTTATAAAAACGAAAAATGACAAAACTATTTAAATAAGGATCGACAATCCTTATTATTTAAATAATAAGGATTGTTGTTCTTTGGTTGAAATTTGGCAAACAGATAGTTTATCACTTGGATTATCACATAAGATACTTTCATATCCCGATATTCCCACGGGATCGAGACTTACGCGGGTGAAACCGTGGGGCGCAGCTAGTGTTATAATAAAATTACTCCCCCATACTTCAACTGAATGAGACGAAATTCAAAACTTGTATAAAACGCACACTATGCAGGCAGGCATATTATAAGTTGGAGGATTACATCGCTGATAAAAATGCTTGGTTTAATGCTGGTCCTGTTCCACAACCACAACTAACTAATTAACATTTGAAAATACTGTTGGAGCTGCTGAAGATTGTAAAACCATCTTTGCATTGTATAAACTCAATCTCCTTTGTATTATAAAATAGCACTGGGGGCCTATTACGAACTTTTAAAAAACCTGGCAAGTTCCAGGCAATTCATATCCCTGCATGGTTAAATTTCGTATTATGACATTCATAATTCTGACCGACTTCACGCTGGGTAGTTTGTCTATGGCTGGCTTGTAATTCTCTGCCGTATCATTCAGAAACACAATGACATAATTTATCGGTAAGTTACGATTTTATTTAAATCACGTATTTTATGAAAAATAATAAATAAAAATAATTCTAGTTACTAAAAGTAGGTGAAAATATGAACGCAATGTATATTGTGCTACTTATATACTTAATTCATTTAATAATTTTGCAATTTGTTTGCAAATTGTAACGCGAGATTAAGTTTCCGAACGTGAAATTCAGCTGGGAATTTGACAACTTCATGGATGTTTATTGTTGTCATTGTTGAAAAAAGAAATTATTTTTATTTCATTTTAAGTACCTACTACATTCGAAGTATAAAAAAAAATATGGCTAGGGATGGATATGGTGGTGGATGAATATACTTACACCACACAACCGTGTGGTGGTTTTCAAGTGTTTTTAAAATCAGTTTTCATCATAATAGATGATAATATTATTATAATAGAGGCAGTTGTTGACATGTGGAATATGAGCTCGGCTATCATTGCATTGTGCCGATTGTCGGAACGGCCAATGGCCTGGCTGATGGCCGAAAGCCTCGGCCAGCAGCTCTGGAAGCTCTCGTTAGGCAGTTGGATCAAGGGCCTGATTCAGAAGGCAGATAAGGCTCGCATTGTGAGGAGGTTCCTGTCTCTGCAAGTCTGCAACCCTAACCACCGGTAGCTTGGACCCAGCTCCCGATACCGGCGGACCTATTTTTATATTTTCAAATGTTTTTAATGACTTTTACAAAATATTTAAAAATGTATATTTAAGTATGAAAATAAATAAACGAGATATGTAATTATTATACATAGTTCAGTGGATGAGAGTTTTCGCCCTCGTCGGCGCCTAACTTATGTTCTGTTGGAAAAGTTGTGGGAGTTTTACAATTTTATCGTTTTTTCTATGTTTTTATCAGTCAGAAGTGCTACTTTCTAGAGTTTCCAGAAAATCAAACGGTACATATTCGTCACACCTGATATTTTTTTATGTTAACTGGATAACGCTCGAATAATTTCAACAAATAAATCTAAAACAATTCACAATCCATTCAATAAAAGCTGCTTCAGAGGAGCTTATATTGAATGGATTGAGAGGTTACTTATTAACAGTTTTAATATGTCAAGAAATGTCAAACGAACCTTCGTAGTACGGTATTGCTAGGCAATATTCGGGCAGAAGGCGGCCAGGGTGTCACGTGACCGCTGACTGGCTGGTTTTGACGATTCATAATACGAAATTGCAAGGCAGTTCTCTTTACGCCGTAAACTGCCTGGAAATAAGAGTTCATAATAGGGCCCCTGGTAAAAGTACTATGTACTATAAAGCTACCATTTACCGGGTAATATGTCTTTGATTGAGTTGAATGTGTCCTGACGGCTGGGAATATGTCATGCTCACTCAGATGTCTCGCTGATGGTGGCGGGTGTGTTGGATCATTTAGCTCCCTTCAAAATGGTTGAGCTGAATGTTGCTGATCCATGCGTCATGTTCGTGAACGGGCGCCGTCAGTTGTGACTGGTCATCTCTTAGCTGCCGTGGCTTATTTTAATTTTTGAATTGTTTTTTGTTTTTATTTAATAATTGCGGACGCCTTTTACGTGCTTTCTACATTGTTCTCAGAGGTATAATTTCAATGAATGATGTAACCAATTTTTTGTAATTATCAATGTGTTGATTTAAAAGAGTGTCCGTGGAGTTTCGCCCGTTCTTCTCCATGGTTCCCTATCCATTTGCATAACATTTTAAGACAATATAACATGGCATAGTTTTGTTGATCCTAACAATATTTACGCATAATATTATTTTCGCATATCAGCAAACGCATAATTATTTTAAGCGTAATTTCACCAATCATAATAGTGTATAAGCATAACATTCAAAAGCATAAATATATTTACGCATAATGACATTAAAACATAATTTTTAGGCATAAGAGATACGCATAATAATTAACTGCAACAGAATAGATACACGTTAATAGATTCTAGTATGTTTCTGGCACTCGCCGGCCGCTGCCGCAGCACCACTCGCTTCGCTCGCTCGGCTCGTGCGTAGGGGGTCACAGTTCTAACCTAACCTAACCTAAACTACCAAACATTATTTTTGTAATAAATACGTACGTAAAAACAACTTAACTTTGTTTCGAATATGTTTTTATGCCTGAACACTACAGGGTGTTAGTGTAAACACCGTTATCCTTGAAACCAGTGGTTTGATTTCATTTATAAAACGTAAAATCAATGGAAAATACAACTTTTTTTTTTAAAGAAAATCTACCTTTTTCCACAAGAATATTCATTCCGTCGCTAGATGGCGCCACTAGGTGAGCACCTCAGTATTAAAGCTCCGTATTAAAAAAGTGATTAAAAATACATCTACGGGAATTTCTGCAGATTTCTATCATCAAAGTGCGGCTACAAGGACAACTAACAAGTGAAAGTGTTATCCAAGATAGATGTGCCTTAAATGTGTGAAAAACTCAAAAAAGTTTTGAAATTGGCAGTGATTTGTCATAATTTAAACTGATAGACTAATAGTTAATAGTGCACTAAACAGCTATCACGATTATAGTGTACGAATATAACAATTTATTGCAAGAAACTTACGAAGTACTGCAAAATACGTCAATCATTTGTGCAAAAATGTGTGGAATGTCAGTTGAATGACTCAAGTTCCTAACGATTTTTATTATTTAAAAACTAACTACAGTAACACAAGAACACTTAATTCGACTGGTATCATTAGGTTCAAGTGGCGCATAGTATCACACACCTAACTTAGAAGAGCGCACGCACTTAGTGCCCCGAGTTCGATCCTAGCTGGCCGTGATAATTTTTGTATTTTAAAGGATCTAAAAAACGTTTTCTTTCGACATGGCAAGTAAAAATAAATGCGCTGGTTGTATGAACATACTAAACGCTAGAGAATACCTCCAATGTTCAACTTGCAATTTGCGATACGATTTGCTTTGCTCCAACACTACCGTCAAGATATTTAAAGCAATGAAAGTTGCGGACAAGGCGATCTGGCAGTGTCAAGTTTGTGTAAGCGGGTTACCGAAAACAAACAACACCGACACACCAGTAAGATCAACGAGAACCGATAGCCCTACAAGTCCACCGGAGGATTCCAAACAAAGCCCGATGACATCAGCAGCTACTAACATCACCACTCGAAACAAACGCCTCCAGAGCTCACCTTTAAGCCAAATAGAAGCCGACAAAAGTGTCTCCGATAATACTTCTCAACACAGTAGGATTTTACCAACCCTCAACCCTCGCAACACGTCGACCAGACAAAAATCTGTGAACTCGACGTTGAGCCCGATAATCGCTAATGACGACACTGTCCTAGATTTAACAAAGAGCTCTTTCAGAGAAATAGTCAGACAAGAAATCGCGAACGCACTCAAAGAAGCGGTGGCGGAACAGTTCAAACAAATCAGCGACTTGATATTGGGTTTTCGTACCTCACTAGACTTCTACAACGAGAAATACGAGGAAATGAAAGTTACTCTTGAGCAATACTCCTCTAAGCTGCAAGTGCTGGAAAGAGACAATAGCAAGCTGCAATCTTCCATTCATGAGCTCAACAAGCGCGTCAATCTAATGGAACAACACAACAGATCCACCAACATCGAACTACAAAACGTACCAGAAAACCGCTCGGAAAACATAGTTAGCACCATATTGCAACTCAGTAACATTACTAAATGCCAAATTAAGGAAGCTGACATAGCCTATTGCACTAGAACTGCTAAAAAGGACACCCAGACTGCCCGGCCCAGATCAATTCTCGTAAAATTCAACACTCCACGCATAAGGGACTCTTTCCTCGCTGCAGCCATAAACTTCAACAAAAATAACACCAACAACAAGCTGAACACAAGCCACCTCGGTATCGCAACAGATAAGCCAACACCAATCTATGTTGTGGAACACCTATCAGCAGACAACAAAGCCCTGCACGCAGCAGCAAGACTTCGAGGCAAAGAACTTGGTTATAAATTTATATGGGTGCGTAACGGCAGAATCTTTATGAAGAAGAACGATCAATCTGAGCGTATTGTAGTCACTTGTAAGGAGGTCTTACAAACTATCAGCTAGATTAATCTTTTTTGGTTGTTTTTTATTGTACTTACTTTGCATGTTTATGTGTTTAACCTGTTCACATTCAGTAACACACTTAAGATATACTATCAGAATGTACGCGGTTTAAGAACTAAAACAGAAACTTTTTATCATAACATGTCTCTTCAAGACTACGACATTGTCGTGCTTTCGGAGACTTGGCTGAACGGTGGCATCTACGACTCGGAACTATTTGACGACAGATACGTAATTTACAGGCGAGATCGCGAGTCCAGTAGATACAGAGCACGTAAAAACGGAGGCGGCGTTTTGATAGCCGTAGCTAGGCACTTAAATTCATGTAGAATGCCTCACTTAGAAAGTCAGTGCGAGGATTTGTGGATCTCCGTTGACTCAGACTCACCCGGGAATAAGAAAAACAAAATATACATCTGTTGCGTCTACCTACCTCCCCCTATAACTTATGATACCATCCATACCTTCCTAGACTCAGCTCAAATTGCTCTGGACAAAAACGAACGTACTGTTATCATCGGTGACTTTAATCTTAGTACAATAACGTGGAAAACCAATGAGGAAAGCCAGATGCGTCACACCATCCCTTGCCCAGTCAATAACAATGATGTTACCAAACACTTCTTAGATTACATTTCTATGAACGACTTAAGCCAGTACAATTATCTTACAAACAATAAATCTAGAACATTAGATCTAGTTCTTTGTAACACTACAGTACAAAAGCTAACACGTTGTCACGCACATCTGACGCAAGAAGATCCATTACACCCCCCGCTCGAGGTCACCATACCTACGGTTAACAATACAAATTGCCTACAAACTAAACCGACCACTAAACCTAATTTCTTTAAAGCAGACTACGACAAAATACTAACTTCACTTCTATCCGTTGAGTGGGAAAGTTTGATGGGAGGTTGTTCCTCGGTTGGCGGGATGGTCAACATTTTATATGATATTTTGCATGACGTTATCAAGCAACACGTACCATTGAAAACGGTATCCAGGAAAGAGTACCCGGCATGGTACACGTATAAGCTTAAGCGACTTTTTAAAGAAAAAAACAAATTTCGCGTTAGAATAAAAAAATATAACAATCCCCTTGACGTTGTATTCTTTGACACACTGCGCGCTGACTGTGGTAAGTTAAGAGCAATTTGCTACAAAAATTACATCGAAAGACTAGAAAATGCGGTTTTAAAAAACCCTAAAACCTTCTGGTCTTTTATTAGAAATAAAAAGAAATCTAGCAGTACTTACCCTGCAGTAATGTGTCACAATACTAAAACTGCATCAACTGGCCACGACATATGTAACCTGTTTGCTGAAAACTTCGCAGGTGTCTATAACACTACAGCGTCCTCGCAGCTGTCAAATGCCTATATCGATAACAATTCGCCGACTCTCTGTAAACTCGAACTCAATCCTGGTGAAATATACCGAACCTTAACATCCTTAGATGAACAGAAAAGCGTAGGCGACGACGGTATTCCACCCGTGTTTATAAAAAGATGTGCGAAAGCGCTAGCTTTACCCCTCAGTCTTATTTATAACAGGTCTCTTGAAAACGGTGTTTTCCCTGAGCAATGGAAAAAAGCACTGGTGGTGCCTATTTTCAAAGCAGGAGAAAGGAACTCGGTATCCAATTACAGACCCATTTCTATTTTAGTTGTCTTTGGAAAAGTATTTGAGAAGCTCATTACCGAGCGTCTTTCATCGCATGTCAAGCACCTTCTCACGAGCCACCAACACGGCTTTATCAAATCTAGATCTACGACCACTAATCTTATGTGCTACGTGTCGTCTCTGTCAGAATCTTTAGATAAACGTATTCCAGTCGACACCATATACACTGACTTTAGTAAGGCGTTCGATAGGGTAGATCATTCTCTTCTTATAGCTAAACTTCACCACTTAGGTATAGCAGGATCAATGCTAAAGTGGTTTCAGTCTTACCTCAGTGACCGGTCTTCAAAAGTTGTTATGAGTGGCCATCATTCAAAGTCTTTTAAAGCTACATCAGGTGTTCCACAAGGTTCACATTTAGGCCCAATTCTCTTCAACATTTTCATAAACGACATCACGCACTGCTTCAGGTATTCAAAATTCTATCTTTTTGCAGATGACATGAAAATAATGAAACCAATGGTAACTGAATCTGACTCTGCCTTATTGCAAGACGATCTGGACAGACTGACGAACTGGTGCAGAACGAACAAAATGCATCTTAACATCTCTAAGTGTTACTATATGCAATTTAGCCGCAACAAAACTGTCAAACCTAATAATTACACGATTAGCCAACAAAAACTACAACAAGTAGAGGAAATACGTGACTTGGGAGTCACACTAGATAAACAACTTAAGTTTGACAAACATATCTTAAACATGTCTTCGAAGGGGTTCAAAATCCTTGGATTTATCCTACGTAACAGCAAAGACTTTAAAAAGGCGTCAACCAGAATAAAACTGTTTAACACACTGGTCCGGCCAATACTCGAATATAGCAGCCAGATTTGGAACCCTCACTACGACATATACATCAAGCACCTGGAAAGTGTCCAAAGACGTTTCCTTTATCATCTATGCTATAAGGATCGTTTAGCTAAAAAAATTACCAGCTACAAAGACAGATTAGGGCATTACAAAATGGTCTCACTTGCAGACAGACGGAAAACGGCAGATCTGGTACTACTGCATAAACTATTCAATGGAGTCCTAGACTGCAGCGAACTACTAGGCAAACTACACATGAATGCGCCATCTCGTCTGCCGCGAAAAAGCAGCTACAATCTATTTTACGTCTCAGGATCTAAATCTAATCTGGGACATTTCGCCGTCCTCCCGAGACTCTGTAGGCAATACAATGAATTGTCAAAACGTTGTAATTTGGACATAACCCTCCCCATTTCAAAATACAAAAAAATTATAACCATTGCAAGATAACTAAATTAAATTATATTATATTATATTATGTATTAATTATGTGTCTGGTCCCTCCAACACATAGTTAGCAAATGTGAAATAATTATTATTAGGTATACTGAACAATTTAATTGTACTAAGAATGCTCAATATTGACATGTTAATTTTTATTTTTGTTTTTTTTGCAACTTTGTCACTAATTTATTTTCCCTATTTTTATTTTCATCCTGTTTACACCTAGTTACATGTGCATGCTGTGGTCTCCTGTAATTGAAGGAGCACACTTGAAAGAACCGTTTTTGTTATTGTATTTTATATTGTGTATGTGTATCCTTTGTTGGAGATCCCAAATAAATAAATAAATAAATAATATTTCACCCTACACGCAAGGGCAACGACCGGCCGCTGCCGGCGGTTGACGGGGGCGGGCGTGGCGTGCGGGACGTTACATGACCGGCCGTCAGCTGTTTCGCAGCTCTCTCGAACTCGTATCCATGAGTATCGGGGCAGTGACGGATATTTACTTTTTAAAATCTTTTAATGAAAATAAGGTTTTTTTTTTTGTTGTTACTGGGTCATTTATTTTTATATTTAAGTCCACTACCCATGGTTTGAGTGACAACGGCGTTTACCCTTGCATACTGTATTATGCTAATAGTCATTACGCCTAGTAACATTATACGAATTAAAATTATGGCAAAACAAATTACGAGGGCGGCACTGAAAATTTCGGGAATCAAGGAAGTGACACAACATTACTATTTAAAAATGTATTTGTTGCTTTTCGAAGTATTCTCCGCGAAATTTGACACATTTTTCCATACGATGGAACCAATCATTGAAGCAACCATTCCATTCGGAACTTGGGGTCTCCAAAATGGCCGTTTTGTAGGCGTCCACAGCTTCTTCAGGTGATGAAAATCTCTGTCCACGCAATTTATCCTTTATTTTAGGAAAGTATAGAAATCATTAGGGCTTAGGTCGGGGCTGTACGGCGGATGGTCTAATAATTCTATGTTTTCTTGCTCTAAAAACTCTTTTGTTCTGTGCGCGGTGTGAGAACTCGCATTGTCGTGATGGAGGATGATGCGGCGGTTGCAGTTCTCTTTACGGAGTTCAGAAACGACCTGTGGCAAACAAATGCTAGCATACCATTCTGCATTAACCGTTCTTTGTCCCTCAAGAGGAATAGTCGTAACATGGCCGGTTTTGGAGACAAACGTGGCCACCATTTTTTTTGCAACACTCCGTGAACGAACAATTTTTGTTGGCTTTAACTCATTTTCGAACACCCAAACTCGTGACTGGTTTTTTGTTTCGGGTTCGTACGCGTATATCCAGGATTCGTCACCTGATACAATGTTGCATACAGCATTTGAGGATCCTGGGTGGAATCTTTCGAGAGTTCTGACGCACCAAGTAACGCGAGCCGCTTTTTGCTCTTCACAGAGCGAATGCGGTACAAATTATACAACAAGATAATTATGCCAAAAAAATTGTATGGCAAAAAAAATAATTATAGCAAATAATTATTATAAGTACCAAAAAAAATGCAAAAAAGGGGTCCCCTTCTTTATAGGTACCTACTACGCTTTGGAATGAGCTTCATATTTCTGACTGACCGAGTTTGAGTTTGAGTGCTACTACTCTATAAAAGACTTCCTATCAGACAAATCACTTCTCCAATACAGTCCCCCTCAGTCATGTTGCGTACAGTGTCCCACTGATGTGTACCTACCTAAATTCGTTTTGTTTTTATCTTTTTAGAGCTCAAGCTAAAGCTGCATATAACTTTATGTCATCCATGTACATAAGTAAGGGTGTATTGTGTGTCATTGTTTGTTAGGGTGAATCCTGCGTCTGTTTTATCAAGCAAGTGTGAGAGTGGATTAAGTGCCATGCAAAACCACAGAGGACTTAGAGCGTCTCCTTGAAATATTCCACGTTTTATACAGATTGGCTCAGTAGCTACAGTTGACGAGGATGAATTAATTTTAAGAACAGTTGGCCAATTCTGCATGGAAGTTTCTAAGAATTGTTTTAGTGTTGGGTGAATTTTATACAAGTTTAAAACGTGTAATAAACAGCTGTGCGGAACTGAATCGAAAGCCTTTTGGTAATCAATGAACATTGTTTGAATATCCTTCCTGTTTTTAACGGCGCTGTTCATAGTAATCGCGTCAATGGTAAGTTGCTCTTTACATCCTTGGCTATTCTTACGGCAAATCTTTTGTCGTTCTACTAGAATGTTATTTTTAGTTAAATGTTCGTATACTACTTCACTTATGCAGGCTGTTAAGATTTTGTACAAGGTTTGTAAACAAGTAATTGGTCGGTATTTCGCTGGATTTGTAGTGTCATTCATGTCTTTAGATATCATATAAGTTACTCCGTGTGTTATGTATGTTGGAAGTAAAGGTGATTGGATGAAAGTATTTAAATGATTATGTAAGAATGGATGTATATTAGAAAATTTCTTATACCAGTAGTTGTGGATGTGGTCAGTGCCAGGCGATTTCCAGTTGTGCGTGCGTTTGATTATGTCTTTAAATGTTTCTATAGATATAAACTCATATTCCATTTCTGTAATTTCTCGTGTTGTTTCGTTGACCCAGTCTGCGTGATTATTATGGTATACTGGATTTTCCCAAATGTTGGCCCAGAATTCCTTTAGTGTTTCGGATGAAGGTGTCTCTAGGGTTTGGTTAGTAGTGTCTCTGTTATTAGATGCAAGGTTCCTATAAAATATTTTTTCATTGTTAGTAAATTTTGAGTTTTGTACTTTGCGATTCGTGCATGTTATGTATCTTTTAAGTCTACTGGATGCAGCGCTTAATTTTTGTTTTAAAGTATCCAAAAAGTGTTCTATTTGTGTATTTGAGTTTTCGTGTTGTGCATGTAGTTGGTATTTTTTCTTTATTTCTTCTATTGCTGCTATTATTTTGTTACTTCTACTACCGTTATTATAATGTGTCAGCCTACCTATGTTTGCTCTTAGATTTTCAATTTTCTTTTCTAATCTAATTTGCCATTTTGACTTTCGCTGTGTATATGTGTGACGTACATTTTGTGAAAAGTCTGATAATTTATTATATTGAACTTTTATATTCCCAGACCGCAGCTTGTCAAGAAAAACTTGATAGTCACAATGAGAAAATACCCAGATAGTTACTGTATGGGAAGTTACTCTTGGGAAAATACTATATAAACTTAAAATTTTAGAAAAAAAAAAAAACCCTGTGCTACCTGCCACCGTGGCCTTGACCACTACCGTAGGCAAGGGTAGATGGGCCACCGGGCACTAGGGGCCATTTGTTATAGGTGCTTGATATATTGGGGTAGGTATGTCATAATCGCCAAGATTGGCAGGCGGGTTGTGCATTGAGAACGCTGCTGCCCATTCTGTACATTCGCCTTTTACGACACCTACTGGAAGAAATAGGGTAGTGCTATTCTTTAATTCCGGTACCTACCTATCTAGGCACCTACACACTTTGTATCTGCGCCTAAATCATCTCATGCTTAGTTTGCTTGCTCTATCCAGTCTGTCTGTATTTCTGAAATTAGGTAACGGACTCGTAAACAATGTATGTACCGTACGTAAATGAAATGGTACTAAAATACCGTAGCATACAGTTGGGTATGTACTTATATTTTTTATTTTATAGAACTGTGTTACACTTTATAAACAATGCATAAAACCAAGAAGCGGTAGTCGAGAAGATTCCGATTTCCGAACACAAACATACCTACCAACAGTTTTCAGTACTGCATCCTAATTGCGTAATGCACGTCACAATAGGTCACAATCTGGATCGGTTTGAAACAAATTGCTAAACCATTGCTACATAAGTTCGAAAAAAAAAATCTGCTCAACAAAGTAAATAACGCAATGAATGTTGTTGAACTGTCAAAATGAAACAAATTAGTCGGAATCGTTTACGAAAACGTTTTACGCAATTAGATAGCTGGTAAAGAAGTAACTTTAGAATCTATCTTTCAGTGGCAGTTTGCGTGGGAAACGTGGGTCAATAAATTCTGGCATCAACACATTTGAAGTAAAACTGCGTCAGCTTCAATATTTTATCATCTGACCAAAAGGTTGGATTTTTATCTATCTTTTCATACAACAATCCGTTTGGCGTCCAAAGAACAAAGTAACAAAAATTCTTCTTCGCTATTTTCACTAAACCTTTCGAAAGAATAATCAGTGTCCGGTATGAAAAAGCAAGATCGTTGTAGTAGGTAAAACAGAATTCACCAAATAAAATGCAATTGTAGTAGTACGATACACACTTACGTCCGCGTAGTCAACAAATTCAATACCTACTAACAAGGTAACAATTCCGAGAGCCGAGAGAGCGGGCGCGCAACCGGCGATCGTACGTCATTCAACTCCCCCGTCTCACCCGCCCTGACCCCGCACGACTCGTCCCCCGCGCACCTCATACCGCCTTCTTGACTACCCAGCAAGTGAGAACGCGATATCATTGAACGAAAAATTGAGTGCGGAAATGTCAAAAAACTTGTTGCAGGAAATACGTGTTTTTCAGTAAGCCTTACAAGTTTGTGAAATAAATGTGTGTTATTTAGAATCTCCATTACATTTGCAAGGTTTCTATGCAAATGTTTTCTTTATTTTTACAATTTATGAGTACATTATGAACGGCCAAAGTTCAGGTAAAATTTGTGCAAAAAAGGCGATTTTTGGAGGCTTATACTGAATTTGTTTCTCCCAATTTTGATTTTTTGTTTTCATAGAAACCTAGATATAGTGCACAAGATACCTATTAGTTCAAAAGATTCAAAGAAAGATGTGTTACAACGCCATAATCACGTACGAGCGTTTGTATGAAAAGAAAGACGGGTTGGCCGGAGAGAGGATGATTTATGCTAGATGCATGCCGAGCGCGAGCCGTGCCAAACTTGCCGAACATTTCATGTTACACCGTGCAGCGTCCGTGTCCCGTCAGAAGCTCGGTCCCTACAAATTGCCCTGCCGTTCTAGCATAAATACTGACCGACGGCGGCGAGGTCCTGGCGCAGCAGGTCGAGGCACGCGTGCGGCGCCAGCGCCAGCTCGCGCGCGCGGTGCAGCGCCGCGCGCACGCGCCGAGAGCCGCGCAGCCGCGCCGCCGCCTCGCCCGCCGCCGACAGAGCCGCGTCGGCGTCTCGCGACCGCTCCTGTTTCAAATCC
Organism: Lithophane socia; assembly: GCA_947522985.1. NCBI lineage: Eukaryota > Metazoa > Arthropoda > Insecta > Lepidoptera > Noctuidae > Lithophane > Lithophane socia. The sequence continues at coordinate 17,014,860 of OX383262.1, read as the reverse complement.
TTGCTAAATTATAAATGCGAAAGTTAGTTTGTTGGTGTGCCACGCTTTCACGCTAAAAACAGCTGAACGAATTTGGATAAAAGGCACATGGGTAGACCACGACCTGGAGGAGGACGTAGGATACCCTTTATCCCGATATTCCCACGGGATCGAGACTTATGCAAGTGAAACCGCGGGGCGCAGCTATTAGGGTCTAAGGTCCGTATTACAGAAGGAAACTCAAGTATTGATCTCTGTTTAAAACTAGTTTTAAGTCCGCTTTTAATTTTAGAACGTTGCTCAAGCATAGTTTCATTGATCTTAGTTCAACTGAGTTTGGCTTTATTTTACATCGCTACTCAGTTACTCAATCGAACCCAAGCAGTGATCAAATCTGTAATCACCCAAGTGTGGTCGAGACCGCGCTTGAGCATAGATTGTCATGTGAAATTGTCAATATTTCTTTAGTGCAATGTTGGGTTCTGTTGATATTGTTTTAAATTAGGTACCTACTATCAAAATCATAATCGATATATTTGAAGAGGTAGATAATTATAATAACTTATTTAACGATAATTCTATTAAAAGGTTGAACTTTTTCCAAAGTACTAAATTTTTTCTTCCGTCCTTGTATTTTAAAAGTGTTAAACCGATCGATTCCCAATGTGATGAGATGTGGGTGAATGTGGGGATGATCCGTGAATAAAATCAGCTAAACAAATAATTAAAATAGACAAACAACAAACGAATGTTTTTCACACTGATGTTGATGTTTTGACATACTGACATTTTAAATAGCATAATTTACTTATATAAGGCCACAAATACAAGTCTTTTAAGCTTGACAATTTTGCTTACAAAATTACTATACATCACTTCTTCAATAAATGGGGCTTTTTACTATTCAGGAATGAAATAATAACGCTGATTTCCTAAATAACTGGGGTTCTATGGTGTATTTTAATATTTCTAATCCAATGAAGATCGGATCAAAGTCGGTTATTATAATAAATCGTAAACGAAAACAGGCTGATTCATAGACAATACACATCTCTGCTTGAGGCTCGATTTGAGTCTCGATTCAGCTGAGTATAGATTGATTGCCGTTCTGGAATAAGACCGATGCTCAAGTACTGATTCTATACTCAAACAGTGATCAACTGATTGCAGATCAAACTGGACTTGAGGAACGTTCTGTAATACGGACCTAAATGTGACTGGGAGTCCACTAATTAGTTACCGCTGAACCCCTCGAACCCAAAAGAAACGTACTTGAAATTCGATAAACCGTAGCCACAGAGTTTCGTCCGTGGGGTTTTCAGCGAGCATGTCGCGGAAAGCGCGCGTACGCTGTGCCAGCTCGGCATCGGCGAGCGCGTCAGGCGCGGGCGCGGGCGCTGCAAAGTAACGGCGCGCGCGCGTACCTGACCCGCCGACGCGCGCCGCCGCCGCGCCCATCGCAATGCGCGGCGCCACGGAGTTGTACCTGTGCACATTCACACCTTACTATTTACGGATTGGGCTAAAAATTGATACACAGATAGTAATTATGACGTAGCATCCACTAAGAAAGGGTCTTCGGAAATTCTTTTACCCTAAAGGAATTAAGGGGTGTCAAAGTAAATAAGTAAAAACTTTAACTCGCTGTCGGATTAACTCGGTACGGTACTAATACTTAAAACAAAATATAAAAAAGTACGTTATTCGGGGTTTGCACCTAACGGGGTGTAAAAGTGTAAGTAATAAAGTCTATGGGGTAAAGATCGTGTAAATAAATGTTAAAGATCATATTATATTAATTTTCGAAAACTATGTATCATAGAGGGTTGTTGAAGTTTTTAGAGGAAAGTACGAAATCCACGCGGACGAAGTCGTAGGCAAAGTGCTAGTAAATACATATTGGCTGTAGAATATATTTTTTTTACCAGAATTAAGGTAATAGGATTTCTATTTATTTAAGAATTGAAATCAAGAAAAAAATAAAAGTTATTAAACTTAAACTCAACTACCAGCTTCGACTGACAGCTGTCAAAATTAGTCAAGAAAAGTCTGACTTTCGGCTTCAAGGCGCCTACCCGACTCACTGAACGCTCTGTAATTATTGTAAAAATGCCAAGGTTGCCTAGCTTGAGAATAGAATAGAATAGAATAGAATATTTATTTGCGTAAAACATGGTATACAGGGGTGTTAAATATGAATTGAGGCACAAGCATGTTTCGCTAGGATAAAACATAGCATGCAAAAATTTTAAAGACAGGTTAAGCAACAAAAATCGTTCAACATTCTTTATCTATAAATTCTTTTAAACTATAAAAACCACACTCGAGTAACCACTTATGAAATTTAATTTTAAATAATTTTGTATTTAAAGCTTTGAAATGCCTTGGTATTTTATTATAAATGCACACACACATTGCCAAGCAGTTACTATTATATTTAGACAGTCTAGGCAAATCATTTAACACTAGTTTATAAGGATCTCGTCGGTTCCGAGGATTGACATCATTTGCAGTCTTAAATAGTTGCTTATTTTTCATAACAAACACAGATATTTCGTAAATGTAAAGCGACGGTAACAAACCAAGTTTTTTAAATATTGGTCGACATGAGTAAATTGCTCTGATGCACTTTTTTTGAGCGATGAATGCTCTTTGGAAGTCAGTGCTGTTACCCCACATTATGAGTCCATAACGTAACAACGATTCAACGTACGCGTGGTATGACATTACAGCAGTTTTTATATTAGTTACATTTTTTACTTGTTTTAATGCATAAACAAATTTATTAATTTTAGTGCTAACATTGTCTATGTGCTCTTTCCAGTTAATGTCTTTATCTATTATTACACCTAACAATCTGGTACGCGTTACTTCATTGATTTTATTAATATTGAGTTTAATGTCATTTTTGGAATTATTTGATCGATTAAATTGGATGTAAACGGATTTCTCTAAATTTATCATCAAATGGTTAATGTCAAGCCAATGCAATAATTTGTCAATTGTATTATTAATGTCAAGTTCATGTTCTGAAATGGTATTTAGTTTTTTATTAGATGTCACTATAATAGAAATATCGTCAGCAAATAATACGCATTTATGGTTAGTTATTTTTATGATGTCATTTATATGTATAAATGAGGAATAATATTGGGCCTAGCACACTTCCCTGTGGAACGCCAAATTTATTATGTTTATATTCAGATGAATAGGATATTATTACATTATTTTCATTTTTTTATTGATGATGACGCATTGTTTTCTATTGCTTAAATAGGACGACAGCCACTGAAGTGCCGGTCCTCTAATACCAACAGCTTCCAATTTTTGTATCAATATGTCATGTGACACCAGATCGAAAGCTTTCGATAGATCAAAAAACAGGCTTGTAGTTATATAATTATTATTAATATTTGAAAGTATAGCTTGCATGAGGGAAAAAAATGCTAACGATGTCGACTTGTTCTTTTGGAATCCAAACTGCTGGTCGCTTATAATATGAAATTTATTGCAAAAGTCAGTTAACCTTTTAAACATACATTTTTCAAAAATTTTAGACAATATGGGTATAAGAGTTATAGGTCGGTAATTGTTGATGTCACATTTATCTCCCTTCTTGAATAAGGGCTTTATTAAAGACAGTCATTTTGCAAGTTTATTTGATTATTGACGTAATAAAAACGCTAAAATGGTTCCAACCGATTAAATATTACCACTTTTTAACAAAACCACAAAGCGCTCGACCACTAGAGACGCCACTCACAATTTTAGTAAGAATAAGAAACGCTCTATGGTTCATCAATATTGATTGATTTTAACAAAAACTACATTTTTGCTATAAATTAAAAGCAGTTCTATTTTTACCCGACTGCCCCAGAAGGAGGGTAATGTTTTTCGGGAGTATGTATGTATGTCTATTTTTTTGGCACGCTTTGTAGCCTAAACGGCTTGATGGATTTTAACATATTTTCCGTTTATTTATTTATTTTCTTAACTAATTACATTTTTAAATATTTCTTAAATTCAAATAAAAATATAAAAAATCATTTAAAAATATAAAAAATAGATGGCCGCCGGTGTCGGGAGCAGGGTCCAAGCTACCGGTGATTAGGGCTGCAGAGACAGGAACCTCCTCACAATGCGAGCCGTATCAAGGAGTACTGCCTTCTGAATCAGGCCCTTGATCCAACCGCCTAACGAGAGCCTCGAGAGATGTTGGTCGAGGCTTTCGGCTATCAGGCCATTGGCCGTTACGACAATCGGTACAATGATAGCCGAGCTCACATTCCACATGTCGACAACCTCGTGTGCTAAGTCGAGATATTTTATTTGTTTCTCTTTCTCAGCTTTCACGAGGTTCACGTCATGTGGGATGGTAACATCGACTATCATTGCGCGGCGCGCTAATCGGTCTATCACTACGATATCAGGTTTATTGGCAACAATAGTCCTGTCAGTAATGATAGACCGATCCCAGTACAACGTGACATGGTCATTTTCGAGAACTGGGTCGGGCACATACTTGTAGTACGGTACCTTAGAGTCCACAAGTTTATATTTCAACGCAAGTTGCTGGTGAATAATCCTGGCCACTTGATTATGCCTGTGTAAGTACTCGCCGTTAGCTAGACGAGAACAACCAGAGATAATATGTCTGATGGACTCACCCGGACGGTGGCATGCCCGACACACGTCAACCGTCCCGTCCTTCATAATATGTCTCCGGTAGTTATTCGTCAGGATAACTTCGTCCATAATTGCACAGACGAAACCTTCAGTTTCCCCGAAAAGGTCACCAAAACGTAGCCAGGATACGGACGCTAAGAAATCTACACCCGTGAAGCTCCTTGCTTTGCCATACCTCCTTGCGGTCTTCCGTAGTAAGCACTACAGGTTTGCGCCAGTTCTCTTTAGCCATGGAGAGCGGGGTGAGTCCTTTGTCCACTGCCACCACATCGCGGTGCATACCCACTTCAGCTTTAAAAAAATATTCTCTGAGATTGCACACCTCGCGATTGTGGAGGGTCTTCGCATTTAAAAAGCCTCGACCCCCGCACTTCCGCGGGATGTACAATCTCATGATGATGCATCCGGTTTGCGGTGAACAGTGTACGAACCCTCCTATCCAGGGCGTCGAGTTCGGTATGAGTCCATTTGAGTATGCCGAAAGAGTACATCAGAACCGGCATGACCCAACCGTTGAAGGTGCGCACCTTGTTTCCGCCTGAAAGAAGACTAATTAATACTTTTTTCAGGCGACCAAAGAAGCGCTCCTTCAACGATTGCTTCATGTCAGCAACGTTGACACCTAACGCTTCCGACATACCCAAATACTTATAGCTTTCAGATGAGGAGAGGGACCTGAGGTATATGGAATCCGAGAGTTGAATTCCCTCTGATTCCATAATCTTCCCTCGCTTTACATGCATGACTGCACATTTTTCCACACCAAATTCCATCCTGATGGTGTTACTGAAGGTTTCAGTTACCTTCAGTAGCTCCATCAGTCGCAATTCGTTGGGGGCATAGAGTTTCAGATCATCCATGTAGAGGAGGTGAGATATGACCTGACCACCTCTCCTCAACCGATAGCCTAGACCTGAATCCTCTAGCAGTGTGCTTAGAGGGTTCAGGGCCAAGCAGAACCAAAGCGGACTCAAACTGTCGCCCTGAAATATTCCCCGTTTAATCCGTACAGGTTCATCATTCCCTTGGATCTGTCGACACCCCGGGTAGCGAAGAACTCTCCTCCATTGCCCCATACACGACTCAAGGAAGGTGCGTAGAGTTGCATCAATCTTGTACAACTCCAGCACCCTCATGAGCCACGTATGTGGCACCGAGTCGTAGGCCTTCTTATAGTCTATCCAGCATGTCGAGGGGTCCTTACGGGATCGACGAACCTGTTGGCTTATGGCCATGTCGATGAAGAGTAGCTCCTTAGTACCGCGGGACCCGTTCCTACATCCATTTTGAGAGGCGGACATTATTGAATTGTTGTCAATGTGTGTGTTTATTTTCACTCTCAAAATGGATGTAAGAAGTTTATAGACCGTCGACAAACATGTGATCGGTCTATAATTCTTCGGTTCCGCGGGACTACCTGACTTATGGAGCAGGTGGGTAACGCCTGTTGTTAGAAACTGCGGTAGCGACCCAGACTCTAAGGATGACTGGAATTGAGATGCCAGGCGAGCGTGTGAACTAATCAGCCATTTTCACCAGAAGTTGTGCAGTCCGTCCGGTCCCGGTGATTTCCAATTCGGTAACGGACGGACTGCTGTGGCTACGTCTTGTGGAGAGATTAATACAGCTTCCATTTCTGGTATAGTTTCATACACTCGCTCGACATCCTGTATCCAGTCAGCCTCAGCGTGACAGACGGGCACCGACCATATACTGCCCCAGAATGCGCTCGTGGTGGCATCATCCGGGCGGCACACGTCCGCCACATTTTGTTCAGGTCGCTCCCAAGCTCGATATATCAACCCCTCTCATCGCTCTGTAACATGCAATTCTGCGTGTATCGGTCCTCCCGCCGCTTATACCGCCGAATTCGGCTCGCCCATGCACAGACTTTTTGCCCGTGTCCCGTGTCACAGAGCGTATCGACTTCCTGAAGAAGTCGATACGCTCTGTGACACGGGACATGTATTCTGGAGGACTGATTCCTGTCCCCGAGAATGCCCGTCTCACAAAGCGCATCACTCGTGGTCGTGTATTGCCCTCCCTGAAGCTGTATAGTTTGCCGATGAGTACCCTGGCTCCATCGATACGGCGCTCGATCCTGCACTGCCAGGCTGGTACGGCTGGTTTTGGTCGAGTAGCTTTGTCACAGTTTGGGAACTTGACGTTAGCTAAACGACATGCCGCAACAGCCGCGCAATACAGGATCGAGTGTGTATCAACGAGATCCTCGCTGCTCTCGAAAAAGTTTTTAAGCTGCGAGTCCAAGGCACACACCAGCGCCCTATTTTTCTTGTGCATAGGTAAGCGTGGTAGTCGGGGTCTAAGTTCGGTCGGGGTGTGCCTATAATCGCGAAACGCATCCTCCAGAGCGCTCCTCAATTGGGCGTTGCACTGGCTACTTACTGTGACAACCCTATCATTCTCTTCTTCAACATGATTGGACCGCGGCGGGATTGGGTCAGTTAAAATTCATGGTCTTCCCTTTATTTGTGACACTATTTTATTTATTTATTTATTTATAAATGTAGTTTATGGAGGACTTACAGCTAATAAAAACACAAAAAGAGGAATACAGGCTTAGACTTATAGTAACATTATCATTATAAACATACAAAAGGCAACACGCTAATTATAAATGAAAGTTACAAAGGACATGACCAGTTCCTGCACTCGAATTCGGGAACTTGTGCAGGATTACAGTGTATACACTATGATTTAAAAATTAAGATCTAATTTATCTTGGATAAATTATACCGAATAAAGCCAAGGTTAAAATATCTGCAAAAACAGTAGTTTAATTGCTTCCGCTATTCTTTTAGAGTGCGTTTCATCCTATGCCGTAGTGTTGGTTCCCCTGTTGTATGACGAATTTTGTACGTTACGGCGCCACCTAATAGGTCCGTTGTTAAAGTGCCAACATTACGGCATAGGAACTATAATGATGAAAAGCACTCTATAAGTACTTTCCGATTTTGACGTTCCATTGTATCCATAATCATCCGGTAACCATAATAAGCTAAACAGTATGGGGAAAAACAAAATAAGAACGAGTTATTTTCGATCAAGAGAATAAATGACATGGAATAATATATTGTAATGCATGTTTTGTTTTTGATTAATTTGATTTATTTACATTTTATAATCTAAGTTTGCACGCCTACAGGTTAGGTTTTTATTGACATTTGGTGTATAAAGGACTGTTATTTCTTTGACAATGCATCTGACATTAGTGGCGGGGCCAAAGGCACAATGTAGGAATCTTTTTCATAAAATCCCCAATTAATCGATTAGAGTCAAAGCATGAAATCGATTCACAAAAAAAATATTTTTGAAAAATATATCAATTCAAAAATATTTTTTTAACTGTGTTTGATTAATAATAACATAACATAACATCACGCTTCTAATGCCTGAAGGGAGAGGTGTACCTATACACCCTCATTTTGCTAGTTGTGTTGTAAGTCTCGTGCATTAGGGGGCGAGCCTATTGCCATCAACCGGGCGCAAATACGGACTCCACTTGCTACTGAGATATTCCAGATGAACAAACCCAATAACACTTTGCCTGACCAGGGAATCGCACCCAGGACCTAATGCTCAGGTGTAGCTGAGCATGAGGTCCTGGGTGCGATTCCCCGGCACAGCGCTACAGCGCTTGGGACCACTAGACCAACGAGGCAGTCAAATGATTTCGATTTTAGTGTTTTAGGTTCGAGAAAAAATCGCGTATCATTTATCGATCTCAGATCACCATTCACCATCCCTACCGATCCATCCGATCTTGGCGTCACGTTGTGTTTACATATTCGTTGTGTACTGTGCGATTATTGTGTTCTATTTCTAACGACCATTGCTATTATTTACGAACTGATAATTATCTTCAAAGCCTGATTACCATTGCTATATAAAAAGGATTCTTCCGTTTTGCTCTACGATTCGATTAAATGGATATTAAGATGAGATGCATAAACTGTGGTATATTTCGTAAGGCGGGTTCAAAGGCATATTATGTCAATGCTAACCTTACCCCTGCAAGCGAGACTTGCCCGGTGGTTGAATAATCAGGTATGTACTTAAACTACATTGGAACAATACCTACTATATAACAACAAGACTGCAGGTATAAAGTCTGACATAGCGGTTCGATTGCATTTGAGCCAGCAAAACGAAATAAAGCAGCGTTTATTTGGGGAAATGGTGGCAATGCATCAGCAAAAACCCTGCTATGGGCGGCGGTGATTGCCTAATTCCCGTAACTAAAAACGTTCAAATTCAAGTCGCAATCTCATTGTCAAAAACTCTATTACCACAACGCCTAGCGCCATCTCATATCGAAAACCAGAGTTATTTAGTGAATACTTATCTTTATTTTTCTCAGTTTCCTGATCTTTTAGACTCCTGAAACTTTTTTATCTGGAAACTGTAGTATACAACAATTGCAAAAATATAACAATATTTGCTGCACATTGATTTCGACACCTATGCCGGCGCCCATAGTCCCACTGGTCATGTCATTTACACAGTAGGAAATAAATAATATATAATCATTTGCTTGCAATGAGTCATCAGCTTAACATAACCACTGCTACTTGAAAAATTCGAGGCTTAAGCACCTTCTGGCTGAGTTCACACTGGTTGTGAAAGGATCCAGAAAAAAATAAAATTAAAATTTTATTTAGCAAAAAATAATCTTTATGATGAAGCCTTTCGATCGGTATGATAAAGCTACAGGATTATTATTTTTCTCATGTAACGGGTTCGATTCCCGGTTCAACCATGTAATTATTTAAATATCTATGAATGCAGTTTAAATTGTTTTTTAAATTAAAATAATGTCTTCTTTCAGTAAAATGTTCCATCTACAATATTCAAGGTACTTTCCCTCCATGTGGCATATCCGTGGGACGCCCTGTATAGTATATGCATACATATTGCAGGCGGGGACAAACCAATAACCTGAAATATGGTGAAACTGTTGTTTGTCCCCGCATGCAATACCTTACAAAAAAAAACAGTTCAATGCTTGTTTTTCTTTTTTCAGTTAAGTATATGTTTTTGCAGTCGGGTTTTTTGTTTTTTAAATAATTTGTTTCTATGATTAATTTGAGCAACTAAATATAAAACCTGAGTCACCCTAATAAATAACATTTTTAACGCCTGGAAAAAAGCACAAGATGCCATTGGAATCTTTTGCAACCTTTCGGAAGCGTTCGATTGCGTCGACCATGAGACACTTCTGCTGAAACTAGAGCACTATAGAATTAGGAATACAGCGCTTGATTTACTAAGATCATATCTGAAAGATAGAAAAGTTAAAGTTCAAGTAAACGGCAGAAATTCATTGTGGTCTGAAATGGCAATGGGCGTTCCTCAAGGTTCGATATTGGGTCCATTTCTCTTTTTAGTTTACATTAATGATTTACCCCAATTACTACTAAATTAACCGAAGATGGTGTTATTTGCAGATGACACATAATTGATTTTTAAAATAAACCGACGGTCACAAAATCTTGACGACGTGAATAGCTCTATTCTTCAGGTCCAAGATTGATTTACGGTAAATAATTTGGTACTAAATGAAAAAAAAAACAAATTCATTCGATTTAAATTATCTAATGTTAGAAGTAGCGAATGTGACATCATATTGAATGGAGAAAAACTGGAATTTATTAATCAAACAGTTTTCCTGGGAATCAAGCTAGACGAGAAATTACAATGGGGAATTCACCTCATATAACATCTTTTGCGGGGCGGCTAAGCTCGGCCGCTTATGCTGTTAGAAAGATAAGACAGTTAACAGATGTAGAAACCGCGCGTTTGGTCTATTTCAGTTACTTCCACAGCATTATGTCGTATGGCATTTTACTGTGGGGTAGGGCTGCTGATATTTAATCCATCTTTATTTTGCAAAAGAGAGCTGTCAGAGCCATTTATAATCTATGTCGAATCTCTCAGGGAACTATTTAAAAAGATTAATATTATGACGGTACCTTGCCAATTCATTTATGAGAATATTATGTATGTTAGAAAAATCTAAATCTTTTTAATAAAGTAAGTGATAGACATAATTTTAATACTAGAAATAAACATAAAATAGATCAACCATTTTTCAGATTAGCTAAACAAACATCTTTTATGGGGTACTGCGTTAAATGCTATAACAAAATACCTTGTGATTATATTGCAATTAAATGAAAGAAAATTTAAAACTCATATTAAAAGTACACTTTGTAAACAAGCATATTACAAATTAGATGATTATATCCAAGATAAGAACGCTTGGTAACATGCTGGTCTTGCTCCATAGAACAATTCGACTCTGGACAAAATCAAACGAGTTGCTAAGCTAGTTGTAAAATTTATTATTTGTATATCATAGATTTTTACATTTTGTGATTACTTAAACTCATGCACTGTCTTATTATTAGTCTTACTTGTAAAAATGTTAGGAATATTGTGATATCGTATACTTTTACAATGTTTGTAAATATGTGAGCACCTTTGAAGGTATTTAACTTCTACAATGTATGCTCTAGCGGCTAGAGCATACATTGTAGAAGTTAATCTATCACTCACTTACATATTTTATTTATTTGTCATTGGTCCATGTTTTATTCTTTTTACTTATTGTGGTACAGTATTCGTATTCTAGGTGCATCGTCTTCACATGTAGGTACTTATATCATCATTCTGTTCCAAGCCAACTTGGGCCGAGTAGACTGATTTTAATGAAATAAAGACTAAATGTAATCTCAAGATACGGACTACGACTAAAAGTCACACAAAAATGACAATATTCAAATTCAAAATTCAAATTAATTTATTGGTGTGATTTTTGGTACATTTTACATGAGATCTTATTAATAAAAATTGGTTCCTTAAAAATCTACCTTAGAGGTGTACACTCTTTCACGTCATTGTCATCATCATCAATTAGTAACATTAAAACAATAATCAACATAATAAAATAAAATAATTACAACGAAACACATCATAACTTAAAACAGAGAAAACAAGCAAACATAAACAATTGATTATAAATAATGAATGGAAATAAATATAATTGTCAAAATTAAATAAATATCAATGTCAAATAACTTACTATTTGTCATTAAGGAATTCGTCAATAGAATAATAACATTTTTCCAATAATAAATGTCTTAATTTATTTTGAAATTGAATAATATTTAAGTCCTTAATTCCATTTGGCAATTTTTTTCATTTTTTTTTATTTATTTATTCCAAAATCTGTATTCACAATAACATACCTAAATAATTTATTAAATATTTTTGGGGCCATGCAAAGTATGCTTTTGTCCATCAAGGCGGTCTATTATTTAAATATTACATATGAATTTTAAAATCATCCCCTATTTTACCCTCTTAAGGGATGATTTTAGAAATACGTTGAAACACGTAATTCTTTATTTGTTACCAAAAGCATAAATGTGAATTTTGTTCATAAGCTGAATATAGCTTATCAATATCCCACAAACATCCATCATGATCAAGAAACATCCATCATAGGTATATCATCATCATCAAACATCATCCCACAAACACCGCTCTGTTTGCAGAACTTCGAGAAGCTAATGGCTTTCTCGTTAGTCCACTCCTTAATGGGCTGATCGGCTCCGCTTAATAATTATGTACGTGCAATCCCGTCGCGCGCACGGTGCACAATGACAAACGTAAGTGTGGCCGCTTTATTCAACGCAATAATTCTCGCGGTAAATCTCTTTGATCTGCCTAAAATACCGCCACCAGAGTTATGGCCCAACGTCAAACGCCAATGCAAATGCCGTTGACAAATTCTCGAGGTAAGTTGTGGTTACACCAACGGTTAACGTCCATTATCGCGATAATCAACGGCGTTTCCCGTTGGTGTGGCCCCAGTATATGAGATTTGTCATATTTAATTTTGTCACCCGTTTAAAAGGGGTGTTAGACGTGTGAGCAAGTACGCGTACTTATGGCTCGGCGAGCTTACTCGCCCGTGTGTCATGCTAAGTACGCGGACTTTTAAACCGCTGAGTAAGTTCGTCGGCGATCCAACAATGAAATGAGCAAGATTCACGTGTGTCACAGACGGCGAGCCGAGTAAGGTATCGAACTTAAAAAGCGCGTACTTTACGCACGTCTATCACCCACTTAACGATTTTCTAAATACTTAAAAAAAATTACGTCTAAGGGCCGGTTGTTTCAAACGGTTGGTTAACGTAACTTACGTATGTTAAATAATAACGATTACGTGAGATATATAACATTCTTTAAATACAAAGCGTTGTTGAATTGCATAAAAAACCGATTGTCAAAGTTATTCGGGTTTCCAGTAAAAAGCAATACTTTTTCCCAATAAAAATGGATGGGAGATTTATAATTATTATGGCAACATTTCGCCGTTCACGTCAAATTCAACAAAAAGTTCAACAAAACAGGCAAGTTCAACAAAAACAAACTACCGTTGATTCCTGTTTCTCATGTTTGGACTTCACGAGGTATTTTTTTACAGAACGCGCTATTAGTAGGACCTATAATAGGCTACTGGATCTAGGTTACCTGGTAAGAAGTGGGGCTTATCCCCCAAAATCATACTATGGCTGTACACTGCAGTGATCCGCTCCACGATCGCGTACGGGGCTGTGGTCTGGTGGCCCCGCACCCAGCTAGTGACAGCATCTAACAGACTACAACGCATGCAAAGACTAGCCTGCGTGGCGATCACGGGCTGCATGAGGACTACACCGACCGCAGCGATTGAAGCCATGCTAGACTTACCCCCGCTCCACCTGTTCATACAGCAGGAAGCGACTATGGCAGCGGTGCGTCTTAATGCAACAGAGCTCTGGGGTAAGAGAGTAACACAAGACACCGCGCTGCTCGAGGGTCTCAATAACGAGTTCCCCATTACGAAAGCCATAAATGACCGGATACCCAAACAATTTATCTTTGATAAAAAATACAGAATCCAACTGCACGAGGATCGCCATTGCGAGGGCTTGCGTCCTGCAGAGCTACGCATCTTCACGGATGGTTCTAAAACAGGTAGTGGCACAGGTGCTGGAATCTTCTCGGAGGACTTTCAACATACACATAGCCACACCATTGGGTGTCCACAACACAGTTTTCCAGGCCGAATGCATGGGTATTTCTCTTGCCGCTTCAGCCATCATGTCCAGGGAAGTTAAGGACTACTCGATACGAATACTCTCAGACAGTATAGCTGTTCTGCAAGCGCTAAACAGCCACACTGTTGACTCTGGGCTGATATACGAGTGTCACCAGCGCCTTAACCAGGTGGGTAACCTCAATAATATAACCATTCAATGGATCAAAGGACACAGCGGCTCACTGGGCAATGATGCAGCCGATGAACTTGCCCGAAGGGGATCAATCATGGCACCGGTGGGGCCTGAACCCATTGCGCCACTCCCCTTCGGGTACCTACGCTCTCTGGTAAGGAAACGCACTAGGGATCAACACTACAAACTATGGTTGGACCAAGGTGACTGCAGGCAGGCTAAGGAGGCACTCCCTGCCATCGATTGCCGCCTCACGAAGCGGGTGCTCCGACTAACGAAACAACAGCTGCGAACTGTTACAACAGCTATAACTGGCCATGGGTCTTTTAAAAAACACCTCTTTGTCATAGGAGTCAAAAACAGTCCGCTGAGCAGGGCCTACATGGAGGACGACGAGACAGCAGCTCATGTGCTACTACACTGCCCGGTGGTTGCCACATACAGGGCAAAGTACTTCGGTAACCCAGGTACCCTACGTGAGATGGTCAGTAACACCAAGGCGTTGCTGGCCTTCTTGTAGGAGCTGGGGTGGATCGAATAAGTGATTTCCCACCAGCAGGCGTAGCATGAGCACCGTTTAGTCGATGAAAGAGTAGACAAAAATTACGTTTCCTGTAGACAGTACCTACGACTGAAGCAAAGTAGAAAGAGTCAACTGCACTTTTTACGAAATTCACTCTTTTACATAATTCGACTCAGAATTCTTTGTCTAGTCGGTTTTGTCCTGGGATTTATCGGTTGTCAGTGTGATTTTGACAGTAAGGATAGAAAACTTTCTTCCGAAATAGTCTACTTATGAAAAGACGTAGACAAAGATCGTTAGAAATGAAAGATTGTAGAAACATTTCTACAGTGGATGTCAAAAATGAAGAAACGAACTGTCACTTTGTATAGAAAAAGCTATATCTATTCTTCGTAGAGATAGAAAGCGCCATGCTACGCCTGCAGTACGCAAAATACGCGCTTTGACGTGGAGTTGCGGATACCAGCCCGTATTACCTATTACCTAGGTTACCTGGTCCTTCTCTAGTTTTAAGATATTATCAGCGCGTTCTGTAAAACAATAAAGAACGCGCTGTTAATTTCTTAAAACTAGAGAAAAACCAGTTTCAGTCTCTGATTGAGAATAAATACAAAGATGAGTGAAATATAAATTTAAAATTATTATCCAATAAAATAACGGACAATTATTATTGAGAATAAAATAATAGGTCTTTACCATGGATATCGAGGGATATGGCATGGAGGCGTGGCACATGTCGCCTGCATAAGGGCAAACCAAGTCTATATGCGCCTGACGACGGTGCGCACCGTTTTGTTTATGTTTGCATCGAAATGTGTCACTGTCATTACGTATTTTTTACAAAATGCCGAGTTATTCCGTGCTTATTTGCAAAAATAGGACAATTACAACAAATCTTAAGACGTGTGGCGTGTCCTACCACCGGTAAGTAAAAAATCACAGCATTCATTATAATATTTAAGGATTTTACAAATTTTTATTTGTGAAATAGTTTAGTGGTGTGCAGCGCTGAGATATAGATATCGATATTTTTTTGTTGTTCTTACGGATTTATTTAATGATTACTAACATTTGCTTAATATTATAAAATAATATTATTGGAGTTTACTCCGTAAGAATCGATTTTCATATGAGGCCTCCGGTATGGAAATTTTATGAGTAGTGAAAGAAGCCTAACACTGGTTTTATTCGTAAATAACACGGATACAATTTTTGAGTATATATTTCACACTTCGATCTAGTTATTTCAGCCGTTTTTTTAGAGGTGCTTTTATTTTTATGCATTTTATTTCAGTTTTTCGAAAGATCCAGAAATTAAAAATAAATGGATAGATGCAACTGGCAGGGAAAATAATTGGTTTCCCACAAAACTAAGTGTTATTTGAATTTCCGCGCATTATTTGAGAAAAGTACCTACTATACAAGCCTTGGCCGCAATCAGGAATTGATCGACTCACGTATGTGTGCCTCGGATTCGCCTCGGCCCACATTTTCACTATCGTCCACCGGTAAACACCGTTCTCACTCAAACCATGGGCAGTTAACTTAAATATAAAAATAAATGACAGTAACAACAAAAAAAACGTTATTTTCATTAAAAGATTTTTTAAAGTTTCTATCCGACACCGTGCTCGCTAGCGAAACAGCTGACTGACTGAGGGAGGGTCGCGCTCGCGGCCGGTCAGGTCACGTCCCCCACCCGCGTTGAGACGGAAGTTCGTTGCCCTAGCGCACAGGTGAAAGGGTGGAATACTGTAGTGGTAAAATGTAAATAGAAAAGTCATTTTCCATTGATTTTACGTTCTATAAATTACACCAAACCACTGGTTTCAAGAATAACGGTGTTTCCCCTAACACCCTGTATTGTGGCACAGAACTCTGTGGCGCGTAGCGGTCATATTGGTTATGCCTGGAGGATTTTATTTAGATATTAAGTTTGTTTACGTTTGGTCTTTATTTTTTATTTCTGATTGAGTATAAGTTCTTGATGTTTTTGGTTGGTATATTGGCGTGTGCTAGTTGACATATGGCTAATTATTGATTGATGTTTTGAGTTGCGTAATGTATATTATTTTGCATATTATTGTCTTAATTTTTTTTTTCTAAGTGAGCTGTGCTTCTGGCGAGTGTGCCACTTCTTCTTCCCAAAGCACTAGGAAGTGGTGAAGGGTAGGTGTTTTGAGGGACCTTTCTTATGTAATTCTGGCGTTCGAAAAGTGCTGATTCTCAGCCTAGTTTAAATAAATGACTTTTGAATGATATTTTACATAATTTGGTTTTAATTACATCAAAATACGCTCAAAAAATACTTTTTTTTCTGCAGTCGGTTTTAATCATAGATATCCGGTTTTCATCGATATTTTTATCGATTAAATATTTATATCAACCCCTCTTCCCTAGTTGAGGCTAGAGTTGCATGTGTGCGTTCAGTAGGTAGTAGTGTCTTTTTACTTTCTAGTGCCCGCCCCTTTTTAGCATGTGTCCATTAATAATTTCTTGTGTGCACGCGAACAAAGCATCATATGTGTCGTATCTATTTCTTTTGCTTTTGTGTGAGTTTCGGTAGTGGGGAAAAGGTGGCGACACCTGAACTCATTAATAATTTCTTGTGTGCACGCGAACAAAGCATCATATTATGTGTCGTATCTATTTCTTTTGCTTTTGTGTGAGTTTCGGTAGTGGGGAAAAGGTGGCGACACCTGAACTTGAACAAATATAGAGTGAAGGCATATCTCCGGATATCTATGGTCTTTACCTATGAAATTTCTGTTCTGCAGTACTGGCCATTTCAAATCAAAATAATTTTTGTTTGGCTAAGAATTCTAATTTCAAATTAATTTTATTTTAAAAACATGGAATTCTTTTTTCGAATGAAGTCATTTGTTTAATTATTAGTGTAACATTTTCATCGCATTTCAATCTTTTTCGTCATCATGAATACGTTAAAAATTCGAGTAATTATGGAATATGAGTACCGTCGTGGCAGCAACGCGGCACAAGCGGCACGCAACATCAACGACGTTTACGGAGCTAACACTACAAACCAACGCACCACCTGTTATTGGTTTGCTCGCTTCCGTTCTGGAAATTTCGACCTGAAAAATGAACCTCGCGGTCGTCCGAAGACTTTGGTCGACAATTACGAATTAAAGGCGATTGTGGAAGCTGATGATACACAATCTTGGCAAGGTAAAAAAGCTTGACAAATGGGTGCCCCACGAACTCAATGATCGCCAGCGCGAAGTACGCGTCGAGGCGTGCCTTGCACTGCTCAACAGACACACAAATTAAGGAATTTTGAACCACATTGTTACCTGCGATGAAAAATGGATTCTGTTCGATAACCGCAAGCGCTCAGCAAGTTGGTTGGATCCTGGTTCAGTACCTAAACAATGCTCTAAACGAAAACTTACCCCTAGAAAAGTGATGGTCACTGTT
This sequence comes from Lithophane socia, assembly GCA_947522985.1. Taxonomy (NCBI): domain Eukaryota; kingdom Metazoa; phylum Arthropoda; class Insecta; order Lepidoptera; family Noctuidae; genus Lithophane; species Lithophane socia. Next base: position 16,996,929 of record OX383262.1, on the reverse strand, counting down.
TGGTGGTCTAGCGCCGGTGTGATTCATCACAGCTTCTTACCAAACGGGGTGAGCATTACTGCAGATGTGTACTGTGAAGAACTGAACACAATGATGGAGAAGCTGGCACATCTCCAACCAGCATTGGTCAATCGCTCGTCTCCGCTGCTCCTGCACGACAACGCGCGACCTCATACTGCACGGCAGACGGTCTCCAAGTTGCAAGAACTGGGGTTGGAAGCTCTCCGTCATCCGCCCTACTCACCAGACCTTGCGCCTACAGACTACTACTTTTTCCAGAATTTGGATAACTTCTTGGCGGGAAAAAAATTCAATACCCGAGAGGCAGTACAAAATGCTTTTGAAGAATTTGTTGCCTCACGTCCAGCTGATTTCTTTAAGAAGGGCATCAATAAACTGCCACTGCGTTGGCAAAGATGCATTGATTGCATGGGTGATTACTTCGATTAATACAAATAAAAAATACTTACATGAAAAAAATTCGTTTAAATTTTTTCATACAAAACGGCAATTTCATAGGTAAAGACCTAATATAAGTAAAAATCTTTTTAAAAACAAGCTTTTAATTAACTAAAAAGTACTAAATAAAGCTTACGTAAACATAGAACTTTAATATTTTCTTAAAACCTTGAGGCTTATCTTCTAGTTTAGTGTAAGAAGGTCATTAACGCCTCAAGCTTATTTTTTTAAATATCTATTCTATCACAAATCCAACGAATTAGGTTTTCCCATGGCCACCTTCAGGCTCCATCATCAGGGCCTGAACACCACCTGGTGTCAAAGCACTTGTAAATACATGACCAATGAGTCAAAACACGATGGTGCTGTCTTGTTTGATTGAGGAGTTCCCATGGCCACCTTCAGGCTCCATCATCAGACCCTGGACACGACTAATTGTCAAATCACTTGTTAATACATGACAAATTAGTCCAAACACGATGGTACTATCTAGTTTGATTGAGGTTTTCCCATGGCCACCTTCCGGCTCCATCACCAGACCTTGAACACCACCTAATGTCAAAGTACTTGTCAATACATAACTAATTAGTCCAAGCACGATGGTGCTATCTTGTTTGATTAAGGTTTTCCCAAGGCCACCTTCCGGCTCCATCATCAGGCCCTGAACACCACCTAGTTTCAAAGCACTTGTTAATACATGACAAATGAGTCCAAACACGATGGTACTGTCTTGTTTGATTGAGGAGTTCCCATGGCCACCTTCCGGCTTCATCATCAGACCCTAAACACCACCTAGTGTCAAAGCACTTGTCAATACATAACCAATGAGTCCAAACACGATGGTGATATCTTGTTTGATTAAGGTTTTCCCATGGCAACCTTCCGGCTCCATCATCAGGCCCTGAACACCACCTAGTGTCAAAGCACTTGTTAATACATAACCAACGAGTCCAAACACGATGGTGTTATCTTGTTTGATTGAGGAGTTCCTATGGCCAACTTCCGGCTCCATCATCAGACCAGCAACACGGTATCATTTTTTCAAAATGTGTCGGTAGCCAAGTTACAGCACAATCAGAGGCCAGGAAGTGCTTAATAAATGGATGACAATTGGAGTTACTAGAAACACATAAGTCCACTTACCGGCTCCATCATCAGACCTTGGACACCACCTAGTGTCAAAGCACTTGTTAATACATAACCAATGAGTCCAAACACGATGGTGTTATCTTGTTTGATTGAGGAGTTCCTATGCCTAACTTCCGGCTCCATCGTCAGACCTTGTTGAGGCTTATTTTTAATTTATACTAAGAAGGACATTTACGCCTCAAGCTTTTAACAAAATATTAAAGTTCTATGTTTACGTAAGTTTTATTTAGAACTTTTTAGTTCATTCAAAGCTTGTTCTTAAAAAGATTTTTACTTATATTTTATTTTGTACTTTTTAGCATTAGAATTTGTCAACTGACTGATTTGTCTGATATTGCCTTGGGCTATATATAGTTCTTGACAAGACAACGCCAAAGAGTCCAAACACGATGGTGCTATCTTGTTTGATTTAGGTTTTCCCATGGCCACCTTTTGGCTCCATCATCAGACCCTGAACACCAACTAGTGTCAATACATAACCAATGAGTCCAAACACGATGGTGCTAACTTGTTAGATTGAGGTTTTCCCATGGCCACCTTCTGGCTTCATCATCAGACCCTGATCACCACCTAGTATCAAGGCACTGGTCAATACATAACCAATGAGTCCAAACACGATGGTGCTATCTTGTTAGATTGAGGTTTTCCCATGGCCACCTTCAGGGTCCATCATCAGGCCCTGAACACCACCTAGTGTCAAAGCATTTGTTAATACATGACCAATGAGTCCAAACACGATGGTGCTGTCTTGTTTGATTGAGGAGTTCCCATGGCCACATTCCAGCTCCATCACCAGACCCTGAACACCACCTAGTGTCAAAGCACTTGATAATACATGACCAACCAGTCCAAACACGATGTTGCTATCTTGTAAGATTGAGGTTTTCCCATGGCCACCTTCCAGCTCCATCACCAGACCCTGAACACCACCTAGTGTCAAAGCACTTGTTAATACATAACCAATGAGTCCAAACACGATGTTGCTATCTTGCAAGATTGAGTTTTCCCATGGCCACCTTCGGGCTCCATCATCAGGCCCTGAACACCACCTAATGTCAAAGCACTTGTTTATACATGACCAATGAGACCAAACACGATGGTGCTGTCTTGTTTGATTGAGGAGTTGCCATGGCCACCTTCCAGCTCCATCATCAGACCCTAAACACCACCTAGTGTCAAGGCTCTTGTCAATACATAACCAATGAGTCCAAACACGATGGTGCTATCTTGCAAAATTGAGGTTTTCCCATGGCCACCTTCGGGCTCCATCATCAGGCCCTGAACACCACCTAGTGTCAAAGCACTTGCCAATACATAACCAACGAGTCCAAACACGATAGTGTTATCTTGTTTCATTGAAGAGTTCCCATGGCCACCTTCCGGCTCCATCATCAGACCCTGAACACCAGCTAGTGTCAAAGCACTTGTTAATACATGACCAATGAATCCAAACACGATGGTGCTATCTTGTTTGATTGAGGAGTTCCTATGTTCAACTTCCGGCCCCATCATCAGACCGGCAGCATGGTATCATTTTTTCAAAATGTCTCGGTAGTTGTATTATTATGCCAAGTTACAGTACAATCAGATGTCAGGAGGTCCTTGAAAAATGAGTGATAATTGGAGTACTAGAAGCACATATGGCCACCTTCCGGCTCCATCATCAGACCTTGAACACCACCCAGTGTCAAAGTACTTGTTAATACGTAACCAATGAGTCCAAACACAATGGTGCTATCTTGTTTGATTGAGGAGTTCCTATGTCCCAACTTCCTGCTCCATCATCAGACCAGGTCCATGGTATCATTTTTTCAAAATGTCTCGGTAGATGTATAAGTATGCCAAGTTTCAGCTCAATCGGATGCCAGGAAGTGCTTGAAAAATTGATGACAAAAGGAGTAACCGGAAAGACATACTCGTACGAACAGAGCAAGCTAATATAAAGCTTGTAAAAATAAGACTTGGGCTGCATTCATCCGGAATTCAATGCTGGTGGAGACCAGCCCAAGACTTTACGTCAGTTTAAAATTTTATTAAAGTCTAAAGCTACTTCCTTTGAAACATGATAATTATCTTCACGGCAATTGCGTGGACCATGAGACACTTCTGCTGAAACTACAGCACTATGGGATTAGGAATACAGTTGTGGATTTACTAAGATCATATCTGAAAGATAGAAAAGTTAAAGTTCAAGTAAACGGCGTAAACTCATTAGGGTCTGCAATGGCAATGGGCGTTCCTCAAGGTTCGACATTGGGCCCATTTCTATTTTTAGTTTACATTAATGATTTACCCCAATTAATACTAAATCAACCGAAGATGGTGTTATTTGCAGATGACACATCATTGATTTTTAGGGTTCCGTACCCAAAGGGTAAAACGGGACCCTATTACTAAGGCTCCGCTGTCTGTCTGTCTGTCCGTCTGTCACCAGGCTGTATCTCATGAACCGTGATAGCTAGACAGTTGATTTTTTTCACAGATGATGTATATCTGTTGCCGCTATAACAACAAATACTAAAAACCAGAATAAAATAAATATTTAAGGGGGCTCCCATACAACAAAAGTGATTTTTTTGCTCGTTTTTGCTCGATATTGAAAACAACAACAGGTAGACACTTGAAATATTCACAGAATATTTAGTTACATATTCACTTTAAAATTAAATAATTAAATTAAAATAAAACAAATATTTAAGGGGATACAACAGACATGATTTTTTTACCCGACTACGGCGAAGAAAAAAGGAGGGTTATGATTTTGACCGGTATGTATGTATGTATGTATGTTCATCTGTTCCCTACTATCTTCCAAACCACTTATCACAATTTGACAAATGAGGTATCGTTAGAAGCGTCGTGATTGTCCGCTGGTTTTAGGCTATGTGAAGTCACATTAAATTAAAAAGGCGACCTCTAGAGGACATATAGTGAGGAACTTAAAAAAAAAAATGGTTTAATCGTACCATGTTGGGTATCAAATGAAAGGGCTTAATGAGCACATTTCAAAAATATATATATTATTATCCAAAAAGTTAAAAAAAAAAAAACAAGTAATGAAAACTAAAACCCAACTACGACTTAAAAGGTATAAACACAGGAGTCACACGTAATCTGTTCGATTTATGCCCTAACACGTGTGACTCCGGATTTTTAATTTGTCTGTCTGTGGTGTCTTGTTTATACCTTTTAAGTCGTAGTTGGGTTTTAGTTTTTAATACTTGATTTTTTTTGCCATTTATAGATAATGGTACGGAACCCTTCGTGCGCGAGTCTGACTCACACTTGGCCGGTTTTTTAAATAAACCGACGACGGTCACAAAATCTTGACGACGTGAATAGCGCTATTCTTCAAGTCCAAGATTGCTTTACGGTAAATAATTTGGTACTACATGGAAAAAAAACCAAATGCATTCGATTTAAATTACCCAATGTTAGAAGTAGCGAATGTGACATCTTATTAAGAGCGCTATTACAAAATCGAAGTGCAGATTTAGGTAAATTTGACGGGGCGCGGCAAAGATGCGCTCGTGTGAGTCTATTGAAGTACGCTACGCACACATGCAAACCGGGCGTGATCAACTTGATCCTTTCCACTTTACTTTTGAAATAACTTAAGTTACAGTTATTAATTTATAGTTCGTGTTACTGTTATTTTTAGCATTGCATAAAACAATTGTTTAAAATAGTTAATTGATTCAGGCGTGACTTTGCGGAAATCCATTATAAAATACAATAGACGAAACTCCACTCAGTCCTCTTATGGCAGATATTTTTATGGACCACTTAGAAAATAAATACATTATTGGACAGCCACAAATTTTATATTATTACCGTTATGTTGACGACATAATTATGTGTTGGACCGGTACATTGCGTCAAGTAGATGTTTTTGTTAATAAAATCAATAGATTCCATCCTAAAATCAAGTTTAAATTAGAATTAGAAGTTGACGGATCCCTTAACTTTTTAGATTTAACTATCACAAAAATTAACAACAAACACGATTTTCAGATATATAGAAAACCAACTTATACAGACGTCACGATTCCTGCGTCATCTTGTCATCCAATTCAGCATAAATTAGCAGCTTATCGTAGTTTCACTCATAGATTGATGTCAGTACCACTATCCCAAGATAATTATAACAGAGAACTAACCATTATTTATCATATAGCTGAGAGCAACGGTTACAGTAGGAAAATGGTTAATGATTTGATACAAACGAAACGCCGTAACATAGTTCGTTCTCTTTTGTACCCACTGCCTCCAGAAAAACCACATCAATATATAGGTAGTTTGACGTACTTAGGGTCAAATTAGTGATAGGGTTTCAAAAACTTTGTTTAGAAATGAAATTAGGGTAGCATTAAAAACAGATAATTCATTAAGACGGATTTGTAACGGAAAAGATCGTTTAGAAAACCATAAAAAATCAGGTGTTTACAAATTACATTGCGATGATTGTAATGGTATTTATATAGGTCAGACTGGTCGTAATTTTCAAACAAGATATAAGGAACATATTGCAGCTTATAGGAATAGTTATCCAGAAAGATCTCATTTTGCTCAACATTTAATAGATTCAGGTCATTCATTAAATAATAATAACACATTCAAAATTTTACACACTTGTGATAAAGGATTTAAAATGTCAGTATTAGAGAGTTTAGAAATTGTTAAAAATAATACAGCGACCGTTACACTGTTGAACGAATTAAATACCAGTATTCCAAGGTCGCCTTTGTTGCGATTGTTCGCCCCTTATCGCGCTTATCGCACTGATAACGGTCCAAGCCAATCAGCGCCAAGCAGCAATCCTATATAAGTGGGGGTGTCGGGCGATTTGATTCACTCTGCGTCCAGCGCTCGGTGTGGTAACACGTCGCGTTCTGGTTTGCAATTGGTCAATCGTCATCCTGAAGATGCCTCGTTGAGAGGTGAAACACGTGTCGATTTCTTACAGGGTTTTTATGACTCTTGAAGAATAGTCAAGCGGAATAGGTTACTAAATATATCAGCGTCTATTGTATTTTAATTGTTTAAAAATATTATTTGACTTTAAAAAAAGTTAATTTTATTTTTCAAGCAAGATTAGATAGTAGCCTATGTTATTAAATACTTTTTGTTAAAATTTGGAAAGTAAATTCATAGATTAAAAAATAGAATTTCGGACGAAAAATTGTCAATAACTATCTGTGTTACGGAATTATTTTTGGTGTATTACTAAATGAAACATAAAAAAATTGACTTATACATTCCAAAGTTCAAGATACAGTTGTACCATGGACATTTTTATAAATGATTAAATTACTGTATCTTTGATGTAACAAAGCATCAAAAGACGCCCAAAAGTTAAATTTTATGAAACATCCTTTACAAAGACAAGTTTTTTACTGATTTGTGTAAACAAATTGAAATATTTATTTAAAACACTGTCAAGATATATAATGAGACTTCCTCGGACATATTTTTTTTTTAAGTTTGAGGCTATAACTTAATCATAATCACACATCAAAACTAGCGTCAAACGCTCAAATTCAAGAAAAATTGTAATAGCCCTCTTAAATGGAGAAACTGGAATTTATTAATCAAACAGTTTTCCTGGGAATCACGCTAGACCAGAAATTACAATGGGGACCTCATTATCATCATCATCATCATTTCAGCCGAAGACATCCACTGCTGGACATACGCCTCCCCCAAGCACCGCCACTTCGACCGGTTCTGTGCTTCTCGCATCCAGCGCATTCCCGCGGCCTTCACCAGGTCATCGGTCCACCTTGTGTGGGACCTTCCAACGCTACGTCTTCCGGTACGCGGTCGCCACTCCAGAACCTTTCGGCCCCATCGGCCATCTGTTCTGCGAGTAATGTGCCCTGCCCACTGCCACTGAAGTTTGGCAATACTTCGGGCTATGTCGGTCACCTTGGTTCAGAGGCGGCGGAAGGCGTGGGCGGTGTGGGCGACCGCCTACGGCCTCGCGGTCCGCGGGGCCTCGCACCACGACGGTTTATGCATTACTTAAAAACCGTGGACGCGACGAAAAAGTGTACTCTTCTCTTCATAAAACGAAAAATATATTGACATGTTTTTATTTAGTTTAGCATCATTTGCTAGCGTTGCGTTGCTATCGTGGGGAACCCCCCCCAGCCAGAGCTGGGTATTTCCCATTCTGTTTGTTTACGTTACTTTCAACGGCTTGGAAGTCAAACAAAGTATCGGGTGCGGTCCGACCAGGGCCCTCGATTCTGGGGGGGGGGGGGGGGGGCAAATCTTTAGAAATACTTTTTAATCAAATCCCAAACAAGGTCAAAATAAATATTCAGTAAGTAAAAGGCAGTATTTGTTGGGGGCCTCTTAAATATAAACGTAGACTGTAGAGTGCAAAAAATTTTGTGAGCATCATGTATCTATCACATACTTAATTTATTTATTTGTCATTGCACCATTTTTAATTATTTTTTACCTATTGTGGTCGCATCGCATCGTCTTCACATGTAATTATATCAAATATTGTAAAGCATTTTTTAAAAGAGTAACGTTGGAGTTTCTTGCCCATTCTTCTCCATACGAAAACTAAACAACAAACAGAAACTTTTGGAAGGGGCAACTAGAATCAGTTCTATTTCAAATGTATTTTGACGTTCAAAAGTGGCTTTACCTAATGTGCCTACTTGAAATAAGTTATTTGACTTTGCACACGAATTTTAAATACTTTATCTTTCTTTCTACACTATATTTGTTTCATCATCAAATGAACTAGGTATCGTCGAACAAAGACGAATACAACAAAAGAGAGTCCATAATAATTTACTGTTTGGTGCAGATGTTTGAGAATAAAATGACGTTAACCAGTGGGTATGGCAACGGTTACTGTAGTCGTTATTTTTTTAAAGACGTTAGGCCATAATTTTATGAAATAACGCTTTTTTTGGTTTGACGATTGTCAGCGCCATTCTCATAGTATAATGTACTCCGTAGCCATTCTTAACGTATACCCGTGCGTTAAGTGGACGTGAAACAACCGCCCTTTTTTTTTTGAGTGTGGGAAATCATCCAATGACTTCTCCCGCTCTGTGCGGAGCGGAAGGGCGTGTCAGACTTTTACTGACTAAAACCCACCGGTGTTCCTTCAGTTGCCTGTTGCCAAGGTCCTGGTATGCCTTTCGGACTAACCCGCAACACTAGCAGGATAACAACCCGCCCTGAGTCCATTGTTGCGGGAATGGGAGCGAATTACACAAAAAAAAAATCGTTCTTACATAAAACTAACTACTCTCTCTAACGATTAACATGAACAAAAGTTCAGAATAATTAAATCGGGGGAAAAATTCACAGAGGTGGGCTAACTTCACGCTCTTAGAAATGATTGAATAACAAATAAAATATTAACTCTCTAACAATTTTGTGTAACTCTCAATCTCTGTCTAAAGATTCGCAAACGATTTAAAAAATATATTTACGTCTAAGACCATTTTTGCGGGAAAGGGGCTAACTTCACCTTCACACGAAAAAATAAAATTGTTTTTACATAAAAACTAATTACTCTCTAACTATGTCTCTTGTCTCTTTAACCCTCTCTAACGAATAGCATTAAATCATATAGCATTAATTTATAATAATGAAATTGTGCGGCTAACTTCACCAAGGTGTTTAAAAAGGGTGAAAAGTGTGATGTGAACAGCTATTGATCGCCCTATAACATTAATACCCACCATGTCAAAAATATATGAGTAATGCATGTATCATAGATTAGCTAAATTCAATATTATAAGAAAAGAGCAATACGGCTTTCAAAAACATAAACCCAAGCCAGCTTTTCACTTTTGAAAGCAATACTGACCACTGTCAACAACAATTAGCTGACAACAGGGTTATCCCTTCATTTATCGAAAGCATTCCATCTAGTAGATTCACTGTTACAAAAGTCCAACGTCAAAACCCCCAGGCGATCTACCATTTGATTCGGCATTCAGGAAATACACACACACATTACATACCCATTTCATTTGTTTTTGTTGGACGGCTTTTTCCCCCATATTGTCAGTTTGAGCTCACATATAGAGTCAAATGGTTATAATTATGTCACTGGTAAATGGCAAGAACCATATACTTACCTATAAATTTTTAATTTACTGGAAGTTGTTGTCAAATGTGGTAGCAATTTAAATAAAATCTATTTTTAATATCTGTGTTCAATTTAGTAGGTTTATTGCGAGTTTTTAATTTATACAGAAAACAAACTATTCACTTACTGTGGTCTTCCAGGATAATAGAGTGTGGAAACCCGCAAGTTACCAACATCAAACTTCCGGTCCAGGTAGTAGTCCTGCTGGTCGGTCAGGCCGAGCTCGTAGCGAACACAAGCGGCGCCCGCCTCGGCCGCGTCGGGGGGCTCGCGCTCCTCATCGTTGTCGCTGGCCAGCAGCTGTGCCTCCAAAGCTAACGACTCACTGCATAGCTCCTCTACTGCGCAATGAATACTCAAGCTTGTCAATTTGTACTTACATTCATTAGGCTCAGACCAACAAATAAACCTATTTTTGTTGGTCTAAGCCATTAGGTCAGTATTTTGTATAAATCACTTGTTTTTAACAATCACCTTCATGTCCGGTTTTATTTTCACTTGAATCTCGTGCATAGGCCGGAAATAGAGACATCTCAATTCTCCCTAATATAGTGGTTTATTATTTGTTAAATTAAGTACCTAGTTAAAAACTAGATCCTACAATGTGTTCTTCTATAAATTTTGGTCCCTCTCCAATCATTAATGAAGGTTGCCCATCTAATATTATTTTATAATTATATCATCTAAAACAAGCCCACACTGTAGTTGTTATAGAAAACGAAAATTCATGAAAAAAAAACGCACTTCGAACTTCAGCTTCAACAAAACAATTCAATTCAACAAACATGTACTCTGTGACACAGAGCACTACCTATTACATTTTGCATTTACAATTGCCTGCTGACAGCTAACAGCACAGCCACAGAACATTAATACTCAAGAGCACAGCACATGAATGATACATTCATTGACTTATTTATTAGTCATTTGGATACATTACTTTACTCTATGACATGAGCACAGCACAGTCAATCACAGCCACAGACTACTTAGAGATATCCAATGACTAACTGACAGATAATTTGACAAACTGACGACTGATAATATCACAGAGTAGTAGCAAGTTAGGCTGCTTTGCGAGTTAGAAAATAATCGCTACCAGCAGTCACAGCGATAACTTGCGTGTGTACCGAATTAGATATCACAATTATGTCAGCTGAGGGCAGGAACGCTCGTGAACCATAAACCTTAAGCTCGTGAACCTTAAACCTTGCATTGTTATTATTGTTGATATTCATATTTTATAGTGCTTCACATCAAATTTCTTCTTCTTCACAATTTTGAAACTATTGGTACGACTCAAAACAAAACAATACAACTGTCACTGTGACACTATTTGACAGCCACACCACATTGACAGCGCTCACGGTGATATTATTTTAGGCAAAGCGCAAGATGGCGCATGTCATGACGTCATCTATGACGATTCATGGGACATCGTTATCGTTCTCATGCTAATACGGAACGGGTTTTAGTACGCCCAAAACGATTACAGCGTAACTCGGAACGCACCCTTAGACAGTACTGATCGTAGACAGGTACTGGCCACAGACTTCATATGTAGTATCTCTAAGTAGTCTGTGCAGACTTCTTACTATGCGTTTGCACCAGAAAACATTTAACATGTAGATGTTTCGAAACTTGTCAAATGAAACAAATCTCATTACTTGTTTTGTTGAACTTGCGTTCGCACTGGACGAAACATGAGTAAGTCATAAGACAGATCTCAAGATTTGTTGTAAACTGCGTTCGCACTGTCTAGAAACATACACAATAGACATGTTTTGTATAAAGATTTGTCACGTTTGCGTTCGCACTGTTGTTTGTTTATGTCAAATTATGTCTCGCAACTTGTCTATTGCTTGATGTTTAGTGTTATCCGAGTATGGTGGTAAACATCCCGTGTTTATATCGAAACATAGAGTGGTCCAAAGTAGACACGATGAAGTTTATAGAGCTTTGGCAAGGTTTTCCATGTTTGAGGAATACAAAATGTGTGGACTATAATAACCGACCAAAGTGTCAAAACAAATCTAACAACATGTTACTAGATTCATACAGATACATTTTGATACGAAATTGGTTTGTAAAGACATGTGGCGAAACATGTCGAGTGATATAAATTGGTTTGTAAAGACATGCGAACGCTAGGCGATACACTGACAGAAAACAGAGATTTCAACATGTTTTTATGTGAATGTTTCGCCAGTGCAAACGCACGGTTATTATTATTTTACCGTGCGTTTGCACTGGCGAAACATTCACATAAAAACATGTTGAAATCTCTGTTTTCTGTCAGTGTATCGCCTAGCGTTCGCATTGTCACGAAACTTGTTGCCGCGAAACATGTTTGACGTTTCATATCACTCGACATGTTTCGCCACATGTCTTTACAAACCAATTTCGTATCAAAATGTATCTGTATGAATCTAGTAACATGTTGTTAGATTTGTTTTGACACTTTGGTCGGTTATTATAGTCCACACATTTTGTATTCCTCAAACATGGAAAACCTTGCCAAAGCTCTATAAACTTCATCGTGTCTACTTTGGACCACTCTATGTTTCGATATAAACACGGGATGTTTACCACCATACTCGGATAACACTAAACATCAAGCAATAGACAAGTTGCGAGACATAATTTGACATAAACAAACAACAGTGCGAACGCAAACGTGACAAATCTTTATACAAAACATGTCTATTGTGTATGTTTCTAGACAGTGCGAACGCAGTTTACAACAAATCTTGAGATCTGTCTTATGACTTACTCATGTTTCGTCCAGTGCAAACGCAATTTCGACAAAACAAGTAATGAGATTGGTTTCATGTGACAAGTTTCGAAACATCTACATGTTAAATGTTTTCTGGTGCAAACGCATAGTTACTATGTGTTTGCACCAGAAAACATATAACATGTAGATGTTTCGAAACTTGTCACATGAAACAAATCCCATTATATTTACTATGGCAGGATCGGTGATTTTGAGATGGTCACACTGCTAAGTATTCTGTGGTGCTGTGCTGTGCTCTGTGGTAGGAATGCAAGAAGTGTAAAAAAGTATCGATATATTATATCGTATCCATATTTAAAAAAAATATCGATATCGATTTCGATTTATCGAAAAAAATATATCGATATATCGGAGGAATTTTCAAAAAAAAAAATACTTTATGTAGTTCAAGTTTTATAATCATTTAAATACCAAACTAGGAAAAAAAGTACTAATCATTTTTACGGCTCTGAATTCCAGCGGGTTTTTCCGGTGTTGCTATTGAAAATATATCGATTTTGATACATTTTCGATACTTAATATTTTATATCGATACATCGATATATCGAAATAATAAATATCGCCTGAAAATATCGATATATCGATATTTTTCTGCAAGCCTACTCTGTGGTGTGGGGCTGTGGTGGGGAACACGGTGGTGCGTAAAATGCATTGTTGTCACAGATAACTTTAATCCGCTCGAGGCAGACAAACATACAAAGTTATGATGAGATATAATATAAGTAAAATTATTTCTCTAACACGAGTTAACAATCAAGAAGTATCATTTCTAGCATCAAAACGACTTGTGGACGGTTTAAATAGAAAGTATACTAATGTAAGTATAAACATGTAAACAGTAAATAAGTTTTTATTATCTTGTTTACATCTGTTTTTCTAACTAGCCTTTAATGTCCCACTGCAGGGCAAACGCAAGAGTTATTAAGTACTACCAACCTACCTACTTGCATTACGGGCATTATGGTTTATGGCGTAAAATAATGTGCAACAAATCAAACAGGAGGTCGACACCGACACCGCGAGTGAGGCGCCGGCGCCGGCGCAGGACATAGCGGCGCCACTCGTGGACTCGTTTGGACGACGTCATAACTACCTGCGTATTTCGCTGACCGAACGATGTAATTTACGATGTAAGTTTTTATTAAATTTACCTAATAGTTTATAGAATAATGTAGGTACCCAATACGTGTAAACTTCAGGTAGTCCTTGGGAAAAAGGGTCAGAGAGTCATGTTAGGGGCGGGTTAGTTGTCTCAGTAAACCGGGTAGCCCCTTGATGATGAATTCGGGTCATTCATATACTCTATAAATATTAGGTACAATTCTTATTGGACAGTTCCAATTGTTTTTGTCGTATCTAAATGGACTAACCGACGAAGTGTAGTCAATCATTATTTACTACAAGAAAACAATTCTAATTATAATTGATAAATATGAGCACTTGCTACTCACAATGTTATCGTCTTCATAATTTACCTATCAACAAATATAGGTTTTCTAGACAGTTATAATTTTATTCACTATTATCTAGGCACATTGGTTGCAGTATAATAATATCATTTATCCATCGGAGACCAGGGAGTCAGTAGTACAGAAGGTTTCAGTGTGTGGGCTACATGCACAGTTAAGCCTGCTGGACCGAATGGCTCGGCAAACTATTGTGCAAGTTGTTGTGTAGCTACCACAGTTACATCAAGTAAGGTAGAAAGTTTGAGGTAAATTTTTACCTGTGACTCTAGAACACAGTATGTTGTCATTTTGATCTATAATAACAAATTAATATTGACATCATAATCATTTAACCTTATAATTATAATTTTCCAGCAATAAAGGCAACACACACACATTTACACATTGATGATAATACTTTTTTTGTTTGGTAGATATCTTATTCTGATTGGTTCCTAGTTTTACCCTGTGAGCTTTGAAGTATTATATCATAGAGATAGGGTTAGAAATAACAAAATCGATTTATAATAACTTAACTATTTATTGAACATTTTAGTTACCTAATTTACAAACATACATAGATATTTACCTACTTGATAATCAATAGATAAATATCTATTTTTAGGGTTCCATACCCAAAGGGTAAAACGGGACCCTATTACTAAGGCTCCGCTGTCTGTCCGTCTGTCACCAGGCTGTATCTCATGAACCGTGATAGTTAGACAGTTGAAAATTTCACAGATGATGTATTTCTGTTGCCGCTTTCAACAAATACTAAAAACAGAATAAAATCAATATTTAAGGGGGCTCCCATACAACAAACTTGACTTTTTTGCCGTTTTTATAGATAATGGTACGAAACCCTTCGTGCGCGAGTCCGACTCGCACTTTACCGGTTTTATTAACCGACTTCTTCAAAAAGGAGGAGGTGCTCAATTCGTCTGTAGGTTTTTTTTTTCCGTGTTTGTTATGCGATTATTCCGCCAAATATGAATCGATTTTGATGATTTTTTTTTGTTTGGTAGGTCATGCTTCAGAGGTGGTCCCATATAAATTTTATTTACTTTGCTTTCGTAGTTTTTGAGTTAGCTTAAATATTACGTATTTTTCCCACTTAGTATAATGTAGACGATGTTCTATGTGACTCCGTCACTGTTATTTTAAATTAAATTTATTAGTCGCGCCAAAATAATCACACTGTTAGTCGCGTGGGGTCTCTGCGGATCCCAGATTTTATTTGTGAATTATTTAAAAACAAAAAACCCGACTGCAAAAACCTGTAACCGAAAAGAGAAAAACAAGCGTTGAACTTTGTTTTTTGTAAGGTAGGTATTGCAGGCGGGGACAAACAAAAGTTACATCATATTCAGGTTATTTGTTTTTTGTTTTCTATAATTTGTTTTATTTCAAGCTTTTTAGTTTTATCTTCTTCTTATCTATACTTATCTTCAATTCTATACTATCTATAGGTACTATAATATTATAAAGCTGAAGAGTTTGTTTGTTTGTTTAAACGCGCTAATCTCAGAAACTACTGGTTGGAATTGTAAAATTATTTTTGTGTTGGATAGTCCATTTATCGAGGAAGGCTATAGGCTATATAACATCACGCTACGACCAATAGGAGCGGAGCATAAATGAAATATGTTGCAAAAACGGGAAAAAATATTCCTTTTTGAGAGCTTCCGTTGCGTGCGCTGCGTAAACGTTTTGTTTCGTAAATATCATGTATGATGGAATTGTTCCTCTTTAAAAGTTCTAAAAACAAGTCCGCGACA
This sequence comes from Lithophane socia, assembly GCA_947522985.1. Taxonomy (NCBI): domain Eukaryota; kingdom Metazoa; phylum Arthropoda; class Insecta; order Lepidoptera; family Noctuidae; genus Lithophane; species Lithophane socia. The sequence continues at coordinate 16,981,167 of OX383262.1, read as the reverse complement.
GCATAATAATATGTCTATCTTTTAAGATTGACTCACTATAACCTTTTTTATGGTAATCAAAGGACAATGCTACGGAATGTATAGACCAAAAAAGTCAGAAATGTATATAGTGTAAACAATTGTTGGTTAACCTAAATAAATAAATATATATATGAAGTCGTGGGCAGAAAAATAGTAAAATATTAACAAAGTCAAAGTCAAATAATTTATTTCAAATAGGCACATATATGGCACTTTTGAACTTCAAACAAAGAAATAGAATTGATTCTAGTTGCCCCTTCCAAAAATTATTTGTATATCATAGACTTTTACACTCTGTCATTACTTAAACTCACGCACTGACTTATTAGTACTACTTGTAACAATGTTAGGACTATTGTAATATCGTATCCTTTTACAATCTTTGTAAATATGTGAGCACCATGTATCTGGTAATTAATTTATTATTTATTGCTCCATTTATAATTCTTTTTACCTTTTGTGGTACAGTAATCTTATTACAATAAGGTGCATCGTCTTCACATATAATTATATAATTAATGTATACAAAATATTGTAAAACATTTTTAAAAGAGTAGGTGGAGTTTCTTGCCCATTCTTCTCCATACGAAAACTACCTTTTGGAAGGGGCAATTAGAATCAGTTCTATTTCTTTGTTTTTGACGTTCAAAAGTGCCTTTTATGTGCCTATTAGACTTTGACTTTGATTTACATTTTGACTCCACTATCGGCGATCGGTTTTCGAGGGTGCTAATACCCTCGAAAACTTGAACATTTTCGCAGCCGCCTTTTTGGATCTTCATTAATGATACCCATGATGAAAAATTTGAAAATTGTCGGAGCCGCCACTTTATATTTTGACCTCACTATCGGCTTTAGCACCCTCGAAAACTATGAAAACACACCAAAGACGCTTTTCGAAAATTTTCGCAACCGCATCTTGGATTTTCATTTTGACCAAAATCGCACTTTCAATGTACCTATTCACTCTAAGCCCGCTCTAAACTCGCGCGCGAATCTTGCCGCGAATTCACGGCGCGAACCGCCGCCGCCGCGGCGTGAACTCCACGTGAAAACGTGTCCCTCCACACTCGCAAAATTTCGCAGTTTTGTTCGCGATCTCATAGAAAATGGACGCCGACGCCGATGTGTCTATTGCTACTGCTGTGACGCTCTGTGCTGTAGTACTAGCTGTGCCCCGCGGTTTCACCGCGTAGGTCTCGATCCCGTGGAAATATATACAACATGTAACAGAATAAGCGCAAGACCTGAAAGTAGTTTGCTCAGAATCGGCTTCTGAATCGATTTCCATCATTATTTATATGTGTTAATTTTTCATGAAAAAAATCTTTTCTTTAACTGAAATTAGAACCACCGCGTCTTACCCAGGTAATAAGATATTTTATTTAAGGAAATTTAAGCCTTATCTCAAAGGAATAAAGCCTATTCAAATGCATAAACAAATTTGTAATACGCTCATAGCTATCCTATGTTTCATGTTTAGTCAGGAAGTCTATTTTGTAAAAAAAAACTAGGTGTCGTTTAATTAAATTAAATTACAGATATTATTTTAGTCTTATAATTTAATATTCTAATTGGGGTGTATGAGCTCTTGCGTTTATTCCGTTACAGGTTGTATATGTGGATAAAACGTATGTGAATATACGTGGATAAAACGTATCCTACGTCCTATTCCAGGTCATCGTCTACCCGTGTGCCCATCCTCTCCTCTCTAGATCAGGGAACGTCGCGGTGGCGCGCGCGGCGCCAGCGTCGAACGGTTCGCGTATTGCATTTTTAGGGTTCCGTACCCAAAGGGTAAAATGGGACCCTTATTACTAAGGCTCCGCTGCCTGTCTGTCTGTCCGTCTGTCACCAGGCTGTATCTCATGAACCGTGATAGCTAGACAGTTGAAATTTTCACAGATGATGAATATCTGTTGCCGCTATAACAACAAACACTAAAAAACAGAATAAAATAAATATTTAAGGGGGCTCCCATATATTAAACTTGATTTTTTTTGCTCGTTTGTGCTCGATATTGAAAACGGCAACAGGTAGACGCTTGAAATATTCACAGAATATTCAGTTACATATTCACTTTAAATATAAATAATTAAATTTAAATAAAACTAATATTTAAGGGGGGCTCCTAATACAAGAAACGTGATTTTTTTGCCGTTTTCTTAGTGTTAGCATACACACTATTCGACTATTTAATTAATATTATCTGTGGGTTGCAACTTTGTTATTTTATAGATATTTTATGTTTTTTTAGTTGTGGCAACCCATAGATGCCATAGATGACTTTTAAAAAACTAGAAAAAGGCGCGGGGAATTAAAATTTTCCATTCTCACTTAAAAGCGACGAAAGTGGTCTCGAGTACAATTTAAGGTGTTAATTACCAATAAAGCGATTTGTATGAGTATTCGAGTTTATAATTCTTTCATTAGATAATGTTACGGAACCCTTCGTGCGCGAGTCCGACTCGCGCTTGGTCGGTTTTTATACTCGTCGTGATAACTTCGAAATTAAATGTCCGATTCGAATGAATTAAAAAGTATTTTACTGCTACATAAATACCCTTGATGTTAAAACTATTTATTTAGAATAAAAGAATTCATAATATTTATTTATTTATTTAGTTTATGGAGGACTTACAGCTAATAAAAACACAAAAAGAGGAATACATAGTTGCCAGAGAGCCAATAACAAGTCCTCACGTTCATTACAAACATACAAAAGGCAACACGCTAATTATAAATGAAGGTTACAAAGGAGAATGCCATATTGTCGTACCAACAAAGGAGCTAGAGTGTCACAACCAAATGTAGTTCATAAAATTACTCCTATTTTTTAAATCAGATATACGATTTTGTTATGAAAACGATTCCCGGCTTTCGGACACCAAAAATAAAAGTCTTTTTTTACTTTTGTGGTACCTACGTATTTTCCGCTTATGTCACTGACATTGCATTTCATTTCCGAATGTTGCCACTATGTTAAAAATATAGGTACCTACCTGTCAACGAACATTAAAAAATGAAGAAGATAATTGTACCAATTTGCCATTTTATATTAGGATACAATATATTTTTATGTGTGTCAAAAAAATCTTTAGGTCACGCGTTACATCGTAATAATTTATTATTATTTTTTTGGAATACATTGCAAATACATGCATTTAATGAAAAGAGGACCTATTCAAAAAAGTAAAATGTCATTTGTACTGTGACGTATTGCAATAATTATTCTGTGGCGCCGTCATGGATGACGTTACTTTCAATATTGGTTTCATCTGAACTATTTGAATAATTATTTAATACTTATTAACAAAAACGGGGGTTCAGGTGCGTTTTCATAACGTAGTCTTTGTGTAATAATCCTTAGCGACGCCCTCAACTAGAGTAAGACATCGGCCAGCAAATCAGCGTCGCCGATGTATCCTAAACCGTTCACTAGTATTGTTAGAACAATTTAGAATATATTACATAGAAAATATATCCGTGGATATGATCGTGTTTTAACATCATAGATTGTACCGAAGCGACGCCTGTAAGTATTACCTCACCTAGTAGAAGCATGTATATTCTAATTAGCTTCTAAAGAACTTACCTACTTCCGAGCTATTTATTCAATTTAAGGATTAAAAAACAGTTTTTATGCTTTCAGATCAGTCCTGGTAGTTCCTATTCATAATGTTACAAATGTTTCGCATTGATACAAGAAAAACTCCCTGAGATTCCAAACTGATACCTGAACTAACACTTGGTCACAATGTGGAGTGATGTGTGCTTTGGATGTGGACAGTCCATGCTACGTGTTGCAACAGTTGCAAGGCGTTCCCGAGTGCCACCCAATTGTCCTACATATTGTTTTATTTGTATATTTCTTTTCTCTGTCCTGGTAGCGGTCGAGGTCATATACGTTATGTAAATATGAATATATCTTAACTGCGTTTTTCATTTTTGATATAAGTGCCTTATTAGGTACTAACAACATTATCACCTTATTATTATTTACTAACATGTGAAGTTCGAGAAGTGGGTGTACTATATAGTAAATACAACTCTGCCCAACACTTCTGGGAAAACAGGCCTGCTGTTATGTTAAGATTTCAAGATATTAGGAATCAGTAAACACAGTACTAAATTGATTACTTATTCAGACTACCAGCTGCACATACTATGAGTACCTACCTACATGATTATTGATATCCATTATCATTATATATAAAACCTGACACCAAGAATTATTATTGACTATCAGTGATGTATTGTATAATCATCCATCAGGAAACAAGCGCCAAATGAAGAATAAAAAGCAACCAGTATTAGGTACCGCTTCATTTGTCATCAACTTCACCATTTCGAGCCTGTCACTTTCTCGAACTTAACCTCAAAATATGAAGTAGATAAATGGTTAATAAATACGAATTGCGGGAATCCATGTAAAAAATAGTTAACAATATAAGAAGAGCATTGAATTCTCCTCTAAATACACTAGGTTTGGGTGTGACGGGCGGAGTTTTTGCTTGGTACAGGGTGCCCTACAATCCTGGTCATTCTCCTTTACACAGTAGGAAATAAATAATATATAATAATTTGCTTGCAATGAGAAAAAAAAATGAGAATGAATGAGTGAATGAGATGAATATGTTGATAAAACTCTTTCGCAAATAATGCATTAATTTCGAAAAAAGGAGGATCGGCAAGAATGTATCGGAAGCTGGTCTCAGCACCAGTAACCACCACACATATGCCATTAGATAGGTATTTTAATATAATACAATAACTATTATGGCGGCTCATTCCAAAACGCTGCCGCTGTGTGAAAAAAGTTGTGGCGATGATTCGCAGGACTGACCTGGACGCTAGATAATGGAACTTTTGAATAGTTAATCACTTCGGCAGGCGTAGCATGGCGCTTTCTATCTCTACGAAGAATAGACATAGCTTTTTCTATACAAAGTGACAGTTCAGTTTCTTAATTTTTGACATCCACCGTAGAAATGTTTCTACAATCTGTCATTTTGTCTTTCATTTCTAACGATCTTTGTCTACGTCTTTTTGTAGGTAGACTATTTCGGTAGAAAGTTTTCTATCCTTATTGTCAAAATCAAACTGACAACCGATAAATCCTATGACAAAACAAAGAATTCTGAGTCGAATCTATACATATAATAAATCTGTAGACGAGGCGTTTCTGTACAATGAAAAAAAAAAAAAAAAGTTGGTGGGTTGTCCAAGAATAACCAACAGATTCCATTTCTACCATTTTTGGAATTTTTGTCTGTTTGTCTGTTTGTATGTTCTTTAGTTTGATTGTTCCACTTTGACGTAAAAAGTACGAAATCAATATGGTTAACTTTTATACTCAAATATTGTGTGTAACTCGATGTTTCAATTAGTTTTTGTTTCATCGCAATCGCTTCAAAATATCAAAAGATATATGAATTTAAAGTGTTCAAGAAGGAATTTTCATTACGTAATGTACATACACGTAACGACATCTATTGACGCGAAATGATACTTACTTCTTAATTACTAGGTTTGTGAGATCGTGTGTTGTTATATGACCGTCATTTTCTTTGCGCGGAAACTTAACGCGATACATTGTGTATAGAATATAACTCTAAAGTTAATTAAAATTTTCCAGATGCGTTGTTTATTTATTAGTTTAGTGTTAGTGCGATAGGTGGCGCTACCTATCTTTCAAATCTAGATAATCATGAAAGAATAGTGACAAATGTTAATTTCTTAAAAAATATAGGTATTTATTCTTTAATTTTTCACTTTTCTACATAGTTTATTTAGCTTACGGAGTGTTCGAACGTTTTCCCATATATTTTGACAGTATCATTTCGTGCTCGATAGATGGCGTTGTTCGTTTAATGTCATTTTCTGAATCGCGGTGTTAAGAGTTTCCGTCGAAGAATGACTTTCGCCCAGATATTCCGAATAATTTTTAGTGTAGGTATCTTTGTTTTTGCCTTCTTTAGTGTCGATAATAAATAATAATAAATAAATAATAAATTGTTGGTTGGGTTGTCATTCGTTGAAAGTATTGATCTTAGAGATGGGTTGTAACAGGTGAAACACGATATCTGTGATCACTGTGACTGTGACAAAAAAATAACAGATCCAAATATCTGTTATTAAATCACAGCCTGTGATTTTTGATAAATACGTATCTCAATCGAATATCATCTTTATTTCTTTTGATTTAAAGTCGAAAATCGTATCTCAGATAGATACGATTTTTATAAAATCACAGCCTGTGATTTTTGTACAGACGATAAATACGTATTGACTCAATTGAATATCTTCTTTATTTCTTTTCGTTAAAGTCGAAAATCGTATCCGAAGTTTTAACAGTTACAGTCTTGAGGATCTGTGATTTTAAGTAACAGATATTTTTTATCGTTAGGAGCAATTGCTATCTGCTATTTTATAATATCTGTGATTTCTATCTGTGACGATAAATACGCCTCACTCCTATGATCTGATTGGTTTTGATTTGTTATTTTGGTTGGTTTCGTTCATTAGGTTCAAATTAAGAAGTCAAGAAACGAGTCGTTACAGATCGATTCAAACTTAATGGCGGCACGGAAGTTAGCTTTTAGCTGCGCAGTACCCCACCCCTCACCCCCGCTGTCACATGAAATTGTTACTGCGCAGCGACTCGCCTCATGGCCGATTTGTTCGTATGATTCGTGACCGCCGCTCATTCGATTCGATCGTTGTTGGCGTGTGTAAGGCCTCGGCCTCGAATCTTGCGGGCAGCGGGGCGGATGGCGGCTCGGAAGTTAACTTTTAGCTGCGCAGTACCCTACCCCTCACCCCCGCTGTCACATGAAATTGTTACTGCGCAGCGACTCGCCTCATGTTCCGAGCCGCCATTAAGTTTGAATCGAACTGTACTATACTTCGTAATTTGTTCGTATGATTCGTGACCACCGCTCATTCGATTCGATCGTTGTTGGCGTGTGTATGTGTAAGGCCTCGGCCTCGAATCTTGCGGGCAGCGGGGCGGCGGCGGCGGCGGCGCGGGAGCGGTGCGGGCATCAAAGACCCGTTCTCGAAACTAGCGGGCAGATCGCGCGTCACTATAGCCGCGTAGTGTTGTGTTCACGATTTTGTCGTCGAGATATTTGTTTTTATTCGCGAAAGAAATGTCTGAACAATGGCGGCAACATCTTTTTGATTCAAATTTATTCCTAACGCTCAATTTATTGTGGGCAACAACACTGCAATGCAGACGCGCGGGCGGTCACCGCTTGAATGGAGTGCACCGCTCGCTGCCCGCCGCCTCGCCGCTGCCGCGCCGCTGTTTTCGAGAACCGGTCCATTTGATTTTACGCATAAGATCCTGCCGCGCCCGCGCCGCCGCCGCCGCAGCCGCCGCCGCCGCCGCCGCCGCCGCCGCCCCGCTGCCCGCAAGATTCGAGGCAGAGGCCTTATGGTTGATTTGATTTGTTCGACTATCGGACAGCAATAAATACACAAATATTGGCACGTTTCTGGGGAAAGTCAACAATATACATCGATAAATACGGTTCCCGAAGAAGAAGATGCCACACACTATCCAGTAGAGTTCTTAGAATCCCTTAACACACCCGGTCTTTCAGCACACAAAATTTGTTTAAAAGTCGGAGTGCCAATAATTCTTCTCAGAAATTTAAGTCCTCCCAAACTTTGCAACGGCACTCGGCTCATAGTCACCAATCACCAACAAAACGTCATCGAAGCCGAAATCTTAACAGGTTGCGGCGCCGGTGATGTTGTTTTTATTCCAAGAATTCCTCTCATTCCCAATAATTTCCCGTTTAGTTTTAAGCGTGTGCAATTCCCCGTCAGCCTGTGTTACGCCATGACCATTAACAAAGCTCAGGGCCAGACATTATCCGTTGCGGGGGTGGATCTTAGTATTGGTTGCTTTTCCCACGGCCAACTTTATGTAGCTTTTTCGCGTGTGAGCAACCCTAGCAACTTTTTTGTGTACGCTCCAGGTGGTTCCACCGCTAATATTTTATAAAGAGAAGCATTTTCTTAAATAAAAACACATGTTTTTTGGCAGTTTCTTACTAGGAAAAATCACCAGGCCTGGTCGAAAGATTCCCCCTTTTTAAATGAAGGTACAACTTTTCTAAGCGACATATTATTGTTTTCTGACATCCATGCGAACGAAGTCGCGGGCACAGCTAGTTATAAATAAGAGTGAATTTCGTAAAAAGTGCAGTTGATTCTTTCTACTTTGCTGCCGTCTCGTACTGTCTACAGGAAACGTCATTTTTGTCTACTCTTCCGTCGACAAAACGATGCTCATGCTACGCCTGCTGGTGATCATAGTTGTGGTCCCTGTTATTAAAAATAAAACTGGAAATGCCTCTGATGTCTCCAATTACAGACCTATATCCTTGGCAACTGTTTCAGCCAAGGTACTGGACAGTCTGCTTGACAAACAATTAGCTAGGTATCTTCAATTACACGACACTCAGTTTGGCTTTAGGCCGGGGCTGTCTACTGACTGCGCTATATTGTGTTTAAAGCAGACTGTGCAGTACTACAAGGATAGAAAAACGCCTGTATTTGCCTGTTTTTTGGACTTATCGAAGGCATTCGATCTTGTCAGTTATGACGTGTTGTGGGATAAGTTGCTATCTGAAACTTCTTTACCAACTGAAGTTATGTCCATATTTAAGTTTTGGTATAGCAATCAATGCAATTGTGTGAGATGGAACGGTTCTCTGTCGGCTGTGTACCGGCTGGAGTGCGGAGTGAGGCAGGGGGGGTTAAGCTCACCTCGCTTGTTCAGCCTGTACATAAACCGGCTGATTGCTGAACTCAGCGGCACCATGGTTGGATGTCATATTGACGGAGTGTGTACCAATAACCTTAGTTACGCAGACGACATGGTGTTGCTGAGTCCATCAATTAGTGCCATGAGGTTGCTAGTGTCTATTTGTGAATCATATGCGGTGACTCATGGACTCAAGTATAATGTAGGGAAGAGTGAACTAATGCTCTTCAAAGCAAGTGGTTTTTCTTACCCAGCTTTTCCGAGTGTGTCACTTTATGGCACGCCACTGTGCAGGGTATCTAAATTTAAATATTTGGGTCACTGGGTCACCGATGATTTAAGTGATAATGTGGACATAGAAAGGGAACGCAGGTCGCTGGCTGTCCGTTGTAACATGCTGGCCCGCAGGCTTGCACGGTGTACGACTGATGTTAAGATCACGCTTTTTAAAGCATATTGCCAATCTTTTTACACCTGCAGCCTGTGGGTCTGTTATTCGCAGCGGGCATACAGTGACCTGCGTGTCCAATATAACAATGCACTCAGGGTACTGTTCGGACTGCCATGGTGTTGCAGTGCGTCAGGGATGTTTGCTGAGGCGCGGGTGGATAGATTTGTCGCCATCATGAGGAAAAGGTGTGCCTCCCTACTCACTCGCGTTCGTGGCAGTTCCAACTCTATACTGGGTGTATTTGCAGATCGGGGGGAGTCAATGTTAATACTCTTTGGGGGGAGTCCCCCATGCTACAGAGGTGGATGCGGCTTCATGTCGCAGTTTAATTTGTGTTGTGTGTTGAATACTAACATTAGTTATTAAGAATATTGTTACTAACAAGATTATGGACCTGGTCCGAAATAAATGTTTATCATCATAGTTTGAATGTTTGCAAATGTATATGCATTCCGATGATAATATGGAACCACTGAGCTGGTCTGATTATGGATCTGGACGCTTCGATAACGGAACTCTTGAATAGCCACTAGTAAACCCATCGAGTTTGGGGTTATTAGGTGTGTCTCAGCAAGTTCTATCCATTTTACATGATCACGAAGACCTGATGACTAACCTGGACGCTAGATAACTGAACTCTTGAATAGCTACTAGTAAACCCATCGAGTTTGGGTTCGTTAGATGTGTATCAAAGAGTCCTGTTCATTTTACCTGATGACTGACCTAGACACCTACGTGGTCCCATTTAGTTGGTCTGATTATGAACCTGGACACTAGATAAAGGAACTCTTGAATAGCTACCAGTAAACCCATTGAGTGTGGGCTCATTAGATGTGTCTCATCGAGTCCTGTTCATTTTACCTGATGACTGACCTGGACCTTAGATAACAGAAATCTTGATTAGCTTCTAGTATACCCCCTTCACTCAAATAAGATAAATCATCTACATAGACTAAGTGGGGAAAAATACGTAATTATTGAAGCTAACTCAAAAACTACGCAAGCAAAGTTAATAAAATTTATATGGGACCACCTCTGAAGCATAACCTACCAATCAAAAAAAGAATCATCAAAATCGATTCATTATTGGCGGAGTAATCGAGTAACATAAATAAAAAAAATAAAAAAACATAAGTACAGACGAATTGTGAACCTCCTCTTTTTTGAAGAAGTCGGTTAAAAATTGGGACCCTCACAGTAAGCTCTTTGTTAACAAACATACTAACTAGGTACTTATCGTGTCAACAAACATTCGGTGAATTAACGTGGCTTCATGTACAACGAATTCGAAAGTGCTGATTCACTGAAGCGGAACATTTGTCTGACCTTGGAGTGTTTAATAAGTAAGTAACGCTGTTAAACATGGATAAATTAGGTATTATACAAGGAGCGCACGTGTGTAACTGGCAGTGCCTTTACTACATAAGATAGTGTATTCAATGTACCTACTATGATATCAGCTTGAGTAGGTATAAATATCCATTTCAACAAATTTGAATCCATAGGGATGTTGCTTATGCAGATTTTTAGGGTTCCGTACCCAAAGGGTAAAACGGGACCCTATTACTAAGACTCCGCTTTCCGTCTATCACCAGGCTGTATCTCATGAACCGTGATAGTTAGACAGTTGTTTTCACAGATGATGTATTTTTGTTGCCGCTTTAAAAAAGCTTGCCGCAAACCATTGTAGACGCAGTGATTGCTGGGACACTGCTAGCCGTGACCCCTGACCCTCCTCTTGATAATTTGTTATTTATGTCATATTGTCATGATTACTTACTCATGAATTCATGATGCAATCGACAACAATAATGATTTCTGAATTCTAATATAGATGCCATGATGATTTCATAAACCCAGCTTGTTCTTGGGCAATCTCTCGCGACAGATGTGCTTTCAGGGGTTCGTTGAGGATATGTAGCAATATTTTGCTTGCGTGGCTGATCAGAGCAACAAGGCGGTAGTTGCTACACTTTTTGGTGGACCCCTTTTTGTGAAGAGAAAAACACTTTGGTCCTAACACTCTGAATAAGTTCTCTAAAGACTTACTTTAAACGTTATTTTGTAGCTTGTAATGGCATTCAAATGTATGTGAAGTTTCATTAGTATCCTGTAAGTAAGTTCTCCACGTCCACGGTCACAATGCGCACGGAGTTATTTGGCTACTAGTAAACCTGTATGTGGATAAATAAACTGAATTTGATATCAATAATTATTTGCTTAGTTCAGTTTTATGCCCGACAAATTTCAGCGTAGTAAATACAGTAATGAACGAGATAATAAAATAAAAGTGATTAGGAAGTCTAAGACCGTGGTAACCCGACCAAGTTTAGGTGGTTACAAAAAAGCGCCCGCGCCGCGTAGTACATTATGCTATCTTCTAAAATATTTAGGATAATACACCTTACAAGTTCGGTACCGACGCGTACTACACTGTTAAATACGTCACAATATTATAATATCTGTAATATGAAATATGTAGTTGATTGTTGCATCGAGCGCAAAGTGAGTTATTAATGCACGAGGGTTATATTGGTGCCCGAGCAAATGCGAGGGCACTAAATTAGCACGATAACATTAATTACTCACTTTGGTAGCTGATAGTAGATAAAAGCGCCCTTTCGTCATGTGCCACAGGTCAGTACTGCATGCCAGCGGAGGGCGTGCCGCTGTCGGCGCGCAGCGCGCTGCTGACACGCACGGAGCTGTTGCGACTGGCGCGCGTATTCGTGGCGGTCGGCGTGGACAAAGTGCGACTCACGGGCGGCGAGCCCACGCTGCGCAAGGACCTCGCCGATATCATACGTGAGCACCGCTGTACCATTGCACCGCCCGCCCACATGCATGAATGATCCCCCGTGATTTCAATTCCCTGATTCGATATCCGACACTAATATCGGTTGTCATAGTCAACGAACATTTAAACCAAGAATTCACACATAGGTACACGACTACAGTCAGTTGATACGGTCAGTTGATAGTTCTTGTTTATACAGCGGCCGTTCACACGGCTGCAGACCTTTCACATGAACACGCCTGCTGAATGATTTTCCTGAAAGAATGCTCAGTTGGTTTGCGCCGCTCGCGATGCACATTATATGTATATTGTGGAGAATGATGAGATGTTATTATGTTTGTTGTGTGTGCAGAGGGGCTACGTGAGGAAGCGGGCGTGCGCTCTGTGTCCATCACGACCAACGGGCTGGTGCTGACGCGGCGCCTGCCCGCGCTTCAGCGCGCCGGCCTAGCCGCGCTCAATGTGTCGCTCGACTCACTACGCCCCGAGCGTTACGAGCGCATGGCGCGCCGCCCGGTATGTCTCCCATAACCGTACATTTCTAAAGCGCCCCGATTAGACTCGAACACGAACCTCAGCCGGCTCGGTAGCAGGTCGAAGTGGAGCCTAGAATGACGACATACGCACCTCAAATTGATAATGTAAATATTTATTTATGATGATACCCATCAAATCTTACGAGTTTGCGATGATTGAAAGAGCTTGATTAACAGCTCATAAGTAGACGTCATTTAATCTTTCATGTTCAGGCAGCGTTTTCGTTGAAAGCTCCCAGACGGCTTATTTTTTTCCGACAACTCCAACAAATATCATTATATGTATTTTAACCAATGTATACAAAAACTTGACAAATTATATGCTAAAACCTTCTTCTGGAATCGTCACTCTATTAAAAAAAACCACATCAAAATTCGTTGCGCAGTTTTAAAGATCTAAGCATACATAGGGACAGATAGACAGCGGGAAGCGACTTTGTTTTATAATATGTAGTGATATACGCTAGTGATTGACTAAATCGGAAAGTTATCGATTCTCCCATTTATTATTGTACTAAAAATTTTGGGAATTCCTGAAAATGAAAAACGATATACATCTAATAAAAAAAATTAAGAAATAAAAACTAAAACCCAACTACGGCTAAAAAGATATAAACAAGACACCACAGACAGACAAATTAAAAATCCGGAGTCACACGTAATCTGTTCGATTTATGCCCAACACGTGTGACTCCGGATTTTTTTATGTTTTTAAAAATTCTTTTGGGGTTACAATACAGTATGCAAGGGTAAACACCGTTGTCACTCAAACCATGGGTAGTTGACTTAAAAATGAAAATAAATGACCCAGTAACAACAAAAAAAACCTTGTTTTCATTTAATTAAAGATTTTTAAAAGTAAATATCCGTCACTGTCCCCAAACTCATGGATCATACGCGCTCGAGAGACTACCTACACCTTAGGTGTTGTGACGAGTCTACATGTAAATTTGATTTTCGTTTCGTTCTTGAAGATCAACTGGAAGCTGCTGGTTGCCACAACCCTGAACGTGGGCCGGCACAGTGAACTAGCCGTAAGTAGCTACGCATCCTTTGTGTGGCCGCCAAGAAAGTTTCACGATTGACGTGTGCTACACGTTGTTCAGGCAACAATTCTGACCTGAATTATCACTCTTATCACCCGCGATAGCGTAGTGTACTGTTCATTAGTGTAAGACATAATCACATTACTACAATTATTAGGTATTTACGAACGAGAAATGAGCGGGCGGCGCTACGCGACGCCGCGACACGGCATTACGTGCACTCACTCGCTAGCGAAACAGCTGACTGAATAGGGACCTCTCGCTCGCGGCCGGCAATGTAACGTCCCGCGCGCCCCGCCCGCCCCCACCAACCGCCGTGTTGAGGCGCAAGTTCGTTGCCCTTGCGTATAGGGTGAAATATTCTTGTGGAAAAACGTAGATTTTCTTTAAAAAAAAAGTTGTATTTTCCATTGATTTTACGTTCTTACATCCAACCAAACCACTGGTTTCAACGATAACGGTGTTTACACTAACACCCTGTATATATATTTTTGAAATGTGCTAATTAAGACATTTGATACACAAAAAGGCAATTATTTTTTTTGATCTTGACTTAATGTCCTCTAAAGGGCGCCATATTCAATTTAATTTAAATTGAAGATTAAGACGCTTCTAAAGATACCAAATCTGATGAGTAGTTTAGAAGTTATGAGGGAACACATGAACATACATGCATACATACCGGTCAAAATAATAACCCTCCTTTTAGCTTCGCCCTAGCCGGGTAAAAAAATATTAAGTAGGTACTTATATTAAAAAAATTAAACAATATGTGAAAATCAAAATTAGTAAACGGTCTTCCAACCGGTTAACAATTGAAGAATAATATTTAATAGTAATATAGATTAGGGAGGGCTAGAGGGCGTGGTAGTTGGGTTTTAGTTTTATAACTTTTATAAGGGTTCCGTACCCAATGGGTAAAACGGGACGGTACGCTATTGTAATGTAAAATTCTCATTCAGCTGCATCCGGTTAGACTGGAAGCCGACCCCAACGTAGTTGTGAAAAGACTAGGCAGATGATAGTCGCGGGCCACACTGCCGCTTTCTCATTAAGTTAGTCGTATTAATCATTTGACGTGTTTGCAGGGTCTGTCGCGCGTGCTGGCGGGCGTTGACCTGGCGCTGCAGCTAGGCTACTCGCCCGTCAAGATCAACGTCGTGCTCATGAAAGGTACCCACCCGTCAGCAAACACGGCTCGATCACCGACTTTCTCACGGCTCAATTTCATTAGTAGCTGTTTTTATACTTTCTGGAGTTGAATTCATATCCCTATCGAAAACTTTGATACTTCATATTTAGCAAGAAAAGTAAAAAAAATGGAACCGGCTATTTCCATTTTTTCAAACTTTTCTATTTTTTTTCTAAAACGAAGGAGTATCAATGTTTTACAATGGTTCAAAATGCGCGCCGTTTGTGTTTTTTTTTTCATCAAGTCGGTTTTAATCAGCCGATTTTTATTTTCAGCCAGTATCTTTTTGATCTAATGCATACATTGTATTTTAAACTTAATGGGAGACATTAAACCTCTGTGGTAAATTTATATCTAAATAAAAAACAGAATGAAAAACTGTGCAACCATGAGATTTCATAAAACATTACTGCACTGTTTTGGTTCTAAGCAAAAAATACGTCCTTTGTGATCGGTTTTGTAGTGATTAATGATAACATTACACACATCACACATAATACTTTCTCAAACACTTATTTACACATTTCACACTCAACACATTCACCACACTCGCACTTCAACTTCATGAGAATGATATGCAGATTCAATTTATTTTACTATTGTTAGAGTAATCGTTTTTTGTTTGATAGCCACGATACAGGCTCTGCCTAGTGTGGTTTCACTGTTATTTTTGTAAATTGTTATTTGATCTGCTAATAAAGTTATAAAGTTAAAGTTAAAGTTATTAGTAAGTAGTTGAAAGAAAAAATCATTTACAATGCATGTGCTCGGAAAGAGCGTTTTCAAAGAAGCCAAATCGTGCGGAAAGTGCCAGTTCTTAGCTCTAGTACTTTTTAGTTTTAATTTTTACTACGTTGTCAGCCTGACGTTGTTTTTGTTTGAAATCATACGTGAGAAGGGGCTGGTGGGGGCCGGCGCCGTGAGCGGGCGACGCCGTCAGGACCGAAGTTCGTTAGCAATAAAACGAATACCTGCAGTGCTATTCTGTAACCATCACTCCATGAAAACTTAGGTGAAGTGAGCGTGGAGTGAGCTGTCAGTGTCATCCCACCTGATGCTAGGGATGCCCAAGCTAATACATTTACAATCATAATCGAGATTTTAATAATATTTTTATTCTAATTCTAATGATAATTTTGTATTATTTTAAAACAAGTATTTAAGTGTCTAAACATCAAAACACACACAGAGCGGGTGCGGGGCGGGAGCGGGTCGGGCGCGGGAGTACGGCGGGTATAATAATTTGTAATTATATGGATGTCAACACACAGAACGCGGGCGCGGGTCGGGAGCCGCGCCCGCTGACACAACAGCGCGGAACGGGAGCGGGTCGGGAGTTGCGTTGTGCTATTCTGTAAAAATATCTCCGTGAAAACTAAGTGTAGTAAAATATCAAAGTGAGCTTGGAGAGAACTGTCACTGCCTTAGCATCAGTAGGTATCGATGACAATGACTCACTCCACTCTCACTTCACCTAAGTTTTCAAGATAAGATGGTTACAGAATAGCAATGTGGGTGTAGTGGCGTTACATTCGTTGCAATACACGTATCGATGATATTCTCCATATTGATGTTTTTTTTTTATTAATGTCAAGAACCTACAACTTTTTCCATTTTCGCGTTCTTCTCTTTAAAATAAGTAAAAAATAATAATTCTTCGTCCGTGTCAGAATCACCCAACATTTTCACACTGCAACCGCTGTCGTCTGTCAAAGTACAACCGCGCCCGACCCGCTGCCGTCCCGCTGCCGCCCCGCGCCCGCGCTCTGTGTGAACACGATGAATCGCGCGACTCACGCGATGAAAACGACCCGACCCGCTCCCGCCCCGCACCCGCTCTGTGTGTGTTTTGGGCTTAATACATATACTATTTAGGGAAGCTTTAAATAAATTAGCAAAACAGATATTCAGTCAGAAACTCAATTTTGTTTTACTTACTCATTTTTTTTCCTAGTATCGTACGTATCTACGTAGCTACTTACAATAAATAAAATAAAACATTCACGTTTATGCTAGTTAGTAAAAAGCGACATAGTTTGTTATTATGAACCCATTGTTAGACTGTTTATTTAGATAAACGCAATCCCATGACCCAATCACGATATTTTTGAAGAAGCGATTGTGGATCGAGTCCAGTAAAGACTGTGCGACCTTGTTCAGCGTTGTAATTAACCCAAATCTATTCAATATGAAGAGAGATTCAGTGCTTGGCCAGACTGCAAAAGGGGGCGCGGGGCCGACGTGGCGCAAGATACCTAGGAACTTCATTTGAGTAGCGCGGGCTGCATGGCGCGGAGAGCGTGCGGGCAACTTAAACTCACGCAATAGCTCGCGTCCATTTAGTAAGTGGTCGTTGTTTGAGCACTGTGAGCTCGGCAAACGGCAAAACGCGCGGGTGCTGGGATCTCATACTAGTTCGAGCTGACCACCCACGTTTTGCCATTTATAGTACTTAAGAATTTTCAAGTAAAACTACTTAGGTCTTCTTCATCCATATTTGACAAACACTGGATACGACAACACTCGGTAAAGTCATTTAAGGTTCGGTTAAGTAAAAGTCATTTATAAAAGACGTGCGGATTAAATGTACCTACTTACCTTATTTTATTGTAGATACCTTTATCTGAAGATAGATATACCGTATATCTACCTACGCGTTGCCAATAGGTAATAACATAAAGGCTCTTACATACTGGCGCGATTCGCGAACTTCACGGCGAACAATGCGGTGGCGTCGCGTAACGCGACGAATCGCGCCAGTATGTAAGAGCCTTCATATTCATTAAATCATCATCGTAGGTACCTACTATTACTATTTACTAACCTCAACTGACACATTTGCAACGCGCGCACAGGCTCACTGCACCGTGCGGGCCTGCGTCGAAGTGAGGTGGTTTCCATGACAACCACCAGGTGGTTTCCATGACAACCACCAGCATCGGATCAAGTGAGTGATGAGAATCCGATGAAGTGATCACTTCACGCATGCGCGTTGCACTGAAGTTTTTGTTTAATTTACCGTCATTGGCGGCCATGTCCATAGGTATAGGTATTCGTATTTAGAGACAATAATTATTAATTACCTATTTATATATTATATAAATGCTTTTAGATTTATTTCAATGTCTAAATCATACCTACCATTTTTGTCATAAAAAGTCAGTTTATTGCCTACATTTTTTTTACAATAAATTTTAATGAACTATGAACTTAAGGTGTAAGGGTAACGTGTCACGAAGTTGCGCCTACGTGACACGTTACATTCATAAATTCAGAACAATAAGAAAATGCAATAGGTACCAATGTCCAATAAGTACCGAAAGCTACTACAAAGCGTCTTCTCGTAGTCTCAGTACAGGTAGGTACCTACCTAGTTAGGTACATTGTTCTTTATAAGTTTGAATAGGTAAGGTTTGAACTTTGAACCTATTGTCAGCTGACGACTGGAATGCAATGCAACACGTAGCGCGAGTGATGAAAGCGCTACTATACGATTTGTATATAAATCAAATCATAAACAAATTAAAAAAGTTTCATCAAATCCTATGTCATCATCGTTATTTTATTGCTACTAAGTTCAACTGAATATATCAAGTAGATGCGCGCGCAAATTCACTCCTGCCGCGCCGAAGTGTGTGGTGTTACCATGGATACGCTAGGCAGGCACTCAATTTTTTAAAAATATTTTTCCCTCATTGATGGCCCTGTCCATAGGCCTATTCGTATTCAGACACAATAATTAGCACCTAATTATTTCAATGTCTAATCAATCCAACCGTTTATAAACAACAAATGGATTTTACTTGAAAGGTGAGATTGAGCAACTTCGTAAAATTCTCAATCTCAGTCATCAATCATTTTTTTTCAGTGATTGGTGTATTGTTTGTTTGCGTTTTATAGGTAGGTACATAATAAGTAAAAAATACAAAATGTAGTAACATCCCATCATCTAGATTGTTAGACAAACCACAGTACAAGATACAAACCTTTTATCATACCTAAATTTAGGCACATCAAGGGGTGCTAATAATGATCAATACTTACTTATATAAACACACAAATTGCCAATCATTCTTGCAAACAAGAAAATGTATTTATTTTAAGCTGATGAAATTATGTGTGTTTAGGTTGCTGTAGTCTAATTGTTTTCCTGTATCTATAGGTACTATTTTTACACACTATGTCTATGTCTCATAGATATAAATTGATGCTATGTCTGTCATTCAACACTCCTGCCGCAGGCCTGCTGGAAAAAATCTAATGATAAATGTTTATGTATTTTACTTTATTATGTTTTTAGTGTGTACATTAATAAATAATTATATAGATAGAATTTATTCATATGTATCACATCAAAAAAAATTCTAATACATTTTTTTGCTACTGAGCCAGCGGCCACCCGGGGTTCATTTGTCGGATGTGTGTGGACCGCATCCCACCAGCGCTGGAAATAAATAAGCATTTATTACTATTTGATTTATTTCATTCCTACACTCATCCGAGTACCTATATTTTTTTAAATCAACTAAACCACCTGTAATAATATTGTCACTATCTTCAGTATAGTAATGTAGTACTCTCAATAAGAATTCAAAGCGGTATGATCTATTTATAATAAGTACTCATTTCAATCAATCATTTTGAGTACAATGAGTTGAGACATTTCTTAATTCCAAGCTCAATTAAAAATAGTGTGTGAAATAATGAATACTTACCAGGATTGGTATCAAATCAAGTAAAGGCAGTGTTCTTTTATTGTCTTCAATTCTTTTAAAGCCTTAGCAATGGCAGGATCAAATGGGCTCATCTGCTAAGAGGTAGAATATCTATCAGATTAATAATATTCACTTGTTTTAAATGTGTGTCTATTCCTTTTTTTTTAGTTAACTTAATTTGTCCTACTGCTGGAAAGACGACCACTGCTGGACATGGACCTTCCCAAGCACCGCCATGGCACCACAATCCATTGAGGTTTGAATTACTTTACAAAAACTTTTACCATTACAAACCAATGTCATATTACTACCTGTCAAATTCACGATTACACTTAATTATTGTCCCTGACAAACTTAATTAAAGTAGGTACTAAATTCAAACTTACATTTGTCTAAAGTATTTTATTGTAGCGGGTTATCCCACTAAACATCACAGACTAAGTTACTGGTACTATAGACTCGCACACACATTTATTTTCCAAGTATAGTTATGATCATAGTTCTGAGATACACCTGAAAAAGACATTTGTGTACATTAGTATTCTACTATGTTAAAACGCTTGTGTCACATATGTAGAGTAGTGATCAATAATGTTGGCAATTACATTTTGAGGGCTGCAGTCCGCCTGATTAAATTTGCCAATAACTCATACTAGCAAAGTTGGACAGCCTGTTAGAAGTTCAAATAAAAAGCAATGCTGGCAAGGAAAACTTGAGTGGATTGGAATGATAATATACTCATTAAGGTTAGCAAGTAGTATTGATAACGTATGAACCTTCGTAAACTTTTGTGACTGTTCCTGTGGTCATTTCTTCGGCCGAAAACAGTCAAGGATTAGCCCGACTTCATTGATGTAAGTACCTTTTTCAGTGTTTCTGGCAGAGACATAGTTTGTGTAGATCTTGAGCTTGTTAATGCCACTGATAATGCTCAGCACTACTGAGGAGCCACTTTTTGTGTTCGATCTCACTAACAGAAAACTTAAGCACTAATTACGTAGGTAGGTATGCATTTTCATCCCTTCGTTTAGGACCGCCATGTTCGATAGGTACAACACTTGCTGTCGTATATAATTGTAATCTGTGCTTGTTGAAGATGTACATCATGCACTACTAATGCAAAATACATTTTAAAATCATTAAAAAGTTAAGAACGGAAATTAATCAAGTAAACTTTACTCGCAACTTTACCACCCTAAAACAAAACTCAAAAACTTTAATCTTTGACTCAAAACAGTCAAAACTGACGCGGCATGTGGCAAGGCAACCAGTGTTGCCATTTGCCTGGTCTCGTAATATCATTTTTATTTTATTTACCCCAGATTCAATGATAATTTGAAAATATACTCTAAAATAACATAAAAAATTGGTGCAATCTCAAAACAGGTTCAAGGTGGTGAGTACTGTGCGTGAAACTTTTTTGAATTGACAGATCTTATGAATATTGCTGGACTATTAATTTTATGGTTGCTATTTGTCCCAACCGCATTCTTACAAGTTAATAGTAATCATCATAAAAGTTATATTTCTCAATTTGGATTTGAAGTAACGATTAGTTAATCTAAAATAAATCTTATTTATATGGACACACAATTCAAATTTAGTTGAACAAATATGAACCAACCGAGGAAAACTGGTAGTTTTGGCTCCGTTGAGACGAATCAATACATTGAAAAACTGTTTCCTAGAACAGTTTCTCGTTTCTGGAAAACGGTTTCGTTCCGTTTTAGGAAAAACCTGGAACGACCCAGTACCATTTGAAACAGACCTTACCCTAAAAGGGCTGATAGACATACGAGCAAGCGTACTTAAGGCTCGGCGAGCTTAGGTACTCGCCCGTCTGTCATCGCCACGAGGCGCGAGCCAATTTGACAATGAAATTTTGAGCAAGCTTCACGTGTGTCACCGATGGCGAGCCGAGTAAGGTCGTGAACCTTAAAGACCGCGTACTTTAAGTACGCAAGCAACTTTGCACCCACCATCACCCACTTTAAAATACCCTAAAAAAATGAATACCCCAAAAATTACCCTACTCTATTAGTTTTATTCTAAATCTAGGGTAAATTACCCTAAGTTGGCATCACTGAAGGCAACGGCGGCAAAACTGAAAAGTCGGAACTAACAGCATTGCCAACTCCAAATAATGGATTATGGTGTTCTCAGTTTAAAATTACGGTAGATTTTAAAAAGTCGGGTAAATTGTTGTTTGAAAAAATAACGCTTATTCCATACATCATAAAATACTCGGAATTTGACCAAATAACTGTGTGATCAATGTGATCATGATCATTTTTATAAATTTCACTATTATGTCTCCTAAACTTGTCTTCTGATGTCGGAACCATCAGATTCACGATCACTTTCCATTTTAAAATAATTAAAAAACAGATTCCCTACCGTGCAATTTTCTATGATAATTTTAAATATTAACTACTGTGTAATTTATGTAACTGTAATTTAATAAAATTATAGCCAATAGGTAAAACAAAACGCATTTTTAGTTTTTGTCGCTTCATACTACACTACGCCCGCCGCCGCGTGGTCATTCCCAAAAATATTGTACACAAGTAATCTAGCACGACTAAATACAAAAAGATTTATATTTTGTCCGTTTGACAAAACTAAAAATAAAAAAAAAATAAGAAAGTGGAAAAAAAATAAGAAGGTGAAAATTATAATTTTGAATAAAAATATTGAATGTTCATGGTTCTTTTTTTTGCTTTTTATACGATAATTTACACGGTATTTTTCAAATAATTATATCTACGGTATTTTGGGTCTGAAACACAGTATTTTTAATCCATCAACACGGTAGTTTTTTTTTTCATCTGTTAACACTAATCTCAATCTTTGTCATTGTCAAAGTAATTTAAAATTCCTGTTGTCAACACTCGCGGTAGCTCGCGCCGCCATGTTTCAAGTTTAAAAAATAGCTGCAATATTGAATTTAGTACGTATGTACTTTGACAACGATCTAATTTTTAATCCAAAAGTTAAATAATAACTAAACTTCATCAAATATTTATCATCTGTGATGGAAATTTCTATCTATGCCTCTATGCCAAAGTTCCAACCCAACCAAAACTTCCGTATTGTTATGTTTTGGCCTTCCAAAAATTATCTACAAAACTCAGACCAACAAAAAAGGAAAGACAGATCACGCCGTACATCCAAAGTGAAGCCACAAAACCAAGCTCCTGCAAGTAAACACACAGGCTCACGCACACACCTACACTAAAACCAAGCTCATCGCTCCTAGTACGTCACGAGTCGTCGTGTAGCTAACATCACCAAAACAAATATAATTATGCCTTCCTGTGTAGTGAAACGTGTAAAAATCACAGAAAAAGTCTCACGGAATCACTTTTCACTTGTAAGTACTTAAAATAACATCGTTTTTTAATTTAGATAACTATGAATTTTAGGTTATTTGGAACAAAAAACCTGAACGAATGAACGAACGAAAACAGTGACATTTAAAGAGCGAGGGTTGCCATAATATGATTTCAAATTTCCCCATTCGATATTTTTTACTTCGAGTAAAAAATATCGAATATGTCTGTTTTTTTATGCATTTAATATTTTAGATTTCCATGTAATACTGAAAATAAAAATAAATGGATACTAGCTAATTTACTAACCTATTTATACACATATATATATCTATTTTAACACTCAATTGAAAATTAATGGATAATTCTAAGTGAAAGAGCGGAGTCTCCTAACACAAGTAATTCTTGCATAAAAGGTGATCTCATAAATGCACTTTGTACTTAATTGTTTTTTTAATTTATTTTGCAATGTAAAAAAAATGTTTTTATTTCGGAATTCTTCCTAAAAATTGAGGTACAATACCATACTCAACAATATCTTACTCGTACAATATTAGCCTACCCAAAATATTATTCCCCAAGTTATAGGGAAAAACTTTAACAACTGACAACCCTTTTTACACACACATAGATAAAAAGGTGGCTTCACTTTTGCTGTACGGCGTGATCTGTCTTTCCTTTTTTGTTGGTCTGAGCTACAAAATAAAATAAACAAATGAAAGTATTTAGTTTACTTTTAATAAGTTTGTCGGGGACATAATAAAATTAATAGTGTGTAATTGTAAATGTGACAGGTAGTAATATGACATTGGCTTGTAATGGTAAGAGTTTTTCTAAAATTATTCAAATAATTCAAAACTCAATGGATTGTGGTGCCATGGCGGTAGGTACTTGGGATGGTCCATGTCCAGCAGTGGTCGTCTTTCGACTGAAATGATGATGATGCAATGGATTCCTCATTTCCTGTGTTACCTACTGTTCATAATAAACTAGATCATCAGTCGGATGGTTAGCTTTGGAAGAAGAAGTGGTTGTCAGTCAGGTAAAATAGCACTTACTTACCTGTCTAGTTAACTTGATGATAATCATAATTTTAAGGTAAAAGTAGTTGGTAAGGAAAAACCCCAGCAGTAGGACAAAATAAGTTAAAAAGGAAAGCACACATTTAAAGCAAGTGAATATTATTAATCTGATAGATATTCTACCTCTCAGCAGATGAGCCCATTTGATCCTGCCATTGCTAAGGCCATAAAAGAATTGAAGATAATAAAGGAACACCAGGGATTTGATACCAGTCCTGGTAAGTATTCATTATTTCACACACTATTTTTAATTGAGCTTGGAATTAAGAAATGTTTCAACTCATTGTACTCAAAATGATTGATTGAAATGAGTACTTATTATAAATAGATCATACCACTTTGAATTCTTATTGAGAGTACTACATTACTATACTGAAGATAGTGACAATATTATTACAGGTGGGTTAGTTGATTTAAAAAAATATAGGTACTCGGATGAGTGTAGGAATGAAATAAATCAAATAGTAATAAATGCTTATTTATTTCCAGCGCTGGTGGGATGCGGTCCACACACATCCGACAAATGAACACCGGGTGGCCGCTGGCTCAGTAGCAAAAAAATGTATTAGAATTTTTTTTGATGTGATACATATGAATAAATTCTATCTATATAATTATTTATTAATGTACACACTAAAAACATAATAAAGTAAAATACATAAACATTTATCATTAGATTTTTTCCAGCAGGCCTGCGGCAGGAGTGTTGAATGACAGACATAGCATCAATTTACATCTATGAGACATAGACATAGTGTGTAAAAATAGTACCTATAGATACAGGAAAACAATTAGACTACAGCAACCTAAACACACATAATTTCATCAGCTTAAAATAAATACATTTTCTTGTTTGCAAGAATGATTGGCAATTTGTGTGTTTATATAAGTAAGTATTGATCATTATTAGCACCCCTTGATGTGCCTAAATTTAGGTATGATAAAAGGTTTGTATCTTGTACTGTGGTTTGTCTAACAATCTAGATGATGGGATGTTACTACATTTTGTATTTTTTACTTATTATGTACCTACCTATAAAACGCAAACAAACAATACACCAATCACTGAAAAAAAATGATTGATGACTGAGATTGAGAATTTTACGAAGTTGCTCAATCTCACCTTTCAAGTAAAATCCATTTGTTGTTTATAAACGGTTGGATTGATTAGACATTGAAATAATTAGGTGCTAATTATTGTGTCTGAATACGAATAGGCCTATGGACAGGGCCATCAATGAGGGAAAAATATTTTTAAAAAATTGAGTGCCTGCCTAGCGTATCCATGGTAACACCACACACTACGGCGCGGCAGGAGTGAATTTGCGCGCGCATCTACTTGATATATTCAGTTGAACTTAGTAGCAATAAAATAACGATGATGACATAGGATTTGATGAAACTTTTTTAATTTGTTTATGATTTGATTTATATACAAATCGTATAGTAGCGCTTTCATCACTCGCGCTAGGTGTTGCATTGCATTCCAGTCGTCAGCTGACAATAGGTTCAAAGTTCAAGCCTTATTCAAACTTATAAAGAACAATGTACCTAAGTAGGTAGGTACATACCTATACTGAGACTAGAAGATGCTTTGTAGTAGCTTTAGGTACTTATTGGACATTGGTACCTATTGCATTTTCTTATTGTTCTGAATTTATGAATGTAACGTGTCACGTAGGCGCAACTTCGTGACACGTTACCCTTATACCTTAAGTTCATAGTTCATTAGAATTTATTGTAAAAAAAATGTAGGCAATAAACTGACTTTTTATGACAAAAATGGTAGGTATGATTTAGACATTGAAATAAATCTAAAAGCATTTATATATATAAATAGGTAAGTAATAATTATTGTCTCTAAATACGAATACCTATACCTATGGACATGGCCGCCAATGAAGGGAAATTAAAAAAAAACTTCACACTACATGCGAATCTCGTAACCATAGCAACATCACAGTGTGGTTTCTATGGCAACCACTTCACCGTATACCTACTCGTGCAGTGTTGCCATCTTAGCTACTTCGTAGCTAAGCTATTTTACAGTGTCAATCAATTGAATAAAAAATTTAATAAAACTTGTAGCTAGATTTTTTAGCTACTTTACACATGACGTAAATACTTTCGATATTTTTTAATAGGTCTAGGTAGAGTGCATCTGGAAGTATGAAATGATATAATATCTATGGTTTCATCAAATAGTTCCTTCCTTTTATTGTGTTGGGTTATCAGTTTAATTAATTTAATGCTCGTGGAAAATGGCATTACCTATGAAAAGAAGTAGATAGACTAATTTGACAGGTGCAAATGTCAAACACCATATTAAAAAAACAAACAACAAAGATTTGAAATTAATAACTAGGATTCAAAAACGAAGTAGAAGTAGCATTTAGCTACTTTATTGGGTACAATCTGACGATCTAGCTACATTTAGCAGACCGTCTAGCTACTAACTGAAGGTAGCAGTTGGCAACACTGTTCTCGTGCCAAGCAGTGAGCTTGCGCGCGCTGCTACTTGCTAGTGTCAGTTGAACTTTTCGTAAGTTCACAAAATTATTGAAAACAAAATGTAGGCCAATAGAGGTAGTGACATTCCATAAATGGTTGGATTTAGACATTGAAATATCTAAAAGCATTGAAATAAATAGCTACTAAATTATTGTCTCTGAACTACGTGTCACGTTACATTCATAATATGTTCATAGTTCATTTATTGTAAAAAAAATGTAGGTAATAGACTAACTTTTTATGACAAAAATTGTAGGTATGATTTAGACATTGAAATATATATATAAGCATTTAAATAAATAAGTAAGTAATAATAAAATTATTGTCTCTAAAAAATACGAATACCTATACATATGGACATGGCCGCCAATGAAGGGAAATTTAAAAAAAAACTTCGCACTTCATGCGAATTTGGTAGTTGAACTTTTCGTAAGTTAATAGTTAATTATTGAAAACAAAATGTCGGCATTAGAGATACTGACTTTCCATAAACGGGTGGATTTAGACAATGAAGTATCTAAAACCATTGAAATAAATAGCTAAGTACTAATTATTGTCTCTGAGCTCAGCTAGAATACGAATAGGCCATAACATGGCCGCCAACCGCCAATGAAGGAGAATTAAACCAAAACTTCAGCGCATAACGCGCATGCGCGAGGTGATCACCTCACTCGATTTGCACATATCATTCCACGCGATTCTGTTAAATCACTTCACTTGTGTGAGAGCCTGCGCGCGTTGGAAATGTCAGTTGAATTTAGTAATAGTAGTAACTTGAGCGCGTAACGCGCATGCGCGAGGTGATCATCTCACCCGATTGTCTTGTCTTGGAAACCATAATAATACCACTTCAACGCAACGAGCCTGTGCGCGCGTTGCAAATGTCAGTTGAGGTTAGTAGTTATATAGTTATAGTAGGTAATTACGATGATGATTAATTGATGAATATTTTGTTATCTATTTGCAACGCGTAGGTAGGTACCTAGTACCTAGATTTAGTCCGCACGTCTTTTTATTTAAATGACATTTACTTATGGAGGTTCCCACATAATTTGTGTGGGGTTAAATTGTATGGCCCGTCAGCCAGGCACACTTTTAGCACTCGATCACTGAATGCTTGGCCGCACTGGGGCACTGGTAGCAATGGTAGCGCGGTGCGGGAAGCGGCGCTGCTGGTTCGGGGACGCGCGCAATCTTGGCTGCAGTTCTGTCCGGTGTCCGCAGTCGAGCCGCGAGCGCGACTTCGTTCCGAGCGTTGTCGTGTCCAGTGTTTGTCAAATATGGATGAAGAAGACTTAGGTAGTTTTACTTGAAAATTCTTACTTTAAATGGCAATACGTGCGTGGTCAGCTCGAACTAGTACGAGATCCCAGCTACCGCGCGTTTTGCCGCTTGCTGCCCGCGCTCTTATTACGACCACTTGTGATAATTCTTTAATATGGACCCGAGCTATGGCGTGAGTTTGAGTGGCCCGCGCGCTCTCCGCTCCAAGTAGCCCGCGCGCTCTCCGCGCCATGCAGCCACTCAAATGAAGTTTTTATGTTTCAGTAGGTATCTCGCGCTGCGTCTGCCCCGCGCCCCCTTTTGCAGTCTCGCCAAGCACTGATGACCGACCGAATCTCTCTTCATAATGAATAGATT
Organism: Lithophane socia; assembly: GCA_947522985.1. Taxonomy (NCBI): domain Eukaryota; kingdom Metazoa; phylum Arthropoda; class Insecta; order Lepidoptera; family Noctuidae; genus Lithophane; species Lithophane socia. The sequence goes on along the minus strand of OX383262.1, from coordinate 16,953,061 downwards.
TGGTTTCGTTACAACGCTGAACAACGTCGCACAGTCTTTACTGGACTCGATCCCCAATCGCTTCTTCAAACACATCGCGATTAGGTTATGGGATTGCGTTTATACAGGGTTATTGGTAAAACACCAGCAACCTCTTAAGGAGTCATTGTACTCATCATTATGAACAACTTTTACTATGGGAACAAATATGAAATCGCGAAAAAAAAACAGCTGTTCCGTACATTTTGATGAGTTAAGCGAACATAAATGTACGGAACAGCTGCTTTTTTTTTCGCGATTTCATATTTGTTCCCATAGTAAAAGTTGTTCATAATGAGGAGTACAATGACTCCTTAAGAAGTTGCTGGTGTTTTACCAATAACCTTGTATAAATAAACAATCTAAAAATGGGTTCTTAATAACAATCTTTGTCGAAACGCATTTTCTTTTGAATGTTTTATTTTATTTATTATAAGTAGGTATGGTTTCAGGCTATAAGGACTAGTCTAGGAAAACAATTGAGTAAGTAAAACAAAATTGAGTTTCTGACTGAATACCTATCTGTTTTGCTATTTTATTTAAAAGCCTCCCTAAATGGTATTAATGTTTAGACCCTTAAATATTTGTTTTAAAATAATACAATATTATCAATAGAATTAGAATCAAAATATTATTAAAATCTCGATTATGATTGTAGGTAAATGTAATGCTTGCCCATCCCTAGCTTCAGTGACACTGACGGCTCACTCCACGCTCACTTCACTTAAATTTTCACGGTGTGATGGTTACAGAATCGACCGGCTGCTCTAGATTTTGCTTTTGATCAATACTTATAAGTATAAATTTTATTTCCTCGCACACTCAGACTAAATAAAAAAAACAAGACAGAGCGCTGTGAACAGTGATGTGAAGCCGGTTTCGTAAACATGTGTGCACATATTTTGGTGTAGTTTGATTGTAAATGGTTATAGTGCGTTTGAGCGTGTCTGCACAGAGCGTTGGTGTAGTTTTGGCATGCTTCATCTGGATTGTTCGCAGCGCTCTGTCTAGGTTTTTTATTTGTTCTGAGCTCGCACAATGCATAGTAAAACGTTGTATGATACACGTGCGTAAGATGATTACCTACCTTCCGCACTTATATAATTATCATAAATAACTATTTGTACTTTATTGCAGGTTTCAATGATGACGAAATATGTGATTTTGTGGAATATACACGAGACCGCGACGTAGAAGTGAGGTATGCAATTGGATTCAATTAGATTTAGATAGAATGCGTGGTCGTGACGTCAGTAACGTGGTGTTTTTTTATGCATTTTTATTTTTTTTATGTTTTCTTGGAGTTTGGAAGAGCTCGTGGCTAAGTAATAATAGCCGCACGGGTCGATCCATCAGGTTAAGCTACGCTTGCCGGGGTTGGTCCGTGGATGGGTGACCATCTTTACATATCGAGACTCCTCCGTGCCTCGGAAAGCACGTTAAGCCGTTGGTCCCGGCTGTCATTTGTGGATCTTTGACAGTCGTTCCAGGTCGTCAGAAGCCCGAAAGTCTGATAACCAGTCTTACCAAGGGGTATCGTATTACCCAGTTACTGGGTTGTGGAGGTCAGATAAGGCAGTCGCTCCATGTAAAATACTGGTATTCAGCTGCATCCGGTTAGACTGGAAGCCGACCCCAACATAGTTGGGAGAAGGCTAGGCAGATGATGATGATTTAAGTTTTCTTGCACACATTTCAGAATGTAATCCAAAGGCGTTGCACAGAACAAAATACATACTAAAAGTGACACGTGTGTGTCACTTTTAGTATGTATTTTGTAGGCACGGAGGAGTCTCGATATGTGAAAATGGTCACCCATCCACGGACCAACCCCGGCAAGCGTAGCTTAACCTGATGGATCGACCCGAGCGGCTGTTATTACTTAGCCACGAGCTCCTCACTATCGGCTTTAGCACCCTCGAAAACTATGAAAACACACCAAAGACGCTTTTCGAAAATTTTCGTAGGTTGGGTAAAATACAAATCAAAAACAAATATATTAACACGAGAAATAACAAAATTAGTAAACGAAATATAATACAATTAACAAACTGCAATTAAAAGAAATAAATAAATAACCTTATAATTATCTTTCATCCATCTTCTCACAAAAACTGACACATTCACGACACACATCTATCCATTTCCCAGCTAAATCACATTCAGGTGTTAAAGTCAGTAGAGTATTGAGCATAAAAAGGACCCGACCGAGCGGCGAGTTAGTGTGCGTGCTGACGGGAGGGCTATCGGCTAGTAGCCGGTAACTTCGCGGCCTGGGTTTTTGTTTGGGCACAACAGGGCCAAATCGCCTGGGCCAAACCAACTGCTCCACCAGTTCCTGACAATCGTACTCACCCCGCATAATACGGCAGGCAGTAATAAGCAGGAAATACTTACTTCGACTTACTTCGAGAGAATTAAAATTTAGTAAGTACACAGAGTAAACATTTTGTAGGATAAAAGAAGGGGTAATTTGACAAATGGTTAATGGATGGTTTGGTTAATGTGACATCATATTGAATGGAGCAAAACTGGAGTTTATTAATCAAACAGTTTTCTTGGGAATCACGCTAGACGAGAAATTACAATGGGGACCTCATATAAAATTTATTGCGGGGCGGTTAAGCTCGGCCGCTTATGCTGTTAGAAAGATAAGACAGTTAACAGATGTAGAAACCGCGCGTTTGGTCTATTTCAGTTACTTCCACAGCATTATGTTGTATGGCATTTTACTGTGGGGTCGGGCTGCTGATATTGAATCCATTTTTATTTTGCAAAAAAGAGCTGTCAGAGCCATTTATAATCTATGTCACCGCGAATCTCTCAGGGAACTATTTAAAAAGATTAATATCATGACGGTACCTTGCCAATTCATTTATGAGAATATTATGTATGTAAGAAAAAACTTAAATCTTTTTAATAAAATAAGTGATAGACATAATTTTAATACTAGAAATAAAGATAAAATAGATCAACCATTTTTCAGAGTAGCTAAAGTACAAACATCTTTTATGGGGTACTGCGTTAAATGCTATAACAAAATACCTTGTGATATATTGCAATTAAATGAAAGAAAATTTAAAACTCATATAAAAAGTACACTTTGTAAACAAGCTTATTACAAATTAGAGGATTATATCCAAGATAAGAGTGCTTGGAAACATGCTGGTCTTGCTCCATAAGACGATTTAGTTTCTGGACAAAATCAAACTGATAGCTAATTTAGTTTTTTATTTATTATTTGTATGTCATAGACTTTTACACTCTGTCATTACTTAAACTCACGCACTGACTTATTAGTACTACTTGTAACAATGTTAGGACTATTGTAATATCGTATACTTTTACAATCTTTGTCAATATGTGAGCACCATGTATCTGGTAATTAATTTATTCATTATTGCTCCATTTATAATTCTTTTTACCTTTTGTGGTACAGTAATCTTATTGTAGGTGCATCGTCTTCACATATAATTATATAATTAATGAATACAAAATATTGTAAAACATTTTTAAAAGAGTAACGGTGGAGTTTCTTGCCCATTCTTCTCCATACGAAAACTACCTTTTGGAAGGGGCAACTAGAATCAATTCTATTTCTATGTTTGACGTTCAAAAGTGCCATATATGTGCCTATTTGAAATAAATTATTTGACTTTGACTTTGGTATATAGAAATCTCTTCTTCTGGAAGGTCTTCTGGATTTTTTCAAGAAGTAACGCGTAAGTACATTCCTAAGGGTTCCAAATCACTGTCGCTGATTCGAGCTTACTCCTGACTAAGGCCATGTAAACTAGTTTAATGGCCAGTGGATTGTTAAACTCACGGATATTTCGAATAAATTTCGAATCGTGTAAGAACCGTTTCAAGGTCATTAACCATGATCCTAAATAGTAACGGTCCCAGAATAGTGCCCTGACTTACTCCAGGCCGGGTATGGTAAGGCGCGGACACAAATCAACCATCTCGAACGTATTGTTGGCGATCCCGTAAGGAACTTGCAATTTATTTTTAGTAATTTCGGGGTTAAGCCTATGTTATTGAGTTTTGCGAGCAATACGTCGTTATCAGCGCGAACCAAACGCTTTTTTAAAGTCGGAGTAAAAAACATCAACCTGTATGCCTTTGTCTAAGTGCTGCGAAATAAGATCAACCAGCGTTAGAAGGTTCGTATTAACAGAACGTCGGTTACGTCGAAAGCCATGTTCAGATTGCAGAGGTTGGTGGTTGTATCTGGAAACTAATAAGCCTGTGTAGTATCGATTCAAACAGTTTAGGAAGTGAAGAGAGTATAGCTATTGTCCGATAATTTTCTACGTTAACGTTAGAGGTAACATTTGATTTAGGAATAGGCTGTACTTTCGATACCTTCCAACGCTGTGGGTAATTTTTTAAACCGGCGATTTTATATGATCTTTACATCAAACTCAAAGCATTTATTTCAAATAAACCAATTACAGGCACTTTTGAATTGTCATGGGGTCGGTCAATCAGAAAGATGAAGCTAGTTGCCCATTACAAAGCGTAGTAGGTTCCTATGGAGAAGATCGGACAAGAAACTCCACGGACACTCTTTTAAATCAGAATATTGTTACAATATATTGGTTACATCATTCATGTTGAAATTATACATGTGAGTACAATGTAGAAAAATGTGCACGTTAAAAGCGCCCGTATAAAAAGGTTAAAAAAAAAACACTTCAAAAATTAAAATAAGCCGTAGCAGCTAAGAAATGATCAGTGCCTACTGATGGCATCCTCTTAATGATGTATGCGGGAATATTGTCTGGTCCTACCGCAGAGTTTGGTTTGAGTTTATTTTAATAGCCGTTTCTGCATCATTTATTTTAATTTCATCAATATTTACAAAGTTTCCACAGTTGCTTTGATTGTTACTGTTTTGACTTTGATAATCAAGAAGAGGGGTGTCCGGTAAGAAAACACTTGAGAAGAATTCTGAAACAGCATGTGCAGCAAGACTTCTTACTACTGGCTTTGAAGCTATTTATATGTTGCCAGAAGACACGAGGATCACGCTTAAATGTTGGCAGGTTCATCGAGTTCATGCCGTTTTCGGGCAACAAGTGGGACGATTCAAAGCTGGTGCCGTACCGCGATGCTCTGCGCGCCGCAGCCGCCGCGCACGCGCTTGAGCCCGCACGTCCCCGGCCCAACGACACCGCCACCGTACGTACACCACACACGCACACACGCACATACAACAAGTGGGACGACTCCAAGCTGGTGCCGTACCATGCCGCCCCGGCCCAACGACACCGCCACCGTACGTACACCACACACGCACACACGCACATACAACAAGTGGGACGACTCCAAGCTGGTGCCGTACCATGCCGCCCCGGCCCAACGACACCGCCACCGTACGTACACCACACACGCACACACGCACATACAACAAGTGGGACGACTCCAAGCTGGTGCCGTACCATGCCGCCCCGGCCCAACGACACCGCCACCGTACGTACACCACACACGCACACACGCACATACAACAAGTGGGACGACTCCAAGCTGGTGCCGTACCATGCCGCCCCGGCCCAACGACACCGCCACCGTACGTACACCACACACGCACACACGCACATACAACAAGTGGGACGACTCCAAGCTGGTGCCGTACCATGCCGCCCCGGCCCAACGACACCGCCACCGTACGTACACCACACACGCACACACGCACATACAACAAGTGGGACGACTCCAAGCTGGTGCCGTACCATGCCGCCCCGGCCCAACGACACCGCCACCGTACGTACACCACACACGCACACACGCACATACAACAAGTGGGACGACTCCAAGCTGGTGCCGTACCATGCCGCCCCGGCCCAACGACACCGCCACCGTACGTACACCACACACGCACACACGCACATACAACAAGTGGGACGACTCCAAGCTGGTGCCGTACCATGCCGCCCCGGCCCAACGACACCGCCACCGTACGTACACCACACACGCGCACATACAACAAGTGGGACGACTCCAAGCTGGTGCCGTACCATGCCGCCCCGGCCCAACGACACCGCCACCGTACGTACACCACACACCCACACACGCGCACATACAGCAAGTGGGACGACTCCAAGCTGGTGCCGTACCATGCCGCCCCGGCCCAACGACACCGCCACCGTACGTACACCACACATACGCACATACAACAAGTGGGACGACTCCAAGCTGGTGCCGTACCATGCCGCCCCGGCCCAACGACACCGCCACCGTACGTACACCACACACGCGCACATACAACAAGTGGGACGACTCCAAGCTGGTGCCGTACCATGCCGCCCCGGCCCAACGACACCGCCACCGTACGTACACCACACATGCGCACATACAACAAGTGGGACGACTCCAAGCTGGTGCCGTACCATGCCGCCCCGGCCCAACGACACCGCCACCGTACGTACACCACACATGCGCACATACAACAAGTGGGACGACTCCAAGCTGGTGCCGTACCATGCCGCCCCGGCCCAACGACACCGCCACCGTACGTACACCACACACGCACACACGCACATACAACAAGTGGGACGACTCCAAGCTGGTGCCGTACCATGCCGCCCCGGCCCAACGACACCGCCACCGTACGTACACCACACACGCGCACATACAACAAGTGGGACGACTCCAAGCTGGTGCCGTACCATGCCGCCCCGGCCCAACGACACCGCCACCGTACGTACACCACACACGCACACACGCACATACAACAAGTGGGACGACTCCAAGCTGGTGCCGTACCATGCCGCCCCGGCCCAACGACACCGCCACCGTACGTACACCACACACGCACACACGCACATACAACAAGTGGGACGACTCCAAGCTGGTGCCGTACCATGCCGCCCCGGCCCAACGACACCGCCACCGTACGTACACCACACACGCACACACGCGCACATACAGCAAGTGGGACGACTCCAAGCTGGTGCCGTACCATGCCGCCCCGGCCCAACGACACCGCCACCGTACGTACACCACACATACGCACATACAACAAGTGGGACGACTCCAAGCTGGTGCCGTACCATGCCGCCCCGGCCCAACGACACCGCCACCGTACGTACACCACACACGCACACACGCGCACATACAACAAGTGGGACGACTCCAAGCTGGTGCCGTACCATGCCGCCCCGGCCCAACGACACCGCCACCGTACGTACACCACACACGCACACACGCGCACATACAACAAGTGGGACGACTCCAAGCTGGTGCCGTACCATGCCGCCCCGGCCCAACGACACCGCCACCGTACGTACACCACACACGCACACACGCGCACATACAACAAGTGGGACGACTCCAAGCTGGTGCCGTACCATGCCGCCCCGGCCCAACGACACCGCCACCGTACGTACACCACACACGCGCACATACAACAAGTGGGACGACTCCAAGCTGGTGCCGTACCATGCCGCCCCGGCCCAACGACACCGCCACCGTACGTACACCACACACGCACACACGCGCACATACAACAAGTGGGATGACTCCAAGCTGGTGCCGTACCATGCCGCCCCGGCCCAACGACACCGCCACCGTACGTACACCACACACGCACACACGCGCACATACAACAAGTGGGATGACTCCAAGCTGGTGCCGTACCATGCCGCCCCGGCCCAACGACACCGCCACCGTACGTACACCACACACGCGCACATACAACAAGTGGGATGACTCCAAGCTGTTTGAAAATTGATTTACATTTTAAGGGAATTCATGAAAGATTTGGTAATTGAGTTTTTTTTTTTGGGATGATAATGACGCCCATGACAATGAAATGGCATCCAGCAAAACACGTCTGATCTGACCTAGATTGTGTCTGAACTTTAAAACGAAACAACGACGTCATGCACTTTTTAAAATGTGTATTACTGTTGCCCGCGACTTCGTCTGCGATCCAGGATGGAATGTAGCCTATGTACTTCTCCGGGTCATGGTCTACCCTTGTGCCAAATTTCATTCAAATCCGTTGAGCCGTCCGTTTCGTCCGTCTTAGCGTGAAAGCGTAACAAACAAACTCACTTTCGCATCTTAACTATATTCTGCCAGGGTTGCGGGTTAGTCCGAAAGGGATACCGAGACCTTAGCAACAGGCAACTGAAGGAACACGGGTGGGTTTTAGTCAGTAAAAGTCTGACACGCCCTTCCGCTCCACCCAGAGCGGGAGAAGTCATTGGATGATTTCCCACCCTCAAAAAAAAAAAATCCTAGCTATATTATCCTAACTATATAAATATATCCATACTAGCTGCCGCCAGCGGCTTCGCGCGCGTGTAACCTTTACAAATTATAGCCTATGTTACTCAGGGTAAATGTAGCTTTCTAATGGTGAAAGAATGAACTAGCTGCTCAGTGTGGTTTCACCCGCGTAAGTCTCCACCCCGTGGGAATATCGGGATAAAAAGTATCCTATGTCCTGTTCCAGGTCATGTCTACCCGCGTAGCAAATTTCATCCAAATCCGTTCAGCCGTTTTAGCGTGAAAGCGTAACAAACAAACTTACATTCGCATTTATAATCTGGTGGTGCCGGTTGTCAAAGCAAGACAGGAGACGTATCGGACAAGTCAAACTACAGGCCTATTTCACTCGCCACCGTCATAGCCAAGGTGCTTGACAGCGTGCTTAACTCACGTCTAAATAAGCATGTGCAGCTCTGTGATGCCCAGTTTGGATTCCGGCCTGGGCTGTCAACGGAGACTGCTATTGTTAGTTTGAAGCACGCTGTCAGGTATTACACGGATAGAGATACACCTTTTTATGCGGTTTTCCTTGACCTGTCCAGGGCCTTTGACCTTGTCCCATACGATCTTCTTTGGAAAAGCTAGAAGAGACAGCGCTGACGCCAGGGTTTGTATTACTCCTCAGGCACTGGTACCTGAATCAAGAGACTCAGGTGCGGTGGGCGGGAGCGCTGTCAGAGCCATGCCGGCCGGAGTGCGAGGTGAGGCAGGGGGGCCTGTCCTCGCCTTTGCTCTTCGGTCTTTATGTTAATGCTCTGATTGAGCGACACTCAGCAACACGTGTCGGCTGCTACGTGGATGGAATTTGTTTTAACAACATAAGCTACGCGGATGACATGGTGCTGCTGGCTCCCTCGATCGGTGCTCTTCGAAAGCTACTCAATGTGTGTGAGTCGTATGCGGCGACTCATGGGTTAATTATAATATTAATATAATACCAGGTGTCCCACTACTTTCCCTCCTCTCCTAATGAAAGGTCACCCGATTAACAGAGTATATAAATTTAAATACCTGGGGCATCTGGTTACTCATGACCTGAAAGATGACATGGATCTCGAGGGGAGCGCAGAGCATTGTCAGTTAGGGCGAATATACTGGCCCGCAGATTTTTTCGATGTACAGATGCAATTAAAATAACCCCTTTTAAGGCATACTACACTGCACTGTACTCGGGAGCCCTGTGGTTCACATATATCCAAAGGGCTTACAATGCTCTGTGTATTCAATACAATAACGCATTCAGGGTTATTGTTGCGATTGCCGCGCTTCTGTAGTGCTTCGGCAATGTTTGCAGACGCACGCACTGACGGCTTTGATGCACTGTGGCGTAAGAAATCTGGCTCGCTACTCCGCAGGCTGAGTGGCAGTCCCAACACTATCCTGCAATCGATAGCCGCCCGGGCAGATAGCACGCTAGTGTGGGCACTTGCGAACTGGACCTGTTCTGTTTTAGTAATTAAGTACGTTACAGGTCCAGAACAGGTAATTAAGAACAGAACAGGTAATTAAGTACGTTAGTACTTAATTACTAAAACAGAACAGGTCCAGTGCGTGTGGAAAGAGTGTTAGTAACAAAATAGCTTAACCTATGTTAATAGGTTAAGCTATTTTGTTACTAACACTCTATATAGACCATTGTAGCCTGATTAATAAAAAATTAATAATAATATTACTAGCTGCGCCCCACGGTTTTACCCGCGTAAGTCTCGATCCCCGATGTCTTATTCCAGGTCATGGTCTACCCCTGTGCCAAATTTCATCCAAATCCGTTCAGCCGTTATAGCGTCAAAGCGTAACAAACAATAAACAAACAAACTCACTTTCGCATTTATAATATTAGTTAGGATTAGGATTATATAATAGTTAGGATAGCTAGGATATTTAGGATTGACTTGGTACAATTTTTTGTATAAACATAATTACAGAAATAAAATCATTTAAGGCGAAAGCTTTAGGGTAGCCCGCGAAATTCAAATTTTCTTAAGTTTTTTTGCTATTTGCAGGTCTGTATCAGAAGGAATGTATTGTATGGTGATCTATCATTTAGGTAAATATGATTCGCGGTCGTATCAAATATGTATTTGTAGAATCATAATCATAAAAATCATCAATACTACTCTCTGAGTTCATAAAATCCTATTGAATGACTATTTCATGAAATCATGACATTTGAGGATTAATCTAAGGAGGTGTATTCCTGTATCTAATGGTTATAATTCTGTAAAGCCATATATGCTACGGTCGCGAAGCATATTTTAATCAACATACAACCTGACACTGACTTGCAAATTGCAAAAAACTTAACAAAATTTGAGTTTGGCGGACTACCTGGGCGCATCCCCCATAACAATGACATACGAAATCAGAAAGTGGAAGCTCCTAAAAATGATGTAGCAATTGCGGCCACTCGTCCACTGAACCCAGTTGCCCCGCAGGTGTGGCGCGCGCCGGGCTACTGCGGCAGCGTGGGCTTCATCTCGTCCATGACGGAGCACTTCTGCGCCTCCTGCAACCGCCTGCGCCTCACCGCCGACGGAAACCTCAAGGTGAGCGCGACTCGGCCGTCTTGACTACTGCATCGTGTGCGTGCCCTTGTTGACCGAGCGAGCAAAGCGTCTCTGCTTCAAGTCTGGCAAAATTTGCTTTCGTGTGTCAGTTTGGTGGTACTCCTCTACAAGTCGTATTTTACAACCGAGACGAAACAATATGAAAAAAATTACATTTAATGAATTATTTTAGTGTTGAAGGAATTCTCAATTAATCATTTGCGTAAAGCCCTTCTGAACGGACCATTGGAAGTTCTTTAATTTGGTTAGGAACCTTGTCCTAACAGGTGTTCTCCTATCAAATGTAACACCAGTTACTTCTCGCCATTTTAGCCACGCTGCAGCTATTCGGTGCTGAATGTTGCATTCTACGTTCCTGGAAATGTGCATCATACTCCCTAGGTACTTATGTATATTGATCACACAACGTGACCAATTGTCCATCGATGGGAATCGAACTGTTGTCACTTGGATCTGGTTCGATCTTTGCTATACTTAGCACTACGCGACGCTTTCTATTCTATAAAATTCAAGCGTACCTATATTTTTTGATATTGCACGTAAAGTTTTTAATGCCTTGTCATTAAAACTGCTCGCCGCGTCGCTGCCATTTCAGTGTGAATTGAGCCTAAGTAATAACATGTTCAATGAGAGGCTAGCCCTCGCGCAGGACGACGTAATGACGCGCGTACTGCGCAGGTGTGCCTGTTCGGTGCGACAGAGGTGTCGCTGAGGGACCGCCTGCGCGCCGGCGCGTCTGACGCGCGCCTGCTGCAGCTGGTGCGCGCGGCGCTCGCCAACAAGAAGGCGCGCCATGCAGGTAGCTCCCCACGCACACCTCTCCTGCTATAGCTGTTCTAATAGGTGGCCTGAACTTCAGGCCTGCTGATATTGAATTGTAGGTGCTTGTTCAGGTACAATTCAAAATCAGCTACGGTCTTTTTGGGTAACATTGTACACACATTGTTCAGAAATCATTTTGTATTTCCGTTTTTTTAAGATAAGTGCTGAAATACAAAATTTTTGCGATCGATAAAATCTATACTGTGCATGCGTAAATATTATAGGTATATCCCAACTACGGAACCCTCCACTGTACGTGGTCCGAAACGCCGTGGCCGGCTTTTTTGTTTTTGTCAAAAACACAACTATATGTAGTTACTGAAACGAATTAAAAGTCGAACTACACACAAAAGCAAGACCCTAGCATATTTCATTGCTTCTCATGAATATCACGAAATACTTAGTCGGACGATCACGTCGTCACGGTACAAACTGCACCACACTTAACTGCCCTTTAAAGACGCAACTGAGAGAAATTATGACTGTTCGAAAGGGTTATTATATTAAAGATATTTGTTTGTCAAGATGTCATGTTTTCCAGAAAACGGTTCAGGTAATATTCTTAATTCGGTCGTATTGCAATTCTTCTTTATCAATCAAATTGACATTTACTTGAAAGTTGTACTAGTACAAGTAGTAAAAGTAGTAGGTACTAGTAGTCCAAATTAAAACTGCATGGATCATGGATGCAATAAAAAATTAAAAACAAAATCTTGATGTCTGTAGTCAGTTCTGTCTGCTTGACACAAGATCTTTTAAAATAATATTCAAAATCTACAATCAATTCACTACTTTAATATGTTACAATAATTTAATAAAATGCCTGCGCGGCTCACCGCTACGGAAAGAATCCGCATCGTAATTTTAAAAGAAATGGGGATGAGAGTTGCCGGATTATCGCTACAACCATTGATATGTGCACGTAAGTTTTACACCAAATTTTATTATTAGTGTTTTTCGGTGTTTGTATACGTAAGAATAAGTTTGGTTGAGGTTTTCTTAACAGCACTAATTTTGTTTTTAGGAACGGCCGATAAACACGTGGCTACGACGCGACGCGGACGTCACGAGGAAGGCGGCGATGAACGATCTTGCGAAGACCTTGCGACCGTCCTCGTGGTGCTTGAGGACATGTCACAACAGAAGCTGAAGACGCCGCGTCGCTAGATTTGCTTTGCTCCGCTCAATAATGACGATTTTCAGATGATACCAACGTTTTACGAAACTGAAGTTACCTATTTATGAGTTGCAGTTATACCGTGCTGATTGCAGCAAGTGAAAATAAGTGCGTAGAATGAAAAATGTAACTAATATAATAATTACAAATACTTAATTGTTTTATTTAAATGTGTATATGGATAGTCGATATAGTGGAGGAGCTCGTGGCTAAGTAATGTGAGCCGTACGGGTCGATCCATCAGGTTAAGCTACGCTTACCGGGGTTGGTCCGTGGATGGGTGACCATCTTTACATACCGAGACTCCTCCGTGCCTCGGAAAGCACGTTAACGTATTACCCAGTTACTGGGTTGTGGAAGTCAGATAGGCAGTCGCTCCATGTAAAATACTGGTATTCAGCTGCATCCGGTTAGACTGGAAGCCGACCCCAACATAGTTGAGAAAAGGCTAGGCAGATGATGATGGATAGTCGATAAAATCCTGTAGACCCGTAATGTTGAATTCCGAAAATGTGGAACAGTAAAAAATTACTAATATCACTAGATAACTAGCTTCTGCTCGCGACTTCGTCTGCGTTAAATTACTTGGTCCCCCGTCCCACCCCGTCCCATCGCATCGTCCGCGCTATTACTTCGTTAGGATTTTTTTTTTCTTTTTGCTCGGCTCCTAAGGGTCGTAGCGTGGTGATAAATAGCCTTCCGCAAAGCAAAAGGAATAGTAGCTAATGCAAAAAGAATTTTTCAAATCCGACTGGTTGTTTCAGAGATTAGCGCGTTCAAACAAAAAAAACAAACAAACCAACTCTTCAGCTTTATTATTAGTATAGATAGATAGATATAGAATTATATAGTAAGAAATATGATTTCAAATGTCATCGCATTAAGGTAAAACGAAAAGAAACGACTCTTGCCGATTTTGCCCGATTTGTTAATTATCCGACGAAATTAAAGCTATGTTACTCAGCCACTGGCTAGGGTTAGATATGTCAGATAAAATATGGGGCAGTTAAGTGTGTTGCAGTTTGTACAATAATTACAAAGCGCAAAGTGGTGAACAAAATTTCAATAGATGGTCGGGCCCAAAGCCCTTCTGTGGCTGTATAGACTATTTTTGGCAGAAAGATAAACACTTCGAGCGATTTAGGAGAAGTTTATGTATTATGTGCTGTCGTGTCGACTCGTAGCACGGAATCGGAGGCGTCACCTATCCGGGTCGATCTCCTCGTTCGACGTGTATTTTTAGGCATGGAGAATCTGGCCACCATGGAGAACCGACCGATGATCCTCATCGGCGGCTAGCGCTTCCCGCGCCCGGCTAGTGATGTGGACACGTTCACAGCGCGGAGCTCGGCGACGCCGCGCTTGCCGTTGTGGGCGCCGGCGGGCCTGGCGGGCCTGGCGGGCCTGGCGGGCCCGGCCGGCCCGGCGTGCCCAGCGGGCCCGGCGCGCCTGGCGGGCCAGTCGCGCCTGCCGGGCCCCGCGAGCCTCCTCGCCGCGCGCGCCTACAGTTCGCGGCCGCCGCCCGAGGACGACGAGGACGCCGGCGGCCCGTTCTCGCACCTGGACGCGGAGGGCCGCGCGCGCATGGTGGACGTGGGCAACAAGCCGGTGACGGCGCGCGCGGCCGCGGCCGAGTGCTCGCTGCTGGTGAGCGGCCGCCTGCTGCGCCTGCTGCGCGACGCGCGCCTGCCCAAGGGCGACGCGCTGACCGTGGCGCAGCTGGCGGGCGCGATGGGCGCCAAGCGCACGGCCGAGCTGATCCCGCTGTGCCACCCGCTGGCGCTGGACGTGGTGCGCGTGCGCGTGCGCCTGCCGCCCGGCGAGTGCGCGGGCGGCGGCGCGCTCACCGTGACGTGCGAGGCGCGCGCCACGGGCCGCACGGGCGTGGAGATGGAGGCGCTGACGGGCTGCGCGGTGGCGGCGCTGGCGCTGTACGACATGTGCAAGTCCGTGGACCGCGGCATGCGCATCACGGAGCTGCGCGTGCTGCGCAAGTCGGGCGGCCGCAGTGACGTCACGCCGCCGCCGCCGCTGCGCGCGCCCGACCAGTCGCCGCTGGGCGCGGGCGAGACGTACGCGCCCACTAACGTCATGCACTTCTAGCCGTCGTTGTCTCCCACAGTGAATGTAGGTCGCGAGCTATTCCAGCTCTAGTCGTGTAAGTTTTACATATCTTATGTTTTGTATTTTACTTAAGTGATCCCTCAACGGGAGCATTCGCCTGTAATTTAACATTTCAGATTCGATTTCGAGCATTACGTTACTGCGGCGAAATGCAGTTGGATATTTAAGAAAGAATCAGCCGACCCATAAGTAAACTATTTTTTAAGAATGTCTCCCTCGGATATTTAACACTGAATAAACAAGATACTTACCTACTAATGTATCAAAATATTACATTGCGCACTGTAGTGCTCGGATCTCCTCCCTCACTGATGTAATGCTCGAATCATATATTTACAGGTTGCGCACTGTAATGCTCGGTTCTCTTCCCACACTGATGTACAGACGCCAGCAGGTCAAGCTACCCGAAACTGTCAGATTTTCCCAATCAACCTTGAACCTTAATGCTTTAGTGATAAAGTTGAAAATCTATTAAAGAAATTTGACAGATTGTAGTAGCTTGATGTGCTGGCGTCTGTACCTAATGCTCGACTCCGTAACGTTACTTTACTGGCGAATGCTCCCGGTGACGTTTAGATATTAAGGTAAAATTAGCATTCCTTCCGTATACTGAATACGTGACGGTAAAGCATATTAACGGGGACCCCGATGAACACTTCTGGACGACGTCGTCATCAACCTATAACTATGCGTTTTAACTATCGAAACATTCACAACAAAACATGATGAAATCTCTAGTACACACGGCTACACATCAAGCTATACATTACCAGTTTCTGCTGATCTCGCATTGTTTAGGATTTCCCTACAATGCGAGGTCAGCTTAAACTGGAAATGTATAGCTTGATGTGTAGCCGTGTGTACCTGTCAAACAATGTATGGAACTTTGAATGAAAATAGATTTCAATATGTTTTGTTGTGAATGTTTTGCCAGTTAAAACGCAATTTTCTTTCTTTTCTATCTAAAACGCACAGTTGTACAGGAGTCTAGAAGAAACACACAACTTATGTAGGTACTGTCAGCCTCCAAAAGATGTAAAAATGTGTAGCCACATAAAAACTTTTTACAAAAAAAAATAAAAACAACCGACTTCCAAAAAAAACTACGAAAGTAAAAAATATTTTTTAATTTCGGAAGTCGGTGTCTTTGCTTTTCAATTTTCGTTTGTTGCCACCGACTTCCTCTTCTTGTAAAAAGTTTTTATTTTTCACTTTTTAGTATAACATATCGTCTTCGTAGACTAAGTGGGAAAAATACGTAATTATTGAAGCTAAATCAAAAACTACGCAAGCTAAGTTAATAAAATTTATATGGGACCACCTCTGAAGCATGACCTACCAAACAAAAAAAGAATCATCAAAATCGATTCATAATTGGCGGAGTAATCGCATATAACATACACAAAAACAAAAAAACAGGCGAATTGAGAACCTCCTCCTTTTTGAAGAAGTTGGTTAAAAATACACTTTAGGTACTTAATTGTACGTACACATTTAGTATTAAAAATCAAAAATTGTAGAAAATCAAATGAATTCTTGTTGATATAACTTTTTACAAGCTTTTATTTAACTTGCCTTGTTAGTTAGATATTATATTATTATTATGTATTCGTCAAATCTGGCAAGCTGAATTAAAACCACTTCCTCTTATCCTACGGAGTTGAAATAGTACAAGTTGGTTCAATTTCGAAGACAATGCATTTGTTGGGTTACGCAATCAACAAGGAACCCTTATAGTTTCGCCATTTCTGTCTGGCCGCGGCTTAGCTCAGAGACGGTTGGTACTAGAAAGCTGTTATTTGGTAGGGGTAAACATATAAATCACGCCGAAAAAGTGGTAAAAAAATCGTAATAGTGTACTGTTGACCGCTGAGGAGTTTATTATGATAGTCCGTAAGTCTACCATGACCCGGCTGCTGCAGCCAGGATTGGCTCCAAACGAGGAAACTCCACAGTGGTCAACAGAAGAGACACAACATTTTATAAACGCATTCTGTTATGGTAGGTAGGTAATACGGGCTGATATCCGCAACTCCACGTCAAAGCGCATATTTTGCGTACGGGTTGGATTTTTTTTTCTTAAAAGCTTGAGGCGTAAACGTCCTTCTTACACTGATAAGTCTCAAGCTTTTAAGAAAATGTTAAGTGGGTGATAGACGTACGCGGTTTTTAAGTTCGCGACCTTACTTGGCTCGCCGTCGGTGACACGCGTGAAGCTTGCCCAAAATGTCATTGTTAAATTGGGTAGCTCGAGGCGATGACAGACAACGAGCAAAATTTCAAACCTTATGGATCGCCTACGAACTTACTCAGCGGTTTTAAAGTCCGCGCACGGGCGAGTAAGCTCGCCGCGCCATAAATACGCGTACTTGCTCGCACGTCTATCACCCCTATTAAAGTTCGATATTTACGTAAGTTTTATTTCTAACTGTTTAGTTCATTAAAAGCTTGTTTTTAAAAAGGTTTTTACATAAATTGTATTATAGTATAGTATCTCTGAGGCTGACTGTACATATAACATGGTTGTATTTCTTTCAGTTTAAGATGTTTATCTGGACGCCGGCGCCCTGGCGCTGGTGGCTAGTATCAGTGAATCTCGTACTCGAATAAATAGTAGGTAGTTACGTGCGGCAACAGCCCCAGGGTACCTATAAGCTTGCCATTCCTTCAACTCATAATTACAACAATAATCACTAATAAAGTAATAATGTTCTATGAACAGAGACATATGTATACCTAAGTAGGTCATCATCTGCCTAGCCTTTCCCAACTATGTTTTGGTCGGCTTCAAGTCTAACCGGATGCAGCTGAATACCAGTATTTTGATATACATTTATGTAGGTAAATAAATAAATATTTTACACAAAACAAAAACAATTTAGTGCCTTTGCAATCTTTATTAGATGTTAAAACAACAAAAAATACCCACACAAAGGTGCCGATTCTCTTGTAACAAACAGTTTATAGTACGGTCGTAAGTGATACTTACCAAAATATTATCAACATGTCATAAAACTGAGACAGTCGTAAACCTAAAAAAAAACTATGTAAACCAACTAAACTAAAAATCACTAAAATTTAGTTTATTCCTTTCAAACGACGATTTCCCATTCTGAAAATAGACTAAAGTGACACAACTTAACTATAATTTAGTTTGACAGCACTAAGATGGCACTGAGTTTTAATTTAGTGAAAATGCTATTCTGAAATTGACGTTTTAACCAAAATTTTTGTTCTATATCTAAAATCCTCTAACTAACTCTGACTACGAGGGTCATTCAATAAATACTTAGCCTACAAAAAGTAAACGAAAATTTTGGAAAAGTGGCAATTTATTTTTCAACAAAGTCTCCTTTTAGTTCGATACACTTAGCCCAGCGATGCTCCAACTTTTTTAACCCGTCCGAAATATAGTTTTTGTCAAACTCTGCAAAATAGGCCTCCGTGGCGGCGATGACCTCATTCGATCCATATCTATTCCCGGCGAGTGATTTTTTCAGATTAGGAAACAGAAAGAAGTCACAAGGGGCCAAATCTGGAGAATACGGTGGATGGGGCAGCAATTCGTAGCGTAATTCGACCAATTTGGCCATGGCAACGGCAGACGTGTGAACCGGTGCGTTGTCGTGGTGAAACAGCACTTTTTTCTTCGCCAGATGGGGTCGTTTTTTCTTTAATTCGGCGTCGAATCGGCCCAATAAATCGGCATAGTAAAGCCCTGTAATTGTTTTACCCTTCTCGAGGTAATCGATGTAGATCACACCTTGTGAATCCCAGAAAACGGTGGCCATAACTTTTCCGGCCGATTTTACAGTTTTCGCCTTCTTTGGAGCACGTACCCCGGTCTGGTTCCATTGTTTTGATTGCTCCTTGGTCTCTGGTGTGTACCAGTGGATCCAGGTTTCATCGAAGGTCACAAAACGACGCAAAAACTCCGCTGGATTCCGCTTAAACAGCGCCAAACACGTCTCCGATGTGGTCTCACGGTTGCGCTTGTTTTCTGGTGTGAGTAAACGCGGCACCCATCGCGCCGACAGCTTTCTCTTGCCGAGTTCCTCGTGAAGAATATGATGCACTGTTCCTTCTGAAATGCCTACAGTCTCAGCTAGCTCCCGAACCTTCAATCGGCGATCTGCCAATACGAGATCATGGATTTTTTTAATGTTTTCCTTACGGAGGAAAACATTATCAGCTTATTAGCAGCTGTTTTCGGTGCACCTGGACGTGGTTCATCAAAAACCGACGTACGGCCACGTGCAAACTCGTTGAACCAATTCTTGACGGTGGCCATCGATGGAGAAGAGTCACCGTACACAGCATCCAAGCGCTCTTTGATTTCGATGCGCGTTTTCCCTTCCAAAAATAGGAATCGAATCACCGAACGGCGAACGATATTGCTCTTTGTCCATTTTTGTAAAACCGATCGACACGTTCGCTTCCATAAGTTGTCAAATTAAAACAAATGAAGGGATTGGAATGAAAATGTGAAAAAAGAATTAAAAAAGAATGTGCTACACTGTGGTAAAACTCTTTTGAAACTACAGCGCCCTCTGGCGATGAGGCTAGGTACTTATTGAATGCACCTCGTATTTTTAATCACGATTAAAAAAGTATGGAATAAAATTAGATGCCATGAACTAAAATTCAAACCAACACCTCGAATTCAGTTGCAAAACTGTACTTCTTTTTTTTATTTTCTTTTGCTTATATCTCGAAAATGGTGTGTCCTAGTCATATTGCAAAAATTATGAAAATTTTGACCCCCTTTGGAACCCGCAAACCCGTAATACTCACATGTTGGTAATTTTTTTTTTTTGTTTTCTTCCAAAAAGTGAAAAATTCCATATAAAAATACGTCGAGACGGCAACATTGCGCGCCTCTCCGGCTCAAAAAAAAACACGTGGTAGGCAAACAAGTGGGTACCAAGTGGAGTTGCGATTGTCAAATTCGATTTTAGTTGTGTCAAAATAATTTTTAAATTTAGAGATTTTTTTTGGCAGAATAGCTCTAAGATTCTCATAGTAAAAACTTAAAAAGTAAAGAATTTTAGTGATAGTTTAGTTCGGTGTACAAGAGAATCGGCACCAATATCAGCCTTACTAATAAAAATAAGTTACACATCTGTTTAACAAACGTATTGTTGTACAATATAAAAGATAAGCTGTGAATAGACGTTACACACTACCTTTACTAATAATCATAATTTTATTATTATAATACATAATACTAATAAACATAATGCATAGTTCCCAACTGCTGGTAACAAAAACACTGGCAACATTACAAGGTGCGTTCTGAAAATGGTACCTACTGCGCAAATCGTATAATAATCATATGCGTAAATCAGTGACTTTTTTTCCTTTCCATCCGGTACAATTATCTTGATATATCCTTGATGTGAATGGTGTGATACCGGTACCAACAGTACAGGTACTGTTGTGGTACCGGTATCACACCATTGGACAGACATATCGTTATCGGTTGTTTTCAGACATAATACGTGTTGGTATTTCTAATTGTACCAATTCCTAAAAATACCCGTATTTCAAGTTGCTGCCTTTCATACGATAGAGGTTGATAAGACATTGGTGCCGATTCTCTTGTACACCGAACTAAACTAACTAAACTATCACTAAAATTCCTCACTTTTTACTATGAGAATCTTAGAGCTATTCAGCCAAAAAAAATCTCTAATTTTAAAAATTATTTTGACAGAACTAAAATCGAATTTGACAATCGCGACTCCACTTGGTACCTACTTATTTGCCTACCACGTGATTTTTTTTGAGCCGGAGAGGCGCGCAATGTGGCCGTCTCGACGTATTTTTATATGGAATTTTTCACTTTTTGGAAGAAAACAAAAAAATTAAATTACCAACATGTTGAATATTACGGGTTTGGTGGTTGCAAAGGGGGTCAAAATTTTCATTATTTTTGCGATAGGACACACCGTTTTCGACATATAAGCAAAAGAAAATAAAAAAAAGATACAGTAATGTTTTGCAACTGAATTCGAGGTGTTGGTTTGAATTTTAGTTCATGATATCTAATTTTATTCCACACATTTTTAATCGTGATTAAAAATAGTCAGAGTTAGATAAAGGATTTTAGATAAAGAACAAAAATTTTGGTTAAAACATCAAATTCAGAATAGCATTTTCACTAAATTAAAACTCAGTGCCATCTTAGTGCTGTCAAACTAAATTGTAGTTAAGTTGTGTCACTTTAGTCTATTTTCAGAATAGGAGATCGTTGTTTGACAGGAATAAACTAAATTTTAGTGATTTTTAGTTTAGTTTAGAGAATTTGTGACAAGAGAATCGGCACCATTGTACATTATACATGAGACACTGAGATCACTTCACTAGTCATTTAAGTATTTTAGGTCAGACACTCAGACTATTAGCCAAAAAAAGCTTTGTGAAGTACAAGTAAGGTAAGTAGGTACTTACTTGTTCAATTTGTGTGATAAGGTTAAATTAATATTGTAAAAACTATTTTTTAAAACGTTATTTGATTGGTGCTACATATTAAAATTTTATGAAAAAGAAATATTAAAAAAATGAGTAAATATGAAGCACAATAGAAACAGTTTAACTGTTCGTACATAAGTATACTTTGATTAAGGTAAGGCAAATCATATATTATTATATTGTTGTAGCTTTAATATTGACATGTTATAATATTGTTTAAGTACTTACCTATTTTTTTTAAATTATATTGTATACAATGCAATAACGAATAAGTGTAGTTTCAATATAAACATGAGCATCAATCACCCTTGACCTTTGGTGGAACCATTCAGGTACTAGTTATTATTTTTATACTAGCTTATGCCCGCGGCTTTTCCCGCGTGGATGTCGGAAATTATCTCACAAGTTTTTTACAATCCTCTTTTGTTGGTCTGAGTTTACAATGCATGTGCTCGAAAAGAGCGTTTTCAAAGCAGCGAATTCGTACGAAAAGTGCCACTTTTTCGCACTAGTGCTTTTTACATTTGTTTTTTTTTTTTTTTTACCTCCGTCGTCAGCCCGACGTTGTTTTTGTTTGAAATCATACGTGAGATAAGGAGGGCGGGGTTCGACCCCCGTCAGGCCCGAAGTTCGTTAGCAATAGGGAATATGCATGTATTTTTTAATATTTTTATTCGATAGTTTACATCGTCAAATAATAGTTTAAAAAAATCGACGGCAAAAAAGCAATTTAAAGTACTTAAAAAAAAATTAAAAATATCCAACCGATCCGGGCTATTTAAACGCCCTCCATTTGCCACGCTTGGTGTGGTGACGTCACAGTCCTTGAAAACAAACAAGCAACTGTCAAGTCAACGTCAAACACTCCTTTTTGTAAGAGCGTTTGACATTGACTTGACACTTGTTGATTGACTTGACATTGACATTTTGATTGTTATCGCGAATTGTTAGGTCACATCCGCTCTTAGCCTTTTCAAGTATTTGAATTACCCACAGTTTTTTGGGACTTTTTAAAAATTCATTTCTCGCCCTAAAGAAATTTGATTCAAAAATATTGATGGAGGCATAATTCTAAAGTAATATCGTTTATAAAAAAAAATATTTGACCCATATTTGAATCACATGCATATTCCCTATTAAACTAATACTTCAATAAGCGCGTTATTAATTACCTACTCTAGATTTGGGTGTCGTAAGCTTTAAATTGCAAGTCCCCCCCCCCCCGCCAGCTAAATGGTTGGTTATGTGCGGATGCACATGTTAAGATATTTTTTCCAAATGTCACTTTGCGCCGGTGGTGGAATTGTAAATTCACTTTTTAAATAACTAGCTGTGCCCCGCGGAAGTCTCGATCCCGTGGGAATATCGGGATAAAAAGTATCCTATGTGTTATCCAGGTTATAAACTGTTACCCAAATTTCATCCAAATCCATTCAGTAGTTTTTACGTGAAAGAGTAACAAACATCCATCCATCCATACTTACCATATTAGTTAGATTTCGTATCAGCTGCAGATAGATTTTTTTTTTTAAAAGTGAATTTACAATTCCACCACCGCCACCGGTGCAAAGTCACTGTATAGAGTCTGGCCAACGAAAGTTGATCCTGAAAACACTTAAAAAACAAGACTGTTTATCCCTGTACATAGTGCAATAACACATGTTGATACCTACCTACTTGAAATTTTATTTTATTTATATGAAATTAAATTTCAATTATCAACACGAATCCGCATTAATTATTGCGATTCGAGAAGCTCCGCGGTTGCGGATATCCGTAACATCCCTGTTATGGATATGTGAAAAAATCATGTTCAGTACTTATAGGGATGTGAACTCACCAACATGGTCTGAGGGTATGAATTACAGCAAAAAGTTTAATTCAGATTTTTCGACCTTGTTATGAAATTCATTTTATTTAAAGGTTCTCATTATGAAATTTTCCCAGTCTAACTATTAAGATGGTACTGTTCAAAACATGTGCACAATTTCTGAAGTAACCTAACAAAAAGGAGTATGCTTGCATGAATTCATAATAGTATTCACTAAAAGAATTTGAATGTTTGGAACACAAATAGTTTATAACTAACAAAACAGTACTAGGCTTGCATGAATTCACATTTAGTCTATTTTGAGTACCAACAACAAAAAAATTGCTATCTATAAATAAAAATCGATTGCCGCATGTATGAATGATCATCACTAGCTAATGGCTCGACCGATATGGCAGTTTCTTTTTGTTGGTATTACTCATACCCAATTGTCTGGACAAGGTTTGTATGTAAGAAAATTATAGAAAATCCTCTGGAAGAATCGGAAATACACCCGGGCGACGCGCGACGCCGCGCGCCTGTCATGAACAGCTGGTTTATAAATAAAGGGGGTGTGTGTACAACAGGACAGGTTTTCAAATATGGGAAGGATAGAAAATATGCTGTGGTGTTATTATGATAATTTATATTTGTAGGAAAATAATAACTGTTTGGACATTATTACTATGTGTGCTCAAGCAGATCATACAACACAGTGGAAAGCTTTGTACCTATAAATAGCAGTAAGTATAAAGAAAATAGTGCCTATATAGGTACTTAATGCATTAGTGAACATAGTGTCACATCATCAATCAACAAACATGCAACGCTCCCAAGAGTATTGCCACAATAGATAAATATTGCATCTCATTAGTAATTTGATGCTAGAGTTATATAAATATAACTACCTACATCAAAAAGTTACAATATTTACACTCTCTGCCTTTACAGAAAAGCTTATTATAGTATGGGTTAAATAAATGCTTAATAGTTCAATACCTATATTAACCACTAGCAACCAGAACATTAGACTTTGCAGGCTGCTCCGGTGCTACTTCAGTAGGGGGGCGGTCCACGCGCTGAAGGCGAATGTCGTGACACTCTATGTATTCATTAATCTCTCGACCTTTTTTAGACAGTTGTTCTTCCAACGCTTTGAGTGCTTTAGGCAACTGTTCACTATTGTTCTCTAGCTCAGGCAAAACTTCTGCCACCGTGCGTTCAACTAACACACCACCCACCATTCGAAAACATTTACGAGTTTTATCCACTCCTCGGAGAGTTTCGATTACTATTCTGAAACAAACAAGTCTTTAATTAAACATCACAATTGTGCATTGTATTTTAAGCATATAAGTAGCACATAGGAAAATAAACGTAAGTATGGATTTATTACTATTCAATCGATTTTCATTTATACCGAACAATAGCTTCCAAAAAGTAATGTAGCGTGCATGATAGTCAACAGTGGGGGCACTTACTTATGCTCGTTGAGATCCATTTCCAACTCAGAAATCTTATTTGCGAGTTGTCGCTGTTCACCGCGAAGAGTTTGAAAGCCAGAGAAAATCTCCTCGCTAGATTTCGCTTTAGGGTTTTTGGCAGCTGCTTTTTGAGCCATTGTTTCAAGTAAGTATTACTATTTATAACTAACTAGTATTCTTCCACAAAGAAACTGCAGTTTAATTAAAGGAATTCAGTAAAAAGTTGACCATTTGTTCCATTCGTTTGACAGAAGAAGGCGTATGAAATTTTAGGTTAGAAAAGCATAGAGTGGCACAAAACGAAAATTCAAGACCAAAGACACCGACATTTTTAGGGTTCCGTACCCAAGGGTAAAACGGGACCCTATTACTAAGGCTCCGGCTCCGCTTTTCATCCATCCATCCGTCCGTCTGTCACCACCAGGCTGTACCTACTGTATAGGAGTGAGGGGTATTTATCGTCACAGATAGAAATAACAGATATTATGATAGCAACTTTTCCTAACAATAAAACATTTATCTGTCACTTAAAATCACAGATCCTCAAGACTGTTACCGCGGCTCTGTTACTGTTGAAACTTCGGATACGATTTTCGACTTTAATAAAAAGAAATAAAGAAGATATTCAATTGAGATTTAAATACGTATTTATCATCCGTACAAAAATAACAGGCTGTTATTTTATAACAGATAGATACGATTTTCGACTTTAAATCAAAGTTAATAAAGAAGATATTCGATTGAGATTTAAATACGTATTTATCATCCGTACAAAAATAACAGGCTGTTATTTTATAACAGATAGATACGATTTTCGACTTTAAAACATAATAAAGAAGATATTCGATTGAGATTTAAATACGTATTTATCACCCATACAAAAATAACAGGCTGTGATTTAATAACAGATATTTGGATCTGTTATTTTTTTGTCACAGTAACAGCGATAACAGATATCGTGTTTAACTTGTTACAACCCATCTCTACTGTATAGTGTATCTCATAGGTATGGGCGTTATTTCACGTCTCTAGTTACAATAACTAGTTTCGAGTCACACATAAACACGTGATTTTTTGTAACTATAATACATTACAATGCAGTGATCGAATGAAAAGCGAGGAACGAAACAAAAGTACGTTGCGAGGGCATGACGCTGAATAAAGTATGAAGCACAGACTACTTAGAGATACTACGTATATATGAAGGGAAGTTTATTTGTGTTAGTATTTTATTATGTTAATGATGTTACTATTTGTAGCAACAAAAACTTATTAATTAAAAAAAACTTAAAGCTAACGTAACGTAATGTAACGTATTACTTAAGTAACCATAAATATTTTCGTTTCGCAAATAACTGTAAATAACGGTGATAAACGTGCGTACTTAATGTACGCGGTCTTTAAGTTCGCGACCTTTCTCGGCTCGCTGTCGGTGACACTCGTGAAGCTTTCTCAGAATTTCATGGTCAAATTGGCTCGCGACTCGCGGCTCCGGCGATGACAGACGGGCGAGTAAGCTCGCCGAGCCCAGACTTGCTCGCACGTCTATCACCCGTTTAATACTTCGACATAACCACCATGTTGAATCACCGAATAGAATTTGAAAAATAACTATAGTAGTTTTCAAAACAGGTGACGCGTTCCAAGTCTCGTTGGAAGATTACGCGAGTCATTCCAGTGCCCAAAGGCAGGGCGGGAGCTGACATCGGTGGATAGGCCGGTGGCGGTGTTGTCAACGCCGGCAAAGGTCTGACGCGTGGTGCCGGCGGTGGATGTTACGGTCGGGAGTAAGTCAGGGCACCAACTTGGGGCCTCTAGAATTCATTATTATGATAAACAATTTGCCGGAAGTTGCGCCTGTTTATTATTTGCTGATGACCTCAAGTTGCTGCTAGCGATTAGGTCCGAGTCTGATTGCGCCTACAGGAAGACATCGATCGAATAGTACAATGGAGCCAGGAAAAGAAACTGTACTTCAACGTATCCAAGTGCTCGTTGATGAGTTTTAACAGTGCTCGTGCGTCTCTGCTCTATGAGTACGTGGTGGACGCGTTGCTACTGCAATGAGGCACGGGGGTGCGAGACTTGGGTGTTTTCATGAGTCCCGATCTGACATTCAGGGAGCATGTAACCAGGATCTGTAAGAAGGCGTACAGAAACATGGGATTTGTTCTGAGGCAGACACAAAGCTTCACAAACATCACAGCAGTTAGGGTGCTGTATAATTCACTAGTCAGGAGTCATCTGGAACATAGTGCATTCATATGGGCTCCACATGAAGCTAAGTACTCTGTGATGTTGGAGCGTGTTCAGAGCAAGTTCACGCGCCATTTGTACAGGAAATTATATGGTGTATATCCGTTTTGCCCACTGATGTATCCCACTCTGTTTGTCCTGGGCATGGTTGGCTATAATCAACTGTATGTCCGACGGGAGTTTGCGCATTTTCAATATTGAATTTAATGACAGAAACGAATCGCTGCAAAACCGACTTCACGTAGTCTTGTCTGCTAGGGCAGACAAGACTACGTAAATACGTATACGTATACGTAAATTACACTCAAAATTACACTCTAGGGGTAGACCCCTAGAGTGTAATTTTGAGGGTAATTTAGCGCGCCTAGGCGCGGAGGGGTGGGTCGGCCCGCGAGCTGTGGAGCAGGTGGTTTGAAGGCCCGCCGCCGCGGCCAAGAAGCTGCGGGTGAGCGTGAAAACCATCTGCAACGATAAGCTCGCGTGGGGCTGCCCAAACCCCGCAGCGCCGGAGCCATAACAGAAACAATGCTTGCTGCATGTAGCATGCCTGCTTGCATGTTGCATGCGTGTTTGCACTCTGCATGCTTGCTTGCATGCCTGCTTGCACGCTGCATGCCTGCTTGCATGCTGCATGGCTGCTGGTATAATGAATGTTCGGAAGACGGCAACATAATACTTCGAACAAATGTTATTTCGGCTAAGTGTAACTTTGGTAAAAAGTTTTTCGACCAAATGAAACGTCGGAAAAAAAAACAAATTGATAATAGGTCAACTGATACAGTGGCAGACGAGACTTCGATGAAGTAAAAAAAACCGAAACGATAATAGTTGAAAAGTTTTAGGTGAAATAAAATTCGGTCAAATATTTTTCGTAACCAGTTTCGAGTTTCGACGCACTGGGTAACACATTTAACACAATCCTAAAGATGTCCTAAAGTCATTGGGGTAACATGACAGCTTAGGTAGCCTGTGCATGACAGTGACAACCATGGACATAATAGACAAATGACAAATTGACAATCACTCTGATTCTAGGCTGCTTTCCGAATTAGAAAATAATCGCTCACAGCGCTCTCAGCGATAACTTGCGTACCGAATTAGTTATCACAATTATGACAGCTGAGGGCTGTCAACAATTCGGAACACTCGTGAACGCGCTCACAGTCCTCGTAACATAAACATAACCTCAAACCTTGCATTGTTATTATTGTTGATATTCATATTATAAAGTGCTCCTGTGTTAACACATCAAATTAAAAAAAAAAACAAATTCATCAGTATATCCATCAATTTAAAAAAAAATACTGTTATTATGATCTATAATTATAACACAGTACAACTGTCAGTTTGACAGCCACATTGACAGCGCTCACGGTGATAATAATTTAAGGCATGGTCGGCGTCAGTGTTGTTATTGATACGGCAATTACCGTAATATACGGTAATCCACGTTTATTTTTCAGAAAATACGGTACACGGCAGGCCTTTCAATGCCGTATCAAAAAATACGGCAATTGGCTGTAAGTGAAACGAAACGTTTATAAACTAGCGCAGCAAAACGTACCACTCCCGGGAAATCCCGACTCGCACTAAAAACAGAGTTCTTATCGCCGTATCGCTTCATCTCTTTCACCTCAGTTGAAAATGAATGAGACAACATACTGAACTAAAATAAATTGTGTTATCTAGAGTCTGGCTAACGAAAGTTGATCATGAAAACACGCGCGAAATTAAAAAAATACAAGACTGTATCCCTAAATATAAGTGCTATAACACATGTCAACATGTTGATAATTGAATTTTAATTTCTTTTACTTAAAATAAAATTTCAAGTAATAACACGTGTTATCGCACTATGTAAAGGGATAAACACTCTTGTCATTTTTAAATTTCGCGCGTGGTTTCAGGATCAACTTTCGTTGGCCAAACTCTATGAGTCGAATTACGATTAGCTCTATATACACACTAGATAAACATGAATCTGAAGTGATAGAAACGATAAGAAACCTTTATGGAGAAGAAACAAATGAGGAATAAATATTTTTTAATTTAATACGGCATTTTAGTATTTTATCTCTTAAAATACGGCAAATCAGAATGTGACATACGGCAACCCAGATTTTTACGATAACAATACTGGTCGGCGTTATCGCAAGAAGCTAGGCTGGCTAATACGGAACGGGTTTCAGCACGCCCAAATCGATTACAGCGTAACTCGGAACGCACCCCTGGATTCTGATCTGATGACAGCATCACAGCACAAAGTTTGTTGTCTGGTTTGTTGGTACTAAAAAAGAACGAACTGAATTGTTTTGTATTTTAATTGCGTACAACTTGATATGTATGCGCACCGTGTTTTATTGTATTTCCGAAGCGATTTTAATTTAAAAACAATAGTACGTTCAATTTGATTAATAGTGATATCTAAAGCTGAGACAGATTTGTGTTCACAGTATTATATTTGTTATTGGAACTCCGACAAGTAAATATTAGTGCTTATCTTATAAAGTTTCCTTAAGACATCGTCCGCTTTTATCTAACAACATGAAGTACGAAGAGCCAGTACTGCAACGTGAATGGGAGACCAGTAAGGAGCAGCCTTGTGTCGATGTGGTAAGCTAGGGCTGCGCCCCTGTTCCGACGTGATTCATACGATTTCTTAAGTTATGACCGCCCCTAAGATGACCCACTGGCCTAAGTTCTTTCATATTAAGTTATTCTGTATATAATTTATATTACAGTTAAAAATATTTATTTCTCAAAAGACTTTCAAATTCGCTTCAAGAAAAAACATAAATAGGTTAAAGTTTAAAAAAATATTATGTGCCATCAAGCATATAGCCTACAATAAAATGTTGCTGTAAGTAATTATCTTAAAACTAACATTATAATAACACTTTGACTTAATACTTTTTGCATGTCAAACAAAACAAATCAGAAGTAGGTAGTTCTATGCAAGGAACAGCACAGAATATTATAATTTTAAGCAATTAGGGTAGGGTGCAGTTCAACAGTTGCAGCATATTTACTTAGGCCTACATTTACACCTCAGTGCAGAACAAAAACAAGTAAAAATAAAGTAAATAATATTGTAGATTTACATAGTTAATTGATTGAGGCATGACTTTGTGGAAATCCATTATAAAAAATATTTAAGGCTATGGTATAACTGGGTATAACTACAAATCAAGTGTTTTTATTTGTTTGTTACGCGTTCGCGCTAACACGGCTTAACGGATTTAGATGAACATGGGTAGCCCATGAGCCGGAGAAAGACATAGGCTACTTTTCATCCTGGATCGCAGACGGTAGTCGCGGGCAATAGATAATTATTAATAACTAGCTGAACCAGGTGGATGTCGGTTATCGCTACCAAAAGTAATCATGAAATTTTGATCCCGTTCCCACAACCCATGGGAACCTATTTCAACCTATTCCAGGGATAAAAAAGTAGCCTATGTCTTATTCCAGGCTATAATCTATCCCTGTAGCAAATTTCAGCCAGATCCGTTCATCCTTAAGAGCCTGATTGAATAACAAACATCCAGACATCTTCACAAACTTTCACACTTATTAGCTAAACCAGCGGTTCTCAAACTTTTTTGGCGACGGAACCCTTTTGGAAAACGAAATTTTTAATGGAATCTTAGAATAATCAAAACCGTTCGTCGTTTTTTCAGATGTTGCAAAACTTGTTTCACAGGTTCCAAGTTTCATTTTTTTTAGACGTAGGAGCAGTATCGCGTCTAAAAAGTAAAGCGCCTAGTTGTTGTTCCATTGTATCCTGCATAGACACGTGATTAAGCAAATGCCGCCTAATCTAAAATTAGTCTTGAGGAAACTGGGCTCCTCAAAGCCTCTGTGGGGGCTCCGCGAAAATACTGGTTCATTGTGACCAGTAATTTTGCGGAGCCCCCACAGAGTCTTTGTCGAGCCCAGGGGCTCCGCGGAGCACACTTATAGTAACACTGAGCTAAACAGTAGGCAAGACGGTGCAGGGGGAGGGTCGGCGATTGCATCAAGCGAAGTGAGGCGCTTGAATTTTATTCTCGCGTCCGTATTTTTTTTGCGATTACTCCTAAGATATTCGTTTAAATTATATGGTGTAAAAGAGTAAAATAATGTGCATGAAATAATTAAAGCCTCTTACTTATTTAAAACTAGCTGTGCCCGCGACTTCGTTCGCATGGATGTCGGAAAACAATAATATGTCGCTTAGAAAAGTTGTACCTTCATTTAATAAAAACTTTTTCCAAAAAAAACAACCGACTTAAAAAAAAAACACTAAAAAAGTGAAAAATAACTTTAATTTCGGAAGTCGGTGTCTTTGCTTTTTAATTTTCGTTTTTTGCCACCGACTTCCGAAATTAAAGTTATTTTTCACTTTTTTAGTGTTTTTTTTTGAAGTCGGTTGTTTTTTTTGGAAAAAGTTTTTATTTTTCACTTTTTAGTGGTGGTACCTACCCCATACAAGTTACTACCTGCTATGTAAATAACAGTGAAGGAGTCTAATAATGATATCGTCTACATAGACTGTGGGAAAAATACGTAATATTGAAGCTAGCGCAAGAACTACGCAAGCAAACTTAATAAAATTTATATGGGACCATCTCGGGAGTATACCCTTTCGAACTAAAAAATATTTTTTTAAATCGGTTCACAAACGGCGGAGTAAACGGTGAACATACATAAAAAAAAAAAAAAAAAAAAAAAACAATCATCCGAACGTAGTACCTCCTCCTTTTTTGAAGTCGGTAAAAAGGGGGAATCTTTCGACCAGGCCTGGTGATTTTTCCTAGTAAGAAACTGCCAAAAAACTTGTGTTTTTATTTAAGAAAATGCTTCTCTTTATAAAATATTAGCGGTGGAACCACCTGGAGCGTACACAAAAAAGTTGCTAGGGTTGCTCACACGCGAAAGAGCTACATAAAGTTGGCCGTGGGAAAAGCAACCAATACTAAGATCCACCCCCGCAACGGATAATGTCTGGCCCTGAGCTTTGTTAATGGTCATGGCGTAACACAGGCTGACGGGGAATTGCACACGCTTAAAACTAAACGGGAAATTATTGGAAATGAGAGGAATTCTTGGAATAAAAACAAAATCACCGGCGCCGCAACCTGTTAAGATTTCGGCTTCGATGACGTTTTGTTGGTGATTGGTGACTATGAGCCGAGTGCCGTTGCAAAGTTTGGGAGGACTTAAATTTCTGAGAAGAATTATTGGCACTCCGACTTTTAAACAAATTTTGTGTGCTGAAGGGATTCTAAGAACTCTACTGGATAGTGTGTGGCATCTTCTTCTTCGGGAACCGTATTTATCGATGTATATTGTTGGCTTTCCCCAGAAACATGCCAATATTTGTGTATTTATTGCTGTCCGATAGTCGAACAAATCAAATCAACCATAAGGCCTCTGCCTCGAATCTTGCGGGCAGCGGGGCGGCGGCGGCGGTGGCGGCGCGGGCGCGGCAGGATCTTATGCGTAAAATCAAATGGACCGGTTTTCGAAAACAGCGGCGCGGCAGCGGCGAGGCGGCGGGCAGCGAGCGGTGCACTCCATTCAAGCGGTGACCGCCCGCGCGTCTGCATTGCAGTGTTGTTGCCCACAATAAATTGAGCGTTAGGAATAAATTTGAATCAAAAAGATGTTGCCGCCATTGTTCAGACATTTCTTTCGCGAATAAAAACAAATATCTCGACGACACAATCGTGAACACAACACTACGCGGCTATAGTGACGCGCGATCTGCCCGCTAGTTTCGAGAACCCCGCTCCCGCGCCGCCGCCGCCGCCGCCCCGCTGCCCGCAAGATTCGAGGCCGAGGCCTTACACACGCCAACAACGATCGAATCGAATGAGCGGCGGTCACGAATCATACGAACAAATTACGAAGTATAGTACAGTTCGATTCAAACTTAATGGCGGTTCGGAACATGAGGCGAGTCGCTGCGCAGTAACAATTTCATGTGACAGCGGGGGTGAGGGGTGGGGTACTGCGCAGCTAAAAGCTAACTTCCGAGCCGCCATTAAGTTTGAATCGATCTGTAACGACTCGTTTCTTGACTTCTTAATTTGAACCTAATGAACGAAACCAACCAAAATAACAAATCAAAACCAATCAGATCATAGGAGTGAGGCGTATTTATCGTCACAGATAGAAATCACAGATATTATAAAATAGCAGATAGCAATTGCTCCTAACGATAAAAAATATCTGTTACTTAAAATCACACATCCTCAAGACTGTTACTGTTAAAACTTCGGATACGATTTTCGACTTTAACGAAAAGAAATAAAGAAGATATTCAATTGAGTCAATACGTATTTATCGTCTGTACAAAAATCACAGGCTGTGATTTTATAACAGATAGATACGAATTTCGACTTTAAATCAAAAGAAATAAAGATGATATTCGATTGAGATACGTATTTATCAAAAATCACAGGCTGTGATTTAATAACAGATATTGGATCTGTTATTTTTTTGTCACAGTCACAGTGATCAGATCACAGATATCGTGTTTCACCTGTTACAACCCATCTCTAAGATCAAATTACTTTCAACGAATGACAACCCAACCAACAATTTATTATTTATTAATTTATTATTATCGACACTAAAGAAGTCAAAAACAAAGATACCTACACTAAAAATTATTAGGAATATCTGGGCGAAAGTCATTCTTCGACGGAGACTCTTAACACCGCGATTCAGAAAATGACATTAAACGAACAACGCCATCTATCGATCACGAAATGATACTGTCAAAATATATGGGAAAACGTTCGAACACTCTGTAAGCTAAATAAACTATGTAGAAAAGTGAAAAATTAAAGAATAAATACCTATATTTTTTAAGAAATTAACATTTTCACTATTCTTTCATGATTATCAAGATTTGAAAGATAGGTAGCGCCACCTATCGCACTAATACTAAACTAATAAATAAACAACGCATCTGGAAAATTTTAATTAATCTAACTTTAGAGTTATATTCTATACACAATGTATCGCGTTAAGTTTCCGCGCAAAGAAAATGACAGTCATATAACAACACACGATCTCACAAACCTAGTAATTAAGAAGTAAGTTTCATTTCGCGTCAATAGATGTCGTTACGTGTATGTACATTACGTAATGAAAATTCCTTCTTGAACACTTTAAATTCATATATCTTTTGATATTTTGAAGCGATTGCGATGAAACAAAAACTAATTGAAGCATCGAGTTACACACGATATTTGAGTATAAAAGTTAACCATATTGATTTCGTACTTTTTACGTGAAAGTGGAACAATCAAACTAAAGAACATACAAACAGACAGACAGACAAACAGACAAAAATTCCAAAAATGGTAGAAATGGAATCTGTTGGTTATTCTTGGACAACCCACCAACTTTTTTTTTTTTTTTTTTCATTTTACAGAAACGCCTCGTCTACAGATTTATTATATGTATAGATATAGATATAGATAGATATAGATATAGAAGAAGATGATGGAGGAGCTCGTGGCTACGTAATAACAGCCGCACGGGTCGATCCATCAGGTTAAGCTACGCTTGCCGGGGTTGGTCCGTGGATGGGTGACCATCTTTACATATCGAGACTCCTCCGTGCCTCGGAAAGCACGTTAAGTCCGTTGGTCCCGGCTTTCATTTGTGGATCTTTGACAATCGTTCCGGGTCGTCAGAAGCCCGAAAGTCTGACAA
Organism: Lithophane socia; assembly: GCA_947522985.1. NCBI lineage: Eukaryota > Metazoa > Arthropoda > Insecta > Lepidoptera > Noctuidae > Lithophane > Lithophane socia. The sequence goes on along the minus strand of OX383262.1, from coordinate 16,918,333 downwards.
CCTGTCTTACCAAGGGGTATTGTTACGGCCCCGCCGCGGTACTTACTGCGGCCATGCCGCGAGTTGTCGCTTCGCGCCGCCAGGGGCGCCAGCGCTAGTGGCAACACGTCCTGGTGGTGGTAGTGGTCCTTCGAGCCGGATCACTGTTTCGGCTGTTGCCGCTGTGTAGGTACTTCGACATAAATAATAGACTGCTGCTGGTTAAACTATGTATTCTGAATAAAATGGTTTCTGTATGATGGTCGTAATGGATGAAGATGAATTATGTTGAATTTTGAGTGGTAAAAAAAGTCGAGTGGTGCGGCGCGACGCGACGCTCCCTGCGAGCAGTGTTGCCACTAGCGCTGGCGCCCCTGGCGGCGCGAAGCGACAACTCGCGGCATGGCCGCAGTAAGTACCGCGGCGGGGCCGTAACAGGTATCGTATTACCCATTTACTGTGTTGTGGAGGTCAGATAGGCAGTCGCTCCATGTAAAATACTGGTATTCAGCTGCATCCGGTTAGACTGGAAGCCGACGCCAACATGGTTGGGAAAAGGCTAGGCAGATGACTTATTTAAAATGATAAGTATTATTACCGTATTTGTGTAAATTTAGCTTTCCAAATACTGCTGTGGCGGTATCTACATCGCCACATGCGAACTTCGCATCAAAGACCTGACGTCACACAAAAATCCTGAGGTCACATAAATCCTGTATCGCGCAATTAGAGTTTACCGTGCAGTGGACATATATATGTCGTGGCGCGAGGCGATGGTGTCAACTCACACCTCGTACACTTTCTTATCAGCGTGAGACGAAGGCGTCAGTCACACCTCGGCTAACTCTCAAGATCACTGTGGTCTTTGTTAGCGCGCAGAGCTTGTTGATATTAAATAATGAATTATTGTTTCCGATAAGAAAGGCGACGACGTAAACCTTATTACGTCGAACGTGGCCGGGGGTCGGCTTGGTATTCCCGTGAGAACGTTTTAAGACGATAAGAGTCAGCATCAGAGGAGCCTGAATCAGGCAGTCAGTTCCTTTCAGACCACGAGACTGAGCGCGCAACTCGGACTCGTTGCGCCATTCTAATTAATTTAGACTTTTCTAGTTAGAGTGCTTATACGCGTTTCCTTTGGCCACGAAGTAGACAGATAGTTACATAATGAACAATTTAATTAATAATTGCCTTTCTGAAGATGATTGTGAGCCCGATAACCGTCTCGGCCGCTCCGACATATACAATAACCCAATATCAATCATTGGGCAGTTGCCCGCCAGACACAACACCCGTCTGGTAGGAGGATCCTCCCTTTTCTATGGTGGATGTGTGAACTTTACACCCTGTTCCTCATACCCCTAAATTGATGACCCCGAATATGAACGACAACGCAGCCTTCATCACTCCCGCAAGCGTTTAGTGAGGCGAGTCCCACAGCCAAGCCAACACCCGAGGCGTCAACGGGTATCCTGACCACCAGCATGCAGCGAACGCGCAATCCTGGTCATCACCCTCAATCACATCACCCTGAGCCACTGGGGAATCACCGCAATCACCTCTATCACCACAATCGCCGCAAACAGTTCCGACCCACCGCGAACAATGCGGCACCTGGTTCCGACTCACTGGGACCACAACTAGCACTGGCAAGCATCGCAAGATACAAGACTCAGCCCACTATCGACCTCCGGTCTCCGGAGGGGAGTGATGTGGCGGTATCTACATCGCCACATGCGAACTTTGCATCAAAGACCTGACGTCACACAAAAATCCTGACGTCACATAAATCCTGCATCGCGCAATTAATTAGAGTTTACCGTGCAGTGGACAAATGATAAATGATAAATGATTTATTTTTGTAAGTAGGTTTGTACAAACACTTTTACACGTCAATCACATTTTTTAAAACTAGATGAGGTCGGCGTTTCCTATCTGACTACTCTGAGAAGAAAGGCCGAAACAAACTCAGAGGTCACAGTCTCTTTTAAAGTCCAGACATAATCTTGGTCAGATTATGTGAAGACCATGTAGATTGGTGTCTGAAATGGTCTTTTGAGGAAAGAACCACACAGATTGAGTGGACCTGTCCAGTCAGTGCACGCATTTGTCAGTAATCGTGCAGCTCAACTCCGAATTTAAGGAGCTCAACGATTTGACGAACAATACCAAAGAAAGGACATTTGGTTAGGCCGCATAAATTACTCAAACTGCCAGACTATGATTAATTAAAATAGACAAATAGGGCGTTTGTGCACTACAAGGAATTTTACTGTCCGGCAGTCCGATTTTTTACGGTCCGATTTTGATAGCACCTTTATTTTGAAGCAGTAAGGTCTGTTTTTGTATTTCATGTAATACTGCTGCGTTCATATTTTTACTGCCGGACAGTAAAATTCCTTGTAGTGCACAAACGCCCTTATATACAAAAACCCAATATCAATCGCCCAATAGGTATTTTTTTTATTTGACTGTATAATCAATTTATTTTTAATGTTTTTCTAATTTAATTTATTATTGACATAATCTACTCATTACAATGTTTACTATATGAGTTGTATTGCAATATGTGGTTAGCTAGCGAACTCGAAAATTGATACATATTATTTATTTTACTTCAATGGTCCTAGTTTATCATATAACTTCCAGTTACATCTAAAAATAGCTAGGTATATGTAGGCGGGCACGCCCTTTGTGCCTGGAGGCTTTCGTTTTTTTTTATTGGTATATTGGCGTGTGCTAGCTGTCATATGGCTAATAATTAGATTTATGTTTTGTGTTGCGTAATGTAAATGATTTTGCATACTTTTGTATAGAATCATTTTTTTTCTAACTGAACATACAGCTGTGCTTCTGGGGAGTTTGTTGCGCCACTTCTTCGTCCCAGCGAATTTTAGCACCCCGACTGGGAGAAGCTGGGGTAGGTTAAAATATTTCAGAGAATGCAAAAGTTGTAGGAATGTATTCAGTACAAAGTCACGAGTCAATAAAAATACAGTATTTTAAGCATACTCCTACTTGTAATTTAGATTATAAAGGACTCCTATGCGAAATAGATTACAATTATCTGTATACGCAGATACCCTAGGGGGTCGATCTCTGGATTGAGATTCTGGTTTCTCGCATTTCGGGGAGGTTTGAACCCCCGAAACCCGCCCCCTGCCTACGGCCCTGGATACACAATTCCACCATACATCATTTTGTTATATCCCAAAGGGTTTAGGCAGCGTTTTCGTTGAAAGATCCCAGACGGCTTATTTTTTTCCGACACCTCCAACAAATATCATATTTTAGCCAATGTAGATATACAAAAACTTCACAAATTATATACTAAAACCTTCCTCTTGAATCACCATGTATTAAAAAAAAAACAACCGACTTCCAAAAAAAACACTAAAAAAGTGAAAAATAACTTTAATTTCGGAAGTCGGTGTTTTTGCTTTTCAATTTTCGTTTTTTGCCACCGACTGACTTCCAACAAAAACGCAAAAAAAGTGAAAAATAACTTTAATAGGATAAGGATATTATGATATGTATGGATTAGAATGGATTTATGGATTAGGTTTAATTTTTCTCCATAACGGTTTTAACAAAAAAATATTTGCATTTTTGGTTAATACCAATTCCAATAAAAAAATTGGTAACAGGGCAGCGACGATGTGACACCATCGGATGCGGCGCTCGGCGCTCTGCTGGAGGACGCCGAGCCGGCAGACGCTGACGCAGAGAGGCGCGTGCGGCGCCTGGGCAGCCGCCTCGCGCGCCTCGACGCGCTCAACGTGGGCGGCATGCTGGCCGCCGCCACCGAGAGCGGCGGCGCCGGCGCCGCGCTGGCCGAGCGGCTCGAGGCCGGCCTGGGCGCCGGCGCCGCCCTGGCGCAGCGGCTGCGGCGCTACGACGAGCTGGCGCGCGCCGCGCCCGCTGCGCCTCATGCGCGCTCGGACGCCGCGCGCGCCGACGCCAATGCGCGTCTCTTGCTGGCCGAGCTTGGCGACGTTTACAGCTGGCTGGACGCGCCACCGCTACGTGACCTGGACTCGCTGGCCGAGGTGTCGTTGACGTCGGCGGAGGGCCGCGCGCGCGCTCTGGCTGCGGGCGAGGCCCTGCGCGCCGCGCTGCGAGCCGAGGCGGCCGCGCCCGCGTCGCGTCGCCGCCTGGCCGCCGTGCGAGAGCGCCTGCGCCGCCTCACCCGCGCGCGCGACCAGGTGAGGCGCAACTTGTACAGAGCTCACATGAAGATTGTGGTCGGTCCAGTAACTAGGCAGTTTCTCAACATGGTATAAAACATGTGCCCGTAGCTGGCGGCGGCGCTGGCGCGGCACCTCAACAACGCGCTCATCCACCTCGGCAACGAGGCGGCGCACGAGTCGCGCGCACACCGTCACCACGCCGAGCTGCTGCCCTACGCGCCCTTCATGCGCTGGCTCAAGGACATGGACGAGAAAGCGTTCGACGCGCTGGCCAAGGTGTACGTGGGCACGTGGGCGCGCGTGTACGAGCGCGAGGTGCGCGCTGCGTGCGAGCAGGCGCGCGCCGGGCTGGCCAGCGCGCCGCCCGACCGCGCCGACGAGCCGCTCGACACCGTGAGTGAAGCGCCACTGCGACTAAACTGGCTGTCACAAATGATTCTGCCACCGCTCAACTCGACGCTCCGTTTGTCGGCAGGTGCTGAGTCTGGTGGAAAGCTTGTGTAATGCCGAGCAAGACTTCTGCGCGCTATTCTTCTTTTTGGACATCGACATCAAGGTGACATCTCGATTGGCGGCAATCTGTAGCGGCAGATTTTCGCTATGTGGGGAGTGATATGAAGATTCGAATAACGTTGTTTCGACACCCACAATTTCCAAAAAAAATTGCGGGTGGTACGCCAGTTTGAAAACACATTGAATCGTAAACCGCTATATTGAACGACGATGACGTTATCGCGAACACGCCATGGGAAAAACTTTTTGAATGTTACGCTAGTATCGAAATCCAGTGTTGCGTTAATCGAACTCACGACCCCGAAGAGACACATCGCAATTTTTTTAGAAATAGCGTGCGTGAAATAACGTCATTCGAATATTAATATCACTCCACGCGACTTGCTATGAAGCCAAAAGTTTCATTTCAGAGTGAAGGCGGTGACGGCGAGCGGAGCGAGGGCGGCGAGCGGGGCGAGGCGCGGCGCGCGGGCGGCGAGACGCGGCGCTTCATGTGCGAGCTGTTCCCGTCGCTGGAGAGCGACCTGGTGGCGCTGGTGGCGCACGTGGAGCGGCACGACCCCTAGTAGGTGCCGGCGGCGACGCGGCTCGCGCGAGGGTCCCGCCTTACGAGAGTGTCTCTGTGCAGCGGAGCCATGCGCGCACTGGCGTGCGTGGGGCGGCGCGTGCTGGGCGCGGCGGAGGGCGCGGGCGGCGCAGGGGGCGCGGGCGGCGCCGGGGGCGCGGGCGGCGCCGGGGGCGCGGGCGGCGCCGGGGGCGCGGGCGGCGCCGGGGGCGCGGGCGGCGCCGGGGGCGCGGGCGAGGCGCGCTGGGCGCGCGCAGCGTTGGCGGGCGTGGCGGTGGCGGCAAAGCGCGGCGCGGACCGCAGCGTGGCCGAGCGCCTGGCCGCGCTGCCCGACGCCGTCAAGCAGGTGAGCTGGTTATATCGTAGAAAAGTTGTAGAAAAAATGAACATGCCCAGTTTCTGAGGTCCTCAGATCCACCCGCGATTGGTTCGATAAATAAGGAAGCCGATTTACAACAAGTTCTACTTATTCTGACTGAGAGACTGAGTTCGAAAACGCTGATGACACAAAAAATTCAAAGTCAAAACGTTTATTGCAAAATATGGACTGAATGTCAAACAGGCGGCCAAGAAGCCCAAGTGTGGTCTGCTGAGCTTCCTGCAGGAGCTGGAGGCTCTAAGTGCCGCGTGCGAGCGCATCTTCGTGTCGAGCGGGCGCCGCGCGGACCTGGACCGCTGGTACGTGGCGCTGGCCGGCGCCATGATGCACGCCGTGCAGCACGCCGAGCACCCGCGCACGCCGCGCGCCGTGCTGCACATGGGTGAGTGAGCCAGTGTGTGTGCTGGGCCGCTGGTGAGTGCCGAGTGCCGCGCGCGCTACTCGGACGCGCTGCGCGCCTACGTCACGCAGTACTATATTCTCCCATGCTCCCCTTAGAGAACTACCACCGGCTGCACGGCGTGCTGTCGGCGCTGCGCGTGGGCGCGCTGGAGGCGCTGCGGCGCGAGTGCCGCGCGCGCTACTCGGACGCGCTGCGCGCCTACGTCACGCAGTACTATATTCTCCCATGCTCCCCTTAGAGAACTACCACCGGCTGCACGGCGTGCTGTCGGCGCTGCGCGTGGGCGCGCTGGAGGCGCTGCGGCGCGAGTGCCGCGCGCGCTACTCGGACGCGCTGCGCGCCTACGTCACGCAGTACTATATTCTCCCATGCTCCCCTTAGAGAACTACCACCGGCTGCACGGCGTGCTGTCGGCGCTGCGCGTGGGCGCGCTGGAGGCGCTGCGGCGCGAGTGCCGCGCGCGCTACTCGGACGCGCTGCGCGCCTACGTCACGCAGTACTATATTCTCCCATGCTCCCCTTAGAGAACTACCACCGGCTGCACGGCGTGCTGTCGGCGCTGCGCGTGGGCGCGCTGGAGGCGCTGCGGCGCGAGTGCCGCGCGCGCTACTCGGACGCGCTGCGCGCCTACGTCACGCAGTACTATATTCTCCCATGCTCCCCTTAGAGAACTACCACCGGCTGCACGGCGTGCTGTCGGCGCTGCGCGTGGGCGCGCTGGAGGCGCTGCGGCGCGAGTGCCGCGCGCGCTACTCGGACGCGCTGCGCGCCTACGTCACGCAGTACTTCGGCCGCCCGCTCGAGAAGCTCACGCAGTTCTTCGAGGTGAGCTAGCGCGTGTGTGTGTGTGTGTGGGCGCCGAGTGACGGGCTATTGTAACTTCAATTTTTTATTAGTATCTTTTGTGGACATGAATCTATTCTGATTTTGTTTAGATGTTGTAATACAAATCTTGTCATTTGGTTTAAGTAGGTTATCGCTATTTTTTTTCTATTCTTTTTTATTTTGTAAATGTTAGAACGTTGTGGGCCTTCTAGACTCATAGATGCTTCGATTTTTTTACCATTTTCTATTTAGTTAAGTACCGGTTACTTGTTGACAGGCATACACTGTCCCCTCATACCTATTAACAGTGTAATTTGAAAACATCATTATGTGAATTAATAGTATAGTGTTTGCCTAGGGAGCAACCAACTATTTTAAAGGCGAGAGTGTTTCTTTGAATCCAGAGCGGAGCGAAAGATTCTAGAGTAGAATCCCGAGCAAAGCTGCGCTCATGATTCTAGAGTAGCATAACGAGCATACGAATGCGATGGATTCAAAGTACTTCACTCGAGCATAAAATAGAGGTGCTCCCGAGGTGGACAATCTCATTTTTATCACCCTCTATGAGAAAATAAGTAAGTGCAAAAGAGTTTATATAATATTTTCATTCCCAGTACTTGAGGAAGACACATTCATCCTAACTAATATTATAAATGCGAAAGTGAGTTTGTCTGTTTCGCTTTCACGCTTGTACGGCTGACTGAATGGATTTATATGAAACTAGCGTTCGAAGTTCGTTAGCAATAAAACGAATACTTCATTAAACGCGTTATTAATTACCTACTCTAGATTTAGATTTTGATCAATATCAGTATTAATATTATTTCCTCGCACAATGCATAGGAAAACATTGTATGATACACGTGCGTAAGATGATTGAAAGCACCTACTTTCCACACTTTACCATAAATCACTATCGATAAGCATTGTCAATATAAAAGCTGAAATTTTAATGGTTGTTTTTCCGCAGCGAAATGATTTTGTCTTGGTATCAGAATTGATTTATAAAAAATGGCAGATTTAGAATTGTGATAAACGAAACTCGAAAGCGTTCTCGAACCAATAGTAGATAGTAGGTAATAAAGCGCGAGCGCCCGACTGACTGCGCGAGACAGGCGCGAGGGACGCGCGGTCGTTGACCCTCGCGGTACAGCTGATAATTACCTACTCCTGAGTTAACGAAAGATAATTTGTTATTTCAATTTTCCCCTTTTACGGGCTTAGGACCGTCATAAATACTTTTTTTACCTACAACTTACCGAACATGAAAAACAAGTTCACTTATTACAAAAAATAATTTTATGAATTAGGTCTGTGAAGTATTTAAGGCGTATTTAACAATTGGAATCAACTTATTTACAATGATTTTAAATAGCTAACCTACTTTTGCCCATGCCCAAGAACTGCCCATGATCGAGTAGCCGCAGTGTCGCCGCTACGATCGTCCGGGCCTGTGGAACTTAGGGGTTCAAAACATCGCGAAGACGGAGCGCGGACGGAGGACTCCGCGTAAAGTCCCCAGGCAGCGAGGGAGTTATAACGAGCCCTAGCGTACAATTGTGCCATTGCGACGTACTCCAAATTTGAATAATTATAATGCCGATCCATTTTTGCAAATCACTTTCGGATCGCACGAATCGTGCGGAACGATGCACGTACGACGGTCGCCGCGCGACAACTGGCGACAACTGAGCGAGCCGGGGCCGGCGCGGGGCGGGTTGCGTGGGCGCTCGGCGCGTGCGTGTAGACTAGATTGCTGTATCACTACGCGAGATAGCTTATTTTGCTCTGAACATTTACAAATCGCTCTTCGCTTTGTCGGCACCGCGCAGCCGCGCATGCGGTTCGAGTAGGTACGTAATATTTTTTTTTTTTTTTTTAAAAACGTTGCCCCACACTAAGAATTTCTTCCTGTATCGTGGGTGCGTTTACAAACATAGAAACTCACATACACTAACACCCAGACCCGGAACAACTACTTGCAGATCATACAAATATTTGTTCCGTGTCTAGTGAACTACTATTGTTTCTCACGCTTTCGAGTTGATGCATATTTTTCATAGATATCCGTGATATTTTTTAAATTATTTTAAAACATAAATATTAGTATTTTATATGTTTAACTCTATGATTCAATAGTACTACTTAGGGCAAATTGTTTTGCCGCGGGAAAACAACCATTTCAGCGTGTATATTGTACGGTGAAACCATACACTATTGACGACTAAGCATTTTTACGTTACCTCATTAATTAATATTAATTGACCAAGTAGTACTCGATTAGCGGTCATCGCGTGTGCTCCCCTCGCTCCTTTATATTATAACCTTTGGTCCGTTAAATACATTTATTTTAAACGCAGCAGTATCATTGTCTATCTTCCAAGTACTTCCAACCTTCTACATAATTATATATTGTAAAAGATCAAAATCAAAATCTAGAGTAGGTAATTAATAACGCGTTTATGAAGTATTCGTTTTATTGCTAACGAACTTCGTTCCTGACGGGGGTCGACCCACCCCCTTGCCCCTTCTCACGTATGATTTCAAACAAGAACAACGTCGGGGTGCTAGTATAAAGCACTAGTGCGAACTGCGAAAAGATGGCACTTTCCGAATAATTTGGCTGCTTTGAAAACACTCTTTTCGAGCACATGCATTGTAAAAAATATTTTTGGCGCTGCTGTGTGTATACAGGGCGTGTCGGAGGCGGTGGCGCAGGGCGTGCGCGAGGACGAGGTGTGCTACCGCGCCGCCTTCAGCAAGCACGAGCTGCGCCGCGTGCTGGCCATGTACCCCGCGCAAGAAGGTATACCAGCACTACTGTACCACTGTACCAGGCGTGCGCGAGGACGAGGTGTGCTACCGCGCCGCCTTCAGCAAGCACGAGCTGCGCCGCGTGCTGGCCATGTACCCCGCGCAAGAAGGTATACCAGCACTACTGTACCACTGTACCAGGCGTGCGCGAGGACGAGGTGTGCTACCGCGCCGCCTTCAGCAAGCACGAGCTGCGCCGCGTGCTGGCCATGTACCCCGCGCAAGAAGGTATACCAGCACTACTGTACCACTGTACCAGGCGTGCGCGAGGACGAGGTGTGCTACCGCGCCGCCTTCAGCAAGCACGAGCTGCGCCGCGTGCTGGCCATGTACCCCGCGCAAGAAGGTATACCAGCACTACTGTACCACTGTACCAGGCGTGCGCGAGGACGAGGTGTGCTACCCCGCGCAGGGTATCCCAGGCGAAGAGCCCTTTGTGCCTACTGTACTGTCCAATTCTCAACAGAAGAACATAGTTTACGTGATTGATGAGTTAGGGTTTTGACAAAAACCCTAACTCATCAATCACGACACATTCCGAAATTAACGATCAATGAGATCGTGGAAGTCTTGGGACTTCAGGGTGTCTTAATAAAAGTTAGACCACAAAGTTGTCGTTTGGTAGAGTGATGTGAGGGATGAGTGAAATTATTTTGCCGTTTTTTTTGTTTGTGACTCAAGGTGAAATAAAAGTATTACGCGTTCGGCCAAACCAAGAAAAATTAAGAGTCCACGTAGCGAGGCTAATTCAGTAAAAAGGCCTGCTATAACGATGGGCCTACATTGTTGCGTTATCACGAGCTAAACTTCGCGCGCACTCTCTCGCTCACCGCTCGACGTCTCGCTGAGCAACAGAGTGCGCGCGAAGTGTAGTAGTTCGCGATAATGCGACAATGTAGCCGCAGTATAAGGAAAATCTGATGAGAGGTTTATTTCGTATCCAATATTAGCATTGGAAATAACAATATCAAATGAGGGCTGTAACTGTAACAACTGTACGCGACGCGAGTAGGTGCCGAGCAGTGCGCGTTGAATGAGTAGACTCGAAGTGTGCCCAGGATCTTATGTCTAGCAGTAGAGTGCTATAGGCTGATGACGAGAATGTGTTGGCAGTGCGCAAGTCGCTGCATCGGCTGTACCGCACGGTGGAGAAGCACCTGAGCGAGGAGGGCGGCCTGCTGCAGGTGGTGTGGCGCGCCATGCAGGAGGAGTTCATCGCGCAGCACGTGGCGCTGCAGGTGAGTGCACGCGTCGTGACGTGACGCGGCGTGTGTGTGCGTGCGCAGGCGTGCGGCACCGCGTGACGTGTGTGTGCGTGCGCAGGCGTGCGGCACCGCGTGACGTGTGTGTGCGTGCGCAGGCGTGCGGCACCGCGTGACGTGTGTGTGCGTGCGCAGGCGTGCGGCACCGCGTGACGTGTGTGTGCGTGCGCAGGCGTGCGGCACCCCGTGACGTGTGTGTGCGTGCGCAGGCGTGCGGCACCGCGTGACGTGTGTGTGCGTGCGCAGGCGTGCGGCACCGCGTGACGTGTGTGTGCGTGCGCAGGCGTGCGGCACCGCGTGACGTGTGTGTGCGTGCGCAGGCGTGCGGCACCGCGTGACGTGTGTGCGTGGGCACGCGAAAGTGCGCAGGCGTGCGGGCAGCGAGTGACGTGTGTGTGTGTGCAGGCGCGCATCGCGGCGTGCTACCCGGCGGCGGGGCTGGCGCTGCCGCTGACCACGCAGCACATCCTCGACGCCTTCTCCGACATCGCGCGCGAGCACTGACCGCGCCACACTAACCGCGAGCACTGACCGCGGGCGTATGCGATGTACCGACGCGTACTATGTAAGTAGGTATACTGCTGTCTATGTACTGCAAACTAGAATCGATTCAACTTGCAATGTTTGATGTTGAATTCTTATCAGTATACTGTAACAGCTATATTGTAAGAAATATTATTTATTACAATATTATAAATAGTCTTGTACTTTAATACCTAGATACTTTAGCAATGTAACTAGATATAATGATGTTAACATTTCTAGATTTTGATAGTATTATAAAATTGCATATACTCATGAATATAGTTATTTTGTCATGTTCTCCTTATTCAACACCGAGGCTACGTTCAACTAGCGTTGTTCAGTACGATAATACTTACAATAATAATGTTGGGATCAGATCACCAACAGCCCGCGGTTCATACTAGAGATGTTACGGAGGTTGTTTCGGAGTCGGCACTTGAACTTTAGTCGGAGCAGAAAAAAGTTTTCGCGGTGTGTCTGCAACTCTGCATTGCCTTGAGTATGTGGAGGCATGTACGCAACTACGCACGAACGAACAAAACATGGGGAACACGAACATCGAACACGGAACATTTGGTTCGTACGTAAGACGAAACAAAACGATCGTTGCGATCCAATGGCGAATCCATGGTTACTAAAGAGAGCAGAGAGGTTGAGCGGGAGCACAATTCGAACTATGTTCGTGTTCGCTTTGCTAATTTACGGCCAAACGTACGAACCAAATGTTCCGTGATCGATGTTCGTGTTCACCATGTTTTGTTCGTTCGTGCGTACTCGGCTTAGGGTCAGTTCAGACTGCGACGTGAAGCGACGCGACGCTGCGCGCACTTTAACAATTATTGAACTTATTTTCTTCTCGAAAGGGTATACTTTCAGTGCGAACGTTGACACGAGTGTCAAAGTACGCGTACGTACAAAATATTCATTATGAATTGCATTATAATAACACTGAATTTAAGTTGTAACCGGTTTTCGGTGTATGAAAGGCATTTGGAAAGTTCCTAAATCCTTTTTTTACAACCTTATTGTCCTTTTTTTCTTGATATTATTTATTGCATGTCATAATCAGAGTTGGGCAAATTGTAATCAGACATTTTGTAATCATCAATCAAGATTACAGATTACGGAAATTAATCAAGAAAGTAATCATATCGGTGATTAATGATTATTAGTTTGTAATCGTTATTTTGATTACTTTTTTGATTGATGCATACTAACTACATTTAGGAATTCGAAAAATAAAATCATTAACATTGTAAATCATCTTTATTTTTTGATCAGTCTCATGAATTAATTTTTTTTAATAATTATTATACTTAAGAAAACAATCAAGAATTATTTTTATGTGTGCCATGTGTGGCTTAAATTAGATTTTAAAAGCACCCTCTTTTCAAACATCTCATCCGAAAGTCTGTGTGATTTAGGTAAATTGGTCATGGTCGCATATGAGAAAAGTCTTTCGACAGGACCCGATGACGGAAGAGGTGTGTTATATTTTTTAAAAACACATTTAATTTCAGGGTATCGATTTAGCATCGATACATCCCGATCCTTGTCCGCTAAAAAATGAGAAATAATGGCATCTGCCTTTGAGCGTTGTATTTGGTACATATCTCCCGAATCAGGCTCTGAAGAATCAGTGTCAAACTCAAAATAGCTGTCTTCATATATATTATTAGGTGTGACTTGAAGCGTTTCAGGTGCCTCATGGATTTCCTTGATTACAGCTCCTTTAAAAATAGATTTGATTCTGGAATAGTATTCTATATTAACACAAGCAAGCCATTTGTCCTTGAATCTGGGGTAAGACATTGCAGCAACTGCTGCATTTTGAGCTACTTTTGAGGAGAAATCAAAAAACTCTGCAAATCGCGTTTCTACGCTCTCCAAATATTTCTTTACCAACATTTGACAAAAAGTAAGAGATTCTTTATTCAGTTTTTGCAACTTTTTGCGCAAAGATACTAAACATGGCAATAATATACCGTAATACATGTCTTGTTCGCCTTGTAATATATCCAGGGCCTCTGCTATTGGTTTTGAACAACGCAAGTATTCCTTTATGTAATGGAAATCATTATCACGTAAAACGTTTGTCATTCCTAATGCCACGTGCAGCTGTACACTCTTCTCCTGTATTGATGCAATTTGTTTCAGTGAATCATAAAGGCTGTTCCATCTAGTGATTCCCGGTTTGGAAAGGGTATGACCAACAATGTCAAGTATTATTTCAGCCGATTTAGGCCGGCCGGCGGAGTTCCACAAGTTGTTGCATTTTTTAATAACTTGATTATGAATATTGCCAATACTTGTGTCGTTATTTCGTAATACTTTATTGGCGTCCGTAGTGGCACATAAGTTTAGCTTGTGTGCACAACACCTTAAATGTACAGGCAATTCTAGTATTATTGACTGTGGAATAATATTTTCGTCAAAAGCTAGCGGATCAACTTCATTATAAGTACTAAAGTGTGCCACAGAAATGACCTCGATGTGAGAATCTTCTTCGAGGATAGAACTTTCTGCGGGTTCTGAATTGTCATCAATGTTATGAGTAAAATTTTCACAATTTTCCACGTCTATGCCAAACTCTTTAAATGCTTTTACAAAATTACTACCGTTATCAGTAACTGTAGCCAGCACTTTCCGGGAGTCGAGACCAAATTCAGCATGTACTGCTTCAAGTAAAAGAGCTATACGGTCGTAGCTGTGCGTACCTGAAAATCTTCGACAAGCCAGTGTTTCCGACTTCCGTTTCAGATTTGTGTCGAGCCAGTGTGCGGTAACGCCCAAAAAACTTCTTGTTTTTGCCGACCAGATATCGGCAGTTGTGCAGACTTCATCTACATCGCGCAATTCACTCTTGATTTTTGTAATTTCCTTATTAAAGTAATCATCAATCAATCTACCCAAAGTTCTTCTACTGGGAACGTTCAATCCTTTTGCAGAGATATTTAAATCACCAAAGATTTTTTTTAAAAAGTGATCGTCTATTGCTTGTAAAGGAATCATAGAATGAACAAAAAACTTTAACATATTTTCATTAAATTGGTCCTGTGAAATCGTTCGATCAGTAGGTACATCACTAGTACTACCATCTCTAATATCTGGTTGCAGTTGGTTGGATGTTCTAGGAGACCGTTTATTTTTTTTCATAGTTTTCAAGTAACTCTGATACTCGTTGTGTGTTTCTTCCCCGTGTCTTCGTTTGAGATGAGTTACAAAATTTGATGAAGAATTATTAAAACCACTAATTTTAACTAGTTTTGGCCGACATAATGTACAAATTGCCACTTTCTTTTTGCTCGTAGACTCCGATTCTGAATACGTAAAAAATTTTCCATCAAGAATGCATGGTAATGTCTCAAGTTGTTCATGGTGCACGGTTTCCGATTCTGAATTAGTAGATAAAGACGAAAAAGAACTTGACGCCATTTTACAATAAATACTGATTTTACAATAATAATGTTTAAACACCAAAACACATAGGCCAATACGTCACGGTTTAGACTCGTGAATCAATTTACGTTTATATCCTTGCGCACTATTATACAGACTGACTGCTTGCGCTATGGCAAGAAGCGGAGCGCAGGCGGCGGACGATTGGCTTACCGGCCGTACCCCGTACCCCACCCAACTCCCGCACCCCGCGTGCCGTATCTTCGAAATGCAATTGAGCACGCAGAAATTCTTTTTCGAATTTACTTAAGGATTTAAATAACGAAAGAGTACAAAACGTCCATGACATCCAAATTGGATCAGAAGTTTTTAGAAAAACGCAGACATACAAGATACATACTGATTGAATATAGAACCGCATTTATTAAAAATATGCTTAAAAAATTAATCAAATCTACCCATGTAATTAAGATTACTGACTATTGTAATCAAAACTAATGATTACAAATGTAGTCATGATTGAAAGTAATCAAGATTAAAAGTAATCATGATTGATGTATTCATGATTACTTTCAATCAGATTATTAATCCGATTACAAAAGTAGTTGATTACGCCCAACTCTGGTCATTATCAATATTTTAGACAGTTGTCTAGCCATATTTCATATATCCATACAGTAATATTGCCAAATTAATCAAAACGGCGAAATATTTGACACTATTTGCGACGTTGCCCATTTTCAGCGTAAACGCTCTTAAGGCGAAAGCTTTAGGGGGGGGGGGGGGGGGGACAAAATGATGAATAGAACTACAACTACTATGGCAGCTCTTTTGAAATCGTGGTGTGAAAAAAGTTGTGGCGATGTTTCGCAGGACGGACCTAGACGCTAGTTATTGGAACACTTGAATATTAATAATTTCTAGTGGTCCAGTTTGAATATTTTGAAATGTATGCGATGATAATACAATCATTTCAATAATATATATGGTACCATCGAACTGATCTGCCTGGACGCTAGATAACAGAACTCTTGACTAGCTCCTAGTATAGGTACCCATCGAGTGTGGGCTCATTAGATGTGTCTTAACGAGTTCTGTTCATTTTACGGGATGACGATGACCTGCTTCATATACGGTCAGTAAATTTCGACTCCCAGAATACATACTTCGTCCTATTGCTTGCTGACTGAACCCGACAGTGCGGACTCTTGACGCATTGCGCTCCATATTACGTATAGGTGAGGGTGGAAAGCATGCACCTGTCCATGAGTTTCGTCCTTTTATTAGGTGTTTTATTCACCAATAGCTCTTCTAGGCGTACAGTCATCCATAATAATCGCAAAAACGTACTTACGTGCTAAAAAAAAACATTGAGTTTGGGTGGAATTTCAGAACTTCGTTATCTACCTTCCAGGCCAGCCATCAGGTGCTCTACATTAGATACAATGAACAGGACTCGTTATGAAACGTCTAATGAGCCGACACTCTGTGGCTTCATAGACATTCAAAGGTTCCAGGTCAGTCATCAGGTAAGGTAAAATGAACAGGACTCGTTGAGACACATTTCTAATGAGCCCACACTCGATGGGTTTCTAGTAGCTATTCAATAGTTCCGTTATATAGCGTCCAGGGGCCGT
The DNA here is from genome assembly GCA_947522985.1 of Lithophane socia. Classification (NCBI taxonomy): domain Eukaryota; kingdom Metazoa; phylum Arthropoda; class Insecta; order Lepidoptera; family Noctuidae; genus Lithophane; species Lithophane socia. The sequence goes on along the minus strand of OX383262.1, from coordinate 16,901,842 downwards.
AGTATGAAATATGAATACCATCATTATTCCACTGCGTAAAAAGGATGGTGCTATCGGCCTTGTATAGCTCCGTCTCTCACTCACACTGGAAAAATGATGGCATTAACACGTCATAATAAGGCCTCTAGTCCATAATCAGACCAGCTCAGTGGTTCCATATTATCATCAGAATGCATACATTTGCAAATATTCAAACTATGATCATCAGAAATGATTAACTATTCAAAGGATCCTTAATTATCTTCGTCCAGTTCAGCCCTGCGAAACATCGCCACAACTTTTTTCACACAGCGATTCGGAATGAGTCGCCATATTAGTTATTGTATTATATTAAAATACCTTTCTAATGACACATGTGTGGTTGTTATTAGTGCTTAGATCGGCTTCTATACATTCTTCTCATACGATTCTTCTTTTCTTACGTTGTTTGCAATTTGCAGGTCAGTATCAGATTGTAGTTAGTTAAAATATGATTCGCGCCCGTAACAAATATGGATTTACAGAATTTGCATTAGAATCAGCAAAACATTGAGATCAGATTTGTAATTTTTTATTTTTTTATTGTTAATATCTATTATTCATAGAACTGAAGGATGTTTTTTCTGCAAATCTTTTGCAAAATAGTTTTAGTAAAAGCTTCCTTGGCAAGGATGCTTAGACACAATAAAAAAAAAAACAAAGTACTTATTTATATTGATTATATTATACTATCACATTGATATTGCCAGTTTTTGTAATTGTCAGTGTTGTGAAGGGAGCAGTGACGTGAATGCTGTGCAAGTACCATGTGTCCCACAGTGTTGTTTTACAAAAGCTGAACATCTTGATCTATGCATTCACTGCAATGTTTAGTCCAGGGACTTAGGGGGCGAGTAGTTCAGGTACACTAGTCCGGAAGTCTTAGCCTGAAACAAACAATTCATATTTAAACATACATCCTACTTTTAACCGACTTCAAAAAGGAGGAGGTTCTCAATTTTTTTTTGTGTGCTTGTTACGCGATTACTCCGCCAATTATGAATTGATTTTGATGATTCTTTTTTTGTTTGGTAATTGGTAGGTCATGCTTCAGAGGTGGTCCCATATATTTTTTTTTAACTTTGCTTGCGTAGATTTTGAGTAAGCTTCAATATAACGTATTTTTCCCCTACTAATGATGTGGACGATGTTTTAAGATAGTCCGTCACTGACATGTTGTCCGTTGACAGTCAACAAAACATGCTTAAATCTCTGGTTCCTGTCAAAAATTGTATGGAACATTCGACTGAAAATAGAGATTTCAACATGTTGTCTTGAATGTTTCGCTAGTGCAAACGCACGGTTAGGCCTCATTTATGGAGACGCGGGGCGTCGCGCGTCGCGTGCTGCGTGGCGTTTCGCGGCGCGTCAGTCGTTTTTTTCTGTTTACGGTGCGGTGATGCGTGAAGCGGCACGCATCACACGCGTAACCACTAGCATTATGGCAATATACGATGTTGCTCATAGAGATGTGAGACGGGAACAGTGGCAGTGCCCGCCGCTCGGCTGCGCCCGCCGCGAACCCTCGAGCGTGGAGCGAAGCGCGCGGCGGACACCGCTGCGGCGCACGCGGGATACTCGATTAAACTAGTTTTAGGTTAGCGAGAGATGGGAGCGCACACGTGTCGCAACTTGCAAAGTCGATCATATCGTACTCCATTACGGTGACTAGGTCTCCGTTGTGCGATTTCCAAATAAGACTGGCAGAAGGTTCCGCCGCGGGCATCGCTTCATCGAAAATTTCCGCTGCGTACGCCGCCGGCGCGATAAACACCGCGTGTGACGCATCGATGACATCCGCGGGCTCCACCGCAAAAAACGCTCCATTTCAAGCAAACGCATGTAGAATCACTTCTCCGTAACACACACCCATACAACTCACACTCATATGCGCCAAAATTATGTTTGTTTGAATTCAGTGCGGGCCGCGCTGCCTAAAGCAACGCGTGACGCCCCGCGTCTCCGTAAATGCGTTCATTCCCAGTCGCCCCCGCGGGGATTGCCACCGGAGGCAAATGGGAATAAAAATTCCCAGTTGCCACCGGCGCGGCGGCGGTGACTGGGAAGTCATTGCCCCCACTTCAGTTTCGCTGTACATTGCTTTCTTTTTCATATCTATGAATGCAGTTTAACCTTTTCACCGCCACGGACTTCCGTGCCACCGTGAAGTTTTGGATTTCCGTGCCACCAGCGCCACGCCTTCATTAGAAGTTCTTCATTTTAACTATCTTATAAAAATAAATTTACTATATTTAAAAGCTTTGTTTCCTGTTATTATTTAATATAGCACTGTCTAAAACCCTGCTTTCTAGTTTTCCACACAAAAGAAGGCCTTAATTGTCTTATAATCGGCAAAAACTAGTCTTTCAATCGTTCTAGATAACCAGTTTACTTTAGCCACTCAAACCCATAATCCAAAATCTTTGTTTGCATATCCTGCTAAGTCGTACGATGGGCCGAAGCCAAATTGCAGAGGCCCGTACCTCTGCGATTTGGCTTCGGCCCCTCGTACGCCTTCCAAAGGTCCAGGACCCCAGGGTCCCGAAAATTGTCAAGAGACGTAAAAATAATAATAACGTTATTCATCAAAAAGTAAGAAAAACACGGGATAGACGAAAATCAAAGAAAGAAAGATCATAGACATCCTTAATAAGAATTGAATATAACGTGCTCTGAGCGCCAAGGACTTGAAATGAAGTCAACAAATGACGTAAAGAAACAATTAGAGTTGTGCCACATTTCATATAGCTCTAATTGAGTTATGCATTTTTCTCTTAAATTTTTATAATTTATACTGGTTTTTCTTACTCGCGATAATGAGAAATAAAATAAATATGGAAATATTGAATCAGTTTTTATTTATATTCGTAAATTAATAAAATAAAGCCTGAAGTAGGCGTATAAATTTCAGTTATCGATAGGAACATACCCTCATCACTACTGTTTACTATTATTTCGTTATACATTTATAGCTTGGCGCTGGCGAGCGCATCGCGTTCTGTGTACGTGCGCGGTGAAAAGGTTAAATTGTTATTTAAATTCAAATAATGTCTTCTTTCAGTAAAATGTTCCATCTACAATATTCAAGGACTTTCCCTGCATGTGGCTTATCCGTGAGACGCCCTGTATATATTTCTGGATTACTTAATATTTAAAATTAGTCATAAATTTCAATCACAGATAATTCGAGCATCCTATTAATATTATAAACGCGAAAGTTTGTAAGTATGGATGGATGTTTGTTACTCTTTCACGTAAAAACTACTGAATGGATTTGGATGAAATTTGGCAAACAGATAGTTTATAACCTGGATTAACACATAGGATACTTTTTATCCCGATATTCCCACGGGATCGAGACTTACGCGGGTGAAACCGCGGGGCGCAGCTAGTTAACAATAATACAAAAAAAATCTTAAAATTTTGGGCTATAGATAAAAATAAATAGTAAAAAATATTCTAGTACCTACACCATTAAAACACAGATATGCAGTATTCGTAAAACAATTCTTACTAATTCTTCTGAACTTGAGATACTAAAACTAAGATACATTATTATCACAGATTAATCAAAGTATTTTCAATAATTAAATCACACAAAATCTAGAAAATACCGAATGAACCATTATAATATAATAATATATAATTATATATTATATAATTATAAATCACAGAAAGAATCGTAACAATTAGTGTCGTAAAGTTTCGAGAAAATGTCGAATTATCTGTGATTGAAAAATGACATGACCAGTGGGACTATGAGCGCCTGCATAAGTGTCGAAATCAATGTGCAGCAAATATTGTTTTATTTTTGCAATTGTTGTATTCTACAGTTTCCAGATAAAAATGTTTCACGAGTATAAAAGATCAGGAAACTGAGAAAAATAAAGATAAGTATTCACTAAATAACTCTGCTTTTCGATATGAGATGGCGCTAAGCGTTGTGGTTATCGAGTTTAAGACAAGTTTTTGACATTGATTGTCGCTGAGATGAGACTGCGACTTGAATTTGAACGTTTTTAGTTACGGGAATTAGGCAATCACCGCCGCCCATAGACGTCCACAACACCAGGGTTGTTTTGCTGGTGAGTTGCCACCCTTTTCCCAAATAAACGCTGCTTTATTAAGTTTTGCTGGCTCACGCGCAATCGAACCGCTGTGTCAGACTTTATACCTGCTGTCTTGTTGTTAAATAGTATTGTTCCAATGTAGTTTAAGTACATACCTGATTATTCAACCACCGGGCAAGTCTCGCTTGCAGGGGTAAGGTTAGCATTGACATAATATGCCTTTGAATCTGCCTTACGAAATATGCCACAGTTTATGCATCTCATTATAATATCCATTTTATCGAATCGTAGAGAGAAAACCGATGAATCCTTTTTATATAGCAATGGTCGTTAGAAATAGAACACAATAATCGCACAGTACACAAAGAACATGTAAACACAACGTGACGCCAAGATCGGATGGATCGGTAGGGATGGTGAATGGCGATCTGAAATCGATTAATGATACTCGAATTTTTCTCGAACCTAAAAATCGAAATCATTTGACTGCCTCGTTGGTCTAGTGGTCGCAAGCGCTGTAGCGCTGTGCAGGCAAAGTGTTATTAGGTTTGTCCATCTGGAATATCTCAGTAGCAAGTGGAGTCCGGATTTGCGCCCGGTTGATGGCAATAGGCTCGCCCACTATTGCACGAGACTTCAACACAACTAGCGAAATGAGGGTGTATCGGTACACCTCTCCCTTCAGGGATAAGAAGCGTGATGTTATGTTATTATTAATCAAACACAGTTAAAAAGGGTAAGTATAATAAAATATCAACTAAAAAATATATTTTTTGTGAATCGATTTTTCATGCTTTGACTCGAATCGATTAATTGGGTATTTTATGTAAAAGACCTTAATATATTGTGCCTTTGGTCCCGCCACTAATGTCAGATGCATTGTCAAAGAAATAACAGTCCCATAAACACAGTGATTACCTATTATGGTGTTCGATCGTCACAATATCAATAAAAACCTAACCTGTAGGCGTGTAAATAAATCAAATTAATTATAAACAAAACATGCATTATAATTATATTCCATGTCATTTATTCTCTCTTTCGAAAATAACTCGTTCTTAGTTTATTTTTCCTATACTATGTGTAGCTTATTACGGTTACCGGATGGTTATAGATACAATGGAACGTCAAAATCGGGAAGTACTTATAGAGTGCGTTTCATCATTATAGTTCCTATGCCGTAATGTTGGCACTTTAACAACGGACCTATTAGGTGGCGCCGTAACGTACAAATGTTCGTCCTACAACAGTGGAACCAACACTACGGCATAGGAACTATTTGATGAAACGCACTCTAAAAGAAAAGCGGAAGCAATTAAAATACTGTTTTTGCAGAAATTTTAACCTTGGCTTTATTCGGAATAATTTATCCATGATAAATTAGATCTTTATTTTTAAATCGTAGTGTATTTACTGTAATCCTGCACTAGTTCCCGAATTCGAATGCAGGAACTGGTCAGGTCCTTTATGACTAATTTTAAATATTAAGTATATTAAGCTTATGACCATAATAAAAACAGTCTGTTATCTATGAATATGAATATTTACAGCCTTGTTTACAATACGTATTTATTAAGAAATGGTTACTATGTATTACTTTCCTAATTTAATTACTGTCTTTAGAGTCTGATTATCCGTGATACTAGTTTTAATGTTTAATTTTAACAAGTGTATTATTCATATCGAATTCAAATTAAAAAATATTTCAATGCACTTCGTCTTTTTTTAGAGATTAGAGGCAGGTTTAGCATAAGTTACCTCATCCTTTTATTCTCTACGATGGAGAAAGCAATGTACAGCGAAACTGAAGTGGGGGCAATGACTTCCCAGTCACCGCGGGTGGCAACTGGGAATTTTTATTCCCATTTGCCTCCGGTGGCAATCCCCGCCGACTGGGAATGAACGCGTAAATGAGGCTTTATTTACATAGCAGGTAGTGGTATTCAAAGGACATGGCTAAAAGGTCTTATACAAAAAACCCAGTATCGCCAGCAACGAAATGTATAAAAATGGGTTCATAGTAAACCAATTACGTTTTCAAAAAATCAGCCTCCTAAACCATATAGTATAGAAGTTATAATACTGTATGAGAATTATACTTCAATTGATTTTTCTTAACTTTTATTTTATCACTATCACTTTATTATGGTAATATATTAAAATAATGTAAAAAGCCTTTAAAGACCCTTTAATACATATTTTTAACCCCCGACGGAAAAAGAGGGGTGTTATAAGTTTAACGTGTGTATCTGTGTGTGTCTGTCTGTGCCATCGTAGCTGCCAAACGGCTGAACCGATTTTGATTTTTTTGGTTTTGTTTGAAAGGTGACTTTAATCGAGAGTGTTCTTAGCTATGATTCAAGAAAATCGGTTCAGCCGTTTGAAAATTATCAGCTCTTTTCTAGTTGATGAATGGATGTGAGCATCTTCCACAGGTCTAATCGATTGGAAATTTAGAATTCTCTTATTTCAATGATATGAAAAGAATATATGTAGTAACCTTGAGCTGATGCTGCAGCATCACCTGGAATTTGCAGGATACCCAACTCCCTCACGAACTTACAGCAGAGGTATCGTGTTTGGACTCATTAGAAAGGTCTCAACAAATAGGTTACAGATAGATGGTGATCAAAGTCTGATGATGGAGTAGGATAGATAAATGAGAGTGAATTAGTAGGTAACAAGCTTCACTGTGGCAAAAAACGTACAGCTACGCAGATTTCGGCGAGCTGCGTCTTGATCGTAGCGTTTCTACTAGTAATATAATACAGTATGTTAACTAACAAAGGGCGTTCCCGTTAACCTGCAATAGTATAGCGTCTATACAAGATAAAAAAAATATTACCATTAAAAAAAATATGTTTTTTTTTTGTTTTTGTATAGTAAAATATTCACAAAAAATATTAAATTGATACGGAAAATAAACTCTCTGTACACGCCCGCTTGTCACACTTGTTTTTCTACGTTGAAATACAAGTGTGCGTGTACAGAGTGTTTCTTTTACGTTTAAATTTAATCGTTTTGTGAAAATTTCAAGAAACAAATTTAAAAAAAATAATTTTTTTTTTGAGTGTAAAGATTTTTTTTTACATGTATACACGCTATACCTTTGCAGGTTAACGGGAACGCCCTTTGTTAGTTAACATACTGTATAAAATTTAAAAAGCTGGAAATAAAAATTAAATTAAAAATTTAAAAAACCCCCGACAAAAACAAAGCGTCTAAAAAGTAAAAAAATAATATCATAAAAGTTGTAGGTAATATTTTGATCCAAGCGTCGTCGTGTCGGGGGACGGCTAATGAAAATAGGAAGTTAACAGCAGCTATCCTTTCTACAACAACATACATTCATTATGCCTAGTGTGTGTTGGCGTTTGCATGTTTGGGTGTGTGTATGTGACTGAACTAAACGACTGGACTTGAAATGATTTTTTTAAGCGATTTAGTAAAGCCTTGGTTGGTTTACATGCACTATTATAATTAGACTCGGTAGGTGGCGCCTAGCTAGAACAGGTAGGTAGTTTCTCTTACTCTTGCTTTTACCATCAAACTCGTTCTATCCTTTTCTTTACATTCATCAGACTGATAAAAATGTTAGATTAGTCATTATTGTTTGTAACGACAGTAGTTGAAATATTTTTTGAGTTTGATCACGATGTTTGACGTGTATAAATATTATTTCATAATTATAATAATATGATTTTTTCGTAGAATTAACATTCAACGAAAAAATCCTTTCATACAATACTTCGTAATAACAAGATTTTTATATTTACGCACCCCAAATAATTCTTAGATCACGGATAATAGATTTTTTTATTGTTCAATGATAATAAAATATCTAGTATACTACGTCATTTTTGCAGTAAATTATGATGTATTTTTGATGTACATAAAAAAAAATTAGCCCGTTTTTATGTTTATAAAAACGGCACATATGAAATTTCTGGCGATTCTGGTTTTTTTCTAGCCATTTCTTTTGTGTGGGGTAGGTACCACAACTAAAAAGTGAAAAATAAAAACTTTTACAAAAAAAACAAACTTCCAAAAAAAAAAACACTAAGCAAATAAATGATTTGATTTGATTTAAAAAGTGAAAAATAACTTAAAATTTCGGAAGTCGGTGGCAAAAACCGAAAACTGAAAATCAAAGACAACACAGTTCCGAAATTAAAGTTATAATTATTTCATTTTTTGTTTTATTTTTGGAAATTCTGGAATTATTATTTAATTTACTAATTTTGAATTTCCGCGCATTATTTGAGAAAAGTGTTATATAAGCCTTGGCTGCAATCAGGCATTGATGGACTAACGTATGTATGCCTCGGCTTCACCTCGGCCCACATTTTCACGATCGTCCGCGACAGTATGTACCTACTATACAGGGCGTCCCACGGATATGCCACATGGAGGGAAAGTACCTTGAATATTGTAGATGGAACATTTTACTGAAAGAAGACATTATTTTAATTTAAAAAACAATTTAAACTGTATTCATAGATATTTAAATAATTACATGGTTGAACCGGGAATCGAACCCGTTACATGAGAAAAATAATCATCATTAGAGGGTGATGTGATGTGTGATATAATTATATATGTATACATACAACAACTAAGCTGCCAACTGTGAAGGCGACTCCGAACAGCAGCGCCAGGTTGTAGCGGCGCTGCTGCGCGTCGTGGTGCGCCTGCCACGAGCCGCGCGGCACGGGCAGCTCGTCCATGGTGGGCGCCTTGAAGTGCTCGTTGTGGTAGCGCCGCACTGCGATAACACATCATCGTCAATATAGGTACTTAATCGTGACTTCAGCCGCTGTTGTTATGGGTCAGACTCACACTGAACAAGGGCTGTCCAAACTTTGCACTATTATTTAAGTAGCTTTTGCCCGCGGCTTCGCCCGCGTGGATATCGGAATTTATCCCACGGGAACGTACTACCGGGATAAAATGTATTATAATAAATGTCCCACACCCCATGTCAGACATGAGTTCACATGCGACAGGCAGTAACTTTCGTATGTATAATATTAGTGATATAGTGTGGATAGTAGGTATGGACAGAACTATGAAACTGTGTGAAAGACTAATCCAAAACAACATGTACCTATTCTTCATATTTTCCATATAAAAAGTGAAAAATTCCATATAAATCACGTCGTAGATGCGAGACCAGAGCAACACCGGCTCTAAAAAAAAATTCACGGGTTAGGGCAACGCGATTGGCAAATTCGATTTTAGTGATGTCAAAATATTTAAAGTGTTTGCAGAATAGCTTTATGATTCTCTTATCCAAAAGTAAGCAATTTTAGTGATAGTTTAGTTCGGTGTACAAGAGAATCAGCACCTATTGTCAACTTAAATTTGTATTATTTTGAAAAAAACTGTAGGATGGTCCGTAATAGTCCAGATGGATAGATAATAATTGCATCTGTCAGACCTTATGATTGATTTATTTACTAACCAAATTCACCATATACAACAACAACTTTACTTAAAACAGATAAACAATCATCTTTGCTAAATGGTAAATGCATTCAGTTTAAAGATTCTCAAATCAATTAATGTTTGTTGTAGGTACTGGAATCTTGCACACCTTGTGTTGCACATTTTGCCCGATTACAATCATGATTCAATTGTAGTGGATGAGTGCAGTGGTTGATTGCCTTCTGGGTATAAGTTGCTGTTGCTATTTCGACATGGGCCTATAAATATTATTATGGGATTTGTTACAGGTCTGGTGTTAGGGAGAATGAGATATTCCGTCAGCAAACTAATGCACACTGAATGTGGAGGTGGAGGCATGCTGATTATGCAATCAGCCTATAATGTTCCCACTACTGGGCCACAGGCCAAGGAGTGGGGTGTAATCTCATGTCACATATCTTCAAATTTTTGGTTCTAGGACATGCCGGTTTCCTCAAGATGTTTTCCTTCACCGTTTTGAGAGCAGTGGTGATAAATTATTTACCCTATTATAAGTTGGGACCGACCACTGGGCCACCACTGCTCTCCAAATGCATCATCATTGCCTACTTCAGGAAAATAAATCTTTATTTCATTGGGTAATACATATGTATGAATGATACACAATGTGGATATGGTATTGTCTGATTTGTTGAATTATAATAGGTACACTAAACAGTACCTACTTCTAGTAGGTAACACACACACATACCTTTTAAGTTTTTGTAATTTGTTGCTTATGAAAATAAATAATTTCATTAATTTAATTTTAAACATTTTGCTCTATGGAAGTGTTCTTTCCTAAACAGTACCTAACCAGCAGGTACGTAAGTACCTCCTATATGATTCGTCAAACAATAAATTAATTATAAAGGAAAAATAGTTACCTAGGTACCTAAGTACTGTCAGAATTAGGTTATCTCTGCAGAAATGTTATGTAACATCATACTTTAAAATAGACATTTAGCCACACACCAATCTACATGATTAAATCGAAGGCTTTCAAAAAAACAAGAAACTTTCATTAAATGAAACAAAAGCGTATCTGTACTGTTTGCTAAAAATAATAAATATCGATCCAAACTCATACTCATACTCAATCGAATGGCGCAAATAACTTACCAGATTGCTGGAATAGCCTGGATACAATAGGTCGAGAGACATTCATGGTTATTTAATGACGAGTTTACTTTTCTTGAAAACTTGCTGAAAACTGAACTCAGCAAAGCAAATGTAGCTAAAAATCCTCCTAGATACGTCGCTGTCGCCGTTGGTACTTCTACTTGGTTTGTGGTCGTTAGAGGTGTAGTGTAACTAATACATTCGTAATAGGTACAGGGATATCATACAAGCATGTATATTTATATTAGGATAAAATATGACTGATATGAGAATATAAAGTAATAGGTTATAACTTTACCAAGTATTAGTCAAATAATAGGGACGCGTAATAGCGAGGCGAGGCGACTTGCCAGGCTAATCTATCACCATTTGCCGAGGAGTGAGTGAGATGAATAGACTCGCCTAAACCGACCCGAGGCGGGCTAGTGAGCGAGATGAATATTGTATTGTATGTATAGTATTTGGTCGCTTGCTTGTCGTAGTATGCGCGTAATGTGTGTATTGTAATTGTAAAGACATAATTATACACGTCGGGCTTCGTATGAAAGCTGCATGTGTTGGTAACATAGTAAGAAAGCATTGAAAACCGTTTTTTTTTTTTAGTAGTCACTTGTTTCTGTCGCCCTATCTATTAGCTAATCTAATACCTACGAATATTAGTTATAATATTTGTAGTAACCGAAGCTCACAGCGACTCCATATTAGCACGCAGGGATTGTTAATATTTACCTAATATTAATTACTTTCGTTATTATTTTGTATTTATGTTTGGTGGAGGTTTTGGTTTGTTGGTGGTTTTTGTGGTTATCTCAGACCAACTAAAAAGGACTGAGGTGGTTATTTAGGATTTCGTTTTGATTATGAAGCGGGCACGAACTAGTGAAATTTGAGAAGAGTCGGAAGAAAACAAAATTGCTATTTATGAAATATGTATTCATTCATATTAACTAATGGAAAATAAAAGCAGGTATCAATATTAGATTGTGTAGCTAATATTGAATCAGTTCACGAAACTAATATACCTATCATCTCTAGTGGTCGTGGTAGCGCAGTGGAGAGGGGAATACTGAACAGTGTTACCAGATGAAAAAAAAAACTACCGTGTTGATGGATTCAAAATACCGTGTTTCAGACCCAAAATATCTTGAAAAAATTTTTACAAAAAAAAACGACTTCCAACAAAAACACTAAAAACGTGAAAAATAATCAAAACACTAAAATCGGTGTCTTTGCTTTTCAATTTTCGTTTTTTGCCACCGACTTTCGAAATTAAACTTATTTTTCACATTTTTAGTGTTTTTGTTGGAAGTCGTTCTTTTTTTTTGTAAAAAGTTTTTATTTTTCACTTTTTAGTTGTGGTACCTACCCCACACAAATTCGTATACCACTACCTGCTATGTCAATAACAGTGAAGGAAAATTAAGATATCATCCACATACGCAAAGTGGGAAAAATACGTAATTATTGAAGCTAACTCAAAAACTACTCAAGCAAAATTAATAAAATGTATATGGACCTCTGAAGCATGACCTACCAAACAAAAAAAGAATCATCAAAATCTATTCATAATAGGCGGAGTAATAGCGTAAAACACATACAAAAAAATAAAAAACATACAGACGAATTGAGAACCTCCTACTTTTTGAAGAAGTCGGTTAAAATCAGAGGCGTATTTAGAGATTCAGCGCCCTGGGCCTGAAAGGTTTGCCGCCCCATAAATTAAGGAAAAAAAAGCAACGAAACTAGTCCCGAGTCGCGATGGAGTCGGACCGACCGACACGCCACCGGTCAGTAAGGGCCGAGTCACACCGGAATGGCAGCGGCCGGCAGCGGCCCTCGGCGTCGCCGCTGACGGCCTCGCGCGACCTCCCCACACGCACCTAGTCTTCTCTTGACAAGTTTAGTTTCTACATTCGGCAGGCGGCCTCGCGTCGCCGCTGGCAGCTGCGGGCAGAACCACTGACAAGAGGCGCGTGGCGCGCGGCTGCTCGCGTCACCGCGGGTGGCCTCGCGACCTTTTCAAGCTTTTCAAGCGATACTGGTCTTTTCAGTATGTACGAGTAGATAAAGTTTAAAATGATTTCACACTGAAAGTGCTCGCCGCATCGCTGCCGGCAGCGGCCAGCAGCGGCCGGCGGCGGGCCCCGGCGTCTCCGCTGGCGGCCTCGCGTGACCTCGAGACCCCACGTGCCTAGTCTCCTCTTGACTAGTTTAGTTTCTACCTTTTCAAGCGATACTGGTCTTTTAAGTATGTAGATAAAGTTTAAAATGATTTCACACTGAAAGTGCTCGCCGCATCGCTGCCGGCAGCGGCCAGCAGCGGCCGGCGGCGGGCCCCAGCGTCTCCGCTGGCGGCCTCGCGTGACCTTCAGATCCCATGCGCCTAGTCTCCTCTTGACTAGTTTAGTTTCTACCTTTTCAAGCGATACTGGTTTTTTAAGTATGTAGATAAAGTTTAAGATGGTTTCACACTGAAAGTGCTCGCCGCATCGCTGCCAGCAGCGGCCGGCGGCGGGCCCCGGCGTCTCCGCTGGCGGCCTCGCGTGACCTCGAGACCCCACGTGCCTAGTCTCCTCTTGACTAGTTTAGTTTCTACCTTTTCAAGCGATACTGGTCTTTTAAGTATGTAGATAAAGTTTAAAATGATTTCACACTGAAAGTGCTCGCCGCATCGCTGCCGGCAGCGGCCAGCAGCGGCCGGCGGCGGGCCCCAGCGTCTCCGCTGGCGGCCTCGCGTGACCTTCAGATCCCATGCGCCTAGTCTCCTCTTGACTAGTTTAGTTTCTACCTTTTCAAGCGATACTGGTTTTTTAAGTATGTAGATAAAGTTTAAGATGGTTTCACACTGAAAGTGCTCGCCGCATCGCTGCCAGCAGCGGCCGGCGGCGGGCCCCGGCGTCTCCGCTGGCGGCCTCGCGTGACCTCGAGACCCCACGTGCCTAGTCTCCTCTTGACTAGTTTAGTTTCTACCTTTTCACGCGATACTGGTCTTTTAAGTATGTAGATAAAGTTTAAAATGATTTCACACTGAAAGTGCTCGCCGCGTCGCTGCCGGCCGCTGCCATTCCGGTGTGACTCTGCATAAATACGATAGTCCTGCGTCTTGATGTCTATCAAGTTTACAACCAAATGAGTTTTAATTTTTGATAAGTAGGCTTATTCTGAGAACCAGAAAAGATACTTACCAGGAAAGACTGGAAAGGCATCCTTACGATCTGTCGCACTGAAAATAAGAAGTTACAGGGAAATTTCTTCAAAAACGAAGGCTAACAAAGCTGAGCACGAGGTGCGGACTACGCCGCCCCTCGCAGCCTACCGCCCCGGGCCATGGCCCTTTTGGCCCTAGGGTAAATACACCCCTGGTTAAAATACCGTGTAAAAAGCAAAAGAAAATCATGAATATTCAATATTTGTATTCAAAATTATAATTAACCACTTTCTTATTATTTTTTTATAATATTGATTTTAATTTTGATCATGGTTAGTCAAACGGACAAAATAGAAATCTTTTTGTATTTAGTCGTGTTAAGATTACGTGTGTACAATAATTTTGGGAATGACCACGCGACGGCGCCGGCGTAGTCTACTTATTTTTACCCGACTACGGCGAAGAAAAAAGGAGGGTTATGATTTTGACCGGTACCTATGTATGTATGTATGTATGTATGTATGTTCATCTGTTCCCTCCTATCTTCCAAACCACTTATCACAATTTGACAAATGAGGTATCGTTAGAAGCGATTGTCCGCTGGTTATAGGCTATGTGAAGTCACATTCAATTAAAAATGGCGCCCTCTAGAGGACATATAGTGAGGAACAATATGGTTTAATCGTACCATGTTGGGTATCAAATGAAAGGGTTTAATGAGCACATTTCAAAAATATATATATTATAACCCCAAAAGAATTAAAAAAAAAATCAAGTAATAAAAACTAAAACCCAACTACGACTTAAAAGGTATAAACAAGACACCACAGACAGACAAATTAAAAATCCGGAGTCACACGTAATCTGTTCGATTTATGCCCTAACACGTGTGACTCCGCATTTTTAATTTGTCTGTCTGTGGTGTCTTGTTTATACCTTTTAAGTCGTAGTTGGGTTTTAGTTTTTATTACTTGATTTTTTTTAGCTACATCTTTATGTTAATTAATGTAAAAATATTTCAGACACAATGCGAATAGTTATATGAATAAATAAATATATGTGCCCTTTTACAAAAAACCGATTAACTAAGTGCAAGTCGACGGACTCGCACACGAAGGGTTCCGTACCACCGTACAATTTTTAAGTAAAAAATACTAAACGAAGAATATTTCAACTGTCTACTATTACGGTTCATGAAATATAGCCCGCTGACAGACGGACAGACGGACAGCGGAGGCTTAGTTTTTATAGGGTACCGTTTGGCACCCTTGGGGTACGGAACCCTAAAAACACTCGCCACTGACTTGTTGTGAACGCTATCAGCGCGGTGACAGGCGTGACAGCGAGTCTCGAGATTATGCGGAGGGAAACGGTGCCAACGAACGACATCACGCAAGTGGGGTCAGTCGCAAGAGGCGCGGGCGGCGCGGCGGAGTGCTTGCGCAACACAGCTTCGTGCGCCGCAGCGCAAGCGCTTCTTTGTTTACTTCGTGTTTGTGTTTCGAACTCGGCACACTAGTTATGAGATGCATCCCCTCGGCTCCGGGAGCAGTCTGTACGTACCCGCACTGCATCGCTTGTGAGGTTCTGTAGACAAGTGCTGGTGTGTTTGCGATATGGAGTGGTTTAAGGGCCTGGCGGGGCGGGTGCGGCGGGAGCCCGCGGGCGAGGAGGACGAGGCGGCTCCGGCGACGGGCGCGCCGCTGCTGGAGACGGCACAGGAGCGGCGCGAGCGCTGGCGCAGCGTCTACGTCATCTACTTCACCATGTTCCAGATGTCGCTGGGCTTCAGCATCGTGCTGACCGGCGTGTGGCCCTACCTCGACAAGGTGAGCTTCGCCGCGCATGCCTCACCTCGCTAGTGAGACAAACCGTCAAGGTATTCAATCAACTACCTATAGCCGATGTCGTTCACTCGGGGAAAGTGCGTGAGGTCAATATGTACCTACACTCTACACGCCGCACACTGCCTGGGTCATAGCGAAGCGGGCGCGTCCCTAATAGTTATGAGGTTGTTAGTGTAGCAGTGAAGTAAACGTTTGGTGCCGTTCTGTATAGTTGGCCAAAGGTTCAGTTAAGTAGGTAGGTATCTTACGTACCTGCGCTAATGCTACTGCAAGTCTCTACTTATAGTAAAAATGGGTTTTCTTAAGGCCGTATTCGCTGATTTACGTGCTTTTGCAGACGTGATTTTACAGTTAAAATACTGTACCTACCTATTTCTATTAGTTTTATTGCACAACCTGAAACATCATTTCAATTATAATCTAATAGGTAAGAGAAGTACTTTTTAGGGTTCCGTAGTCAACAAGGAACCCATATAGTTTCGCCATGTCTGTCTGTCTGTCCGCGGCTTAGCTCAGAGTGCTAAAGTTGTAATTTTATATGGGTATATTATATAAATCACGCCGACAAAGTGGTAAAAATAATGAAAAAAACATCGTAACGTGGTGATATTTTTTCTCTCGTCATCCCATGGTGTGGGATGTCGTTGGAAAGGTCGTTAAAAATATTGGAAGTTTATTGATACGATTTCATGAAAAAGTCATTCAATGCTCTTACCTACATGAACTTATGGAGTTGTATATTGCTGATTCTAATGATTATAATTCTGTGAATCCATATTTGTTACGGCCGCAAATAATATTTAAATCAACATACAACAGTACTGACCTGCAAATTGCAAAAAACGTAAGAAAATTTGAATTTCGCGGGCTACCTTAGCGCATCCACCTTAATGGACCTCAAACTGCGACTGTTTTGTGAATTTTGCTGTTAGAGGTTTATTATACGGTACTTGCCCGTGGTCCCCCAGTCTAGTTCCCCTTGGGGTACCACGAGCAAATATTTTTGCCCGTGGAACCCCCAAGGGGAACAAAGGGGTATCATATGCAAATCTTTTGGCCCGTGGTACCCCGCTAATCGCCAGATAAATAAAATGCATAAACAATCTCTGCATACCTAATGCATTAAGAGACGGATGACCTATGATAAAGAAAAGAAAAATAAGTTTATGTCACATAATCAAGGAACCTACACTCATGGTGATTGCTATTATTTAATATATTCTCTCAATTCAATATGGATGAAAATGAAGAGATTTCTTTTATTAAACGTAAAGGAGGAACAGTTCTTTTGAATACTAATTACCAATTTTATAAACATAAAGTTTTGAAGGAGGGTTGGTCGAGATGGCGGTGGTGTCCATTGTTCAAAAAATCAAAATCTACTTGTCTTGACTTGTGGAAAAAAAAATCACCCTCTATAGGTACATGCAAAGAGATAGATGGCATCCCGGGGAAGGCTAGTTTTTATCGACATACCACGCGGCCGAAGCCGCGGGCGGAAGCTAGTTGTTAATAAATTAGAGGCAGTTTGGAGTTGGATGGAACTCCCTTACGTACCTTCGGTATGCAAAATATTATATAAAAATATCGAGCACGCTCCGCTCGCTCTTGCATCCCGCATCCTCTCCTCTCAGTCCTCAAAGTTTATTGAAGTCTACATAGTAACTACTGTTTATGTGTGAATGGTCAAAAGAAAACGTAACATTCATGCGAGGTGGGGTGCTAAAGTTTTTTTAGGATGTACAATCAGGTAAAATGGCTTAGCTGGTTGGCTATCAACTAACTCAGTGACCGTATAGCTTAAATTCAAACCACACCTGTGTCATTCTTAAGTCGTTTCGCTCGCTCTTGCTTTCTACATTCTCCTAATTCTCAACCTTTTTAATTGTTGATAACTTACCATAAACTTGCGTAGGCAGGTAATTCACATGAATTCTTCTATTCTATGCAGATGCAGAAACTCTTGCTCAATCCGCCATAATGCGTCTAGTCTAGTCAATAAGCAAAGCAATTAAAAAGTGATTGTAATCTATGTTGAACAACTTCAACTCAGTCATATTATATCAAACCTAATAGATAAAAAATATGCACTTAGGTACGTTAACCAACATAACAAGGAGCAAATATGAAAATGTTTCGAACAAATAGCCTTGATAGCGAGTGAGTCATTAGTAGCTGTGATTATAGTGTTATCACTCGTGTTGCCGGCCGTCACCGTCACCGAGCTAGCCGAGTGGAACGTACGGCACACACAGTACGAACCGCGATGCCCCGAACATAATACATGAAAAGAGTTTAAACAAGAGATCGAGAAAGCGATAGTGTTCGTGATGGATGAGTGAGCACTCGGCATACTCAGCACGGTGCCACGGTCACGGACAGTCACGACTCTGGGGACGCACGCACATCACAACATCGTGCCCACAAAATGTAGTCAGGGGAAGATCATCGCGCGCCGCTTACTTACTTACACATTCAGATTGTACTTATCGGTATCTCTACTTGCGCTAACACAGAACACAAGGGCCATTGTTTTAAGTTTCTCAATATACATAATTACACATACAAGAATGCGGTATCATCGCAGTTGAGCGTGCTGCGGTGACGAGGTGGCGCGAGTACGACAGTGGCCGGTCAGCGGTGCCGTGTGCGCTGGACGGCATTCTTTGACTCTGTGATGCATGCTCGACGTCGTGTGAAGGCTAAAAATAGTCGTTATTGAGAGACACGAGGTCGGCGCGCCGTCCGTCGTTCGCTCGGCGAAGGGCGCTGCTGGGTCGCACCGCCACACAAACCGCTGTGCGCACAATGATAGTGTGCGCACCATTCGATGACGCTCGCTTAACGCTTACTATGCGTACGCAATTCTAGAACGATTTCATTCATACCCAATCAAATATACCTACATGGACCATAACAATAGCTGAAACAAACTTGAACTATGACCGCTGACCACTGGGCACAGTTTGAGACGCGGTACAAAATGTAGATGATCTCATTGATTAATACGAGTATGACCCACTGGAACGATAAAGATGTACAATTACGACTCATAATCATCACAATTACGACTACGTCAAACAATTTATTGCATACGTTATAGTGCTCTGTGGTATAGAGCTCTGTGGTGCGTCTCAATGACAGTTTGATGAACAGACAAAAAGAATAAAGTCACTGACAAGCTTCGAGCATTCAGATGTTTTGAAAGGTCTTCGTACGTGAGCATTGATTATAGTAGTAGTAATATTTATGTCAATGTACGTGAGTCTAATATTTTTCATTTACTCGATAAGCAATTTATTAAACAGTAATCAGTTCAGTACAGACAAGAGAGTTTAATTTGGTCAACAACAGTTCCTTCCATTTCACAATTTCCACTTCTACTCCTAAAAACTAAACATTTCAATTGAATCATACATTGGCAGAACTATTGAATATTTCATAAATAATTATATTGAATTGAATCGCCCTTTGTATATAATACGCAAACAAAATAAGTCATGTCAGATGATTCACTACTCAATAAAGACTTGGTCTACTTATTGGTGAGAGTTTGTACCTTGAGCCAATCAAATAGTGTTATGACGGCTCCACATGCTTGCCAAGCCTAAACAAATAATCACAAATTCAAACATGCGCGTAGAGCGTTTGCCTTGGCTTGTGTAGACTTGCAAGCGTTTTCGACCGATCCGATCGAGGGTCGGTTTTTGACGCCCAAATCAAAGAAGTTTGCGGCAGGCGCTTGGGATCCATCTACACGTTTGTGCGCTGTTAGTGTGGCTTGCGGGGTGTACCCCATTATAGCGAAGTTCGTTACAGCGAAGTACGTTACAACGAAAGTACGTTATTGCGATGTACGTTACAACGAAAGTACGTTATTGCGATGTACGTTACAGCGAAAGTACGTTATTGCGATGTACGTTACAACGAAAGTACGTTATTGCAATGTACATCTTTTAAGAAATTTCCAACTCGCTAGAATATGACGTTACAGATTTATGGCGGTTTAACTGGGATCTGGGACCCTCAGTCTGTACTGAGGAATCTTCAAAACAAGAGTTTAACTGTTGAAATACATCAATACGCCTTATAAATCTTATTGTTGAACATCTCTGTCAATTAGTTAAAAAGAAGTAATGACTCAAAAGGTATTGGTTGAAAATTAATGAAAGTCGAATTTTCTAAAAACGTTTGAACTGAGCGGCCAGTATTTTCGGACTAGGTGTTCCTGTTTTGACTAGGCTCAACCTCATAGATTAATTAATATCAATAAAGACCAAGTTTTTTACTATATTTTTATAAAAATTTGACCTATCGTCCGTTGCTCTAAATGCCATTATTTTAAGAGAAAATGCATTTTCAATTTTTTCATTGAGCACAGGACCATGGGGAGAAACGTCCCCACACCAGCCCTTCAACACGTTTGAGACTAGTGTCATTCGAAGCGTCTGGTGGGTTCGATACTTTTTAGGGTTTCGTACCCAAATGGTAAAACGGGAGATAGGCTCGACAGGGTATCTCATGAACCGTGATAGTTAGACAGTTGAAATTTTCACAGATGATGTATTTCTGTTGCCGCTATAACAACAAATAAGTACTAAAAACAGAATAAAATAAATATTTAAGGGGGCTCCCACACAAAAAACGTGATTTTTTTGCCGTTTTTATAGATAATGGTACGGAACACGGAACCCTTCGTGCGCGGACTCGCACTTGGCCGGTTTTTTTTTTACTATGGCGACATTCTTCCTATATCTGGATACCTGGGGTTTACCTGGAATATTACTTTTTTGATGTAACATCTAATAAATCGATGAACGCCGGCTGCACGCACGAAAAAGGATGACTCATTGCCCCGTTACGCTTATTGTCCCGTTACGCTCATTGTAACGTTACGATCGGAGCTTGTTATGACGTCGTCCGTAAACCGACTTTACAGACAACCAATTTTTTAATTCAATATAAGCATTATTTTACGTTTATTTATTTTATTTATTTATTTATTTATTTTATTATTTATGTACACACAGTAAAATACAAAAAGATACGACATAATTAAAATATGAGTACAAAGGTATTTTCTTAGTGTGAGTAGTAGAGGAATATAATGTAGCAACCTAACTATGGTTTTCATTCATGATGACCTTTCTTTTACCAGGGACCATTTTTTTTTCTCCGATACCTTTGTTAGGTTAGCCCAGCCTAACGAGCTGTCTCTTTGATATTTTGTAAAACCAATCACAATCACAAGAGTACGGTGATGCTGTTCATTTTTGAGCAGTTCCATGTACCTACCTTGAAAATCCAAGATCAGTTGATCACTTTTACTGTTGAAGGTTAGGTTAGCTTAGGTTGTACCTAGGATCCCCACCGAGGGTGTCTCCACGTTGTCGTCGTGGTGGGGCTTGCGCGTCTCAATGATCTTGGGGCTCTGCCGGTAGAGTTACTCATGCCGGAAAGGCCCAAGTGAGAGACCAGACTAAGAGAGATACCGGGACGGGGTCGCTCCTGATCGATCGACGATAGTCGATCGACAGTTGACGTGACCATGCCGCTGCGGTGCAGGCGCACCAAGGCGGCGCGTGTTTCTCTCGTTGAGGAGTTGTCTTCAACGAGAGAACTTTCGGCGGGTTCGCTGAGTCGGGTTGGCCGGACAGCGAACGGAGGCATGTCTAATGCCGCCGCCGGGGGCTTGGCTTAATTGCCTGGCCCAGAGGAAGGCTACCTCTAAGATAAAAAACCACCTAATCCTAAGCTTTGAAGCGCGGCGAGAGGATGAGTGGCTGGTGGGGGACCAGTCGCTAGCGCTTCCCCTGTAGAGTACCTGCCGCACTCTGCAGTATGTAGGCTTACCTGGTATCTAGGCTCTGCCAGGCGGACATTCTGACCTATATCTACTCGTGGGATTCATATGGATAAAATTAAAAATACAAAACAAACAGAGAAGGTGCCGATCGTTTTGGTCGAGCAGATGGGTGTGGGTGTGGTGTCAGATTCTGACACCACATCTGATAGGATGAGTGTGGCGAGCGTGGCGAGTGTAAGCTCAAAGCGCTCGCGGACGAAAGGGGAGGGGGCTGAGCGTGCGTCCAAGTTCTGGAAGAGGCACGCTCGCAAGGATGATGAAGAGCACGCGGGGTTCTCTTCCAGCGAAGAGAACGTACCCGCTAAGGTGTCAAAGGGCAGGAGAGGACGTGGTCGCGCTGCTGGTGGAGCGGGGTCGCGCGACTCTCTGGGGCGCTTTCTTAAGCGCCCTGACACGCCAGTGCCCAGCGCAGAGAATGACTCGGGGTCCAAGCAAGTGGCCCTCGAGCCCACGGTGGCGGACCTTGGCGGGGGCTCTACTGTGTCCCTGCTGGAAGCCAATAGAGCGGAGGCCAATGCTGCAAAGAGGTCGCAGCAAAAGACTGTCGCGGCTGACGAAGTCAGCGAGTTGGCCCGACAGGCCCGAGAGCGGCGCTCTGCTCGCATGGCTGACAGCGGGAGCGTATCGGCGGTGGCGCTTAGCCGCCAAGTGTTGGACGGCGTGGATGTTGTCTTGAGGGTTGCCACCAAGTCGGGCAATCTGAAGGGCACATTCACGCGTGCTCTTAAAGAGGCGGCAGACGGCATAAGGGAGGCGGTTGAGGTCCTCCTTAACCGCACTAGCACGGAGGAGACGGCGAAGCTATGGGAGGAGAATGGCCGTCTCCGATCCGAATTGGAGGACCTCAAGCGGCAGTTTGCCAACCAGAGGGCAGCTCCCGCGGCCGCCTCCTCGACTGTGGTGCCACTGTCGTCGAGACCATCGCCGGTACCATCTTCGATGCCTGCACTTGCGGATGCAGACATCGAAAAAATCGCGCGCATCTGCATGATGCAGTGTGGAGAGATGGTGGGTGCCCGACTGGAGGCGATAGAGGCGAGGCTCCTCCCGGCTCGAAACCTCCGCCCGCCGCTCGCTGCGGACAAGCGGAGGAACCTCCTTCCTCAGCAGCCAGCGGCAGGTGCGGCGGCCGTACCGAGCCGGTCCGGGAGGGGGCCCAACAAGCCCGCGGAGGGTACGTCCGTATCCGCCACCCGGGCTGCTGCGCCGCCGGCAGCGCCACCGGCTGCACCGCCGGCGGCCGCGCCCGGGCCTACCACAGAGGCCTGGGCGACGGTCGTCAAAAGAGGCCGCCGTCATGGGAAGAAGACGGCGCCTCCGACGCCCGCTAGAGCACCGGCACCGAAGAAGGTAAAGGGACCGCCTAAGGTCAGAGCCCCACGCTCCGCGGCTGTGGTTATAACGCTGCAGCCCGGAGCCGTCGAAAGGGGCGTCACTTACAAGGCGGTCCTCACAACGGCGAAAGCGAATGTCGCGTTCCCCGACCTCGGCACACCGTCTGGCTTCAAAATGAGGCCAGCGATTACGGGAGCGCGGCTACTCGAGGTGTCGGGTGCCTCTAGCGGCGAAAAGGCGGACATCCTGGCCGCCAAGCTGAGGGAGGTCCTCAACCCGGAGGACGTCCGAGTGTCCAGGCCAATGAAGACCGTGGAGTTGCGTGTCGATGGCCTGGACGACTCGACGACCCCGGCTGAGGTCGTGGCGGCCATCGCCAAAGTTGGAGGATGTCCGCCCGAAGATATCCGGACGGGCGAGATACGCGCCGACGCTTCCGGGCTCGGCACGATTTGGGTGCGGTGCCCGGTGGCGGCGGCGAATAAAGTCGCTGACAGTGGGCGTTTGTTGGTGGGTTGGGTTGCAGCGAGGGTTAAGCTGCTGCAGCCCAGGGCCATGCGGTGCTACCGGTGCCTGGACATTGGGCATGTCAGGGCACGGTGCACCGCCGAAACTGACCGCAGCGAGCAGTGCTATCGCTGCGGCCAGGCCGGCCACAAGGCGGCCCAGTGCTCCGCGGCGCCAAACTGCAGCCTCTGTATAGCTGCAGGGAGGCCCGCCGGGCACAGAGCGGGTGGAAAGGCCTGTGGCGCGCCCGCCACCAGCAAGAAAAAAAAAAAGAGAGGGGCTGCCAAGGCTGCGGGGGGCTCTTTACCCCCTCCGCAGCCTGGCTGCCCTTCGGCCGACTCCCGGCCTAGGAATGGTGCGGAGGGAATGGATTGCGCATAACGGCGCTCTACCATTTCCTCCAGGGCAATATCAACCACTCTGCTAGAGCTCAGGATCTTTTGCTCCAGAGCATGGCAGAGTGGTCGATTCACGTGGCTGTGGTCGCCGAACCGTATTTTGTCCCCCCCAGGGATAACTGGGTGGGAGACTTGGACGGTTTGGTGGCCATCATTGGCGGGGCTCTCGTCAACCCGTCCCGAGGTCACGGCTGGGTAGCCGCCCTCGCGGACGGCATTGGCACGGTTGGGGCGTATTTTTCGCCCAACAAGAGTCTCGCCGACTTCGAGAGGTTCCTTGTCGAGTTGGGTGCCGTCGTGGGCCGACTCCACCCTCGCCCGGTGCTGTTGCTGGGGGATCTCAACGCCAAGTCTGCGGCGTGGGGATCCCCTGTGACCGATGCTAAGGGCGAGGCGCTGGAGGAGTGGGCGGTCACGACTGGCCTGACCGTCCTAAATCGGGGCTCGGTCCACACGTGCGTTCGGCAGCGGGGCGGTTCTATTGTGGACGTCTCGTTCGCTAGCCCCGCTGTCGCGAGCCGTGTCCGCGACTGGCGTGTCGCCGTGGAGGTGGAGACGTTGTCGGATCACAGGTACATCCGCTTCGACGTCTCCGCCCAGACCGCCGGCGGCCGCGGTCCACCGGCCCCGCGAACGGACGGTCCGCGCTGGGCACGTAAGCGCATCGACAGGGAGCTTCTCGAGGAGGCTGCTATTGTCCAGGCCTGGAGCCGGGAGTCGGCAACGAACGGACCCGTCGACGTCGAGCAGGAGGCGCTGTGGTTCCGCGGGGCGATGACGCAAATTTGCGACGCGTCCATGCCCCGGGTCCACGCACAGTCCGCAAGGCGCCAGGTGTATTGGTGGACTGCCGAAATCGCACAGCTGCGCGTCGCGTGCGTGGCAGTTAGACGCCAGTACACCCGATATCGGAGGAGACGTCGTCGGGTCCCTGACGAAGAGGCCGCGCTGTATGAGGTGTACCGCGCGGCTAAGGAGACTCTGTGGCTGGCCATCGGCGCGTCGAGGACGCGAGCCAGGGAGGAGATGTTGGAGACTCTAGACGGGGATCCGTGGGGGCGCCCTTATCGCGCGGTCCGAGGGAAACTTCGAGCCGCGGCGCCCCCACTTACGGAGAGTCTCCAACCCGAGCTGCTGGAAGAGGTGGTTGCAGCCCTCTTCCCGGCAAGAGCGGAGCATACTCCGCCGCCGATGGCTTTGCCCACAGCCGCAGAGTCTACAGAGGTGGAGAACGCCATCAGCGTCCCAGAGGTGACACAGGCAGAGCTGAGGGCAGCCGTGACGCGGCTCCGGGCCAAGAATGTGGCTCCGGGGCCCGACGGGATCCACGGCTGCGTGTTAGCCCTCGCTCTGAAGGAGCTTGAGCCCCAACTGAGAGGACTCTACACAGCGTGCCTTGAGCAGGGCCAGTTTCCCACGTTGTGGAAATCTGGTCGTCTGGTCCTGCTCAGGAAGGCGGGGCGCCCTGCGGACTCGCCGTCCGCGTACCGGCCCATAGTGCTGCTAGACGAGGTGGGCAAGCTGTTCGAGCGGATAATCGCAGCCCGCCTCGTCGGCCACTTGTGCAGAGAGGGGCCGGACCTGGACGACAGCCAGTTCGGGTTTCGGCATGGGCGCTCCACAATCCACGCTGTGTCGCGGGTTAGAGTCCTGGCGGAGGAAGCGGTGTCCCGGGGCGGGGTGATGTTGGCGGTGTCCTTGGACATCTTCAACGCCTTCAACACCCTGCCCTGGAGTTGTATTCGGGAGGCACTGCGGTACCATGGGGTGCCTCCCTACCTCCGCCACATCGTTGGGGCTTATTTGTCGGAGAGGTGTGTCACCTACATGGGACGTGATGGCGGAAACCAGCGCCGCATGTCGTGCGGTGTTCCACAGGGCTCGGTTGTAGGCCCGCTCCTGTGGAACATCGGGTACGACTGGGTGCTGAGGGGCGAGCTCAGTCCGGGGGTCGACCTGACGTGTTATGCGGATGACACGCTGGTCACTGCCCGGGGGAGCTCGCACAGGGAGGCAGCGTTGTTGGCGACGGCTGCGGTCTCACAGGTGGTGAGCCGCATACGTCGCCTAGGCCTGGAGGTGGCCCTCAGCAAGTCGGAGGCCATGGTGTTTCATGGCCCCCGGCGGGCGCCGCCACCCGGCTCACACATCGTGGTCGGGGGGGCTCGGATCGCTGTCGAGTCCACCATGAAGTATCTGGGATTGGTGCTCGACAGCCGGTGGGACTTCGGGCCCCATTTCCGACGGCTGGCGCCCAAGTTGCTGGGCGCTGCTGGGGCGCTGTCAACGCTGCTTCCCAATCTGGGGGGCCCGAGCGCCGCTTGTAGGCGGCTCTACGTGGGGATCGTGCGATCGATGGCCCTTTACGGGGCCCCGATCTGGGCGGCTGACCTGACGGCCGGTAGTATCGCAGTCCTGCGCAAGCCGCAGAGAGCGATGGCCGTCAGAGTCATCAGGGGGGGGGTCGGAACACCGGGGTGGTTTTTAGTCAGTAAGAGTCTGACAGACCCCTCCGCCCGCCCCAGGGCGGAGGACATCCATGAGGATTTTCCACCCCGGAAAAAAAAAAAAAAAAAAAAAAAAAAGGTTGTACCTAGGATTGGTGCTCGACAGTCGGTGGGACTTCGGGCCCCACTTCCGACGGCTTGCCCCTAAGTTACTGGGCGCTGCTGGGGCGCTGTCAACGTTGCTTCCCAATCTGGGGAGCCCGAGCGCCGCGTTTAGGCGGCTCTACGACGGGATCGTGCCGTCGATGGCCCTTTACGGGGCCCCGATCTGGACTGCTGACCTGACGGCCGGTATCGCAGTACTGCGCAAGCCGCAGAGAGCGATGGCCGTCTGGGTCATCAGGGGGTATCGCACGATCTCCTACGAGGCGGCTTGTGGACTGGACGGATCCCCGCCCTGGGACTTAGAGGCGAAAGTACTTGCGTCATCGTATCGGTGGCGCGAGGAAGTGAGGACGCGGGCGAGCGACCGATTCAGCGACACATGGAGCTGGATCGGTCTCAGCTACGCGAGGTCCTGGTGGCGGAATGGCGGGACAGGCTTTCATACCCTACCGCCGGCCTCAACATCGTCGAGGCGGTCCGGCCGGTGCTCGAGCGCTGGCTCGGGAGGAGGCACAGCTCCCTGTCGTTTCGGTGCTCTCGGGGCATGGTTGCTTCGGGAAGTACCTGTGTGACCTGTGTCGCATTAACAGGGAGCCGGAAGCCCAGTGTCACCACTGCGTCGACTGTCGGGAGGACACAGCGCGGCATACGCTGGCAGAGTGTTCCGCTTGGGAGGAGCCGCGCCGTGCCCTCATCTCAAAAGTGGGCAGTGACTTGTCGCTGTCGGCCGTAGTGAATGCGATGGTCGGCAGCGAGTAGTCCGGTGACGCGGTGGTATCGTACTGCGAGCCAGTCTTCTTGCAGCAGGAGGCTGCGCAAAGGGAGAGGGAGATCTCGTCCACCCACCTGGCGTC
This sequence comes from Lithophane socia, assembly GCA_947522985.1. Lineage (NCBI taxonomy): Eukaryota > Metazoa > Arthropoda > Insecta > Lepidoptera > Noctuidae > Lithophane > Lithophane socia. The sequence continues at coordinate 16,874,599 of OX383262.1, read as the reverse complement.
GGCGGAGGGCGGATAACGCCCTCTTCCTGCCCCCCTAAATGGGTCCAGGGGGACGGACTTGGGGACGTCAGTCGCCCCCCAGACATCAGGACCCGAGGTGGCGGCGTGTAGTGTTCCAAGCGCGCCTATTAGACGTTACGGCGGGAATCTAACACCTCACTGCCCCCACGCGAACATATGTATCAGGTAAGAGTAGGTGAGACTACTGAACAGCGAGAGTGGACACCGCACGCGAACATGTGTGTCAGGTAACACTAAAAAGTTTATATCCGACACCGTCCGCAAATTCATGGATATGGGCCCGAGGTCGCCCCCCCCCCCCTTCTACGTAACTACACACCACATGAATAAATACACAATTGGGGTCGCGCTCGGGGCCGGTCAGGTCACGTCTTGCGCCCCCCGCCCGTGTTGAGACGTATGTTCGTTGCCCTAGCGCGTATGTTGTAATACTCTTGAGGTAATGTAGATTTTCTTTTTTTTTTTAAGTTATAAATTTCCAATGATTTTACGTTCTATAAATGAAACGAAACCACTGGTTTCAAGGTCAAAGTCAAAGTCAAATAATTTATTTCAAATAGGCACATACAAGGCACTTTTGAACGTCCAAAAAAACAAAGAAATAGAACTGATTGTGCCCCTTCCAAAAGGTAGTTGTCGTATGGAGAAGAATGGGCAAGAAACTCCACTCTTTTAAAAAATGTTTTACAATATTTGTATACATCACTTACATATTATATGTGAAGATGATGCCCTAGAATAAGATTATTGCACCACAATAGGTAAAAAGAATAAAAAAATCAAGTAATAAAAACTAAAACCCAACTACGACTTAAAAGGTATAAACAAGACACCACAGACAGACAAATTAAAAATCCGGAGTCACACGTAGTTTTAGTTAGCACGGGTTTTAGTTTTTATTACTTGATTTTTTTTTAAATTCTTTTGGGGTTATAATATATATATTTTTGAAATGTGCTCATTAAACCCTTTCATTTGATACCCAACATGGTACGATTAAACCATATTTTTTTTTAAGTTCCTCACTATATGTCCTCTAGAGGGCGCCATTTTTAATTGAATGTGACTTCACATAGCCTATAACCAGCGGACAATCACGACGCTTCTAACTATACCTCATTTGTCAAATTGTGATAAGTGGTTTGGAAGATAGGAGGGAACAGATGAACATACATACATACATACATACATACATACATACCGGTCAAAATCATAACCCTCCTTTTTTCTTCGTCGTAGTCGGGTAAAAAAAAATGGAGCAATGACAAATAAATTAATTGATAGATACATGGTGCTCACATATTTACAAACATTGTAAATCTAAACGATATCACAATATTTCTAACATTTTTACGAGTAACACTAACAAGTCAGTGTGTGAGTTCAAGTAATCACAGAGTGTAAAAATCTATGACATACAAGTAATAATTTATACAACTAAATTATCAACCAGTTTGATTTTGTCCAGACTCTAAATTGTCCTATGGAGCAAGACCAGCATGTTTCCAAGCATTCTTATCTTGGATATAATCCTCTAATTTGTAATAAGCTTGTCTACAAAGTGTACTTTTAGGATAACGGTATTAATCCTTACACTCTGTATAGTACTACTTAGTCTGTGTTTTAAATTGTATGTTCGTTCCACTGCGTACAACATTATGTAAATTCATCTTTTGTCAATTGTGGGAGATTAGGATTATCGCTTACAGTGCGTTTCATCAAATAGTTCGCGCGCCGCCGTAATGTTAGCTCCACTGGTTGTAGGACCAATACAAATATGCTAGGACGCTCAATAGTAGGTCCATTTTTTTAATTTAACTGTCGAGCCATCCAACATTACGGCTTAACTTAGGAACTATTTTTGATGAAACGCACTCTACAATGTTTCGGAACGTCACCCTTTGTCGGTTCAAGTTATTTTCATCTACATAGTTGGCCAACCGGTTATGCACGTTCAGCCTATTTTAAATTATATTAAGAAATTCCGCGGCATGTCGGTTACCTTCTAGCGGAATATGAAACCCATTAGTTAATGCTGCAGCGATCCTCAAGTCTTCAAACATATGAAGCATTGATTTATTAATGTAATTCAAATTCAAATTCAAATTCAAATAATTTATTTCAGACATTCGTCCATAGTGTTAGTATACAAGATAACTTAAAGACTATTGTTAGTAAACATGAAAATTAATTAAGTTAGTATACAAAATAACTTAAAGACTAAGTGTTAGTAATAATAAAAATTAATTAAAAACGCTAATTTGTGTGGATTCTCACCCAGTGGCGCAGCAGAGGGGAGTCCCACCGATCTGAAAACACGCTCAGGAGACTGTTGGAGGCGGTGCGCAGCCGACCATTCATGGAGGCGGTCCTCTTGCGTATTATGGCGTAAAAGTCATCAGTATGCGCCTCCGCAAACATACCGGACGCACTACATCGCCACGCCCGCCCCAACAGTATCCTGAACGCATTATTATATTGGATACGCAGATCACTGTATGTCCTCTGCGTAAAACTGGTCCAAAGACTGCACGTGTAAAAAGACTGGCAGAAGGCTTTAAAAAGAGTTATTTTTACTTCGTCAGTACAACGTGCAAATCTTCGAACCAGCATATTACATCGAACAGCCAGCGACCTGCGTTCCCTCTCTATATCAGTCTTATCCTTGAGATCATCAGTGACCCAATGACCCAAGTACTTGAATTTCTTTACCCAAGCTAAAGGAGTACCACAAAGAGAGACACCGGGGACATCAGAATAATTTATGGCACTCGCTTTAAACATAATAAGTTCGCTCTTCTTGACATTGTACTTGAGCCCATGGGCCACTGCATAGGACTCACAAATCGCCACAAGTGTCCTTAAAGCGCCGATCGATGGGCTCAGAAGGGCCATGTCATCGGCATAGCTAATATTATTCATACAAATACTATCTATATGACATCCAACTCTGGCGCTGCTGAGCTCACCGATCAGCCGGTTTATGTACAAGTTGAAGAGGCGGGGCGAGCTCAACCCCCCCTGCCTCACCCCGCACTCCAGCCGGTACACATCCGAATGAGCCTCCGCCCACCTAACACTATTCCTCTGGTTATTGTACCAGTAACGAAACAAGGATGTTATTTCATTCGGTAAAGTTGTATCGCTCTGCAATTTCTCCCACAGTACATCATAAGACACTAGGTCAAATGCCCTTGACAGGTCCAAAAAACAAGCAAAAACAGGTGTTTTTCGGGAGGTATAGTATTGGACAGTTTGCTTAAGGCACAGAATGGCACTCTCCGTAGATAGACCAGGTTTGAAGCCAAATTGCGCATCATGGAGTTCAATGTGTTTAGCCAACTGTTGATCAAGCAAACTGTCCAAGATCTTGGCGACTATAGTGGCCAACGAAATAGGCCTATAATTGGACACATCAGAGGCGTCTCCCGTCCTATCCTTAATTATCGGCACTACCACTGTGTGCATAAGGTCCTGCGGTAATTGTGACGGAAGATTCTAAAATCGCGCTTAAATCTTCCATTTACTACTTCAACAGGCCACCGGAAAATTGTGCAACAACTGTGCACAATTGTGCAATTGTACACAGTAAGCACACGAATTGCGATTGTGGTTCGAACATCGCTAGGTTATAAATCAAGTCCAGTAAGCACAGCCAAGTAAACGTTCAAAGAATCACAAAAGTCCGTAAGAAATAGCCAAGTCATAAAAAATACGATAGAGCACACAATAACGTTCCGAATAACAAGCAACGGGTGACTGCGCGAGCGCAACATAGCAAAAAGAACAATATTAGATAAGAACGAATGAGAAAGCAATAATTCAACTGTATGACACTATCTGTAATTTGTATTATAAACAATCTTTCCTTCAATACTATCCTGAAATCTTTCCAATTATTCCTTAACTGGTAATTAAATTGAAACTGAAGAGTTACGGAGGATAAAGTGACTATTTATTACATACAAATATCAGTGAAAAGATTCCAGAATGGATAGTATACCGGTAAATTATTGTGCCATATAAAAGTTAAAAAAATCGTATTTTGTGAATGCATAAATATCTATTATCGTTAATTATTTGGTTCAATTATAGAAAGCTAGGATCATGAGCAAAGACGAGGTTGCGTTGTTGACCTAATTCAAAGTAATCCAGTCCTTACCAGCAAGGCAGAGAGTTCTAAACATTTCTTTGGCGTACCTATGTCAGCTAAAAACAATAAAGAAAGGTAGAAGTTACTAATTGAACTCTTAAAATTACACAAATGCAAATAGCATTTGTGAATCCTAGTATCTCTATTTGGCCCAGCAGTTACCAAAAGCATGTCTCACATTTGCATCCCATTTTATTAATTAACTTCCTTACATATTTCAGGTAAAAATAAAGCAGACAATGATGGACGTCTAGCTCGCAACTTAGCCATAGCAAGATATTATGATAAAAGAACAGAAAAATTAGATTGAGAAATGAAGCTATTAAGATCAGAGTTAGATCAGAAAGAGAATAGGAATTGTAATGTGATTATTGATTAGTATTTTATGTATTTGTGTTTGTTTTAATGTTAAATGCAAATTGATATGTGTGGTAAAATAAAAAAAAGTTTAGAATGTGATAAATACAAAAAACTACAAAAAAAGTGGTAGGTATAGGTAATATTAATAAAAAATATATAATTTAGAATAAAGTTTATTTCTTTAAATACTTGTGGTTTTTAGGGTTCGGTATCCAAAGGGTAAAACGGGACCCTATTACTAAGGCTCCGCTGTCTGTCTGTCGGTCTGTCCGTCTGTATCTCATGAACGTAAACGAGTAACCGTTCAACAAAAGGCTTATCCAGCCGAAATCTAACATGGAATTCATAAAAACTCAAGGTATTAAAATGGTCAACCCTTGTTTGGTAATTCCTAAGAATAGTACCACGTTCTTCATCGGAGTCTGCGCTATTCCAGTTGGATAACATTTCCAGATCACTCAATTCACTATCTGAATGAGACATTTATTACATTAATTTATTTGAGCGTTATTATTAAAACTTTTGTACACAACCGACCAATTTCGGGCGGTAAATAAATCACATACGCCTAGTAACGCTGACAGCTGGTTATTGTTTCAAAAATTTTATAGAAACACTACTAGCTGTCATCTCCATACATTTACCCTACTATCCGTTATTCGAAGCCCTCCCGTCCGTAGGTAGCAAGCCAACGGTAACTTCACTTACGAAGCGATTTTTAAAGGAACACTTTTGGGTTACGTCTCGTAGACAATTCTACCATCCGTGAAAAAAACGAATCGTTTTGCGAGTATAGGAACCGGGCATTAAGCTGCTTTTTTAACCGGACTCTTCCCTTTTCCTAAGCTCGACTTTTAACAGTCCAAGTTGCATACGTATTTATCTAGTGCTCGTTAAATTTGTGATCGACACAAAATTAAACATAATCAAAACAATGGCGGTTTGTAGACGGCCTACAGTTCTGCCACTTATGACGAGCTTTCAGTTTTTAACCCCATTATGCAAGATATTGCCTCGCTATCGCAGACTGCCTCGTTGGCCTAGTGGTCACAAGCCTTACTGCTGAGCAATGAGGTCCTGGGTTCGATTCCCGGGACGGGAACAGAGTTATTGGGTTTTTCCCCCATCTGGAATTTCTCAGTAGCAGCCCGGAGTCTGGATTTGTGCCCGGTTGATGGTAATAGGCTGGCCCCCTATTACATGAGACGTCACTGGCGGTGAGGGAGTTCTGTATAGAGGTACACCTTCGGGGAGTACAGGCGTGATGTTATGTAAGATGCAATAGCGAACGACGCGAGCTCAATGTTTAATGACAATTTAAACAAAAATAAGAGTTACTATTTCTGTTTTTGCTGCTTTGTTGATCTATGCAGAAAAACTGTAGGAAGGGGGTGTAAAGTTCACTTATCCTAAAAAAGGGAAAATCCTCCGACCAGACGGGTGTTGTGTCTGGCATGCACCTGCCCAACGATTGATGTCGGGGTCTTATACAGAATGAAATTTTATTCGTTTTAATCCTCCTAAAGGGTCATTGTAGGTACTTATCATTATCAACAACTTTCACTATGGGACCAAAGACGAAATCGCGAAAAAAATATCAGCTGTTACCTACATTTATGTTAGCATAGCGCGTCAAAATGTAGGGAACAGCTGATTTGTCAGATTTCTATTGACCACTTATAGATAACTAGCTTCCGCCCGCGGCTTCGCCCGCGGCTTCCGCCCGCGGCTTCGCCCGCGGCATCGCCCGCGGCTTCGCCCGCGCGGTATTTCGATAAAAAATGCCTTATGTCCTTCCCCGTTCAGTGGTTTAGGTGTGAAAAGGTAACATACAGACAGACATACTTACTTTCGAATTTATAATATTAGTATGGATAGTCCATTGAACCTACGGGTGGTATAGATCTTTTTTTTTTGGGAGCATTTGATACTCCCGCTGCAGGCAGGCAAGCTACCTGGTAGGGATAGCTGGGTGAGTGGGGCCCCTCCCTAGGCTGGTTGGGCCCCTAGACTGGAGCTTATAGGCCCAGGCGTAAATTCGGGTCTGTAAATTAACACTTATGACTATGAGCCACTTGCAGTCGACAAGTAAACATAATGGGGTATTAATTGTTCACTTGGCGCTGTGTACAAGTGCAATTTACATCTTGTGGTCGTTTCGTTACCACAACTTAGGGATTTCGCGCATTAGACGGCTACGACTACGACCGGTGGTCGCAGCGACCAGGTATACTATAGACACCGATACGATTATTAGCCGCAGACCGGGCCACGGACCACGACTGGCTGGAATCGTGGCCGTCTAGTGCGCGAGATCCTTTTCTTCATTAGTATCCTCATATCATCCTCCTGCCCTTTTAAAAATGCGTGCACATTTTTTCTGATGAAACATTTCGTTTAGCTTTAGGATTACGATCGGTTATCAATCGGTTATCAATCTGCTGAGCAACGCGATGTTTATAACGAGCGGTTTAGCTCTTTCGTCGAAAGGCCTGATTTCGGCCCGAATTCCTTTATCTAATGTCTTATTCATCTGGTCTTTATTAGGTTAGGTTAGCACCCCCCGTCCTGGTGGCGGAATGGCGGGACAGGCTTTCACGCCCTACCGCCGGCCTCGACATCATCGAGGCGGTCCGGCCGGTGCTCGAGCGCTGGCTCGGGAGGAGGCACGGCTCCCTGTCGTTTCGGGTGACGCAGGTGCTCTCGGGGCATGGTTGCTTCGGGAAGTACCTGTGTCGCATAAACAGGGAGCCGGACGCTCGGTGTCACCACTGCGTCAACTGCCAGAACTGAAGTAGGCAGTGACCTCTCGCTGCCGGCCGTCGTTAAGTCGATGGTCGACAGCGAGGAGTCCTGGGACGCGGTGGTTTCCTACTGTGAGACAGTCGTCTCGCAGAAGGAGGCTGCGGAAAGGGAGAGGGAGATCTCGTCCACTCACCCGGCCCGCAGCAGGCGCACCGGGCGTCGGCGGAGGGCGGATAACGCCCTCTTCCAGCCCCCCTAAATGGGTCCAGGGGTGACGGACTCGGGGACTTCCGTCGCCCCCCAAACATCAGGACCCGAGGTGGCGGCGCGTAGTGTTCCACGCGCGCCCCTCTTAGACGTCACGGGGGGAGTCAAACACCTCACTCCCCCCCTTGACCCGAGGAGGCCCGCAGCGGCGGGCCGGCACCAGTCGGGGGTTGCGGAAGATTTTTAAGTTCCCGCGACCCCCGGCGTAGGTGTGAGTCGGAACACCGGGGTGGTTTTTAGTCAGTAAGAGTCTGACAGACATCCATGAGGATATTCCACCCCGGAAAAAAAAAAAAAAACAAAAACAAAAAAGGTTAGCACCCCCTGGCCGGCGTCGCCACCCGGCTCACACATCGTGGTCGGGGGGGCTCGGATCGCTGTCGAGTCGAACATGAAGTACCTGGGATTGGTGCTTGACAGCCGGTGGGACTTCGGGCCCCACTTCAGACGGCTGGCGTCCAAGTTGCTGGGCGCTGCTGGGGCGCTGTCAACGCTGCTTCCCAATCTGGGGAGCCCGAGCGCCGCGTGTAGGCGGCTCTACGTGGGGGTCGTGCGATCGATGGCCCTTTACGGGGCCCCGATCAGCGGCTGACCTGACAGACGGTAGCATTGTGGTACTGCGCAGGCCGAGCGATGGCCGTCAGAGTCATCAGGGGGTATCGCACGATCTCCTGCGAGGCGGCTTGTGCACTGGCTGGATCCCTGCCCTGGGACCTCGAGGCGAAAGTAGTCGCGTCATCGTATCGGTGGCGCGAGGAAGCGAGGGCGCGGGGTGAGCAACCGATGCAGCGACACATAGAGCTGCATCGGTCTCAGCTTCGCGAGGTCCTGGTGGCGGAATGGCGGGAAAGGCTTTCACGCCCTACCGCCGGCCTCGACATCATCGAGGCGGTCCGGCCGGTGCTCGAGCGCTGGCTCGGGAGGAGGCACGGCTCCCTGTCGTTTCGGGTGACGCAGGTGCTCTCGGGGCATGGTTGCTTCGGGAAGTACCTGTGTCGCATAAACAGGGAGCCGGACGCTCGGTGTCACCACTGCGTCGACTGCCGGGAGGACACGGCGCGGCATACGCTGGCAGAGTGTGCCGCTTGGGAGGGGCCGCGCCGTGCCCTCATCTCAGAAGTAGGCAGTGACCTCTCGCTGCCGGCCGTCGTTGAGTCGATGGTCGACAGCGAGGAGTCCTGGGACGCGGTGGTTTCCTACTGCGAGACAGTCGTCTCGCAGAAGGAAGCTGCGGAAAGGGAGAGGGAGATCTCGTCCACTCACCCGGCCCGCAGCAGGCGCACCGGGCGTCGGCGGAGGGCGGATAACGCCCTCTTCCAGCCCCCCTAAATGGGTCCAGGGGCGACGAACTCGGGGACGTTCGTCGCCCCCCATACATCAGGACCCGAGGTGGCGGCGCGTAGTGTTCCACGCGCGCCCCTCTTAGACGTCACGGGGGGAGTCAAACACCTCACTCCCCCCCCTGACCCGAGGAGGCCCGCGATGGCGGACCAGTCGGGGGTTGCGGAAGATTTTTACGTTCCCGCGACCCCCGGCGTAGGTGTGAGTCGGAACACCGGGGTGGTTTTTAGTCAGTAAGAGTCTGACAGACCCCTCCGCCCGCCCCAGGGCGGAGGACATCCATGAGGATTTTCCACCCCGGAAAAAAAAAAAAAAAAAAAAAAAAAAGGTTGTACCTAGGATTGGTGCTCGACAGTCGGTGGGACTTCGGGCCCCACTTCCGACGGCTTGCCCCTAAGTTACTGGGCGCTGCTGGGGCGCTGTCAACGTTGCTTCCCAATCTGGGGAGCCCGAGCGCCGCGTTTAGGCGGCTCTACGACGGGATCGTGCCGTCGATGGCCCTTTACGGGGCCCCGATCTGGACTGCTGACCTGACGGCCGGTATCGCAGTACTGCGCAAGCCGCAGAGAGCGATGGCCGTCTGGGTCATCAGGGGGTATCGCACGATCTCCTACGAGGCGGCTTGTGGACTGGACGGATCCCCGCCCTGGGACTTAGAGGCGAAAGTACTTGCGTCATCGTATCGGTGGCGCGAGGAAGTGAGGACGCGGGCGAGCGACCGATTCAGCGACACATGGAGCTGGATCGGTCTCAGCTACGCGAGGTCCTGGTGGCGGAATGGCGGGACAGGCTTTCATACCCTACCGCCGGCCTCAACATCGTCGAGGCGGTCCGGCCGGTGCTCGAGCGCTGGCTCGGGAGGAGGCACAGCTCCCTGTCGTTTCGGTGCTCTCGGGGCATGGTTGCTTCGGGAAGTACCTGTGTGACCTGTGTCGCATTAACAGGGAGCCGGAAGCCCAGTGTCACCACTGCGTCGACTGTCGGGAGGACACAGCGCGGCATACGCTGGCAGAGTGTTCCGCTTGGGAGGAGCCGCGCCGTGCCCTCATCTCAAAAGTGGGCAGTGACTTGTCGCTGTCGGCCGTAGTGAATGCGATGGTCGGCAGCGAGTAGTCCGGTGACGCGGTGGTATCGTACTGCGAGCCAGTCTTCTTGCAGCAGGAGGCTGCGCAAAGGGAGAGGGAGATCTCGTCCACCCACCTGGCGTCGGCGGAGGGCGGATAACGCCCTCTTCCTGCCCCCCTAAATGGGTCCAGGGGGACGGACTTGGGGACGTCAGTCGCCCCCCAGACATCAGGACCCGAGGTGGCGGCGTGTAGTGTTCCAAGCGCGCCTATTAGACGTTACGGCGGGAATCTAACACCTCACTGCCCCCACGCGAACATATGTATCAGGTAAGAGTAGGTGAGACTACTGAACAGCGAGAGTGGACACCGCACGCGAACATGTGTGTCAGGTAACACTAAAAAGTTTATATCCGACACCGTCCGCAAATTCATGGATATGGGCCCGAGGTCGCCCCCCCCCCCCTTCTACGTAACTACACACCACATGAATAAATACACAATTGGGGTCGCGCTCGGGGCCGGTCAGGTCACGTCTTGCGCCCCCCGCCCGTGTTGAGACGTATGTTCGTTGCCCTAGCGCGTATGTTGTAATACTCTTGAGGTAATGTAGATTTTCTTTTTTTTTTTAAGTTATAAATTTCCAATGATTTTACGTTCTATAAATGAAACGAAACCACTGGTTTCAAGGTCAAAGTCAAAGTCAAATAATTTATTTCAAATAGGCACATACAAGGCACTTTTGAACGTCCAAAAAAACAAAGAAATAGAACTGATTGTGCCCCTTCCAAAAGGTAGTTGTCGTATGGAGAAGAATGGGCAAGAAACTCCACTCTTTTAAAAAATGTTTTACAATATTTGTATACATCACTTACATATTATATGTGAAGATGATGCCCTAGAATAAGATTATTGCACCACAATAGGTAAAAAGAATAAAAAAATCAAGTAATAAAAACTAAAACCCAACTACGACTTAAAAGGTATAAACAAGACACCACAGACAGACAAATTAAAAATCCGGAGTCACACGTAGTTTTAGTTAGCACGGGTTTTAGTTTTTATTACTTGATTTTTTTTTAAATTCTTTTGGGGTTATAATATATATATTTTTGAAATGTGCTCATTAAACCCTTTCATTTGATACCCAACATGGTACGATTAAACCATATTTTTTTTTAAGTTCCTCACTATATGTCCTCTAGAGGGCGCCATTTTTAATTGAATGTGACTTCACATAGCCTATAACCAGCGGACAATCACGACGCTTCTAACTATACCTCATTTGTCAAATTGTGATAAGTGGTTTGGAAGATAGGAGGGAACAGATGAACATACATACATACATACATACATACATACATACCGGTCAAAATCATAACCCTCCTTTTTTCTTCGTCGTAGTCGGGTAAAAAAAAATGGAGCAATGACAAATAAATTAATTGATAGATACATGGTGCTCACATATTTACAAACATTGTAAATCTAAACGATATCACAATATTTCTAACATTTTTACGAGTAACACTAACAAGTCAGTGTGTGAGTTCAAGTAATCACAGAGTGTAAAAATCTATGACATACAAGTAATAATTTATACAACTAAATTATCAACCAGTTTGATTTTGTCCAGACTCTAAATTGTCCTATGGAGCAAGACCAGCATGTTTCCAAGCATTCTTATCTTGGATATAATCCTCTAATTTGTAATAAGCTTGTCTACAAAGTGTACTTTTAGGATAACGGTATTAATCCTTACACTCTGTATAGTACTACTTAGTCTGTGTTTTAAATTGTATGTTCGTTCCACTGCGTACAACATTATGTAAATTCATCTTTTGTCAATTGTGGGAGATTAGGATTATCGCTTACAGTGCGTTTCATCAAATAGTTCGCGCGCCGCCGTAATGTTAGCTCCACTGGTTGTAGGACCAATACAAATATGCTAGGACGCTCAATAGTAGGTCCATTTTTTTAATTTAACTGTCGAGCCATCCAACATTACGGCTTAACTTAGGAACTATTTTTGATGAAACGCACTCTACAATGTTTCGGAACGTCACCCTTTGTCGGTTCAAGTTATTTTCATCTACATAGTTGGCCAACCGGTTATGCACGTTCAGCCTATTTTAAATTATATTAAGAAATTCCGCGGCATGTCGGTTACCTTCTAGCGGAATATGAAACCCATTAGTTAATGCTGCAGCGATCCTCAAGTCTTCAAACATATGAAGCATTGATTTATTAATGTAATTCAAATTCAAATTCAAATTCAAATAATTTATTTCAGACATTCGTCCATAGTGTTAGTATACAAGATAACTTAAAGACTATTGTTAGTAAACATGAAAATTAATTAAGTTAGTATACAAAATAACTTAAAGACTAAGTGTTAGTAATAATAAAAATTAATTAAAAACGCTAATTTGTGTGGATTCTCACCCAGTGGCGCAGCAGAGGGGAGTCCCACCGATCTGAAAACACGCTCAGGAGACTGTTGGAGGCGGTGCGCAGCCGACCATTCATGGAGGCGGTCCTCTTGCGTATTATGGCGTAAAAGTCATCAGTATGCGCCTCCGCAAACATACCGGACGCACTACATCGCCACGCCCGCCCCAACAGTATCCTGAACGCATTATTATATTGGATACGCAGATCACTGTATGTCCTCTGCGTAAAACTGGTCCAAAGACTGCACGTGTAAAAAGACTGGCAGAAGGCTTTAAAAAGAGTTATTTTTACTTCGTCAGTACAACGTGCAAATCTTCGAACCAGCATATTACATCGAACAGCCAGCGACCTGCGTTCCCTCTCTATATCAGTCTTATCCTTGAGATCATCAGTGACCCAATGACCCAAGTACTTGAATTTCTTTACCCAAGCTAAAGGAGTACCACAAAGAGAGACACCGGGGACATCAGAATAATTTATGGCACTCGCTTTAAACATAATAAGTTCGCTCTTCTTGACATTGTACTTGAGCCCATGGGCCACTGCATAGGACTCACAAATCGCCACAAGTGTCCTTAAAGCGCCGATCGATGGGCTCAGAAGGGCCATGTCATCGGCATAGCTAATATTATTCATACAAATACTATCTATATGACATCCAACTCTGGCGCTGCTGAGCTCACCGATCAGCCGGTTTATGTACAAGTTGAAGAGGCGGGGCGAGCTCAACCCCCCCTGCCTCACCCCGCACTCCAGCCGGTACACATCCGAATGAGCCTCCGCCCACCTAACACTATTCCTCTGGTTATTGTACCAGTAACGAAACAAGGATGTTATTTCATTCGGTAAAGTTGTATCGCTCTGCAATTTCTCCCACAGTACATCATAAGACACTAGGTCAAATGCCCTTGACAGGTCCAAAAAACAAGCAAAAACAGGTGTTTTTCGGGAGGTATAGTATTGGACAGTTTGCTTAAGGCACAGAATGGCACTCTCCGTAGATAGACCAGGTTTGAAGCCAAATTGCGCATCATGGAGTTCAATGTGTTTAGCCAACTGTTGATCAAGCAAACTGTCCAAGATCTTGGCGACTATAGTGGCCAACGAAATAGGCCTATAATTGGACACATCAGAGGCGTCTCCCGTCCTATCCTTAATTATCGGCACTACCACTGTGTGCATAAGGTCCTGCGGTAATTGTGACGGAAGATTCTAAAATCGCGCTTAAATCTTCCATTTACTACTTCAACAGGCCACCGGAAAATTGTGCAACAACTGTGCACAATTGTGCAATTGTACACAGTAAGCACACGAATTGCGATTGTGGTTCGAACATCGCTAGGTTATAAATCAAGTCCAGTAAGCACAGCCAAGTAAACGTTCAAAGAATCACAAAAGTCCGTAAGAAATAGCCAAGTCATAAAAAATACGATAGAGCACACAATAACGTTCCGAATAACAAGCAACGGGTGACTGCGCGAGCGCAACATAGCAAAAAGAACAATATTAGATAAGAACGAATGAGAAAGCAATAATTCAACTGTATGACACTATCTGTAATTTGTATTATAAACAATCTTTCCTTCAATACTATCCTGAAATCTTTCCAATTATTCCTTAACTGGTAATTAAATTGAAACTGAAGAGTTACGGAGGATAAAGTGACTATTTATTACATACAAATATCAGTGAAAAGATTCCAGAATGGATAGTATACCGGTAAATTATTGTGCCATATAAAAGTTAAAAAAATCGTATTTTGTGAATGCATAAATATCTATTATCGTTAATTATTTGGTTCAATTATAGAAAGCTAGGATCATGAGCAAAGACGAGGTTGCGTTGTTGACCTAATTCAAAGTAATCCAGTCCTTACCAGCAAGGCAGAGAGTTCTAAACATTTCTTTGGCGTACCTATGTCAGCTAAAAACAATAAAGAAAGGTAGAAGTTACTAATTGAACTCTTAAAATTACACAAATGCAAATAGCATTTGTGAATCCTAGTATCTCTATTTGGCCCAGCAGTTACCAAAAGCATGTCTCACATTTGCATCCCATTTTATTAATTAACTTCCTTACATATTTCAGGTAAAAATAAAGCAGACAATGATGGACGTCTAGCTCGCAACTTAGCCATAGCAAGATATTATGATAAAAGAACAGAAAAATTAGATTGAGAAATGAAGCTATTAAGATCAGAGTTAGATCAGAAAGAGAATAGGAATTGTAATGTGATTATTGATTAGTATTTTATGTATTTGTGTTTGTTTTAATGTTAAATGCAAATTGATATGTGTGGTAAAATAAAAAAAAGTTTAGAATGTGATAAATACAAAAAACTACAAAAAAAGTGGTAGGTATAGGTAATATTAATAAAAAATATATAATTTAGAATAAAGTTTATTTCTTTAAATACTTGTGGTTTTTAGGGTTCGGTATCCAAAGGGTAAAACGGGACCCTATTACTAAGGCTCCGCTGTCTGTCTGTCGGTCTGTCCGTCTGTATCTCATGAACGTAAACGAGTAACCGTTCAACAAAAGGCTTATCCAGCCGAAATCTAACATGGAATTCATAAAAACTCAAGGTATTAAAATGGTCAACCCTTGTTTGGTAATTCCTAAGAATAGTACCACGTTCTTCATCGGAGTCTGCGCTATTCCAGTTGGATAACATTTCCAGATCACTCAATTCACTATCTGAATGAGACATTTATTACATTAATTTATTTGAGCGTTATTATTAAAACTTTTGTACACAACCGACCAATTTCGGGCGGTAAATAAATCACATACGCCTAGTAACGCTGACAGCTGGTTATTGTTTCAAAAATTTTATAGAAACACTACTAGCTGTCATCTCCATACATTTACCCTACTATCCGTTATTCGAAGCCCTCCCGTCCGTAGGTAGCAAGCCAACGGTAACTTCACTTACGAAGCGATTTTTAAAGGAACACTTTTGGGTTACGTCTCGTAGACAATTCTACCATCCGTGAAAAAAACGAATCGTTTTGCGAGTATAGGAACCGGGCATTAAGCTGCTTTTTTAACCGGACTCTTCCCTTTTCCTAAGCTCGACTTTTAACAGTCCAAGTTGCATACGTATTTATCTAGTGCTCGTTAAATTTGTGATCGACACAAAATTAAACATAATCAAAACAATGGCGGTTTGTAGACGGCCTACAGTTCTGCCACTTATGACGAGCTTTCAGTTTTTAACCCCATTATGCAAGATATTGCCTCGCTATCGCAGACTGCCTCGTTGGCCTAGTGGTCACAAGCCTTACTGCTGAGCAATGAGGTCCTGGGTTCGATTCCCGGGACGGGAACAGAGTTATTGGGTTTTTCCCCCATCTGGAATTTCTCAGTAGCAGCCCGGAGTCTGGATTTGTGCCCGGTTGATGGTAATAGGCTGGCCCCCTATTACATGAGACGTCACTGGCGGTGAGGGAGTTCTGTATAGAGGTACACCTTCGGGGAGTACAGGCGTGATGTTATGTAAGATGCAATAGCGAACGACGCGAGCTCAATGTTTAATGACAATTTAAACAAAAATAAGAGTTACTATTTCTGTTTTTGCTGCTTTGTTGATCTATGCAGAAAAACTGTAGGAAGGGGGTGTAAAGTTCACTTATCCTAAAAAAGGGAAAATCCTCCGACCAGACGGGTGTTGTGTCTGGCATGCACCTGCCCAACGATTGATGTCGGGGTCTTATACAGAATGAAATTTTATTCGTTTTAATCCTCCTAAAGGGTCATTGTAGGTACTTATCATTATCAACAACTTTCACTATGGGACCAAAGACGAAATCGCGAAAAAAATATCAGCTGTTACCTACATTTATGTTAGCATAGCGCGTCAAAATGTAGGGAACAGCTGATTTGTCGGATTTCTATTGACCACTTATAGATAACTAGCTTCCGCCCGCGGCTTCGCCCGCGGCTTCCGCCCGCGGCTTCGCCCGCGGCATCGCCCGCGGCTTCGCCCGCGCGGTATTTCGATAAAAAATGCCTTATGTCCTTCCCCGTTCAGTGGTTTAGGTGTGAAAAGGTAACATACAGACAGACATACTTACTTTCGAATTTATAATATTAGTATGGATAGTCCATTGAACCTACGGGTGGTATAGATCTTTTTTTTTTGGGAGCATTTGATACTCCCGCTGCAGGCAGGCAAGCTACCTGGTAGGGATAGCTGGGTGAGTGGGGCCCCTCCCTAGGCTGGTTGGGCCCCTAGACTGGAGCTTATAGGCCCAGGCGTAAATTCGGGTCTGTAAATTAACACTTATGACTATGAGCCACTTGCAGTCGACAAGTAAACATAATGGGGTATTAATTGTTCACTTGGCGCTGTGTACAAGTGCAATTTACATCTTGTGGTCGTTTCGTTACCACAACTTAGGGATTTCGCGCATTAGACGGCTACGACTACGACCGGTGGTCGCAGCGACCAGGTATACTATAGACACCGATACGATTATTAGCCGCAGACCGGGCCACGGACCACGACTGGCTGGAATCGTGGCCGTCTAGTGCGCGAGATCCTTTTCTTCATTAGTATCCTCATATCATCCTCCTGCCCTTTTAAAAATGCGTGCACATTTTTTCTGATGAAACATTTCGTTTAGCTTTAGGATTACGATCGGTTATCAATCGGTTATCAATCTGCTGAGCAACGCGATGTTTATAACGAGCGGTTTAGCTCTTTCGTCGAAAGGCCTGATTTCGGCCCGAATTCCTTTATCTAATGTCTTATTCATCTGGTCTTTATTAGGTTAGGTTAGCACCCCCCGTCCTGGTGGCGGAATGGCGGGACAGGCTTTCACGCCCTACCGCCGGCCTCGACATCATCGAGGCGGTCCGGCCGGTGCTCGAGCGCTGGCTCGGGAGGAGGCACGGCTCCCTGTCGTTTCGGGTGACGCAGGTGCTCTCGGGGCATGGTTGCTTCGGGAAGTACCTGTGTCGCATAAACAGGGAGCCGGACGCTCGGTGTCACCACTGCGTCAACTGCCAGAACTGAAGTAGGCAGTGACCTCTCGCTGCCGGCCGTCGTTAAGTCGATGGTCGACAGCGAGGAGTCCTGGGACGCGGTGGTTTCCTACTGTGAGACAGTCGTCTCGCAGAAGGAGGCTGCGGAAAGGGAGAGGGAGATCTCGTCCACTCACCCGGCCCGCAGCAGGCGCACCGGGCGTCGGCGGAGGGCGGATAACGCCCTCTTCCAGCCCCCCTAAATGGGTCCAGGGGTGACGGACTCGGGGACTTCCGTCGCCCCCCAAACATCAGGACCCGAGGTGGCGGCGCGTAGTGTTCCACGCGCGCCCCTCTTAGACGTCACGGGGGGAGTCAAACACCTCACTCCCCCCCTTGACCCGAGGAGGCCCGCAGCGGCGGGCCGGCACCAGTCGGGGGTTGCGGAAGATTTTTAAGTTCCCGCGACCCCCGGCGTAGGTGTGAGTCGGAACACCGGGGTGGTTTTTAGTCAGTAAGAGTCTGACAGACATCCATGAGGATATTCCACCCCGGAAAAAAAAAAAAAAACAAAAACAAAAAAGGTTAGCACCCCCTGGCCGGCGTCGCCACCCGGCTCACACATCGTGGTCGGGGGGGCTCGGATCGCTGTCGAGTCGAACATGAAGTACCTGGGATTGGTGCTTGACAGCCGGTGGGACTTCGGGCCCCACTTCAGACGGCTGGCGTCCAAGTTGCTGGGCGCTGCTGGGGCGCTGTCAACGCTGCTTCCCAATCTGGGGAGCCCGAGCGCCGCGTGTAGGCGGCTCTACGTGGGGGTCGTGCGATCGATGGCCCTTTACGGGGCCCCGATCAGCGGCTGACCTGACAGACGGTAGCATTGTGGTACTGCGCAGGCCGAGCGATGGCCGTCAGAGTCATCAGGGGGTATCGCACGATCTCCTGCGAGGCGGCTTGTGCACTGGCTGGATCCCTGCCCTGGGACCTCGAGGCGAAAGTAGTCGCGTCATCGTATCGGTGGCGCGAGGAAGCGAGGGCGCGGGGCGAGCAACCGATGCAGCGACACATAGAACTGCATCGGTCTCCGCTTCGCGAGGTCCTGGTGGCGGAATGGCGGGACAGGCTTTCACACCCTACCGCCGGGCCTCGACATCATCGAACATCCGGAACATCTCAAGAATATAAATAAATATAATATGTTTAGTAATAAACTGAAGCTATTTCTAATACATAAAAGTTACTATACTATAAATGAATACATGAATGATAAACTGTGACTGGAATGGCAAAATATATAATTGACATTTTCTCTAAATTTACCAATTACATCTGCCAATTAGGTACATTCACACATATAATATAAAATAAACAATAAATATTGTTTATTTCTAATTTAAATACATTTAATATATTTAATGAGAATTAAATAATAACATTTAGAACATGGATAATGTTCTAAATGTTATTATTTAATTTAATTAGAATGTTTATTAATTGAAATGAAATGAAATTGTTTATTCTGTAAATAGGATAATTGGAATCACTTTTACACGTCATATTAAAAAGTTGTAAAAATAAGCTAGATGAGGTCGGCGTTTCCTATCTGACTACTCTGAGAAGAAAGGCCGAAACAAACTCAGAGGTCACCGTCTCCTTTAAAGTCCAGACATAATCTTGGTCAGGCCGTATGAGGACCATGTAGATAAGATTCTGAAATGGTCTTTTGAGGAAAGAACCACACAGATTTGAGTGGACCTGTCCAGTCAGTGCAAGCATTTGTCAGTAAAAGTGGAGCTCAACTCAGAACTTAAGGAGCTCAACGACTCGACGAACAATACCAAAGAAAGGACATTTGGGTAGGTCGCATAAAGTTCTGAAATTGCCAGACCTTCGCTAAAACTAACAGAACGAAAAATAAATATCCACATAGTCCTCACATTCACAATAAAACAATACTTTACAAGTAATCATCATGTCATTTTGTATATAATATTCAATAATGTCAATTTGTATATAAAACTGGTAGATATATTTTTATGGCTTTCCATAATATTCAAAATGTCACAATTCTTAGCATAGCGAGCAGCTCAATCCCATGCATTTTTGTCTTCTAAATAATCTGTGATTTTATAGTACCCTTTTTTACAAAGTTTAGTTAATTTTATTAATTTTTGTTACCTATTTTGCTGTGCCCTTACAGGGTCCATAATTGTATCTTAGCTTTAAGCCTATTTGTAACAACTTAATTCACATTATGGTATGCAAATAAATGAATATGAATATGAATATGAGGCTGTCCGGCCGGTGCTCGAGCGCTGGCTCGGGAGGAGGCACGGCTCCCTGTCGTTTCGGGTAACGCAGGTGCTGTTTGTACTTCCCGAAGCAACCATGCCCCGACGGGGCATGGCTCCCTGTCGTTTCGGGTGACGCATAAACAGGGAGCCGGACGCTCGTTGTCACCCTGCGTCGACTGCCGGGAGGACACGGCGCGGTATACGCTGGCAGAGTGTGCCGCTTGGGAGGAGCCGCGCGCGTGCCCTCATCTCAGAAGTAGGCAGTGACCTCTCGCTGCCGGCCGTCGTTGAGTCGATGGTCGGCGGCGTGGAATCCTGGGACGCGGTGGTTTCCATTTGCGAGACAGTCGTCTTACATAAGGAGGCTGCGGAAAGGGAGAGGGAGATCTCGTCCACTCACCCGGCCCGGACAACGCCCTCTTCCAGCTCCCCTAAATGAGTCCAGGGGCGACGGACTCGGGGACGTCCGTCACCCCCCACACATCAGGACCTGAGGTGGCGGCGCGCAGTGTTCCTCGCGCGCCCCTCTTTGACGTCGCGGGGGGAGTCAAACACCTCACTCTCCCCCCTGACCCGAGGAGGCCCGCAGAGGCGGGCCGGCACCAGTCGGGGGTTGCGGAAGATTTTTACGTTCCCGCGACACCCGGCGTAGGTGTGAGTTGGAACACCGGGGTGATTTTTAGTCAGTAAGAGTCTGACAGACCGCCCTAGGGCGGGCGGAGGACATCCATGAGAATTTTCCACCCCGGAAAAAAAAAAGGTTAGGTTATCATCATTTTAATGGCCATCCTAGGCCTAGGTTATACGGGCTGATATCCGCAACTCCACGACAAAGCGCGTATTTTGCGTATGGAATCCCAGGCCTAATGGCTATTCAAATGATGCCGCTAACATAGATCTGATATTTGTTTTGTACCGTTATGCAATTGAGCAGAAACTTGCTCTATTCTATAGAAAGGCAACTGAAGTGCGATGGTTGTCATGTTCCAGCTGGAACCGGGCGCTCAGAAGGAGGTGCTGGGGCTGGCGGTGGGCGCCAACCCGTTGGGACAGTTGGTGTTCTCGCCGCTGCTGGGGCTATGGGCAAACCGCGCGGGTTCCGCGCGGGCTCCGCTGCTGGCCACGCTAGCGCTGTTCGTGCTGGCAAGCGTGCTGTATGCCGAGCTGCACCTCACTCGCCCCTACGCCAAGTACTGGATGGTGTTCGCGAGGTTCCTCGTCGGAGTCAGCTCAGGTGACCGACCTTGTTCCCTTTTAATCTTTACGTATTTTAATTACCGAATCTCTTTCCTTACCTGTCTGTGCCTACAGATACCTGTCATTTTTAGTTTGTATCGTTATGATTGGTTTTGTTGATCCAAATACATGTCCTGCTGCATTAGATGTCGGAATGAGTAAGTGTATGCTTGTAGCAAACATAGCGGTGGCGCGGTCGTACCTGTCGTCGGCGACGTTGGTGAGCGAGCGCACGCGTGCCGTGGCCGTGGTGTCGCTGGCGCAGGTGCTGGGCTTCGTGGTGGGCCCCGCGTTGCAAGCGGCCGCCGCGCCTCTCGGCCCCGGCGGCCCCTACCCGCCGCCTGGGGACCTTTCCGCGCCACTGCGCCTGGACATGTACACAGCCGCCGGCTGGATCAACGCCGCGCTCGGCTTCATCAACTTCCTACTGTTCCTACCGTGGTGCTTCAAGGAGAGGAAGGTCGCTGCCAGAGAAGCTATGATTGCACAGGGCACGGATAACGGTGCGTACTACTTTTTAGGGTTCCGTAGTCAACAAGGAACCCTTAGGTATAGTTTCGCCATGTCCGTCTGTCTATCCGCGGCTTAGCTCAGAGACTGTTAGTATTAGAAAGCTGTAATTTGGTATGGGTACCTATACATATTAATTCAAATTAAAATTCTTTATTGCGAACTAAGTGTACAGAAGTTTGAGATATTAACAATAGGTAAGTTCTTAGAACTTATTTGCCTGTTAAGGCATTGCAATTCAAGGGTTTATAATTATTAAAAAAAAAAATATATACATTAAAAAATTAAACATACTTACTCACTATTTCCAGGTAAGTATATAGTTTACATTATTTATTATATTAATTATCATTATTCATGTATTTTATATTAAGTACCTATATTAAACTATTCTTTTATTTAATATCACATTATAAAAGTATCACAATAATTTTAATAAAATAATTATTTTTCTTCCTTTGCCTTTAGGAATGCCTTTTTAATCAGAAAGTTTTTTAGCTTCCTTTTATAAATATCAATTGAATAATATAATAAATATCAAACTTATTTAAAAATGCAATTAGATAAGAAAGAAGATTGATAAACGACATGTAAGTAATCTAATTATTCAAAGTGTTTATTAAATCATTAAATGCAGAAAAAGAAGCTCTGAAAGCTCTGAAGCCGGACCTGGTGAGCAGCTGGACGCTGGTGGCGGCGTTTTTTGTGCTGGTGTTCAACTTCGTACTGCTGGAGACGCTGGCCACGCTGCTGACCATGGACCAGTTCGCGTGGAGCAAGCGCCAGGCGCTGGAGTACATGGGCGCGCTCATGAGCGCGGGCGCCGTGCTCGCCTGCCTCACCTTCGCCGCCATCGGCCCGCTCACCAAGATCTTCGAGGAGCGGTATGACTATGCCTTTCTTCTGTATTTAACTATTTTTTTCTTTGCGTGTGAATTATCGAGCAACTATATCAGCCTAGAATTTAGCTGACTTTAGCATAATATCTAAAGAATCCATTAGTTCCTGTAACTTGCAGTTATAAGGCACGCAGGCCAAGTGTATGCGTGGCTGCCATCGTGCTAATCGCCAGTCATTCTCTACCTGAGCAGGTATTGCTCTTGCTTTTTAACCGACTTCTTCAAAAAGGAGGAGGTTCTATTTTCGTCAGTATGAATTTTTTTTTTGTATGTTCTTCGATATTTTCGGCAATTGTGAACCGATTTAAAAAAATCTTTTTTAGTTTAAAAGGGTCTCGAGTTCGGGCTCTCGAGGTAGTCTCATATAAATTTTATTAACTTTGCTTGCGTAGTTTTTGAGTTAGCTTCAATAATTACATATTTTTCCCACTTAGTCTATGTAGACGATATCTTAGTTGCTCCGTTGCTGATATTTACATAGCAGGTAGTGGTATTCGAATTTGTGTAGAGTAGTAGGTACCACAAGAAAAAAGTAAAAAATAAAAACCTTTTACAAAAAAAACAACAGACTTCCAAGAAGTTTTTTTTTTGTAAAAAGTTTTCTGTTATGAGTATTGCTGTAGCACCATATGTTTGGGGTAGGGTTCTAGCATAATAGCTTAGGCAATAGAGTTCATAATTTGAAAATTTATAAACATGTAAACGTGTTCGCGGAATCATGTCATGAAACGCTGGTGTGACGTCTTAGTTGCGTTTACGGGCGATTGGTCGAAGAAGACAACAGAGCACTGGGACAAAGTAAAAAAAAAACTGGCCAATTGCGTGTCGGACCACGCAAAATGAAGGGTTCCGGAGTTGGGATGAATTTATCCCAAGAACAAACTTTACAGTCTTTACTTTACTTTCTCTCACACGTTCCAACTGCAAATGTACCTACTCGTAAGTTTTTACGCACAATATGTGGAGATTTACCATTTTTATTTAAGACTGTAATCTATAAGTACCTATAGAACTATTTTATGTATTAAAAAAAAATGGCTCTTTAATAATAATAAAAAATAAATCTAGAGTAAGGAGCCAGACCAAGAGAGATACACAAACCCGCAGGGCAGCATGTGGCGAGCTTTGGGCAGTAGCGACCCCACGGACCTTATCTCCCGGGAGATGTCTTGTTCCTCATCTCTGGCTTGCCTTTATTGGCCGGCTGGAGTGAACACTAACGAGGAATAGAGCTCCCACCTCATTCTTGCCTTTATTGGCCGGCTTGAGTGGAGACTCGCAAGAGCAAACGTGCTCGGAGGAAGGAAGTATTCCAGTAAGTGCTCGTAGGGATCTTGACCATCTTCCGGGCTCTGGGATTGTTCTGAAAGCCGTGGAATACCTCTCCACTCTTTTTAAGGAGAACCTTTACAACTAACGTGACTGCTGTCAATTATTAATCAGTTCAGAGTTAATGACCTAAATAGGTGACTAATTCGGTGCCGAAGTTAAGGAATTTTCTTGGCCCAATAGCCATAAATTATACACCAAGGGAAAGAGCTTTCCATGGAGAACCTTTGCTACTAACACGACTTTTGCTAATTGTCAGTCAGTTTTTCAGAAATATTCGAGCCTTAAAGCTCAGGGCTGTCCTTGTGTTAACGCTCGGGGGAGGCCTCCAGCAGTGGTCGCCGTCCTTCGTGATGATCTATGTGCTGTGGTGGTATACTCACAGGGCTCTGCTGCTGTGGGGCGGGTTCCTGCTGACGGGCCTGGCGTCGGTGCTGTGCATCCCGTGGGGCCCCGGGCCCCCGCCCCTGGCGCCCGCCAACGCGACCGAGGCCGGCGGCGGCTGCCCGCAGGCCACCCAGCCGTGGTGCGCCGAGTCGCGCGGCCTCACGCTGCCACAGTTCCTGGCCGGCTACGCCTGCGTGTCCGTGGGCTACTCGCTCGGCGTCACGCTCATACAGACTATATTCTCCAAGGTACTGGGACCTCGGCCGCAGGTGAGTTAACCGTCACGTTTCCTTCCTTCTTTAGTAATGGTAATCAATGGTCATAAGAGCAAGCCTATTAGCAGACTAGCTCTCTAGTTAGGGGCTCATTGACAAATAATACTTTGTAACCCAGCTGTTTGGTGCAACTAGGGTGGCGCTATAGCTGTAGGTAATATTATAAGTTACTCGTGTTCCCTCATCCTGTGTTTTACTGCCCTTACTTACTCAATTACCTGAAATTAATCATCCATATAGGTATTCTTATATATATTTTCTAATAACCGGACACGAATCAAAACTCGGGCTGCTAAAAGAATATCACTATGCCCAACATGGGAATCGACAACTGTCATGCAGTAGTAGGATAGTAATATAAGAAGTGAGCGTCATCTATTTGACGACTGTGTGGTTTCTTGTAAGGGTTAGTACTTTCTTTTCTGTAAATAAAAACAAATAACGTATCGTTATGTCGGTCAGGGCGTGTGGATGGGCGTGCTGACGGGCGCGGGCTGCCTGTCGCGCGCGCTGGGCCCGGTGTTCGTGTCGGCGGTGTACGCGCGGCGCGGCCCGGTGGCCACGTTCGGCAGCACGGCGGCGCTGACGCTGGCGGCGCTGGCAGCGCTGCGCCTGGTGTACGCGCGCCTGCAGCCGCGCCCGCTCGCGCCCCGAGCGCCCGCGCAGGAGCTGCGCCTGCTCAAGCGGCCCGAGAGCACGTGACGGCACGCGGCCGCGCTGCGCCTGGTGTACGCGCGCCTGCAGCCGCGCCCGCTCGCGCCCCGAGCGCCCGCGCAGGAGCTGCGCCTGCTCAAGCGGCCCGAGAGCACGTGACGGCACGCGGCCGCGCTGCGCCTGGTGTACGCGCGCCTGCAGCCGCGCCCGCTCGCGCCCCGAGCGCCCGCGCAGGAGCTGCGCCTGCTCAAGCGGCCCGAGAGCACGCTAGACCCGCTGCGAGACTCGAGTGTGTCGGTTTATCAAGTGGAAGAATACCTTAAAGTATCCGATTCACTTGTTCTTCGGGTTATTATTATTATTATGATATGATATTTTTTTGTACTGCACCATACCTAGGAACCTTCTGGTTACGAAGATATTGAAGGGCAACGTGCCAACTTTTTGGAGTAAGAATCGATTTTCTTATAAAGCCTATGGAAATTTTATGAGGAGTGAAATTTATACAAGTGGGGGCTATCGGCATGTGCTAAGGTAAAGCCCTCGAAATTCAATATTAAATTCAATTTTCTTACTTTTTTTGCAATTTGCAGGTCAGTGTCACGTTGTATGTTGATTAAAATATGATTCGCGACCGTAACAAAATATGGATTTACAGAATTATAAACATTAGAATCGGAAATACTACTCTTTAAGTTCATTTATCGACACCCATGCTATAAATTCTCTCTAAAAGTTTCTGAAACAGTTAGCTTATTGCTAACATTAAAACAACCAGTGTGTCTTAATAACCATAATATCATCCAAACGGGTTTTATAATGTTGTATTGAATTTCATAATGCAACTCATTTAAAAAAAAGAACATTGTCATTCACGAGCGTTTCACTAACAAAGCACCGTAATTTAACAACAAAACATAATGTTCGAATTCAAAAAAATCGAATTCACGTCGTACCGCGCCATTTTTGTTCGATATTGGTATTGCAAAGAAACTTCTAAAGAAGATTCATATCATGGGTGTAGATAAAGTACAGTGTAAGTATCGGTGGCAAAAACGAAAATTGAAAACCAAAAACACCGATTTCCGAAATTAAAGTTTTTTTTCACTTTATAACGTAGGTATTTTTTGGAAGTCGGTTGTTTTTTTTGTTATAAAATGTTTTTATTTTTCACTTTTTACTTGTGGTAAGTACCTACCCCACACAAATTAACAGTGACGGAGTAACTTAAAACATCGTCCATAAAGACTAAGTGGGAAAAATCTATACATATAATAAAATCGTAAACATGCCGTGTCTGTACATTAGAGATTTTTGCAAAAAAAGTACTGGATGACGCGAGAAATAAATAATAGAAAGTAAAAAAACATTTTTTGACATTTTTGTCTGTTTGTTTGTGGGCGCATCACGTAAAAGCCAGTCATTGGATTCAAAATCTAATTACTGAAAGATAAGAAGCTTTATTGTGAGTAACATTTAGCGTTTATTTCATCAAAATCGACCTACAGAATCAAAAGATATTAAATTTTAAACATTTTGTTAGAAACCTCATAGAGCCACGTGACGCGTGCCCGGTGGGATTGTTGCGGGGCGGTGTGGCGTATCTATATGAATATAAGCGAGCAGCCTGTCCCTTGCTGTCCTTCCCCAGCGACGCCCTTAGTCGAGGTCCGTAACCCACAGGGGGTGCGTGTAGACGTTTAGTTTATAAGTTGTATGCCCTGGATGGAGGCTTTAATTTATTGAAGCAGCCTCCGAAATAGTGTAACATGCGAGATGCCAATCATAAAAAAAAACGACTGCGGGCAGACACATGGGGGCAGATGACTAGAGAGTACAGCGGCAATAAATCGAATGCATAGGAACTAGCTGAATTATTGCAGAATGATCTCACTCGATACGGTGGAACAACGTGCAATATTCGAGCGAGTGCGTTAAAGCGTAGCTATTGATTTGAGGGAAATCCTGTTTTTAGATGCTCCCATTTTGGCCCAAATACGGAATCAATGCAAGGTTGCTCTGGCATAAATAGCAGCTACATTGTTAGGTACCTGGGGGGAAGACCCATATAATGTTTAAAATACTGGGCTTTCTGTATTGTCCAAGTCAACAGAAAGCCCCTTGCAAAATTTTTACGTGATTGCTGCTTAGTAATACGGGTTGGCTGCAGAATGGCAAACCGTAAAGCAGTTGAAGCGGTGCGGTGGACAGAATTTTGCGAGGTATTAGACAAGACGATCGGCCCATGAGTGGCGTCGCAATGCTCTTCTGGGGTGATTTTAGCCAGACATTTCCAGTAATATCTCGATTTTTACAAAAAATTAGTGACGGAACATAAGAACACGGAAGTTATCTTACCTGAAAATCTACATAGGTAATACTGTTTCATCACTGTAGGACCACGCCATATGTGACGTGATATGGTGACCCAACATCATTGACAAATCAACCAAATTCATGGCTATGCGAAAGCGCAATTCAGACACCACGCAACGATCAAGCCACAGCAATTAATGATACAATATTGACGAGTGTCCCGGGGGAAAGCACTGAAGATCGCTCTATATCAAAGTAATGGAACAAGAAGACGCTACCAACTATCCTATAGAATTTTTCGAGTCTCTGAGTTGCCGTCACACAATATCAAATTAAAATTGTGATTCCTTTTAAGAAATTTAAGTCTTCCTAAATTATGTAATGTTACGGTACCAGATTGAAATTCAAGATTTTACAACCAAACGTTAATGAAGCAGAGATTTTGACAGGTTGCGGCACAGGAGATAGCGTTTTCATAGCTCGAATGCCTCTAGCTCCTGATAATTCCCCATTTAATTTTAAACGCGTACGCGTATCTGCTTAGCCTTTTTCCAACTATGTTGTGGTCGACTTCCAGTCTAACCGGATGCAGCTGAATACCAGTATTTTACATGGAGCGACTGCCTATCTGAACTAACCGAGTAACTGGGTAATACGATACCTCTTGATAATTCTGGTTGTCAGACTTTCGGGCTTCGGACGACCCGTAACGATCGTTATAGATCCACGAATAACAGCCAGCACCAACGGCTTAATTTACTTTTCTAGACACGGAGGAGTGGCGGGCACAGCTATCATGAATATAAAAATGCAATACGCGAACCGTTCGACGCTGGCGCGACGTTCCCTATGTTCGCGAGGAGAGGATGGGCACACGGGTAGACCATGAACTGGAATAGGACATAGGATACGTTTTATCCCTATATTCCCACGGGATCGAGACCTACGCGGGTGAAACCGCGGGGCACAGCTAGTACGTAATAAATTAATAATACGTAATAATGAAGCTAACTCAAAAACTACGCAAGCAAAGTTAAAAAAAATACGTAATAATGAAGCTAACTCAAAAACTACGCAAGCAAAGTTAAAAAAAATACGTAATAATGAAGCTAGGCCGAGGTTGCTAGCCGAGGTTGGTCGTAGATGGGTGACCATCTTTACATACCGAGACTCCTCCGTGGCTCGGAAAGCACGTTAGCACGTTTTTGAGTTAGCTTCAATATTACGTATTTTTCCCATTTAGCCTAACTATGGACGATGTTTTTAAGTTGTCACTGATATATAAAAAGTTTTTTATTTTTACGTACATTTTAATTTGATAGTTGTTGATTCGTTCATAATCGTGTCAATCAGGTTCGCTGAATTACCTTAGTTTTGTTACGAACCAACTATGAGAGTACTATAGAGTATTCAGTCGCTCTGCTGAACATCACCGATCAGTGATGGCCTCACGCGAGGAGCTCACGTACAGTAGATAAAATGTAAGTAGGCTTAGAATAGTTACGATAATAATCGTTGTGATAAGCTAGAGTAATCTTAAGACTGAGTCTAGATAACATCTAAGCTAATAGGGTTCATTATAAATAAATCACACGTCTTATACAGGGTGTTTGTAGTTTTTAAGTATTATACAGGGTGTAGAGGCGGGGCGATTATATCTATTGCGTGGAGATGTTTTGTAATATTGTTAAGTATAATTATATTGTGTTCCTCATACATCCAACGCGTTGCTGACTTGCCCAGGATACCGTTTCGACACCCTGTATATCAAAGGTATTAAATGTATTGCGAACTGTTGATAATCGACTTGCTGCGCGGTGTGGCGCAAATGCGCAATGTAATGATAAGTATTTGAACAAGATACGAACACATTGTTATCAAGTAACGCTGCTATCGTATTGCCGTAACGGCAGACGGCTGAGTGAACAGCAGCGTCGTCTCTTTCGAAACTCGGCGTGTACTCGTAGTCTCGTAGGTAAGTAAATAATGCTCAACTCTGCACAGTACTTCTTATGCATAATGTTAGTCATTGATGTAAATATCATCACTTTCTTGTAAGTATATTTTGTATATTATTTTTGCTATCTATATTTTTTGACTTCGA
Source organism: Lithophane socia (assembly GCA_947522985.1). Taxonomy (NCBI): domain Eukaryota; kingdom Metazoa; phylum Arthropoda; class Insecta; order Lepidoptera; family Noctuidae; genus Lithophane; species Lithophane socia. The sequence goes on along the minus strand of OX383262.1, from coordinate 16,845,225 downwards.
ATAAAAATATAATTCAAAGCTGATGCAGATTTATTTTTGTTTGCATTGATTGAATGTGACTACCAACATCTTGTCATATGATTTGTTGCTGATTTGAAGACGAACTACCAATAGGTATTTCGGTACCTAAATATCATTTGAAGACGAACGAACTACGAAAGGAGAATGCCAGGGCTTCCCACAAGACTCGGCCAGAACCGACAAAGATGAACTATATTTCATAAAAAAGGAAAATAAATATAGAATTTGATAGTATAATATGTTTTCTATTAGAAGCACACCAAAAATAGATATCGTTTTTTTTAAAGTTGACCACTTGACTCTTCTGATTTTAACGGTATTATGAAATAAACCATTAAATGAATTAATGACTTTTAGCATATTATCCTCAGTGTCAACAGCCAAGGTCAAAAGGTCGAAAAATCGGAGTCCAGTAACACAGCAATATATACACAATATATACAAAACAAAAAATTACGGAAATACTTCGTTACCACGAGTAACGAAGTATTTCAAGTAACACCACGCGGGAGATGTCAAACTTTTTTGAAATTGACAAATGCCTGTTAATATTTACATCAAGTGCTGCCAGCACTATAATTACTTTATTAGGAGTAAAGTATTCTAAACGGTATCGATAATCGAATTAAAAATATTTTTAATTATTACATTACTATAAAATATAATAAACTTATTCAAAAATATAACTAAACGCTATTTATTAATACAATTACGAGTAAAGATTGTGTAGGCAATAAATTCACATACGTATCTTCATAATGATATTATTGTAATCGATTCGCAAGTGCAATGTCGTATCGATATTGTTTTATTTTGGTATTGGCAACATTTCTAGTTGAAATTGTAGCTATGGAATGTGTTGTTAAATTGAATAACTATTTAAAAAGACTTTTCAACTACAGATTTTATTTATATTGTATAATTCTTACTGTTTTTTATTATGAATTATCATTATTATAGAAGTTCTGTCGGACGCTCCATACAATTCGAGCCGATTCTTGGCATTGTCCTTTGTGGTAAGGTCCTTAATTCATTGCCTAGGATATGCAAAAATAAATCTACCATGAATGGTTCTGTAGCGTGGGCTCATTACAGTTCTCGGCTCTTGTCAGAAAACTAAAGCCAAGCGCACACTACAGACAGACGCAATGGGCCGCAGCGCAACGCATTTTCAAACAAGGCTCAGGCTTTAGGTAGACTAAGTTCAGCTGCATATGCAGTAAGAAAAATAAGGCAGTTGACTGATATTAGCCACAGCTAGGTTAGTGTACTTGTGTGTTGCTTATTTCCACAGTGTATGTCTTACGGCGTTCTGCTGTGGGGATCGGCAGCTGACGTAGATTCAATTTTCATTTTACAGAAGAGGGCTATCCGCGCGATCTATTTATTTATTTATTTATAGTTAATTAAAACGGCACAACACCAATTACATTAATTAACATAGAATTGCATTACATTGATATCGATGGTGGAAAGGTAAAATGGCTAAAGCGCCATTTTGGTCGATATTGAGTTATATATATCACTGAACTGGATTTTTTTTTCTGCGTCGATTGGTCTACCTTTCGCGTCGATTTGAGCACATTTTTGGCGCTTTAGCAGTACAAATTTTGTTGCTTGTTTCATGTAGTCATGGTTTAAAGCGACGTTTTTTTGATGATTCTGAAATTTATGTTGCTTTAGTGAATGTGCTCACTGTACATTCATGTTTGACAATGTTTTAGCATTTTTGCGTTTCTCTATTTCATGTATAAATACCTTATTAGTAGTTTTACCTGAACTACATTATTACTTGTGTGGCAGTTTAGCAAAAGTCGTTTCTGTTTTATTTAGCGTTTTGGCGCTTTAGCAATCGTGCTCGTAAATATTTTCGTATAAAACGATAGTTCAGAGTTGTTTTAGATTCCAAATATTATTTAAAATTGTATATTAGTCAGTAGTACATGCTTTAATGTAAGAAGGTATTGATTTTAGAACTAAAAACTTGCTTAATTTAAAGTAAGTCTACTTCGTAAATAAATTTTGCATTGCAAATCTAATCATAAGTCTTTGTTCTTGCGTGTAACTTAGAATATTAGTAATTTCTAGCAACGTCAACGCGGCAGACGGCTGCAGTTGCCTCTGTCGTTGGCAAAGTGCTGCTCGCGTATATGAGTACTAAGAGTATAAAGCAGTTAAAATTCTGTTATTTAAAAGATAATGCCCATTTTAAAGATGATGCCCATTTTGTTACCCCTCCAATAGCCATGATATTTTTACTTGGTTTCTTACTGTTATGCAACTGTTTAGCTATTCGCATTCTGGACTCAGCCTTCGGTCAGGTTAGGTTAGGATAGTTCAGTCTTTCTTGTAGACTCCGGCTATCTTCTAAGGGGTTTGTTATTGTTACCTGTTTCGTTTGAATAGGATAGGTTTGAGGTTTGAGTTAAATTTCCCGAGCTATCACACTGATAAACAAGTTATCTAAGTTATATGTATTTGAGCACATACTAACATTTAACACAGTAGATCTTTGACAGTCGTATCGGATAGTCAGAAGCCCGAAAGTCGAACATCCAGCTTATCAAGGAGTATCCCAGTGCCTGTATTGTAGAGGTCACATAGTAAATCGCTCCATATAAAATACTGGTATTCAACTGTATCCAGTTAGATTCAAAGATAATCCTTGCGTAGTTGGGAAAAGACTAGATAGATGATGAACGCCTTATTTAAAATAATTAATAGCAAACGTCGTAAAAGATCGGGGGTAAGATGATCGATCACTATGAAATGTAGGTACTTACTTATGGGAAAAGTGATTTGTGACATTTCTAAGTACTCTTACCTCAGTTGATCCAAAAGAGTCTTTGAATCCTTATTCGAAACTGCATCGATTGCCATCATAAAAATAAGGTGTAAGAATTATAATTTTTTTAGCTGAATGTGTCATTTTTCCAATATCTATTAATACACCTAGCAAGTACCCTAGATGTTAAGGACACTCTCCTAAGACCGTATTTCTATAGCTACAACACGGCGTCACAACTTCTACCCTGTATTACTACGATCGGACAAACGCCATTGAAATTCTTGAACTGAACTATTCAATATTAATATCTTTCTAATGATGTATCCTTTATTCTTATTGTAGCGGGTACCAGCTTCCATACATTTCCTGGCATCATCCTTCAAATGTGTATGTGTTCTAAGGACTATTTTGTTAAATAGTAACACGATGTTGTTGTGTGTGAGAAGATGGCAAGAAGATGGCACAATAAGCACAGAATTATTTTGAGTTTCAGAATCTTAGTGCCAATTACACCCCTCTTATTCCGTCGGGGGTTAAAAATGATCATTTATTATCTATTAAATGTTAATTTATTTGTTTAAACTTATAACTAGTTACTTACATTGAATATTTAGTGGTACTAACCATGATAAACAATGGTTTTTTGATTTTAGTAGATAATTAGTAACTCTACTTAACCTATCTAATTACCTACGTTATTTTACTTGATTCCAGTTGGCTAATAAAATAATTTCCTTTATTTTTTGCTAAATATTAATTAATTAGTCTTCCCGCTAATATTTCGGACCTAATAGTAGGTAGTACACATTGATTGAGGTTACAGATTGATGCTAACGCCTCATAATCTAAATAATCTATTGACAAAAACTGTACTCTAGCAATAATCAATATTTTAAATGAAAATAAAAGAAAAAGACGAGTTTTAGAAGTTACGCCTCATTCCCATTATACATCCATCCATTTATTCGCTCTTCAGCTAGTTTTAGTTCAACGTTAGCAACTTTATTTCAAATGAACAGCTCGTTAGAGTTATTTTTTTTCACTCTATGATATTATTAAGTGCATTAGCAAATTTCAGATGGCTAAATAATTTTAATTCTGACAGTAAGCGTAATTAATTATATGTTATACGCAAGTTTTTTGGATATTAGCAATTTTTGCTTACTGGAACTTTTTTAATTTCGATTTTTTTTTGCTAAAGCGACACCTATCTCCTAAAATAAAGGTTTTATAGAAACCATTTATAATACATATTACAGGAAAAAAAATATGATTCATGAAAATATAAGTAACTCAGAAATATTTCCATTAGAAAATTTTCTACGAATTTTTTTCGCAAAAAAAAAACTTTAAAATTCATTCCTGAGATTTCACGTTTTGGCGCTTTAGCCATTTTACCTTTCCACCATCGATATGTATAATTTAAACTAACATGGAACAGTGGACTTCCTTGCATACTTTCTCTCACAGAACACCAGACAAATACGCATAATTTATACCATTCATCCGCAAACACATCACATTCAGGGTTGGCAATCAGAAGGTCGTTGAGCATCTTCAAAGTACGACATACTGGGGATTCAGCTCTAGCGACAGTTTTGGATGGTGGTTGCGCGAACAGATTGTGCCGGCGGCTCGGACGGTGTCCGATGTATTTGTCGGGTACAAATAGTCGGCAGAAAAGGCCGTGGAGCTCCGGGCTGTCAATTCGACCTCGTAAGGTTTTACAGGCTACCGTGAGCTGATCAAGGCCTCTTCTTACCTCCAACGAGTTGAAACCCAACATCCCTAAAAGATAGTTGGTAGGGTACATATAGGGAAAGAAATGATATAACCTTTGGAAGAGGCATCTTAAGAAGGTTTTCTGTACCTTTTCAAGCAAGAGTGTTTGTGTCGCGGTATAGGGGTGCCAAACACAGGCACTGGACTCGAGTTTGCTTCTAACCAGAGTGGTGTACAATAATTTTATCACATTAGGATTGCGAAAGTCACGAGCATTTCGCAAAACAAATCCCAGGCGCCTGAAAGATTCCTTCGCAAGGGTAGAAACGTGATCTTTAAAAGTAAGATAGCGGTCGAAAGTCACTCCCAAGTCCTTTATGTTGGTGACACGAGTAATTACCTCACCACCCAAACTATATTCGTAATGGATTGGTCGCCGCCCTCTACCGTATGTCATGATGTAGCACTTGCTAGGATTGAAAGATAGCTTATTCTTATTGCTCCACTCATAAACGGCGTCAATGTCCCTTTGTAGGAGTTTGCAATCTTCGTCTGTTCTGATGTGTGCGACAAGCTTTAGGTCGTCGGCATATAAAATGCATTTGGCAAACTTAATATTTGCTATGAGGTCGTTGATCATGATCAGGAATAGAGGCGGTCCCAACACAGATCCCTGACTTACGCCCGAACGTGTGCTGTACGGCTTGGACTCGAAGCAGCCATGTCTGACAAACTGCTTGCGATCCCGCAGGTAGTCGGAAAAGAAGTGTAGAAGACCCGCCGAGAAACCGATGGCATCTAGCTTTGTCAAGAGCACATCGTTATCAACTCTGTCGAATGCTTTCCGGAAATCGAAATACAGAACATCAACCTGCGTACCGACGTCCAAGCCACTGGATATGTAATCTACAAGAATCAGTAGATTCGAATTTACGGAGCGACCCGGCCGAAAACCGTGTTGGGCATCCGACAGAGACATATTTATACGCTTGAAAATAAAGGAGTGGAGTATATGCTCAAAAACCTTAGCAATGGTTGGCAGGATAGCGATAGGCCTGTGTTCCTCTACAGATGTTTTGTCATTGGTTTTAGGGATCGGAGTAACACGTGAAATTTTCAATTGCTCAGGGTATACGCCGGACTGGAGGGCTAGGTTAAAGACATGACATAGAGGAGCCGCCAAGATATCATGACACCCCTTAAGGATAAAGGCTGGAATGTTGGTTTGAGTTTAGCAATCCCCTTAACTACATCCGATGGGGTTAAAACGGGAAGAGCGATGTTATCTCGCTCACCAGTCACATTCAAGTTTTTAGGGTCCAATTTAGGTATATCGGGCAGAAACACGCTGGCAAAAAACTCAGCAAAAGCCGCTGAGGCTTTTGCTGAGTTTTTGAGTTTAGCGCTTTGATACCCGAAAAAGTCTCACCATTTTGGCTCGAAACCGCCCTTTGATCGCAGGCTGGATACATGCTGCCAGAACTGTCGCGGATTTTTACCTATATTATTTTCTAAGGTATTACAGTACTTTTTGTAGGCGTTCTGGGTTCTTACTTTTAGATCCGATCGCAGAGCACTAAACTCCGCATATGTAAGATCACATCGCGAGAGTTTCCATTTATTATGCAGTTTAGTTTTACGCTGAGTATCGTTTACTATATCTCTAGTAAACCAGACTGGATACCGCCTGTTTCCAGTGATCATTCTCTTCTTCTTTGGAATGTAAGAATCAAATAAATTATAAACTATTTTGTAAAACTTACCAGCAGCTGAAGGTACGTCATTGCAGCCAAAAACGTCTTGCCAAGGAGCAGAACGAATTTGATCTCTTAAAAGAGCGTAGTCCCCCATGACAAAATTCCAATCCCTACTACGATCAATATTGCTGGGTTCCAATTTTTCCCTATCCTTATGCGTTTTGATGTTAATCGATTTGATGTTAATCAATAAAATGGGTCCTCGCGAGTCCCTTAGAAACAAATTCAAAGAAATTGATAGTCTTCTCTCTATATCTTTGAAAGTATTTTGTATATTCGCAAAAACTTGGGACTTTTCAAAATAAGAAGCGATTTCCATAATCTTGCTCTATTTAATATTATATAGGGCACCTCCAGATCCGTGGACAGTATTCCAGTGCCTCACAACCGGGCAATCAACCCTCCCCAATATGGTATTCAGAAGGCTGTTGGTGCTGCCCCGCACGCGTCGGATCAGGGAGGCCACTCGTTTTCGCACTATTACCCTAAAGCAGTCTGTGTTAGCCTCAGCAAACATACCTGATGCACTACAAAAGCGAGGCAACCCCAACAGCATCCTAAACCCATTATTGTACAGGACCCGCAGGGCATTGAAAGATCTACGCGTATAACGGACCCACAGGCTGCAGGTGTAAAATGTCTGACAGTAAGCCTTAAAAAGAGCAATTTTAACTTCTTTTGTACACCTTGCAAACCTGCGCGCCAACATATTGCATCTCACAGCCAACGCTCTGCGTTCCCGCTCTATATCCATATCATCTGAGAGATCCTCGGTGACCCAGTGCCCCAAGTACTTGACTTTAGTGACCCTACTCAAAGGCAAACCTCCAAGTCTGACCGGCGGAACAGTTTTCGGACTCTTATTATGTTATGGACAAAGCACCGCAGGCTACCTCATCATCTGCCTAACCATTTTCCAACCATGTTGGGGTCGGCTTCCAGTCTAACCGGATGCAGGTGAATACCAGTATTTTACATGGAGCGACTACCTATCTGACCTCCACAACCCAGTAACTGGGTAAAACGGTAAGACTGGTTGTCAGACTTTCGTTCTTCTGACGACCCGTAAAGACTGTCAAAGATCCACGAATGACAGCCGGGACCAACGTGCTTTCCGAGACACGGAAGAGTCTCGGTTTGTAAAGAAGGTCACCCATTTGCGGACCAAACCCGGCAAGCGTAGCTTAATCTGATGGATCAACCGTGCGGCTGTTATGACTTAGCCACGAGCTCCTACCTATTTGTAGGTCTTTGTCTATTCTTCTAAACCCAGGATACAAACACATTTGTGTTTATAACACGTTTATTGATTGCCAGTAAGTACAGAATATCACAGTTTACAAAATATTAATAAGTAAGTTATAAGTACTTATGTACTAGAAAATAATTAATACATATTAGAACCCGTAACTTGTAAGTTTAAATAATAATAGTATAGCCCACCCTCTGTCCCACCATCACCGCAGGTTCGAGTCCTGAACCTAACGGAGACGTCACGACGACATCAGTCACACTACAGAGAATACAATTAACTATGTTCCGACATGCTGCAAGTGAGACATTGTTGGACGTGATGCACCTGGTGTCTCCGGAGTCGGAGCAGCGGCTAGCATGCCAGTCTGGTAGGGGCATGCTTTCCTATGTTATGATCTATGATTGGCCCCAAGCGTGAGTAGCAAGCAGTCGCCGAGCTGTCGCTAGGCGGCTGTGAGGGATCAGCAACAGGTCGCCGTCACGTGTCGGCGGAGATGACGCGGGGCGGGCGCGCGGGCGGCGCGGCGGGCTGCAGCGCGGGCTCGGCGGCGCGCAGGCGCTCGGCGTCCGCCACGCGCTGCGGCAGGCGCGCGCTGCGCGTCTCGGGCACGCACAGCACCGCCAGCGCTGCTGTTCCGCTGCACACGCCGTACAGCAGCGCTTGCACGTACATGTTCTAACAAAATCTCATATTGAGGAACATTGCTTGCAAACATTTTAATTTCCCCGCCAACAGCGGTCACCTGGCCAGCGATTGTCTTTGGATTTAAACCAGATCGAAAAATATTTTGCCGTTTAGGGAAAAAACAACGATTTTGTATGGGGACGCGTAAGCATCCGTTCGGCTTTCGAATGCGTACGCGTCTCCATACACAATCGTTGTTTGTTGTAGCCCGAGAAATGTTTTTTTTACGTTTTTGAAATTTGCAGGTCAGTTGATCAAAATAAATGATTGGCGACGATAACAAATACCTATGTATTTACGGAATTATCAATTCATTATTATTAAACATAGTCCCCCCGGCCGCGTCTGTCACCAATATGGACGCAGTGATTCATGAGGAAGGGTTTAGGTGGAAATATGACGATGATTGTTGAATGTGTCGGATTGTCGGTGTTGGTTGTTAAACTTGTAACGGTCGCGAATAATATTTTCATTATCATGCAACCTGACCTGCACCAATAAAAATAACTAAATTGATAAAAACGTAAGAAAATTTGAATTTCGCGGGTTACCCTGGCGAGATCATCAGCATTCGCCTTAGGCATGCATTAGGCTCTCGTGATGCTGTGAGCGTATACTGACCAGTAGCGGCGTCTGCGGCGCCAGCACGGAGCCGACGCGGCCGATGAGCGAGCAGGCGGCCAGCGCCGAGCTGCGCGCGGACGTGGGGTACAGCTCGGCCGTGAACACGTATAGCGAGTTGAACGCGAACGTGATGGCCAGCTTGCCCACGAAGAACAGCCCCAGAGTCGTGCCGTCGTGATCTGTGAAGGACAACGTAATACTGCCATGTCCAAGGAGCCTTTACATTTACACTGAAGAAGTTAAAGTAAGAATTATACTGATAAATGTACGTAACTGGAGGCGGATCATAAGCTAGATTCATGGCATTACTTGGGCCCGTACCCAGTTGAGTTGCGATCATGATTTTTGGCCTAACGGACTAATCAGGGTCGGAAAATCCCAAAAATTCAGGTTGTTGCTAGTACACAGTTTTATTCTATTGTTATTCCAATAAAGGTGATGTTAACGCTTACTTATGAAGAACGGTGAAACGCAAGCGACCCCGCAAAGTAGGAACGCAATGAATATGCACAACTTGCGTCCGATGCGCTCCAGCGCCATCATGATGAGTACGGAGGCGGCGATCTCCATGGACATGTTGAGCGCGAAGTTGACGTGCTTGTTGCCGGACAGCGCCACGGAGTTGATGGTGAGACCGTAGTACACGAAGGCGGTGGCGGCCCAGCACCAGCCGCACACCGCCAGGCGCCACATGAGCACGCGCGAGCGCACCACGCTCAGCCACGGGCTCTGCCGAGTCTCCTTCGACTCCGCCTTCGTGTCGTCCTTCAGCTTGCTCATCAGCTGCTCGTTCACGATTATCTGCAATTGCCTTACTTTAATGTTGATCCCTCTTTTAGCCCTGATTTTACGTCTGTTCCAATACAGGAACCGGTAAGAGATTGTAAAATTTATGTAATACTAGCTTCCACCCGCGGCTAGGGTAAAGATATCGACATGTCACGCGGTCCCCCGCGTGACATGTCGATATAAAGTACCCTATGTCCTTCCCCAGGATGCCATGTATCTCCTTGCCAAATTTTCTCGAAATCCGTTCAGTGGTTTAGGCGTGAAAAGGTAACATACAGATAGACAGACAGACAGATAGATAGACAGAGTTACTTTCGAATTTATAATATTAATATGGATAATATGGACTAGCTGCGTCACGCGGTTCCACCCACGTAAGTCTCAACCCCGTAATATCGGTATAAAAAGTGATCTATGACCTTTTCCAGGTTAAGGTCTACCCCTGTGCCAAATTTCATCCAAATTCGTTTACCCGTTTTAGCGTGAAAGCGTAACAAACAAATACCTAAACAAACAAACACTCACTTTCGCGTGTATAACAGTAGCTTCCGCCCGCGGCTTCGCCCGCGTAGTATGTCGATAAAAAGTAGCCTATGTCCTTCCCCGGGATGCTATCTATCTCCTTGCCAAATTTTATCGAAATCCGTTCAGTGGTTTAAGCGTGAAAAGGTAACATACAGACAGACAGACAGAGTTACTTTCGATTTTATAAAATCGAAAGTAATTCTGTCTGTCTATAATATTATAGTATGGATAGTATGTATATAGTAAGTATGGATAAGGATAGTTAGGATCGAGTATGGATGCACTTTAGGACGATGCGCGATGTTTAGCAGTTTTGATGGGGGCTAGGTCTGCGCTCACTAACATGTCGCTGTTAGATTTTGGCAGAGTTACATACTTAATAGATATTAGATAAACCTAGATCGGTCACCTTGTTCCAACGAGCAGCCTTCCGTATGACGGCAGCGGTCCGGTCGGCGTCGCCCTGCGCGTGCAGCCAGCGCGGGCTCTCGTCCAGCAGCAACCAGTACAGCGGCAGCAGCAGCGCCAGCGCATGGATGGTCCACAGCAGATGACGCCAGTACGGCACGCCCCACGCCACCCACGCGAACAGCACGCCGCCCGCGCCGTACGCGATTCCCGTCGCGCACGCGAACACTGCGCGCAGCGACGGGTGCGCGATCTCAACCACTGTGCGGAAACGACACCTGTGTAGCGACTTATAGCAGTTAAGTTACTTACAGTCAACTCGAATCAACTGACCACAAATTATCTCGTCGATAATATCAAATGCACACACCTCCACATCATCCGTCGGGCTCTTGTCAACGCCGCTGTGCCAGGTGTTTTAGAACCCAATGGGAAGAGGCCAGACGGAATGACTATAATGCCTTGGAAGTTGGGTAGGTCTTTTATTTCCTAACAGGGCGGCCTGTGCTGGGGCGGCTGCCCCAGGGGCAGAAAACTTCAAACGGCGCAAATATAACAACCTTATTGGGAGCTATTATGTTTGAGCCGTTTGGGGTTTAAAAACTTCTTACGCCTTGGGGTCCGAGTGCTCATCAAGTAATTCGGATCATCGTGAAGAGTTGGGCACATAGAATCAGCAATGCTATCTAACGTGGAAATGCTGCCAGCCTTTTGGACACTTTACCCATTGACATGCGGACGATTTTTTTGGTCCCCAATGACCTCTACCCCATTTTTTAAATTCTTTATTATGCAGCATGTAACAAAAACTCTGTCCGATCCGAAAGAGGGCGCTTACGTAATTACGTACCGCAATAACATTACGAAGAAGTATAAACGAAAATAAAAAAGTTGTTGCTATATAAATTGCACGTTTTTGTAAATGAGGAAATTTTCTTTGTTCATTTTCAACGTTATGACTTGTAGAAATTAAATGAAATTGTTTATTCTGTAAATAGAATACCGGAATCATTTTTACACGTCATAATAAAAAATCGAATAAGCTAGATGAGGTCGGCGTTTCCTATCTGAATACTCTGAGAAGAAAGGCCGAAACAAACTCAGAGGTCCGGCCATATGAGGACCATATAGATTAATGTCTAAAATGGTCTTTCTTATGGTCTTCTGATTTATAACAAAATACCAAAGTACTTTAAAGAGTTACCAACAATTTGTTTTTTTATAAAATTGAAATTATGGCTGCTGGAAAAACGGTTTTATTCTATAAATGAATTTATAAATAATAAATTAAAATAATGTGATGATAATAATTTTTAATAATGAATGTATTAATAATGGAAACATTTAAAGCATGCCATTGGACATAAATATTATATTTTTAGCATTAAATTCAATACATTATAATGTTTTGCATGTCATATGACTGACTATGTATTAGGAACTTATTACTGACTTTAAGACCAACACTGTACCAATACTTATTGCAAATAAATGATTATGATTATGATTATGAAGGAACCACACAGATTTGAGTGGACCTGTCCAGTCAGTGCAAGAGTTTGTCAGTAAATAAAAAGTACACTTTGTAAACAAGCTTATTACAAATTAGAGGATTATATCCAATATAAGAATGCTTGGAAACATGCTGGTCTTGCTCCATAGGACGATTTAGTGTCTGGACAAAATCAAACTGATAGCTAATTTAGTTTTTTATTTTATTATTTGTATGTCATAGACTTTTACACTCTGTCAGTCTCACGCACTGACTAATTAGTACTACTTGTAACAATGTTAGGACTATTGTAATATCGTATACTTTTACAATCTTTCTTTCTTTCTTTCTTTCTTTTTTTTTTTTTTTTTTTTTTTTTTTTTTTTTTTTCTTTTTTCTTTTTTATTATTTATTTTTTCTTAATTTTAATTAATCATAGTCTGGCAGTTTGAGTAATTTATGAGGCCTAACCAAATGTCCTTTCTTTGGTATTGTTCGTCAAATCGTTGAGCTCCTTAAATTCGGAGTTGAGCTGCACGATTACTGACAAATGCGTGCACTGACTGGACAGGTCCACTCAATCTGTGTGGTTCTTTCCTCAAAAGACCATTTCAGACACCAATCTACATGGTCTTCACATAATCTGACCAAGATTATGTCTGGACTTTAAAAGAGACTGTGACCTCTGAGTTTGTTTCGGCCTTTCTTCTCAGAGTAGTCAGATAGGAAACGCCGACCTCATCTAGTTTAAAAAAATGTGATTGACGTGTAAAAGTGTTTGTACAAACCTACTTACAGAAATAAAATCATTTATCATTTATCAATCTTTGTAAATATGTGAGCACCATGTAACTGGTAATTAATTTATTAATTATTGCTCCATTTATAATTCTTTTTACCTTTTGTAGTACAGTAATCTTATTGTAGGTGCATCGTCTTCACATATAAATTAATTATATAATTGATGTATACAAAATATTGTAAAACATTTTTAAAAAGAGTAACGGTGGAGTTTCTTGCCCATTCTTCTCCATACGAAAACTACCTTTTGGAAGGGGCAACTAGAATCAATTCTATTTCTTTGTTTTGACGTCCAAAAGTGCCATATATGTGCCTATTTGAAATAAATTATTTGACTTTGACTTTGAACCGAGGAGCTCAACTCAGAGCTTAAGGCTCCTTAAGCCAACGACTCGACGAACAATACCAAGGAAAGAATATTTGGGTAGGCCGCATAAAGTACTGAAACTGCCAGACCTTCATTAAAACTGAGAAAGAGGAGCAAAAATAAAAATGATCCACACAGTCCTAACATTCACAATAATTAAAATGAAATAATCCTTTAAAAAGTAATAATGTAATGTTTAACCGACTTTTTCACCAATTGTGAACCGATTTAAAAAAATCTTTTTTAGTTCCAAAGGGTATACCTACTCCCGAGGTGGTCCCCTATAAATTTTATTAACTTTGCTTGCAAAGTTTTTGAGTTAGCTTCAATATTACGTATTTTTCCCACAGTGTATGTAGACGATATAATTATTTGACTCCGTCACTGTTATTTACATAGCAGGTAGGGGTATTCGAATTTGTGTGGGGTAGGTACCACAACTAAAAAGTAAAAAATAAAAACTAGTTACAAAAAAAAAACATCCGATTTCTAAAAAAAAACACAAAAAAAGTGAAAAATAACTTCGAAGTCGGTGGCAAAAAACGAAAATTGAAAAGCAAAGACACCGACTTCCAAAATTTTAGTTATTTTTCACTTTTTTAGTGTTTTTTTTTTGGAAGTCGGTTGTTTTTTTTTTTTTGTAAAAAGTTTTCCCTTTTTTTGTGAATGTGAGAACGCTGTAGGCTTAGTGGACTATAGGTTTGTTGAACATCTTCTATTTTGTTAAGGGCGCACCCTACCTCAGATTTTATCCCGCTCGCACCATACTCGCGACCTTAGTGAGACTGAACAAGACGGAGTGGGGCGCTAGCGGCTCTAAAGGGTCGAAAAGTTTAGGTAATTGCTTTTTACGGTGAAAATAATGGTAATTTAAAAAAAATAAAAAACATAAGACCTGCTTTATAGTTTTTCAGTTATTATGCAAAGTTTCATGATCCAATTTGAAGTATTTTTTTAATACCAGCGGTTTATAGTTCTGTTTAGAGGTAACTTTAACAAATTTTTGCTCACCTTCTTTTGTAGGTAAGGTTTTCTAAGTAAGATTTAATTAGTCGACTTACGCAAACTCTATTCTGGCCATTTAATTTCCACGTCTGGTTGCTCAGTTATTTTATTTGCCCCTTCAATAAGCTGTCGGAAACCTATGTCCAGCCAAGTGCGAATCGGACTCGCGCACGAAGGGTTCCGTACCATTATCTATAAAAAAATCAAGTTTGTTGTATAGGAGCCACCCTTTAATATTAGTTTTTTTTTCATTTAATTATTAATTTTTAAACTAAATAGGTAACTAAATATTCTGTGAATATTTCAAGCGTCTACCTATTGCCGTTATCAATATCGAGCAAAAACGAGCAAAAAAATCAAGTTTGTTGTATGGGAGCCCCCTTAAATATTTATTTTATTCTGTTTTTCATCATCTGTGAAAATTTCAACTGTCTAACTATCACGGTTCATGAGATACAGCCTGGTGACAGACAGACAAACAGACACACAGATAGCGGAGCCTTAGTAATAGGGTCCCGTTTTACCCTTTGGGTACGGAATCCTAATTATTTGTGGTTTACCTAGACCCAACCCAGGAAGTGTCATGACCCCATTGACACCCCCCTGGATCCGCCCTTGGCCAGTAGGTATAGCGTAATAACATACGCACTGATACATAACAGCCGATAATTACTATGCTCTTACTCATAACGTATCCGGCACTGTTGAAGCCGTAACCGAGCGCCGCCTCCAGGAACTCCATGGCGAGGTACATCTGGTAGTTGATGGAGAAAGCCTTAAGGATGCCCATCACGCCCGCGAACGCCGAGAACACGCAGAAAGCAGTGCGCCGACCATACCTGATATCACGTAGTTGTAAAGTGTTACAACGAAAAAAAAAACCTTTCAAAGGTGCATTACAATGTAACGATCTCTAATTGATTTGTATTTGTGAACTGTACAGGGATCTCTAATTGATTTGTATTTGTGAACTGTACAGGGATCTCTAATTGATTTAAGAAGCTATTGTTAGCTGTACAGGGATCTCTAATTGATTTAAGAAGGTAGTGTTAGCTGTACAGGGATCTCTAATTGATTTAAGAAGCTATTGTTAGCTGTACAGGGATCTCTAATTGATTTAAGCAGGTAGTGTTAGCTGTACAGGGATCTCTAATTGATTTAAGAAGCTATTGTTAGCTGTACAGGGATCTCTAATTGATTTAAGCAGGTAGTGTTAGCTGTACAGGGATCTCTAATTGATTTAAGAAGCTATCGTTAGCTGTACAGGGATCTCTTATTGATTTAAGAGGGTAGTGTTAGCTGTACAGGGATCTCTAATTGATTTAAGCAGGTAGTGTTAGCTGTACAGGGATCTTTCCGCCAAAATTCGGCCAAAATCGAAACTGCTTAACGCGGCCATCGATCAATCGAAAAACGCGGCCATCATATTTTTTCACAAAATAATTTCACAAATACCAAGCTCAAAAGATATCATTTTCATTATTTTGTGATAATCATAAAGCATAAACAGCCATCTCTCTGGAGGTGGAGTTTACGGCTGACTATAATTGTCTCGTATTTTGCGGGCTACATAGATGTATTTAATTTATTAATTTTCGTATATAGAGCGAGACCGTTTTTTGGGTTGGATTTGACGACTGGATGCAGAATAAAAACAAAAACAAAATCTTTACACCGGTACAGTGTAGCCATATACGTGAGCATTCATTTATTTGTTTTAATCGCTCATGTGTCGCAGGTCGCGTCGCGGCCTTATGTAGCCTCAGCCTTAGTTTGAGGTGCAATAATAGTGGATGTCTTACGTGTCGGAGACGTATCCGGTGAGGATGAGCGCAAAGGGCAGCGCCACATTGCGCACCGTACCCACCATGGTGCGCATCCACTCGCGACACCCCAGGTTGAACTGAAACACACTCACCCACGTCAGGAGACAGCCTACCTATTTTAAAGCCGCAACGGGCCGCAGTGCAACGCATTTTCATATAAAAAATTGGGGTAAGGCCAGTCTATAGTGCGCGTTGCTTCATAAAAAATTTACGAAAATGATGAAGCAGGATTTTGTAATTCGTTGCGTTGCGGCGCGGCCCGCCCTTGTCTGCGCTAGTCTTAAGGGTGCGACCAACAACCTTCTCATTGGTGAAACATATTGTGAAGTTCTACGTTAGGAATTTAAAAAAAGAAAGAAATGCATGTAAAATGATTCCTCGCCGCTCGAGTTTATGCACAGCAACTTAGAGACAAAAGCAGACAAAAAAGTTACGCTCTAATACTATCACAGAAATGTCAGTGCAATGTTTTGATGATATGAGTTGAGCGTTTGAGATTGTTTGTTAGTTTGTCTACTCACTTACTCGATCCAATGAGTTACTTTCGCATTTATACTATTAGTAAGGATAAGGATTGTAGATTAGCCCAAAATCTGTCGTCTATTAAAACAAAATTGTCGGGGGTGATTTGCAGTAATGAACAATTATTAGTTGAATTGCAAATTTTTCTACTTTCACATTTTTTTTCAAAGTTATGGATCTGTGAACACATTGCTTTGTAATGCTGATGGTAGACAATATTATTGCCTTTCGAATAAGCCTATTTTTATCTGAGTATGACTAAAACTTTGAGAGATGTGATTTTTTTTGTACTCGCATAGAGAATATTTCAACAAAAAAACAAAATGGCTGCCACATAGCGGGGAAGTGGATTGGACCCAAGCTTAGAGTGTTATTATACTCTAAAATAGTTTATATTTAAGTACCTATTTAGAATATCAAGATGAACCACTGACCTATCGCTAGTCCATGTCCCGACACACTGTTTATGTTTAAGTGGCAACCTAAGAAAGTAAAGCTCGTTTTTAGACCTTTGGCAGTATACATAGATAGACAGGGGGGGGGGGGGATCAAAAAGGAGGAGTGCTTCTTAAGTGTAAAGAACAAAAAGTTGCTTCACTGACAAGTCTTTGTAAACATCTACAGTAGGATACAAGCTCTTTCCAATGTCAAAATGTTGTTAGATAATAATGTATGTTTATAATTATTTTTTATTTCTGCTTGAGTAGACATAGTTCTCAATTTTTTAGGGTTCCGTACCCAAAGGGTAAAACGGGACCCTATTACTAAGGCTCCGCTGTCTGTCTGTCTATCTGTCTGTCCGTTTGTCACTAGGCTGTATCTCATGAACCGTGATAGTTAGACAGTTGAAATGTTCACAGATGATGTATTTCTGTTCCCGCTATAACAACAAATACTAAAAAACAGAATATAATAAATATTTAAGGGACGAAAAACGAGCAAAAAATCACGTTTGTTGTATGGAAGCCCCATACAACAAACGTGATTTTTTGATCGTTTTTGCTCTATATTGATAACGGGAACAGCTAACGGCAGACGGTTGAAATATTCACAGAATATTTAGTTATATATTCAGTTTAAAAATAAATAGTTAAATTAAAATAAAACAAATATTTAAGGGGGCTCCGATACAACACACATGATTTTTTTGCCGTTTTTATAGATAATGGTACGGAAACTTTCGTGCGCGATTCCGACTCGCACTTGGCCGGTTTTTGGTTGGTACCTATATTGGCGTGTGCTAGCTGACATATATTGGCGAGTGCTAGCTGACATATATTGGCGTGTGCTAGCTGACATATATTGGCGTGTGCTAGCTGACATATATTGGCGTGTGCTAGCTGACATATATTATATTGGCGTGTGCTAGCTGACATATATTGGCGTGTGCTAGCTGACATATATTGGCGTGTGCTAGCTGACATATATTGGCGTGTGCTAGCTGACATATATTGGCGTGTGCTAGCTGACATATATTGGCGTGTGCTAGCTGACATATATTGGCGTGTGCTAGCTGACATATATTGGCGTGTGCTAGCTGACATATATTGGCGTGTGCTAGCTGACATATATTGGCGTGTGCTAGCTGACATATATTGGCGTGTGCTAGCTGACATATATTGGCGAGTGCTAGCTGACATATATTGGCGTGTGCTAGCTGACATATATTGGCGTGTGCTAGCTGACATATATTGGCGTGTGCTAGCTGACATATATTGGCGTGTGCTAGCTGACATATATTGGCGTGTGCTAGCTGACATATATTGGCGTGTGCTAGCTGACATATATTGGCGTGTGCTAGCTGACATATATTGGCGTGTGCTAGCTGACATATATTGGCGTGTGCTAGCTGACATATATTGGCGTGTGCTAGCTGACATATATTGGCGTGTGCTAGCTGACATATATTATTTATGGCTAATAATTAGATTTATGTTTTGTGTTGCGTAATGTAAATGATTTTGCATAATTATTGTATATAATCAATTTTTTTCTAACTGAACAGACAGCTGTGCTGCTGGGGAGTTTGTTGCGCCACTTCTTCTTCCAAGCTAAAGCACTAGGAAGTGGTGAAGGGTGGGCGGTTTGGGGGACTGTCTTATGTAAATGTTGACGTTCGAAAAGTGCTGCTTCTCAGCCTAGTTTGAATAAATGACTTTTGATTTTGATTTTTTTTTTCTAATGCAACGAGGCGATGGCTTAATGAGGTGTATGGAACAAGAAGACATGCTGCACCGATTGGGGTATGGACAGGAGTAAGTACAGATGGATTTGTGCTGCAAAATGGTATAAATAATATAAGAATAGTTAGAGCCTACCTCAGCGAAGATAGTGTCCATGTTCTCGTAAACGAAGGTGTCGCAAGCGATGGTTTGGTTGTAGTGGAAGGCGTCGCGGTCGCAGCTGGTGCCGAGCCCGCTCAGCGGCGTGTACCGTTCGCATGCGGCGGCCGGCAGCAGCGCCGATGCCGCCGGGTTCTCGAACTGCGGATGGTCGCCCTCGCACTCTGGCACCGCGCATCTGTTCATCATGCGTCATCATTATTGTTTATGATTGAGAGGTAAATAACGCTTCCAGCTAGTTCATGATTCATCAAAACACAACATAAACATAATTACGGCGTTTTTAGGATTTGTGCGATGTAATCCCCTTACTAGCAATACATTGTAGAGAGCGAGGTTATCGTTGGTGACTATATAGATTGGCACAGTCATTGAGGTTGCTTAGATAAATGCGTAACTGTCATTGATTTGTGATTCTCTAGTATCTAGTACCGTAGGTTATTAGGTACTTATGTATTGTAAGTACCTACATAAATATGTGGGAATGATATGAAGATTCGAAAGACGTAGTTTCGACGCACGCTATTTCGAAAAAAATTGCGTGTGGTACGCGGGGTACGCCACGCCAGTTGTGTGGAATGTACCGCCTTATATACTCTTCATGTGTCGCGTCGCGCCCGCAACTGATATCGCGGCGGATTCGCGGTGATCCGCCGCGACGCCATACAAAATGTTCCTAAAGTTGGTGTAGCGCTGCGAGTCGCGCGGATCTGTTTCGCGGCGCGAATTTGCGCTCCTGTGTGTGGTGGTCGTGTCGCGCGCGTTTTCATAGAAATTGTTTTACGGATATAATATCGCAGATTCGCGTCGCACGACAAATCGCCCCAGGATGTAAGAGCCTTTATCGTTATCGCGAACCAGTTGTAAGTAGGAATGTTGAGGTAAGTCTGGATTTGTGCCTGATTGATGGCAATAGGCTATTCGATGATCGAGATGGCAAGAGGCTCCTATTATAATATAATACTCTTTTATTACACAAAAGTACTTAATTTAAAACTAAAAACTTCTCTTTTCAGATTATTATGTGTTTTTGCGGTCGGGATTTATAGTTTTTATAACCCTTTCACTGTCAGCCATGTTATTTTATTTTTTGCCATGTTATTTTATTCATCAAGCTATAAATTTCCAGTATAAGCTGACCTCGCATTGTACGGAAATCCTATACAATGCGAGATCAGCATAAACTGGAAATGTATAGCTTGATGTGTAGCCGTGTGTACTAGAGAAATGCCACCAGTGGAGCCATCTGTGACTTGTGAGCATGACGCGGAAGTGCGCGTTGTTATCGACACAAAACATTCAGCCGAAAGGTAGCCTACAGTCGTTAAATGCAATCACGCGGAACCTTGAATGTCGACTACATTGTGAACACAGATTTTAATCACCGGTCGTATATAAGGACCGTTTTTAGTAAAACCAAACTGTCTAGCTAGATCAGTACGTCGTCCGCCGCTATGTAGGTACTGGATGAAAGACGCATCGTTTCGGACTTCGGCTCGGTATTGTCTTGTTTTCCATTCTTGAGCATACATAGGGACAGATAGACAGCGGGAAGCGACTTTGTTTTATACTATGTAGTGATAGTGATGTAGTGATAAATGTTATGGCAAACGACAGACGACGACAAACGACAGACGTTAGATTTGCCGTCACTGTACCTACTCATTCACAAGAAAAACTGTCTATACTGAGACGAGTGAGCTCACACATGAAGAGTGAGCTCACACATTATTATGTATAGCGTTTCCATGACAAACAAGTGTAGTCACTTGATAAAAAATTCAAACCTAAAGATTATTGGAGTCCTGATCTGTCTAAAATAGTCGCGCAGAGAAGGTTAGCTTTAGCTAACTTCAGAAAAAACCCGACGCCTGATAATCTTACAAAATTGGAATATTTAACAGATAAATCTCAAACGTTAATCAGGAAAGCAAGAAACGATGGTTGGCATAAGCTTTGCGACTCCTTTGATGAAAAAGTTTCAGCCTCGTATATCTGGCAGCGTCTGAAATGGGTCAAAGGTTTTAAACAACCAAAAGTATATCCGACCATTGAGAATTCTCACAATTTATTATGTGCTCTTACTGCAGATTATGCGTCTAACACAGAACCAGGTTTTATGTCGAAAAATGAACTGCTAGAATCTAAGTTTTCAATCCACGAGTTACACAGCGTGTTAAAAAAAAAGGACTCATCCCCAGGCGAAGACGATATATCATATACAATGCTTTATTATTTACCGGACATAGCTAAACAATATTTGCTAAATGTATATAATAACATTTATCAATATGGTGTTATTCCGTCTCAGTGGCGAAACATTCAAATAGTCCCTATTCCCAAAAATAGTAGCAACAATAACAGTGAAGTTAAACTAAGACCCATATCCTTAATATCATGTATCTGTAAAATTTTTCATTTGATGATCTTTAAACGCTTAGAATGGTATACCGAAAAGGAAAAGATTCTGTCTCCGTTCACAGTAGGTTTCAGAAAATCACAGTCCTGTTTGGATTGTTTGGCCCATATAGTTACTTACATCCAGATTGGATTCTCTAAGAATATACCAACATTAGCCTGTTTTCTGGATATCGAGAACGCTTATAATAACGTTTCAATCGATGCAGCGTCACATGTGCTTGATAGTCTAGGAATCGGTTCCAAGCTTTGTAAGTATCTGTGGAGATTTCTCAGTGAGCGTCATTTGAAGATCAAATTATGTGACGGTAAAGTAATAAGCAGGTTCTCAAATAAAGGTCTAGCACAAGGAGACCCGCTCTCTCCGCTACTTTTTAACTTGATTACTCACAAAATATGTCATTTACTTCAAAATGTGTCAGTTTTGCAATACGCGGATGATTTTGTAATATATGTCAGTAATAAGGACATCCAAATATGCGAACGGTATATTCAAAACGGTTTAAACTTAGTTGTGGAGTTATTAGACGAACTAGGGTTGCGGTTATCTGCAAACAAGACACAATATTGTCTTTTCAGTAGAGGTCGTAGGAAAAATCTACCTGTATTAAGAATAGAAAAACCTTTGGTATATTCTGAAAATATAAAGTATTTAGGCAAATGGCTAGATAGGAGTCTAAACTGGGGAAAACACATTAACGAAACAGTCAGCAAAAGCTCAAAATTCCTAAATATATTAAAGTTATTAGCAGGAAGGTCTTGGGGGGTGCACATGATTCATTTGCGGAGATTATACATGGCCTTAATAAGAAGTCGTATTGATTACGCATCAGTTTTATACGATAGTAGTGCTAAAAGTCATATAAGCAAACTTGATAAAATTCAGAATCAAGCCTTGAGAGTGGTAGGTGGATTTATCAAAAGTACTCCAATTCACGTTATGGAGAGTGAGTTACACATTGCCCCTTTATTTATTAGGAGACAATATCTAGCCTATAAGTATTTATTAAAAATCAATGCGTGGTCAAATAATAGTGCTACTAGTTTAATTTCTGAAATGAGCGTTCTTACGCAAAATAGGTATTGGGTTAGAAAGAAAAAGCCTTTACTCACACAAACAATTGAGGATGTAAAACAGACTGAAGGTGTTTCTGTGGATATTCTTACAATGTTTACTTTCGAGACTTGGTTATCAGCTGTGGATTTTCATAAATGCTTAGTTATGGGATTAGAATGTATATCAGTAGCTAAATCAAGATATGAGGCTAATACCTTAGTTAATGAAGTTGTGAGAGAATTGGATATCAATTATCGTGGGTGGAGGAAATTATATTCTGATGGTTCTAAGGGCGCTCATGGATTAGGGGCAGCATTTTACGATCCAAGTTGTAATTATAGAGCAGGTTTTAAAATAAGGACAGATGTATCTGTCATGACGTTGGAACTCGTTGCAATTTTGCAAGCCTTGTCCTATGCATTAGAGAAACAGTTTAATAAAGTTGTTATATTCACCGATAGCAAAAGTGCATTGCACCACGTGGCTCGATGCGCCTCTGGTTCCAGAGGCACATCGATAGGTTACGACATTTTAAAAAACATTTTCCAGTTTATTGGAAATAACATAGAGTTGAAGTTGCAATGGGTTCCAGCGCATGTTGGTTTACGGGGTAATGAGGAAGCCGATTGTTCATCTAAATTGGCAGCGAAAGAAGGAGTCGAGCTGGATTTTGTACCAGATTACGTAGAATATGTGTCAAAATTTAAGATGAAAAGTTTTAATAACTGGAAACAATATTTTAACAAGACAAAGGAATATGGTACAAAACAATACAAAATGAGCTTCCTCAAGTACCTTGGTTTGACAGTAGCAGGTTAAGTAGAAATTATGTGAAGTTAGCTGTAAGATTACGGTCTGGACACTATCCATCGGCGGGGTTTGCATTCCTCATGAAGAAAGTAAGTTCTCCCAACTGCAACACATGCAATGTTCGTGAGGATGTACATCATATGCTGATGGATTGTGTCAAGAACCAAGAAAAAAGGAGAATTTTAATTAAGGAGTTTAATTTAAATATTTCACAAGTAGGTTTAATTCAATCGATTTTAGCACAACCAAAGTCAGATGTGGCGAAAAGATTCAGCGAGCTGGTGTACTATATTGATTAAGTTTCTCCTTTTAATTTAAGTTGAAAGTAGCAGTTTGTATAAGGCACGATAGGGTTGACGTATCCATTGGGATAAAAACCCTAATTAAATCAATAAAGATATTAAAAAAAAAAAAAAAAAAAGTGTAGTCACTGCGTCATTGTGTGTCAGAGGTGTCGACTCCACCATCCACCTCCTGGCTCCATCATCAGACCCTCGACACCAAGTGCAATCTATTGGACTCATTAAAACGAATCAAAATGGCAAATGGCTACTGAGGAGTTCGAATAACCACCTCCTGGCTCCATCATCAGATCAGCTCCAAGAGTCCAAATTATAGTATTGTATCCAAACTACATACTCGTACATAACTACACGTTTCATTTCCACGACATTATTATTTATTATATTTTCGACATTATTTTTTTTATTTTCGACATTTAGAAGTTGATGATAAAGATTCCGTTACGTAGATGTGAATGTGATTCTAGAACTCCGAGATCTGTGCCTTGGGGATAGATTTAGCGAAAAAAAAAGCTTATATTGACGTATTTCATGCACGGTGAGGTAGGCCTCACCGTGCATGAAATATTTATTTTAATCGACTGGGTCCTTGGTCCATAAATTTTTGAGCATTATCCTGTAACGTTTAAAATTATTAGGTATGACACTTTATCGATTATTATGATCAATTATTTTATGTAATGGCACGATTATGGCAACTGAAGCGTTATTTCTAGTGAAGTTATGGCATTTTAAATTACCTATGGCAAACATTAGTAAACCCTTCGGCTCGCTACACGCCTGCCTTTGGGCACTCCACATAGTCCACAACGGTTGCTACTAGGTGCCGATCGCCGATGTGGTTTCGTCATTAACTCGTTGCCTACATACAAAATAAGATGCTAGGTTGAAGATGCTAAAGAAAACTTTTGTTGCTGCACTTATTATGCGCGATACGCGTTTAGCCCTGGCGGAAGTGAGGCGCACCGGCGCCCGCTAGAGGGCAAACCGGTTTGAGCCAGCTCTGTGAGAAGGCAAAGCGCTGGGGTATGCCGTGTGCCAGCGGCAGTGATACGTAAGACGCGGAAGTTTCGTTTTTATTAAAAAAAATGCCCAATTGCTGTACTGTGCGTATTAATAATAGTAGGAAAACCAAAGAAGTTTATTTTTTTTATATCCAAAGGATCATGTCCAAGTAACTGAGTGTTTGTTCACGTGGTCTTAGCAAGATGCCGTTTGACCTTTTCTATTAGATAGGTACTTACTGAACACACTGTTGTATTTCAAACTTTCCAACACAAAAGTGCGCGAAAAAAAATCGCCGCGGGAATAAATCGCTCGTGCGTGTGCGTACCTGGGCTTAATATAATTAACCATTTAGCCTTTCAAAGCTACACTATTTTTGTTATGTTCCTTACCAAAATCGGAAAACGGAAAACTTACCAGTGCCTGTCCGTCCGTCCGTCCGTCCGGCCATCAATCCGTCCGTCCATCTGTGCTCATTGCCGAATCTCGAGTCCCACTTCCCGGTTTTATTTTATTTTCAATAACCGAGTGACAGCCCTATGAAAGTAGGCAAGAATTTTGAGCTCTGTTAGGAACCTTTTTTTTATTCTCTCTTATTAATTCTGTGCCTAGCCAGCGCTGGTGTCTGTGTATTTCCGACGTACATTAACTTATAACTCATAGGTACATTAAATTACATATAATTTATTGTGTAACACTTAATTTCCCTTCCTCTCAGTACTTGGAGCTTTTACAATGCAATGTTGTAGTACGTAAGTGCAATTTAATGTTGTAATTTTCAGTGAGCCTGGAGATCTGTCATACAGGTCCCGAACCCAGTATAGACTCCAGCTCTCACATAGGTTTGAATCTGCCTGCAACCGAGACATGTACCAAATATGTACCTTTTTGAGATAAATAAATTACTATTACCTATTACTAATTTAAACATTTGAAATTATGCATACATTATAATCCAGTTTAAATATAAATCTAGTTTACCTTCGGAATTAAAAATGGCGAAGCCTTATGCAGTAGGCAGTAGGCATTTGGAAACTTAATTCATGTGAAGAGACGTGTAATATTTTGTTTGTTCTATTGTAACCGAGGCTAAAGATATTGCACGGTGATTGTTATCAAACAATCTATCGATAAGATACGATGGCGGCGAGCGATGCTCTCGGAGACGCATCTCGGCAGAGTTGCCATGTTCACAGTGAATGGCTTTCGGTAAGGCTGCCATCAGACGGGCTGTATTTCAACTGTTTCAACTGCACTCCAACTGCAAATTTGCAGTTTGAATGAGTTACCAGTACATTACGAGTATTGCAGTCGTACTAAACTGCATTCAAACTGCAAAAATGCAGTCCGTCTGATGACAGCCCAACATGAATATAATGTCGGCTAGTAGCGGCTTCTGATGTGGAATTATTTGTAAATCTCAAACTGGTTGTTGGGTTATATATCTATCAAACTAATTAGGTATCTAATCTACGTTATTATGTGATATTGCTGTGCTTTTTGTACCTAAGTTATAGATCCTATTGTATTGTGGTCGGTAATGTCTACCTAAAGGTATGATTACTTGTGTGCAAGTGTTTTTGGATTGTTTTGAATATACTATCATGACAATGACATCAGTGAGCACTCAAGAGACATTCGCTTGCTAACTAACTATACAATTCATAGTAATTCAACTACCTACTTAAACAATTAGTGAAAATGTACACTGATAAAGAGATTACCTACTTTGTTAGGTTTGCACATTAATGAGGGCGAGGCGAGACTCTAAAATATTTTGGAGAATCGGTTTTCCAGTTATCGATACTATGATAATCCTTGATAAGTGGACAGCAAAGTGGTCGGACATTCTATAAATCACATCAATACCTACGAGAAAAAAAACATTGTTTAAGTAATTGGACAGAGGTTTATGAAAGGGTACTCACCGGAAAGGGACCTGGTCGGCGACAAAGACGTAGTTGAGCGAGTACATGCAGGCGAGCAGGTTGGGGACGCAGAGCATGATGAGCATATACCCCTGGTAGAAACCGAAGGGCCCGAGCTGCGCCAGCGCCGCCTCCAGCGAGTCGCCGCCGCCGGCGTCGTCCGGCGCATGCTTGCTGTTGGCGGCGTGCCGCGCGGTGCTGCTGCGTCTTTCCGGCGTTCCCACCATGTCGCGTCAGCTTGCGTGCCCGACTGGCGCGCTGGTGGCGTTGCCCTCGCGGCCGCCGCGCGCGGCTGCGCCGTGTCGTCACTTAGTCACAGATAACACTCGAGATACGTACGCGCTGCCTGCGTTCGCGACTTTCAAGTGCGCTCGTGACCACGCAGCGGTGCTGAACACCTGCAGCTGTACCCAATAGGTAGCGACGTTTACATGCAATAATATTGCGATTGCCGGTGAGGTTCGCCGTTACATTTATTTATCAAAACAATTATGGAAATGGCATTTTGTATTGTTGTGGTGTCTCTTGTTATTTATCATTTTAACGTAAAAAATCTTATTTGCGTAAAATACCTACAAAATATTTTTTTATAAAACTGTTAAATTGGTTTAATACCTGATGGTTGACCTGTCCCATACCTACCCTAAATGTACTCTGTGCCCGAGCTTCTAGCTAACTCGCCGTAGGTGAGTCTACGTTCCTTCTCGTGGATATAATTATTATCCCATGTACACAATACATAATCTACTCTTTGTATTTTATCCTGTAAATAAAATTCGAAAATCTGCCATGGTTAGAGTGAGATAGCAAGGTAAGGTTATATCTAAAGAAATAAAGCCTTTTTGTAAAAAGAGTAGGTAGTGAGTTTCATAGAAGACCTATTTTTTATTATTATTAACAAAATGTATGTAGGTATGCACTATGCACCTACAATACAATTTTAGATACCTACTCGCCAAGTCTTCTCGTTTAATGGTGACAAGCGCTTTTTAATTAATATAAATATAAATAATCCAGTAAAAAAAAAAAAAAACAACTACGACAAAAAAGTCAACTAAAAGTCTGCTGATGCGGCTGCTACGCGCTACAGCGTCCGGAATGTTTGCGGAGGCGCGAACGGCTTTCATGCGGTTATAAGGAAGAAAGTAGCCTCCTTGTTGCAGCGCGTGGGAGGCAGTACCAACAGTATCCAACAGGGCTAATCGCGAGAACGCTCTTTTCCTCGTTTTGTCAAAATTTGTCTACGATTTTGACGTCATCGTCATTATAATCCTTAAAATGACCTTTAGGGTCAGTTGGGGTCAGACGCGATGCGCACTTTTTAACAATTATCGAACTTATTTTCTTCACGAAAAGGTATAATTATTGTACCTTATTGAGTATTTAGTTGAATTCGATATTGTATCGGATCATAAAAAGCGCGCGTCGCGTCGCGTCTCGGTGTAAACTGACCCTTACGCACGAGTAAACTCGAAAAAGGCACTTTGACTCGCGACATGATACCGATGTGGCAAATTATTAAAAACAAATCAATTTTATGATAGCAACATCAGCTTGAGGTGACGTTTAATTCATCCGATTTAACGCATGGAAATAGTATGTACTATTTTGATTTTACGTCCACCTCTTTTGTAACCGATTTTTTTAATTAAAATGAAGTGTTTTTATTTGGCATGCCGAAATTAAAATACAAAATGACGGAAATGGACATTAGTGGCACATATTATCATTTCTTTTTAGATATTGCCGTCCTAAATGAAGAAGTATGGAATACGATACTGTTAGAAACGTGGTTAAAAAAAAATGCCAATGCATGGGTAAAATAATGCCAATGAATTAAATTTCAGCCTGAGTGGTGTATACTTACTCAAATAATCACCACAAATGACAAAGGGGCCGATGATCGCAATTCGACATAGCGTAGGTTGATGTTGTAACGATCACCATAAAACCTATTATATTGCAAATTTTGTTAATCACTACACTTGCCACTTGACTGACGTTCAGTTGATCATCTATTTATACAAAACATAACGCTGACTAACTGATCTATCAACGCAACGCACAGCTCAAACTGCTGAACGGATTGGGCTGAAAGGAGATGGATAGATAACGCTCTCATACAAGCTTGGCTCAGAAATGAACACAAATGAAACAAAATGTAATAAGAAGCTTCAATAGTGTTGCATAGCCCTGTTGAGTTTTGTTAGCCGTAAAACTTTGTGAAGGGACATATTAAGATCCTTCTCAAATCTCATAGAAATATAAATGTCAAATCTGATGACTTCAAAAAATCAATTCAAACAAAACAAACTGTTGATTGCAGAGTAAGTAATCCACTGTCTGCCAGCAGATTTAATTTCACTCAAATCTAACTACTATTCCAAATTATTCATTTGATAAGTATGTTTATAACGTTTGATCTTCGTTAGAAACCAGGCAACGTCAGAGTGATCCGAGATATGAGTTATAGGTATTGTTATTGTAGCCCAGGTTAACTGTAATGCGAAGATCCATAGTTCAAGAAAGGCGAAGTCACTCAGAAATGCAAAAATATAACCAGAAACACAGCCAATAATATTTTGGAACATATCACAAAAAATCACAACAAAACATTCATGATGCTGTCACACGCAGCACCACAGAGTTAGAAATAAAATAGAAATCGTCAAAAAGGTCCGACCGACAAGAAGGGATTATGTTATGTATTTTTATGGTACAATAATTATGTAGTTATGTATGTAAGAAAGATATATATGTATGTAAGATTCTTTATTCTCTCGTAGCATCCCGTGTGGATGCATTTTAATGATTTACATGTCGTTTGATTTGTAGGTGTTAGGGGCTTGTGGGCAAGTAATAACAGGCGAACGGGTCGATCAATTATGTTAAGTTATACTTGCCGCGGTTGGTCCGTGGATGGGTGACCAATGACCATCTATACATACCAAGACCCCTCCGTACTTTGGAAAACACGTAAAGCCGTTGGTCCCGGCTGTCCTTTGTAGATCTTTGACAGTCGTTACGGGTAGTCAGAAGTCCTTAAAATCCTAAGGAGTTATGTCCTGTTCTTGAATATACATGCAATAGGCTGATTAACTATGTAAATCGGGATGGAGCTTTCTCGGACTGTACTGTAGGATGCGGGGTGAGAACATTAGTTTTTTGACGTATTTTTGACGTAGACAACGTCAAAAAATAACTGATGGCAAATTATTTAATTATATACATAAGTATTATACATTAAAGTCGCTTTTCGTGTTTGTCAGTATGTCCGCGTTGTTCTTCTAAACCACGCAACAGACTTTGATATGGTTTTCACCATCTTTCTAACACACAGGATGTTTCGTATTAAAAAAGGAAAATATAATATTGCGTTGCATTGTTTGTTTTTTAATGCGTCCCTCTATGATAGTTATAGATCTGTGCAAAGCGTAAATGACATGACAAATGCATGACAATGACGGGTTGTGACAATGATTATGAAAGATATAATAAGAAAAAAAAAAAAAAATATTAGTAGGATAAAGAAGGTGCTGCCATTACATACTTTTAAGACTGGACTTATCTATTGATTTAAAAATGAAATTGATGCATTAATCTAGTAATAAATATCATGTTCATTACAGTCTAGTTATTAGACAATTCGCTTTAAATACAATTTTAATATTGTATATTCTAAAAATACTAGTGAAATCATCATATCAATTCTTACATTATGCATATCCCAATTACCATAATATTTCCAAAACTGGCAACATAAATATCTCCCCGAATACTTGAATCAAAATAATAATCTTTTAAATATAAATATTTTATCCCATATTTTCTCAAGTAACGCAAGCTGTGGTGCAATTTCAAATATTATCAGTTATTTTTTAAATATAATTATCTCTTTGTCCATGCATGGACAAAGATCCATTCTGGGCCAGAAAAAATCCATGTCCTTTGGCACACAGATAGTTATTATGATGTAGGCGCGCACTAAGAACGGCCTTTTAAGGGGGGAAAAGGGGGGAAAAATCTTAGTCCTTGAGTTAATAGACTTCAAAATTGGCACGAATACTTATCTAAGTAAATGATAATGTTTGTCATTTTTAGCTTTGCTCAACTACCACCTAAACGGGGATTGGGGGGTGTCAAAGTTTGTATAGAAGAATTTTAAAGCGCGGTCCGAAATAATGTGAATCAGGGTTTTTTAAAAATCAACCCCTAACGGGGTGAAAAGGGGTAGTCTATATCACACAGTCACAGCTCAAACTACTGAACGGATTGGGCCGAAATTTATCACAGAGATAGTTATTAGGACATAGGCACCCACTAAGAAAGGGTTTTTGGAAATTCGACGTTAAAGACGAAAATGGGGGACTTAGTTTGTATGAAAAATCTTATTCCTTGAGTTAATAGACTTGAAACTGGCACGAATACTTATCTAAGTAAATTATAAAGTTTGTAGTTTTTATTTTTTCTAAACTATACCCTTATAGTGGATTGGGGGATTTGGGGGATGACAAAGTTTGTTTTGAAAAATTTTAACGCGCGGTTCGATTAACTCGAAACTCAGTATTTATACTTAAAACCAAAAATAAAGAATAATGTGTACTTATCAGGGTTTTTCGAAAATCTACCCCTAACGGGGTGAAAAGGGGTTGTTAATTTTACAGGGGAACATTTTACTGCGTGGTTTGATTAACTCAAAAATTGGTATATATAATCTTTGAGTTAAATTATGTAGACATCATACAAGAATGAAATTGACTATGTAATATGCAATCACCCCAGAGCATTCACGGACACTGTCGTTATATCTAAGCTGAACTTCAACAGAAACCACCGCATGATACGCAGCTCCTTAAGAAAGTGCCCCATTAAAACTTCTCGAAACTACATAAACTCCAAGGATTTTGACCAACCAAGAAATCTACAAAACATAAATAACACAAAGTATACAGAAGAAACAAAAAATATTACAACAAAGGATTCAACTGTGATACAGAAATATGATATATTAGAGAAACAAATACAAAACCATCTGATCAGAAACAAGAAAGAAACAAATACCAACTTAGCGACCAAACCTTGCAATTGGTAAATGAAAGGAAGAAACTGATATTGAACCAAACTAAAAAAGAAAACATAAAATTGATAACAGAAGCAAGTAAAAAACTAAAAGCAAGCATCAGAAGGGACCGTAAAATCAAAAGACTACAAACCCTAGAATACCATATACAAAGAACTGGCGGCGTCAAAAAAGCACTAAAGGAACTACGGGAGGAAGGAAAAGAATGGATACCAAAACTTAAAAGGATGTCAAAGATTACTTCACAGAGGAAGAACATCAAAGAACTAGCAACAGACTTCTACCGTCATCTATACGCTAGGCAAACACCAAACGTAGCAGAAACAAAACATACCGAATCAGTACTCGAAGCCACTCTAGAACCGGTACCTTCAATTTTATCAGAAGAGGTAGAGAAAGCAATGAGGAGTCAAAAGGCGGGAAAATCACCAGGTCCAGACAAAATCACTAATGAGCTGCTGCAGGGATCAGTGGAAGAACTGATACCCATTCTAACCCAAGTATTTAACGAGATTGAAAACTTGCAAACCATGATACAAAGTCTGAGCGAAGAAAGCGAAAAAGCCGGCAGCTTACCCGGTGGGAGGAGGAAATAAAGTGGAGGAGTGGAGGAAACAAACTGGAGGAGGGTACCTCGCGACCGACAACAATGGAGAATGTTAGAGGAGGCCTATGTCAAGAGGCACACCGGAATTCGAGACATTTTGTGATTTTTTGTTGCAACCATCATTGTAAATTTTGTTGTCTAGTTTCGGAATAAAAGGCTTTATTATTATTTATGTAGACATCTCGATCGATTTATTAAAGTTCCTTCCCTGTGGGGGAAAAAAGAGAGCATACAGTTTATATGAAAAATCTTATTCCTTTGGTTAATATACTTGAAACTTGGCAATACTTGCTAGTAGTAGTAGTAAATAATAAAGATTGTCACTTTTAGTTTTTTAAGCAAAGGAATCACGGGGTGTCGAAGTAAATAAAAAAATTAACGTGCTGTTGGAATAACTCGAAACTTGGTACGGTACCAATACTTAAAACAAAAAAATACGTGTTTCGGGGTTTTTCAAAAATCAGCCGCTAACTGGGTGTTAAAGGGTAGGTAATAAAGTCGTAAGTATGAATTTTCGAAAACTATCTTTCAAAGGGGGTGGAGGGTTTTTAGAGGAAATTACGAAATCCACGCGGTTGAAGTCGCGGGCATAATGCTAGTTAGGTATAAAGCTGGAGTTGATTTCGCTATTATAACCATAAAACACTTAACGTACCTAGTCGATCACCACCCTTTGAAAATGAACTGGCGATTTTAGTAATTACGTTGCGAAGGTATGATATTGCCATACAGCCATAATCCCTAGATTTAATTAATCAACATAATTGGCAAAGTGATTGGTTATTACTGAAACTGGTTAGTACTTAATAGTACTCCGCCACAGCTTGTCTCGCGGCCGCCGAAAGGAACTTTCGTTCCAATATACATAAGTAGTAGTTTAAGTATTTTCATTAGTCTTAGTGGCTTTTGTGGACATGGTTATAATTATTCAATTTGTTACAGTTGTAATAGCAATCACGTCAATTGGTTTAAATAGTTACATTTTTAAATATTTTCATAAAATCATTTAAAAATATAAAAAATAGGAGCCCACCGGTATCGGGAACAGGGTCCAAGCTACCGGTGGTCAGGGCTCCTGAGAGAAGAATCTCCTAACAATACGCGCCGTGTCCAGGAGTACCGCTTTCTGGATCAAGCCCTTGATCCAGCCGCCTAACGAGAGCCTCTTCAGGTGTTGGTCGAGGCTCTTGGCTATTATGCCATTGGCCGTCACGACTATCGGCACAATGATTGCTGTATCCACATCCCACATGTCGACAACCTCGCGTGCCAGGTCAAGATACTTAATCTGTTTATCTTTTTCAGCTTTCACGAGGTTCTCGTCATGCGGGACAGCAATATCAATAATCACTGTGCGACGCTCTAATCGATCTATCACCACAATGTCTGGCTTATTGGCAACAATTGTCCTGTCGGTGATGATAGATCGATCCCAATACATCGTGATATTGCCGTTTTCGAGAACTGGTTTCGGGCACATACCTATAGTACGGTACTTCAGATTCTACAAGACAGTATTTCAGAGCAAGTTGCTGGTGGATAATCCTGGCTACTAGGTTGTGCCTATGCAAGTACTCTCCGTTAGCCAGACGAGAGCAGCCAGAAATAATGTGTCGGATTGATTCCCCTGGACGGTGGCATGCCCGACAGATGTCAACCGTGCCGTCCTTCACAATATATATCTCCGGTAGTTGTTCCTCATCATAACTTCGTCCATAATCGCAAAGACAAAATCTTCGGTTTCCCCAAAGAGATCACCGAATCGCAACCAGGATACGGACGCTAAAAGGTCTACATCGGGCCCATGTAGGACCCGGTAAAAGTGCCCGTGAAGCTCTTTGCTCTGCCATACCTCCCTGCGGTCATTAGTATCTAATACAATAGGTTTGCGCCAGTTCTCGTAAGCCAAGGAGAGCGGGGTGAGGCCCTTGTCTTCTGAGGCTACATCTCGGTGCATCCCCACGTCGGCATTTAGGAAGTATTCCCTGAGACTGCATATCTCACGGTTGTGCAGGGTCTTAGCATTTAAGAAGCCTCGACCTCCGCACTTCCACGGGATATACAGTCTCATCACCGATGACCGTGGGTGATGCATCCGATTTGCGGTCAGCAAAGTGCGGACCCTCCTATCCAGGGCGTCAAGTTCTGTTTGAGTCCATTTGAGTATGCCGAAAGAGAACATCAAAACCAGCATGACCCAACCGTTGAAGGCGTGCACCTTGTTTCCGCCTGATAGAAGACTATTTAATACTTTATTTAGGCGGCCAAAGAAGCGCTCCCTCAGCAATTGTTTCATGTCGGCAGCGTTGATGCCTAACGCTTCCGAGGGTGCTAGAGTTATATAAAGTAGATGCAACTCTGCGCACCTTCTTGATTTCGTGTATGGGGCAATGGAGGACGGTCCTTCGCTATCCAGGATGCTAATTTTTATTATTGTTAGTCTTTTAGATAGATTATTTTCTATTTTGTGAATGTGAGAACGCTGTAGGCTTATTGGACTGTAGATTTATTGAACATCTTCTATTTTGTTAAGTACCTGGTACTTACTTGTTATGTACCTACTTTCTTAGCAAATAAACGATTATTTATTTATTTATTTTATTTAAAGGCCTACATTATCCTCCCATGCCTACCAATACTGTAATTTGAAAGTATTGTAAAAGCCAATTATTTTCATTTGGTAGAGGAAGCCTGCGCGGTGATCCCTTATAAATATATTAACTTTGCTAAAGTAGTTTTTGAGTTAGCTTCAATAATACGTATTTTTCCCACTTGGCTTTATGAATGATGTTATACTATGTTCCTTTCACTGTTATTTACCTAGTAGGTAGTGGTATTTGAATTTGTGTCGGGTAGATACCACAACTAAAAAGTAAAAATATAATAATATAATATAATATCCTGCAATATTCCTACTCCAACCGGGGATTGTCCTTGGGTGCACTTGTATAGTGCGAACAGGGATAAACGTCGATTGGTGCCTTATTCCATTAAAAATGTCTAACGGGCCTTTGCGAGATGACTTCGGCCCCTCGTACGCCTTCCAAAAGACCGGTACCCCATGGTCCCGAGATATGTCCCGTGATATAGGTAATATAAAAGTTTATTGAGGTAAAAAGTTTTACTTTTTACAAATAAATAACAACCGACTTCCAAAAAACTTTACTGTATAAGTCGATGGCTAAAAACGAAAATTTTAAACGAAATACAAGACAACTTTTTTTGGAAGTCGTTTTTTTTTGTATTATTAGTAGTTATTTGTTACGCTAGGCTGCAAAGTTGTTTTTTGGCGCGAGTACTTCAAAGGTACCTACGAGATGCAGAATAACTTTGCTGTCGAGCGAAAGACACAACTTTTCACCTCACTACAGCGAGGAAAATGGTGCTCCATGCATTGAACAAATATTGTAAGTACGCTTTTATGCACTTTTTGCGCAATTTTACGGAAGAAAGCTCAATTCGGCATTATGTACCGCGTGCACTAACTCTGCCACTGCTAAACAAACCAAAATGATGGAAAGCGAATTGAATAAGAAGAAAATTATTTAAAGTTTTTTTAAGTGAAAACTTCTTTGCCCAGTTCGCACTGACCAGCACGAACAAAATAGCTCAAAAGCTATTTTGTTCGTGCTGGCCAGTGCGATTATTCTTAAAATGAGGTTGGCGCACTGACATGAAATAAGTATTCATGCAATGTCAGTGGGCCCGGCGCGCGGCGGTATAGAAAATTATTGAATGGAAAGAGTTTTCGAATTTTAATAACTCTTTCCACGTTAGCGGATAAAATGCACTTTTGCACTCAGATTTTGAATGATAAACAGACTCTTTCCGAGCTTGTGAGGTGAAAAAGTTTTTTACCTACTAACCTTTGCCTAAGGACTCTACTCAATTAGGCATCATCCCTCAATGTTGGTACTGTGGCGGTATCTACATCGCCACATACGAACTACCGCAACCCACTGGGGAATCACCGCAATCACCTCAATCACCACAATCGCCGCAAACAGTTCCGACCCACCGCGAACAATGCGGCATCTGGTTCCGACTCACTGCAACCTCAACTGGCACTGGCAAGCATCGCAAGATACAAGACTCAGCCCACTGTCGACCTCCGGACTCCGGACCCCGGAGTGATGTGGCGGTATCTACATCGCCACATGCGAACTTTGCATCAAAGACCTGACGTCACACAAAAATCCTGACGTCACATAAATCCTGCATCGCGCTATTAGAGTTTACCGCGCGATGGACATATACAGGCTGTAAGGGTAAACAGTCTTGTCATTCAAACCATGGGTAGTTGACTTAAATATAAAAATAAATGACCGAACACAACAAAAAAAAAACGTCATTTTCATTATAAGATTTTAAAAAGTTTCTATCCGACACCGTGCTCTCAAGCGAAACAGCTGACTGACTATGGGAGGGGTCGCGCTCGCGGCCGGTCAGGTCACATCCCGTACCCCCCGCCCGTGTAGAGACGCAAGTTCGTTGCCCTAGCGCATAGGACAACGAACTTGCGTCTCTTGTGGTAAAATAAAGATTAAAAAAAAAGAAAAAAAAAGTTGTAATTTTCCATTGATTTTACGTTCTATAAATGAAACCAAACCACTGGTTGCAAGGATAACGGTGTTTACCCTAACACCCTGTATACAAGATACCAACATCAATCGTTGGGCAGTTGCCCACCCGTTGTTACCCGTCTGGTCGGAGGATCCTCCCTTTTCTATGGTGGATGAGTGAACTTTACACCCTGTTCCTCATACCCCTAAAGTATCAACCTTTGCATAAGGTCTCTACTCAATTAGGGATCATGCCTCCAAGTTGTATTTAAAAAGATTAATATTATGACAGCACCTTGCCAATACATTTATGAAAATATTATAATTATAATTAGGTATGTAAGAAAAATCTACATCTTTTTAATAAAATATTATTAATATAGTAATAATACTAGAAATAAAGATAATATAAATCAACCAATTTTCAGATTAGCTAAAGTAATACGTATTATATGGGGATTATACGTTAAATGTAATAACAAAATACTTTGTGTTAATATAGCAATTAAATGAAAGAAAAGTAAGTACCATGAGTCATTTTATGAAACTTATGCCCTGTGAAAGCTATTGGGGTACCTACAATTTAATATGGTAGCTAAGTCGAAATCTAGCGCGAAAATGGTGTTTTGGGACATTCAAAAATATATTCAGCTGGTTAGGTTAGGTTAGCATCAAGGCTCGGAACCGATTTGTAAATCATGATTTTTGACGTATTTCTATTTTTTTTTTAATTATAATAGTCTAAGTTTATTTCAATAGGTAATTGTTTAAAGTGAATTACTTTCATTTGATACCCAACATGGCATCATTAGTGCTCGGCGACACGACGCCGCGAGCGCGCCGCTGCCGCGCCTCCACCGCGCATACATTCTTACATACATACATACCGGTCAAAATCATAACCATATTTGCTTCGCCGTAATTGGGTAAAAATATTGTAAAACATTTTAATAGAGTAACGGTGGAGTTATTTGCTCATTCTTCTCCATACGAATGCTACTTTTTGGAAGGGGCGAGTATAAACATTCAAAAGAGGCTTATATTGGTGCCGATTCTCTTGTCACAAAATTCTCTAAACTAGACTAAAAATCACTAAAATTTAGTTTATTCCTGTCAAACGACGATTTACCATTCTGAAAGAGACTATAGGTATTGACACAACTTATCTATAATTTAGTTTGACAGCACTAAGATGTCACTGAGATAGTCTAGTGAAAATGCTATTCTGAATTTAACGATAAAATTTTGTCTAATAGCTAAAATCCTCTAACAAAATCTGACTACTTATTTTTAATCGCGATTAAAAATGTCTGTAATATTAAAAATTTGATATCATTGTTGTGGTATTAGCTATGGTTTTAAATGACATTAAACAGTTGTCATCCAGACTCGTCTTTCATTACATCACATGGTGACAGCGGTAAATTAATATATTTAATTTAATTGGTTTGTGGAGTGGATTTTGTGGTGCGCTATGGAACACGCGCGACCACCCACAGGACTATGTCTGGAGGGCAGCTCCGTCAGCCGGGCTGACGCATGGCGGCGTTGGAGGTCGCAGTTTTTGCTATTTTTGAAGGCATCGGGGGTGCTTAAAGAAGAACCGGGTATTCAAGCCAGCTTAATGATAAATTTAATCGGACCTGAGGGGTTTGAAGTCTTTGAGACATTTTCTTTTGACAAGGAGAGCGATAGGGATGATGTCAAACTATTGCTTACGATGAATATTTTGGAGTCAAACAAAATATCACATTAGCAAGGTATAATTTTTTTACAAGGGGTCAGGAAGAAGGAGAAACCATAGATCAGTATGTTACGGCATTGCGATTACTGAGCAAAAATTGTAAATTCAAAGATTTGGAAGAGGAGTTGATCCGCGACCGTATTAAAAAAAAAAAAAAAAAAAATTTCAGCAAAAACTTACAGATTATAGATTATACTAACACTTTTTTATAGATAAATTGGATTGGACATTTCCATGAGTTATATTGTTGCAGAAATCTGTATACAATAAAAAGGTAAACCCTGCCTCCCAAACTAGGGTAACCTGTATTTTAGGAGACAGCGTTTTGTTTGTGTACTGGAGCAAGAGATCGTTTATTGAGAGCAGAAGACCTGACGTTGGAAAAAGCTATCTACTCTATCTATAAACTGTCCAGGTTGACCAAATTTCAATAGATAATCGACGTTTATTGGAGACGCGTGGTGCTGGTACTTCTGGATTGGTACAGGTCGATGCAGTTGGTGTGCGCGGTGTAGGCGGCCGCGGTGGGCGCGGTAACTGGCGCGGCATCGGACGTCGACAAGGGCGCGGTGTGGCTAATGTTTCTGCTGGTTCCAACACAGCCCGAAAAGTTCATTCAAGTGAGGCCGGAAATTGTCTCAGGTGCGCTGGTCAATGCAATGAACCCAGTCTATGTCCGGCTATTTCTGTGCAGTGTTATGTGTTCGAAAATTATGGACATTTTGCGAGAATGTGCAACTTGAAAAAAGGAGTTAAGAAAATGTACGATATAGGTTTAACTGAAGAAAAAAGCAATGAAGAAGATAATTGTGAGTCATATTTTATATCAGTTTTGTACAATGTCTCAGAGATTAACTCGGAGGATTGGTATGAAACACTCCAAGGGAAGTGCGGATCCGAAAAATTTAAATTAGATACAGGAGCTGACATTAATGTTTTATCGTATAGTCGATTTTTGTTGTTAGGCTATGATAGTGACCTAATTAGTGGCAAGCAAGGTGTTAGATTGCAATCTTATAGTGATGATTTTATTCCTATAAAAGGTATTTGCAAATTGAAATGGTGGTATAAGGGTGTTTTGTATGAATTAAAATTTGCAATTGCGGTTAGTGATTGTCAGAGTGTGCTGGGGTTGCAAGCTTGTCTAACTTTAGGATTAATTAAAAGAGTTCATAATATAAATCTTACAGATTATCAAGATTTGTTTAATGGGTTAGGCTGTTTGCCAGGTGACTATCACATTGTTGTAGATAAAACTGTGATGCCGGTGGTTTGTGCAACTCGTAAGGTACCATTAGGAGTTCGCGATAAGTTACAAGATGAGTTAAATAGAATGATTGATTTAGGTGTCATTAGGAAAGTGAGTCATCCAACTCCATGGGTGAATTCATTAGTGATTGTTGCTAAGAAAAATAGGCAGTTGCGTATATGTTTAGACCCCAGGCCGCTTAATAAGGCGATACAGCGTGCACATTTTCAACTGCCAACAATAAATGAACTGGCTACTAAGTTTTGTGGTGCTAAGTATTTCTCCGTTTTAGACGCATTTTCAGGGTTTTGGTCGGTAAAACTGGAAAATGCAAGTGCAGACTTATGTACATTCAGTACACCGTTTGGGCGATATCAATATTTGCGATTGCCATTTGGTCTTAATTGTGCACCTGAAGTGTTTCATGCGAAAATCAAGCAATTACTGGAAGGCCTAGAAGGGGTAGATTCGTTTATCGACGATATCATTTGTTGGGGAAGCAATAAATAAAATAAATAAATAAAATAAAATTCATTTATTTCAGGTAAATATCACCCATCGCCAGAAAACAATAAAAATCTCAGTAAAACAAATTAAATAAAATTAAATTAAAAACATCAAATTAAATTAAATCAAATTAAATAATTAAATCAAATTAAATAATTAAATCAAAATAAATCAATAAAAAAAAAAAACATCAAATCAAATTTAAATACATAACCATAATTAGTACCTTCTATCCGACACTGGTACAGCAACATGTCTGGAGGAACAATGCCGGATGAAGGGGCAGTCCAGCCTTCCCGCAATCAACGCCAGAACGATGTTGGGGCTACCCCGTACCCTACGCACCAAGGACGCAGCACGCTTGCGCATGGTCGCGTGAAAGCAGTCGATGCGCGCCTGCGCGAACATACCCGAGGCACTGCAGTATCGGGGCAACCCCATCACCGCCCTAAACGCGTTTTTGTACTGGACGCGGATGGCGCTGTAACTCCTATTAGAGTAGTTCGCCCACAGACAGCATGAGTACAGCGATGTACAGTACGCTCTAAAGAGCGTAGCCTTAACCTCATTAGAGCATCGCGCAAATTTGCGGGCGATCATGTTCGCTCTAACTGACAACGCCCTCCGCTCCCGTTCCATGTCTGCATGATCCTTGAGGTCGACAGTCAAAACATGCCCTAAGTATGTAAAACGGTCAACCCTCTCCAAAGGAACCCCATTAAGTCTGACAGGAGGTATGCTTCCAGGACATTTCGCACTGGCCGTCTCAAAGATCATACATTGGCTCTTCTTTACATTATACAATAAACCGTGACCACAAGCATATTCCTCACATATCTGTAACAGCGTCCTCAGGCCGCAGACCGAAGCACTCATCAGCACCATGTCGTCAGCATAACTTAGATTATTGACACATGTACCGTCAATGTGACAGCCAACATGCTTGCTGCTGAGCGCCATGATCAGCCCGTTAACATACAGATTAAAAAGGGTAGGAGATGTTAAGCCACCCTGCCTGACTCCGCATTCGAGCTGATACGCATCCGACATTGCCCCCGCCCACCTAACACAATTAGACTGGTGCCCATACCAGTACTGGAACATGCTAATGAGTTCCGGCGGCAAATCTATGCTCCTAAGCTTGTTCCACAGCAGGTCATATACCACAAGGTCGAAAGCCTTGGACAGATCAAGGAAGCGCGCATACACGGGTGTTTTACGGTCGGTGTAGTATTTGTCAAACACTTTAGCAGCTACAGTGGCAAGAGAAATAGGCCTGTAGTTACTCTTATCAGTAAGGTCACCAGTTTTATTTTTCACTACAGGCACTACCACTGTTTTCATAAAGTCGGCTGGTAGGTAGGAATGGCTCACGCACAGCGAGTAAAACATAGCCAATACCCTAGCAATGTG
Organism: Lithophane socia; assembly: GCA_947522985.1. Taxonomy (NCBI): domain Eukaryota; kingdom Metazoa; phylum Arthropoda; class Insecta; order Lepidoptera; family Noctuidae; genus Lithophane; species Lithophane socia. The sequence goes on along the minus strand of OX383262.1, from coordinate 16,803,615 downwards.
TGGTCCGGCATGCTGTAGGTGCTCAATGCTGAGGCCATCATGACCCGGATGATAAAGACGAACACGATCTGCGTTTGAAAGAGTTGTTAAACAGGGCACGGGAAATTAATTTAAAATTCAACAAAGATAAATGTCGTATATGTGTTGAGGAAGTAACTTATTTGGGTCATATTTTTAACAAAGATGGAATGAAAATTGATTCTGAGAAAGTAAGAGCGATAAATAATATGCCGGAACCCATGGATCGGAAAAGTTTAGAAAGGTTTTTAGGGGCTGTAAATTATCTTTCTTTTATACCTAATTACTCAGAACATATTTTTCCCCTGAGCAGATTGTTAAAAAAAGATATGACTTGGTGTTGGTAAGTTGGTCATAAAGAGGCATTCAATGAACTAAAAGAATTGATATGTAAGGCACCAGTTCTTTCTCTATTCAAGGTTAGTAATCCGGTGGTGTTGTCAGTGGACGCGAGCAGCGTGGCACTGGGCGCCGTGCTCATGTACTCTACTGGACGCCCCTGCGTCCAGTAGAGTACGCGTCACGCACGCTCACTGATACACAACAAAGATACGCACAAATAGAAAAGGAAATGTTGGCAATAGTATTTGCTTGTGAACAGTTTCATCATTATATTACGGAAAAAGTAGTGTGGTCGTCGAATCGGACCATAAACCTCTGGAAAGCATTTTTAGAAAGTCTCTAGATTCAGTCCCAGCTCGCTTGCAGCGAATGATGTTAAAGGTTCAAGCTTATGAGTTGGTGGTCACTTATAAGCCTGGGAAGTATATGTACATACCTGATACATTGTCGCGGGCACCTCTTCCGGATTTGTATGATGATAATATTAGCAGGGCTATACTATGTCAAATTAAAAAATCAAGTAACAAAAACTAAAACCCAACTACGACTTAAAAGATATAAACAAGACACCACAGACAGACAAATTAAAAATCCGGAGTCACACGTGTTAGGGCATAAATCGAACAGATTACGTGTGACTCCGGATTTTTAATTTGTCTGTCTGTGGTGTCTTGTTTATATCTTTTAAGTCGTAGTTGGGTTTTAGTTTTTGTTACTTGATTTTTTTTTAAATTGTTTTGGGGTTATAACATATATATTTTTGAAATGTGCTCATTAAGCCCTTTCATTTGATACCCAACATGGTACGACTAAACCATATTTTTTTTTAAGTTCCTCACTTTATGTCCTCTAGAGGGCGCCATTTTTTATTTAATGTGACTTCACATAGCCTATAACCAGCGGACAATCACGACGCTTCTAACGATACCTCATTTGTCAAATTGTGATAAGTGGTTTGGAAGATAGGAGGGAACAGATGAACATACATACATACATACATACATACATACATACATCGGTCAAAATCATAACCCTCCTTTTTTCTTCGCCGTAGTCGGGTAAAAATGGTAGTCAATAATGTACCTATGTCGCAGAATAAGTTTACTCTCGTTAAGCGGGAAACTCGTAGATAAGGATGAGTGCTTAAAATTGTTGCTTGAATATATTAATCAAGGGTGGCCTAATAAGTTTAACATACACAACGGTTTAAGATTCTTTTGGTCTTTAAGAGATGAACTGTACTGTGTAGATGGTGTAATATTTAAAGACAAACAGGTTTTGATACCACATTCTATGCAAAGGGATATGTTAAAGCTTATTCACGAAGGGCATTTAGGGATTGATCGTTGTAAGAGACGTGCTCGTGAAGTAATATTTTGGCCGGGTATAACAAGAGATATTGAGGATTATGTGAGAAGATGTAAAATATGTCAAGAAACAGCAAACAAACCGTGTAGGGAACCTATGATTCCGAAAGCTATACCAGAATTACCATGGAATAAAATTGGGACAGATATATTTGAGTATGGAAAGCAAAGTTATTTAATACTAGTTGATTATTATTCTGGTTTTATTGAGGTTGCATATTTGAAAGACACTTCGTCAAACTCAGTAATATGTATAATGAAAGACAATTTGGCGCGGTATGGTATACCGGATACGGTCATCAGTGACAATGGTCCACAATATTCTTGTCGTAATTTTAATAAATTTGCTTTAGAATGGGGTTTTAAACACGTCACTTCATCTCCCTATTATGCTCAGTCTAATGGTAAGAGTGAAAGGGCAGTTAAAACCATTAAAAATAAATTGAAAAAATCAATAGATAGTAAATCGGACTTTTATTTAAATTTGCTAAGTTACAGGAATACACCGCGGGAAAATTTTAATTCTCCAGTTAATGATGGGCCGGCGTTTAAATTGTAGACTACCAGTCCATCCAGATTTATTGAAACAAACAAATGGTGATAACCTACAACATAAAAAAATATTGGAAAAACAAATCAAAATTAAAAGTTACTATGATCAGCATTGTAAACCGCTACCTGAGTTGAATGTGGGTGACGAGGTTATAATGTTAGGAAACGCAAATAAAAGAAGCCGTGGTAAAATAATTGGAAAAGCGTCGACTCCACGTTCTTATATTGTTAAAAACAAAAAAAATCAAATAATAAAAACTAAAACCCAACTACGACTTAAAAGGTATAAACAAGACACCACAGACAGACAAATTAAAAATCCGGAGTCACACGTGTTAGGGCATAAATTGAACAAATTACGTGTGACTCCGGATTTTTTATTTGTCTGTCTGTGGTGTCTTGTTTATACCTTTTAAGTCGTAGTTGGGTTTTAGTTTTTATTACTTGATTTTTTTTTAATTCTTTTGGGGTTATAATATATATATTTTTGAAATGTGCTCATTAAGCCCTTTCATTTGATACCCAACATGGTACGATTAAACCATTTTTTTTTTTAAGTTCCTCACTTTATGTCCTCTAGAGGGCGCCATTTTTAATTTAATGTGACTTCACATAGCCTATAACCAGCGGACAATCACGACGCTTCTAACGATACCTCATTTGTCAAATTGTGATAAGTGGTTTGGAAGATAGGAGGGAACAGATGAACATACATACATACATACATACATACATACATACATACATACATACATACATACATACATACATACCGGTCAAAATCATAACCCTCCTTTTTTCTTCGCCGTAGTCGGGTAAAAAGGGATTTATCGCCGTAATCGTCGACATTTGATAAGACCGGTAAACGATCCAGCCGACAATATTTTGTCTGACATTGATGATGAGTATTTTTCGGGGGATGATAGGGATGATGATTATGTGCCAAGTACTGAAATAAATGTATCGTCATCTTACTCGCCACCTCATACCCGCAGTAAGACTTAACACATTGTATACTTACGTATTTTATAATGTAGAACTAATTATTATTTTAAGTTTGTTAATTATTATTCTTATATCTTTACTTATGTGGAATTATTGGATTTTAAGTTTGTGTTTTATTATTATTTCATCTTACTTAAGGGGAAGGTGTTGTGGCTAGCTAGCTATGGTTTTAAATGACATTAAACAGTTGTCATCCAGACTCGTCTTTCATTACATCACAGTCATGAACTATAAACAACTTTTTTACAAAAATTAAACCGACGAAAAAAGATAGCTGAAAACCGAAAAATAAACCTTTTAGTGTAACTAAGTTCCTAAACTAATTTAAGTAACAAATTTTGAGGCGGCGCAGAACAAACAAATTAATTAGGTACTTATTAATTATAGCGTAGGTATAATGGTAGTTTGGTGAAACTAAGTTTCAACAGAATCGGTTCGCAGTTGAAAATTCTGTAGGTGAAAAATCGATCAACCCCATTTTTTCGGGTGGATTTTAGTTTTCAATTTTAGATGGGACCAACTTCGAGGTATAAATAATACATACCCTTCCCAATTCGACCCCGTTTAGGAAATCCCTGAGACTCAACATGTTGGCAATTTTTTTTTCCTTGTTTTCATACAAAAAGTGAAAAATTCCATAAAAAAACACGTCGAAGCTGCTGTCCATGCGCGCATCAGGCTCTAAAAAAAAGTCGGCGCCGAACACACATTCAACGAAGATTCATCAAGCTGCCATTATACGCTATAATTAAGTACCTACCTAATTAATTTGTTTGTTTGTTTGTTCGGCGCCGCCTCGAAATTTGTAACTTAAATTAGTTTATGAGCTTAGTTACACTAAAAGGTTTTTTTTTATTTTTCGCTTTTCAGATAACTTTTTTCGTCGGTTTACTTTTTTGTAAAAAGGTTTTTTATTTTTCGCTTTTGAGTTACCATTTATTTTATTGTTGTGGCTAAAATCTACTACCTACCATTTTTTTTATTATTCTAATAAAATAGTGTGCTGGGCCGTTACGGTACACAAATTACAAAGAACGACTTTTGATAAAGCCGTAATTGACCTCGGTAAAAAAGTCTTCGCCAAAGGACAGGCATATGTGGCACTGAGTAGAAAACACTCGAGGCCATTGCTATATCTGATTTAGAACCAAATAAGGTATTAAACAAGCCTCATGATGAACGAGCTTTGGCTGAAATGCAGAGACTGAGAGGTCTACTTACAAATCAGCAATAGGCTCGAACACTGTCATCAGATCAACTCCTGGTTAAAGACCTTGAGTTGATGATGAGTGGTTGTGTCATCAGAATTATGTATGTGTGCGTTTCAACAGAATCAGTCCACAGTTGAAAATACAGTAGGTGAAAAATCAATCAATTCCATTTTTTCTACCCTTAGGGGTGGATTTTAGTTTTCAATTTTAAATGGGACCAACATCGAGGTATAACCTTCCCAATAAAAAAAAATCTAGCTAACTGACCCATAGGCCCCCCGCATACAGACCTTGACAAAATGCCTTGAACAAGGTGACTTTGACTTGGTCCCCACAGCAAGAGAATCTACGGGCCAACATGTTCCCTCGGACCGCTAGTGCCCTACGCTCCCTTTCAATGTCTGCATTGTCCTTAAGGTCGTCGGTAAGTATGTACCCCAAGTACTTAAATTGGTGTACTTTATTTATGCTCGTACCATTTAAAGTAAAACTAGGTTCATAATTAGGGCACCCACCGGCGTCCTTAAAGACCATGTATTCACATTTACGGACATTGTAAACAAGGCCGTGCACGGCAGCATACTCCTCGCAGACCTTCAACATCTCTCTGATGGATCCCTCAGTCGGGCCCAGCAGTACCATGTCGTCCGCGTAGCTGATGCTGTTAATACAACCATGACCAGGTTGCTCCACCTAAGATTGGCTCCAGACGAAGAAACTGCTCAGCGGCCAACAGCAGAGATATGATTTACGCATTCAATAAGAGCCCGTTCTAAAGTTTACCGTGATCTGGTTGTTACACCCTGGATTGCCTCTAGAGTAGGGAACTCAGCGGGTAACAGCAGAGACGCAACGAATTCAATTATGATAGCCCGTTCTAAAGTCCACCATGACCTCGGTGCTGTAACCAGGGATGGCTCTAGACTAGGGAACTCCTAAACGGTCAAAACAGCTAATTTTATATACGCATTCAAATATGATAGCCCATTCTGAATTATAGCATGACTTGGATAGTGCAACTTGGTTGACGTCACACCATGACATATGTAAAGGCGGGTCCTTTCAAGTGAAGGTGGTAGAATAGATATTTAAACAAATTGTAATGCTAAAAATTACAAAATAAAATTTAAGAAAAAACCATTTTAAAAACATGCTTTTAATGAACTACGATAAAAACATATAAAGCATAAACGCATGTGGGGGAGAGACTTTATCTAGGTACCAAGCTGCCGTACCTAGGTAATTATTTCAAGGTCACTGCCCAAACATTAATTCTGTTACTTTCTGTGGTAGCGACATCTGAAATGAGCAGTGTCAGTTATATCCCCATCGCTTTTATGAATTTCATTGATGCTAAAAATACACGGTAGATACTAATAAGTCTCTTTTTCCCAAGGTCAAGGTCATGTGCGGAATTAAGTAAGTACGATGTTTCAAATGTATTTATATTTATATAATTATGTTTCATAAATTGCGGTCTAAATAGGCCGCAATTTATGTTCTACTTAATTATAACTTTAACTGTACTGTAAATAATATTATCAGAGGAAAACTTAGCAATAATAATATTATAAAGTTTATCTATACCTAATAATACACATAAATGTGCTTGTTTGCCTTTGACTGAGAGTGATCCAAAACTGCTCAAATTAAACGCCCTTATGCGTATTAACAATAAAACTTTCATTGTGTCTCGTTCAGTGTCCTTCAACCATTAACTATGTACTTACCTAGTAGCAGGTAATAGGTTCAATAATATGACATTATATGGATTCATTGAAATGCTAATGCGATGGATTTAGAGCGGGTGGCGGTGCAAGAACCAAACCCGCCATCTGTTACGATAGCCGCGTACTAAGTACTCTGACTACTAATACACTAGCTCGAGCACGAAGCTCAAAGCTCGTCAGCTCGTCACTGCCCATTCCCTACCGCTGCAGTACAAGCTTGATGATATAATTTGTGTCGTTCTAATTGGGCTCGAGCCAAAACATTCTCATAAAAAATTGTCTGGTGTATCACCTTCAAATTCATGTGCAAATAAATGCGGATAACAAGTGTTTACGTTACATCGAGCACGTGGCGCGCGCCGCGCCGGCCTGGCTTCCGTGATCGCCCGGCCGTGTATTTGAACCTTATTTGTTTAGATTTAGGGTTAATTATCGGTCAGACTACGTTATCGCAGAAAGGGTCAACTGTCAGTCTGGTTGCCTATCTCCTTTTAGCTATTAGTGGTAGTCTGAAATAGGTGATCCTAAAGGGGTCTGCGGGTGTCACGGGTGTCGCGGGTGTCGGCGCGTGTCGCGGGTGTCGGCGTGGGCGCGTTCGCCCGGCTCCGCTTGCCATTAGCACGCCGACGTTCTGGCTGGAGGGACGCCACATTAGCCGGTAGGTGAAGCTGTCCTAACTTGGCGTGCTTGATTATAGAGTTTAAATTCGCGAGTAAATATTAGCAATCGTTTAGTTGTAAAGCGTTGAGCGGGTGTTGAGTAGGGACTCTTCGGCCGGTTCCTAAGTGGGGTTGCGATGTCTTCGGGGGCGTGCGCGGTCAGCGAGGAGTGGTGCTCGGGCTGGGGCCGCTGGCAGCTGCGCCTGGCGCTGCTGCTGGCGCTGCCGGTGCTGCTGACGGGCGCGTATGGCACCAACTACGTGTTCCTCGCCGCGCCTACGCCGCACAGGTAACCACATTACGTACACTCGAACGACTGACCTTTGATCATAATATACATAGTTTGCATGCCATGGTTTCTTGTAAACAAAGGGACCGACGCTGATTGTTCTTAATTAGGTGTTTACATCTGTGTGCAATATCTTTGTAAAATTATTTTGAATATAATTTATTTTGGTTTCCTGAGTGCTTATGGAAATGGATGTAGGTTTCTATAATGTGAAAAAAATAATTTACGATAGGTACTGTTGTGATCTCCTTTTAAATATTTCTGACACTTGATGGTGATTTTTGAACAGTTTAGTCATACACACAAAGGTTACTTATTTAGTTATATATGTCAAAACGCATGCAAGAGTGCAATTAGTGTTTGATTTATTTAACAATGTCGCAAATGTTGTGGCTAAACTCTTATAGAACAGACGAACTTTGCTGCATCCAACAGTTATTTGCATTAAGAATGTCAGAGGATGTCAAGCATGGTCGTCGAGTCGGTACAGACAACACTTCTATAACCAGCATTTTTATTATTGTGATCTGTGCGGCAATTTATGAAAATACCCGCACGCGGGAAGCACGCGAGGAGCATTATTACGCATTTAGACAGCCTTCATCACAGAAATGTAAGTTCAAGTTTTAGTAAGAATTTAATTCGTAGACTTTAGCCACATCATTTGCGATAATAAATAAACACTAATTGCACGCTTGCATGTGTTTTGACATACTTATTTAACTAAATAAGTAACCTTTGTGTGTAAAGTGTTCAAAAATCACCGTCAAATATCAGAAATATTTAAAAACAGATCACAACAGTTCCTAACGCAAATTAAATTTTTAACATTATAGAAACCTACATCAAATTCCTCGTCTGGAGCCAACCTTGATACCACCCGTGCAGCGCACACCAGTGCTGCTGCACTGGTGTGCGCTGCACGGGTGGCCAAATGGACTATCATAATTAAATGCGTAGGTACATAAAATTTTGTCTCTGCTGTTGATCGCTGAGGAGTTTCCTCGTCAGGAGCCAATTCTGGCTGCTGCAATCAGGTTATGGTAGACTTTGGAACGAACTATAAGGCTCAACTCACACCAAAAGAGCGTCGAAGCGCAGCGAAGCGGAGCGCAGTTTCAGTGTCATATGAATTTTAACTTTATTTTCATTACTATAATAATTATTATCGCATGAGAAACTCGAACGAGTCGCGCGGATGCCCGCGGCGCCGCGGGAATTCCGGGACGCGCCTTCTCTACCGACGAGCGGGTCGCGGCGCTTCGCTGCCCTTCGCCGCTCTTTCGGTGTGAGTTGACCCTTATAATTAAATGCATAGACTATAAAATTGCCTGTCTGTACTGTTGACCGTTGAAGAGTTTGCTGGTCTGGAGATAATCCTGGGTGCAGCAGCCAGGTCATTGTAGACTTTAAAACGGACTATCATAATTAAATGCGTATATAAAATTTTGTGTCTCTGCTGTTGAGCGATGAGGAGTTTGTAAAAAACGTGTCAATAATGGAGGTACATTTTCGACATATTGAGACTTAGATTAGAATGCAAACGTTCTTAATAATACGGGAATTGCCCCTCCGGTATTTGTGAGTTCTATCCGTAACACATAATCTGTTTTTTTTTATATTTCTATGCATATAATCAAATTGCCCCTCAGGTATTTGTTACTTCTATCCGTAAACACATAATCAATATGATTTTCCACAAGCTGGAGTTTTCAGCACTTTTCTTGATTGCCTGCTGAGATGTAGGTAGTAAGTCAATGTATTGGCTAACTAGAGTATCTAACACATCCTCATAACAGGAAGGAAATACTGAACAATCGGTTTTCTCGGCAATACATCTACAAGAAGTTTATGAGGAAAGCAGACATTTTCCTCAGACACGCAATAACTTCGATCTTTATAATGCATTCAGATCATGTTTAAAAAGTTGGTATCTATATTGAACACGTTCTGTTTGGTGAGCGAACAGTTAGTTTTAGTGATCTGTGCCGCGTTGCAACATTAGGCTGCTCCTAATAGGACTGCATACTGCACGTGGAATATCCGGTTCTAGCAAACCCGATACAACAGTCAAGTCCTCAACCTAACGAAATCAAGCAACCCCGGACATCAAGCAATAGACAAAATTGACAAACTTATATTGCTTGAATATGAGGCTTTGCCTGCTCCAGACCCCCTCTAGTCTGACGTTTTTCATTCAGAACGTTTTTATTGTCCTTGTGACTATGCAAGTGCAATTATAGAACTTATCAATCATCACTTCGTAGGGCTCGTAGGCCTTCGTTTCCAAATCCAATATTTATGTAAAACCTATTCGAGTGCAAGTACACTGCGTTTCGTTTCAGTAATAGCTTTAATCACAATTTTTTCAGTTTTTCTGCTACTGGCTAACTAAAATTGACCGAGTGTGGGTAGGCATAAATACCACGTGTTATTGAATTATTGTATAATCAATCATTCTCAGGCGCGGAACAACTTCAGCCTGTTATAGCTAATATTAATAAAGTTACTGTCGATTCATCAGGTTAAGCTACTTTTCCCGGAATAGCTCCGTGAAAAGTAGCTTAAACTGATGGATCAATATCTTATACTACTTATCTTACACCCATATTTCCCCAGTTCATGTAACAGGGGGCGAGCCTATTGCCATCAACCGGGCACTAATCTAGACTCCGAGCTGCTACTTAGCTCGTATGTTATGTACGAGTATAACTTATATTTGAATACTTATTTAGTACTAACATAGTATTTTAAATAAATATAAATGTATTTAATATCGGAACCCCGAGACTGCATATATGTTATACAGTAGGTACAGACAGTCAATGGGTCTTGATGTGAGCGCTAGCGATAGCACGCCGCTACGCATTATGCACTCTTGCGCATGGCGTGCTGCTTAGGTCGTAGGTATTAGTCGTAACTTGTGTAGTCGGTATAATAACTTGATAATAAAGTATTGATCATGTGTCCTGTGCGTGAGATAACACACACACCACACGTGGCAAGCTGCGCCTCTCGCGCCGCGTGCTGCGACCGTTGGCGACGCGTTATATTATCGCAGCGCTAAGAATTATTAATGGCTGTGCTATTATTTATCTCATGCCTGGATTATCGCGGCGCGTATTATTGCTCTCGATAACTCCACAATGATGGTTGTTCACTCACCTACGTATCTTACTTTGTCGCGAATTGTACAGGATCGTTGTGTTATTATCACCACGTCCGGTGTAGAGATCAATAACATTTTATTATAGATCAGGTAACTTTCGCATAATATTGTCTTTTATAGATAACTAGGTAGGGTAACCTATGAGTTGCAACCTTTCAAAATTTAGGTACTGTTGGGTTGGGTTCCGCATATTTCGGCTATCTATTGTAGCTCAAACGAATTAACAAGTAGGTAGTGCGTTTTTAAACGACTTCCAAAAATGAGGAGGTTCTATGTTCGTCAGTATGTATTTTTTTTTTGTTGTTCGATATTTTCGTAATTGTGAACCGATTAAAAAAAAACTTTTTTAGTTCGAAAGGGTAGGTATACTCGCGAGGTTTCCATATAAATTTTAATAACTTTGCTTGCGTAGTTATTGAGTTAGCTCCAATATTACGTATTTTTTCCACTTAGTATAATAAAATTATGTAGGCGATGTTCTATGCATATCCGTCACTCACTCTTATTTACATAGCAGGTAAAAAGTGAAAAATAAAAACTTTTTACAGTTTTTATAATATAAAAACGTGATACTTACCACCATTAATAATATTATTATTAAAGCTTCCGCCCGCGGCTTCGCCCGCGTTGTATGTCGATACCAGGTAGCCTATGTCCTTCCCCAGGCCAGGGTGCCATCTATCTCCTTGCCAAATTTTGTTGAAATCTGTTCAGTGGTTTAGGTGTGAAAAGGTAACATACAGACAGACAGACAGACAGAAAGACAGACAGACAGAAAGACAGACAGACAAAGTTACTTTCGAATTTATAATATTAGTACCTAAGGATAGTATGGATGGTGGTATCACGTTTGATAAGCCGAAGTCGAAGGCAATGACCGACTTTAAAAAAACATTAGTTTCCTAATCAGTTATTTATCTTGTTTAGTCTATTATTGAAGACACCACACACAGTACCTACTTACTTATCATATCTATCGGCAGCGGTGGTCGGTTAGTGGAGTGCACGGGGCGGGGCACGGGGCACTGGGCACGGGTACAGAGTAATGGGGCTCGTGACACGGGTCACGGAGCAAGGGGCACAAGACACGGGTGTGGCCCTACCACCTAAGTTTACATGATGAACAATAACATATTAAATGATGAGTATGGAGTCCCAGGGGCCACGTACGACCCGTCGAGCATTCATACAAACACCGCAATGTTTATACACTGAGTGGTTCCTGTTACCATAGCATAGATAATAGTAATTAGTAGCACTACCTTACCTCTGCCCGCCAGGAGTCCAGGAGGCTTGCGGTCGCACATCCTGACATAATATACCCGCCTCCAATTTACGTTAACATTGTTTATTTTGATAACAGTGTTTATTATTTTGATTTTCCATTAGGTAGGTACTCGGTACTCATACATTATGACGAGACGATGGATGAAAGATAATTGCAATTGCAATTATATAAGTGTTATTATGTTTTTCTAATTTTGTTATTTCTCGTGTTTATATTTTATGTTTTTTGATTTGTATTATATCCAACCTACCTATGTGTGTCACTTTATAATTTGTATTTTGTTCTGTGCAACGCCTTAGGATTACATTCTGTAATGTTGTGCAAGAAAACTTAAATAAATAAATAAATTATTATTTCCTCTTAGTCTCCGATATGTGTACTTTATAAATATAGTATAATGTACGGTTGTAATTAAATATCCAGTCTTGGTATCTACTAGTTATTTCTCTCTACGTTAAACCTACTTTGATATACTAAAGTAGTGGAGCTTTCAGGTTTAACTAGTCTAGCTAGTCGCTAGTAGGTATACGACAGTTTTTATAGCTCGCGTCCATTCACTGGCCAATACTAATAAATATGTAAATCAGTTGGTGTGTCACGTAGTTGCTTGTGATTTATGTTAATGAGGCTGCGTTAATCCGCGCTCGCTAAACGCACGGCTATTCAAATTGTCGCGAGTTGTTTTTAGACGCTCATAGTTGATCAACCTGTTCCTTGTTGGATAATATTTGTAGTCATTAGCATATTATTGATGACAAAAATACCAGTTTAATACTACTCATTAAAATAAATTATGTCTGTTATAGATTGCAAATAGATTAGGATGTTATGTAAACTAAACGTCCTACCATATAAAAACTCTTATATCTATACTTCCTACATATTCAAAATTAAGAAAACTAAAAGAATATAATAGGTATTCTTTTTCTTCGTTGAACCACCTGTGGTAGAAGCTCGCCAGTAAGTAGCTATGCCAGCCTGCCAGCGCCCGTCTGCTGGGCGCTGGCAGGCTGGCATATAGCTACTTTAAAATGATTAAACTAAGTTAGGCTAAAGGCCAAGCGAGGTCAAGGCATCGTACATGATGTATATGACATGTACTACATGCGTGCGCACTGTCGTCACAACTCACAGCCGAACATTGTCGTTGACAAAGCTCGCTTGATGTTGATGCTGCGTTTGTATCGCTACTGGGTTGCAACAAGGCGCGTCAGTGCAAAGACTGTTACGCGTTGTACTAACTGCTGTAGTTACTATCAGTCTCATGTAGTTACACGCAGCTGTCCGCTGGCTTGACATATTGTACAAGTATGCTCCACACGTGTCCACCATCAGCTACTGACTCAAGTCACTGACGCACGCCGGTAAATATTACTGGAAAGATATTTTCATCAAACTAAGAAGACATGTTATGTGTCCTCTGCAAGTAGGTACTCCAAACGGTGAAGAATGGTGTTTGTAAACAAGTTGTTACGGTTTGTGTACAGCAGAGGAAACGTACTCTAGTAGACATATTTGTCACTGAACTAAAATTGCAGCCACTTAACTTTTTGCTACCTTCACTATTGTCTATTACCTAAGTGATACAATAATAGAATACCAGAATTAACCGTCGATTACTTTTTGTTCTCTTATATCCATTGTTGGCAAAAACATGACCGTGACTGGGCAAATCCAATTTCTCATTTCAATGGGAATGTAAGTTAATCGTTTGTTTTTTCTCATTGAGTGGATTTTTCTCAGCCGGCCCATTCCCTTGGCCGTGACTTTTTTATACATACGAGTACAATGGATTAAGAGTGGTTAGCGTAAAAAGTGTAACGGCTTGTTGAGCGCACTCTCCGCACTCCGCGCACGCGCCCTCTCCCACGTCCGCTCGTGCCGTGGACGCGGCGCACGCGTCACAGGCGGCGCGGGTCGCTCTCGCGTACGAAACTACGAACTCATTATATTCTATTTGGGTGCTCAGCCGTACGTCTGCGGTGGTTTTGAGCACGATACCAGTTCACGGTACACATTTTATACGGAAGTAACATATTCCAACGACCGCTGAGTATTGAGGGTGCAAATAGATTAGTGTGCCAAGTGTAACTGACCGTCTAACGATTCACTGAAGAGCGCGCGAATCCACTGAAAAATAAATACCCCGTTATAGTAATCATGTAATTAAGGGCACACTCATTAATGTAGATGAGACGGAAGTTTGTCCCGATCCCAAGGGGATGCTATGGAGAACGGACATGCCTACAAATATTTTTCACTTTTTAATTGTGGTAGGTACATATAGCACATTTTGTATGAGTCTTGAAGACTACTAGAGGATACGGGTATGCCAACGGAATATAACAGTATTCTTACATTCTGGTATAAAAACCAAACTAACCAGGTGAGATGGGTGGATACACTATCTGATGAATATAAGTTGGAATGCGGTGTAGTGTAAGGCAGAGTGGGCTCAGTTGATCGAGGAGCTCAGTAGGACACAATATGTCGGATGGTACATTGACAGAACACGACATGTGTCAACAACATAACATAAGCTATGCTGATGATATGGTTATGGTTTTCTGCTGGCCCCCTCGGTCAACGCCCTGAGGACATTGGTTCACATTCGTGAACGCTATTAGTAAGAAGACGTAATAAACAAGAATATTCTACATCCACCGTGATTTCGTGAAATGCTTGGTCTCCTCATTTCCCTGCGACATATACATAACTAGCGTCCGCCTGCGGCTTCGCCCGCGTGGTATGTCTATAAAAGTAGCCTATGTCCTTCCCCGAAATGCCATCTATCTCCTTGCCAAATTTTATCGCAATCCGTTCAGTGGTTTAGGTGTGAAAAGGTAACATACAGACAGATAGACAGACAGAGTTACTTTCGAATTTATAATATTAGTATGGATTATGGACCGAATAAGTATTTATGCGTTATCGTTTATCTAAGTTATAAGTATATTTTAGTATGATAAGTTAGAAGGCCCAGTTTCTGTCTATAAAAGCGTGTAAAGTTTTGTGTTTAACTGTGTAACTGTATTATTATGAACCTACTGTTTGCCACGTTCGGCGCAGGCAGCACATTCGACAAGTGCGATACATTCGCAACTATCTTGTCCGACAGCTACACAGCTCTTATTAAATGAAGGGAGGGGTTCGCCGAGAAAGTGCTCCCAACTTATGACGCCTTGCTAAGTGCCAGTGAAAGTATAGGCGCCCTGACTAATGTTAACTTGGGCTTCAAGGATGCCAACTGGCCGGCGATGTTCTCAGTGTTGTCAGGCAGTGCATGGTCTTCATTCACTATCAGGTGTGCCGTCGGCCTGTTTTTGAACCTGAAAAATAAACAACATAGGTACCATTGCAGTCAAGTTCATCGAATTGCATTATTGCGGTAAGATTTCGTCTCCGACGCGTTATTTCCGGAGGATTTCAATTTTAGCTTCGAAGATGCAACGACAAAGCTCAGATTGTATATTTATTTATCAACTCGCTACGCCCCGCGGTTTCACCCGCGTAAGTCTCGATAACGTGGAAATATCGGGATAAAAAGTATCCTATGTGTTAATCCAGGTTATAAGCTATCTGTTTGCCAAATTCAAATCCATTCAGCCGTTTTTCCGTGAAAGAGTAACAAACATCCATCCATCCATCCATCCATACTTACAAACTTTCGCGTTTATAATATTAGTTAGATTGAGAAATTATGAGGTTTGGATTTCACAAAGCTAACGTCACTCAACATTTAATTATGATTGTCCTCAGATGTCATGTACCAGAATGCGAGGGCAACTCGTCGATGGGCGTGGCGAGCTCAGAGCAGTGGTCGGCGGAGTGGTCGTCATGGGCGATGCCGGCGCAGGCGCGCTGCGAGCGCTGGCAGGCGTCGCACCACGCCTGCCACCCCGACGTGTTCGACAACAGCACCGCCGTCGCCTGCGACGCCTACGTGTACCAGCACGGCAGCAGCATCGTCTCTGAGGTGTGCTACACAACACATTATACTCAAGTGCTTTACCCTCATAAGATGTAAACGCGGTTTCACCCGCATAAGTCACGATCCCATTGGAATATCGGGATAAAACGTAACCTATGTCGTTCTCAAGGTCATGGTCTACCCATGTGCCCATCCAAATCTGTTCAGCCGTTTTAGCGTGAAAGCGTAACAAACAAACAAATAAACAAACAAACTCACTGGTGCCAATTCTCTTGTCACAAAATTCTCCAAACTAAACTAAAATTCACTAAAATTTAGTTTAGTCCTGTCAAACGACCAAACTTATTCTGAAATAGACTCTAGCTGACACAACTTAACTATAGTTTAGTTTGACAGCACTAAGATGGCACTGAAATAAGTGAGATATTAGTTTAGTGAAAATGCTATTCTGAATCTCAGACTAAATAAAAAAAACAAGACAGAGCGCTGTGAACAGTGATGTGAAGCCGGTTTCGTAAACATGTGTGCACATATTTTGGTGTAGTTTGATTGTAAATGGTTATAGTGCGTTTGAGCGTGTCTGCACAGAGCGTTGGTGTAGTTTTGGCATGCTTCATCTGGATTGTTCGCAGCGCTCTGTCTAGGTTTTTTATTTGGTCTGAGTTCTGAATTTGAAGATTTAACCTAAAATTTTGTCCTATATCTAAAATCCTCTAACTAAATCGGAATATTTTTAATCGCGATAAAAAATGTGTGGAATAGCATTAGATGTCATGAACTAAAATTCAAACCAACACAAGTACCAACCAACACAACAGTATCTTTTTTTATATTTTCTTTTGCTTATATCTCGAAAATGGTGGGTCCTATCGCAAAAAGAATGAAAATTTCGATCCCCTCTATATAACCCATAAACCCCTGAGGCTCAACATGTTAATAATATTTGTTTTTTTTGCGTATAATCCATAGGTACAAAATGTGAAAAAGTCCATAAAAAATCACGTCGAAGGAGCTGGCCCAGCGCGACTCCGCCTCTAAAAAAAATTCACGGGGTAGGAAAAACATTTACCAAGTGGAGGCGCGATTGTCAAATTCGATTTTAGTTGTGTTGTGTCAAAATAATTTAGAGATTTTTATTGTCAGAATTCTCATAGCCAAAAGTAAGGAATTTTAGTGATAGTTTAGTTCAGTGTACAACAGAATCTGCACCATTATCGCATTTATTATATTATATTTAGGATTTCCACCGCACAAATAGGCCGGAGTGTGTTTATGCTTGTTTTAGCTGACTCGGGTTCACAAGAGTTCGTAGGAATCGTAAAAAAAATATTTTTGCGCACATTTGTGTCGCTTGTTCCGAAACCGGTTCCCGCTTCTGTCACGTGACTCACGCGGTGGACCTCTGTGCTACATGTCCATGTGTCTATGTGTCCGACACTGTATACTAATTCGTTGACCCTCTTACTGTCGCTGCAAACACGTTAGTTGTCGACTGCTCACACGTTCTGACTTTTGATCTTTCTCATTTCAGATTTGAATTGTATGTGTTGTTTCCAGTTCGACCTGGGATGTCAGGAGTGGAAGCGCTCCCTGGTGGGCACGGTGCACAACATCGGCATGCTCATATCTTTGCCCATCATGGGCTTTGTCTCGGACAGGTAATCGTCATCGTTTATTTTATCTAATATGAGTCTGCGCAGTTATTTTTATACCAATTCAATCGTTGATTCGATTCGGTACACAATTTTATCGATGTCATTCCTATCTAATTATCAAAATCTATTCTTAATTAATCTCCTTTGATGACTGTTTAATGGCTTTGTATTGCATCGATTAGACGAATGTCTGCAATAAATTGTGTTTCGGTACGGAACTCTAGTCAAGCGAGGCGCGACTTGTTCAACATTCTATTTTGGTATCGATGCTTATATTTTAAACCACTGACCGCACTGTTGATTGATCAAAAATCAACCGTGTGCATGTACAATTAAAGTCGTTAGTCTTAGCTACGCTTTGCCTCGCCTTGCCTTGCATGGGACATGTTTTATTTATGTAAATAATAATATTCATAGATAAGTGATGGCAATTTTTGACGTTAATATGGCTGTCTAGTATGTTTAAAAATAAGTAATGTTTTTGACCTTGAATATAGTGCTCTTGATGCGTAGAACCATAAAAGTATAAAAAAACAAGGCGGGGACAGGGGCCCTCTCTCCCAGATCCGAGACATATAAATGTTTTGAATATTTTACCTGCAGAATGCGTACATCGATTTAATTTACTACCTGTTCGCACGGTGATCTTGCGTAGCGAGAGACATCTATTCGTTTGTCAAAAAACAATATAACCTCTAGCTAGTGTAACCAGTCCTAATCCACCGAGACCACCGAAATTATGCACAACATTAGCACAAAGTTATGAAAGAAATAGCATTTCAGACTACTGAAATGCTATTTCTACACACCTACTAAGGTGTGCCATGACGTTATGTCCCTCGGTACTCACTCAATTATCCCTTGGGCTTCTGTCGCAGATGGGGTCGTCGCTCGGCGCTGGTGGTGTGCGGCGTGGGCGCGGGGCTGCTGGGGCTGGCCAAGTCCTTCGCCAATTCCTACCACTCCTACCTGCTGGGCGAGCTGCTCGAGACGGTGCTGGGCGCAAGCGTCTACCCCTCTGCCTTCGTACTCAGTTAATATACGCCACACGTTTCTTTTTACTTGTTACTTGCTATAACTTTGTCCCTTAGCCCTTGCTACATGCAAATCACAAGATGAAAAGATTTTCTTACAATTAATTTATTTCTGAATATTGTTTATTATAACTTCAAATTTCCATTAATTTGTAAAGTCAAAAGAATACAAAGTCTCGTGAGCGAAGCCGAAGCACAGCTAGTAAGATGATATCGTAGGAGTTCTAAACGATTTCGATCGTGTCACCCAATAATATCGTTTGGTTATTCTCCAGTGATAGAATGGCTGGGCGTGGAGCACCGCATTCTGGCCAGCCTGGTGCTGGGCATCCCGCTGTCGCTGGGCGCGGCGTCGCTGGCGTTTGTGGACTGGCTGGCGGGCTACTGGCGCACATGGGCACGGCTGGCCTACCCGCCCTCGCTGCTGCTGCTGCTGTATCCCTGGCTGCTGCCTGAGAGCGTGCGATGGCTCGTGTCGCGCGGCCGGCTTGACGACGCCGCGCACGTCATCAAGCAGGCTGCGAAGTGCAACGGGGTGCGGTTACCGGGAGAGGCGCTAGAGAAGATGCTGCTGGAGAAGGAACAGATCGGAGGCAGCGCGGAGTCCAACATAGATGAGGGGCTGTTCACAGCGCTCCGCAAGTGAGTGCAACTTTGTCAACAGTTTCAGTGCTCATATTGATTTGCCACGCACGGGGCTCTTGATCAGAACTTGTGTTCAAAATCATTTGTTAAAAACTAATAAAAACTTTTTTACAAAAAAAAAACAACCGACTTCCAAAAAACACTGCAAAGTGTAAAATAACTGAAAGTGTATTTGGTTTTGAATATTTGGTTTTTCCCACTGACATCCGAAATTAAAGTATTTTTTTCACTTTGTAGTGTTTTTGGGTAGCCAGTTATTTTTTTGTAAAAAAAGTTTCGATTTCTCGCTTGTTAGTGTGGTTTTGAATATTTGGTTTTTCCCACTGACATCCGAAATTAAAGTATTTTTTTCACTTTGTAGTGTTTTTGGGTAGCCAGTTATTTTTTTGTAAAAAAAGTTTCGATTTCTCGCTTGTTAGTGGGTCACTTTGTAATTTATCTATCTAAGTTACAATAGTCTAATGTCAACTGCTCACCTTTTACATAATATTGCTTTTCCCGATGCACGGACGTTAATCGTTGAGGAGTTCTCTTGGTACTTCACCATCAGCTCCATTTTCACCATATGCATTGTGACGAGCATAAATTGCTTGGCGACCATAATATTAAAGTAATCGAATTGCAACCCGTGAAATACTTATTATTGAGTAGTTCCGGTGGCCATTACTGTGGTCTTCATCACCAATTAAATATCACTAAAGGTGCTTCAGATCGTGATCTGATGTCAATGGGACCATCACGGAAGTATACCCTTTCGAACAAAATAAAAATTTTGCTTTGCAAAAAGAGAAATAAATATTTACTTATACAGTATGTTAACTAACAAATAGCATTTAAACATGCTAAAAAAATATTACCATAAATAATAAAAAAAAATAACAACAAATACTACACAGAAAGTTTAGTACTAAAGAACAAACAGAAAAATAAAGTGAATATGTGTGTACCTATTTCTAAAAACCTACATTAGGAAAAATAAAAAAATATATTGTAAAATTTTCACATAAAATTATATTTGGACCATGGGGAATTTTGTCTGGATTCCTCACCCTCCAACAATACAATACAATACATGTCAATATGTTTATAAGGATCCAGAAAAAGACCGAAAGGAAAGTCCGGGAACTTACAGGCCACTGAAGGAACACGGGTGGGATTTAGTCAGTAGTCTGACACGCCCAAGTTATTTGATAACTTCCCACTCAAAAAAAAAGGGGCTAATACTATATTCAGATTTATTTATTTGCCAACAATGTAGGTCAGGTATATGATGGTACATCACTAGGCGTTTCCGCTACATTCTACCGCAATACCGCAAGCAATTTTCATATAATTATGCAGTCGTAAAAACTAACGATACAATTTTCATCTCTGTTAAGTACAATATAAATTTTAGTACAATTAATTTAAAGTTTTTAATTGTTATAATTATATTTATATCATATACAGTCTTTTAAACAAAAATAACATTTTTCTATTAATAAAGAAATGCTACTACAGCGTAGATGATTTTTTAAACGACATTTTTCTTGTCTAAAATTCTGATTGTGCGTATTCATTTGTTTTTTTTCTGTTAAGTTTTTTTGACATTGTGGTTTTGAATTGAATTTTAATTTAAACATTGTAATTTTGCATGCCATTGAAATTTTGACATTGTAATTTTTCATCCTGGATCGCAGACGAAGTTGAATATTAGTTAGGAGAGATAAGATTCAAAAAAATGTATAATGTCTTTGAATACATATGACACTGTTTCATTATTTTTTGTAATTTTTATTAACGCTTACTCGTCCTGGGGTTGAAGGTACAGCGTGCTGCGCCGGCGGCTGTGCGTGTGCTTCGTGTGGTGGATGTCGGCGGTGTTCGTGTTCTACGGGCTGGCCGTATCGGCGCACGCGCTGGCGGGCTCGGCGCACGCCAACTACGCGCTGGTGGCAGCCGCCGAGCTCCCGGCGCTGCTGGCGAACACGCTGCTGTTGGACCGCGTCGGCCGGCGCCCGCTACTCACGGCCGCGCTGCTAATCACGGCCGCCGCGCTCATTGCCATCCCGTGCCTGCCGCAAGGTGAGACCGCAGCTAATTTGTGTCAATTGTTAGAAAATCTATCGAATTAAAAACTTAATAACTAATACCCAACTACGACAAAAACATCTACTTAAAAGGTATAACTAAACAGAAATCTCAGACAGACAAATTAAAAATAACATCGGTTTTCGAATAGAGGAGTCGACACGTAATCTATGGTAGAATTAATACGTAGAAGAAAAAGTCACACGTAGAAGTAGAAGTCGCACGTAATCTATGCTGTCAACAGAAAGGACAAACTTGTGTCATATGCTGAGGAGTACGGGTACTACACGGAGAGGAAGACGCATATGCGCGCGTGTATGCGTGCTTTCTGGACCTGTCCGAGGCCTTTGATAGCGTGTTGCGCCATTGGTACACGTGTCAGAGAAACCAGTTGAGATGGGCTGGTGCGCTATCTGATGCATATGGCATGGAGTGTGGCGTGCGGCAGGGAGGGATAACCTCTCCTCTGTTATTTAATCTGTATGTGAATGACCTCATCGGCGAGCTCAGTAGTACTCATGTGGGTTGTTTTATAGACGGAGTGTAAATAGCATCAGTTGTACGGACGACGTGGTGCTGCTGGGACCGTCGTCGGTGGGGGCGGTGCGTAAGCTTGTGTCAATCTGTGAGGCGTACGCGGTGGAACATGGACTGAATTAAAAAATGATGCGGCTCTGTGCGGGTGGTGAGCAGCTTCAAGTATCTGGGCCACATTGTGGCAGAAGAGTTGCAAGATGACGCAGACATAGAGAGGGAGCGCAGAGCATTGGCAGTCAGGGGGAGTATGGCACGCAGGTTTGCTCGCTGTTCGAGGGCAGTGAAAATTACACTTTTCAAGGTGTACTGCCAATCGTTATACTCGAGCAGTCTGTGGGTAGCCTTTACTCGCCGGGCTGCTAGTGCTCTGCGTGTCTAATACAACAACGTCTTCAGGATGCGGATGCGGCTGCCTCGCTATTGTAGAGCGTCCGGAATATTTGCGGAGGCGCGAACGGACGGCTTTCATGCGGTTATACGGAAGAAAGTAGCCTCCTTGTTGCAGCGCGTGGGAGGCAGTAGCACTGGATTTTTATTCTGCAGATGGTTGTATCTCGTGCGGATTGCCCTATCCAGAACAAATGGATGAGTTTTGATAAATCACAGGGGAGGAATTTTGATAAATCGATCGAGATGTTTACATAATTGGTCTCAAAGATACCAATTCAAGCCACGCAGTAAAATCCTGCCCAGAAAAATTTACTACCAGTTTTACCGTTGTTAGGAGTAGATTTTCGAAAAACCCTGATACACATTATTCTTTGTTATTGGTTCTAAGTAATAATATTGAGTTTCGAGTTAATCGGAGCACGCGTTAAAATTCTACGAGTACCATACAAAAATTGACGGGGGTAGTTTAGAAAAACTAAAACTATTCCAAAATACCGGTATGTGCAATATATGCCGATATGTCGAAAGCCTTTGACTGCGTGGACCACGATATTCTCTTAACCAAACTTGATGCGTACGGTATTCGTGGCAATGCTCTTAACTTAATAAAAACTTATCTCAAAGGCCGTAGACAATGTACAGAGATATCACGCTTATGTTTAAAATCTAGGAAGGAACAAAATTATCGTCATTTAAAGTTCGGAGTTCCGCAGGGAAGTGTCCTCGGACCTTTACTATTCCTACTTTATATTAATGACCTGCCACGCCATATATCTAATCCAATTATTTTATTTGCAGACGACAGTACTTCAATTGTTTCATGTACCAATAAAGACTCATACGTAAATGACATCAATAACTCGATCAGCAGTTTAATAAAATGGCTTGACAATAATAACCTAGTTATTAATCTACAAAAAACTAAAACTATGCATTTTCACCAACGTATATCTACAGGTGACATGGATATCAACTACAATGGCCAAACTATCGATAAAGTGAATAGCACAAAATTTCTAGGAATCTTAATTGATAGCCAGTTAACATGGAAGCCGCAAGCAGAAGATATCTGTAAACGTCTGAGCACAGCCGCGTTTATGTTATACAACCTATCCAAAAAAGTAAATCGGTCAACAATACTAGTGGCCTACCATGGTCTTGTAATTTCTATTTTAAGATTTGGTGTTATATTTTGGGGTTATTGTAGTGAACGAGAAAGCATTTTTAAAGCTCAAAAGCGCTGTTTGAGAGCTATATTTGGCCTCAAAGTTACTGACAGTTGTGTGCCTATATTTAAGTTTCAGAAACTATTAACTTTCCCATGCCTCTATATCCTCGAATTAGCAATATGTGTTAAAACAAACCGTAATTTATTTGCCACATTAACAGAAACCAGAAAACGGAGTACATCATTAAGATCACAATATCAGAATTTACTTCACACAGGCACATTTAAAACGAGTTTATTAAAAAAAATGTAATTTGTATGGCTCCTGTTGTCTTTAATAAAATTCCCGATCATATGAAAACCTTGCCCTTGATGAAATTTAAAAAATGTTTTACTGAATTACTAGCAGATAAATGTTATTATTCTGTTCAGGATTTCCTAAATGATACATCATTTTGATAACTTGTATAATAATTATTGTGTTTGCATGCCAACAAGGCAGAATGTACACGGTTCTTTATTATGTTATTTACGATCCTATTTGTATGTACCTACATTCAAAGCAAATAAAGTATATTCTATTCTATTCTATTCTAAAAACTTAAAAACCTTGTCATTTATTTAGACAAGTATTTGTGCCAAGTTTCAAGTCTTTTAACTCAAGGAATAAGATTTATCAAACAAACGAAATCTCCCCTTTTCACCCCTTTAAAGGTGAAATTTCCAAAAAACCCTTTCTTAGTGGATGCCTGCGTCCTAATAACTATCTGTGTGCCTTTCAGCAATTTGAATTTGAATTCAATCCGTCCAAACAGCCCAATCCGTTCAGTGGTTTGACTGTGCGCTAGTAAATCAGTCAGATATAAATAATAAATAATACATTATACGCACAGATTGTATAAGTAAACATATATGACGATAAACTATAATCGCTGACTCAGGAATGTGGGTATTCGCCTCTGATTATTATAATTGACACGTGTATTATGAAGTAAACAAGAATTCGTTATAAATGTGATGGATGTATTGAAGAGTATTATTACATCCCATTATGGCTCATAGCAATGCGATATTTGTTATTAATTTATCACTATCATTACAGGAATTTCCTAATTCAATAGTTTGGCCATACTTACAGTTTTATTATTTACCATAACTTAATTTATGTACATCGTGGTTTTTGTGAACTTACTCAGAGAACAAGTAAAAAGATCTATGTTGTCTGCTACGTCATTCAGTACACGCAAGGTACGCGTTATAGGGGCTTTATTCAGCAGATTGGTCCTACTACTGGGCACCGCCAATAGACGGGGCCGTGGACAAGTGCAAGTCTAGTTGATCAAGTTCAACGATAGTTAATGATGTCCATGTCGCAACGGCCAAATGTTCACACCTTGACTTTAGCCCTTCCGATAGAACTTGACACCCACGTTGACCTGATAAGTTATGTCAGATAAGCCTCCAGACTGTGTGTACATACAATATTGTTATCGCAAATGTCTTGGATGATACAAGCTGACTTTTGGCCTCAGCGATAGTTGCAATATCGTTTGACACCTTTCTTGAACTGATAATCTTATAGATGGGTCACTACACTATCTAGCAATATGGATAATTAATTATGCTATATATTTATCGTTTTTTTTTTTAATTGAGAATGTGCCTATAAAAGATGGTAAAGTTCGGAGTTGGTTGATGCAGAAAATGGGATTCCTCTGAAGCACCTTCCCGATGACATCGTGGTTATAATTCCCGGCTTTCGACTATTAATATAAATAATAATGTATTTACAATATAATAGTGCATAATAAAAAATTGGCAAACAGTCAGTACGTTGTAGGATTTATAGTATAAATATATGTATATAGCAGATTTGTGGAAAAGATAAAAACTTTTTACAAAAAAAACAACCGACTTCCAAAAAAAACACTCAAAAGTGAAAAATAGCTTTAATTTTGGGAGTCGGTGTCTTTGCTTTTCAATTTTCGTTTTTTGCAATTAGCCGAAAGATTATAATGTTTTCATAGTACAGATATAATATTATTGTTATGTATTTATTTAACAGTGTGTCTGTACCGAACTTGCAGGGTGTATTATACTAAACATTCTAGAAGATAGCATATTGCCACGCGGTCGCTTTTTTGTAACCACCTAAACATGTTCGGGTTACCACAGTCTTGCTCTTCCTAATTACTTTTATTTTATTATCTCGTTGGAAATTATACAGCCATAAAACTGAACTAAGCAACTAATTAATTATATAAAATTCAGTGTATTTATCCACATACAGGTTTATCGGTGGCCAAATAACTCCATTGTGACCGTGAACGTGGAGAACTGAATATCATCATAATTTGTTAATTACTTACAGGATAGTAATGAAACTTCACATTTATATATTTTGCTGGGGTAACGCACACGAAAAACCGGCCAAGTGCGTATCGGACCACATCGCACAATATAGGGTTCCATCCATAGTTGGGAAGAATTTATCTCAAGAACAAACTTATCTTTGTAGTTGATAAAATATTCGCCTGTAGGTACATGGATATACGTCACGGTCAATTCTCCAATTGCAAATTATAAAGTAATCGCAAAAAAAAATGTGTTAACCCTACAATATAAGGATTTTTGGAGTTATTTGATTCCTTTACTTGTGCTGTGAGTCCTTGCTTCTTGCCAAATTGCATGATTCTAGGTTGACGGGTTTTGATTTATTATTAGTTAATTGATTCAGGCTTGACTTTGCGGAAATCCATTATAAAATACAATAGACGCAGATCTATATATTTAGTAACCTCTTCCAGCCTCCCTACCTATATCAGCGCCCGAGCAGCAATCCTATATAAGTGGGGGTGTCGGGCGATTTGATTCATAATTTAGAATAGTTTGTATAAGCCCCTGGCTGGAAGCCCTGAGTGTAATAGCTTAAGGCAACCACATGAAAGTCCGGTTAAGTAGTCATGACTTCAGAAATCAACTACGAGATGCCATAGTTAAAAAAAAAAAAACGATTTGATTCACTCTGCGTCCAGCGCTCGGTGTGGTAACACGTCGCGTTCTGGTTTGCAATTGGTCAATCATCATCCTGAAGATGCCTCGTTGAGAGGTGAAACACGTCTCGATTTCTTACAGGGTTTTTTATGACTCTTGAAGAATAGTCAAGCGGAATAGGTTACTAAATATATCTTCGTCTATTGTGTTTTGATTTATTTGCGAGTATCCTTTAGTGAGTATCAAAATATGTCGCATACATGACCGTTTTTTTTTACTTAGATGTTTAATTTTTTTAGAGCTTCAAGGGACTTGACAGACAGGCGTACGGAAGGACAACGAAGTAACTAATCTTATAAGGGTTCCATTTTACAGAAAATTGTAGGTAGTTGAAAAACATTTTCTCATGTTTTTGCAACAAGTTGCTCGATTATTAACTTGTAGAGCCTACTTACCTAATTGTGATAGTTTTCATTTTAATTTCGAATACTATTGCCGTGAATTTTGTCACATATTGTCCGTGAACTTCTGAGATCGAAAAAATGTTAGTTAGGAGCATCGAGATATAAGTACTAACGTACTAGAGAAGCTACGTCAAATAACTGAATTGTCCTATTCTTCGTATTGAATCTTTAGTTCGCTGCAGCGCTAAAATAATAACAATTCGTCTAAACCGTACCTACCTAATTTACCACAGTGCTAGATTTGCTGCGGAAGTGTATTTATTCTCGGCAAAACGGTCTTAAGCGCCATGTAAATCACGGCACTACGCGTTTTCTTCGACAAACTGCGGCGCGATCGCCGAAGTTGAACGCGACAAAGTAGGAATTTACGGTGTCTTCTCTAGTACGTTAGTACTTATATCTCGATGGTTAGGAGGTACCAGAAGTTCACTGACGATATCCAAAACTGAACTTAAAATGTAAATTTTGTTTAAAAAATGAACATTTTAAAGCTTAATATCTCGCAAACGGATCGCTGATCCAGAAATGGTTTTTGCAGAGACTCACAATATTTTTGAACAACCTTTCCAACGACACCCCACAACATCGGGTAGACGAGAAAAAAAAACGTTCCACGGACGTACCTTACAACATTTATTTTTATGGTTTTATTTATTTATATACAACCCTTTAGTTCTAAGACAGTATAGTCAGCAGATCAGCGGCGTTCCCCTTATTCCTATGGCCTCTAATTTGTTTAGAAGAACAGAAACAGACGCAATGTCGAAGGCCTTGGCCAAGGGAGACTCAGGGTTTGGTTTCCTTTGCAGACAGAGTTATTCTGAAATATGATCGGTCAGCTCATCAGCTGTTGACAAGAAGTTGTTTTTTCTAGGTAGTAAACTATTTAGTCTACTATTTAGTCTACTTTTTATAATTTTCTCTAGTATTTTAATAAGATAAAGTTAAAGAGTAAAGTTGGTAACGAGGGGAGTTACGATATTTTTCTATAATTTATAACTAAGTCTTTATTTCCAGATTTAAAGATAGGGATCACAACTTCCTTTTTAGACAACTCGGCAATATTCCTTTGGAAGACGAAATTCAACAATATATGTTCCGGGAGGTACCAAACTATGCTTAAAGAGTTAAAGATCTTGTTGTTTTTAAATATCACCCAACTGCACAGTCATCATTTAGCCCAGAAATGATTCAGGTTATTCCGTCTTCGTCAGTGTTCATCACAGCAAAAGATTTTAGGTTACAGCTATTGTTTGCTTTTAGGAAAAGTTGCTGCTCACAATAATGTGTACCTATCTGTTAACAATTTGATGTTATTGTTTTGTAGCGAGCGGCTTGTGGGGCACGGGGCTGTACCTGACGGGCAAGATGGGCGCCACCATGACGCTGAACGCGCTCTACGTGTACACTGCCGAGCTGTTCCCGACACGCGCTCGCCAGCGCCTCCTCGCCGCCTGCTCCACTCTCGGTCGCGTCGGGGCCATCCTCGCGCCGCTCACGCCACTGCTGGTGAGTTCCGCAGCAACTGTATTTATATGTCGCAGGGTGATTTGATAATTCGAATTTTCGCGAACACCTTAGGGATATTGCGAAAACCCGGATACTTATTTAGAAAATGGTGAAAACATTTCTGCGAGCACGTGGCACAGCTCCCTTCGTTCGCTCGGCTCGCGTGCAGTTTCTGCGGCAGATTGTATGATTCGTCATTATGAACTGAAATAATGTTACGAGTAGGTTAGGTTAGAACTGTGACCAACCGCCAGCGAGCCGGCGAGCGCTACGTCCAAGTTGCTCGCAGAATATTTTTCACCATTTTGTAATTATACGGGTGTTCGCAATACTCTAAAGTACACTTTGTAAACAAGCTTATTACAAATTAGAGGATTATATCCAAGATAAGAATGCTTGGAAACATGCTGGTCTTGCTCCATAGGACGATTTAGTGTCTGGACAAAATCAAACTGATAGCTAATTTAGTTTTTTATTTATTATTTGTATGTCATAGACTTTTACACTCTGTCATTACTTAAACTCACGCACTGACTTATTAGTACTACTTGTAACAATGTTAGGACTATTGTAATATCGTATACTTTTACAATCTTTGTAAATATGTGAGCACCATGTATCTGGTAATTAATTTATTCATTATTGCTCCATTTATAATTCTTTTTACCTTTCGTAGTACAGTAATCTTATTTTAGGTGCATCGTCTTCACATATAATTATATAATTAATGTATACAAAATATTGTAAAACATTTTTAAAAGAGTAACGATGGAGTTTCTTGCCCATTCTTCTCCATACGAAAACTACCTTTTGGAAGGGGCAACTAGAATCAATTCTATTTCTTTGTTTGACGTTCAAAAGTGCCATATATGTGCCTATTTGAAATAAATTATTTGACTTTGACTTTGACTTCTAGATTATCCCTCAGGTTTTTGCGAAAATTCAAATTATCAAATCACCCTTCGACATTATTATACACCGCTGAATGTTCCCGACGCGCGCTCGCCAGCGCTTGCTCGCCGCTTGCTCAACCCTCGGCCGAGCTGCGAAATTGCATGATGATCTAATTCGGTCGCATCAGTTACACTTACAAGGCAGTTGACACGTTTTAGGGGTATGAGGAACAGGGTGTAAAGTTCACTCATCCACCATAGAAAAGGGAGGATCCTCCGACCAGACGGGTCCTGTGTGGCGGGCAACTGCCCAACGATTGATGTTGGTTTCTTGTATAAATACGAGTATGTCCACTGCACGGTAAAATTTAATTGCGCGATGCAGGATTTATTTTATTTATTTATTTATCTTTATTTCAGACACTCAGTCCATAAAAAATATACAAATAAAGAATCTGTTAGTAGGGTTGTTAGTAATACACACAAAAAGTTTAAAAAGGTACAACAAAATAAAATAAAATGGTGTTAGTAATGTTTTAGTAAACAACAAGTTACACAATAATACCTTACGTCTATTTCCTATTCCTATGCAGGTGACCACCTGCACAGTACACAGTAAATGGACTGTCAATTTTGCGCGCTAACGTTTTGAGGACAGTGTTGGTGCTACCACGAAATCTGCTGCCTGCTGTGTTGCTGCTCATCATCGATGCAGTTCTTTTTCTAATTGCTGCAAAGAAAACATCAACCGATGCATCCGCAAACATTGCGGACGCACTGCAGTATCGGGGTTTTCTTAACACTGCCCTCAAAGCGTCGTTGTACTGCACTCGCAGGCATTTATGTGACGTCAGGATTTTTGTGTGACGTCAGGTCTTTGACGCGTAGTTCGCATGTGGCGATGTAGATACCACCACAACGTCATGAAATTGTGTTATTTGCAATATCCTCTTTTAGTACTATCATAATTTATGTATCCGTATCTATATAATTTATATATGTATCACAGGCGGTGTACAAGTGGTGGTTGCCAACGCTGCTGTTCGGTTCGCTGCCGCTGCTGAGCGCGGCCCTGACGCGCCTGGTGCCGGACACGCTGCACCGCCGGCTGCCCGATAGCTTCGCCGACTTGGATGCTTCGGCGCAGGAGGAGCCGCCCGCACCGCCCCCACCCGTTCACAACACAGTCTGACAACCACAGCTCAATCGACTAAACTAACTTTGAGCGTTTGCCGGGTTAACTGAATTCTAACTTTGCATGTTGTCCAATACGCTGGTTATTTTGAAGCTACGATTGGTTTTATTATGGTTCTCAGTAGGATGCAACTTGAATTAGTTAATTCTTAAAATTGCTTCGCGGGATCTGCATTACCAATAACATGTGCAATGGTCCAAGCACTGTTAAGGCTTGCATTTCAAGCTGAAATGTAATTTCAACTTGAAAGCTGCATTTTTTTAAATAAATAATTTCATTTTAGTTGGGAATTTCGAGCATCTACCTCGTTCTAGAGGTGGATGATAACTCGGATACAAAACTAATAGGTAGGTAATAAGTTTTTAAAACATCCCAGTTATGAGTTATGTCTTCTTTGAATAGTCGGTTCAGGAAAGGATGCGTTGTGCGACACTTGTAGACCTTTGGCATGACATACATTTTTAAGTTGTTAAGTTGTTTAATTGTTTACTATCAACTTATTACTATGAGTATTTATTTATGGCCTATACAACCTCAAATTGCTAAGCATTATCCTCCGTTATTTCGAAAATACTGCAGCATTAATTTTGAATAAATATGTTAAAATTGAGGATTGATGCTAGGTACTATGTTTGACGAAAAACCGATTAGATACATATTTTCTCGATAGAAAATAATTCCAAAGTTACCTCTAAACCGAACAATAAACCGCTGGTATTAAAAAAATACCTCAAATTAGATCATTAAACTTTGCATAATAAGTGAACTAACTTTATATCAGGTCGTATGTTTTTTTTTATTACCTTTATTTTCACCGTAAAAAGCAATTACCTAAACTATTCGAGGCTTGGAGCAGTCAGCACCCCACTCCGTCTCCCTCTCACTCATTCCGCGAGTAGTATGGTGTGAGCCAAATAAAAAGTGAATTTGAGCTGAGGTAGTATAGGCTGTAGTGTAACTGTGTAAAATAAGTTAAAAAGTGTAAACACTATTTTAGGATGTGTCACGCAAACGTATAACAATCAACAGATAATTTTAATTAATTTAAATAGATACATATTGTAAAAATACTCTAACGTACAAACTTACTGTTTTATCCTGTCCATTAATAAGACTTAATGTAATGTATAGGTAGTGACGTGTGGTTGTGATGTGAAACACTTGAGCAGAAACAACTGAGTTATATTTTCATTGAGTCAAGGTTCGAGAAACTTGTTGTTGTTTTTTGAAAAGACATCTTCCTCTTCCTTTCCGATTCGTTTGCCTCTCAACAGCATTGAAACAGTTCAGTACTTGGTTCTTTAAGATCGTTTGTTTGTTTAAAATACATTGCATGGTGATATCGACTAAATCACTCTTGTATGATAACATTCCAGTCTACACTATGAGTGGCTGCCTGCGCTAACCGTAGGCAGTCTCGCGCACCTATACAAACTGTAAGCTTTTACCAGACGTGCAGTCATTACAACTATTTAAACTTTTCATAAGGAATCAATCATTCTGAAGATAAACCTGCAGTTTTTATCATTCAACTAATGGCTTTCTCAGAAAATGGTTCTCAAACTACTTCCAAAATCATAATTATTTGCTATAATTTATCAATTTATGAACAGGGGCTGCAAGTGGCGGGTATCTCTTTGGAAGTCCTAAGTTATGAACATGACAACAATCTTCAGTAGAGTACGTAACGTCTCATGTAGTAAACTGATCTCAAGGAGCTGCTGTATGACACAGCTTCACGTTTCACATGGAAGTACAAATCTCTTGTTTATCTCTTCACAAGTTATGTATACGGTTTAACCGAAGGGTAATGGGTAGTATGATAGGCTGGTAACCTGATATATATACGTATAATGTTAATGGTCGAAGATCGTTTAGACTTTAAAATCCACGAGCATATTGTGTAGTAGTTGTTAGTATTAATAGATTGTATCATTGGTGCCGGTCACAATGACGGACACTCGATAACCTTAATATATAGATTCGTAAGACAATTAACAATAAAGTGACAATTTTTATTTACTCAAGACAGTGTTTTATTTACTTTTTTGTGACAGATGTTCCGATCAAGATAAAGATTTACTTGACACAGATTAATTTTATTCAACATTTATATACATTTTTTTAGACCTGTTTATGACTGTAATTTACTCATATAATAATACTGCTAAACATACTATGGTTTACTTTAAACAAATCCTAGAATAATGATAAAATCTCTGAGATCTCTGCGGCGATTGCTTAGAGCCAGGCAATCATGGTCGACACTGTTTAATTAAGATTATGACACTTTACATAGCGCCCGAGTTGTTCTACTTGATCACGCGGTGTTATTGATAAACTAAATAGTTAATTATGTTGTACATACCATGGAAGGTTGGCAATAATAAGTAGCCATGAGGCTGAGGTCGCGAAGAAGAGGGAAGTGATAGTGGCCCCAATACAGTGCCTTGAGGAAGCACGTGTAGGAGCCAGAGTGTCGAGAAGATGAGACATGGGTCATAAATGATTGTCTAATCAGTACTCTGACATAGTTTTAAATAAAATATACAATCTAACACTAAACATTTTTCTAACTAATATTAAATAAAACTAACTGTACAAATAAACAACTAATATCTAAAATATGGCGTCGAAAAATTCCTCCGCATCGCTGTCGACTGGTAGTGTACCCAAGAGTACTCTTGATATTTTAAGTAGGTACTAATGTTCTCTTTCATTAAATTAAAATATGTAGTTTAACGTCAGTTGATCAGTTTCAAATGGTAAGTAAAGTAGTAAGTTCTACTAACTGAGGTACCTCCATGTTTTGTAGTAACAGTTTAAAAGCAACATCAAAATTACTAAACTAGTTTAGAATGTTTGAGGAAAATACCATAGCACTAGCAATACGGGTATCATGGCGTCCGCGCGTCCGCGTGCAACCCTTCATTACCACAGTCCTAGATACTTCATTTAATTGCTACTATATTATTATGACTGTTATAAATTGGCTACATATTTAATTAAAAATCTTCTTATCATATATGTAAAATTGCTTTGGATTCTATAAAGCTTCAGCCTCTAAACAACTGGCCGGAGTGCACGTGCAACCAATTAACTAATTACCTAGTTATATAAAAAAGATGTTTACCGGAAAAGAGTGCCACCTAAAAAAAAAAAAAGTGTAAAGTGTTACCTATAATAAATCGTTGGTTTAGTCTGGAGTTGGATATGCGAAAACTTGACATTACCGAACTTTAATGAAAGGATTACTTGATAGTCCGAACAAGAAAGTATTCTCAAAATTATTGTTGTTTATCAACAATTAGCTTTTGCTCGCTGCTTTGCGTGCCTTGATGAGGTCAGAATAAAAATCCCACATAGATATAAATCTTCTACATGAAAAATTACGTATATTTACATGCCATTTTCATGGCGCAATTTCATTGGTCGTTAACTCGTTCGGTATACAGCATACGGGGAGTCCCCGCAGGCGAGATAACACAAGTCGATACGTGTTCATCACCGTCTGACAGCTTGCGGGTCGTGAGTCAAATACTTTTTCGATTCCCCAAATGCGGGCCCTGTGGCACACGTTCCAGAAATCTCTCGCACCCAGCATGCGGCCCTATCGACTAATGAAATTGTGCCATCATGGTGATTGGTCAAACGGTATTGGAGTACCTATACCTAACAATCTCGTATACCAACATCCATTTTGTTATAAATAGATTTTCTGGGCACAACAATAACTATTTCATTTCATTTATTCCTAACAATTTTTACATTGTGTCGAAGATTTTACAATAAAAAAAAAAAAATACTTGCCACTTAATTACTATGAGGAAGAGTAATAATAATAAATAAATGTCATTTAAATATCCAGATTATCAATGTCACAAATAATTAAATATAGCTATGTCAGATGTTCAATGGTATATTGGTAACATAACATCAGCTTAGCAACACTACGCCCGATCACAATGAGCAGCATCCTGTGCGCTGGTGCACTCGTACTTTGTTGAGGTGGTTATTGGCATGTCGTACTTAGTCGATGACCTGACACGGATGCTGCGTCGACGTCGTCTCTCTGGGGTACCAACTTATAATTTTTTTTTTTTTTTAATATTATTTTTGGTATACAAGCCGACGGCTACTGGATGATTAATGACATCTGCGGTATCGGAGTTGCGGTGCCATCCTAGAGACAACGCTGAAATGCCACGTGACCCTGTAACTACACCGGCACCCATAGTGTACTGTGCCCATACACTTCAAACCGGAACACGGAACAGCCACGCTGCTTGGCGGCAGAAATAGATAGGTATTGTGGTACTTGGTAGAACTTCCTCAGACGCCTCATCAAAATAAATAGGTATTGTGGTACTTGGTAGTACTTCCTCAGACGCCTCAAAAGCGCTCTACTACTAAGATACTAGTACTACTAGTACATGCCTGTCGTCTTGCTAGTATAAGTTAAACTTTTGGAACGGGGCCATGATCAATCAAAAATGGGTTTTAAATCTCTTCTTCTTCTTTCTTTATAAAAATGAATTGCTGTACATTAGTCTCGCTAAAACTCGAGAAAAGCTGGACCAATTTGGATAATTCTTTTTTTGTTGTGTTCGTTATTCTCAGGACAAGGTTTGTACGTCAGGTAGGTGCATTTAGGTAGGGTAGGTAGGTAGGTAGGTTTGGTAGGTAGGTAGGTAGGTATGTAGGTAGGGTAGGGAGGTAGGTATGTGAAAGGTATGTAGGTAGGTAGGGTAGGTAGATAGGTAGGTGCGCAGTAGATAAGTAATTAGTCCTACCCGTGCGAAGCGGGGGCGGTCAGCTAGTAAAATATAAAAAACGTTGGCTGTTCACTGTTGAACTGGTTTGATCGTCTCAAACGTTTGTGATGCGCGTCATGAATATTAGGCATCACGTGCGCGGACATGATTTTATGTTGTGTCGCAGATAATTCATTAACGTGTGCAGTAGGCCTTATAAATATTACCAGAACTGGTTGAAGAGAAATAACTTCAACCCGGAAAAATAACTACTTACGACAGTGTTATGGTGTTAATTTATTATAGGTATAGTTCTTTCCTCTACGTCATTCGTGTGTAAAAATCCAGCGATAATATTTGTTCAGATCATCTGAAATTGGTAACGGCAGCTGTTTTATCCTCTACTGACCAAAGTATGTAGTCTAATAGGTACCTTTTTAACCATAGTTCATATCTATCGGAGTTTAGTTAAAAATCTCTCTCTGGGATTTCCAGACTAGTGGTTGCATAATAACTAATCATAAATAAGGAAGGCTGCGCCGGCTGTAAGGACTCGCACATCAAGTGCTCTCGGCACTACACAGTACTACAGATTGGCGCGTATTCGCGATTGCATCTCGAGTGAGATTTGATTGACAGTGGGCCTTGGCCTAGTATCGGCTTTCTAATTGATCAGTTGTCATTGTTGCGGTGGCCGAGGGCGGAGCAGTGTTGGTTGCGGTGGCGAGCGCGCGTCACGGGACATTGTCCGTAGCTCAGTGTTGGACGCCGCGGACATGAGTGTAGACGCCGATGGAGACAAGCCGAGGTCCGGCCTGGCGCCCGGCGAGGTGGACGCGGAGAGCGTGGTGCGACAGCTGGGTCAGGCGGGCCGCTTCCACGTGCGCGTGTACGTGCTGGTGGCGCTGGCGGCTGTGCAGGTTGGCCTGCTGCACACCACCTACATCTTCCTCGCGGCCAGCGTGCCCTACAGGTACGTGCTAACCAAGCATAGTCATGTGAGAGCAACATATGCCTATCCTATAGGGTGTTTTATGATCAATGACGCTCATTACCGTAATTTTCCTTTTTTTGGCTGGGAAATCATCATGGATACGCCTCCTGGGAAGAACAAACTCAAAGCAAATAATGTTTCAAATAAACCAATTACAGGCACTTTTGAATTATCAAGGAGTCAGTCAGTCAGAAAGATGAAGCTAGTTGCCCATTCCAAAGCGTAGTAGGTTCCTATGGAGAAGAACGAGCAATAAACTCCACGGACACGCCTTTAAATCAGAATATTGTTAAAATATTTTGGTTACATTTTGAAATTATACATGTGAGTACAATGTAGAAAAACGTGCACGTTAAAAGTGTCCGTAATTAAAAGATAAAAAAGAAACGAAGCAATTGAAAAATAAAAATAAGCTGTGGCAGCTAAGAGATGACTAGTCCCTATTGATGGCGCCCGTTCACGAACATGACGCATGGATCAGCACCATTCAGCTCAACCATTTTGAAGGGAACTTAATGATCCAACACACACGCCACCACCAGCGAGACATTAAAGTGAGCATGACATACTCTCAGCCGCCAGGCATTCAAGTCAATGAAAGACGTACCTAGTAAATGGTAGCTTTAAAGAAATACATGTGCTATGCAGTTATACCACAAAACTAGGAGATTGAATTTATACAATGTAAAGATAGTTTTTACAACAGAGGTTTATGTCGGACTCCCACCGACTAAAACCCCACTGTTCCTTCCAGTACCATGAGTGGAGGCCGCAAATATACCTACCTACTTGTACATTCGTCACACCCCCGACCAGGTGTATCAGGTAGGTACCTACCGTATGTTTAAGGAACATGGGGAGTAAATTCAATATAATATTATGGAATCACAATGCCTTTCTAAAAAACAGGACCCATATTTCTTAGGGCTAGGTCCCGAGTCTTATGCTATAAGTTATCATCCACAGAAGCTATGTTTTGAGAGGCCAATTTATACGAAATTTTAAAAATTACGTGAGTGATGACGTGATTCGTAATTATGTGATAGTCTAACCTCTTAAACTCTTACAGCAAAAATTCACAAAACTCTCGCGC
This sequence comes from Lithophane socia, assembly GCA_947522985.1. Lineage (NCBI taxonomy): Eukaryota > Metazoa > Arthropoda > Insecta > Lepidoptera > Noctuidae > Lithophane > Lithophane socia. The sequence goes on along the minus strand of OX383262.1, from coordinate 16,766,659 downwards.
GTTTGAGGTCGATTATTCAATGAATGAATTAAATGCCAGCGTGGTTTAACCAGACTCGACAAATCGAATGAACCCCAAGATTTGCTCTAGCCCCTGCAGCACAGAACATACTTACTCTAGGGCCCTGGAGCCTCATGTTGCATGGGGCTACAGAGGCCATTGCATATCAAGGAATGGAAGGATTTGCAAGCCATACCGGATATGCATCCTTGACTAAGCAATGGACTAGCGGAAAGACGGGTGATATTAATCAATGGATCATATTATATGGGCATCTTTTAACGATGTCGCCGCCAGATTGTTTCATGTCCAGCTTCACCGGTGCATCTTTTGGCGGGGTTAACTGCTTTGTCAACTCTTTTCTATGTCACTTTGCTGTGTTACACGTTGCTGTTCCATTGTCGTTTCTTGTAAATCTCGCTAGGAGCCTTCTTAATCTTATCTCGGTCTTCTGCCGTCTTCAACGACACAAATATTACACAATATGTAAACTTCACAAAAATAACTTTGCCACACAAATAAACACAAAACTACACATGACTTCGAAGTTATAGGTTTTAAAATCCAATGCCAGAGTCAAGAGCAATAAAATCTATAAGGAATACTTTGTTGGTCAGCAACTACTTGCGACTGCACTCTCTACCTCACTCCAAATGTCTAAAAAAATAATGCGCACTCGCAAAAAAATCAAACAGTTTTGGAACACTGCACGCACTGCATTGAACATAATCACACACGTAATAAAGTTTCAAGTTAGTCGAACAAATTGGAAATACAGCTTATAATTATAAGATTTATGGATTTATTTATTTATTTAAGACATTTATTTCAGACGTAGTCCATATACTGTTAGTAACACAAATACCTTATAAAACTATTGTTAGTATGTACACCAGGAAGATATAAAAATCAGAGTGGCACCACACAGGAGTGCCAGTTTATGCCAAGCCCTGGACGCGTCCACCCACAGTGTGTAGTCGCATCCAGTGCCGCCACATCGGCGAGTCCCAGCGGCCCACGAACACGCTCAGAAGGCTGTTCGAGCTGGCTCGCATGCGCCTCATAATAGACGCACAGCGCTTCCGCATGATGGCATGGAAACCATCCACGCTTTTCATCGCAAACATTGCTGAAGCGCTGCAGTGGCGCGGCAGCCCGAACAGTACCCTGAACGCGTTGTTGTACTGTACTCGCAGAGCACTATATGTACGCTGCGTGTACTTAGTCCACAGGCTGCAGGTGTAAAAAGATTGACAGAAGGCCTTAAATAATGTCACTTTGACCTGCTCGGTACACCGTGCAAACCTGCGGGCCAGCATGTTACAGCGCACAGACAGCGCCCTGCGCTCCCTCTCCATATCAATGTTGTCACATAGATGATGTTGTTATATCTCATTATAAATCCATAAATCTTATAATTATAAGCTGTGCCACTCATGACTTTAGGCGTTAAATAATAAAAATAAAAAAGTCGTTCATACATTAGAATCTAATATATGAACTACTTTTTTATTTCAATTATGATCTAATGATTAGATCATAGTTGAAATGATCTTTGATGTTGTGCATTAAACATATAGAAATACAGTTAACATTTTAATTGTAACATCACGTAAATCAGCGAAATCTGCATAGGCTCTCGTGCTATGTCGTCGTGCCGAAAGCCAGCTCTTTTTAACGATGACAGTTCAAATAGAAATTGACGTACTTTGTAGATAATAGCACATAATCTGGGAATCAATGTATTTCGTAGGCATAAACTGGTAGAAGTCCTCATGGTAGGAGAAGGAACAGTGGGGTTTTAGTCGGTAGGAGTACGATCGATATAACCCGCCACTCCGCACGGAGGGTATCCATGAGGAATATCCATCCCCACGGAAAAAAAGGCATTATATATACTGGAAGTGCTGGAAGCGCCATACTTAAGTTTATTGCCATCAAGCAGAATTGCTGATCTTAATGTGAAGGGCCAGTCGACGTTTCAGGCATGCGTCTGAAGAGTTTTAACAAAATATGATTGCGTGTTGGGACTTTGGTAGCAACATCTTAAGCAAATCCTTACGAATCGCTATACATTGGGAAATATATTTTGCGGTAGCCATTACAATCAATACTGATCATAGCACATTTGTATCTTCTATTCTTTTCTTACAATAGTCCTACATGATGCAATTGTGATAACTCCAATCTCGGCGAGGGGCGCCAGGAGTCCATAGCACACGATACCCTAGTTTGGATTCCTGACTCCCACAAACCTTTGTACCTCCAATATTTGTTACACCTCTATATTGTAGTTTGTACTTTGTGGGAGAAAATAAATCTTTATTAAATCTTTATTGTTGTCTCTGTCGTTGTCGTGTTTTTAGAAACCTCTTTGGTCTATGTATGCATAGTTCACTGACTTTTTATGGCAGTTAATAGTACCTACTTATTGTAATATTCGTTCCCGTTGTGGATATTCTGTAGCTTCATAATTAATTACAGAAGTATGTTGCAAGCGGCGCGTGCGCCGGACGCCGCGCCTGCATTCGTACAATAGGGCGCTCGGAGCGCGCAAAATGCAATAAATCGCAATCATACAGAATTTCCGTTAAATTATTAAGTACCTATCATGCGTTCAATAATGTTCAGATGTGATGCTACATATCAATTTTGATTGAGAATATAATATACTCGCAGAACAAGAGATGACAGTTGCTTGTTTGTATCGTAACTGAGGAGCGAAGTTCTCCTCGTAACCGTGAGCCTTTTTATATCATGTTAAGTATTGTAATTAGGATTGGTTAACATACATAAATATATGAGTAGATATAGCATGCTCTGCGTTTGGATTGCTAGGTGACAAGGCGACATAATGAATAGTCTAGAAAAACTCCTTCCTCCCTAGTAGTGCGGTATTTTACGTGGGTGCGACACGTTACGTAACTATAGTTTGAACCAGCTTCATTCTGTTTTTTTTAACAACAGCTTTGGGTGAGAGCCGCCATCTTCAATTGAAACTGCTTTTAATACTCTGCGCTGGCTGGTATTAGTCGGTGACGGCTGCTGAATAACTAATTATTAAAACGGATCTAATGTTTCTGGTGAAAAGAAAAATATTCATATTATTTTATTTTCAATTCAATTAAGTTATCTTTTTGCAATCCAGACTATACCTACATAAAAACCACAAATAATTATGGACCCTGTCGGGCACAGCGACTGTTTAAATAAGGAGGAGAGAGGAAGAGCGCTTTAATGATTTTCGTTATTACTATTACTAAATATTTAAATCATTTCTAAACATGAGACGTGTATATACTCTTCTAAAGCCCCGTCGTGCGGTGATCCTACTCGTATGATTCACTGTTGAACATCATTAGACACGACCACGAGTCGTATCTAATGATGTCCAAAGCTTCCATTGTTGTCATAGAAAATGCTGGTGTATCATTGTGTTGTATAGGTAGGCGCCCACGGATATATGGCAGCGCCTGTAACATATAACAGTATTTTTCAGAATCGTTAGGTAATTGTTCATATTGACGGACTGATTATAGCTACGACGTAACAGAAAGGTGTACTTTAAAAATAAGTTCTTAACAGTTGTTGAGCTCCTTATGTTCTGAGTTGAGCTCCACTATTACTGACAAATGCTTGCACTGACTGGACAGGTCCACTCAAATCTGTGTGGTTCTTTCCTTAAAAGACCATTTCAGACTCTTATCTACATGGTCCTCATACGGCCTGACCAAGATTATGTCTTGACTTTAAAGGAGACGGTGACCTCTGAGTTTGTTTCGGCCTTTCTTCTCAGAGTAGTCAGATAGGAAACGCCGACCTACGCCGACGCCGCCGATAAGCTAGATAGCTTATTTTGATAATTATTTTATGACGTGTAAAAGTGATTCCAATATCCTATTTACAGAATAAACAATTTCATTTAATTTCCGAGACGTGATGGGTATCGATATCCTGTACATGGTATTAATTATGAGCAATATTTGTATATACTCGTACCTATATATTTGTAGATTTTTTATTTGGTCTGAGGTAGTCACGTTGTCGAAATCGGCTCTAACGATTTCGATCAAAGTTGCAATTTATTTAGTGGTTTACAGGGGTGAAAAATTGATCTAGCCGAATAATGACATGGCAGCATGGAATTAATAGTATGTAGGTAGGTACTATAGGTACCTACATTAAATTAGTATGAAACTATGAACCTATATTATTAAATAAGCATGCTCTATTTTTACCATAGCAGTGCTCGGTCGCCCAGGAACTCATACCATGATAAATTATTTCATCTTTTTTTTTGAGGTCAACGACTTTATGTTCTACAGTTAAGTAGTAAGTACTGACTTGTGAATATGGGTTTAAAAAAGGTTTCTTTTTATGTAAACTTTGATGGGTATATCAATATCTAAGATCTAAAAAGGTAAAACAAAAAAAAACTGTACTCATACTTCAACGTAATTAAACAAGTTGCGTAATTAAACAAATCATTAAATCATATTTTTTTTTGTTTTAGACAATATGATATCGAAACCCATCAACCCTGATGAGTTTCTCTAATTAATTTAATTTGATACTGAATACTATAACATTGTACAGGTATTGAATCAGAATAACCAAGTATACAAAGCTGTAGAGATATTTTCTACTGCATCCTAGGCTTGCAAGTAATCAGTGCGGCAGGTAAGTGGTCGATAGTGGTGAGACCCGAGTGCCATCACAGCGTTAATAGCAACAATCGCACTAGAGAATTGTTTTGCTTGAAGATATATAAAGGTATCTTTTCATACACTCTTCTTCTAAATCTCTTATGGGGTCATTGAAAAGTGAGCTGTTCCCTACATTTATGTTCGCATAGTTCGTCAAACAGGGAACAGCTGTTTTTTGTTTCGAGATTTCTGGGTTGGTCCCATACGAAAGCTGCTCTTATTAATGTGTAGCAATGACCCCTTATGAGATTTCGTGTATGAAAAGATACAACCTTATAAAATATGTAAAAAAAACCCTGTCTGATCCGTGAGGGTGTTGTTAAGAATCATAGTGAAAGTCTTATGTGGTTTGTTTTAGAAAAAAGAAAAAGGTGAAATGTACATAGACAAAAAAAAAATACAAAAAGAAATCCAAAAAACAATAAAAAGCGAAAAGTAACTTTAATTTTGAAAGTCGGTGTCTTTGGTATTCAATTTTCGTTTTTTGCCACCGTTTTTCACCTTTTAGTGTTTTTTTGGAAGTCGGTTGTTTTTATTTTTCACCTGGTATGTAATTATCAGTGACGGAGTAACTTAAAACATCGTCCTGCTACCATACTAAGTGGGAAAAATACGTAATATTGAAGCTACCTCAAAAATTACGCAAGCAAAGTTAATAAAATTTATATGGGACCACCTCTGAAGCATGACCTACCAAACAAAAACAAGAATCATCAAAATCAATTCATAATTGGCGGAGGAATCGCGTAACAAACACACAAAAAAACAAAAAACAAAACATACAGACAGAGAGTCACTGAGTGGACACATCGGTGTGTAGCAAGTGATAAATTGATAATATGTATTTATTAAAATATTTCGATAGTCACGTTTATTGTTGCAACAAATTAATGAGCAGTCTGTTGCTAGTATTTCGTAAGTAGATTCCTCCGCGTGTCTCGCCTGCTGCCATTATATCGAGCGCTCGGAATCGATTAAGGCTCTATTGAACATAGTGATTAAGTTAGTTTCACGACAGCACGGCCTTTCTGTGCGCAACAATGTGCTCCTTTGGTGTATGATTGTAATAGTATTTATAATTACATGTTCAGCTATTTTAATGAGGTGGTTAAAATGTGTCAAACACAAGGTCCCTGTCTCTTCAGTGGCTTGTCTGTGGCCGGTCATGCAGTAGGTCAATGGGGATGATCAAGGCATGGCAGTAGAACTTACAACGCTGCACCCGTCACACAACGATATAAATATTGGGTTTGCTTGCGCAAAATATAGAGCGTGTAGGTTCTTTGATTCTGACTTGATTAAGATGACCTTGCTTGAGAGTTCAGCTTCAGACGAAGCTCTACCAACTAGCAATGTATAATTACTGTTCTAATTGTCTACGAGTACCAAAGTGTATCAGAGATTCCGGTAATATCGACGCAAAAGTGGAAATGGAGTTATGGTTTATTTTTTTTGGCTATTTTCAAAAGGAAGGTTTTTTTTCGAACATGCTCTTCTGATATCATGGATGTCGATATAGACGTATCCACACGATGTCAATAGAAAAGACACGAGCATCCTCAAAAGTGGCTGCAATGATGTTGATATGTTCAAATTGATCTGATTCTGCATATACGATATAATAGTGCGGATATGCCACCACCATCATCACCTTACAGACACGGCACGATTAGTACAATTCCAGGAAAAGTTATTAAAAATCTCCCAAGACAGAGAAAGAGGTGCTGTTTTAGGTTGTTGTATGTCATGTATGTTGTAATATTCGTAGATACTTCGACAATACTGGCGGTCGCAGCAGAATAAAGCGCAGTTGTCATAGTATCGTACAATATTGCTTGATCTCGCGAATGTTAGTGGAATTGGAGGTCTCATAGGTTTATTTTTAACAATTATCCCCAATATTTTCCTGGAAAATAGATCTTTTCATCGCTGCTAGGCGGAACAAATCTGCGGAAGGCTTTAGCGCATAATAATGTAAATATAGCGTCGGAGGGCATCGCCGGCTCAGGTTATATGGCGGCGCCGCATCTCCGCCGGTGTTGTCCGCCGCTCGCGACTATACCGCATACACTGAGCACCACCAGCGGAGCGCGCGCACGCATCCGCAATACTTGTGTCGAAACGAAACAATTTGCGCAAATTAACAAAATTAACTTATAGTGATTAAATTATTTAAATAATTTTGAATATAAATATAATCGTTTGTGATGTCGAAACCCGAGTTGGTGATGGAGCAGAAGGACTCGTTTGGGGGCAGTGCGGGGGTGGACACGGAGCGGCTGATGAAGGAGCTGGGCCAGGGCCGCCGCTTCCACCTCAGCAACTACGTGCTGCTGGCGCTGACGGTGTACGTGGCGGCCTTCTACGCCACCAACTACGTGTTCCTGGCTGCCGATGTGCCCTACAGGTATATGGGAACATCTCATCACTCTTGCTTCCGTGTGCACGTCACTTTCAGGGAGATCCGGACCGGTGTTGATTTGATCTTCATAGGTCTATAACGGAAAAACGAGTTGGCAAAATTTACGGGATATTTTTAGGGTAAAAATATGTTGGAAGTTAGTTTGTTATTATTTTTTTGTTTAAGATTTGCGTAGAATGTTGTGTTAAGGGGGAGCTAAGCTAGCCCGCGAAATTCAAATATTACAAAATTATTATATTAGAAGTTCTATTGCTGATTCTAATGATAATAATTCTGTAAAATCATATTTGTTACGGGAGCGAATCATATTTTGATCAACATACAACCTGACACTGACCTGCAAATTGCAAAAAACGTAAGAAAACAAACCGACAACCTGTTATGCAGTTTGGCAGACTTGAGGTATGTTATTGTTAATACAGATTTTGGAAAAAAAAAAAAAACAAAATGCTACTTTACAAGGGCTTTGATTCGGGCGGTTAGAAGTTTTTGTTGAGTGTCACTGATCCTACGACGCCACGCGTTTTATATGTAATGTCGTACACAAGTGCGTGTGTGTGATTGCTGACACAACTTGATTTGCGAATTGGTTGGGATTAGAGGGATTTGTCTTTTTTATCGAATCGAAAATCAAAGTTGTTTGAGTTTTTATCCCGCTGTATGTACCTACTTAGTTATCGTGCAAAGTTGTTCCTAAGTAAATACTTCACAGATTTTATCACGGCAGATTTCTGGTAGAAAAAAATTTGTATGCAAAAAAGTTACCTTCAAGAATCTTTAATTGAATGAGAATGTTCGTCCTTTGAGATTGAAAATATTTAATCAAGCGCCTTGATCTTTAATAACGATTAGGTCGTTCTGTGATTTTTCTTTAGCTTGCTTTAGTGACTCAATCAATAGCGAGCTTAAAATTCAATATAGTTCACGATATAAATACTATACCTACTTACTTAGTTAACTTTAAAGTGTGTGTAGAATCAATTGATAATTATACCAGCACTATAGTCGATATTTAACTTCAGTCACAATATTTCTTTATGTAAATAATGTTACTCATAGAATTGTCTATTATAACATGATCGACATACCTACAAGATTATGTTTTTGGCATTCTTGATACGATTCCCGGATGAGGCAAGCAACTTTTCAAACAAACAAACTTTTTGTTCACTGATCATGATCACCTTTCATTTGCACCTATTTGAAAAGAAATTGCGAAATATGAAACCAAATTTTCATGCATATCGGTCGGGTTACGATGCTCAATCAATATATTTACATAGCGACACAAAACTACTCACCACTCGTGCTTTTTGAATTCGACTCAAAATAATACGTAACAGCTGCGGTAGTAATAATCCATAATATATTAGTTATGAATACAACCATACTGTTGTTATTATTATCATGATCCATATTCCTACTCGTACGTCCTAAACTCGTAATAACCTAATAACTCGTAGTTTCTCAAAGTGTACAAACTTGGAAATCAATTTATTAAGTGGTGGTGAACTTTAATTGAGTTCGCATTTCGGAAAATTGTAAACTGTAAATCATAATGAATTTTATAAATGATAACTAACGATAAGGTATCTCGTTGTTAAATAAATAAATAATTAAATGTGTTGCCACTAGGGCATGAATCTCGGAATATCGCAATATCGGAATCTCGGAACGTAAGTTCCGATATTACAATTCCGATACTGAGTGATCCAATATCGGAATATCAATATCGGATTTTTTTTTCTATATTTTGAGTTTTAAACTAAACCTATATTTTAGATCCTTGTGTAGCGCCGAGCGCGACAGCGCGCTACCATATTCCCGTTGCCAGCTCGCTAAGCATGCGATACAAGAACAATAACAGTGTTATCTGTCTCAATCGGAACGGTCAATTCGGATTTTCCATCTGGAATTTCTCAGTAGCAGTCTGGGGTCTGAAAAATGGGCAGTATGGATTTATTCTCTGAATATTCGCGTGTACACGATGGAATGTAGTGGGACTACAAGGTAAATCAGGATAATTATCGAGGACTAAGCATGGAGTATAATAATACATTTGATATGGCACACGGTACAGTGTGCAAAACATTTTTATTAATTTTCTTATTAGCTCCTAAAAGTGACTTCCATTCAAAATTCATTTATTTATTATTTTTTTTAGTTTTTTGATGAATTGAAATCTTTTTTTAGTTTGGGTCACGTGTACTAAACACGTGACCCAAACTAAAAAAAGATTTCAATTTTATCGGCAAATTGGCTGTGACAGGTGGACAGACAAACAAACACACAAGTGAGAGTTCCGTTTTTCTTTTTGAGGTATGGAACCCTCAAAAGACTCGGTCAGGTCTTGACTGAAATTTTAGTAGTTTTTGTTCAATTTATTTGCAAATATAAAATAATTTCACACATTAATATTAGGGTAAGTGCTTTTCCATCTCAGACGGAAAACCCCGAACATTTTAGTCTCTATTAAGAATACAAAACAGATGTTTTATGATGTGTCAGAGATTCATAAAAACATTGGCCGCAAACACTAATGTTTTTATATCAATATAAATAAAAAAATTAGTGTTTGCAGTGACCGAGTCCAGTGTGTACAAGAAGTATGGTTGAATGTTCTGTTATAGTAAACTAGGGACATCCTATTTAAAACGCTTTAATTGATAATTCATGTAATGTATCTCAAATTCTCAACATTATGTTAAGAAAAATTGTAATGTACGAATTTTGACACTTTGCTTAGCTGCAGTATTTAACATAAGTGTCTGGATGATTTCCACCCGGAAGTATTGAAAAGTTTTGTCAAAATTTTGTCCCCAACAAATGCGCAAAACAAATTAAGATTCAGTAATCGTAACACTGATGTAAAATAAAATAACTGGTCGCTTCCTTCCTGTAGTGTGTAGACTATAGACTGAAGAGTGCCCTTCCTTTATGGTGCGAACAGTGCGGAACTGCGCCCGCGCTCACAATGCGATCATCTTTCATGCGTAAATAAATTAACTGTGGGCAAAGGTACTGACTGACCGCGTAAATGGTCAGTCAATTAAGAACCTATTGGAAAAGTGGAAATGATAAGGATCATAGTGTCATCCAACGTACCTACTTAATACCGCCCGCGCCCTTGTGACGACCCACTGACCAACCTTTTTTATTGAAATGTGATTTTTTTGCTCCAACATGAACATTTTTACAGACAACAGGTTTTTTTTATAAATACCTAAATAATCAATGTGGTCAAAACTACTTTTGTTTAATACCACAGCGACCGCAGGATACCGATGTACGTTTGTAGACGATTATCAGTTATTTAACCAATAATAAAGTAGGTGCCTCTTCAATAACATTTGTGTTGATTTAGGCGAGGAGTATTAGAGGGCAGTGGGTCCATCTAGGGGCGTCGCAGTACTCGCAGTGCTCTGATTGATTCCCATTGTTTGATGTTCATTTGTTCTAAAGGTGTGAAGCAGTCAAGTCTGAAGGGCATCCAAATATAGAATCCGTATTTATTAACAAGGTCATGTACCTGATAGCTGATTTAGAGGAAAACTTGTCACTTCTTCAAGTTACGTAAAATTAGCGGGAAAATGAATGAACCGGAAAACAGCGTGATTGTGAAGTGTTTACCTGTTATATCTGCGCATTTGATGTTCAGTAAATAATTTGTAACGAAAATGCACATTTATTGTATCTTTCTAGTTGTGTAAGTAAATATTAAAAGTTAGAATAATTACTTTTTATGTTGAACTTGATTAACTTTTTGATTAAAATGAATAGGGCTAGAATTCACGAATAAATTGATGTAAAAAAAGATAAAACATGTCGCGTGGGAAAAACCGCGGTATATGTCGTCACGGAACATTATGTTCCTTGACAACTTATGGATTTTATAACTGACCGAAGCTCTCAACCCTCGCAGTAGGTATGTCGCATCTACTGGACACCCTGTTTATTATTATACGGTGTAAGTTTGGGATATTGCCATCTTAATTTTTTGCACAATGCTTGCAGTGTTAGAAATTATAAGAATTACCTATATTTAATTTCTAGTCAGTATTCCTTGAAGCAATGGACTAAATAGCCTGTTGAACCTACCTTTACCAGTATACTATTAGATTTCTTAGTGCATTAGGGCAGTCAGGGCCCAATATTACCTAATGTTGCAATATTACCTATTGTGCAGGTAGGTGGGTCATCAACATCAAGCATTACTTGTTGAAAGGCCTACATTGTCCTTCCATGCCTACCAACACTGTAATTTGAAAGTATTGTAAAAGCCAATTATTTTTAAAAGAGTAACCATGTAGTTCCTTGCCGGCTCTTCTCCATAGGAAACGACAAATTGGAACCCTGCACCTAGCTTCTGACCTTTCATAAGTGCCCATGTAGGTTATGTGAAATAAAATATTTTGATTTTGAAGCAATATAAAAAGTGCTAGTTTATAGCTGCACTTCAAAATTAATAATCTTTGTCACGAAAATACTGTATTTTTCGTTTTTTGTACGTAATGAGTTACGAGTGTCATTAACATCGCACTTAATTTATGCGCTTCTTTAATCATAAAACAAAACGGTGTAAGGTATCATTATGCGCCCCCAGAGCCCATTAGCGCAGAGATTGTATCTACTTTAATTATATTATTGTAGGCACTGTGTACGAACATCCGGTGGATTCTAATTTCGCGCGTGATACCTGGATCTTAGCTGAGATATCTGTACATAATATGGCCGCTAAATATCTGTGACTATATTATTATACCATGCTACAGACGGATAGATCTCGACACACAAGGAGCATTGCGTGTTCCAGATTAATAAGGCCTTAAATAATAGTTTTTGTATAGGAACTATGTACAAGTGATTTAATTGTTTCATTCTTAAATAAGAGCGAAGCAAAAATGTTTCTCGGTTGTCGTAGCAGCCGTCGACCGAACCGAATTCAATTGGAACTGCATTGCTCAATAAATTAATTAACTTACGTAGACAATGGAAAGAATTAGACGCGTGGATTATATCGAACAAACTGTTTGCTGAGACAGTCAATATGTAGATAGGAGGATTATTTATTTACTTAAAAAGATAAATTATTGTACTTGTACACTTGAATGTAAATCAGTTTATCTTTACTGCACATACATTATAATTCTTAGGGCAAGTATTATGACTGGTGGTAAGTTAATTTTCTTCTTAAATTTTTTAATATAGGTAATACGAGTAGAGTCATGTCATCACCTCTCTTCCTTGAATTTGTATGTTTTATATATACTATATATTGTATTTATTATAGTAAATATGTATGTATCATAAGTTTATAGCTTATTTATGTACTGTAAACCTGTTTTATCTATAATGCAATACGATATATTATATATTTTTTCTCTTTGTTCCTCTCAATTAGAGCACCTGCCATCTAATCTCTTCACCACCCTTGGTTGACTGGTAGAGAATGCCTCAGGCATTAAGTCCGCCTTTGTACAATTTTTTTGTGCGAAAAGTTTAAAGAAATAAATATGATAGAACACGAATGCGAAGCAGCTCCATATCATGGCTGTCTGTCAAAAAATCGAGAGTCTGCCAAAAAATCGTTTCTAATTAGTTTCTGTTCGAAAATGTACTATAATGAGCCTAATTGGAAAAATTAAATATCTACGGCAGTAACGTTTCATGTCATGGTGATTTCCACCATAAAACATTTCCTACAGTCCAGCTATCTGTATTCATCGCGATAATTAGCTACATCCGCTCATCTGACGTGCTCGCTGAATTGCAAGAAAACTGCAAACAATGCCGTCACATTCAGACGAAAATGTCAACTTTTCATTTGCTCTTCCTGTGTTTATAGGAAATTCGTCGTCGTCGGGCACTATTCTTGATTCCAGTTCAAGTGTTATCTTTTTACTATGTTCTCAGAGGATATTATTATTATAACATTAGGTACTTACGTAAATTCCGCTGCTTTTTTAAACGCCTTTACCTAGTTTCGCCAAAACACACCCTTCCAATAGTTCCAATATCTTTGCCATGGATTCAGATGTTTGTTTTTGTGTGGTGGCAGCCTTATATCGTAGGCACCCAGACTGCTTTTCAAGGAAAAAAAAGAAAGGTTAATTAATTACTTAACCACAAATTCTTAAGCCTCGGTACCACGGCCTGTCGAGCCATGTTGAGGCCCGTGCCGAGCATTCCCACCATAGGCCTCATCGGATCGCCAGAGACGGTTCCTACGGCCTGTCGGCAGGGCCTGCCACGATCTAGCCTGCTTTCACGTGACAGGCCTCGACAGGTGTGGCCGTGACAGGCCTCGACAGGCCGTTAGACCACGACATTAGTTTCTTATTTGCTTTTTGGCGAAAAAACCCTAATGTACGTAAGTACTTAAGTTCATACTTACTTTGCATAAAGCAGAAATAATAAAATTACAGGTAGCAGTATAACTAGCTACCGCCTACCGTGCACTAAACTGCTTTATAATAGAACATTTGATGGCATGTTGTGAGGAGAAACAATTTCTGCTTATCATCTAAGGTGGCGTCATTTGTGATCATTAGTGTTTGCAGATTGTTCTACAATATTACATACTCGTACAATAAGCAAACTATTTTCAGAAGTAAATGATCAGTTTTTGTGTGGGTTTCCAAATTCATTTGTATCATTCAAAGTCATTAATTAACTCTGCCTTTTCTTTTGTTAATAAAAACGTAAGAACCTAATATTTTAGGTTCGGCTTGTAACACAACCATCATTTTGTAAGGACTTTGAACGTTTACCTGTTGCTGTTAGCTTTCTAGCTCTCCCTCTTGAGTGATACGAACTTTTCACGTTAATTGTAATTTCATTGCTTACTTTTCTATAATTAGCTTATATAATCAATTATCTGCGGTTGATTGCCTATGCGAAACGATTAGCAGGCAACACTCGTACTGTAGTACGACAGTAGAATAACACCAATTGCTAAAGCCTCGTGCAAACTGGCGCGATATCGCGAGCGCGACAGGCAGTGCGACCCTTGTCGCGCCCGTGATATCGCGTGTATATTTTAAGTTATGTATATTTATGAGACTGGCTTGCATTTGATTGGCACTGATTTAAAAAAACATTCAAAGATTAGATTAGGTTTGATTAGATTAGACTTGTTAATTTCGATTTTGGATTTTATAATTTTCAAAACATTCTACAACTGAGAGGAAAACTAGTCTGTTGAAAGGTCATAAAATCATAATGCCATAACATTGTGCAAGTTCATTCAGCATTCTTGAATGAACTCCTCGTAAGATGCTGCGGATGTGCTTCGTTAGCGCGAGTGTACGTTGACCCGCTTCGTGTAATCGCTTATTAGGTATCGTATAACTGCCCACGCGCATGTCCGCTAATTTACTCATTATCATCATCTTCAGCTCCTTTTGTCCTTGCAATACCTGCTTCGTCAATATTTATATGGGAATGGTTGATCGAACGGTTTATAAAATAAAAAAATTATGCAGAATATTCCAGTCGCGTTTATTCAGATCAAGGTCCTTATGGCTGAATTGGCAATAAGTCTTTCATAGACAGGTGCCTCAGTAGGCGAAATTATGTCATAGCAAACTCTACCGGATGGATTATTATATTTATTTGACGTTTCAGTAACAATTGACGACGAGTCGCAGGTCAAGTTCAAGTTAGTGCTCATCAGCGACAATAACGTCTTGCGGAAGTTGAGTTTTTGCTGTAGACAGGTTTACTGAAACGTCTGCAATGCAAAAAATAATTGTAAGCGTTCTGTTACTTCAGAGATCATCAGACATCTGCTTAGGTATGGTATAGGTATGTTATGTTATGAGTGTATTGAAGGCACTCGTGTATTTGAGCATCTTGACAAAGTTGAACAACATCGTGATTGTTCGCTCGTTTAGCTGTCACAATCACAGTCGTCAATAGTTTTTTTTATATAGTTAAAAGCACGACCAGTCGTGATGTACATCGTCATCACAGTGTATGATGTTGTAGTTGGTGGGATATTTAAATTAATTAAATACCGTACATACAGTAGGTACTTACTGAGAATAAAAAAATATATAAATTACTTCTAATTTCGACAAAAACTAAGTAAAGCTATATAATATAAGTAATTGAATTTTTCTTATGAACAGAGATAATAATTATCATCAATCTTTAACCTAACTACTTTCCGCCGCAAATGTTTTTTGTATGCTTACTCATAAACACTAATTCAGATCAGAGAGTTCGAAATACTTAGTTAACTATACTACGGTAAGAAATAGTTAATGATAAAGAAATTGTTTTACTAGAATCGCGTCGCGCCCGTCTGCGGGAGCCTTAATGTAGTTGTCAAGACTATAATCTTATACGGTAGACCTTCCGTGGCTAACAGGTTTGTGACAGTCGCGAGTCTACAATGTCCCAGTTATAATACATTGAACGTGGACGCGACCGTGACTTAGGTACTTGCCAAACTGGGACGATGACTTTATGAACGCTAACACTAAAACAATACAATATGCTAAATACATTATTAAGCGTGTAGTTTTACAAAAATCTTTTACGTGCGTGGCGTTCTCTTCTTTGTAAGTCTTACTTTATCAAATAGACGCGCTGTAATGTTCTAAACAAAAGATATTGTACCTAACACTTCCTTATCCGTAGAATTTTCAATCTAATTTTGACAGTTGATTTGGAGTTGCATATAACTTCTATTCGCCGGCGATTAACGAGTGAGTACCTAGTGAGTAGAGCTAGTGACTGAAAACGAGTTGGCGAGAAGCGAGTGTGTAGTTCCGATAGTTTTGTCGCTGGGCTATCGGCCCGAGAGTGTCCGACGAGTTCGACGGGCGATTACGCGCACCACTCGGTCCACCGCTGCTTGGTCTCTCGGCGTGAGTTCTGACCGCCAAGCGAGGATCGCCGAGCAAGTATCGCTGTGCGAGTATTATCTTTGATAGCTCTTGTCGCTCAGTGACAAACTAGTGGAGCGAGTACTCAACGATCAACTAATAATATTATAATATGCATCTCTTTTTTTTACACGGAATGTGTATTAATTGTACGTTTCTTGAGCAAGAAAATAGCCGATAGTTAGTTGCTTCCTCGCCGGCGCGCGGCGGTGGGACAACTGCCTAGAGAATGTTTGTGAACATCTTCCTTATCCTTATCCTTACATATTATAAAACAAACTCCTCCGCCGCGTCTGTCTGGCGTCCAGTTCACGATAAACTCAAAAACTTCTGCACCGATTTTGATGCTGTTTTCAACAATGGATATAATGGTTCTTGAGGAAGGTTTTAGTATATAATAACCGACATCCACGCGGGCGAAGGTGCGGGCATCAGCTAGTTGAATAAGTATAAGAATATTTTGGGAGAAACATTAAAAAAAAACCAACTAATCTGTGACATAAGCACGTGGCTATGGCGTATGTCATGCGGTGCGGTCTGTGCGTGCTCGCAACAGTCGCTACGTGGTTTAATTCTCTTTGGTCGCAACATTTGCTCAACTCGCGCGGTGTCAAGGTAAAAACACGCTATACCTAAAGAGATCATCAGTTATCTCAATAACCTACCAATCGCCAGTAAGATCCGTCCATTAGGTTCAGAACCGTCCGTCCGTTAGCTCATGAGTTCGTCTTCTAAGTGCGTCAAAGGGAGTGTTGACGCCAGAGAGAAACTTGCGTGTTTTGCGTTTGCGTCACGTTAGAGCTTACTTTTCCTCAATTCGTCTGTGGTCTGCTTAGGACCGGTATCATCTCACCGTTCTTACCACATTAGGGCTTATAGGAATAAATTAAACGGTAGATTTCCTTGGTCAACTACTTATTGGTTTTCCTACATGTAGTATATTATTGGTGTGCGTAGATACGTAAGCTTCTATGAAGATTCATAGAAGCTTACTAGTTCCGTTGTAGTTACGTGAATGAAGCAGACTTTTGTCGCCAAGTTCACCCTAGCAACAATCTTAACTCAAAGTTTACCCTAGTAACAATGAACAGCAGATTAATTTAATTTAGAAGCATCGCGTTAACGTATAATTAAACAAAAACTTCGAAACAAACGAAGATTACAATTTACAATGGTCATGATTCAGCGTGTAAAATATTTTAATGGTGTAATTATACAGATGAGAAATAACAATAGATCATTTAAGTTTGGCGACCGACTGCCGACACGGCACTCGGCACACGCACTTATTTTTACAAAAGTTCTATATCATTAATATGCTTCGTACACTGAGAAGGTACACTGAGAAGGTACACTGAGAAGGTACACTGAGAAGGTACACTGAGAAGGTACACTGAGAAGGTACACTGAGAAGGTACACTGAGTAGGATCCACATCGAATCGTCTGATTATGATAAGAGGCTAGCATCCTTGCATGATGCCCGCGATGCCCGATTGCCCCAAGTTCTAATTTCCCCAAACGGTAGGTACTACCGGGATACATATAGCTAGTACTTAACCTAACATTTGAAGATCATCATTCAATCATTAGTCGTATGAACCAAGACTGTCAGTTGTGTTTATTGTTACAGTTACATTTACTTTCCCCCGAAAGTTTTCCTATTCACGTTATATTCGCGTACATAAGTATGAGTGACGCAGTTGGCTGACGCTGCAACTTCTTAACAAACAGTTAAATCAGCACTTAGCTAGAGTTAAATATTAGCACTGACACGTGCTGAGCTTAGACACGTTAGACACGTGTCTGTGATGATAGTTTGTGTGCTGTGCATATATTGAGTGATGTTGAGATTGTTGCATTGGTGTCAAAAGCTCATGGTCAATTCAATTCGGCAAAAGCTTGTTAGATTAAATGTAATCTAACAAGCTTTTGACTGTCCAAGTTTTATCTTGCAGTTATTAATTAGCATTAATAAATAATCTCCATTCTATAAACTACTTGATTGTTTATGTGACTGATGTGTGTATAAATTGCTTGAATGGGTAGCTGATTAGCTGCTATCTAGCTATAAAAGTGAATACTATCGCATAAGTGCTGTAAATAGCTTGGGGGCAGTGGAGGGCACTTGTAAGCAGTTATGGACACGAAGGGTCTGGTTCATCGACTGCACTATTATATCAGTGACTTAGAAAGAACAATAGTGACGCGTCAGCGGCCGGCTACTTCTGCGGGAAGGTTCAGCTAATCACTACTGAGGCTCAACGGCCCTTGGATGCTCATACAAGATATGGATGGGTTTGTTTTCGTAGGTACTAAATACCTACTCATGTTTCTTTTTGTTATTTAGTTCAAGAGCTGAGGTGCATTAATAGGTTTGTTTTAAATTTTCATAGGTCTTTTTAGAAATAAATTAACAACTCGACCAACACGACCGAAACCGAAGCCGTGCTAGATTCTGGCTCAAAATGTATAATGTCAATAATGAATATATTTATGGCTGTGGTTTTTGGTTTAATAATAAGGAAAAGTGTATTAAACTATATACCGTAAAACCTGGCAACTTTGCCCTATAATTCGTTTTTTTTTTGCATTAGTTGAGTTATTTTCGAACACGTTAGTTAATGTCATATTGTGTTTGTACCACACAATACTATAAGTTCATTACTCGATATTTATTACTAGAAATATCCAGAAAAATGTATGTGTGTTAGTGAAAAAAACAAGTTTATGTGTTGGGCAAAAAATCATATGCTTCTGGCAACTTTGCCAACTTTGAATATTTCTAATATTATAAACAGTATCCATATTTTAAAAATGCCAGAATATAAATACAAGGCAAAGCAGTATTGTATCAAATTATGAGATGAATAAACATATTCCTTGTCCTTTAAAATTGACTGGGCAAAGTCGAAACGCCACCTAGAACATTTTTCTTAAAATAATTATCAATATCCAGGGCTGTCACCATTGAAAAATTCTACATTTTAATATTTAATGAAAAGCTTTTTAATGTCAAATATTTTTAATGACTTTTATAAATTCAATAAGCACAAATTAATTATAGTGGATACAAAATAAAGACCTACGCTATAATGCTAGCTGTTAGGCATCTTACAGCTAGCATTATATACCGTAGATCTCACAAATTGATAGTAAATGACAAAATCATTGCAGTTTTTCAAGTTAAATATCTATTTAATTTGAAAAAACTGCAATGATTATCGATTCGCACAAGGGCTATTGTGCATTTAAACGTTAAACGTTTTAAATTATAAAATAATAACATTCAACGAACGTGCAACAACGTTATAATAAGTACGTTTTAAATTTTAATCATAAAGTAAAATAATACAAAACAATACCTAAACCTATCTTAAGGAACAATTGAGATCAAAGAACACTTAAACATAGGTGAAGTGTGTGTGTGACTATAATCAAATTCGCTTCTTGGGGCCCGGGTATAAGCCAAGGTCTTAAGTGGATTATTTTGAACTGAAAATCATGTCTAAGCAAATAGTGTTAATGATTTGGAAAAAAAATATGTAAGTAAGTAAGTTACAGGTGACAACCCTACGAGAAAAGAAATGGTGGGCAATGTCGCCAACCATGCACCAAAAACATGCATATAACTTTGCCCATCAACATATCTTACAATTTATGGGAGGTTTTGCATGAAATATTAAGTCTATATTATTCATTTCAAACATATTAACAGTGGTAAAAAAATTACTTACCTGGTGTAACTGCAACTCCACTTTTTGGAAAAGTTTTTGTACCGGTTTTTGCCCGCGAAAAACACTACCAACTTCTACAAGTTCTGACAGGCAACTGAAGTAACATCGGTGACATTAAGTCACTCAGTGTTGCCAGAAAAATGACGAATTTTGTACCACCGATAAAAAAATACTTCTAACTATTGACAAATTTGCTATGGATCGAGTTTTTCAAAAAATACACAACTGGGCAAAGTCGAACCTCAAGGGCAAAGTTGCCAGGTTTTACGGTACATACGTAATCAGCCTATCATGTTCCCACTGCTGGGACACAGGCCTCCTCAGTGTGAGAGGGAGTCGGCCGTAATCCACCACACGGGCCCGGTTGGTAGATGTCACATGTCTTCGAATTTTTGGTTCTAAGGCACGCCGGGTTCCTCACTATGTTTTCCTTCACCGTTTTGAGAGCAGTGGCGATGAAATTACACAAAGTAAAGCGCCTGTCAGGGATCGGACTTTCGACCTACAACTACAACACCACTGCTCTTAAACTATTATGTCACACGTTATTTAGATTTAGAAGCGAGATTAGACAAAATCTGTGGAAGATGGAGCCACTTCCTGCACAGTCAGTTTTCCGCAAGGAGCGGCTTGTAGAATACCAAGTAGCGCTGGGAGGTCACTGTATACAATTTTTTCTATTGTGTTTAGTGTTAACCTCACGAACAGCCTTGGAAACATTACCCAAAGTGCAGGGAAACACATGTCAGTGGAGTAGTAATACCTAGTAGTCGTAAAGCAAAAAGAACCGTCTGTCTATCTGTCTGTATGTTACCTTTTCACGCCCAACTGAATGGATTTTGACAAAATTTGGCAAGGAGATAGATGGCATCCTGGGGACAGATAATTTTTGTCGACATACCACGCAGGCGAAGCCGCGGGCGGAACCTATAATGCATGTAACAAAAACCCAGTCCAATCTGAAAGGTACCGCAATATCATTACTAAAAAGCAATTTTTTTTATTACTACTAAACTTTTTAGGGTTCCGTAGTCAACCAGGAACCCTTATACTTTCACATGTCCGTCTGTCTGTCCGTCTGTCCGCGGCTTAGCTCAGGGACTGTTGGTACTAGAAAGCTGTAATTGGGTATGGGTATACATATAAATCACGCCGATAAAGTGGTAAAATTAAATCGTGAAAAATATTTTTTTTTAGGTTACCTCCCCTACACGTAAAGTGGGGATGGTTTTTTCAAAATGTCTCGGTAGTTGTATAAGTATGCCTCAGCTCAATCGGATTCCAGGAAGTGCTTGAAAAATGGAGTACAATATTAGTAACCGGAAAGACAGACGAACAGAGCAAGCTAATATAAAGCCTGTAATTAGCAACTTTTCTACAGAGATCATTATGTTATAACTTGATGACACCCGCTAGACAACGGCTACCTACGCCCACTGTAATAACCCGGTAAAATTACCCATTGAAAAAAAACGGGGCGAAGTTTTTGTTTCTTTTTAAAAAAAAAAAACCTAAATAGACTCTCAGTATCTCTTAACTCTTAACAAAACCCTCACGGATCGGACGGGGTTTTTTTACACGCTGTATATAGGTAGGCACATTGTATGTTGCATAGATATCTGTGACCACATCAGTGACAAACAAGAAATTTTTCAAATAAGCGTGATGTCTAATAACAGTGCCCACATAAGTCAAGATCATCTGCCGAATGTCATAAACAAAGTATGATTATGACTCATTTGTCAATGCCGAGTACATAATGTGAGTGCTTCGCAATAGCATGAGGTTGTGAATGAAATAAATTACGTGTTGTTGTCCATCTGTGTACCTTCCTGCAGCTGTCATAAGGACCCATTGTTTCAGTGACATACAGGAGTATCGGAAACTACTAACTGTCGATAATACATTTAAATTGTCTCCACTTAGAACGTGGATACTCGGCCCCGCCTCCATGTTACTGACTGCAAACAATAAATAAACCACACGTATATGATT
Organism: Lithophane socia; assembly: GCA_947522985.1. Classification (NCBI taxonomy): domain Eukaryota; kingdom Metazoa; phylum Arthropoda; class Insecta; order Lepidoptera; family Noctuidae; genus Lithophane; species Lithophane socia. Next base: position 16,744,907 of record OX383262.1, on the reverse strand, counting down.
TATAATGACGTCAATGATTGACTGGCAAAATTTTCACCAAAGCATACATCAGCAATTCTTTTTGAGTATATTTTGCAGTGCGAAACCTGACAAAATCTGGACATGACCGCTGACTAATTTCCCCAATTTTGAATGAATTAACTTGAAGGCCGGGACAGTATGTCGCCGGTTCTTGTAAAATCTACAAGTATAGGTACCGGTTCAGGAGGCAGGATCAGCCGTAATGCTTAAACTTGTGGACTGATCTTCTTTTTGCCTGATTTATAAATATTGTTTCCGTTTCCATCACCGCCGGCCGGCGCGGGCGCACTCGCCTGTGACTGCAACACAACTTACTCATTAAAATAATTAGCATTCAGGCGTTTGCGCACCTCCTTGTTCGTTTTTGTCACCTTAGGTACCTTACCTTTGTGTGGTGTACGGGTACAGCAGGTCGAGACCAGTGGTATATAGCTCGGTCCAACTCGAGGGAACGACGAAATAATTACTATACGTAATGTTCCGGTACGTTACTTGTGGTGCAGATAAAACGTTTCGCCGAACTACATTAAAATCTTACGAGCGGAGCCTACACCGATTTTTTGGATCTTCATTACTGCGTAGGTAGTGTCTCGATAGTTATGGTTATCGATCACAAACACAGCGCGCCAATGTGATTTGGGTGACACCCGACTGTCAACTCGTATTAATTACTTGTTATATCAATAATGTCACGATTCAATATTGCACCGGTATGTAAGATCAGCTTCAAACATTGTCGGAGCGACGACGGTGGCACGTAACATGGCTTGTTATGTGAACATTACGAGTTGGTCGTGGCCGGCCGTGTCTCCGACCGTGTGCCTATCAATCAGCCTTCGATAGGTAATACTGTTGCATATTTTTCGTCCACAATGTTGCATCCTTGTTCTAGGATTAAAATTATAATTTTGTGTAACATAATCCACTCTACAGCATTGTTTACATCATCATTCAGCATCAGTTCTATGACCTAATATTGATACGTTGATTTTGTTTATACATATACTCAAGCCATTATTGTCTCAATGTTGGGCATACTTGCGTTGATTGTTAAAGTAATATTAATTAGTTTGCTACTGAATGTTTTTCTTTTAACGTTATACAAGGGTAAACACCGTTATCACTCAAACCATGGGTAGTTGACTTAAATATAAAAATAAATGCCCCAGTAACAACAAAAAAAAACCTTATTTTCATTAAAAGATTTAAAAAAGTAAATATCCGTCACTGTCCCGATACTCATGGATACGCGTTCGAAAGAGCTGCGAAACAGCTGACGTCCGGTCATGTAACGTCCCGCGAGCCCCGCCCGCCCCCGCCAACCGCCAGTCGCGGCCGGTCGTTGCCCTTGCGTGTAGGGTGAAATATTCTTGAAAAATTAAGATTTTGTATTTTTCCATTGATTTTACGTTCTATAAATGAAACCAAACCACTGGTTTCAAGGATAACGGTGTTTACACTAACACCCTATATTCGAGTACCTATACTATATGAGTGGCGCTGTTGGCTGACGTTGTAACTTGTCTTTGCAGTCACATGCAAATTAATTCCACATGTAACCATCCGCCTTCCTTCTCAGATGCGTGGTCCCAGAATGTGAGGCTTCGAACAGCACCCTCTACAGCCCCCCCTGGCTGGAGGGAGCGCTCCCATCAGGCAGCATCGAGTCGCGATGCTCCCGCCGCGCGCCCCTCGACCCGCAGCTGCCCTGTCAGGACGGCACCACCTTCGGGGACGAGCTTATGACCTGCGACAAGTGGCTGTATCAGTCTAACAACACTATTGTTACTGAGGTATGTACACTATGCACTTACTTCAGCTATTCTTATATTTAAAAGAATTTCAGACCAAAGATATGATTCGGAGAAATTATTAGTCAGTTAACAGACAAATGAGAGATTTCAGACAGCCTTAAAAGTGCAAACTCTTCTCCAAAAGTGCTGCGTGTCTGTGAAAGGTGAAAGGAGTTGTCGAATCGGAACAGAATCAGCTACATTACACTCATATTTTATACCTAAATTAAGGCCTTGCTTAGCTTTAATATTTATAGTTTCATAGCAACTTGTTATTATTTGAAAGGGATACGGTGCAATCATCTTGAGTCTGAAAAAGCCTAAATAGCGTCTGTTTATTTGGAAAATGAAACCTGTACCTATTTCTATCAAATGACATGATTGCAAACACACATAGACAGAGAGCGAAATTGAATTCATAAGCATCTTCTTAAGCGGTCATTGTATTCATCATTATGAACAACTTTCACTGTGGGACCAAACCTGAAATCGTGAAAAAAACAGCTGATTTTTAAAAAATATTTACCTTATTTAGGTACGCTACTCTTGTCTCGAATCGAAAAAAATAACTCTAAAATACTGGTATTCAGCTGCATCCGGTTAGACTGGAAATCGACCACAACATAGTTGGGAAAAGGCTAAGCAGATTTATTGACTCCAGTCCGGACACACTACCAGTACCAACCCTGATCGCTGGCTTTCAGCGAGTTGATGGTGGAAATAGTGTTGTGTGCCTTGCGTATTCTAGCGTCAAGGTCCGATAGGCGTTTTAGTGCCTAGTCATGAGCGTCACTTATAATAATGTTGAAATTCTTTTGACAACGTCGACCTTTTCAAGTAGTTGGCTCATCGTTTTGTAAATGATCTGAAAATAACGTTTTGTAAAGATTTGTTAAAGACAAGTGAAGTACGATAATCTAAGAGCCCTACTAACTTACGATCTATCATCGTCATGGACTCATAATGTAGCACAGTGGTTGAGTTGTGTTGTGTGAGAGTCGCCAGCGCATTCTTATTTATTTATTTATTTACTTGTTGATATGGGATGGTGGGAGTGTGGACAGGCATGTACACGCCCGATAAGAACACAAAGCGAAAGGGAACCTAACTGTCTTGATATTGAACTATCAGACGGCCGGCGGCCTTAGCTTGACACTTACATAATTTGCATACACACAGAAAAAGGTCACGCGGAAGGATCACTAATCCCGTAAACGAATAGCTACAAATTCATCAGTTATGTAGGTATATGTATTTCAGCCGCTATCGCTACTTTGTGATCTTTTCACAATATTTTTGTTTAGATAAGCGTGTCTGTCACAGCCTCGTTGGTCTGGTGGTCGCAAGCGCCACTGTGCAACATGGCGTTTCGATTGAAACTCGGCAAAGTAATGAAGGACATTTCACAGTAGCAGATCTGAATCTGAATTTGAGCCCAGAACTTACTGAAAATACGCTAACCCTCTAATGCCTTCTATTACATGGGGCTTAATGACAACTGGCGAATTGTAAGTAGTAGTACACTCACATTTCGGCAGTAGTGTTGTTTCCTATTATGTTACGTCAGAAGACAAGCGAGTGGGTCTTCTGTATGTGTTGTGCAGTGGCATCAGTCTCGTGCGCAGGTGTATTGATCAGATCAATCGCGTGTATTAGCCTAATACACGCATAATCACAGTACCTAATACTATTAGGTAGGTACTGCTGATTATGCGTCGGCAATGACTTAATTTCATAATAAATTACCAATCGCATTTGTAAACAATATTTGTCTTAGTTTATTTTGTAAATACTCATTCCAATTGATTATAAATAAATATGTACTATGTTTAGAACTATTCGATGAATGGATGGATTTGACTTTTAAGGTAATAAGCTTCATCACTTGTATCGGCAGAAGAGTCGCGAGACTGGCATGTTTTTTATACTATAGTTTTTGGTAGAACACGCGCGTATTCTGAACGAAAAAAGTGAAGTAAAGCGGACTTATTCAGTGGCATTAAATATTTGTCTCATTACGTAGTACGCACAAGTATTGGCATTGTGAAGTAGGCCAGCAGTGTTATCCTCACGAGGTCGAGCACTCTAGCACTCCGGTCGAAAACTATTACTTTTTGAGAACAAACACTCCTAATACATAAGTACAATATATTCACGACGACCTTCAGATGCTCGAGATACTTTGCCTTTTGTAAATGGGTAGATTACTATTTGAAACAGCCTGGAATGAAGACAATGCAGAGTGGCAATTTTAAATGGGAAGTAATCTACAAGCAACCGGTATATTATGTACCTGTTGAACTACATTTTACTAGTAGAATCAAATGGGTTAAATCACTTCCAAAAAAACCGGCCAAGTGCGTGATGGACCACGCACAATGAAGGGTTCCGTAGTTGGGACGAATTTACCATGTTTTTTTAAGACCATAGATTTCTTATAAACACCCATTGTGTCACCCTATGTAACATTTCTATATTTATATCTGTATTTTTTTATGGTGTAGGTACATAATATAGATATAGAGTATTCTATTCTATTGTATTCATAATATATGTTTTCCTGTAATCTACATAATAAGTATACCTAGAACTATTTTCTGTATTTTTTCAAAATTTTAGACTCAGTATTTTCGTAGATTGGGGGGGGGGGGGGGAATGGTCAATTTTCATACCTACTTTCTTAGGTCGATCGATAGATCCTTCGCAGATTTCATTGTACCTCAAGCAGTCAAAGTTTTGGATCATTTTTAACCGACTTCGAAAAAGGACTTCGTAGCGTAAGTATTTTTTATACGCTACGAAGTCATTTTTCGAAGTCGGTTAAAACTTATATATTTAGTCCACAAATTTCTCCGTCAATTGTAAACCGATTTAGAAAATTATTTTTTCATTTTGTAGAGGAAGCTTGCGCGGTGGTCCCATATAAATTTTAGTAACTTAACTTGGGTAGTTTTTCAGTTAACATCAATAATACGTATCAATCGACTTCCAAAAAAAATAACTTTATTTTCGGAATCAGGGACAAAAAACGAAAATGAAAAACCAAAGACACCGACTTCCAAAATTAAAGTTTTTTTTTTCACTTTGTAGTAGGTGCTTAGTGTTTTTTTGGAAGTCAGTTGTTTTTTTTGTCGAATTTCATTTCATTAGGTAGAATTCAAATATTGCATTTAATACATCGCCAAGTATTCAGATGCAGCGAGCACCACAATACTATTATTTAATCAAAAGTACAATATGATAATTCCTAATTGGTCACGCTAAACAACGTGTTGATAATTCATGGCTTGGTCATTGGTCACGGGTATTGAGAACTGAATGCTACAGTAGCTGACTGATCGCGCTCTGATAATACGCTAAATTGGGCGCGTGGTCGCGGCTCACTGAAGCTGCTGCCCTTCACGGCGTCGCGCCTCCAAGCACAGGCCCTGCTGTGGTAGATTGTGGTAAATGATGCTGTGTACGATGAATTTAACCTGTCGTTAAATAAAATAATTCATCATTAGTATCTACCGACCGGTGGACGGAATACCCATGTTACAGGAGCGGTCCTTGTATCGATGCTTGAAGGAGGCCTATGTCCAGCAGTGTATGTCTTCCGACTAAATGATGATGTTTATGATGATGATGTAGGCGGTAGTTGAATAGTCTTAGTCCTTTGTCGTCTATAGTGTTGCGTCAACCACAAATTGACTATTCTCCTCTAATTTTTAAGCGACTTCAAAAAGGAGGTGGTTCACAATTAGACGTGACCCTCAAGCGGCGCAAATACTATAACCTTGTGGGCAACTACAGTTTTGAGCCGTTTGGGGTCGAAACGCTCGGGTCATGGGGCCCGAGTGCGCGTCTCCTTTTTAAGGAAATTTCTCACCGACTGGTCGATACTTCACGTGACCAGAGGGCTGGCTTGTTCTTTGGCCAAAGAATTAGCATTGCCATTCAACGTGGCAATGCTGCCAGTCTTCTGGGCACTTTTCCGGATGACAGCGATGCGGACGAATACTTCGACGCCTGAGGGTCCCTTTGTTTTTATATCTATTAGTAAGTCCTTTTAGTTTAAGTTTTTTTTTGTTAGTTATTAATCCTATACAATTAGACTGTATGTTTTTTTTAAATGTATTTTTGTTACGCTATTACTTCGCCAATTATTAATTGATTTTTTTTTGGTAGGTTCATACTTCAGACGTGGTCTCACATAAATTTTATTAACTTTGCTTGCGAGGTTTTCGAGTTAGTTTCAATAATACGTACTTTCCCACTTAGTCTATGTGATGATATTTACACAGGTAGACAGAGAGTGGTAGGTAACAACGTAAAAAGTGAAAAAAAACCACCAAAATTAACTTTGATTTCGAATGTCGGTGGCAAAAAATCTAAATTCAAAACCAAAGACACTGACTTCTGAAATAAAATTAAAGTTATCTCTGTGCATTTGTGTGCTTAACGTATTCAATAAATAAATAATAAATACTTAAATAAATGTTATGTTGTTGTTATTTGCAGTTCAACCTGGCATGTCAGGAGTGGAAGCGCACCCTGGTGGGCACGGTGCACAACATCGGCATGTTGGTCTCGCTGCCCATACTCGGATATATCTCCGACCGGTAAGCAACGCCTGCATACGCCTTCCGTATTAAAACCTTACGTTAATCGAGGCAAAACAATGGCTTCCTGTCCTGCAATACTTGTCGACCTAATGATTGCCTCATAAAATAAAAAGTGACTTGCCTTATAAACATAAACTGATGTATATATTTGTGTTTGTTCCATTATATATTAAAAAGACATTCAAATTATTATAAACAGCCATTTTTTTTGCACATTTTCAGTTGGGGTAGAAAGCGAGCGCTGATTCTGAGTTGCACATTGGTTGGTGCCATTGGTTCCTTGAAGGCGTTCTCAATCTCATATGAGATGTACATCGTGGTGGAGTTCTTAGAGACCGTCGCTGGAGCGAGTGCTTTCCCTGCAGCATACATTCTAAGTAAGTAACACAAGATTAAGTACAAACAATGCCTAATAGGTACTAGCATGTTATCTGATGTTAACCGTTCCTTTTGCTCTTTTCAGCGATCGAATTACTTGGCCAGGATAAACGAGTAATCACTACAGCCTTTCTAGGCATTATGTTGGTGTTAGGAGGACTCAGCTTCGCTCTCCTCGCGAAGACCTTCCAGTACTGGCGAACCTTCATCCTAGTGGTGTACCCTCCCTCTCTGCTGTTCATTCTATACATATACCTACTGCCAGAAAGCATCCGGTGGTTGCTGTCGAAAGGACGAAAGGAAGAGGCGGTTGAAATTATAATGAGAGCAGCGAAAATGAACAAAGTGACGCTATCCGACGAGACGATGAAGCAGTTGTCAGAGGAGAAAGTGAAGCCAGTGGAGAAGAAAGACGACAAACCTGAAGAAGGGCTATGGATGCAGGTGTTCCACTCTCCGATCATAATGACGCGGCTGGCGATCTGCTCGTGGTGGTGGATCACGTGCACGTTTGTGTTCTACGGGCTGGCCATCAACTCGGTGTCGCTGGCGGGCGACAAGTACACCAACTACATGCTGGTGGTGAGCGTGGAGGTGGTGGCGGTGGTCACCAATGCGCTGGTGCTCGACCGCATCGGCAGGAAGAGGACGCTGCTATGTGCCTACACCGTGTGCGGCATCGCTTGTGTCGCTATACCGTTTGTTCCTAAAAGTGAGTATTATTCTTACAACATTTCATAGGTACTATAAACCATGGAATTATTTTGAAAAACACAATAATATTTTCCAACACAATCTTCATAATTATTATAATAAGATTAATGAAAAACAAATATTGATGAGATGTTAATGTTGATCATTCAGATGTACCTCACCCGTAAGTGCGGTAAACTGGTGAAATGTGAGAACATGTAATATGATGATCATGTTTTTCAACTGTAAATGGTGTAATATTATTTTCTACGCCATCACCATCTCATTTATTCCTCGTGTGATAATCGACTCCGCTTTATTTCAGCTTTGCCGTGGCTGGCAACTCTGCTGTACCTGATCGGCAAAATAGCCATCACGCAGGCGTTCAGCGGCATATACATGTACACGTCGGAGCTGTTCCCCACACACGCGCGCCATTCGCTCCTGGGCTTCTGCTCCATGGTGGGCAGGATCGGCTCCATCGTGGCGCCTCAGATGCCGCTGCTGGTCAGTATTGTCACACATATTACCATAATATTTATTTATATTCGCTATCGCAGTCCATATTGTCTTCTTCTTCCTGCATGTGTCTACCATGTAACTGAGGCTTGGCACGGTGGCGCAATATATTTCACTCTTCCTTTGTACCATATCATAGGTATTTGACACAATTAGTTCATCTTTTCTTTGGTAGTTCTTTCCCACTACATCCATCACCATTTAAATGCATAAGTTTTTTTGTTATTATTTTGAAATGCTCCTCATGAACGAACATGCCCTTACTAAGATTGTTTAGAATTTTCTGTCACTGGTGCCATTATCAAACTCCTCTTAAAGCTCAACTTTACCAGCATCGAATATATTCGCAAGTTCAATGCTATGCTCTGGCGAGTCAGATTCTGTTCTGTTGTACTCATTGTTTATCAATAGTTGAAGGTCGCACGGTAGCACGTGAACCTTGCGAGTTGTGTTATGCTATGATCTAATGCTCACAATACAATGACAATGTTCTCAACATTGGTAAATCGGGGTCATCGAGTTAACACGGCTTATACGTGTATCCAGAGATGTCGATTCGCCCATAAATACATTCATAATAAATATCGTGCGAATCGCCTATAGATTTTTTTTTTTTTTTAAGTGACTTTTCGGCCGTTTCTGGCGAGTAAATTCGTGTGAATCGACCAATAATTCGTTATCACCCCTACTCTTAAAATTTTCTCTGCAGCATACCCCTTGGGTATACAATAAAAAGAAAAAAAAAAGAATATTCTAATTATAAAATGTACAGTCAAGGAAACAAATTGACATCCTACGTCAATTTGTTGTGTTATAGCCATTGATATTATAAATAGTATATCAATGGTATATTTAAAGCCATTTCATAGAACTATCAAGGAATGACGTTGTGATTTGAATATACTGACGTTGGCACTCGCTTGTGCTTAGCAATTAATTTCCCTGATTTTACAAGAACTAATTATTTGTCAATTTTTTACCAATATCCTTGTTTTTCCAGGCGATCTACGTGGACTGGCTGCCGTCGGTGCTGTTCGGGTCGACGGCGCTAGTGGCGGGCGCGCTGATGCTGACCACACCGGAGACGCTGAACACGCGCCTGCCCGACACCATCCGAGAGGCCGAGCAGATCTCGCGCCGCCCCCCTGCGCCCCTTACCGCGCCCCAAAAGGAGGACGTGCAGATGACTACCAGGGCGTGACCACTCACCACGACTTAGTTCATCATCTGCCTAGCCTTTTCCCAACTATGATGGGGTCGGCTTCCAGTCTAACCGGATGCAGCTAAATACCAGTATTTTTTTACATGGAGCGACTGTCTTTCTGACCTCTACAACCCAGTTACCGGGCAATACGACACCCCTTGTTCAGACTGGTTGTCAGAGTTTCGGGTTTCTGACTACCCGTTACGACTGTCAAAGATCTACAAACAGCCACCACCACGACTAAGTTACTAAGATAATAAGGCTTGGTCATAGTTTCATTAGTTTAATGAGGCCTTCAGACTCACGACGACAAGCTCAGTGAGAAGACATCACAATAACACGACGAGAAACTATTCATATTCCGATGTCTCGGGTGTTCTCGGGGCTTGACAGAATGATGATAATAAATTGTTGTTCAATGTAGTATCTACCGAATGCAAATCGTCGTAAGTGAATACCTTCACCGAAATAAATTATCAGCTCTTCAGCATCTAAAAGGTTGACAGTTTTCAAGATCTTTTCTCTTTTTAATAGATAAAACTCACGGAATCTATTCCGTGAGTTTTATCAGAGTATAATTTTTTGAAGATTTTGTGATGTAGCCGCTGCGTACAAACTAAATGAATCCTCATCTTAACTTATATATAAGTGCTAATGTAAGTTAGATACAATAAGTAAAGCTTTTAATGTGATAAACGTGATAATGCATCCTTTGTTGTTGAAATAATGTATAGCCGTATTACTTTGCCAATAGTACAAGTGAAGAAAGCTGCAGGTCACCGGTTACTTACTGTGCACTTAATTACAATGAAATAAAACTACGTTGTGCTAATTTCAAGTTCCTCAGATTTTCGTTAATTGTAACTTTATTAATATTTACCATGGTAGCCACTTTTGTGGTAGCAAGTGTAGTGAGTATTTCGGGCTGTATCCTAATTCATTGGCAGTAGCACACACTGGGCCGTAGTTCGATGAGTTATGATGGATCTGGCCAATTGAGAGCAGTGGTGGCCCAGTGGTAACGTTGTTGGTCGTAGTTTCGAACCCTGACAGGCGCTCTGTGTAATGATTTCATCACAACAGCTCTCAAAACGGTGAAGGAAAACATCGTGAGGAAACCGGCATGTCTTAGAACCAAAAATACGAAGACATAATTGCGTGACATCTACAACCCCGCACTGGGCCCGCGTGGTGGATTACGGCCCACTCCCTCTCACAGAGAGGAGAGGCTTGTGTCCCAGCAGTGGGAACATTATACTTAGGCTGATTATGTTTATGCTGGGCCAGTTGGTTGTAGTTTATAAAATTGAAATTAATGAAAGGTCCATAATTATTTATTACAATGGTGAGGTTTGTTAGATTGTATCCGTGATTTTAATTTTATGATCTGTAGGTTTACTACATGAACTAAGTACAATCTCTACCGACCCTGGGGGTCGACCTGCACCTCCTGCTCCCCAATTGTGTAATGCACGATCGGTCAGAATTGGAATCGGTTTGACACAAATGTCTAATCCATTACTTTGTTAGTTAGAAAAAAAATCTGCTCAACAACGTAAGTTACGAACTTATGAAGCAATGGATTAGATATTTGTTTCGAACCGATTCCAATTCTGATTGCTCGTGTATTACGCATTTAGAGTGTTGCTCAGCTCTGCCGCGCGCCGGCCGGCGAGACAGTTTGCAAAGTGGAGGGTCCCCAAAAGATATTATTATATTTAAGATTATCTGTATATCTGATGTAGACCGTATATTATGTGCAGCTACAAGCTTACTTTGCAAAACGGTGCCAAGAAGTCATAATCCTATGAAAAACAATCGTCCGACATACGACTACTATGTTACCGATTAAATAGATATCTCATACCTACCCCACTAAGCTGTAAGTAAATAAGTTCTAATTATTATATATTGTTGTATAATTATGTAAACAAGCAGCTCCACGGAACGTTATGCATATTGTTTTAATGATCTTTTGTAAATAAAATATTAATTAATTAATTATGTAAACTGTGTCTTAATTATGAGTACCTAAAGTTCCACAGTGTCACAGACAACATAATACATATCGTGCTGTCGTATGTACATAAGTGTGTTAATAGCTATGAGAAGTGAAGTGTTTTCGAAAAGTCATCTGTGATTCGAATTGAGGTAACCTTCGGCCAGCTGCTTTGATGTTTCGTCCCAGTAAAATCGAAAAGCTGTCAATTATTAACCACGACCGCCGCGCCGTATGACTAGCGATTTATTTCAATGATTCAGACAAGCTGTCATTACATCATTAGTTAAAGTCGACCAATATATAAAAATATGAAGGCAATCCGGGGTTATATTGAATTCACAATATAATAAAGTTTTTACGTTTTAAAATCGAAACAATATACGTATAAAATCTACTATTATCGCAATACAGCAGTGACTCCATGAAGCCCTTGAGGTAACTAAGCTAAAGACAAAGTTAGGTTCCTAGCTCTTCCTGCCTACTGGTAATGCTGCGGGTCTTAGGGTTAGAGCTGGGAAATTAGAGGGCGATCATACAATCTACCTGGATAAGTTGCCAGAATCATGTTGGTCGCTTTTTTGGGCGACGAACGTGGTGAAATGATTCTCACTGATTCGTGTTCTTCGTCATCAGCCTGTAGCAGTTCACTGTTAAGCATAATGTGATACCTCTCCAATCGCTGGCCATTCAACTAGATCCCTAACTGCTCTCTTACATTCTGCGAAGATCGTTACTCCACTTATTCTGAATGCGGTCTTACTGCTTACCTACCATCGTAGCCAAGCAATTATGACGTTCTTTGATATCATAATTTCGTGATCGTCCGCTGCAGGCGCGTGTGGAGCACACCTCACAACTCACACGTGGCCGTCATAACGAGCCGGCTTGTGAATGGGTTTATGTATAACGACCCAAATAACCGGCGGTTTTGATCGTAAACCGAGCGGTCGCGGATTCGGCCGGCGGTCGCAACTCGCGGCTCCCGATATATCCCGCGTGCAGTGTTCCAGCGACCGCCATCTACTACACGCGTACAATATCTATATCCGCTAAACCAATAAACATAACTCCCAAATATTAGCAGAATATATATCATAACGTTGTCTATGCGAGATTTATTGCTAAAGTATAAATTAAACGTTATATTGTGGGATCAACGCCGTTTGATCTGTTATTCGCATCAGTGTCGGCTGTGGACGGAGCGTAAACATTGAGATTAATGTGGCGTCGCTGTTGTATGTCAAGGAGTTCTCCGGTGGCACTCCTTCAGCACAGGGCTATAAGAAACAAGTGACACACGAGTGGTTTGGTTCTCGTGGATGCGTCGTGGATGAAGTGAAGTGGTGGCTATAAAGCCTCATGCTGTGTATATCAGTGTTGGTGACGAGTGACCCAGAGAGGTGACCAGTGGCCATGTCTCGCCGAGAGGTTCGCGTGGAGCGGGGGGAGTACCCCCTGCCGCCGCCCAGCAAGTGTGCCAAAGTAAGTATAGAACATGATGTACTGAAGCTTTTGTTCAATGGACAACTAAGAGTTAGGCTACGGGCTATCGACAATCATGATTGAATAGCAACTAATTAGAGGGCAGGAAAAGAATTCTTGTTCATAGATAACTAAAATAAAGTTATTCTCTGCTGTAATAATATTGCTTAGAGGTAGGCTTAACATACAAGTAGCTCAACGCACAAGTTTATTCACTAAATCACTACCTACACAATATTAAAGGTACTGTTGAGCACAAGATGCACACTTCACCGTATACGATTTCATAATTTTAAAACAGATAAACAGTAATAATCAAGTAGTCATAAAGAATCTAAAATCATTCGATGTAATGATTCAATCGAACCCTACTTTCAAACACTCGAAGAGCTATGTAGCAGTGGTTTATTGAGACTCCTTGTAAAGTGTTAATAGCAACAGTCCGTGCCAAGTAATACACTCGGCTAATCTCTTGTTTTGACACGTTACAATATACAGGCCGCATGTTTGAGTGCTCTTTAAACAAACTACAAAATATATTTTATTAGGCCACGTTGTATAATTATGATGTCATAACATGTTGCAGCAGTAAGTAGTCTGATAATGATATAATATATTCGGTGTACGTATAAAGAACTTTGGAAGCTCCTCGTGATAGTGCATTAGAAGTTATTGTCCATGTAATTCAGGCACTATACATGTATGGACATGAAAAGTTTCAATTGGCTCCATTACACTTTGGTAAGCTTTTCTCAGACCATCTCAGCAGTATACGATTTGCTGATAACAGTAAGAATGAGTAAGAAAATGAAGTCGGTGCTGCTCAACGCTCTATTCTGTGCAAGTATTCATCTGCAGGCGTAGCATGAACACCGTTTTGTCGACGGAAGAGTAGAAAAAAATGACGTTTCCTGTAGACAGTAGACAGTACGAGACGGCAGCAAAGTAGAAAGAGTCAACTGCACTTTTTACGAAATTTGTTTTGTCATAGGATTTATCGGTTGTCAGTGTGATTTTGACAGTAAAGATAGAAAACTTTCTTCCGAAATAGTCTAACTACAAAAATACCTAGACAAAGATCGTTAGAAATGAAAGACAAAATGACAGATTGTAGAAAGATTTCTACGGTGGATGTCAAAAATGAAGAAACGAACTTTGTATAGAAAAAGCTATGTCTATTCTTTGTAGAGATAGAAAGCGCCATGCTACGCCTGCTGAAAGTAAGTAGTTTATCAACGATAATAATTAATCTATTGACCATTAGATATGAAAGTTTGTGCAGCAAAATATGTTGTATTAGAAAGAATAATCAGTTAAAACAAATACCTACATTATAATATTTAATTCATAAAAAATGTGTGTCTATAATTTGGCAGAAGCTCTAGATACTGAACAACAATCTCTCTTGCATTTTGGACGCCTGCGTTAGTCTCGGTCGCGGCTGAGCGCAGCGAGTGAGCGATGGATATTCATCACTGTGTTTATTATGCTTCGATAAATTTGCTGGATATCTAACGAAGACAGTCCTGCAGCTTTCGATGCAAGGTATTCTCAAGCTCAGTGTACGTTCGTGGAGTACAGTATTTGTATGAGAATACATAGTTAAATACCAAAATTTTGGAGTATTTGGAACGTTATACAAACTGGAAATTGGGGTCAATAAATAAACACTAACCTTATTACCATGAAACCATGTTTATCAGTTGTTTAGCCTAAACACCTTTTAAACATGACATTTCTGTATGGAGTTTGACATAAAACTGACATTAGACACGCGTTGAACAAGTGTTCAAGTTTTTGTTGTAAGACCCTATACGCCAAATGAACCCTGAAACGATCTGAACCCTTGAAAAGCTAAAAATAGTCCCAACATGACATAGTACAAATGAATAGAGTTTCAATACTTGCAGTTGATGAATTATTGCTTTATGTACATATTGTATTTATTGCTGCCATTTCACAGTAGGCATCTATTCACCATGTGTTTACGTGATGGTCAGGTGCTGTACTACACATGGAAGCTATGCTCTGTGGTGTTCTCCCACTTCGTGATGATCAGCCTGGTGGTGGCCTACTGCATCCTCGGAGCCGTCACCTTCGAGAAGCTGGAGGCAGAGCACGAGATAGAGGTATCTTCACTTTAACTTCAATCTAGCTTATTTTACTAATGATCACAAATATTGCTACAGGTAAAATTTAGAAAAGTACAGTTACTAAGCGATAAAATGACACGAACTTTAGAAAAAGACTACCATCTAGCCATTACACGTGTGACACAGGTGACATTTTTGTCCAACAAATAGTTGGTGTTGGTTGAACTGATAACGACTCTTACTGTGTGTACGAGGCATGCCGTTGGATCTTTCAACTCTCCGTAGGTACTATTCAACGTTCCATGCAATAGAACTGCTAAAGATCTTTCAAAACTCCTTACTATCCAACCTTCCATTATGCAATAGAACTGCTAAAGCCATTTAGGCAGGATTTATCACGTGTAAACTGTGTGAATTCGTATGTTACCAATATCAATTCTGTAACTGGAATCTGTACGAGTATCTAAATCATAGACATCTATTGAATCGACGAAGTGCGCAGTTGATATAAATTAGAATTACTATCGAGAGGCTGCAATTTATTTAGTAAATTTAGTTTATTAGTCGTCTCTGTATTACCTACTACTAAATTTTTTTCTTAGCTTTCAAAGCAACGAACCTTACTATCGCTTTTTGTCCTAATATTGTTATTTGAATGTCAAAATTAAAAACAGATTTCTTCAAGATAACCAAAATACTAAGTAGTTTATTATCAAATCTATTTTCAATCGCACTACATTGGACACAATAAATTTTGTTTTTATCAAATAATGGCACGCTGCCACAGAGTACTCAAACTCAGCTGATTAACGATCCAGTCAAGAACACTAGTAAACGTCGCTGAACACGACACAGTGTAAATCACATGAAACACGCGGGTTTATGGATGACGACAATGCGTTTGTTCAATTATAAGTAAAAGTTTGAGACGGCTAATGATGACAATCGATTTGGACATCAATGTGACTTCAAGAAAGAACTAATTTCATCTATAGCAGTAGCTATGTGTGTCAAACTTTATAGTTAACATTTTGAGCCGATTTGTAGGAGTCGTTCATGTTAAATTGTTTTTTTTTAGTTTCTCCTATGGATTTCTAGTCTCTCTCTCTCTCCATTGTCTTGTTTGGCTAAACCGTCAATAGCGACGATTTAACATTGGAAAGAATGTTTTCCATCAATCTTTGCAGGTGGTCTGTACAAACGCGGGGCGCGCGCACGTCTGGTGGCCGACAGCTTCACACTAATTAAACAATCCTCATAAACTTGGCATAAGATTAGAGTTTTCGTAGAATCTATGGTTGTAAAACCAAGTGAAGGGATAGTCCTAAATAAAGATGAATGGTTTTAAAATTGAGATAACAGCAGTTGGTTTTAATAGGTATTTATATTCAATTCTAACAATGTATAATTAGGAATCTAAGTGTGTATATAGGTTGCTTACATGATATTCAGCGCGGGAATCAGAATGTTTACAAATACACGTATGTCTGGCTGTCTTCGACTATGAAGTCGATTTTCATCGACCCACATATACGTAAAACGTTATGGTTTTCTTTCTAAGTTTATGTTTTTTCTTTGTATATTTCTCAAGTGAAATTAACCTATATTGTAAATGGTCACATGGGCTCACGTGTTAGTTGATGCACAATATTGATTAGTTTCTCTGTTTCTGATGATCAAAGAAAGAATAATAGGGAGTGAGCTCCTTGGAAGAAGGGAGCGTCATATCCGTCGATAACGTGTTGTTTGTGTATGTGCAGGTGAAGCGGAACATATCGCAGATCCGCAGCAACACGACGCAGAGCATCTGGACGATGACGCGCACCGTGCCGCTCTTCAACCAGACCAACTGGACCTCCGAGGTCGTTGACATGCTCAAGGTAACGATAATATGGAGATTATCATACATTAGCTCCTTAGCATGGAAGTACCGAACCTCATAAAGAACACCACGGTGAAAGATAGTGCATGTTGGATCAATTACTCAGCTAGGCAAAAGGATAATTCTTTGCAGTATGTTGTTGTAAGTTAATAATGAGTGGTAATATAGTTGTCGTTCTGCAAGTTGATAGCCGTTGTGCTGTAAAAATCTCACAGTGAAAACTTAGGTGAAGTGAGCTTGAAGTGAACTGACTGCCTTAGCATCACTTGGTATCGATGACAATGACAGGTCACCCCACGCTCACTTCACCAAAGTTTTCACGGTGAGACGGTTTACAGAATAGCAATGCTGATGTTGCCAATTTTAGTATATTTATTTAATAGGTACTAGCTGATGCCCGCGGCTTCGCCCGCGTGGATGTCGGTTATTATTCATACTAAAACTTTCCTCGAGTACCACTCTATCCATTGGTGAAAACAGCATGAAAATCGGTGCATGAGTTTTTGAGTTTATCGTGAACAGACAGACAGACAGACGCGGCGGAGGACTTTGTTTTATAATATTGGGTACCTACGAAATTGGCGTCTTGGGAGGGACCTAATATGTAGTGAAGTCCACCAACAATATATACATTAGCTTTAGTTGGCTACCGAATAACATATTGAACAGATTCTTGGGGGTAGGAGATGCTTTTTTAGGAACGTTAGGTGCAGTTATAAATCAAGATACGTGACCATTTGGTTTTAATTTCTTCAGACTTTAAATAATAAGAAACAATAAACGCTATCAAAACTACACAAATTATCTTTTATGACACCTTAAAACACGAAAAGGTCATCACAGTCACAGACAGCCGAAACATCCAAGGTTAAAAACAAAATATAAAATTGACTCTTGCGCACCTGATACTAATAGAGAACTACTTGGAAAACTATTGATCATATAATAGTGGTTTATTAATAGGAATGTGCTACGAGTGCTACGGTGAAGTTCTCTGATAATATTATGAACGTTTTTATGTGCATAAGCTTTACGATTTGATGATTTTTTCTTTGATTTATTTCTGTTTTAAAATTTTACGTTTGCATTTTTCGAGATTGCTTGGACTGCCAAGTGGCCACAATAGTCTCTTGTCAGTTATATATTAAGCAGTCTCTCTTGTCGTCTTCTTGGGTTCGATTCGTGTTGATGTTTGGAAACCTTATATTGTAATTATTCTCTGTAATAGAACAGTAGGAAAGTACTTCCTTCGAGTCTGGACAAATGTAAAATGTGGTGTGGGTGTTTGCAGGATTTCGAGAACGCGATCCTGCTGGAGATGAAGGTGCGCGGCTGGGACGGCAACGAGAGCACCGACCACATCCAGTGGACCTTCACTGGCGCGCTCTTCTACTCTATCATTGTCATCACCACTATCGGTAAGTTTAGCTTTCTGTTTATGTGTGTTAGATTACGTGCGCGCGCGATGGAGAAGACGAGAAACGGTGTAGGCCCAGGTTGAAAGATCATATTAGGGACGATTTGCGTGTTTTTGGCGAAATGGTCGGTCACAAAATGCCAAAGTCCTATGGCCCTTAAAGGTACGCGGTATTATAAAATTATCTTCGGGTGTCGACTAGACCCTGATGCTTCTATCTACGTTAGACCGTATAGTGCTAGATAGAGATATCCAATTCAAGTAAATAGTCATTAAGGATGCAGCATAAGCCTGCTACACGCTGACTATTGCTGACACCAACCGTCCTGTGGAGATTATTTGGATTCTTCCAAAGTGTTACAACGCTGGTGTGCCTTCTATTCTCCATGATCCGTTGTATCGCGTGCGAGGTGCGCCGGCGCCTGGCGCGCTGCCAGCCCGCCATCCGAAACATTTTTTATCCTCTATCGCAGACGTTGGTCTTATTTTCGTTATAAATTCGACACATCTGACTCGAGGAATGTCAGCTTGTTAATATCGCTATTTTATTGGCACATTAGTTGGATAGTTCAAACACCTCCCCTTGGTTGAAGTTAGTTAATTTTATTAGGCTTATCGATTAGCCTGAGCTCTTTTTTAAACTTTTTTTAAAACTATTTTTCCCGGAATTTAACGAGTGAGTTCTTAAGAAAGTCTAGGGATTTTTTTGGGATTTATAGTATCTCGGTATCGTTGTTTTGATGTGCAAATAGATAGAATTTTCATTTAAAATTTTCTGGATTTATCAAATAAAAACAAGGAATTTTCTACGATTTATATTTTGCAGTAACATAACTCCCTTTCCTTGGTATTGTTTTGCCCGTGCTTGTGTGTGTGTCGCGTATCCGTCGGCGCGGGCGCAGGCAGGTCGTCCGACTTGCCGTTCCTCCTCTTGGAGCGCGCGCAGCCTGCAAGAGTCTCACCCGTCACTACACGTATACCACGTGCGAGATATGCACATCATATACAAAGCTGATGGTTTATCGCAGTTAACACTGATGGCGGACGTTCATTAATAATTAATCAAAATATTTACATCCACGTACACTGGTTACGGTACACTTCACATTCACAGTCTTAAACGTAAACAACAAAAACATGTAACTGGTTAGTTCTGTACTTGTATTAGTCACCACACGACACAAGGCACATTTTATTTACCGTAGAATCCCTGCGGCCCTATCTGACCGGTGGGACCGCCGGGGCCCACTAGGATCTGGCGTCCCGGGCCGATGGAGCCGGTGGGGCCGCCTGGGCCAACGAGCAGTCCAGGTTGCCTGCCGTATCCGGGGCCGATAATGCCAGTAGGCCCGCCCGGTCCTACTAGCACGTCAGGTCGGCCACCTCTGCCGGGCCCGATGATCCCCGTGGGTCCACCGGGGCCCACTAGTACTGGTCGTCGGCCATACGTTCCGAATCCTGACTGACCGAAGTACACCCCCCTCTGTGCCGTTGGGCTCCCTAGTCCGTCGCCGTGTTGCGCCGGGCCGATGATACCGGTGGGTCCACCGGGCCCAACGAGCACAGCGGGTTCCTTTTGCTTGTCCTGTGGACCGATGAGCCCTGTGGGTCCGTCGGGCCCGACGAGCACTCCGCGATTATCAAAGGCGCCGATGGAACCGGAGCCGAGCTGTGGTGCGAACGGATAGCTCTCACGACGTTGATCTTCTACTTCATTGAAGTACTCTGTCAATTAAAACATGATTAAAGTTTTTAGCAATGCTTGCCCAACAAAATCCACCAAAGCAATTTGTATAATCCAACTGAGGATAAGTCGTCGCGACTAAATTGTGTTTTCAGGAACTATCATAGTGACAAATATTGGAAATTTTGTGTCGCGCAAGAGAGGAGGTCGGTTGAGACACAAAAAATGATATTATGAATGTATGTATGGCGTACGTACCGTTGTTGTTGCGGCGCTGGTAGCAGCACAGGAACTTGCCGAGACCGCACGCGCTCTGGTAATAACAGCACTGGTTAATTAAATGGGCGACAAGAAAAAATAAGAACATACATACACACAGTACTTAGGTACAGTTGTATCAGAATACAGATGAGAACAAACAATAAACAGCAGCCGTGAACTTTTGAGTTCAACTCCATCCAACCCCTAAGGCTAGAAATGAATTCTCGACAATAGGGGTAACCTATTGTCGAGAATTCATTTCTAGCCTTAGCTTAGTAGGGGTGGCGATAGTAATATGTACTAATGTTCACAAGCATTAGTAAGTAATACAGTGTTTCGTTTAAAGCAAGGTCAAAATTCCCTTGTGGAACTTGGTACAGACTATTTAAGAAAAAGTTATAATTATACTTTTACTTATGTATTGTTCCATGATATTTGACAAGGGAGAATGAAAGAAAAAAAAGCGTGTTTAGCGGGATGCGCCGACCCTAAGTAACATGGAATATATTATAAACTACCTACCGCAGAGTCGGGTCGTGGGTTGCAGTCCGGTTTAGAGACACACTTGCAGTATTGCAACGAGTCGAGGGTTCCGTCAGATATCACATTTTGCTGTTGTTGGCTGAAAAAACAAAAATAGAATTTTAATAACATATCGATATAGGCAAGGCATATAGGCAAGACATAGGCAAGCCTATTGCCATAAACTGGGCACAAATTCTGCGCTTAATGAAAGCTGCTGAAAAGCGCTTAATGAAAGCAACCCAGTAACTTATGTTCCACCAGGGAATCGAACCCAGTTGCCCACGCGCTACGGTCAGTTCTCACGCTCGCGACCTTTAGACCAACGAGGCAGTCAACAAGGCAAGGCGGTATAATAGCACCGCCGTCTTGTTTTTTCAATATATTTCAGAAATGTTCACCAACGAGCGCCAAAAGATCCTTGAAGTATTGTACATACTTGTTGAGGCGGAAGATGCCGTGCCCGTCCACGCGGTAGGGCGCGCGGTGCGCCTCCACGCGCACCGGGTAGCGTCCGGCGCCGGGCGGCCGGTTGTAGAAGCCGTCCGTGTCCTCCGGCTCTTTGAACGGCACCTCGTCTGACTGTACGCGATGGTTGTTTGTTTGAGCCTCTCTGTAAACACGCAAAAGATTATTAACATCATTTTGGAAATCCCTCCTATTCGTGAGAAACAGGTGGGTGTAAGGGCGCGACTCTTCTGGACTTTTTGGCAATTGAAAAGCACAACGTCTTAAATTCGGTGAACTTAAGGATATATCTGTATAGTCCAGGAGAAGGTGATGTTTCAGGGGTCAGATAGTTCATAGATATAGCTCAGACTGCTGAGCGGCTGAGTTGTTTATAGCTCGTACCGATTCATCAAAAGAAGATAAGGCTATAACTATGTATTCGCTGTACCTAACAGCTGTTTATTTGACCACGTAACATATAATTGAACGCGGTACTTAGGAGAGGAGGTACCTACTTCCGCACGAATACATTACTCTTTGTACATGTTTATGGCTCCTTAATTTTGTGGTGCTCTAACTTTCTCAAGACAATAACTTTCGCGATGTTTGACCAATGAACGAGTTCTGTGAACCTTAGTTAGGTATGATCCACAAGTAGGTTACCAATGTAATAAAAATATGGTACTTATTGCAAAATCTACTATTCATTATAATTATAAAAGTCGTTTTTCTGTGTGACCGCGTTGTTCTTCTAAATGATGCTGTTTTCACCATCATCATATTCAGTAGCCTACCTGGTCGACTGAGCTCTGCTCGGGTGAAAATAGATAAACATATCGTCCAGCGGGGGCCAAGTCATTTAGGTGTATTTGCAAACGTGTCAGTGGTCTCACAATGATGAATTTTTGACAGGTTTTGTATGGCATATCCATATCTGTCAAAAACTGATTATTGTGAGACCACTGACTCATTTGTAAATTAGTAGATTTGGCTCCCTGGGCGACTGAGCTCTACTCGGGTGAAAATAAATAAACATATCGTCCAGGTATACCAACGTTGTACCTATCACATTCCTGAGACTGTGAAAACAGAGATAACGAATTTTAGATAATAAGACCTAGCTAGATCGATTTTTCGCCCCGTAAAGCCCTATAATGCAACTTTCATGGAAATCGTTAGAGCCGTTATCGAGAACGTGATGATTTGATATGATGTCCACATGTTTAGCCATACATAATAATTATATATATAAATATTGCTCATTGAATAATATAGGATATTAAACTGATGAAAGATTTTTTTAAATCGGTCCTGTTGTTTTTGGCTTTATTAATTACAAACAAAATACTATTTTTTTCTCTTTAAAATATTAATTTTATATGATGAAATCTCGATGTTTTGTCAAGTAGTAAAAACCGCGCGAAGGCGCGAAGCGGGGGCAGGTCGCCACTTTGTTACCTACCTATATAATGTATTTTAGAAGAAGATTTTAATAAGTAATATATTCCTATAAGAAGTATATTCCTAGATATTGAGAAAGGCTCGTTCCAGCTGTAAGTAAAAGGGGTAAAAGCGCGATGATGACAAGCATTTTGCGAACAAATTTCGAAAATCTGAAATGGGACCTCTATGCGGCGCAACGTGGATGTAGAAAGAGTACATCTTGTAACGAATAGCTCTCATTAGCAAATACTCTCCATTGTTCCATCCAAGAACATCACGTAATAAGACTTCTTCACAAACAATCAGACAGTAGGTACCTACTACAAGTAGAGCTTTGCAACACACCCGATCAATCCGTCATCGTTGCTAAACGTAATGTAACTATCAGTACTTACATCATACCAAACTAAAACTTAGTTACTTTTTAAGTGTTTGGCAATAAAACATTCATAGAGGTAACCTTTTTTTATAGATTTCGCGATTTTTCGGCAACCTCTACTAGATAAAGAACTGTCGAAGTGATTCAGAGTTGAGATAAGATAAGATCTTTATTTGCCGTAAACATGGTATAAAGTTGGTACAGTCTGGTTTTGATATGATGTCCACATGTTTAGCCATACAGAATATTGTATCAATTGCATGCAAAATAATTAATAAACAAGTTAAAAGTATGTCGCAGATTAATTGGATAAACAATAATAGTCTTTTTGATCATACATCACAAACATTATTATTAATACCTGCACAGACACATTTTATATTTTCAAAAAATGACATAAAAGTTATGTCCATTCAGCCATTTATCAGGATCATCAGGATTATTTAATAATTTTAGTTATTTTGGTATTTTATTGTATACACGTACACACATCACAAGGCCTTTTAGCATACTTGGCTGACTTAGGCTTATCCTTCAATACAAGTCTGTGTGGATCCCTTGTTGGTCGAGAGATTACATCATACGCTTATATGAGCAATCTTATATTGTACACAAAACAGATTTCGTTTAAGTAAAGTGATGGAAATGGAGTGGAATGGCTGGTTGATTGTGTTTATGTAGAGTCGATAATTATTCTAGCGTGTCTGATTTTAGGTCTTGTAATTATTAAAGGTTACTTAATTAGGCAACTTAAGGTTGCGTGTGCTCAGAGAAACCGAATGTGTGAGTTATGTATCCTGTGACTTGAAATAAACTAAAATTAATCAAGATAAAATTGATCAATATTCAGGTTCAGCTTCCGAATGTTTTAAGCTGACCGAAATCGTTGAAATCTAACTTGAAAACATTGTTTTGTAAAAGCTCCCATTTCATATATTATGTTCTGTTAATTTGTACCTAAATCACCCACGTTAAGCCGTTTGTCCCGGCTGTCATTCGTAGATCTTTGACAGTCGTTACGGGTCGTCAGAAGCCCGAAAGTCTGACAACCAGTTTCACCAGGTGCAGGTGCAGCTTCGTTCATGATTAGATGAATCAAAAAATTCTTTTTTTTTAATGCCGTTAGCAGCCGCCTGAACGAGCCATACTCCCGCGCATGGACGCGACATAGGTAGGTACGTAACATGCGCGCACGCCGTTCGCCATACATTGCATTACCAGTATTACCACCTCACGGCTATTATTGTGCTAATAGTAATACCAATTACTGTGTCCTACAGCGAATTACCGCTAAAGTAGCGAAATACAACCCGTGCAGGATGACGCAAGGTATTCTTAGTCGTGGGAGCCATTGTGTGTGGTACCAAGGTACCGCCAGATGACTGGAATAAGAAGGTACCAACACTACTACCATTTACTTATCTTTTTTCCTCAAAGCTTCGATGTCTAGGGAAAGCTTTCCTTGAACGTGAACGCTTGAATGCTAATAACATGAGCTGTTCCAAGGTTAATAATAACAAAACAAACTGTCAAATTAATGAACCAGTTTTTTATGTAACATTACCTACCTAAAAAAATTCTGATGTTCTTTCATACATTTAGACGGTACACACAGATTCTGTGCCAATGAGAGAACTCCTAAGACCTTCCCAAGACTACTTACATAACCAATCTTGTGAACCCAAAATATTTGCAACGATTGGTTCGCCTGCCTTCTCCCGTAATCGTAATCGGCTTTAACCGAATGGTCACATCCGAAGATGGCACAGTGGTCACATCCGAATGCGGCTATACTATTCAGTACAGGATGTGACCACTGTGCCCTAATAATTGGGAAGGACCAATATCCGCTGGTTAAAGATTGTCAGACCTATCAGGTCATAGGTTTTCCCGCACACATTTCAAGATGAATATGTTAAAATAGTAAAAGGACAAATTATATATAGATGTATGGCATTGATATTTTACGTTTTAAGCGAGGACTTACCATAAAAGGTGTATTTAATACAAAGTTTGATAAAATCAGAAAACCGTAGGCCAAGGCAAGCTCTGGCAGCCCAATTACTCATCTGGGTCATAATCATAAAATTAATGTATAATGTCAATAACACAAACACCGACACGCCGACACGAATTATTATGATAGCGGTGTGTCCGAGGGGAGTTCTAATGACGAACTTCTATACAACCTTTCATCCTCTAAAAATGGTTAAATAGGGGTGAGTAACATTTTTAGAGAATGAATTACTTATTGCTCGCTTTCATTATAATATAAGGAACCCTTGTGCAATATGTGCGTTTACTGTCAAGAAGAGAACTCAGACTATTAATTGTAAAATATTAGAAGTACCTATAGTGTGCAAGTGATCACTGAGGAAAACAAAAATTTATTACAAAAAATAAACAACGAAAATTTAAAAGCAGACACCGACTTCCGAAATTAAAGTAATTTTTAACTTTTTGGTGTTTTTTTTTGGAAGTCGGTTGTTTTTTTTTTGTTAAAAGTTTTTATTCTTTTAATTTTTAGTTGTGGTACCTACCCCTCACAAATTCGAATATATTTACCTGCGATGTAAATAAAAGTGACGGAGTCACTTAAAACGGCGTCTAGATAATATTACGTGGGAAAAAATCGTAATATTGAAGCTAATGCAATTTTACAACAGATACATGCATGACATTATTTTTAATAATTCCAGTTGGGTTGGTGCATAGCCAATGTTCGAGATCTCTTTCAACCTGCAATAGGATTGCAAACTGAGAGAGAGCAGCCTCGCTAGAGCCTGGCGAAGCTAGTGTTGCAGGTGTTTCGGTCAGTCGTTACCACTTTGTAGGCAGTTGGCCTGTTTAGCAACCTATTACACAAAAATATGATCATTACTACTTCTGACTAACAATTCACGCAGCACAATAGTGGTGGTCAAGCTTGAATGAGTTTAGTGCATTGCCATAGTAACCATTCGCTGTCTAGTTCCTTAAGTATTGTAAGTAATCAGCATATTTGAGTAAATATGGTAATAATAAGAAGATAAAATAAGAAGTTATATACTACTTAGTTATAACAAGTTTTAGTGTTCCTCACATTTCATATCCTAGGTACATGAGTACCCCTGATCTCTCTCCGGTCGTGTCGGATTGCCCTCCCATCGGACTATGAGAGTGAGGGAAGAGAGAGTGCACATGTGTCTGCGCAAACACTTGTGCACTATAATATCTCCCGCGCCGAAAGCTAGTCTCCATTGAGATTGGCCGCCGTGGCCGAAAATACGGTCTGGAGGACTATTATTATTATTACATGAGTACCCTAAGCCTGACTACGTAATTGTTACTTACCCGTGGGCCTTAGTTAAAACATACTCGTTATATTCTAAGGTCCATGTCGTAAGATTACAAACACACTACACACCCATGAAGAACTATAAAGTAGGGCGTTACTTAGTAATAGTTGTGTGTCACAACACAAGAGGCAAGTGTATCACTTGTTCAAGGTAAAGGAACTCATCACTTTGGAACATGACTGGCGCCAGATCCAACCTTTCTAAGTTATGTATCGATATGTGTTATCTCCATGAAGGGCACTGTGTGGAAATCATTCACAATCCTGTCTAAAATGAATTGTTGTTTGGTGTTGCCAGTATCATCTACAAACTATACATATTTCACATTTCTGTTTTATGATTAATCTAATCACACACAAGATACAAAAAGTTTCAGTTTATATTCCTGAGTCGATAAAACAACCAAGAATCACAGTGAAACTAGGGAAAACTTCACGTAAAATTGTGCAAAGAAGTGAACTAATGCTCAGGTATTATGTCAGAACATATTAGCACCGAAACTCATGGTGGTTACAACTAGCCCCTAGTCACTCGCTCCAGCTGCCAGGTGTCGAGTAGACAGCTGGCGAATAAGCGATGGCAAATGTGTCATTATCATCATTAGCAGCCTTGTTCCACCCACTGCTTAGTATATGCACGGAGCTGCGTGATATCGTTGCTTCCTTGCCGTTCAGGTACTGCCCCACCAGGCCATCACCATGTCTTGCCAAGTGACCTGGCATTTCATAGCCGCTACCCAGCCCGACATCATGCACCCTAGTCCCTAGTCGGATCTCTATGTTATGGACACGATCCATATGGGTAACCTGAAGAGGAACTTAGTCAGTGTATGTTGTAGGAGATGGTTCACTTACTTGTCATGGTCGTTGTCAATGAAGCGCACCTTGGTGTCGATGCGGACGGACGCGGCCGCCTCGCCCTCCGGCCAGCGCCACTTGCTGGCGCAGGACGACGCCAGCAGCAGGAGACACCACAACACTCCTGCAATAGACAACGCCAAATCAGATGAGTGGGAGACGTAACAAAATTACCTCAATGTTCACGGTCGAACGAAAAACTGAGATGGGATGGGACATAACTGTAGTAACATAAGGAGGATGGTATGTGTTAAATAAAAAGTTGAATCCTTTGAAGGAAAATAGAACAAAAACTGCTTTTTGCACCGAAGAATAAATAAAATTGTAGGTTGTTTTTGTTTTTGCTCAAAAAACCAAAGTAAAACAAAGAAAAAAAGGGAGCATGAGTTTTTACAATCGTACAAAAAAGGAACCGGCGATTTTTAATTAGAACCTAATGGTCCGAGGAAACGAATCTGTTTTTTTTATTATTAGATTTTTTAAAGTGGAATGAGTCATTACACCTTCAATATCTTGATCGCGTGATTATATTACTTATCTAAATAACATACAATTATACCGTTTATAATGTTCACAATGAATCAGAACTCAAGGAGATCTATAATTGCTGAAGTAGCGGATGAAGATGAAATGAAACAAAGAACAACACGTGGACCCCTATCACAATGACATCTTACAGCACATTCATGCCGTAATGGCAATATAATGACAGTCACACAGGATGGGGCATTACTTAAATGTTCATCTACTGAAAACTTTGATATAGAAGATAGTGAAATTATTTATACCTACCAAGGATGAACAGGTGACGTCATGAAAATAATT
The DNA here is from genome assembly GCA_947522985.1 of Lithophane socia. NCBI lineage: Eukaryota > Metazoa > Arthropoda > Insecta > Lepidoptera > Noctuidae > Lithophane > Lithophane socia. The sequence continues at coordinate 16,717,057 of OX383262.1, read as the reverse complement.
TATGGAAAATATAGTGAGGTGGACTTGTACAGATCAAAAGTAAAGTCCATCTATGTAAGTTATGTTAACCCAAGGATTAAGTTGATGCAAGAGATAACTTAGACGATAAGTAGGTATCAACAACGAAGAAACAACACAAAAATGATTCAGATAATGTTAATTTCTCCTAAAATGGATTTCTCTTGGGACTTCTTGATAAATCAGGTATTATTCATTATTAGTATCATAGAACAAAATATTTACAGCCTTTACCTGGGATGCGAAGATAATTCAAGTAACTAAACGAAACAATAACAGTGCAACAGTCGCTGGCAATAATTACATTAATTAAAAGGTATTATGCTATTGTCTAGATGTTTGTTACCATAATCTTTTAGTTATTTCATTGATGAGCGATGATTCATTAGCAGCCGTATGAAAACACCGCAACTGCGTACATCTGTGAGTACGAAGGGATCTTACGAGTTACGAGGGACAGTTTACAAATATTCACTGTTACTTGCCGCTCACACTATTATTGACATTACGTAATGTGCTAAAACCGGTTATTATTTATTTAGGACTGATGATTTTAGGGAATTCTGAAAAACTTAAAAAGAGATTTTGAGAGAGTTTGAGATCAAGGGTGAACTTGTAAAGGTACAAGCGTTACTTACATCAAAAACAAGATTTGGACAAGTGGGACAGGAGTTTCGAACAAGAACAGCCACAATCATTTTAGAGCGCAATAACTCTTGTATGGAAGTAATTGGAGCGTGGTTTGTTAAATAATGTAGTAGGTACCTACTAGTAGAATTATTATTAAACCAATCAATGGCACAGTGAATAAACACTAAACTACGAAGAAACGGGATTGTGTTAAAAATAAAAAGAGATTTAAGAATGAAAAAATGTAGAAACAATAATACGAAATAATGATATTTCTTTAAAATATATACATAGAATTGTTGAGTCCTAGTTTTATTCGAAGACGGTAAAAATTTTAGATAGGTTCTTCTTCTCTCCGTGTCGATGATACTCTTCTTTGATGGTTTCTATTGATTGAGCCAATACATAGGCCATATGGATTGCGGCATCGGTGGCATTCTTTAGGTCATTCGAGGTGCAGGTGAGGCATTGTCTGATCAGAGGCACCACTAGACAACACAATGGGGACACTGACAATGGGGGATTACTGACTAGTGATCCCCCATTCGACAAATTGTGTCTGCAACGGCCTACTTGGGTACGCAGTCGATTGAGAGCTTTCCATATAGGCCACTGCAGATCACGCCCGGGAGGCAACTGCTCCCGGGGTTTAGCCGAAGTCGAGAGAGAGAAGAGGTGATGGATGCTTCTCTTCTCGCAATTTCCTTCTCTCATTGGGTCGTTTATCCTGGATGGCCTGCGTAGAGCGTAAGAAGCTCTTGCGACTTTTAAGCCTACCCGGGGTGTTAGGTAAATTAAAAGACAACAACAAAAGACATCAACGAGTCATGACACCAAACAGTTGATGTCGAATTGAAATGCTGATATTTCACGACACCTGAACGACACAAGTGCGAGAATGCTTCCCGGCTCTGTTATAAGTATTAATCTTTGAAACAACAAGACAATAAGGTTAATAATCGATAGTGATACCTAGCGAAGAAACACAAATTCTTGTCGACAAGAAACACAAATTCTTGTCGACTTCTTAAGGTGGATGCAAATTGCAAAAAACGTAAGAAAATTTGAATTTCGCGGGCTACCCTAGCGCATCCCCCTTAAAGATTTTATGTGGGTACATTACGAGTTCCTTGACTTATGAATTAAGTATAGCAAAGTTTCATTGCTACTGAAATATTTTTCATTACATCTATCGAACTTTTAAATCTGAGCAAATAATACCATAATAAGATGGTAACTATTGCAATCGCAACTGTATTAATGAATATTTGTAATGATTTTGAAAAAGTAGTTCTGTGTCCAATGCCTGTTTCGAGATGGAACACGTTTTATAACGTCTTATAAGTGCAGCGATGTCAATAAATAGGATATTCAAACGAGTCTGTGTGTGTGTGATGTGATGGGAGTGGGCGGGCGGCGGCTTAGAGGGTTGCGCAAACCTCAAGGATTCGCCGACCGACGAGAATCTTTTGGGCATAATGGTCTAATTCGTATTACACTAGATATATAATAATTATTTTACTAAATATTTTATTTATTTTCCTTTCCTTACATTTAATTATAGATCTCGTATGTGATACCTACTTACTACAAATATTCTGAGGTCAATGCTGTGTTTAATATTTAGTTAGTACGAGTACTTAGGTAAGCTTTTACATAAATCAAATCAAATAAATTGTACGAAATTGTAAAATCAAAAAGCTATTTGGAGAAGCTCATACTTAATTATTTAAGTTGTCTGGAGTAACTTAACCTACCCGACCAGTTAACTAATACATAAGTAATAATCCTAGTTTAGCACTACTAATAAATCATTATTTTGAATAGGTACTAACCCCCAAAAATTAAATTATAAAAGCGAAAAAATAAAAAAATTACGAACCAAAGTTCATCTTGGAAGAATTCATATTTCACACTAAACTTTATATGTTCGTCGTTTCGAATTTGATCATATAATTTGTACAAATTATACGTCAGTCACTGTACTATCACAACTGTGTGAGCGACTGCTCTGCTCGCCCTACGTTATGTAACTGAGCGAGCTGGTGGTGCCCGCGACTGATTTCAGCTGCACTTGTGCACACGCCGCGCCACTAAAATAGCGCACTTGTCGAATTGCACCTCTCGATGCCAATTGCCTCATTATTCTCTCGATTCATGTTGAATTACACTTATTGCGCATTTTCATGACAGTTTTAGTCAACATCATTATTTTACGAGAAAACTCTTTATTTAGATTGCACAAAGTTTAGACAGTTACCAAAACATGATGCTGATGCTGGTCATGCAACAGTTTCAAACCCAAGTGTATCATATAGCAGCGCCTTCTTAGCGGCGCAACAGATTGCTGTGACGTCGCGAGTCGTAAGTTGAAGGCCGTGCTCTCGCGCACTCGCTGACACCATCTCTCGCGGTGATGCTGAGACGTTACCACTCCCTCCCTATGGGAAGTTTTCTGCCTAATGAGGACTTTAAGCACTAAGTAATGTGACTCTGCAGCGCGACTGCAGAGCGTGGGGTCCTGGGTTCGATTCCCGGGTCGGGCAAAGTGTTATTGGATTTTTCCATTAGGAATTTCGTAGTAACAGCCCGGAGTTTGGAAGTTGGCGGTGTGATACCCCCGTGTCTCGGAAAGCACGTTAAGTCGTTGGTCCTTCGCCTGATCTCTCTCCGGTCGTGTCGGATTGCCGTCCCATCGGACTATGAGAGTGAGGGAAGAGAGAGTGCACTTGTGTCTGCGCATACACTTGTGCACTATAATATCTCCCGCGCCGAAGGCTAGTCTCCGTTGAGATTGGCCGCCGTGGCCGAAAATACGGTCTGGAGGACTATTAATGTGACTCTGAAAGGGTTTTTAGTTTTGTGATCATAATTAATTTTATACATATATTATATGCATCAAGAATGGTTTCCTTGAGTCACAAGATAACAACTTTTTTGGTCTTCCTCTATCCATCATCATATTCATCCAATGTTTTGATTTACAAGAGTGTCCATAGAGTTTCTTGCCCGTTCTTCTCCCTAGGAACTTACTACGCTTTGGAACAGGCAACAAACTTCATTTTTTCCTTCTGAACGACTTCTTGACAATTCAAAGTGCCTGTAAATGGTTTAATTGGAATATTTTTTTGAGTGTTTGGGTTTTGACATTGAAAAGTGAGAGTTTCTCACCAGGCCCGCACCGCGTATCATTTCACCTGGTCAGTGGGGAAGCACGGAGGTCAGCGCTGACGCCGCCGACGCCCAGCGCATTGTATTACTTAACATCGATTTCTATGATGATGACCCAATTATGGAGCACATCGGACGTCTATTGTTACTGATATTACTCATATCAGTGATCTATACTTAGCGTGTGCTGAGATGAGCAGGTAGCGGGCGCGACATGCGGATAAATGATTTTATTTCTGTAAGTAGATTTATACAATAAAGATATTGAGTATTGAGTATACAAACCCTTTTACACGTCAATCATATTTTTTTTATACCAGATGAGGTCGACGATTCCTATCCAATGACTACTCTGAGAAGAAAGACCGAAACAAACTCAGAGGTCACAGTTTCTTAAAGTCCAGACATAATCTTGGTCAGATACTTATCATACTTTGCTTTCTACAACCCTATACGCATACTAGCTGTCTACGAATGTACACAGACTCAAACTATTGGGTGACAGTATACCTACCCCATGTCAAGAGTTAGAAAATATAATGTGTGTTCCATAGAATCGGTGATCTTTTGCCTCCATCATGGTTTAGGTAGCTTTAGCCGAAAGAAGTCTAATGTATCGGTACTTTATTTATTTTATTTATTCACGTTGTAGAGCTTGCCAGATGAAACTCAAACTCAAAGCACTTATTTCAATTAAACCATTTACAGGCACAGGAATTGTCAAAGCGTCGGTCAGTTAGTCAGAAAGTTGAAGCTAGTTGTCCATTCCAAAACGTAGATCTCTATGGAGAAGAACGGGCAAGAAACTCCAAGGACACTCTTTTAAATATGGATACAGATATGACAAAATCCTGGGTACAGTATTCTTGTTGCTTCTATAATTAAGTGAGAACAATGTAGAACAAAAATAATCAAAAGCAATTCAAAATATAAGATTAAAAATAAGCTCTAGAGTTGACCAGTCTCAACTGACGGCGCCCGTTCACGAACATGACACGTGGATCAGCACCATCCAGCTCAACCATTTTGCAGGGATGATTGCACTTCAGCATATTAAATTCAAGCAGCATATTTTATAAACGGACCGTAAAGCGTTGTAGATCAAATTCACTCGTATACTTACTTATAGTTATTTCACGCCCGCAGCCTCACTATACCATGTATGATATTGAGCTACAATTTGGAGAGGAGGAGGTCGCAAGAAGTCGACCTCGGTGGTATCCGTTTCAAATAACGACGGAAACAGATCGATTTCGCAAAAAAACATATTATCTTGCTTTATTGATCGTAGATAATCATATTATAATTTGGTTTCTGCGATTTGTCGGTCACGCTACACTAATGACATGTGGTTTAGGATGTAGGTACTTACCTACTTGTGGGTACCTACATGCGGAAGGGAGATAAATCAGGTAGGTAGGTATTTAGCTGGTGTCTAAAAAGTGTAGCACAATAATAATTAACTAAATGAAGTAGGTACTAGTTTTAGATACTTAACAAATTAAAAAAAAAATATTTATGAAAAAAGAAAAATGTAGGTATATTCTGTATTTGCCTGTGTTTACCTACTTAGGTACCGATAACCTTGTAATTTTACAACCATCGTATTGCCAATAGTTACAAATACTTGTTGGAAATTTTAAGTTAAAACTTCGCCAGTTACTTGATATTAAATTATTCTGCATTCAGAATGCCAATATCAAAAAAAAAAATTGTCAGCAATCCTTTTATGAAAGATCAATTTATTTTATTTAGAGATGTCAAGGCGACAAAATTCATAAAATACCTAATCATAATTAATGTAATTTGTCGACGCTTGCTTTGATGACGTTTTTCCAGGCAATTAACTAGTCGAGCACAAACGTTGGAATTCCCAAGTGGTTGCGATACTGTATTACTTTACTGCTAGTAAAAGGTGTTGCTAAACTCAAGTCACCCAGTTGCCCACGCCAACTTAGAAAGTAATAATACTGTAATATGCTTTCGTACCTTAAGTGTTGTAAGATCTAATTATTTTTGTAAGCCATACAAGTACAATAATGATTTTTAATGTGTTAAAATATCTGAAAGTTACAAAAAGCACATGCATCGGCCGGGAATCGAACCCGGGCCGCCCGCGTGGCAGGCGAGCATTCTACCACTGAACCACCGATGCTTCTGTTGAAGACGTTAAAATAACGGTTTAAAATCGTAGCAACAGTTAGATACTATGACGTCATAGTGCACGCTTAGCAAGTGAGAGTGTTCTTGAGTTCGTGTTCTACTTGACCAAGAGCGGTTTTTTAGTTTGTTATAATTAACTTTTGTTTTAGTTTGACTTGTTTCTTGTTTTATAGCTGACTAGCGACCCGCTCCTGCTTCGCACGGTTTTACGACTTCACAAAACATGAGATTTCTTAGTTATTTATGTAACATTAACCCTAACGTATTATACACATAAACCTTCCGGAATAAATGCTCTAAGCAATGGTGAAAACCTCATCTAAAATCATTTGCGTGGTTTAGAAGAAAATCGGGGAAATACAGACAAACACGAAAAGCGACTTTATTTTATAATATGTACTTAGAGATTTTCCGAAACTAATGTGAATTTTTTTTTTACAAAATAATTATAATTTCCCTTACAAGTTTAATTATAGATTATTTAATACCTTCTGCATAATTTTGCCTATCCAGGTTACGGGCACATAGCGCCAAAGACCCAGACCGGCAAGGTGGTGACAATATTCTACGCCATCCTGGGCATCCCCCTCATGCTGCTGTGTCTGTCCAACATCGGTGACGTAATGGCTTCCTCCTTCAGGTGCGTCACACATAATAACGCCCTGTATTGTGTTCACTAGAGCAAAACTGTAGTTCTTGTAGTAGCAAAACGACGTGCAAGAGTGTGTTGCTCGTACCACAGATATTGCTCGTACTATAATAGAGGCGCGTAGATACATGCATCTGTATATTTATAGCGGTGCTCGTTTATTTCTATCGTATCTAAATTTTTATTTATATTTATCTATTATTATTGTTTCAGTGCCTTTATACTACAAAAAGAGTTTAATAAAAGTAGCGTGCTTCTATTTTTGTTCTTTTATTTTCTTTTAGAAGTTTTGCTTGTACAAAAAAGTAGGCGTTTTTGAGAAAGAAGAAAAAATTTCTTTCTAATCAGGAAAATTGCATCTGATGATTTGCTATTCTGTTTCTCCTAATTATTAATATAGTGTTTGAAAGTTGCAGGTTCCTATACTGGCGGGTGTGCTGTTACGTGTGCACTCGACCGCCCAAACGTCGCCACCGACACCATCCGTCTACGAGGTGCGTACAGTCAGGGAAACGGATTGTTTATCAAATAGAATTTCAACTAGAATCATTAGTACGTGTACTTATTCAAATCACAACTGTCATTCTTTATTAGTTGTATGAAATGGTTGTAAGTGCTTTATATATCACGCCGTTATTCACATAGGTAGTGCGCCAGTGTGGTAGTGTGTCAACCTGCTAAATAATAGTACCTAAGCGAAGCTCCGTAGACGTGATGGATAACGATATCTAAATATGATAAAAACAAAAAATATATAATATAAATATATAAAAATATCGACACCCATTACGTCCGCAGAGTACCTACTTGAGATGACTAGAGCAATATGGAAGAAAAAGTTACGTTGCGCTGACTCCAAATAAATTTGGTTAAGTGCAGGAGAATAATGATGATGATTTACCTACTTAATTGACTGTTGCAGTTATAGTATTGTTTGTCCGTGTGCGCAGGCGGTCTGTGCGCGGGGGCAGCGTGCGCGGGTCGACACGACGTCGGGTACGACCCATTGAGCGAGCACATTCCGACACCGACTGCAGGTAGCCAGCACATAATACCCTGGCACATAATACCAACCCCAAGGCAGAAAAAACACAACCCCTTTTAACAATTAAGTTACTGTTTGAAAGTGATAACGGCTTTTGCCTGGTGTTTAAATGATCAAGGGGTCACCAGTTCACCACACTCTTTTTACCTGACTACAAGTCATAGAAGGTTTATGATGTGAACAAGCTATGTATGTATGTTCATTTGTTCGGGATCATAACTCCTAGACTACTCGTCGTTTTTTTGGCAGGTAGTAGATAAATAGCGGACTACCATGCGATGTAACATGCGCGCCTCAACAGTTAACTGTCACTTAGTTAGCCTGTCCTGCAAATGCTACGGGCCTTGTGTCTGACTCAATCCTTAACATTCTCAGTAATTACATCAATATCAGTAAATTAGCAGCCTCTTATTGAACATGTTGGTACAGATATCGCGACAGTGGGTACAGCAGCAGTCGCGTGCGCCGGCCGCGACAGCCGCTGCCGCCGCCAGTCGCGCACGCCACCTCACTGCCACGTACCAGGTCACAACCACCGCTGCACGGAAGACCACAGGGTAAAGCACACGATCATTTTCATGACAGTATTGAGTTGTCAACACTCGGATGGTTTTTAGAATATTGTACAATTCCATATTAGCCGTCTTTAGAATTGCATCTGATTTGATTCCAGCTGTGAGAGACTATGATATAGAAGAACCGTCGCCAGTTCGTTTTGACAGTATTGAGTTGTCAACACTCGGATGGTTTTTAGAATATTGTACAATTCCATATTAGCCGTCTTTAGAATTTCATCTGATTTGATTCCAGCTGTGAGAGACTATGATATAGAAGAACCGTCGCCAGTTCGTTTTGAGAAATACGGACGAGAAACTCGGGATACCTACGATGAAGATGCAGAAGGTAAGTATCGAATAACTTGTCTTCACAAGGCGTAACTTTTTCACTAGGTTCAATAAACTGAAATTCTTTGCAGAGGACTTTCCTAAGATTTCGTTACCACTACAAGATCTGGAGGCAGCGTTACAAGACTTGGAGAGTCACCACATGAAGATATCGTCCAAACCTGAGCTGCGTAGCAAATCTCTGCCGCGACCAGCTAAACCGAAGCCCGAATATGGTCCGAGACGGGACTTTGACGATCATAGACACTTTGACGATGATCCTAAGGACATGTTCGAGATGCATGACCTGCACGACGTGGATTATGAGAACTACAAGGAGAGGCAGGCGCTGGAGAGGGAACGACGGAGAGAGCGAGAAGATCTGTACGCGCATCGAGACCGCGGCTATGATCCGGAAGATGAAGACTTCGAGTTTGATTATCCGAAGGGCAGAAGGTCTAGGCGCGATTTGAGGTATTTTATTTAGCATTGCTGCATTGTTACCTAAATTATATTATGTATACCAGTGTCGGAATGATCAACAGACAATGTCTGATATTGAAGGTAAGTAGATAATTAGCTATTAATGAAAGTCTTTACCAGATCAGACCGCGGCAGGTCAGAGTACGTGGAGCGTGAGGAGCCGTGGGATCGCTCCAATCGGCGCCAACGCCGAGCACGCTCAGCCATCTACGACAACGAGCAACGTTGGGACGAGGAGCGGCCGCTTCCACCCGAGCCAGCGCGCCGCCCGCTCCGCAGACTACACACTGTGGACGACACCAGACACCGCACGCATGTTAGTCAGATCGTCTACGAGCTACGTTATAACTGGCCCCGCTTCCTTATGTACATATCATACAGTTTAGTCTTTTATATTATCTTCGTTCGTTTCCGAATTCTTTCCTTAATCAGGTGAGAACAATGATCCTTTCTAAGTTATGGCACGGAGCAGCCTCTTGTGCATAGAAAACTATATGTAATCACTTGATAACCAATATAAAAAATAGCAGTCGAGCTGACATCAATTTAAAACCTTTAATATAAACTGTTAAAAGTACGCATTTAATGCGGTATGTCATGTAGGTAAAGAAGATGGCTGAATATCATTCTGCGGGATTGACTGACTGAACTTGCGTAGAAGGAACAAACTGTTTTTATTTCTGGTGTTTGTAGACGCCCTCAGTGGAGAGAGATGACTGGAGTGACGAGGTGGTGGCGGTGCCGCGCCGCGGTCGGCCGCCTGCAGGTAACTGTGACGTGACTCGACTGATCATTGTTGTTATTTACAACTAAGTATTTTAACGGGACATTTTGCTTTTAATTACAGCATGGGGCTCCCGAGCGTCAGAAATATACCACCCGCCTTCCGATGTGGTGAATAAAGAAGAGGTGAGTAGCCACAGAACTCAACCAAAATTGTCCCTTTCCGTGTTCATTTGCGGCAGCATCATTCCTGTTTGTAAACACAATCGCTTGGCTCAATAATAAAGAGCTCAACCACAGAATAGTACCTCAACAGTGAATGTTTTAAATAAGAAATGTTGTGTCATATTACTGAACTAGCACTTCGCCCGCGACTTCGTTCAAATGGTACCTACCCGCCAAGAAAAAGGAAGTTTCCGCAAATGAATGATTACGATATTAATAATTTAAGTATTCAGGCCAAGTTTCAAGTTTTTTATACATCAAAGATTTTTTTCAAAAAATTACTAATAGGTAGATTAAAGAATGTTTCGTACAAATAAAATCACCTCTATAAATAAACTCATTTTTTACAAAAACACTTTTTTGTGGAGAAGTTGGAATTAATGTATCCCAAGCACAAACTCAAAATGTAAGTTGGTCGATTAGTACCTACTCGATAACTTGTAGAGCCTATACTTAGCTGTGATAGTTCTCCTTTTATTTTCGGTATAAATACTACATTTCTGAATATTGCTATATAGAAAGAAAGAAAGAAAATACGTTTATTTGCGGTAAACATGATGCAAAAGAAAAAGAAAACAAACACTAAGAAAAAAATAAGAAAAGGTTGGGGGAAACATGCGTCACATCCACGCAAAACGGCTATCGCTCAGCATTATGCTACGACCCTATGCAAGACAGAGCCCCAGCGCTGGTTTTCAGCGACAGCCGGCGCTGACGTAATGACGTCGACCGGTGCGGCACGGGTAAACTACTATTAGGACGCTGTACCAGTACAGCGCACTGTAATAAAAATAAAATAAAAAATTTATGATATTATTATCTAATAGAATATACTATACATAAACTATACATAAAAAAAGATACAATCAAAAGATATATCATGTTCAGGCGACTCATTAATCCTTAAAATACCTGTTTGTTCCTGATATTTTTGTCTAGATAAAACCGGTACCGATCTGGCTGTGCGTGTTCCTGGTGGCCTCCTACATCGTGGCGGGCACCTTCCTTTTCAAGAGCTGGGAGAGCTGGGAGTACCTGGACGCCGCCTACTTCTGCTTCATTACGCTCACCACCATCGGCTTCGGAGATTTTGTACCTGCTCAGGTGAGAGACAACTTTGACGAGGTTAATAAATAATAACTGTCTCTCTCCTGGACCAGTACTATACAACGTATGTTTCACATGTTAGTACTAGGAATAGTTTGGAAAAGAGGCAGAGGTATTCAGTGGAGAAAATGTACTATACCTAGTGTAACGTAGCTAAGAACTACTGTTGTAATGTACCGGCCATCGACATTGCAGACAGGATCCTGCCGATCATTTCTGTAAAAAAATCACCGTGACATGTTAGGTGAAGTGAGCTTGAGGTGAGCTGTCATTCCACCTGATGCTAGAGCTTGACAATATTGACTTCAAGCTCCAGGGAGCTTTTTCAAAATACACCGGCAGAATTCTCGGTAAATATCGTTCAAGATTCAATGTAACAAACTTGTCCTTCCCCAGGGTCAGAATTCGGACGACCGAGCCGCCGCCGTACACTCCATCGCCCTGTGCTCCCTGTACCTGCTGTTCGGCATCGCGCTGCTGGCCATGTCCTTCAACCTGGTGCAGGAGGAGGTGCGCGCCAACGTGGCCGCGCTCGCCACCAAGCTCGGCATCATCAAGCCCAGGGACACGCACCACGACTCTGACACGGACTACTAATCCCGTCATCGTCCTCCTGCCCTTAACAATAATAATGCCAGCCTATATCGTCCCACTGGGCCCAGGCCCAAGCCACGAGCATTGATCACCACGCTTGCTCAAGACGTGTTGGCGATTTCAGCTATAAGTCGAGACTTCCCCACAATGTTTTTCCTACACCGATGTCAGTATGTCCAAGATAAACTCTACCCATGTAGCAATTTATTTGTCTGAGCAGCATGTCTTCTTCTTCGGATCATCTGTGTGATCTCGTCTCAGTAGCCACCGCTTTTGTAGCTATTTCATATTTCACGCAATCTATTCGATGTTTCTTTAGTGTCCCGTTTCCCCACACATGTTCCTCATTACTCCGCCTCTGCCAGTATCTTGGCAAATTGGCAGACCGATTTCTGACTATTTACTGATAAAGCTAACCAGGGACTCCGGACTGCGATAAAGGCGTTTGTAAAACTACTAAGTAGTTAGTTTAAAATATATGAAGTCTGTGTAGCACGGATAAGATGGTGATAGAAAGCTGAGTTTATGTGAATCGGCTGATAGTGTGGTGGAAAGAGCAGCTGAATGAAATCTTCTGCCATGAATAAGAGTAACAGCTGCTTAATTTTGGAGTTTCAATCAATTAACTGTAAATAGGTACTGTCTGGATGTTCGATAGCCTGTAATTATCTCTGTCTGTCTGATAAACATAAATTAATTTTAATTGTAATTAAGTAAGTATAATTATTATAATAGAATTGTTTTCTAGTCTTACATGTGTCGACAGTGACGGTAACAGACTCTGTCTATAATGGTAGGTACTTACCTATTTTTTTATTATAAACTTGTAGTAGATAAAGTTGTTTTGTATTACAAAATAAGTCGCAAATCACAGTACCTACTGTATGAGTTTTATTTTAATTTATGCCACGACCTACTGTCGATAAATAACGTAAAAAATACGACTGCCCAAAAAGGAGTGTTATGTTTTTTTTCTTTCCATTGTTCAAATACAGTGTAGAATTATGTACTGTTGCCGTATACGAATAGAAAAACTTTAAGAACAATATAACGTAACATCACGCCTCAATTCCTTGAAGGGTTAGGCAGAGTGTACTCTAGGTGCCTATTGAACACCCACATTGTGGTTGCCAAGCAATTTATGCTCGTCACAATGCTGGTGAAATGGAGCTAATGGTGAAGTACCTGGAGAACTCCTCAACGATTATCGTCCCAGCATCGGGAAAAGCAATCAAAATCATTTTTTTTTATTTCACATAAACCTACATGGGCACTTATGAAATGTCAGAAGCTAGGTGCACGGTTCCAACTGGTCGTTGCCTATGGAGAAGAGCCGGCAAGAAACTCCATGGTTACTCTTTTAAAAATAATTGGCTTTTACAAGACTTTCAAATTACAGTGTTGGTAGGCATGGGAGGACAATGTAGGCCTTTCAACAAGTAAGTACCAGGTACTTAACAAAAATAGAAGATGTTCAATAAATCTACAGTCCAATAAGCCTACAACGTGTGAGAACGTTGTTCACAAAATAGAAAATAATCTATCTAAAAGACTAATGATAATAAAATTAGAATTCAAATAAAAATAAAAACCTATTTAAACCAATTGACGTGATTGCTATTACAACTGTAACAAATTGAATAATTATAATTATGTCCACAAAAGCCACTAAGAGTTGAAATTAATTGGAGGTATATAATGTCAATAAGTAAGTACTTTGTAAAAGGTGATGAGCAGTTGACATTTCACATTAGGCTATTGTAATTTAGATAAATTACAAACTGACCCACTTAAAAAGCGAGAAATAAAAACTTTTTTATAAAAAAATTACACCCGACTTTCAAAAAAACACTATGTGAAAAAAATAACTTTTTCGGACGTCGTCGGTGACTTTGGTTTTATTGTATTTATGGTTTTTCACCGACTTACAAGTCGGTTGTTTTTTTTTGTAAAAAAGTTCTCGAACATAATTATTATGAAGCAATGGATTAGCAATATCCTTCAAAATGATTCAGATTGTGATTGATGGTGTGTTACGCAATTATGATGCAGCTAAGCTAAGAGTACACACGGCTACACATCAAGCTATACATTTCCAGTATATGCTGATCTCGCATTGAATAGGATTTCCGTACAATGCGAGGTCAGCTTATACTGGAAATGCATAGCTTGATGTGTAGCCGTGTGTACCTAAAGTGTTACTACTGACATACGTGAAAACCTTTAAAAAAAACTGTCTGGTAGGTATTTTATTAAGAAAAAGAAAGTAAGATTCTATTGTATTTACTTATTTATTAAGACAGGCACCACGACATGGATTATTAACAGGGATAGTAACAAAAGGTGAAGTCGAATCTTCACGAGTGACAAACTAAACGGTTTGTATTCGTGGTATCATGGTATGTATCCGGTAAAACGTCTGCAATGAAATAGAAAAATATCGAAAGGCACCGCTACTGAAAACACTCTGAAAGACTGAACGAAAGATCAAAACACTGGTGTGTGACCAAACACGGCGCGCAATGTTGCGACACTTCCAACTCCGGTGCGCGGCGTTGCCGTTCCTCGGACCGGATAGCGGCCGTCCGGCGCGCGGCTGCCGCTCCGCTCCGCCGCCGACAGTATTGTGTAAACTCGCTAGGGGAATATACGCATTTTTGCACAACGTTTACCACAAAATATTCATCCATTTTAATATTCCCGTGACCTTTTCGTACGCAAAATGTATTTTGTGTAGTTTGATGTGATTTTCGTGTGAAATTTCAAGGGAAACCGCCATTTTGAAACCGGATAGGAGCAGTTTGAAGACATCGATAATGTCGGACTCGGATACAAGGTGGGTGACTGTCTGACGCTTGCTCTTACTACGAAACGGAATTATTTGAAGCAATAAATTCAACTTATTATACAAATAGTATATTTAGTAAATAAAAAAATAGACACTAACGTTGTCGTAATGAACTTTGCCTGCACTTAGGACCGCTGGCATTCTATTTTGGTCTTTATGCCGGCGGAGTAAGGTCGCTCGGTGTGCATTTGGCGCGAAACTCGGTTCAATATTCGAGTAACTGGTTCAAGGTCACCGGTGTTTACCCATGTTTGTGTTCTTGTTCTCCGTGAACTTTTGTCACAATAGTCGGAGTTTTTTAGTTATAGATCTACTAAGTACTTAATATATTTTGCAAAAATTTTAAGGCGAAAGCTTCAGGGTAACCCGCGAAATAAAAACGTAAGTAAATTTTAATTTCGCGGGCTACCTTATAGTAGGTACTTATCTACTTATTTAATTTTTAGAGATTTTATTATTTACTAGCTGCGCCCCGCGGTTTCACCCACGTAAGTCTCGATCCCGTGGAAATATCGGGATAAAAACCTACGAGTATGTGATAATCCAGATTATAAACTATCTGTTTGCCAAATTTCATCCAAATCCATTCAGCCGTTTTTACGTGAAAGAGTAACAAACAAACACCCATCCATCCATCCATCCATCCAAAATAATTAGGTCTGAGGTTCGAGGTTGTTCTGTGAGAGGTGGGCCACAGATTTAGCGAACATTTACTTTCTCGTGTTACCTTATCAGTGTTTGATCAATATTTTTGCAAATGGGCAGGAAGATATTGGTAGGGTACCTACCTGAATTGCACACCTATACGTTCCTTTCTTGCGGAGCATTAGAACACTGCTAATCCCTTTTTTCCGAGGTGTCTATTTGTATACTAAACGGAATGTGCTCCAAGAGCTAATTAAGAGGCATATAAATATAGGCTATGTTCTGGGAAGGGCATCCAATCGTTTAACGTTTTTTCTGGGTTGAGTTTTTTGTTAAGTTTCTTTATTTGGCATGCACAATAGAATGACAGACACAAAACATTTAGGCGCCACTACACGGTGCCCTACTTTTATGACCTTACAAAGTTCATTGGCGTTTATACTACCAATGAAGGTAGTAGGTAACATAGCATTGGTTTCGTAGTGGTAGCATTAGTAGTATTTCTATTTACAAAAATGGTTTATTGGTTAGCTAATAAATGGGTGCATTAGTAGCACAAGACTAAATAAGAAGTTATAAATTAATATTATACCTAATGGGTACAATAATATTAATTTACTTACTTAATTGTAATTTTGTATAAGTAATAATTATTACTTTTTGTATAATATTAATAATAAGAATTTATGTGATACAATTATTGGTGTGATAAAATTTTATTATACGTGGGCGTCGTAGGCAGATCGAAAAAAAAAGCATTACTTACAGTAAAGCAGTAGTCGTCAGTGTTGCCATTAGTCATCTAAAATACTATCATGGGAGTATTTACTACTCTTTTAGATAAGTAATATATTAGTTAGTAATACAATCGAAGTTGTAAACCATTTTTAGTTACCTATTTCTAACATTTTTATTATG
Source organism: Lithophane socia (assembly GCA_947522985.1). Lineage (NCBI taxonomy): Eukaryota > Metazoa > Arthropoda > Insecta > Lepidoptera > Noctuidae > Lithophane > Lithophane socia. The sequence goes on along the minus strand of OX383262.1, from coordinate 16,700,954 downwards.
AGACTTCGTCTGCGTTCCAGGATGAAAAGTAGCCTAAGTCCGTCTCCAGGTCATGGTCTGCATCCAAATCCATTCAGCCGTTTTAGCGTGAAAGCGTCATACTGGAGCTACAGTTAAGTTACGAGAAACGCCTTTAATTATCGCGATGATGGACGTTAACCGTAGGTGTAGCCACAACTTATCGCGAGAATTTGACAACGGCATTCACATTGGCGTTTGACGATAGGCGATAAGTCGGCTAGGGTGCCCGGGTGGCAGCAAATGAGCATTGACGTTGACCATTCAAGTGTGGCCAGTGGCCACTCAATTTTTGGCTATAAAAAATAAAAATAAACTCACTTTCGAATTTATAATATCAGTTAGGATGTTGATCACCGTTGTGTTTATCCAATTATTATATAAGGTGTATCTATTCATACACGAAATATTTTAAGAGGTCATTGTACTCATCATTATTAATAAATTTAACAACGGGACCAAAACTGAAATCGCAAAAAAAATATCAGCTTTCCCTACATTTATGTCCACTTATCTAGTCAAAATGTAGGGAACAGCTGTTTTTTTTAGTTAGTAAATTCAAAAAAGTCTCTCAGATAAAGTTGGTCGTTATTTTATAAGTAAATATTATTCTTTCTTTCTTCAGCTTGTCCGTCCAGCATTTCTCGAAGAAGATGATCGCGACGCGCGAGCTGATCCGGCTGGTACGCCAGAAGCAGTGTCTGTGGGACCGCTGCCACCCATCCTACCGTGACAAGGTCGGCAAGGACAAGTCCTGGCACGAGATCTACCTCGAATTCGAGCCCTCCTACGATACGCTCGATGACCACAAGAAGAATCTTATAGGTGAGGCGATGCCTTATCTATAAGTAGACTTAAGTAATGTGTATGTTCCTCGGGTCGTTGTTAGTTTGAGTTCAGAGCTACACCCTATCAAGTAAGATTTAGGGGTTAAAACGATATTTGACGTAGACAGTAACAAGGAGCTCCCTTACTGGGAGCAAACGCCTGTAATGTAACGCCTATATGTGAACTTACAAGAAAATATAATTTATCGTTAAACGAGTCATTGCCAGTGAGTCATCACGAGCTTACCGCAGCTAGGCAGCTAGTAATTAATATCAATAATTACAACAACACCATTAGTAATGTGCATTGTTCAAACAATAATTCGCGTTGCGAGAACGAAGAGGAAATCAAACATTAGGTACCTACTAACGTGATTTATTTTTCATAATTTGCAGGTAATATAATCACTAGAAAATGGTACAATGTTAGAGACTCATACGTGAAGTCACGGAAACCTGGAGTGCGAAGACCATACGTATACGCTGAAGAGCTATCGTTCCTGGATCCTATCTACCTAGGGGGAAGCGACAGGAAGAGCATCATCGACAAGAGCTTCATCGAAGAGCGGATGGACAACGACGACGAAGGAGACAACGACAATTCACATAATTGGCTACAAGAAGTGTTTGTTGATATCGATGAAGGCACAGACACGCAGGCGGCGGGGTGTCCAGCCAAACGACCAAAACTCGAATACGGTAACAGTAAAGACGAAAGCGAAGAAAACATCATCACAGTGCTCGCCAACCTCATACAGAAAGAAGAAGACGAGGACAGATCGTTCTTCAAGTCCATCACACCGTCCGTCAAGAAGCTCTCCGAATCCTCCAAGTTTGAGTTCAGGATACAAGTCATGAAGCTCATCAACAGTTTGAAGATTAGAGATCGACAAGTAATGAAACTTAAAAGAGAAAGGACTTCCAATGTGGACTCTGATAGCGAGTGATTGATTGTTATGCCTAGTAGTACTTATTAAATATTTTTAAGGAACACGGGTCCTTTTTATTTCGTTCCTCTTTAGCACCTACTGTCATATTAGAAGCATGAAAACTGAGTACTTAATTAAGTGAGCAGAAGGACATCGCTGATTACAAGAAACATAACAAAGTTATCGGAGCGGAATAATATTTTACGTTGTCAAATGAATTGGTTAACATCTTATCGCACGTGTATCTTATAAAGGATTATTAAAATACTTTGTATACCTTCTCAAGATATTTTAACACTTATTGTAAAGCTATATGTTCCGAAATAGCGTGCAGTTTTTCAAAAAGGTAGCAATTGGATTATCATTTTCATTGTTTTTCTTAATAAAATCAGCGATAAAAAATCAAGTAATAAAAACTAAAACCCAACTACGACTTAAAAGGTATAAACAAGACACACAGACAAATTAAAAATCCGGAGTCACACGTGTTAGGGCATAAATCGAACAGATTACGTGTGACTCCGGATTTTTAATTTGTCTGTCTGTAGTGTCTTGTTTATACCTTTTAAGTCGTAGTTGGGTTTTAGTTTTTATTACTTGATTTTTTTTTAAATTCTTTTGGGGTTATAATATATATATTTTTGAAATGTGCTCATTAAGCCCTTTCATTTGATACCCAACATGGTACGAATAAACCATTTTTTTTTTTAAGTTTCTCACTTTATGTCCTCTAGAGGGCGCTATTTTTAATTTAATGTGACTTCACATAGCCTATAACCAGCGGACAATCACGACGCTTCGAACGATACCAAATTGTGATAAGTGGTTTGGAAGATAGGAGGGAACAGATGAACATACATACGTACATACATACATACCGGTCAAAATCATAACCCTCCTTTTTTTTTCGCCGTAGTCGGGCAAAAATATTTTCAACACACTTGCTCGTAAAGTGGCTCTTATTGAACCGCTTTTAGGTTCATAATGCAGTATATTATGGAAGCGTGCTTTTTACTTTCCATTACCGCACTAGTGCGGTAATGTGCGCCACAGATAAGTATTTACTAGTCGGAGTAATGACAAGGCAGTATGGAATTAGTAAGTTAGTACTTACTAATTCCATACTGCCATGATAGTTCATAGCAGCATGGAATTTGTATCCAATAGAAATTAGTTTTGGTGAAGCTTTTTACCAAAGACAAGCGCTCAAAAGCAAGTTTTTATAAAAAAAAGAACTATGAGCAAACCATTGGCGATTAGTTATGGTAAAAAATAATTCCATGCATACCCATGGGTTTTTTACCATAACTAAACGTCAGTGGGATACTTACTATACATTAATTAGTATGAACTATCCTACTAATAAATGAGCATTCTCCATTTACACCCGAGCAGAGACTTGCGCTTTTTTCCGGTAAGACCGCGGGTGGCACGCGCGCAGGCCACTTGACCCGCCTAGACTAATCGCGCTGGCCTGCCCGTGTGCCACCGCGTTCGTGCGGAATAAAACTCTATGTGTACTATTAAATAAGGGTGTATATCGTCTGAGGCAATTTCACTCTATATTGTTCACTACCCTAACCCCATTTGCGTATTATGTATTATTAACATTATTATATTTTTATACTTATAGGTTGTTCAGCGGTACCAGTGCCTTTATTTACACCCGCGCGCGCATCGCTAGCGGAAAAAATAAAACCAGCCGCCAAATATTAATAAATTATAATAAATATTTGTTAACATTTTTGTAATCATTATTAAAAATGTCGATTCCACTTAGGGGAGAAGAGCGTAAATAATAATAAATAGATTTGACTCCGCCATGGTACGTTTAGTGATAATATTTTTTTATCAAATCATTTTTTTTTATAGGCTGTCTAACTGTTTTGCTAGAGCCTTTATTTACACGTATGGAAAAACAAAACCAGCCAGCGGCCAGCGCGCCATTTTCCACAAATATTTACTATCGTTTTCGTTGTGTGGTTTATTTTACCTATCAAAAATACAAAATCTAAAGTATTGCCACCAACCGACATAGAAGTTTTTAAAAGAAACTCCGAATAGTCAGCCTGTACCTGGCAACAAAGATCAGTTCAAAATAAATCTATCATCTATAGTTAGGTACGTTATTGTAGCATAAGTTCTTACCTACAACAAGTCTGTTTTTTTCCTCGCAAGTGTGTTGAAAAACGTCGTATGAAACGCGTGTGCATTGATTATTACACTCTCGGCTACCTTATCGAAAATACCGCCTCGACTGTAATATCCAAAAGAGCACACTCGTATCACAATGTACTATTGCATGATGTTTAATCTATACATAATTATTATCTATCTATAATAAAGTCACTTTTCGTCTCTTTGTGTGACCGCAAGTTTTTCTAAACTTCGCAACGGATTTTGATGTAGCTTTCACGATCATTTAGAGAATTTCATCATCTGCCTAGCCTTTTTCCAACTATGTTGGGGTCGGCTTCCAGTCTAACCTGATGCAGCTGAATACCAGTATTTTACATGGAGCGACATCATTTAGAGAATTATTCCGGAATATTTATAACTATAATACATTCAAATTAAATGAATAAATAATAAAGAAATCGATATGTTTTGTCAAGTGGTAAAAACCGTGTGAAGCAGGAGCGAGTCGCTTGTCTAATATAATGATAACCCGAGTCGACGCGGAGCCTAGATGTTGGCAATACCCTCATTATTCAGCCGGTAGCGCGGGGTCGCGTACCACTCCACACGTTCGGACCAAAGGATCCGGGCCGAAGGACCAGTCATTATGACGACCGAGGAGAAAGGACAAGCGCAAGGGCCGTCCAAGAGCGTGGACCTAGACACCATCCTGGTGGAGGAGGTGGGTCAGTTCGGCAAGTACCAGATCGTCACTTTGCTGCTCGCCGCCTTTCCTGTCATATTCTCTGCATTTGCCTCCGGAGAGTATATTTTCACAACCGCTAGGATAAATACAAGGTAAGAACTTAGAATCATACATAATCTTAATTAATTTCACGTTTTGCTGTCTGATTGGCCGACAGGAGGGATACTAAGCAGTGTGTTGATACTGTCTGAAACGAACATGCTGTGATTGATCGTGTGGTGGGTGTGGTGTGGGCATTCGACATGACCTTCGTTTTGTCAATGTTAATTTTAAGGACCACGTTTTCGGAAGCTCTACTGAGGTCATCGAGTATTGTACTGAGGTCCTTCATAGTCTCAGCCATGACCACTATATCGTCGGCAAACCGAAGGTGAGTGATGTACTAACCATTGATGTTAATGCCCTTTCCAGTCCAGAACCTTCAAGACATTCTTCAGTGCAGTGGTGTACAGTTTCGGAGAGATAACGTCTCCCTGTCTCACCCCTCGCTGCAGAAGGATAGGTGTCGAGGTCTGGTCCTGGAGTCGGACTGATATATTAGCGTTTTCATACAAACACTTCAGCACCTCGATGTACCAATAGTCAATCTGGCACCGTTGGAGAGACTGCAGTACAGTCCAAATCTCAATCGAATCGAAGGCTTTCTCGTTGTCCACAACCTGCCTCAGCGTATGTAAGTGGTCTACGATGCTGAAGAGTTTGATTGTTTTTAGGGGTCCGTACCGCAAACGGAACCCTTATAGGATCACTTTGTTGTCCGTCTGTCTGTCTGTCAGTCTAGCAAGACCCTTTTTCTCAGGAACGCGTGGAGGTATCAAGTTGAAATTAATTAATATCAAATACGTAGGTCTACGGTCCCTTGGAGCTCTAAAAAAATCAAGCTTCTAAGCTAAGTCGACGCAAACGGTCATTTATGCGACATCTTTTGATACTTGCAATTAAATCAAAGCCTACTTCCCGTTGACCTAGAATTACAAGGTCTCACAGTCACAGTCACAGACAGCACACAGGAAAGGAAAAAGCCCGAGAATCTTCAGTTTGATAGTTTTATCACTTATAAAAATATATTTTTTATTTCAGTTGGAGAACATAATTATTATTATAGATATTATAAGTCTTTAAGTTAAATAAATTGAATAACATCACTACAATGTTAAGTTTGTTTTGGGATACATTCATGATACGAACTACGGAACCCTTGATTGTGCGTAGTCCGACACGCGCTTGGAAGGTTTTTGTGTTGTTTCATCGCGCAGATCTTAGGAACTACTACCAGTCGGATTTGAAAAATTCTTTTTGCATTTGATATCACGATTCTCGAGGAAAGTTATAGGCTGTTTAACATCATACTACGACCCTTAGGAGCCGAGCAAAAAGAAAGAACGCTACGCGAAACGAAGTAGGTAATAGCGCGGGCGGGCGATGCGATGCAACGTGGTGGGGAGTCGAGGGAGTTTTATATAACTGTTATTTTAATATATTGTGTATCTTATAATTTCCACGCGAACGAAGTCGCGGGCTATTATAGTTTGGCTAGTAGAGTTAAATCGTTCCTAAAAGTACTACATATAGAAAATATCACTATGGTCCTAATAATAATATAGCACCTAGATGCATAGTATAGCGAACGTAATAAGTTTAACGCGCGACGGGAGCTTTCCCGGCGCTTCCGGTTTCCGGCGCAATCGACCTCCGGTCGCCGTTTTCGGTGATTCCGCTGTAGCTACTAGCTAGCTGTTCGGAACTGTGTACCATGTACCTTATCCTACATGATACTAACATTGCTTAAGTCCAAATTATGTAAGTTCATATTTAATTCTGTTGATGTAAGTACTGAAGTAGGTATTGTTGATCCTTGGCATACCACGCGGAGGTTTTGATTCGTGTAGAGTTTTTCAGGTTAATAATTTATGGACAATCCTAACAATATTATAAATGCGAAAGTTGTTTTTTTGTTACGCTTTCACGCTAAAACGTCTGAACGGATTTGCATGGGTAGACCATGACCTGGACATAGGATACTTTATAAGCAGCGGTGTACTGATGCCAAGTGGCGACCGATCGACGAATACGATTGTAACGGGTCCAGGGAATCTTGTAACTTTATACTTTTTTAATTGAATAATTAGTCTGTGCTTGCCTAAAGTATTTTAGAACCCTCACCCCCACGCATGCGCGTGTACAAGTATACAGTACACTCACACTTTTCTTAAATAAAAACCTGATTTCTTAACTCGTGGTCATCTCCAGGTGCCTGGTCCCAGAATGCGATGGCCCCAACCCGGAGTTTGCCCCGTCCTGGGTGCTGAACGCCATCCCGGCCAGCGGCAGCTCCTTCGAAGCCTGTGAGCGCTTCGTCAACGTCAGCACTCCAGCGGTGGTGACCGAGGGCTCCTGCCCCGCCACGCTGTTTGACTCCTCCAGGACACAGACCTGTGACGACTATGTTTACGAGAATCAACTCAGCGTGGTTTATGACGTAAGTTTGTAATGTCGCATTATGAGGGAATGTCTCTTCTCTAGGCAGCACGACGCAGTATGGGGCATGACAAAGGATTTTCATAAGCGGAAATGATTTTGAATCTTATTTTCATTATGCTTAACACTCTTATTTCGTTGCCGGGCGATGCTTTGCCATGCCATGCCGCGACGTGCTCTGCTGTTGTTACTAAACCTTATAATATACGTACTTACTTAAAGTATTGAGAGATCATTATGTTAATTAACTAAAACACTCCTACTTTGATATTATCATACCTACTGACATGATAATAGCGATAGCCTTTCTGTGGGCAAGGTAGATAGGTAAGAATAATCTGTTGTCTAATCTAGGTAACCTTTGTTTAATCATTATTAGATATGAGAATTCTTTGATTATGTTTGTTAATGATAAGCGATATCTAACGGGAAGCAATATGTGCTCTAATAATGGGTGAAGATGTGTTCTATGATGTGACCTATGTTCTTACCTGCTTACACTAAAACAGGATTGCATGATGAAAGGATTCAAAGGTTTAAAATCCGGAGTCACACGTATCAATTTGATTTAAGTTTATGCCCTAACACGTGTGACTCGGGATTTTTAATTTGTCTGTCTCTAATATATTGTTTATACCTTTTTAGTTGAGTTTTTGTTGTAGTTGGGTTTTAGTTTTATATAACTTTTGAGCATCAATCAAGTTGTAAAAAGCTTTGTTTTGGGAATGCCGATGTGCGTAATTTATAATTTAAATGAGCTAATTACCTCCTGATAGGAGCCTGATAACGACGAGGAATTAAGTGTGTTATCGTAATCCGTCCGTCAAAGCATCTAATCGTTGAAATAATCAGTCATTATTTATTATTTCGAAGCTGCTATCTATGATGCTCTCTTATGGTATGCCTAGCGCATGCTAATGAATCTTATGGCCTTGTTTTATGCACATTCTAACGCCAGCCGAGCTGTAGGTATTTATCTTTTCAGCACAGTATGCGGTATGCGGCATAAGCTTTTCTTATAGCTCGTTCCGACATGGTAATTAAAAAATAGGTAGCTCGTTGAAGTTTTTTGAGCCTTAGCCTTCAAAATGATTCAGATTGTGATTGAAGTGGCTTGAGGGATACGTAATGTTATGGCGAAATGTGGTGTATCCTTTTGGGGAAATGCAGTTAGTTGTACTGCAGTCATTTTATTCTCGGTACCTACGAGTACATCGTCTTCACAAATACTTAAATTAATGTTTACAAGATAAGGAGGCTTTACAAGGTAATTAAGGAGTTTCTTATCCATTCTTCTCAATACGAAACTATCTTTTGGAAGGGGCAATATCGAATCGATTTCTATTTTCTTGTAAATTGTGACTTTCAAAGTACTAAGTGCCTAACTGAAATAGGTACAGTTAACTAAATGATTTGACTTTGTTGTTAAGTGACTACCAAGATGGTAGGGCTGATGTATGATGTATTTTTCGTTCCAGTTCGACATGGCGTGTGACGAGTGGCGGCGCTCGCAGATCGGCTCCATCCGCACGATCGGCACGCTGCTGGTGCTGCCCATAACCGGCTACATCTCGGACCGCTGGGGCCGCCGGGTCGCGCTCACCATCAACGCCTTCAACACCGGCTGGATTGGCCTCGTGCGCTCATTCGTCAACTCCTACGAGTGGTTCCTGACTCTCGAGGTGCTGGAGTCTTCGGTCGGCGCAGGGGCTTACTCGTCTTGCTACATTTTAGGTAAGGATTTGTTGGGTTTATAAGTCACCTAAATCCTGATCAAGCAAGACAATAGAAGTAAAAATCATTTATTTCCATGTACCTAAGTATACAGCAGATACGGTGGAATTTTCCTAGATAATTCCAATACATTTTTCCTCAGGTTAAAACCTCAAAATGACTTTACCTAACCTTACTTTACCGTATGCCGCCTGCTGCAACCTTTGTGTTCATATCACGCACTTGCACATGTACACATTGTTCTGCGTATTTGTCAGGCGCGTAACAAATAAATTGCCTATGGAAAATGCACCTCACATTTTTATAGTATAAAAGGACGAACAGCGTGGTCCGCATACATTTCTGTCCCAAAAATTATTATTAATTATATTCGACTAATCTTAAACAGGGTGAAATTGAATTCATGGGCATCCTCCATCCAGGGGTCATTGTTATGCACAACTTTCAGTATGGGACCAACACTGAAATCGCGGAAAAAAACATCAGCTGTTCCCTACATTTTGACGAGCTATGCGAACATATAATAAATGCAGGGAATGTTGGTAAAAATTTGGTAAAAAGTCAATTTTATTAAGCAAAATATATAAAAAATTGGTACAATTTCAATTTTATTATTATGTTTTTCTTTCTCAAAAACAAGGGGTTTGCTCAGTGTGAAATTTTGCGAAAACGTTGTACATGAAGACATCTACTTATACTTACCCAAAAAGTTTGAAGCTTCACACGCGCGTGTGATATAGTGCCGTGGAGCCCAAATGATCAATAAACGAATGTTGATTGATCATTTCACAAGGAACTATTTCATGTTGGCATACACTAATCGATCATGTTTAATTACAGTAACGGAGCTGGTAGGTCCCAAGTACCGTGTGATCGCGGGTGCCACCATCTCCACCCTGTTCGCTCTGGGGCAGGTGATCCTCGGGTTCATCGCGTGGGGCGTGCCGGCCTGGCGCCCCCTCACCCAGGTCCTGTATGCGCCGCAGATCCTCGTCGTCAGCTACTTCTGGATCCTCTCAGAATCCGTCCGCTGGCTCATGAGTAAGGGCCGCTATGAAGAGTCAGAACAGATTCTTAAGAAAGTCGCCAAAGCTAATAAAACGGTACTTTCGGATAAGAGTTTGGAAGCTTTACGTGCTACAGATGAAGCAGAGAAGAACACTGTGAAGCCAAAAGAGCCCTGGCTGGCTGTGCTTGTGTTCAGATCTCGCGTGATTCTGTCTCGTTGTCTGGTGTCGCCTATCTGGTGGATCACCAACACGCTGGTGTACTACGGCATGAACATCAACTCGGTCAACATGACCGGCAATGGGTACCTGAACTACGTGGCGGTGGCTGCCATCGAGATCCCGGGCTACTGGACGGCCATCCTGCTGCTGGACCGCATCGGCCGCAAGCCTGTGCTCATCTGCGCGTACTGGCTGTGCGCTGCCTGCCAGTTCGCGTTCGCTTTTATGCCCGACGGTAATTATTATAATAATTTTTACCCATCCCCGTAGGCTGGTTGCCCGGCTGATGGCTTGCCCCCAGTCACATGGGACTTAAACATAAATGCAAAAAAGTGGGTTCAGTTTATTATAAGTACGCCTTCGGAGAAAACAGCCTAGGCGTGATGTTAAAACTGTTGTTTCAGGTAACGACGGCGTGCGGCTGTTCCTGTATCTGTTCGGCAAGTACTGCATCGCCATCGTGATGACGTCAGTGTACGTGTACACGGCCGAGCTGTACCCCACCAAGTACCGCCACAACCTGTTCGCGTTCTCCTCCATGGTGGGCCGCCTCGGCTCCATCACGGCGCCGCTCACGCCCGCGCTCGTAAGATTATCATATTTGTTCACTCACTTTTGCTCGCGGCTTCACTCTCATCGAGGTCAAAAACCCGTTCAACGGTTAAGGCGCCACCACCACGAGCGAGAGAATGGCGACGGATCTGCGCTTCTACGTCGGGTAATCTCCACGAACGAGCGATTATTCCGAAAGCGTATCGTCGCGCCTCGTAACGGAATCGCCGCGTTACCGCGTTAAGACAAACGCTTGGCTATCGCTGCATGCCGCTGCTTCCGTTCCCGCAGCCTAAGAAATAATTTTTGAAAACTCATCCTCTAAAGGGGTTAAACAGGGGATGAAAGATATGGCAAATTATAATTTTTGCCGATAGGAAATCCCATCGGCTTGTACACACGGCTACACTTAAAGGTATACATTTCCAGTTTATGCTTATCTCACATTGTATAGGATTTCCTTACAACGCGAGGTCAGCTTATACTGGAAATGTATAGCTTGATGTGTATAAGCCGTGTGTACTTACCATATTATACCTAACACCACACTGTATAAGCAAGGCATCGTGACTTACTGACGATCATCTGATTATGTTCCCAGGCTCAGGAAGTATGGGAGCCATTCCCGTCGGTGCTGTTCGGCAGCTTCGCGTGTCTGTCGGGGCTGCTAATCTTCACCACACCGGAGACGCTGGGCACCAAGCTGCCCGACACCTTCGAGGATGCTGAGCAGCTTGGAAAGACCAAACCTACGTGATCTCGATAACTTGTACTCACCTACTCATTATAATTCGTAAGACTTCTTGTAAATAAATTGTTTTTTTTTATCATGTGTATGTTTTTTATTTAATGAGTTCGTGGCTAAGTGATAACAGTTGCATGGGTCGATCTATCAGGTTAAGCTACGCTACGCTTGCCGGGGTTGGTCCGTGGATGGGTGAAAGCACGTTAAGCCGTTGGTCCCGGCTGTGATTCATGGATCTTTGATGTTACGGGTCGTCAGAAGCCCGAAAGTCTGACAACCAGTCTTACCAAGGGGTATACCCAGTTACTGGGTTGTGGAGGTCAGATAGGCAGTCGCTCCGTGTAAATTAAAATACTCGTATTCAGCTGCATCAGGTTTGAATGGAAGCCGACCCCAACATCGTTGGTAAAGGTTAGGCAGATTGATTTTCTTTTTTATTGTAAGTACAGAAACTAGCGGTAACTAGGACACTCAGTGGTTTTCGAGTTATAGGCGCAATAATGGACGAACAGAGGCGACGGCCTGTCATAGGGAAGGATTTCGATTGTTTTAGTTCTAAAACCTTTTTGTATTTATCCCATGGAATTAGTATGTATTATAATACAATCTATACCTATTTTAGGAGTATTCTACACTTGCTAGTGAAAACACGATATATTATCTATTATGTGGAAAAAACAAAAAAAACTGCGCCAAAATTTGACAGAATATGTCACAAACGTGCAGACGGAATAACATTTATAATGAAAATAGACTGGAGTTAATTATTAAGGTTGTGATAAAAGTATATAAGTAATAAAAAGTAATACCTACGCAAACAGCACCGATATTATTATAACTTATCCGCTTGACGCACACTCTGTCCCCTCTTGTCTTGTGTCTGTACCCTGTTAAAGCCTTACCTAATATGTAACGGTAGTTAATTATAGATTGTACACTATAAAGGTCATCATCAGATCATCATCGCCTCGGAAAAATCCACCCGCTTGTCGCCAACGCGCTGTCAGCAAGACGCTGCTGGCACGCCACCAAGGAACATATACTCACCTACGGCGAGCACGCCACCGGTGAGATGAAAGCTTGTTGTTCACGCGCTGCTTACTAGTTGGTAGCCCGCCGTTCATGTGCCAACGGCTAGTTGTAAGGTTACAGGCCGGTTTGCGAACACTAAGCCCCCAGTACACGTTGGGCGAGCTTTTTTTTTTTATCTAGGGCATCTCGAATTCGATTTCTGAAATCCTTACTTCTTAACCGGTCTTTCCTGAGGGCCTCCAGCCAGGGGCACTATCTATTCTAAATTAAAACTAAGTGAGCGATCGCTAAGGGCACCCCCTGTGGGGTACGAACCTCGGCTTAGGGCGTCACTGACGGGAGAACAGCAAGACGGGACAGGCTGGATCAAAATATCAGATACAAAATATCAGTTTCTTCGCCGGGGAGCGTGCTGCTGTCGGCGTGAAGTGAGACGGCTCGCGGGCTGTTTATTGTCATCGTAAAATTAACTTGATTTTAAACCAAATGCATTAAGCATTTGGTTTAAAATCATAACATGAATTACAAGTTATTTGCTGTGTGGGAGCGGTGCTTTTATAATGACCTTATATAACCGGGATGGCAGGTAAAAACACAGGCTATATGTACCAGTTCGCCGACACAAGACCAAACGAAACGGTTTATAAAACAAATCATAATGATGCTACGACATTGGTGATTGTTTGAGGTGCACGCGGAAGTGATTGGCGCGCTTTGGTCCGGGGAGCAGCATGTCACAGCCAGAGAGGAACCCCATACCTGAACAAACTAGCTCCAAGTTAACCGAAACAGTTGAAGAGCCCCCCCCCAAAGTACCAATAACAGTTACAACGGGCCACCCTAAAGTGCCTGAAACATTGCCCAAAGTAGAACTGGATACTATTCTCATTAACGAGATTGGCGACTTCGGGAAGTACCAGTTGCAATCTTTAATAGTAGTCATCATATTAGTGATCTTCATCGCCTTGGCGAACGTGAATTATGTCTTCACCACAGCGCTAATACCTACCAGGTAAACCGAAATATACCGAGGTTATTATTAAAATACCATCTACCTCGTAGGCAACATCTCCACATAAATTGGATTGTTCTTTTTAGATGTCTGATCCCGGAGTGTGAGAGTGAACCGGCGGTGTTCGCTCCGGCCTGGGTGATGAACGCGATCCCGCCGGGCCGCAAGGGCTCGTTCGACTATTGCCAGCGCTACGGGCGCGCGGCTCCGACACTGCTCGAGTCCGGGGTCTGCCCGCCATCACTCTTTGACCGCAGCAAGCGCCTGTCCTGCGACACTTACGTGCACGAGAACAAACTATCCGTCGTCTACGATGTGAGTCCACGAAACGCTCCCGTCGTTTTAGATATTCGGGGATATTTTGTTGGGGACATCATTCATTTTATGCGCAATCTTTTGTCTGCATGTGTAAGTTCGGGCTGGAATGTCAGGAGTGGCGACGGACATTTATAGGTATGATGCGCAAGGTCGGCACGCTGACGGCGTTGCCGATCACCAGCTACATGTCGGACCAGTTCGGGCGCCGGATAGCCATCACCTTCAACGCGTTCAACACGGCGTGGATCGGCCTCAATCGGTACTGGATTGACAGTTACAACAGCTTCGCGATATTAGAGTTTATTGAGGCCACTTTCGGGTCCGGCGTGTTCTCTTGTGTTTATATATTGAGTGAGTAAAATGTTTCGAAATATCTAAGTAGAAATATTATTAATTAGATAGGTAGGCACACATGCTGGCCTTTTGTGCTGAAAAAGGATACTTCAGACACTACAGTATAAGGTTGTTAAGAAGGCATATCGTAGCTCAGCTAGTATTAGACAGAAACTGTCACGCTTGGCCACGAGTCGACACTTTTTTTTTTTTCATCAAGAAAAAAAAAAGTGTCCTTTCTCACGAAGTTAATTTATTTAGAGGCGAATCGATTTATGAATGAAAGAATATAACCAGTGTTGCCAGATGTGGCGCGCTCCAAGTTGCCAAATTTTTTAAGCCCGAGTAGCCTAATGTCGCTCAATATTTTTTTTGTAAAGTAGTCTGTCTAAGTTCGCCGAATTTTAAGTCTGATAGGAACCACACTTTTTTTCACGGGTAATAAAATACATAGTTATGTTTAATTAAAACCTCTTTGTAATAATACGCATATTGCAAGCTAATGTATTTTGATTGTTGAGCTGCTTCTAATCCATTGTTTATATTGCTACAGTGGTGGAGTTGCTTGGCCCTAAGTACCGCGTAGCCGCTGGAGCAGCTATAAACACTGCCTTTGCGGTGGGGCAGATGATATTGGGGATGATCGCGTGGTGCGTGCCTGACTGGAGGAGCCTGACGCTCGCACTTTACATTCCGCAGTTCACTTCAATCTTCAGCTATTGGTTCATCAGCGAGTCTGTGCGGTGGCTAATGAGCAAGGGACGCTTCGAAGAATCCGAAGCTCTGCTTAAAAAGATGGCGAGAGTGAACGGGCGGTCGGTATCAGACTCATCACTGGTGGGCCTTCGTCGCACCGCGCAGGAGCAGCTGGCGCGAGAGGCGCGCGACTCGGCGCGACACGGTGACGAGGCTGGTCTGTTCGCGCAGGTGTGGCGCCACAAGCGGGTGCTGCTCCGCGTGCTCGTCTCGCCAGTCTGGTGGATAACTGCCACCTTCATCTACCACGGACTAGCTATCAACGCTGTCAACATGTCTGGCAATAAATACTTTAACTTCATAGCTGTGGCAGCTGTTGAAATCCCCGGCTTTTGGTTCGCATATATGCTGTTGGACAGGATTGGCCGAAAGCTAGTACTCACGGGAGGCTTTTGGGTATGCGCCGCATGTCAGATAGCATACGTATTCATGCCGCAGGGTTAGTATTGCCACTTTTAATTAAGCGATTAAGCATTTAAGCTTAAGTTATGACTTGCACTTTGTCGAGTTTTTGGTCATATCGACGTTATTTGTGCAGGCTTGTTCGCGGTGGCGCTGGCGATGTACCTGGTGGCAAAGTGCGCGATAGCGATGGTGATGACGTCAGTGTACGTGTACACGGCGGAGCTGTACCCCACCAACAACCGACACAAGCTGCTGGCGGTCTCCTCCATGTGCGGCAGGCTCGGCTCCATAACTGCTCCTCTCACTCCTGCGTTTGTAAGGCTCAACCAATGTAGTGTGTAACATTATGGAGTACTATTTCATAGACATTATCTATAATGTTAATGTAAATAAGGCTCTAAAGTCATCTCAAGCACTTCTGTTGAACAACTAGGTAAATAGCGTACTAAGTGGTTAACCCCTGGCGAGTTACTGCAGGGTTCAGAGTTTGGTCTTTTGCTTTTAACATTGCATATGGCCATATTTTAAACGAACATTGTATAATAACTGGCTACACCTCGCGGTTTCACCCGCATATGTTTTGATTCCGTTGGAATATCGAGATAAAAAGTATCCTATGTGTTAATCCAGGTTATAAACTATGTGTTTGCCAAATTTCATACAAATCCATTCAGCCGTTTATGCGTGATTGAGTAACAAACATCCAAACACACAAACTTTCACATTTATAATAAAACTAGCTGCGCCCCGCGGTTTCACCCGCGTAAGTCTCGATCCCGTGGGAATATCGGGATAAAAAGTATCCTATGTGTTAATCCAGGTTATAAGCTATCTGTTTGCCAAATTTCATCCAAATCCATTCAGCCATTTTTGCCTGATTGAGTAACAAACATCCAAACACACAAACTTTCACATTTATAATATTAGTAGGAAATATCGGGATAAAAAGTATCCTATGTGTTAATCCAGGTTATAAGCTATCTGTTTGCCAAATTTCATCCAAATCCATTCAGCCGTTTTTGCCTGATTGAGTAACAAACATCCAAACACACAAACTTTCACATTTATAATATTAGTAGGATACACACAGGACACATAGGATTACATTATCAAATAATTAAGACTCATAGATTTGTGATCCTAGATAATTATGTTATAGTGTATACCCACCTTAGGCAGATACTGGTGCTATTCATTGATGAGAATATCAAAATCAAGAATTGTACAATACATTGACAGAATAAAACAATATTATTTCAAGATACTGTTTGACGGCAGTGCTTGCGTCCTGGTTCAGTGTCGAAGTGGTCGACCGAGCTGTGCTCGGTTGACAATTTATAGAGAAAACGAAATTTCCCAGAAATGAGACCTAGCTAAATCGATTTTTCTCGTCCCCGTAAACTCCTTTATTGCCCAACTCATCGAAATCGTTAGAGACGTTTTCGAGAGCGTGATAACAAATACAATATACCTAAATACAAATATTGCTCATTTAATGTAATATTTGTGCATGTGTGTTATTGTTATTTAATGTTATGCATTTTTTATAAGTAATTTTGGCAGCTTAACACATGATTTGAATTAAACAAAGCATTTACACCTAATGTCTCCCAACATAATAATATTCACATTCCGCGGTTGCAGGCTGCGCAATGGTTTCCAGATCTGCCGTTCGTACTGTTCGGCGCCATGTCGCTGCTGGCAGGCGCGCTGATCTTCCTCACGCCGGAGACGCTGGGCACCGCGCTACCGGACACCTTCCAGCAGGCAGATGAACTCGGCCTCAAAGATAAAAGATGAGCAGACCTGAGCAGACATCGATCAGTTGACGTTATAGCTATTTGCTCTTTTGTGGGATAAAACAGATCAATTTACGTCTTGTATCGACTTTGAACCGTCAAAATTTTCCGACTTTCGATTTGTGAAAAATTGCATTGATTGGACTGCTTCGATATTTATTCGAAATCAGAAAAACATTATGATTCTACTTTATAAATTATGTAAATACCACACGTTTCCTTTTTAATTAATAACTAAATGTGTAGTTTATGATAGCACTTATGTTATGTTACGAAATATCCAATAATAGCAATTTATTTACCACTTACGTTTTATACGATAAAATGTACCATTTTGTAGCTTATTGATTCAGGCGTGACATTGCGGAAATCCATTTAAAAAAAATACAATAGTACCTCGGCGTCCGGCGCTCGCTCGGTGTGACAACACGACGTCATAACATAGTATAAAAACTGTTTTGTGTTCTTTGCTGTCAGTAAATTGGCGCTATTTTAAATACTGTAAGTTTTACGAACAAGGTTTAGTGTTTGAAAATGCATTCAAGTGATGGAGAAGATTTGTTAATACCGGAGTCGATGAAAGAGAGGGCGGCCGATATACCTATATAGAAGATAACTTGCTACCCAACAAATCACGGCCGGTTTACATCAAAGCCTATGATGAGTTTTGCAAATGGAAAAATTAAAATCAAGCTTCTGGAACATTTGCAGAGTCTGTTTTCCTAACTTAATTTAATGAGTTGTCGAAGAAAAAGAAGTCATCGACATTATGGAGTATGTATTCTATGCTACGGTGTGCTATAAAAACAAGGCATAACATTGACATAACAACATACTATATAATAATAATAATTCTCTGCTTCGGGGTACTTTTCCGACCATTTGGAAGGAAACCAAAATTGTACCTATTTTTAAAACCGGGGATCAGTCCGATGTGAGCAATTACAGACCCATCGCTATTCTCTCTATACTTGCAAAGGTATTTGAAGCCTTCATATGCCCTGAGCTATCCAGACATTTATCACAGCTAATAATAGATTGCCAATACGGATTTATGAAGGGGAAATCGACAGCTACCAACTTGGTGACCTATGTTGAAAGCATTGTTGAAGCGGTTGATGCGCGTGTTCAGGTTGATGCAGTCTACACCGACTTTAGCAAGGCTTTTGACACGGTAGACCATGGCATACTCTTCAAGAAGCTTAAAATGTATGGCGTTTTGGACCCCCTCTTAAGTTGGTTCCAGTCATATCTGTCTGGACGGATGCTCAAGGTTGTAGTGAATGGGTGCTCTTCAGATTCGTACATGGCAACGTTGGGAATCCCTCAGGGATCTCATTTGGGTCCGCATGTTTTCATTCTTTTTATAAATGATATTCACAAATGCTTCTTGAATTCGAATATATTCCTATTTGCTGATGACCTCAAAGCCATAAAGATTATAAAAAATCCTACGGACTCGGTACTGTTTCAAAGCGACTTAGACCGGCTGACTGAGTGGTGTGAGCATAACAAGATGTCTTTGAAAGTGAAAAAATGCCATCATATCAAATTCACAAAAAAGAAGAATATCATCCAGTCAGTTTATAAATTGAATGGTGAGCAGCTTGAGGAAGTCGAAACTATACGAGACCTAGGCGTTCAGTTCGACAAAAAGTTAAGTTTTGTCGAACATATTGACAAAATTATATTAAAAACGTCAAAGATGCTACGCTTCGTTATGAGAGAGTGTAAAAACTTTAAAAAACCTAATATTCAAAAAATTATGTACAACTCGCTAGTTAGAAGCCATCTAGAGTACTGCAGTGTGGTCTGGTCACCTGAGTATAAGGTCCACATCAAGCGCATCGAACGGCTGCAAAAACTGTTCTTGTGGCATCTCACCTATAACACAAATAAGTGCAAAAAGCTCAACTCGTACCAAGAGAGACTGAAGTATTTTAACATGATGTCGCTGGAGAAACGCAGGAATATGCTAGATTTGGTTTTCCTTAAAAAGTTAGTAACAGGCTCTCTAAAGTGTCCCGATTTGCTCAGTCGGGTGTTATTCCATGTGCCCCGTAATCTGCCAAGAAGTTCTAATGGGAGGCTTTTCTGCATGCCAAGATGTCATACCAACTTGAGGCAATGCTGTCGACTTTCTAGAATGTATGCTGCATACAAGTAGCATGAAGTGGACATTGACCTCTTTCACTCATCAATACCTACTCTAAAAAAAAGCCGCGCTTGCCATTTAATGGGTATCTCTAGTCTAAAATTAAATAACCTAATCATAGTAATTAATTATACAATTCAATCTAATTTACATAATTTAATTTAATCTATAATTTATTGTAATTAATCTATTGTAGTCATATTAGTTTTTAATAATTTAGTTCTTAGTTTTGTCTAAACTATGTATTACTTGATTTTAATTCTTTATTGTGTTATTATCTGCGCATAATGTAGTGCATGTTGTGCTTTTCTGTAAGTAATGTGGCGCTTAGACTTAAGTTTGCAACGTACAAATAGTAAAGTAATAGTGTACTCATTGTTGAAGAGCCTAATATTAAATAAATAAATAAATACTCGAAGTTAACCTTTTTCTCGTAGTCATGGTATAAAGTATAGTATGGAACTCTTGAATAAAACGGATTTATATCGAGGGCCATGAATCACTCGCGTCGCTCAAGATTCTAACACTTGTCATTGTTAGAAAGGTCATAATCTAAAATTAGGAATCTCATGTACCTATTATTTAAGCATTTCAAAATGCCAAAAGTTATCGGAATCTGCACCGTTCCGTATCTTGGTTGGTAGGTACTTAATATTATCCTTGGTGCAAATGATCACAATCTTGTCTGCAAGGCAAGGTATAACATTATTGTTATCTGAAGCATGCGCAGACATGTGTGTCTAACCGCACGACTACTTCATGATGTGGCCAAGCTTTAGTGATCATATCGTAAAATAGTTATATTATCCACCGGTAGAGGCGTTGAAGTCGCTTTGTTTTTGTTGTGTATTATGGTGGCGGAATACAACAAATTAAACAACGAACAGCAATATTTTTTAAAATTTATTATATAGGTACTTACTGTCCGACCCGCCTTCGCCCAGAATTTTAGCAAGACTAACGAACAGCAATTCATTTTTAATAGGTGGGAGAAGATAATAACGGGTGTAAAAAGAGACACTTAACGAAGCCGAAAGCCACTTGTTATTCCCAGTGTGATCATTTTTATGTTCTGGACCATACCTGGGAACCTTCTGGTAACGGAGATATTGAAGGGCAAACATTTTCCATCGTTTTTTAAAGAAAGCAAGATTTTCTATACCCCCACAAACCCTGAACCGTTGCATACACCCATAAACACAATGTTTTGCGTTACATTGCGCACTACCGGAAACAGCGATTTTTCACACCAAAAATAAAAGTCGTTTCCCAGCAATTATTTTTGTACTATGTTACTTAATTTGATATACAGAATGTCGGCTAGTTGACGGCTTTGTGATGGGTATTTTTACACCCGGTTTATATAGAAGAGAAGAAGATTATTATAAAATACACATTCCTTCCTTTCATCTATGGTACCAATAGTCTCCGAGTAAAAGACTGAGGAACATCCGGACGGACAGACGGGCAGGAAGAAATTATATGGATTCTGCTTTGCCCTTTGACAACGCAACCCTAAAAATTAATATCGATAACAGAGAAAGATGAAGAAAGAAAGAAAATAAATTTATTTGCCCCCTATATTATGAACTAACTAAACCGTTTCAAGAAAACATTCCAAATGCATTAAGATACTTCAATTCAAGTATCAGTCATAAGTCAACAAACAGATAAACATGTTAAAGATAATAAATACTTTTGAAGTAAAATATGGGAGGAATTCAGAGACGTAAGTAGTTGATGCAGTGTGCTGCTGTTTGGTGGACAATTATGGCGGCTTTGGACAAGGACGTGGTCTCTGAGGCGAGTGGTGAGAGGCAGGTGGAGCTGGACACACTCCTGGTGGAGGAGATCGGTCAGTTCGGCAGGTACCAGCTGCGGACGTTCATGCTGGCCATGGTGCTGGTCGTGTTCGTCGCATGGAGTAACCTGGAGTACGTCTTCAGCACAGCTCGGATAAGTACCAGGTAAACAACCCAAGACTAATATAAAACATGTGATTGTGTAACTATACAGGATGTAAGGGTAAACACTCTTGTCATTCAAACCATGAGTAGTTGACTTAAATATAAAAATAAATGACCGAACACAACAAAAAAAAAACGTTATTTTCATTAAAAGATTTTAAAAAGTTTCTGTCTGGCACCGTGCTTGCTAGCGAATCAGCTGACTGACTAAGGGAGGGATCGCGCTCGCTGCCGGTCAGGTCACATCCCGTACCCTCCGCCCGTGTTGAGACGCAAGTTCGTTGCCCTAGCGCATAGGGCAACGAACTTGCGTCTCTTGTGGTAAAATTTAGATCTAAAAAAAAATTAAAAAAAGTTGTAATTTTCCATTGATTTTACGTTCTATAAATGAAACCAAACCACTGGTTTTTACCCTAACACCCTGTATAGACCATTGCAGGAATAGGTTTATTAAGTTTTACTGGGGTTTAATCAACTCTCGCTATCCGTGCAATCTGCATCCAATGCTTTTAACCCGTAGAATAGAGTAGCGTAGCCTAGTCGAAATATGATTTTAACCTGCCAATTTGTAGTGTACGAAATTCATTTAGTTCAATAGTATTTGCGGCGTATGATTACCTCTTCGTTCTTTCGTCTCTTGTCCGTTTTGGTCTTATCATAAGCCCTCTACTTAGCCTGTCACCATTTAGTCTTATTATCTAAATATAATAATGTTATATTTTAGTTTATCATCTGCTTCTGCCCGCGAAGTCGTTCGCGTGGAAGTAGTAAGAAACAATATACTAAACTAACAGCTACGTTTTTATAAACCTTATCTGTATACTACGTTTTGATTATGAACGCCTTTTATTTAAGATGTCTGATACCGGAGTGTGAAGGTGAGTCGACGGATTTCGCTCCGTACTGGCTGGAGAACGCAGTGCCGGCGGGCGCCAGCCAGGGCTCGTTCGACAACTGCCAGCGCTTTGGCAACGCGACCGCTTCGCCACTGGTGGTCGCTAGCGATACCTGTCCCGCCGCACTGTTCGACCAAGATACGCGCCTGCCTTGCGACTCTTACGTATATGAGAACACAAACACTGTCGTCTACGACGTGAGTCGACGAACCGCTGTGATTTTGTCAAATATTCAATTAGAACTATTTGTGATCGATGTTTTTTGTTAACATAAGTATGGACTGGCGTGCGACGAATGGCGCCGGACGCTGATCGGCACAGTTACCACGTTCGGCACGCTGACGGCGCTGCCCATCACCGGCTTCGTGTCGGACCGCTGGGGGCGTCGGGTTGCTCTTGTTCTCAACGCGTTCAACACGGCGTGGATTGGAGTCACGCGTTACTGTGCTGGCACTTACCTCGGATTCATACTGTCTCAGTTTGCGGAGGCTAATTTTGGATGCGGCGCGTATTCTAGTGTCTACATTTTACGTGAGTGTTTTCCTATCGATTGTTGTTTGCGTTTGAAGCATAGTCTTATTTGGTTGTAAAGCATAATATAAATGTTGTTACAGTAACGGAGCTGGTGGGTCCGGAGTATCGCGTCGCAATCGGTGCAGCTCTTAAGACTTGTTTTGCGGTGGGACAGGTGACGTTGGGGCTGATCGCGTGGTGCGTGCCTGACTGGAGGACCCTGACGCTCACGCTCTACATCCCGCAGTTCCTTACCATCATCTACTTCTGGATCATCAGCGAGTCTGTGCGGTGGTACATGAGCAAAGGACGCTTCGAAGAATCCGAAGCTCTGCTTAAAAAGGTAGCTAGAGTCAACAGAAGACAATTATCTGACAAATCACTGGAAGCATTACGTCACACTGCGGAGGAGAAGATACGGGTCACTGAGTTGGAGGCAGAGCGACGCGGTGGTGAACCCTGGCTGGTGATGCAAGTATTCCGGCACAAGCGAATCTTATTACGGTGCATCGTCTCGCCTGTGTGGTGGATCACAACGACGTTCATCTACTACGGACTGTCACTCAACGCTGTGAACATGTCCGGCAATAAGTACTTGAACTTTATAGCTGTGGCCGCAGTCGAGATCCCCGGCTTCTGGACTGCATATTTTCTGATGGATAGGATTGGAAGGAAGCCAGTATTGACGGGCGCTTTTTGGTTGTGCGCCGCGTGCCAAGTTGCGTATATTTTCATGCCTCAAGGTACGTTTTAATGCATTGTCACTTTGCGTGAAAGGAGTTGGTTTTAATTTGTGACGTGGTCTTCCAGGTCTGTACGTGGCGTCGCTGGTAGTGTACCTGATCGCCAAGTTTTGTATCGCCATGGTGGCGACGTCGGTGTACGTGTACACGGCAGAGCTGTACCCCACCAGGCACCGGCACAGCCTGTTCGCTTTCTCCTCCATGATCGGACGCATCGGGTCCATGCTGGCGCCGCTCACTCCAGCTTTTGTGAGATTTATTCAGGCGTTACCTTTTTTATTAAGCTGCAACGAGAATTTGTATGAAACAAACAATGACCGCATTTTGGCGGTGGCTATAGTCAGGTAAAAAAATAGATATTTATTTTGTACTCTACTCGATGACTTCTACACGTTGACATCTCATAAAAGTTTATTGTATGGAGACCGACCCCCTTTAATTTTTAACTTTATTTAATTTTTATTATTTGTTGTTATAGCGGCATTAGAAATACACAATCTGTAAAAAATTCAAGTGCCTACTTATTACAGATATTATAGTCCGCTGACACACATGGACGGACAGACAGTGGAGGTTTAGTAATAGGGCTCCGTTTGGCACCATTTCGGTACGGAACTCTAATATAGTGTTTTGTTGGCAGGGCGCGCAATTCTTTCCGGAGCTGCCGTTCGTGTTGTTCGGTTCTCTGGCGCTGCTATCAGGGGCGCTGATCTTCCTCACGCCGGAGACGCTCGGCACCGCCCTGCCCGACACCCTCGCGCAGGCAGAGCGCATTGGCGACAACCAGTATAACATTCGGAAATGATCACACCTGTACCGTCTGCATCTACTATACTGTAATTAGAAAACGGCTAAAACGGCTAAAACGGCTGAATGGATTTGGATGAAATTTGGCACTTTACTTTTCATCCAGGATCGCAGACGAAGTCGCGGGCAACAGCTAGTTACTTATATTTTATTTCGTACTCTTTAGCATTAGAATTTGTAAAAATATCTGTTCTATCACGTTGACATTTTGTAAGGTACTTGTCAAGACAAATCCAACCAACACAACAAAGCTTACCTTGTAAAGTTGAGGATGTCCGGTGACCACCTTCCTGCTCTATCATCAGACCCTGGATACTACTTTGGGCTATAAGTACTTGTGAAAACAAAGCCAACGAGTCCAAACTCGATGATGCTATCTCCTTTTTTGAGAAGTACTTCCTTTTAAGTACTTCTCAAAAAACGAGATAGCACCATCGAGTTCGCCACCGAGTTCACCATCTTCCAGCTCCATCACCAGCGCCTGAACATCATCTAATGTAATATCACTTATACATACATCCAATGAAACCAAATACGACGGGGCTCCTACTTGAAAATGTCGCGCTTGTGCTGTTGACTGCTAAGAACATCCCTCGTATGAAGTCTATTCTGAGTGCAAGAGACAGGTCGTGGTGTATGAATGCGTATATCCTCTCAACTGTGCGCGGGCCTCCCGCTACTTCTGGGTAGTCCGCAATCTGACCCCGTGTGGACCACTTGAGATTATAACGACGATAAGTGTTAAGTTTTGTATCGGTGATGTTTACAAAACATATGCCGTAGGAATCTGAATCAGATAAGCTAGCTTCGTACAAGTAGTTAAATAGATTTAAAAAATGTAAAATCCGCACGCGGCCGCCCGCGTCAGGACGTGGCAGAACCACTGACAAGAGTCGCGTGGCGCGCGGCCGCTAGCGTCACCACGGGCAGCCTCGCGACCTTTTCAAGCGATACTGGTGATATAGATAAAGTTCAAAATTATTTCACACAGAGAAAGTGCTCGCCGCGTCGCTGCCGGCCGCTGCCATTCCGGTGTGACTCGGCCCTAAGACGCCATCTATTGAATGTATATAAATATGTATATAATGCATGTACCTAATATAAAACTATGTATACCTGGATGGATTTTGTTTTTCATTTTTTTTTTTTTTCAAAGGACCTTTCATTTAATGAAATAACAAGGAGAATCTACAAGTTCATTTAAAAGTTCAATGAAAATAAACAAAAATCAATGAAAAGAAGTTTGGTAAGTCTGACGGCAAAATGATAGAACTTACGAACTTACACGAATAGCATGAATCATTTCAGATTGAAATTGAAACAATGATTGAATAGTGTATCATTCACAGAGCACTACATACTACACGCACATAGTACAGCCTCATACAGCATTCCATTTAAATTACGTAATCCAGACCGCAATCCGTTTATTGCAAGATTTTCAAATACAATAAAAATTTTGAAGTTGCTAAGGAAGAATGTCTTTTGTTAACAGCATCAGCAGGTTCCTGTGCGGGCTATTATAACAAGGTGGTAGGTATTACAGGGTCAACCAGGATAATAGTAAACAGAAAAGGCTATAATATTTTTAGGAATTAAATATTTAAACCCTACGGCAATTTTGCAGATTGACGAATTTTGACGTTTTCAGACAAGTTGACATTTAAAAACAATATTGTTATCATAGATTAATAAATATTAATATATATTAATAAATAAAGGAGGACCGGACAAAATGGTCCTCACTAACAATAACAACCACACCTATGTCATTGGATAGGCATTTTAATATAGAGCAATAACTACTATCTCGGCTCATTTGAAATCGCTGTGTGAAAAAGGTTGTGCCGATATTTCGCTGTAGTAGCTGTTCAAGAGTTCCGTTATCTAGCTTCCAGGTCCATCATCAGATCAGCTCGATGATACCATATTAGACTTTATTGTATTATCATCGCATACATTTGAAAATATTCAAACTATGATCACCAGAAGTGATTAACTATTCAAAGGTTCCATGATCTAGCATCCAGGTCAATCCTGCGAAACATCGCCACAACTTTTTTCACACAGCGATTTGGAATGAGCCGCCATAGTAGTTATTGTATTACATTAAAATACCTATCTAATCACATATCTGTGGTTGTTATTGGTGCAGCTTCCATACATTGTTGCCAATTCTCCTTTATTGTAATGGTAGCCTTATTTTCTCGGCCCGCATGATTGGCGAACAAAGTTCACTGACCCTTGACTATACTTGTCTGTGGAAAAACTCATAACAAACTCTACCACCAAAATTTGACAGAATATTGTAGAAAATTTATTTGAATCTTAAAGATTGTACTTATTTTTATTGAGGTTGTGGATAAGTTTGTAAGTCAAAAATATGTGATAAAAAGTTAAGGACTATGGAAACGGCATCGATATTTTCATAACCTATCTGCACGAGCAACATTGTGTCTGTACTCAGCTTGTTATTGCCTGCATGATCACATGCTCATAGATTAAACACTAACTAACCGGGATTGGAGGTAATCGTACATGTTATACGCTAGTCAGCCGACACAAGAACATACGAAGCAGTTTATAATAACATTAATAAATTAATAGCACGATATTCAGGTCATTGCTTGAGGCGCACGTGGCTGTGATCAGCGCGCTGTGACCCCCGTGACCAGCATGTCAGAGCCGAAAAAACCCATACCTGAGCAAACAGGGTCCAACTTAACCGGAACAGTTGTAGAGCCCCCCCCCAAGCCAGCTGAATCATCGGACAAAGTACTACTGGATACTGTTCTCAAAAACGAGATTGGCAACTTCGGAAAGTATCAGCAACAAACTTTTATAGTATGCACTATATTAATCATCTTCATCGCCATAGCAGGCAACAATTACGTATTCACCACAGCGATAATACCTACCAGGTAAACTGAAATACATCATCATCATTGATATTGAAATATTTACATATCCTCGTAGGCCTCATGTCCACATAAATTAGGGTGTTCTTTTCAGATGTCTGATCCCGGAGTGTGAAAGTAAACCAGCGGTGTTCTCTCCACCTTGGGTGAAGAACGCGATCCCGCCGGACCACACGAAGGACGCGTTCAGCTACTGCAAGCGCTACGGGCCCTCGAGCACGGCGGCAGCGACCGTTGCCAAGGGGACATGCCCACCAAAGCTCTTCGACCGCAAAAAACTCGTGTCCTGCGACACGTACGTGCACGAGAACAAACACACCGTCGCCTACGATGTGAGTCCACTAAACGCTCACTTCGTTTTTTATATTCAGGGATATTTTGTTTGGGGTCATCATTTATGAGCAATCTTTTGTCTGCATGTGAAAGTTCGGGCTGGAATGTCAGGAGTGGCGACGGACATTTATAGGCGTGATGCGCAAGGTTGGCACTCTGACGTCGTTGCCGCTCACCAGCTACATTTCGGACAAGTACGGGCGCCGGATCGCGATCACTTTCAATGCGGTCAACACTGCGTGGCTCGGCACCATCCGGTACTGGTCTACCAGTTACAACAGCTTCACGGCCTTAGAGCTTATTGAGTCCACTTTCGGGTCCGGCTTGTTCTCTAGTGTTTATGTATTGGGTGAGTAAAATATTTAGAAATACCTAATTAGACAAATTAAAATGGTAGGTACGTAGGTACGCTGGAATTGTTTTCCGACTTGCGTTGAAAAATGATATTTCAGGCACTACACATTTCAGGCACCACATATTTCAGGCACTACATATTTCAGGCGCTACATATTTCAGGCACTACATATTTCAGGCACCACATATTTCAGGCACTACACATTTCAGGCACCACATATTTCAGGCACTACATATTTCAGGCACCACATATTTCAGGCACTACATATTTCAGGCACTACATATTTCATAGCACTACATATTAGGGAGTATTAGACAGAAACTGTCACACAGACAGGATGCCCCGTGAAACGACGTCTTGAAGGCAACCAAGGGCTTCCCGAAACACTCCCATATGGGATAGGGATGCCCAATTTCATATTTCATTGCTTAAACGGATGCAAGCAAGTATTACGAAAAATGAATAACTCCAACCGCAAACACATACAAAACTTTAGTTAAGGGCCGATTTAATCAGAGCCAGAATCTTTTATTCGAGTAATAAAATTTTCGTCTGACAGTTTTTGCACAGAAAATCTGTCAAAATTTTCATATTTATTCGCTGGATTAGACTTAAATTAAGGATTAAAGTTTGGTGGAATTCACCCTAAAAGAGTTGAAAAAAACATGTTTCTCACCCTTCCTACCATGTTCTATGTTCAATTTTACCAAGTAGTGTTCCGAAAAGTACTTATTATTTGTATTACTTTGGAAAGCTGAGCGTCCGTCGCCGTTTACGTAAAATGCGGTAGTCGGGCGAGTCAGACAACCATTTTTGGTTTTTCTGTTTTGTATGTGAGGGATTAAGTTATTCCAGTATTACGTAAAAAGTACGAAATCAATATGGTTAACAATAAAATTGGACTCAAAAATTATGTGTAACTCGGAGTTAAAGGTATACAAATTCAAAATGAAATAAAACACCTAAAAATAAATTTCATTATCTTGGTATTGGTTTTATTTAAAAGATATTCTTATGCCATTAGTGCTTAAAAATGATTGCGGGCATAATGGGCGCCACGGCTGGCTCGAATGAAGCGTAATCGGGAAGTCCAATTTTCACCACTTTTGAGCAACTGGGGCCGTATATCGGCAATAACGCGGCAAATATTGGCTTCCAAGTGATCCAACGTCTGTGGTTTATCTGCGTAGACGTGTGACTTCACATATCCCCAGAGAAAGTACCTAATTCCTAGGTGTGAGATCACACGATCGTGGAAGCCAGCTCACAGATCCATTACGCGAAATTATCCGCTCTACGGATGTTAATTTTGTTATGATAATGTTAAAGGAGATTATTCATTTGGGCCTAAATAATGAAAGTGTCGGCCAAACCAAAACAATAATATATCCCGTTAGAACATGTTATTCTCTTCACTTTTCACTGTATTTTGAAAAATACTGTTTCCAGTATGTTTTAGTTAAAATAATTAATAGTAGGTAATCAAATTATAGTAATAGCTATAGTAATCAAAAATGAAGAGAATAACGCAATTTTTTGGAATATAGCTTTTTTTTGGCCGGCCCTTTCACAACTAGCCCAAAAATATATGGACGGTGAATGATCTCCTTTGCACAATTTGCAAGTCAGTCTATCCATTGTGAAATGGCAAAACGTACTGAACACACCACCAACTGTCAAATTGACAATCACTAGAAACCGCTAGAAACAGTGTTGCCAATTTAAAAACATAACCTCTAAAAAAAAACACCCATTCAGTTTTTGTTTCACCGCAATCGCTTCAATCTATCAAAATATCTAAATATGAATTGTTTGTGTTCAAGAAGAAATTGCCAATTACGTACCTAATGTATAATTATTATAAATGTAACTATATCGCCAAATAATACTAATGATTATACCTACTTATGTGATAACTATATTCCTACTAATCTCCTACTATCCTACTACCTATTAATCCTACTTATTATATTATTTTCCTTTATTTAATTTTCAATACATAATAAATTAAATATATTTATAAAAATAAAAATAAAAACACTTTTAAAATATAAATATTAGTAGCCCATCGGCATTAGGAACTGGGTCCAAACTGCTGGTGGGCAGGGCTCTGGAAAGAGGAACTGCCTCACCATGCGTGCCGTGTCCAGGAGTACCTACTGCTTTCTGAATCAAGCACTTGACCCAGCCGCGCAGTGTGAGTGTAGTATGGTACTTCGGACTCCACAAGTTGGTACTGCAAGGCAAGTTGCTGGTGGATAATCCTAGCCACTAGATTCTGTCTGTGTAAGTACTCGCCGTTAGCAAGACGAGAACAACTGGAAACAATATGTCGGATTGATTCACCGGAACACGGTGGCATGTCCGATACCCACTCGATAGATGTCAACCGTACCGCCCTTTACAATGTACATATTTCCGATAATTATTCGTAATGATAACTTCATCCATAATCGCACAGACAAACCTTCGGTTTTCCCGAAGAGGTCGCTGAAACGCAGCCAGGATACAGATGCCAGAAAGTCAGAACACCACGAACAACGAATGAAACAGAACAAAATATTTTTCTGACGATTCTGACATGTCTATCATCATTTACGTTAATGTTTTGTTCTGCAGACGTGTCTAATTTTTGGTCTCTTGTAACTTTAGGTATATGTGACCAGATTGAGGCCAAGACGAAACACCAGCATGAAGAGGAGGTGTTGGCGAATTTTGAAGAAAATGTGACAGTAAACGACGAGGGCCGATATGAAGTCCTCCTCCCCTGGAAGGTAGGTCGCGATGAATTATTAAATAACCACGATGTTTCTTCACGACGACTGCAGTCTGTAACAAAGAGATTGATAGCTAATAATATTATGTATGAACACTATATCCATGTTTTCAATGAATTGTGTGACATTATCAAGATTGTACCGGACCCAGAGAAATGAATATTTATTTGTTAACACAGGTAGGTACACATGGCTAAACGGCGGCTACACATCAAGCTATACATTTCCAGTATAAGCTGACCTCGCAGTCGGAACGTACTGTACGGAAATCCTATACAATGCGAGATCTGCATACATTGGAAAAGTATAGCTTGATGTGTAGCCATGTGTTCCTACATAAATTTGGTTTTCATTAACAATTCAGTTGAAAATGGCAGACTCTAGATGACAAAGTCATGAACTAAAAAAAAAATATGTTTTATCATACCAATATACCATGTTGGGTATAAAATGAAAGGGCTTAATTAGTACATTTCAAAAATATATATTTATAAATCCATTTTTTTTTAAATAAAAATAAAAATGATAAAACTGAACCTCATCTACAACAAAAAAGTCAATCAACTAATGACAACACAAACCAGCAAATTAAAAATCCGGAGTCACGTAATCTGTTCAATTTATGCCCTAACACGTGTGACTGCGGGTTTTTAATTTGTCTGTGTTGTCTTGTTTATAACTTTTTAGTTGATTGACTTTTTTGTCGTAGGTAGTTGGGTTTTAGTTTTTAACTTTTATTTGTAGTAATAGGTATATTCACAAAAATATTATATTATGTACTTTTAATTTTTAATGAATTACGTAAAATAAACACACGTTTTTAAACGTAGAAAGACAAGTGTGCAAGTGTGTTTCTTTTACTCATCAATTTAATATTTATCCAACACAACATATTATTTACTTACCTATATTTATTTCCTACAACCGTATTATATTTTATAGTAGCCAAATCATTTACTGTAGCACCTATGCCACTAGTACACTACTACTGAAAAATATTTTTTTATTAAAATAACTAAAAATGAATAATGAAAGGCCTCAGCAAATTAGTAAGTTCTTTATATAGTAAATTTTCGTTCCTAATCATTAGTAGCACAAGACGTGACAAGAAAGAATATAGGCGGGGCCGGCGATTGGCACGTGCCGTACGCACGTTACGTACCGCCCTAAATTTGGTCATTTGAGAGGCTAGTTATCTGACCTTGTATTTACTGCAACAACAAATTTGTTTTAGTTTTGCTGACAGTGGTTTGGCCAATAGAAATATTTTGCTCTTAACCAACACCTCTTTAGTAATGTCCTGTAAGCAGAGTTTTCAGCGAACAAAGAACCTGCGAATGATTAGGTAATAAGGTCTTGCGTATTATTTTTAGAAGCAGTTGCAACTTGAAACAGATTGAACTTACTTTAACAAGAACAGGCAGACCCTGAGATGTACAGTTAGGCTAAGTGAATCATTACCCACATTGACGATAAATCGTTTGAAACCGTCAAAATAAACAAAGATTTTCCCTCCTTTACAGTGCATGCCGTACTTAGGACGTTTTAAATATTAAGCAATGTATGTCAATACGGGTAGGAAATCTATGCAATTAACCTTTGTCATCACTGCAATAGATAATATTTTAGATAAAGCATAATAATCATAGTTTGAATCCAAACTCTTTGGAATTAACTATAACTCAGAAAAAATGTTGTTTTCTTTTTCAAACCCATGTTCGATTATATGACAAAGAGTCAAAAACCATTCAGAAATTGGTGTCAAATAATATTTTTTTAAAAGCTCTTAAGAAAGATGGAGACTGCAACAGATAATTCTCTGTGTAACTAAATGGCAGATGATAAGGTCGTTACCAAGGAAATGTATGTTTACGCGAATGTCGACCTAATTGTATTTGAATGTCTGTAAGAAAATAAGCTTATGGTGGGTCAGAATTCAATTTTTTCGACTGTACTAGGAGACAGAGCCTCGCTCAGCTCCTGACACTTGTACTGGCGGGAGATTTTATAACAACTCGTTTTCGGGAAGATCCCGTAGAGAGAGTCCCTGTGAATCCTCGTATGGCGTCCCTTTCGGCCTTTTTTTCATTCTTCTCGGCATAAAGTCCTCACAAATGTACAAGAGTCGCCAGAATGTTGCCAATAATAGTACGTGTATTGAACCATAAATCAAACGAAGGAGATTGTTCAGTGAGAAGAATTTTGTACTTGGATTGAGTTTTGATTCTTGTCTAGGTCCAATGAGATGTAGATTTATTGACACTTTGAGAAGAAATGCTTCTGACACAAATGTCAAAGGTAGAGAAAAATCGGTAGAAATCTTTCTACAATCTGTCATTTTGTCTCTTCTTAGACAAGATAAGGTCAAAGAGCAGACGACCCATTAGTTCTAGCCGGGTTACTAGGTCACCCAGCAGATATGTTTTGAAAGTTTAATGCCTTGTTTAAATAGACGGCGTGACTGCCGGTGACGGCGTGTAAAATGACGATTTGTACAATCTGCCTGCGACATACATACACAAATCATAGTCTGGATATCTGTATGTTTGTTATAATCTCGGAAACTACTCGACAGATTTTGGTGCGGTTTTCACTAATAATTTCCTATATTCTTGGGGATGATTTTAATGTTCAATTTAAGTACCTATGTATATTTTATATCTGTGTGTCTAATTCGCCGCATCGACTTTTTAGCCGTTTAAATTAAATGCGAGTTACTTACTCATGAAAAAAAAAGTGGGTAAGTACTTTCGGTTCATCTGTTGTGAATTTAAATTTACTCATGTAATATTTTTATTGCAGATTTTCCTCATTATTGGAATTATTGGAGCATGCCGGACGAACGAACTTTTAAATCTAACTTTTAAAGCCATCGAAAAGCATTCGGACAAATTACTGAAAGTCAACTTGCCGAACACAAAGACGAACATTGAAGGCATTACGCCCTGCTAATATGAAAACAGATCGATTTTTGTTGCAGTATCTAAATGATAAGTGTTCGACAGCCTATGGGAGTCAACAAAATAGGCGGGACGCCGCAAAAAATAGCCGCTTTTCTAAAACTACAGGAACCTCAGCTTTACACTGGATCCCAACCATTATTTTTTCTTCGATTGCTTTCGGCGAACTTCGGCCACGATTTTGGCTGATTCAGGAGCCGACCTCACTACATTAAAACGGCACGGCGGATGGAGGTCGAATACGGTCGCGGAAGGATATACTGAGGATCCGGTCCAAAATAAATTTAAAATCTGTGAGCGTATAGTAGAGACCATAAGCTTGAAACAGACCTCAGATCCTTGGTCTCGCCCGTCTACTTCCACATTCGAATACCGCCTCTGAGTCACCTTCTTTCACTATCCTCCCGTCACAATCCACAAATAAGGAAGCCGAAACCTCAGCGAATACTCAAACTCAAATCGCTTACACAACGATATCGTTTACAAACAAAACTGTTAATTTTAATTTGTAAAACTGCAATAATAATTTTACATTTAAACTTTTTGATAGTTTGTTTTACAAATAAACATTGTGGTTATTTATTACCATGTTTTATTTTTTTACCTTTAGGTAATAATTATGTTTTCGCTGCTGACGTGAAAAGTAGTATGTGATACACGAGAACAAAGTTATTTGGATCTCGTGTTTTGAATCCTATGTTGCGCTCAGTATTCTAACCTAGAATCACTCGCAACGCTCGTGATTCAATTGTAGAATCGTTCGCATCTGGTTTCGAAATCAATACTAGCAGCAAAAACCAACTTTAAAAACCGTCTAACTCCTAAACTATAAATCGTCGCTGAACATACATGGGGGGTGTTTCGGAAAGCCCTTGGAGAAGCTTTTGAAATTTTTCTTGGACGTCATTACACGGGCCACCCTGTACCTATATGAGTGACAGAGACAACGCAGCACTTTAAAAAGCCTTACTTTCTGTAGAAATGCGAGTACATAAGTGATATAAATAAGTTAAAACTTCTTTGATTTGTATCTCAAGCTAATGGATTTTGATTGATGCGATGCTATTCCCTTCTAATTGTTTATATTGCTACAGTGTTGGAGTTGTTTAGCTCTCAGTACCGCGTGGCTGCTGGAATAATGATGAGCGTTGCCTTTGCTTGTGGAACAATTATAATGGGGATACTCGCGTGGCTCGTGCCTCACTGGAGAGCCCTGACGCTCGCGTGTTACGTCCCGCAGTGGTCCGCAATCTTCAGCTATTGCCTCCTCGGTCAGTCTGTGCGATGGCTAAAGAGTAAGGGACGCTTCGAAGAATCCGAAGCTGTGCTTAAAAAGATGGCTAGGATAAACAGGACGTCGGTAGCACACTCGTCGCTGGCTGGCCTACGTCGCACCGCGCAGGAGCTGTTAGTGCAGGAGCAACAGCGCCCCACGTCATCGCCGCAAGGCGAGGGCGAACGCAATCTGTTCGTTCAGGTGTGGCAGCACAAGCGGGTGTTGGCCCGCGTGATAGTCACGCCATTCTTTTGGATCACCTCCAACCTCATCTACTACGGACTAGCTATCAACGCTGTCAACATGTCTGGCAATAAATACTTTAACTACATAGCTGTGGCGGCTGTTGAACTCCCTGGCTTTGCATTGTTATATGTGCTGTTGGACAGGATTGGCCGAAAGCCAGTACTGGCGGGAGGTTTTTTGATATGTGCCGCATGCCAGTTTGCATATATAATCATACCCGATGGTTAGTATTGCCACTTCTGCAATATTAATACACTTCTCGTCAAAAAAATCAAAACTCTACCAAGATTATGTTTCTGGCGACAAATAACAAAAAAAGAAGATGAAGAGGCCGTATACGAAATTTTGCCGATTTTGCTGATTTACGTGATTTTACAGTTAAAATACTGTATTTCTATTCATAGATTTAGGCTGTTTCAAAAAATCTCTTATTGCCTATAATTTTCATTTTTTTTTATTATAATTTTTTGGGAATTCACATGAAAGAAACTTGATTCTATCTAATAATATGCAAACTAATTTACATTACGCAACACCAAACATTAAGTTATATTATTCACCATAATAATTATGTCAGATAGCACTAGCAAATATACCAACAAATATAATGAAAACTACTCAAGCTTTTTGCTTGCAAAAAAAAAAGAAAACTAAAAATGGTAATAAAAACTAAATAAGTACCTAAATAAAATCCAGGCATAAAGGGCGTGTCCGCTTACTTATGCAATGCTTGATTATTTTCTCATAGCTGTAACACAAATTAAATTGGAGGTCAACTAGGACCATCGAAGTAAAATAAACAAACAGTGTTTTTACTTATTATCAATAACGAAACCATGGTCAGCAAGACGACTAGTCACCACAAGCAGCCTTTTCACGAGTATAACGCAAAGATCAGCCATTACCCCCCTCGCCGTATTTGAGGAAAGGAGGCAACCCGACCCCCGACGATACCGCAAGCAGTGACATCTCACAGTGGAATCCGACGGTGCGCCATATCGCGGACGGACACGGACGAGCCCGCACGACGCACCGTGGGAAGGGGTACGTGCGGGGTATCGCAGACACGTCTGTCGCCGTGCGTTCGAGATTGGGTACACACGGCTACACATCAAGCTATACATTTCCAGCATAAGCTGACCTCGCATTTTAAGGAAATTCTATACAATGCGAGATCAGCATAAACTGGAAATGTATAGCCTGATGTGTAGCCGTGTGTACATTCCCCTTGAAATTATCGACTGGCCGCGGACGCACGCGGATCAGCCCGGACCATGGGAATCGTATCGTGCGTGGTAGCGCAGACACGTGCGCCGCGGTCCGGCCGATCCGCGGCGAGTCGGTAAACTTCAAAGGTGCGCCGTGCGGTGCGAGCCGCGAGGTATGCTCGGTTCCTGTAAAACAAAAACGAATCGTTTTCTTTACCAATGGTAGCTTTTTAATTCGACTATTATGTTTTTTTTTTTGTATGTTTTTTACGCCATTACTCCGCCAATTATGAATTGATTTGATGATTCTTTTTTTGTTTAGTA
This sequence comes from Lithophane socia, assembly GCA_947522985.1. Taxonomy (NCBI): domain Eukaryota; kingdom Metazoa; phylum Arthropoda; class Insecta; order Lepidoptera; family Noctuidae; genus Lithophane; species Lithophane socia. The sequence goes on along the minus strand of OX383262.1, from coordinate 16,664,425 downwards.
GGTCATAGGTACTTCAGAGGTGGTCCAATATAAATTTTATTAAGTTTGCTTGGCTAGTTTTTGAGCTAGCTTCAATAGTACGGATTTTGCCACTTAGCCTATGTTGATGCATGATGTTATAATAAGTTCCTGTCACTGTTATTTACATTTTCAGGTAAAGGTATTCGAATTTGTGTGGGGTAGGTACTACAACTAAAAAGAGAAAAAAAGCCAAAAAAAAACAACCAACTTCTAAAAAAAACAATTTTTTGACATGGGCATTTTTGGATTTTTACACAAACTGTTAAATATCTCCTCTGTGTTCTAGTGGTTAGACATCTCAGACCCAGAGGTCCCGGGTTCGATTCCAAACAAATTAATTAGGTAGGTACTTATTAATTACAGCGTAGGTATAATGGTAGCTTGATGAATCTTCGTTCAATGTGTGTTCGGCGCCGCCTCAAAATTTGTTACTTCAATTAGTTTAGGAGCTTTTACTAAGAGGTTTATTTTTCGCTTTTGAGTTACCATTTATTAATGTGGCTCAAATCTACTACCTACCTAATTAAGCTCAAACACGATGAAACTGCTGAAGGAGCTTTCGCGACTGTCTTCCGTCTCCATCATCAGATCAACTCCAGGTCTGGTTGTGTCAGATTAGATCAGAATTATGTATGTGTGCAACAGAAACGGTTCACAGTTGAAAATTCAGTAGGTGAAAAATCGATCAACCCCATTTTTTCTACGGGGTGGATTTTTTTTACACGGTGGAGCATATAACACGTTGGAGCATACGATGGAGGTCTGCCCTGCTTGGGCGGAGCACCGCTCTTGGAGGCGATTGGTGGCAATGACCTCTCGCTTCCGGCCATGGTACGGAGAGAGAGGGCATGGGAAGCCGTCACCTCGTTCTGCGAAGCAGTAATGCTCGCGGAGGAGGAGGCGGAACGCGTGAAGGAGACGCAAGGTAAGCGCCCTCACGCCGCTAACCGCTGCCGCAGGAGACACCTTGGGCGTCGGGAATCCCAGGTGGATTCTCGGCCACCGTAGGCGCGGGCTTGCGGACGGCGAGCAATAGGTAGCTCGCCGTCCGATAAGGACCAGGCCGGGGTCGACGTCGTGTCGTGTTCCAGGCGCGCCTCAAAGAGATGTCAGCCCACTTGATGGGTTCCGTTAGGACCGATGCCTGCCAGGGTTGCGGAAAAGTCCGAAAGGGATACCGGGACCTTGGCAATAGGCAACTGTAGAAACACGGGTGGGTTTTAGTCAGTAAAAGTCTGACACGCCCTCCCACTCCACCCAGAGCGGGAAATGTCAATTGATGATAACCCAACATAAAAAAGGGGGTGGATTTTAGTTTTCTATTTGAAATGGGAACAGTTATCCGTGGTCATAATTTAAAAAAAAATGTATAAGGTCAACCGGGGCAATTGCGTCATAAAAATTCCTTACAGGCTATTGAAAATTCATATCACACTAATTATAAATTTATTAGAGAAATCCTTAATACAAATGTATATAGAAATTATCTGTGTGCATCCTTAATTTATTGTGTGTTCCATTAGTCACAGTAAATACGAGTAAATACGCATTTTTTTAAAAATTGGAATTTTATACGCTTTTTCCCGTATTGGGGCAAACGCGTCTTCATTAAATAAGTTTTAAACCTGTGACGTTTGAAGGCTGAAATGAATATATTTTCCTTCAATTAAAGTTTTTTATACGAATCTTTTAGTAAATTACAAAAATATTAAATAATCATCATATCAGAAGCTATGTCATATAAACAGGGTAAATGCGACTATTTTCTCTTAAACGCATTTACCCCGTGTCAAATCCAGACGTTAAGAACATTTTATTTGTGAAAGTAAAATTAGAATGAACTCTCCTAGAAAAACCTAAAATGGGTGCTAAATAAAAGTAACATATACATTTTTAGAGTTTAATCAAAATCAAGTTACAACAATTAGAACAAAAAAATAATCGCTTAAGTTCTCACAAAAAGTTAAAAAATGAAGAAAGATAAATTTAAATTCAAAGCTTAACAAAACTCTCTGAAACATTTAGGTAATTACGAAAATAAATTAACTATTAAATAAAAATAAAAAAAACACGAAATAAAGGTTAACATTAAGTTTAAGGTTTAACATCTCTGGTTTTGGGGCAAATGCGTCATATAGACGCAATAACCCCGAAACTGCAGATGCATTTACCCCATAAGCTCAGACCTAACCTAAAAAATTTAAATCATCATTTCTCCACAACCAAAACGATTTCAATAAAAATAACTATTGTTATAGACAGGCTATAATATATTATTTAAGTACATTTCAGAATAAAAACGGAAAACCGAGAAAAAATATGGATTTTTAAGGATTTTGATCACTCACCTCGTGCAGCACAACTTCACAAAAATCAAATGATTTTCAATATGGCCGATATTTTGAATCTATGCGTTTCAACGCCATCTATTGAAACTATAATTTTTAATTTTATTCAAAATAAACAAAACTAGATGGCAGGAGAGGTCGGTTTTAAAACAGATTTTAAATTATTTCAAATAATCGCAATTGCCCCAAAGACGCTAATGCCCCGGTTGACCTTATACGGGTCGACTTGAGAACCTCCTTTTTTTTCGTCGGTTAAAAAGTCGTGCCAGTATGTAAGAGCCTTTACAGTGGCGTATGTCGTATGATAAGTTTATAACGTATTGTGTCGGAGACGAGCCTATTGTTGAATTGGCTCGTCCGATGTGATCCGAAGTATTCCGAAGCGAGCCGAAAGAACTGTTAGGTCGGTGAATTGGTCGTTGACTTTGGTTCACTTTGGTGTCTCGCTCGCTCCTCGGTGAGTGAGACGTCTGCCGACACCTGAATCCGAGACCGACTAAAGGATTGATTATTACGTTCATTAATTAATGAACGTAATAATCAATCCTTTAGTCATTTTGGCATTTGATTAATTTGACAATATTACTGTATGGAAATATGAAATATCGCTAACTAGTGAACTAAAATACGATACGCCTAAAACGCCACGTAATTACGTGAGGCGTTTCGGGGGGTATGGGGGGTTGAGTCTCGTATTTTAGTTCACTAGTTAGCGATATTTCATATTTCCATACAGTAATATTGTCAAATTAATCAAATGCCCCGTTGGCATACATGTATCCCACTCGCTTCATGCGGCTTAAATCTCTATTTTTACCCGACTGCCCCAGAAGGAGGGTAATTTTTTCGCGAGTATGTATGTATGTATGTTTGTATGTATGTATGTCTATTTCTTTGGCACGCTCTGTAGCCTAAACGGCTTGATGGATTTTAACATTTGAGGTGTCGTTAGATTCGTCTTAATTGTGCGAGTGACATAGGCTATATAAAATTTATATATTGCAGCTAAAAATACAAAAAAAAGTGAGAAAGTTTAAAAAAAAAAATACAACAATATTAGTATTATCAAATAAAAACTAGTAATGACTCAATCCCAAATCGAGTGAAACCGCGGGGCACAGCTAGTAATCTATATCTATACTATCTATACTAATATTATAAAGCTGAAGAGTTTGTTTGTTAGTTTGAATGCGCTAATCTTAGGAACTACTGGTTGGAATTGAAAAAATATTTTTGTGTTAGATAGTCCATTTATCGAGGAAGGTTATAGGCTATATAACATCACGCTACGGCCAATAGGAGCGGAGCATAAGTGAAAAATGTTGTAAAAACGGGAAAAAATATTCCTTTTTGAGAGCTTCCGTTGCCTGCGCTGCGTAAACGGTTAAAGTTACGCAAATATCATGTATGATGGAATTGTTCCTCTTTAAAATTTCTAAAAAAAGTCCGCGACAGTATATGTCTATCTTTTATGATAGACTCACTATAACCTTTTTTATGGTAATCAAATTTGTTCGAAATTATTGCATTATATTTGCGAAGGGGTTTTATCAACATAGTATTAATTATTATTCAAATAAATAGTTTTAACACCAAGGGTATTTATGTAGCAGTAAAATACTTTTTAATTCATTGGAATTGGACATTTAATTTCGAAGTTATTACGAGTATAAAAATGCAATAAGCGAACCGTTCGACGCCGGCGCCGCACCTCCACGACTTTCCCTACTTTAGAAAGGAGAGGATGGGCACACGGGTAGACCATGATCTGGAATAGGACATAGGATACGTTTTATCCCTACATTCCCACGGGATCGAGACCTACGCGGGTGAAACCGCGGAGCACAGCTGAAGTGCTTATTCATCAATACCAATTATTGAATGAGCCGAAACAGATACATCTGCTGTTAGTTATCTCATAATGTATGTTTGTATGTATGTATGTCTATTTCTTTGGCGCGCTCTGTAGCCTAAACGGCTTGACGGATTGTAACATACGAGGTGTCGTAAGGTTCGTTTTAATTGTGGGAGTGACATAGGCAATAGATTTTTTTAAATTTCATCTGCAATAAAAAAAAGGGAGGGGAAGGTTTTTTTTAAAAAAAAATACATTATTGGTATCAAATAAAAGCTAGTAATGAGTTAATTCCAAATATATAAATTAATAAAACTAAAAAGCTTGAAATAAAACAAATTATTTAATAAAAAACCCGCCTGCAAAAACGAAGAGAAAAACAAGCATTATAATCTGTAGAATTTTGGTATTCTCTTTTAAGTTATGCGTTTTTGCAGGCGGGTTTTTTGTTTTTTAAATAATTTGTTTTATTAACAGACTTATTCAAAAAGGAGGAGGTTACTTTACAGGCAACAAACGAAAATTGAAAAGCAAAGATACCGATTTCCGAAATTGAAGTTATTTTTCACTTTTTAGTGTTTTTTTGGAAGCAGTTTTTTTTTTTTTTTAAGTTTTTATTACTGTTATATGAGGGCTACATCTGTGGGCAGTTTCAGTCACACAGATAGATAACGTCAACTAAATTAAAAAAATATTCTGGGAACTAAATCATTCAAAACGAAACATATCGTTATTGCAACATTTATTTCGCTGAAAGCGCGTACAGTGAACTAGTGAAGTTTTCTTGTTCGGCTAGTGTGAATAATGGAGTGGACGACCGAGCTTGTTTATGATTTTTTAAATCTATATCTATATCTCTAAATATATCTACAGTATGTTAACTAACAAATGGCGTTCCCGTTAACCTGCAATAGTATAGCGCCTATATATGCAAACAAAAATATTACCATAAATGTTTTTTTTTGTTTTTGTATAGTAAAATATTCACAAAAAATATTAAATTGTTACGGAAAATAAACTCTCTCTACACGCCCACTTGTCACACTTATTTTTCTACGTTGAAATACAAGTGTGCGTGTACAGAGTGTTTCTTTTACGTTTAAATTTAATCGTTTTGTGAACATTTCACGACACAAATTTTTTTTTTTTTTTTTTTTGAGTTGTGATATTTTTTTTAGCTTGTATACACGCTATACTATTGCAGGTTAACGGGAACGCCCTTTGTTAGTTAACATACTGTATATATATATCTATATAGCTGCAGCGATACGTTTTCTTTCGCTATGCATTTTGGAGTGACAAAATGACTTCTAATCTCAAAGCCTACACAGACCGACACGCAGCGTTGGAAGAGCATTGGTGTGCGTAGGCTTGTCCGCGTGCGTGCGTCCGCAATATCACGCACCGTCGGAAGCGCCTCGGTGCGCGGTGCGTGGCGATCTGTGGTCGTCTGCCATCCGGGCTCGTCTGTGTCCGTCCGTGATATGGCGCACCGTCGGATTCCACCTTCAGGGAGCATGAAGAACTTGCTGGCCGGTAGAATGATTATAATTCTATAAAATATCTGTCGCAAATCATATTTTGATAAAGATACTTGCAATTTTTTTGTAATAGCCGCGTTGAACGATTTTTGATAGTAGGGGATAAACTTATGAGCTCGCGTCACCGACATGCTCATTGCTCACGCCCTCGTGCTGTATTAGGCCCCCGCCTATAGAAGCGCATATAGGAAGCAATGATGAATAAGCGGCGGGACGCCGCGAGTGTCGACCATTGGCCTCAAGTTTTCACTTCTGTCAGCAGTCCTCATGACTGTCAATTTTTTTGTTTGGTTTATCCCCTATCCTCCTCTAAATCGAAAATACAGCAGCAACAATTCTGAAATAAGTATATGTTTAAGTTGAGGATAAAATGTTAAGTACTATGTTTGACGAAAACACGATTCCATAAAAATTTCTGAGGAGAGACAATACTTCTAGTAAGGACGGTGAAATCCAACGCGCTTTATACGTATTGTGACGTGCTGCGGAACCCCCGCACTATCCCCTCTCTTCCTCCATGTTTGGTCTTGATTTCAAAACCTAGTAAATCTCATAGATTTACTAGGTTGTGGAAGTGAGTTACAAGGTTTTAAAGTGGTCACGAGGCAGTGAATGGTGTACTTAATAGGTTTCGATGTTGAAATGTATCTGCTTACGTGAGTTTTTAGATTTACTAATGTTTGCCATAATTTCATATGCCATAATTTCATTAGAAATAACGCTTCAGTTGCCATAATCGTCAAATGACATAAAATCATTTTCCCTAATTTCATTGGTCATAATCGATCAAGTGTCATATTATTTGCTATATTTTTTATTTCCAATAATCGTTTTCCATACCATTTATTCATAGTAATATTAATTTGCCCATATTAGCACAACAATGCTAGTTCAGTACAAGCGCCTGCAATTTTGATGTAATGTTAAACTGAATAATTTTGCTATTAACATATTCATAGAAAAATGGTTTATGCTGCACGAACAAAAGGCAAACAAAAAAAAAATCTCAGCAGGCATGGTTTCTGTCACGGCTCCGGCGCTGCGGGGCTCCAGCGGTCCCACGCGAACTTATCGTCGCAGATGGTTTAACGCTCACCGCCGCAGCTTCGTCTTGCGGCGAGCGTTACAACTACCTGCTCCTCAACTCGTGGGCTGCCTCGCCCCTCCGCGCCTACGCAATTTTAAATTACACTCTAGGGTAGGGCATACAAGATTGCGTGGAGTCAGATTTACAGCGATGCGTTTCTGTCACTAAAACCTCATTTTTAGCAATTTTTTAGGACTAACAATCTATACATAGCTAGGGCTATACAAAAAATAGGTACTCCCTACCAATTTTTTGTACAAAACAATAAACGCTTCTAAATTATATTAAATGTTGCTTAGGTCAAGTATCGATTATATAATGTGTTACTTATAGAAAGTAATGATTATGACACGTTATTATGGCAAATAAAAGTTGTGACTAAAAGTTGATATGACAAACGTTATTAGTATAAATGATAATAGGGCAAGTAAATATTATGACTGAGGACGATTATGGAAAATAATATTATGGCAAATGACATTCTGGCAACAAGACAATACCTAACGCTGGTGTTTTTGAATTTGGTAGGGACTTACTAGGTTAGCAAGATTATGCAATAAAACGATTTTTGTAAAAAGTGATTTTGTAACGGTAGAGGTTTTGAAATGGGACAGACGACCTGTGGGAAGAACTAATAATACGAGTTCGAGTAAGAGATCTTGCTTCAGACTGCGGCATGCGGCCAGCTGAAAAACGCAATTCACGAAGAATGGAATAACATTCCACAACATGTAGTCGTGACTGTCATCCGATCTATGAAGAACCGTATTTGAAGCAGTTATAAAAATTATCACTTTAAAGCTTAATTTTTCGCAAACGGATCCCTGAATCCAAAAATGGTTTTCGCTCCCAATTTTTTTGAACGACCTTATCAACGATACCCCACTTCATTTATCAGAATTCAAGGATCCGTTTGGGAAAAATTAAGCTTTAAAGTGCTCATTTTTGTTAGAGTCAAGTGTGCCCACTTTTTTTTTTTTTTGAGGGTGGGAAATCATCCAATGACTTCTCCCGCTCTGGGTGGAGCGGAAGGGCGTGTCAGACTTTTACTGACTAAAACCCACCCGTGTTCCTTCAGTTGCCTGTTGCCAAGGTCCCGGTATCCCTTTCGGACTAACCCGCAACCCTGGCAGGCATCGGTCCTAGCGGACCCCGCCAATTGTGCTGACATCTCCTTGAGGCGCGCGTGGAACACGACGCGCCATCGACCCAGGCCTGGTCCTGATCGGACGGCGAGCTACCCATTGCTCGCCGTCCGCAAGCCCGCGCCTATGGTGGCCGGGAATCCGCCTGGGATTCCCGACGCCCAGGGCGTCTCCAGCGGCGGCGGCGGTTAGGGGCGTGAGGGCGCAAACTTTGCCTCTCCCTCACGCGTTCCGCCTCCTCCTTCGCGAGCATTACTGCTTCGCAGAAGGAGGTGACTGCTTCCCATGCCCTCTCGCTCCGTACCATGGCCTGGACCAGAGCCGGACGCGAGAGGTCACCGCCGCCAATCGCCTCCAAGAGGACACGGCGGGGCTCCGCCCAAGCGGGGCAGACCTCCACCGTATGCTCCACCGTGTCCTCCGGGCGATCCACACAGTGGTGACACCCGGGCGTTTCCTCCCGCCTTATACGAAACAGGAACCTCCCGAAGCAACCGTGTCCGGTGAGGACCTGTGTCAGGCGGAAGGTGAGGACGCCGTGGCGCCTCTCTAGCCACTCCTCAAAGAGGGGACTTATCGCCGCAATTGTGGCGTGCCCAGCACTGGGTTGCGACAATCGCACTCTCCAAGCCGCCATGAGATCCTGCCGGAGCTCTGTCCGCTGTGCCGCGACTTCTTCGCGCCACTCCCACATGTGCGCGAGGACTTTCGCCTCCAGATCCCATGGCGGTAATCCGGCAAGGAGGCTCGCCGCCTCACGGGAGACCGTGCGGTATCCCCGGGCCTTTGGGACGCGTTCAACCGGCGGGCTGGCCGCAGCCTAAGGGAACGCGCCCACACCGGTGCCCCGTAAAGGGCCATGGACCGCACGACCCCCGCGTAGAGCCTCGGGCAGGAGGCGTTTGGACCCCCCAGATTGGGCAGGAGACGCCCCAAGGCAGCTCCAGCCCGGTCCAGCCTGGGAGTCAAACGTCGGAAATGCTCAACGAAGTTCCACCGGCTGTCGAGGACGAGTCCTAAGTACTTCATCGTTGACTCGACGCCGATGTGAACCCCTCCTACCGTAATTTGGGAACCCGACGGTGGCGCGTTCCGAGGGCCATGAAAACACATGACCTCGGACTTGTGCAAGGCCACCTCGAGTCCCAGCTGCCGGATTCTATCGACGATTGTCGCAACCCCGCGTGTCGCTAGTTCGGCCGCCGCCTGGTGCGACCTCCCCTGTGCCAAGACCAGCGTGTCGTCAGCGTAGCAAACTACACTGACGCCACTGGGAAGGTCGGCGCGCAGCACCCAGTCGTAACCGGTGTCCCACAGATGCGGCCCCAGGACCGATCCCTGTGGGACACCGCACGACATCTCTCGCCGGTTCCACACTCCCTGGTGACCGGGGTAGATGACGGCCCTGTCCGTCAGATAGGCCTCGACCACACGACAGAGGTAGGTCGGCATCCGGTGGTACCGGAGTGCCTCCCTTATGCAACTCCAGGGCAGGGTGTTGAAGGCGTTGGCGATGTTGAGAGACACCGCCAAGACGACCCCACCCCGGGCCACAGCATCCCCCGTCGTGAGGGCCCGTACGCGCATGATGGCGTCCACCGTAGAGCGCCCTCTGCGGAAACCAAACTGGCTCTCCGCCAAGTCCGGCCCCACCCGCACCAGCCGCCCGACGAGGCGGTTTGCAATTACTCTTTCAAAGAGCTTGCCCACCTCGTCGAGCAGCACGATGGGCCGATAAGCGGACGGAGAGTCCGCAGGGCGCCCCGGCTTCTTTATGAGGACCAGTTTCCCCGTCTTCCAACGAAGTGGAAACTGGCCCCTCTCCATGCATGCGCTTAGGAGACCCCTTAGTCGAGGCCCGAGAGCCTCCATGGCCTGGACCCAGGCCTTCCCAGGTAGGCTGTCAGGTCCTGGGGCGGTGTTTTTGGCATTCAGCCTTCGCACCGCCACTCTCATTTCTACCTCGGTCACCTCCGGAGCATCGTCGTCTTCGTCGGTGTTGTGGTCCGCATCAAGCACCGCAGTAGGCGGAGCCATGAGCGGGGAGGTATGTTCCCCTCTCGAAGGGAACAGAGCGCTCACCACGTCCTCCACAAGCTGAGGCCGGAGACTCTGCGTCAGCGGGGGAGCCCTTGGGCGGAGTTTCTCCCGCACCATCTTGTATGGGCGTCCCCACGGATCTCTGTTCAGAGTCTCCAGCATCTCCTCGCGGTCCACTGCCCTGGCCCGCAGGATCTCCGCCTGGAGGGCGGTCTTCGCCGCTCTGTACCCCTCATACAGCTCCGCCTCAATGGCTTCCGTATCCGGAGGGCGGATACGAAGCCTGCGGTGCCTGGTGTACTGGTGTCGCGCAGCAACACACGCATGGCGCAAAGCCGTCAGCTGCTGCGACCACCAGCTCACCTGTCACGAAGCACGTCCGGGCTGGGCCCGGGGCATTGCCACGTCACAAATATTGGACATGGCCTCCCGGAACCACTCCGCCTCGTCGTTGATGTCGGCAGGCCTGTCCGGTGATGACACCCAGGCCTGTACGATCGAGGCTTCCAGGAGGAGCTCCCGGTCCAGCTGCTTGCCCTTGCCCCTGGCTTTGCCAGGCTTCGGTGGAGCGCAGGCCTTACTCCCAATCCGGTGGTCGGCCGGCTTGCCTGCCGCAGCACATACGACGCAGTGCGGCGTGGCCTTGTGACTGGGCTGACCGCAGCGGTAGCAGGCATCGCTGCGGTCAACCTCGAAGGTGCATTTAGCTCCCACGTGGTCGCCCACATGGCAGCGGAAGCACCTCCGAGGTCTGGGTTCTAGCAGTTTGACCTGCGCGGACACCCAGCCCACCAGAAGCCTTTTGCCCTCCCCGGCAATTTTCTTGGCCTTATAGTCAGGACCGATGGAGCCCGCCTTAACCTGCTTGGCAGAACACCCCCCAGTCCTGACGACGGCGGCCACAACCTGTTCTTTCGTGACCGAGTCGTCCAGGCCCTGGATGCGCATTTCAGCGCACTTAGTCGGCCTGGATACTCGAGCCTCGTCCGCGTTAAGGGACGCCCTGAGCTTTTCAGCCAGGGCGTCAGCGGCCGTGCCACCAGCCGGACCGGGTAACTCTAGCATTCGGGCCCCGGTGGCAGCGATCCTCAGTCGGATACCTCCGGCAGCACCGAGCTCCCCTAGGTCCACCACCTCCGCCACTTTGGCAAATACGTCCTTATAGGACACGCCCTTCGTTGCCGCTTCCGGCTGTAGTGTGACCACTACAGCTGCGGACTTCGGGGCGTGGAGCCTAGCCGCAACGCTTTGCTCCTTGCGCCGCTGCCGCCTCGCCTTTTCCTTATTGGCCGCCCTTGCCTTCCTAGCCGCCTTCCTCTTCTCCCCGGCCACTTGCCATTCAGCATCGGCTTGGGGAGGTAGGGAAGGTGCGGGTGCAGTCGGAGGTGGAGGCGGTCGTTTAGCCACCGGAGCCGGGGCCGGAGCCGGGGCCGGGGCCGGGGCCCTCGCCACCTTTTTGGCGGCTCCGGCCTTTTTAGCCGTCCCGCCCTTTTTTGCCGCCCCACCCTTATTCTGCCCCGGAGAGGCTGGTTTTGCCGCGGCAGATCCGGCGGCGACGACGGCATATGTCGTCGCCTCCTTCTGCTGGCCGGGGGCTGGCTGGCTTGCCGTCAAGGGGGGGCGCAGGACGATGGCTTCTAGGGCAGAGAATCGTCTCCGCATTTCGGCCATCTCCCGCTGCACCAGGGTCAGAACCCGGTCCCCAGCAGCATCAGGCACAGGCCGTCCCTGCCCATGCTGCTCCCCCCTCTGCGGCATCTCCCGGGGGCCGGCTCCTCGGAGCTTAGCCAGGTCCGCTCGGAGCTCCTCGTTCTCCTTTTGGAGGAGCTCCATCGCCAAGTGTGCCCCCTACCACGTAAATGGTGGGTTTTGGATACGTGAAAAAAATCACATCAGTATATACAGTATGTAACAAAAACCCTGTCCGATCCGTGAGGGTGTTTTTAAGAATCATACTGAGAGTCTATTGAAGTGGATTTTTTTTTAAAGAAAAAACAATTGGCCGCGTTTTTTTTCAATCGGGAATTTTACCGGGTTATTACATGGGGCGCGGGCCGCCGTCGTCTAGCAGGTGTCTACAAGTCATAACATAAATGACTCCTGCAGAAAATTTGCTATTTTATGATGAAATTGGGGTAATTGTGGCACTAAAAATGTGAATTTTAAATTGCAATATCTTTTTTATTTTCAATAAAAAAAATATTTCTTATTTTTTTCTGGTAATAAATTATTGCAGTATCTATGTGCCCCTTTCGGATCAGACAGGGTTTTGTTACATGTTGTATAAAGAAATTAAAAGGAAAACTATCACAGCTAAATAGGCTCTACAAGTTACCGAGTAATAATCGACCTACTTACATTTGCAGTTGCAAAAACATGTCCTTCCATACATTTCGTATGGAAGAAAATGTTTTTCAACTACAATGTTAAGGTAGTGCTTGGGATAAATACATCCCAACTACGGAACCCTGCACTGTGCGTGGTCCGACACGCACTTTGTATTTCACCGGTTTGTATTTCATAAAATCTCCGTACAGGTTAGAAGTGACTTGTTATACGAAACAAAGATTTAGTTGAATTTGTAACATTGACATAGGGAACTCGAAACCTTGACTACCTATTGATGATGATATTTTTCTAATAATCTATTAAAAACATAAACTTGAGATGTGTTTCGATTTTTTTCATGAGAAGTGTATTCTGTATATTATTATATGTTTCGGACGATTACCTAATGCATTTAAACGATAGTAGTTATGACTTGGACTGTGCCGAGTTTTTTGTCATATCAATATTATTTGTCCAGACTGGTTCTTGGTGTCGCTGGCGTTGACCATGTTGGCAAAGTGCATGATTGCGATGGTGTACACCTCAGTGTACGTGTACACGAGCGAGCTGTACCCCACCAGCAACCGACACAAGCTGCTGGCGATCTCCATAACGTGCGGCAGGGTTGGCTCCGTAACGGCTCCTCTCACTCCTGCGTTTGTAAGGCTCAACCAATGCATTGTGTAATATTAGAGGTTCATTTCATTGACGTTTCATTGATATTTCATGATCGATAATGTTAATGCAAATTAAGTTTTACTGTCATCTCAAGTCCTTCTGTTGAACAACAGACACAAAGACAAGTGGGCCTTAGTGCGAATTATACCAAGGAAACTGAACGCATTCAAGAGCTGTCAGTGTCAATATTCCATAGAAAATAATGACACAGACAGCTCTTAAACGTGGTTTATGTGCTGATCGCGTTCAGTTTTATTGGCGATGGTTAACCCCTGGCGGTGTACCACAGGGCTTAGAGTTTGGTCCTCTGCTTCTTGAATTGGTAAAGGACAATTTTTTAAATAATCATTAAATAATTACCATTTAGTATAAGTACATTTTTGTAGCACACATGATTTGAATGAAGCAAAGGTTTTAGACATAAGTCTCCCAACATAAAACAATTCCGCGGTTGCAGTCGCAATGGTTTCATAATCTGCCGTTCGTGATGTTCGGTTCGATGGCGCTGCTATCAGGGGTGCTGATCACCGTCTTGCCGGAGACGCTGGGCACCGTGCTACCGAGCACCTTCAAGGAGGCAGAAGAACTCGGCAGAGCTAAAACGAGCAGATCTTAATTACTTGACTTAATAACTATTTGCTTCTTTGGCCAATTTACGTTTAAAACAGGTTAATTTATGTCTTCCTATTATCGAATTAGAACTGTCAAAATTTCGTTTTTGATTTGTGAATTGCGTTAAGAAAATTTAATACTCCTTCAATATAGTGTTTAGAAAGTAAGTTTATTCGAAATAAATGTATAATTTACCACTGGTTTCCTTTATTTAATTAATCACTCTGTAGGGGATTTTCAGTAAAACTCGTCTTGCTTTGCATTATGTAAGTAAGTAATTAATGATGTTTTGCAGTAAAATAAATAACAACTAGTTCTATGCCTCTATGTTTTCGGTTTTGATGATACATTATCTGTAGAAGCACTAGAACCCTCAGAAAATGCTCAAAATTGCCTGTTTCGACTGCTGTCATGAGAGGCTTATTGTATAAAGACAACTATTTATGAAAAAAGAAAAACATAGGGGCACAGTAAATATCCTTCTTATTCAATTTATAAAATATCTTTCAAATTGGTCCAATATTGGAGGTGGAGAAAAGACCGACCCTATTTCCTTTTAACAAACAAATAAACAAACTTACTTTCGCATTTATAATAATAGTAAGGATTACTTGGACAAATTATTTGAAGGCTACCGTGTACCGCAAGGGTTGGATCGAGGTAGCCCTGGAATAGGATGCTTGGATGGATTTGGGGAAAACGCCTTTGCTCAGCTGTGGGACAGTGCAGGCCAACACGAAAATAAATTAAAATGAATGTTAATTGTTTTGTAAAATGGATAAATTTATAATTATTTGATGTTTAGTTATTAAATATTTGAACGCCGTTGAGGAACATGACCGTGATAGAATTAAATGTAACATCTTGCATGCCATGTCTGTGTATACTCATGTTTTGGACAAATAAATGATCTTATCTTATCTATCATAATCATCATCCACCGCCCGACACCACCCACTGCTGAGCACAGGCCTCTCCTTGCTGAGCCAATCCCCACGTTCCTGTTTCAGCCTCATCCAGGTTGTGCCCGCGATGTTGTCCGTCCATCTCGCCGCCGGACGACCGACACTTCGCCTACCTACAAATAATACTTGTGTTGTGAATAAAGTACTCAAATACTTGTCAACACATATACAAAACATAATAATGATATGAATGCTTAGTCATGAGACCGACGCACAGCTAGATATTGACACGTGTGCCTGCGCATGCCACAGATAACAATGTTATACCTTACAGACAAAATTATGATAATTTGCACCAAGGATATCCTACCTACCAACAAGATAAGGAACGGCGCAGATTCCGATAACTTTTGGCACATTGAAATGCAGAATACAATGTTAGATAATTCTTTAAAGATTAAATATCTGAAGGGCTAGATACGATAAGATTACGGGATCAACGATTACAATGATTTTCTTAAGACATATTCAGTACCTAGTGGTCAAAGAATTCTGTGAAGTATAGTTATGTGTTTCAGTCATGGGTTCAGTTCATAAGAGGGTTTGTTATGATAAATACTTACGAATACTACTTAATTACGTAAACTGCAGATGATGGATCAAAAAAAAACAAAGGTACTTTAAAACTAAGTTAGGTACAAGAAAAAAAAAGGAAAAAAGATAAGGTGAAATTATTACAATTAAAATTGGTGAAACCTTTTCGATGCTAGAATATGGAATGGCAAAAATACGTATTAAAATAACTAATGGCTCGTGGCTGGATGGACGTCGTCGATGCAGTTTCTATGCCGTCGGTGTAAACTGAAAGAATTGCAAGGCCAACGATATCCATAGGCATCCGTATTTAACAACTTTGTAAACAAGCCACCGGGAATCGACAGGTACATTACCTTGTTATCTATTTTACACCTGCCTAATGAAGTCTCAAAAAGTTCATGTTTTTGGTTCCGTATCTCCTTAGCATCTAAAATTTATGTTTGCTTAGATTTGAGCTCCGAGTCAGTACCTCTTGTAACTACCACCATTTATAATAATATTACATTTGTTACTGACGAGAACGATAACGATGTCAGTTGCCTAGGGGCAGAGGGCAAAGTCTCTGCTGGTGAATTTTTGATGACCAGAGTTCATAGTTTTTTCCAGAGTCCCAAACAGACTGCCTTACTAAATGTAAAAGTATTTTTTTTCACAGAACACTAAAAATGCATATCGCAAATAAAACAATTTTATTGCTTCCAAAAACTTCGATATAATACATAAATATTATCAACAGCAGGTACTTAGTCGTATTTGTGAGATAATTCGGTTCGCGGCAGTTTCACGGTGCGATGACGGCGCGCGCAGAGGACAGCGTCGATTTAGACAATATTCTGGTGGAAGAGATCGGGCAGTTCGGCAGGTTCCAGCTGCGGACGCTCCTGCTGACCCTCATCGTTGTGATCTTTGCCGCCTTCCATGCCGAATATGTCTTCACTACGGCCAGAATCGAGTCTAGGTAAGTAGTTGTTTTTTTTTGTACGATACTATGATAATAAGTGAACTTTAATGGAAATCGCTTTCAGTTTTTGGAAATGGTACAATTTACCTAGAAACATGTTTTTTTTTTATATCCCACTATGCTATGGCGGGACCAGGGTGTATCACACGATCGTGACTATTTGTTTAAACTATTGATAACTTATGTTTTTTGTTTTGCTGTTGGTTAAATAAATGTATTATCAGTACCAGTATAACTATTCTGTATATCTCAAGTTGGCGTGTAAAATGACCAGGATACACTGCTTTTCTACATTCGCTGTCATGTCAATAGAATTTTAGAGCAACAAAGGCATAATCAGTCAATTGTTCATCACTTTTTCACCGACTTGCAAAAAGGAGGAGGTTCTATGTTTGTAGCGTATATTTTTTTTATGTATGTTCATGGATTTCTCCTTCAATTTTGGAACAATCTTGATAATTCTTGTTTTGTTCGAAACGGTATGCTCTCGAGGTTGTCATATAAATTATTAACTTTGCTTGGGTAGTTTTTGAGTTAGCTTCAATAATACGTATTTTCACCACTTACCCTTAAGTGGATTGTGTTATAATAACTTCCTGCAACTGTTATATAAATATTCCGAATATGTGTGGGTACCACAACTAAAAAGTTTTGTACTTTATAATAAACAAGTAACTTGCCAATATTGATGAAGCTGTCGCTAGTTGATAATTTTGACGTTGCCGTTTGTTATATCATAATCTAAACCGAAATATAAACCCTGACTTGTTAAACTGAGAAGTCTGTATCTCAAGAGAGGTCAAGACAGATACAGTGTTCGGTCAGATAGTTCCGTACATTCAGTTGTACTTTTTAAGAGTGAAAGAATCGAAGTATCATTACATGGTACAGTATCTGTCAACCTGTCCTGTTATGAATGAATGAAATCGGTGTTTGTGAGTGTTTTGTTTGGAAATTACTATCAATTTGTCATGTTATAGGTGTCTGATCCCCGAGTGCGATGGCGAAGACCAGGAGTTCTCCCCAGCCTGGCTCGGCAACGCCGTGCCGACCACGCCAGACTCCTTCGACAACTGTCAGCGGTTTGGCAACGTCTCCACGCGGAGAGTTGGCACCTGTCCCGCTGAACTATTCGACAGGAACACCCTGCTGCCCTGCGAGCAGTATGTGTATGAAAACCAGCTAACTGTCGTTTACGATGTAAGTAACAGTTTAATTTTTTCTTCAAAGTCCCTAAATATTTGAAATTTTCACTGAGTATCTTGGCTATAGTAGATTTAGGGTAAAATGTGATTATGCATACTTCACAAAATAATGAATAATATAAAAACAAGCACTGTGTTTTTGCTGGCCCATTGCAAGAAGAAACACAAAAGTTCTGTAGTCGCGGCGGAGACGCGAGTGGTCCTAATGTCGCGTCGTAGCGAACAGTGAAATTATATAGTATTCTATATAATATATTATATATTATATATAATGAAAAAACCTATCCCATTATTTGTTCATAGCTAGACAATCTTTCGAAAAGCTACCGAAGCCGTAGAGACTTACAGTCGTAAGACGGACCTTGCTACAGCGCGGCGGCGTAGCAAGGTGAAAAAGCATTTATTTCTAATGAAACCACTCTATCGAATAGGTAAATAATTGGATTGCTTGTTTTCATATGAATCAAAATTAAGAATATCGTAAAGGCGAGATAAATTGATACGTAACGATGTTATAGAGACCATGATCGGTCTTGCTACGGCGTAGCACGGACCTTGCTACGCCATAACCAACCGTTAAAAGCACCATGCTTGGTACTAGTGATAATATGTATGTAAGTGATGTAGTTTGAAATTACCCACTACGTAGTCTAAGTAGGTACTACATAATATATAAGTTGGTGCTTTTCACTGAAAGCTACGGCGTAGCAAGGACCTTGCTACGCCGTAGCCAACCATAAAAAGCTTGGTTCTAGTCCTTTTTAAGTTTCGAAATAACACAATACAAAGTAACGTTTGCTTTGAGGACCATTTTTGTCTTAATTTTTCATATAATTACTCGCAGTACGACTTAGCTTGCGACGAATGGCGCCGCACGCTGATCGGTTTCGTGCGCACGTTCGGCACGCTAGCGGCGCTGCCCATCACCGGCTACGTGTCGGACCGCTGGGGCCGCCGGGTCGCACTCACCATCAATGCCTTCAACACGGGCTGGATCGGCCTCACGCGGTACTTCGCCGGCACCTACATGGGCTTCATGGTGTCACAGTTCGTTGAGGCGACCTTCGGCGCCGGAGTCTTCTCCTGTATTTATATTTTAGGTAACTGCCAAATCAGGATATTCTAAGTGTTTTAAGGAAATATCTTCTTATATATTTTTGTTTTGGATATTGATGATACCTAATTGTTAACTTTCAGTTTTGGAGCTTGTGGGTCCCAAATATCGTGTCATCGCCGGAGCTACTCTGAACACGTTCTTTGCAGTAGGCCAAGTGATCATGGGGCTCATAGCGTGGGGTGTGCCAGCGTGGAGACCGCTCACTCTGGCGCTGTACATCCCGCAGCTTTTTACTCTCGCTTACTTCTGGATCGTGCCGGAGTCTGTGCGCTGGCTCATGAGTAAAGGGCGATACGAAGAGTCGGAGGCTCTGCTTAAAGAAGTGGCCAGAGTGAATAAGAAGCAGCTATCGGAGAAGTCACTGGACGCTTTGAGGAGAACTGCAGAGTTAGAAAAAGAACGTAAGGCGTGGAAGAAGGAGCAGAATGTCAACGAGCCGTGGCTGATCGTGAAGGTGTTCCAACACAAGCGGGTGCTGTTCCGCTGCCTGGTGTCCCCTCTGTGGTGGATCAGCATGACGCTCATCTACTACGGGCTGTCCATCAACGCCGTCAACATGTCGGGGAACGCTTACGTCAACTACATGGCCGTGTCGGCCGCCGAGATCCCGGGGTTCTGGATAGCGGTGCTGTTCCTGCCAATCGTCGGGAGGAAGCCAGTGCTGATAACCGGGTTCTGGCTTTGTGCTGCATGTCAAGTAGCTTATATTCTCATGCCCAGTGGTGAGTTTCATTTAATATCATCTTTTTTTTTTTTGTGTTGTCCAGGAACCTTAACGAACATTAATTTTCCAACCATAGTTTAGTTGCATCAAATTCGATTCGGTCTTTATTTCCATAACAAAAACGCAACACACAAGTAGAATGTTTATCGTCTATACCGATAGTATTATGTTGGACAATTCCACGTGGAAGTTACGGAGACTACTACTAAAACAATTATTTCCTTAAAAGGTGACTCCAAACGTTATAAAGAAACGCACTCATGTTTATTGTATTTGTTTTCCAGACATGTTCGGTCTATCGCTGGCGGTGTACCTGGTCGGCAAAAGCAGCATCTCGGCGGTGGTGACGTCACTATACATGTACACTGCCGAGCTGTACCCTACGCAGTGCCGACACAATCTGTTCGCCTACTCCTCCATGGTGGGCAGGATCGGGTCCATCACTGCCCCTCTCACTCCAGCTATCGTAAGTATAGCATGTTGAATTTGAATTTGGATTTGGAGAACATGTTTTTCACGGTCAATTCTCCAACTGCAATATAAGTTTGTAATTGAAAAACATATTTTTTTGTGTGATAAAACTACAATTTGCCGATTTTCGGGCTTTTTCCTTTACTTGCTATGACCTTGCTTCTTGCCTAATTTAATTATTCTTCTTGGTCAACGGGAATTACCCTATAGGTTTTGATTTATTTGGGAGTATAACAAAATATTATGTCGCATAAATGGCCGTATTTTTTTATTGCGTCGACTTGGAAGCTTTATTTTTTAGAGCTCCAAGGAACCTTAGACCTACGTATTTAATCATAATTAATTTCAACTTGATACCTCCACGCGTTCCTGAGTAAAAGGGCCTTGACAGACTGACAGACAGACAGACAACGAAGTGATCCTATAAGGGTTCTGTTTTTCCTTTTGAGGTACAGGACCCTAAAAAACAAGTCAAGGTTAAGTAATATCTCACTATCGAAATGTCGTCTGACTAACACTGCGTGTTTACTGCAGGGTGCTGCGACCTTCGATGACCTGCCATTTATCATGTTCGCGGTGCTGGCCTTCACGTCAGGGTTCCTGGTGCTGTTGACGCCGGAGACCCTCGGCTCCAAGCTTCCGGACACCCTGGAGCAGGCCAACAACCTCGGAACCTCCAAACAGGAGAAGTACACAACATAAAGATCACAATTTATTACTTCAGGCGAGCTTCACCTATGAAACTGATCGCTCGAAATATGCCGTTGGTTGTAGTAGTATGAGGGGTACTTTTTCAGGGCTATTTTGTCATTTCGATACAACAGTTGAAGAGCTGTGGGATAAAGTTTGATAAGGTACGTTACGTTTTTTTACCATAAAGAAAATATTTTGTAATTTTAGTTTTATTACATTCCTTGACAAAATGTACAAAATATACGCTTCCAGGGTATGATACTTAAATAACATTAAATAGAGAGGTATGTTGCACTTTTTAATTCAAACACGTAAAAAACTACGCTAAGTCGAAATCCTGCTTTAAGGCTCTTACATACTGGCGCGACGCGAATGTTAACAAAACAATTTCTGAGAAAACTTCACGGCGAACAATGCGGCGGTGTCGCGTCGCGCGATGAATCGCTCCAGTATGTAAGAGCCTTTAAATCTACGGATATATTTTGATGTTCAAGCAACACGTTATTATCGATACCTTTAACTGATCAATCTGAAATGATCTCTATTGATTTATATAAATGATAACTAGCATGCGCTAAGATTATAATATTGGTAGTTTTTTTTATGTATTATTCGTACGTATGGAGCAGCCATATTATTTTGTAAATCTATGAATTGTGAGCTTGTTTGAATAGGTGCAGTTGCAGCTATTGTTTTTTTCTATAATATGACAGTAGACATAACGAAGCGCAACTGTAGCTGCAGATGGCTGGGTTAGCAAATTCTACAAACAGTTCTGCCAGTTGTGCCACACCGTATCTAAATCTTTTTGTTTATTTAAAATTAATTATTTATTTATTTACTCACCACTACCTATATCCTTAAGAAATAATAACAACAAACAATATTGTCCGGCTTAAAGAAAAACATTAATATTTTTCAAGCTAATCCGGCCACCAGGTCTCCGCCCCAAGTACATAAAATGCACACCCAAATTCAAACACAGAAAAACAGCTTTTGCTGCACAATTGTGGGCGATCCTGCCCGATAGAGCAGTTGGGACCCAGTGGTACCGGCCCCGACTGACGAGTGGTCGTAGGTAGAACCTAGGCAGGCGCTTTTCTTTGTGTAAATAATTTCATCACCACTGCTTTCAAAACGGTGAAGAAAAACTTGAGGATATCGGCCTAGAACCAAAAATTCGAAGACATGATTGTGACATCTACCAATCCGCACTGGGCCCGCGTGGTAGATTACGAAGAGAAAAGGCCTATGTCCCAGCAGTGGGAACATAATAATAAGCTGATTACGCTGCCCAAAGATTGTCTATAAGCTAGCTAGGTGCATTTTAATTCATTATTATTTTTAAAGAAAGCATAATTATGATATGTATCACATATATAATAGAATTAACATGCGAAAATCATAATAATGAGGTGCATTCGTAGTTGCGTGGTGCGGTGCGCGCGCGCAGGCGGCAGACGCGTCTATTAGCGGAGCGAGGCGCGCGCGCCGACCGCACACGCGACAACACGCACACACACACTACGTAGTTTCGGTCACAATAAGCCTGAATTTCGTACGAATATTGTTGAAAAAATAGTGCAGTGATTGTAAAGTTTTGTTGACGAATTATTGGTGAGTAATGATTGAGTTTACTTTACCTGTCTTGTGTGGTGCTTCACTTTGTACTAGTTGATATACAAACGGACACAGTTTAAATATAAGATTGATTATTTAGATATTTTATAAGCCGAGGCTTTGTCAGAAGAAAACTTTCTCAATTTTATTTAAAAATGTACTGACCGCATATTGACGAGTGCAGCAGTGTTTAGGCAATAAAGTGCTTTTATATCCGCTTCTGCAAGCGATTACAGATGGTTTATTGATACCACTGAACCTATATAGACTGATATTTAAAAAAAAAACTTTATTTTAATAATTTAGTAGGTGGTACTTCGCATGTAATGGTGTCATTTTTATAACTATTTAATCGTATTATTATTTTTAACATAATTTTTGTCGGAAATAATGTTAGCAAGTGTTTTGTAGTGCAGTGGGCGCTTGATCGCTTTATTCGTATCGAAACAAAAAGACTCAAAATATTTTGTTGTCAGAAATATACTTTAAACAACACCGAAATTGTAACACAGCTGTTATACCTGCCTACCTACAATATTGCTAATTCAACACAACGTGAAACACACAATTTGGGTATAATGGCGGTCTTATCGCAGATAGTGATTCTACCAGACATCCTATGGTTCTTTGACTATTGTTGCCCGTCACCTTCCACTGCTGGACATATCTGTCTCAATGAACCGTCAGCTACCACCATCCTTGACACTTGGCGATATGTTGTTACTAGCAGACGGTCTAAGGTGCCTGCTGCCCAGCCCTTCCTCTCAACGTAAACTTTTACTCTAATTAGGCGACACTGAAAAGGGAAACTATACTAAGTGATAATTATTTCCAGCTAGCCAATTCTTAGTCGCACTTGAGTAGGTATGAATGCCATGTGGTAGGAGCACTCACTTTCACTACCTTCATAAAATGTTTTCAGTCAGCTGCACGATGACGGCTAAGACCCGCTTCTACTTATTTTACTCAAGTTTTCAGGGCGTCTATAACATAAGACTGCAGAATCTCAAATTTTCTGCCGAATAAGTGAACTTATGTCCTCTTTGTCAGTTAATTGGAGAAGCATGTACTTGTATTTATTGTTATTACGATTGTTGCAGTGGGTAAACAAAAGTTATATATAAACACACGTACATAATAATAATATTACAATCATTGTCCAATATTTTTATAGCACTGCTGAGGTGTGTGGCTGCATATTGTGTCGTCATTAGTCCATCCATACTGTATGAGTTTGTGCATAAAATGTCACTTAAAAGCGGAACGATTTTAAAAAGAGCTATCAGCTTTATTGGTATTTTAATTTGCTATTCTAATGGCTTCTTCGATGTAGTTAAAAATTGAAATTTTGTGATCGTTCATTGATCGTTATAAAAAAACAAGGCAAAGCCGCGAGCTTTTTGTCTTTGTCACTAAAACCAATTTGTACACTTAGTTTGCCATAAGCGCGTTGTCTTTGAATCGATCAATATGGTGCCCTCTAAAACCCTAGTAACAATGTAACAATGTAAATCCAGTGGTCGAGTGAACACTCTCTCTTTACATTCACTAATTTGTGAATTCTCTCTCTTTACATTCGCAATGCCCGCAAAAACAATATTTTTGTCTTAATATTGAAGCCTTATGCTTTCGTAAATTCAAATGATCATCATCTTCCAGCACTAGTCCCGTGTTCCTTGGGGTCGGCGCAACACGTTTTCTTCTTCCGTCGTCAAATCAAATCAAATTATATTATTTATTTGCTTAATACGCAGATGTTACAAATAAATATAAAGTACTCTGTATCATTAGCTAATGAGGTGTGCCGCGTCATCATTCACTCCCTTTTCTTTCGTATCATTCCTCACACAATTCATGGAGGGAGATCCATCCAGGGAGGGAGAGGAAGACCAAAGAAAATATGGATGAATTGTGTGAGGAATGATGATAAACATTTAAATCAATTACTCAGTCACATACATTCCATATCAAGCCGTACGATTTCCTTTTTCAAGCCACTATGTAAGTTCATAATGCTATGTATCTACTTACAAGCAACTGGCGCGCATATCAAGAATGTAAGTGAAGCGAAAGTACCAGTTGTTACAATTTGTCACTCGTTGTAGCGTTCCGTAATATTTCGCTAAAAATACGGAGGAATTCAGTAGAAAACTTTAGGCCGTGTTTTATAAATGGTAGCAGTTTACACATAGTATTTCATGTAAATTATGTTAGTTGCACTCGACTACCGCATATTCAAGTCCACTATTACACGCATTAGCATATGACACTGCGGTTTAGCCACAGTTAGTGCAAATGCACTATCTATGCATATAGAGCGGCTAATACCTTCATTTATTGTATCGGTAGTACTTGCAAAAATTATAAACTGATAGTTAATATGCTTACAGAAAGCCTCAGAAAACTAACCTTGAATAGGGTGGAACAATCATATGGGATAATCCTCGATGAAAACTTCTTATGGTAAAACTAATACACGAACGACCTGATTCAAAAGCACCCTCTCCTGCTGCTAAAAAGCTATCTTTAACATGATAAAATTATAATGACGTCAAAAATCTCGAAGCAGTAGCAAATTGAACACACTTTAACTATTTCTGTTCCGTTCGGCGCCTCTGTGACTGTGAAAGTCTAAACTCGAAAGATATAGAGTAAGCCTTCTGTATCAACGTATCTTTCAGTATAACTTGCCGATATATCTTGTGGGTGGTGCTATCGGGTCCACATTGACACGAGATCGCGACCCGCCCGCGGATTTGTGACGCGCGTTCACTGATACCAGACCAGCGGTAACTCCAACCCAGTGACCTCAAAGAATTAATATGTATAAAAAATAGGGGCAATGACTGTTCTATACGATTATTATATTTTTAATTTTGCGACGCGAAATTTTTTGTTTAAGACGGCGTATTTTTTTTTTAATTCCAAATTAAAAGTTAAAGAAAAATACATACTTACCTATATTATTATTTGTTTGAAGGGTTTAGTGGTTTAAATGTGAAAATGAGCTACTTTGTTCATATATGGTCGATGAGCTAATTACATATTTATCTTATCTCGAGTGATATTGTAGTATTTGTAACGGTTAGGTTACAGTTGCATGCTATCTTACGAGTACGAGTTCATCATTGTTTTATATGACCTTAGAGGGCAAGCCTGATCTTGATGAAGTTACAAATTTCTTCATTTTTCTCGTATGAAGCTCGATACCTACATTGGTGTAACTAATACGTGGGACATGAACGATATTAGAAAATAAAAAACTGAAGTTGCTATTACCTAAGTTACTGTTTTTCGAAATATTCTCCATTCCTTTCTAAGCAACGTCGCATTCGATAGAACCACCGAGTGCAGCAGTGGGCCCACTCTTCTAAAGGGATCTCTTCCACGGCCATTTCAAACACAGAACTGCATCTTCAGCGTTCGTACCTCGAAGTTTGATGAAAAATCTTTGATTTTTGGGAATACTACCGGGGACTTACCGGGGATGTATTGTCGGGACCGGGTGGCATCACCGGTGATGCCACCCGGTCCCGAGGAGGTTTAAATAATAGTCGCCAGGTGCCAGATTGGAACTGCATGGTGGATGACTCGTTATCTCAACACCCGCCGTATTCAAGTATTCGACTCTCCGTCTGGCAGAATGCGCTGAAGCGTCGTCATAGTGAAGTAGGATCCTGCTTCGAGGGCGCTGCTGTCGAACTTTTTGTAAGACAACTGATTGTTAATTTACCAGTCTGCAGTAACTGTCCTTTTGTCTTCCAGCACAAAATGACCCGTCCGTCCAAAGAATGAAGAAATCATCTTTTTCCTTCACTTCTTCCTTTCTTTACTTTTGTGCAATGGCAAATCCTCAAAAGAAAACACCCACTGAGCAGATTGTCTTTTAGTTTTGTGTTCGTAACAATATATCCAACTTTCATCACCTGTGACAATGTCAAAACATTCGAGACACCTCTGATGTACTTTTCTAGCATTTCGCGGCACCTATCTACGCGACGGTGTTTTTGGTCTTCGGTAAAATTTATGGGGTATCCAGATGAATTCATCAGGTTACCAAAGAATTCGAAATTCGCAAAATAATTTTTCATTGAATTTATTTCTGACCAGCCAAAAAAACTTTCAGTGTTACCGTTTAGTGCATGTTACTTGCCAGCAATCATCAGATCACCCATGTTTGTGCCCATGTTGATGCGTCGGTCAAGACATTTTCACCTCCGTCTATGACATCTCTCGCCATAGGCCCTGTATCTGTGCAGTCTCTAGTAGATACTGTGATCATTATTGAGACAGCTACGGTATCGGATACAGAGAAGCCTCAGAGCTCCCCAACTCGTCCTTACAATGTAACCTCTAGAACTTGCGTCATTCTCTTACGTTACGCTTACGCACATTTTTACGAGGTTTCTCTACACGTGTACTTTCAAGGTGCTGCGATAAATCTGAGGGATTCTGATATTGCAGCCGCGGCACTTAACAGTTACGAGCCCATAACATCTGGAAAATTTAATTACCAGTTGCAAACCTGCGTGATTGTAATATAATATTCTAGACCCGTATCTATCAAGACTAAGGTGCAACAAACCGACTAATGTACAGAATTTGAGTCAGCTTAGGTATAAATCAGTTTACGTGTAATACAGATGATAAAAAACACATAACTCGACAAAGCTTGTCCCATTTGCAATCTATGCTGTCTTGCTACTCGGAGCAGGTGTTGCTAAGCACCTATCTGACTGCAGTGTCGCCGCACGCGCACTACTCGCCCTACCTACCGCCAGCTAACAAAGCTCTTCAGCTCTCGCTTGTGAGTCACTTGTATTGTCACAGCTGTTGGAACATGTGAATGACTGCTGGTAACAAGTCGTATTAATGTTTGTTTGTTAGGTGACAGGTCCATTATTTTCTTATGTACTTGTACATATTATTTATTTTTTATTATTTATTTCTTGGTTCTTCGTATTACAATAAATGTATTAACCATCCATTTAAAATATGATTGCATTCACTCAGTAAATCATTTTGATTCTCTTTACATTTGAGTTCGTTGAAGCATTAAATTTGTTAATGCGTTTTGTATAATATAGCTTTAATTTCGCTTGTCATCACCCAGTAACACATAACCAGATACAACACCACGATATTTACAAATTATTATGTACAACAACACTTTATCGTAACAATTAACAACAAACTTTGCACACATCATTAGCATTATCTAGCTTTTAGAGTTCCGTACCTCAAAAGGAAAAAACGGGACCCTTATAGGATCACTCGTGTGTCTGTCTATCTGTCTGTCTGTCTGTCACAGCCAATTTGCTCCGAATATACTGGACTGATTAAGTTTAACGGTACACATATGTATGTCTGTGACCCAAACATGGACGTTTAACTTAAATAAATGCATTTTGACTATGGGAGTCACTTTTGGGGGGCAAACAAGAAAATTAAAAAAAACTTTTGCAAACTATACCGTGTGACATAATAAATGAAAGTGTGTGTTGCGAGGATCTCAAATACATTTTTTTATAATTTTAAAATAAATGTTTTTAAAGATATTTAAGAAAAAAATTATCATTCACCACCCCTTATCTCTGAAACTCTGAGCCTAAAATTTTGAAAAAAATACAGAGAATGGTTCTATATTCATAGATTACAGGAAAACCTATAAGAAGTCTATGGTCTTAATATAACATGGTGAATCTCTGAATATTGTGCGTACAAACTTACATTTGCAGTTGGAATGTATGGGAGAACCTATTTTTTTAATTACAATGTTAAGTTTGTTCTTGAGATAAACATCCCAATTACGGAACCCTTGATTGTTCGTGGTCCGACCTACACTTGGCCGGTATTATTGAACAGTCTGCATCGGGCTATAAATCGTATGTAAATAAAGACGGGCAGAGTTCATACATAGATAGATATATATGTGCGCAAGCGACGGGTCCAGGCGACTGTATGTCACGACCTATTTCTACGTACCTATAGTTAAATCGTACAATCACTTCGATACTGTACATTTTATGTCCTTCGTATACGAAGAAAAGGAGGATGATCAACACGTCCACTCCCCAAAGCCGGCTCGGCTTTTTCCCCATGCACGGAAAATATGAAGTAGGAACATTGTTTATCAAATTCAAATCATTTAATTCGAGTAGCAGTAGACTCATAGAATGGGCATACTCGTATATTTACAAATAACATTAAAATCAAATTAAAAACAAAATTACAATTAAATAAACTAAATTATTATTATCCCTTTCTGACGCCCTTTGAGGTTTGTGACTGAAATGATAAAAATGTTTTTGTCAAAGGACAAGCTCCACCCAGAAGGTACGTGCAGTAAAAGTTATACTTATTTTCTCCAAAGTAAAGAACATTTTCGTTACGTGCGTAACAAGCGTATTTTTTTTTTTAACTTTTTTGTCACTACCTGCCTTTTTCCAATCCCAATTATCTTAGGGTTGGCTTCCAGTCTAACCGGATGCAGCTGAATATATTGCAATTGATTCACTTTGTAACGAAACATGCCGCATTTTACATAATTATTTTCATGTGTTCTTTATCTCGCCATAGAATAGCACGACTTTCGGAGTCGTGTCGTTTATGCCTAGTTGTTACCTATAAACTGCAACAACATAGGAAAATTATTATAGTGACATCACTTTGATTAAAATGTCATCATTTTATAATGAGATTGAAAATCGGATGCTCATCCGTTGGGTTAGAATAGACGAGAATAGGAAAACAGGGGTTTGACCCTACACGGATTCGGTGAGTATATCTGACCACCAGGCTAAACAGTAGAGCACCTTTGTGACCATAATATTGGTGTCTGCCTAGCACCTTTGTGACCACAATATTGGTGTCTGCCTAGCACCTTTGTGACCACAATATTGGGGTCTGCCTAGCACCTTTGTGACCACAATATTGGGGGGGTCTGCCTAGCATCTTTGTGACCACAATAATAGGGTCTGCCTAGCACCTTTGTGACCACAATATTGGGGTCTGCCTAGCACCTTTGTGACCACAATATTGGGGGGGACTGCCTAGCATCTTTGTGATCACAATATTGGGGTCTGCCTAGCACCTTTGTGACCACAATATTGGGGGGTCTGCCTAGCATCTTTGTGACCACAATATTGGGGTCTGCCTAGCACCTTTGTGACCACAATTTTGGGGGGGTCTGCCTAGCACCTTTGTGACCACAATATTGGGGGGGTCTGCCTAGCACCTTTGTGACCACAATATTGGGGGGTCTGCCTAGCATCTTTGTGATCACAATATTGGGGTCTGCCTAGAGTTCCTAGACTAATCTGGCCCTGAAGTCTTCCATATAGACTTCTCTACCGTCACTACCATAGGCTACCATGGCAAGGCCTTCCATACTGGTACTGTTGATAACTGTCGATCAGTGCTACCATGAATCTCACACACACCACTATATAAGTCAGTGCTATGAAACGCACAATTTTAGTAATATTAAAAAGTAAAAAATAATATGGCCTTTTAACTTTATAAATTGTATATTGTATGTTATATTTTAATACAAGCGTCTGTCGTTGTGTCGGCGTCGGGGGACGGCTAATGAAAATAGGAAGTTAACAGCAGCGATCTACAAATTCATCACTAGCCCTCCCTGACGCAGGCATGCTTGCACAAAATATTACCTACAATCCTTATCCTTACATATTATAAAAGAAAGTCCTCCACCGTGTCTATCTGTCGTCCTGTTTGCGATATACTCAAAAACGACTGCACCGATTTTCATGCTGTTTTCACCAATGGATAGAGTGGTTCTCGAGGAAGGTTTTAGTATATAATAACCGACATCCACGCGGGCGGAGCCGCAGGCATCAGCTAGTTAT
The DNA here is from genome assembly GCA_947522985.1 of Lithophane socia. NCBI lineage: Eukaryota > Metazoa > Arthropoda > Insecta > Lepidoptera > Noctuidae > Lithophane > Lithophane socia. Next base: position 16,634,606 of record OX383262.1, on the reverse strand, counting down.
TATTTATATATATAATAATATATTTTTTTACTTTTTAGAGGTTGTTTGTGTGTGGATTTTATTAATTTAACTATTTTTTCCTGCTTTTTTTATTTTTCATTGAAAGAAACAAAAGTTTATATACATATTACTAGCTTCTGCCCGCGACTTCGTTCGCGTAGAAGTTGTAAGATACCACAATATCACACAGTTACACAGGTACACAGTGTCCCTCTGCTTCCGTCAGGGGTTAAAAATATGCTCTCCTGTCCAATCTGAACAAAGAACACAGGAAACCATTATCTTAACGCATGCTGACTCATAAAAAGAAACTTTCTAAGGGCTGATTTTACCAAAGTCAGATATCTTTTATCCGTGGATTAAAAATGGCGTCTGACAGTTTTTCTATACAAAAACTGTCAAAAATTCAAAATATATTCGCAGGATAAGTCTTATACTCGGTATAAAAGTTTGGTGAAATTCGCCCTTAGTGTTTTTTTTATACCAATTCGTAGAAGTAGAGATACCTACAGGAAGCAGCTGCCACCAGACCTTTGTTCCATCGTGAGCCACACAGTTCGTGACCCGCTTTGACGTGTTTCTTTAACTTCATAGGTTTGTATGAATCATGTGGTAGTAGGACACTCATATAAGTAGCTGTGACGTCATCTATGATGAAAGTAAACGTGCAAAGTTCGTGCGTTTCTCGGATATTCCCTAAGGACAATAAACTAATTAGAGAACAATGATTAACGTGACGTATGTAAATTAATCCAGTGAATAATGTCAGTGGCGATTAAAGTGTGAAATTGATCGAAAAATGTGCGTTTGAATATAGAATTGGTAATTGATTCTGGAGCGGATGATCCATGAAAATAAACACAAACAATATGAACAGATGGTTTGGTTCCCCTGGCGACCCCTAGTATATTTACTTCCTGGTTATCTCACCACACACCCAATTATTACCAACATTATTATCTACACGGGTAACAAATACTAATAGTCCATCCAAAGCCCGCGGGACCCCGATTGTGGTAGCGAACCATAAGGGCGAAGTTCTAAAATCTCTATTAAATCGATTGAAACATTGAAGTCGACGAATTGTGCTCGATATGTATAATTGGTTCACGTGTGAGCGACGTAGTGTTATTATAAACAGCAGGATTATGTAAATACAGATTACGTTGGTATCGGTAATCGCTACGAGTTCATGCAGTTGATGCAGGGACCCGCCGCCCTCCGACGCCCTCTGTGACATATGACATACTTATTTTGTTCAAGGATACTTTTTTATTTTTTATTTAAAAGTGTTAAGTACCTACTTACTCTTTGTTCGATCTAATCATTCACCAAGTGTGCAGAGTAGGTAAAACGTGCGATAAGGAACTTCGTTCCAAAAACTTAAATACTTATAAGTTTCAAAACATAAATGGCTTAAAAAAATCATTGCAAAAAAAAATGATATTTATATTGATACTCGTAAAACTGGTGAGCGTGCAAGACGGTAGAAATTTAAGGACAATTTTCATTAGTAAATTAGCTGTGTATTATGTATTTATGTTCGTCATTCGCAACTTTGACCTACATAATACAATATAACATAGGTAACTCCTTTTAATACGTAAATAATTATCCTCCCACTCTTGCGCACTTCTAAGTATTTCCCGCTTTCTTTTGACGTACATTACGCAGATGACCCGTTACTCTCAGGTTCTTAACCACATCGGGTTATGAGGTTTTGTGACGTCATAGGCGCGTGGTAACCACATGTGTGTCTGTCGATCTGCTGGGTTAAGCTGCGTTTGTCTCAGCCTCGTGGCTCAGACACGTGGAAGGACTTCATGTTTCCTTCTAATCTGCGTTAGTCATCAAAAAATGATGAACATCTTTCATGATGAACGCCGACCTCATCTAGCTTATTTTTAATATTTTTTACCCGACTACGGCGAAGAAAAAGGAGGGTTATGATTTTGACCGGTATGTATGTATGTATGTATGTTAATCTGTTCCCTTGTATCTTCTAAACCACTTTTTCTAAACGGCTTTTTCCCCATGCACGGAAAATATGAAGTAGGAACATTGTTTATCAAATTCAAATCATTTAATTCGAGTAGCATTAGACTCATAGAATGGGCATATATTTACAAATAACATTAAAATCAAATTAAAAACAAAATTACAATTAAATAAACTAAATTATTACTATTTATCCCTTTCTGACACCCTTTGAGGTTTGTGACTGAAATGATAAAAATGTTTTTGTCAAAGGACAAGCTCCACCCAGAAGGTACGTGCAGTAAAAGTTATACTTATTTTCTCCAAAGTAAAGAACATTTTCGTTACGTGCGTAACAAGCGTATTTTTTTTTTTAACTTTTTTGTCACTACCTGCCTTTTTCCAATCCCAATTATCTTAGGGTTGGCTTCCAGTCTAACCGGATGCAGCTGAATATATTGCAATTGATTCACTTTGTAACAAAACATGCCGCATTTTTACCCGACTACGGCGAAGAAAAAAGGAGGGTTATGATTTTGACCGGTATGTATGTATGTATGTATGTATGTATGTATGTATGTATGTATGTATGTATGTATGTATGTATGTATGTTCATCTGTTCCCTCCTATCTTCCAAACTTCTTATCACAATTTGACAAATGAGGTATCGTTAGAAGCGTCTTGATTGTCCGCTGGTTATAGGCCATGTGACGTCTAAATTAAAAATGGCGCCCTCTAGAGCAAATAAAGTCAGGAACTAAAAAAAAAAAACGTACTATGTTGGGTATCAAATGAAAGGGCTTAATGAGCACATTTCAAAAATATATATATTATAACCCCAAAATATTAAAAAAAAAAAATAAGTAATAAAAACTTAAACCCAACTATGACTGAAAAGGTATAAACAAGATACCACAGACAGACAAATTAAAAATCCGGAGTCACACGTAATCTGTTCGATTTATGCCGCCCTAACACGTGTGACTCCGGATTTTTAATTTGTCTGTCTTGTTTATACCTTTTCAGTCGTATTTGGGTTTTAGTTTTTATTACTTAATTTTTTTAATATGAGGTGTAAAAGTGATTCCGATATCCTATTTACAGATTAAACAATTTCATTTCAATTACCTACCGAAATAATAATATACGCAAACATATGCGTTCATCTCAGCTGTTCACTTTCCAGTGACGTAGTCAGCTGCCACACGACTCACATGTCAAGTGATGGGCTACGGCACTACCTACACCCACTACTACACAATCTGTCGTCAGTCTTACCGGCTTACAGGATAATTAGTAGGATATTGTGGGCTGAATCTCTGAACTAGTGACGTCACACTGTGGATGTTCATTGTCTCGGCCGAGTCAGGTTCACTTCAGTTAGTAACAGTCATTGTGAATTATTGTTTATTTCATCATTTAATTTTTCGTAAATACCTATAAACTGACGCCTTCATCTCATTGGGATAAGTAGAAAAGTAGACATAACTCCAAATTACCTTGTAACATGCATGGAAATTCAGGTAAAATAATCGTCATGCATCCTAAGTTTCCTGCATCTGATACGAATCCGAGATCCGATGTTCCATGCGATTTGGAAATGTTCTCAATTCGGAAGAACGGAGTTCGGATCTAATGCGCAATCCAAAATCCATACTTCCATACCAATAGTATAAATGCGAAAGTAACTCCGTCTGTCTGTCTCTGTTACCTTTTCACGCCTAAACGATAGTACGCTACCGTAGGATAATTTCCGACCATCAGGCGTAAGAAATCTAAAGCTAGTCAATTACGGCCACAACAAGTGTGCGGCTACCACTGTCTGCCACTAGCTACCACTGAGTATGCCAATTTTCTCTGTGTTCATTACAGTCGTCATTGAGGCCATGTTTTCCGTGGTACCTAACACTACCTACCTACGTGCCTATAACAATTTCGTAGAATTTGTATGGAAAGCTGTTAAGATAGAATAGCTCCTATATTTCCAAGTGACTCAAACTAACCAAAAGCCTCATGCGAACAATAAGCTAAAATACCTATAATTAATATTTTCATTTTCCTCCTACTAAATATGGTCTTTACAAAAACATAATATTTCGCAAACTATTGACAACTGACACGCATCGCAAGAAACTTATTCACAGACTGATAATATGTCGTACCTAATGGATTTTATTTAATAATAGGTAGGTATCATCAATATTATTGTTGCTAGGATGTCTGGTGGGTTTTTATTAGTTCTTACCCGGATTTTTTTTTTTTTCTTTAAGCCAACATAATTCTATTAATTTATTTAAATACTGGCGCGCAAAATTTAATACTTGCATTCATTTTAATGGAGTTATTACCAACACAAGTTCCTTAGAGGTCACTAAAGGGTACCTACTGAATGTTTTCCAACTTGCCTCGATTAGTGAAAGGTCACTGAATTAATGACAACTTATATTAGTAGGTACGCGTACGTACTTAGGTATTTGTGAGAATTATACATAATTATTATTTTTATAGACTAGACATAAATATGATTGCTAGAGTATAAGAAACTTGTGAGAATAGTAGGTAGGTACATAATATGCACACACAATGCACCAAGCTCTACATGCGGCCCCCAGTGGCATTAATCATGCGATCCGGTCACATTATCATCACCCAACATCAAGGACACAAATTCGTAATTTTAATAATCTTCTTACGTAGTAGAAATCTTAAATTCACTGACAGAGTTGTCTGTTAGTGAATTTAAGATTTATATCGTCATACATCGTCTCAGCGATTACATTACGGGGGCATGTGTTTTATACTAAAAAAAAAATCATCCTAGGTTTACTTTTACCAATCAATTTAAAAAAAAATCATCTTAGGTTTATTTACCGCTGAGACGACGTTTCGAAAATTTCGACATTTTTACCGATAGGAAATCCCATCGGGCACATGGCGTGTCGCCAAATAACATTGTTAAGTTATACAAAGTTCGCACAGTGCCAGTAGGGACATCATAGTCGTTTCCTTACAGGCAAAACTTTATCGGTGCCAAGAGAAAGAAGACAGAGTGCGCGTTTACCCGTGTTGTGGTGAGTCGAGACTATTTTATTGTCGTGTGTGATCAACAGAACGCCATTTTCGGCTTTACATTTAAAATAGCAGATCTTCAAGGGTCATATTTCAGCTTACAATCATAAACGTTTGTCGTAAACTGCGACCAGCGATTATGTTGCGATATCGTAATACACTGCCACGAATTATTGATAAGCGCGTAACATAATAGTTTTCTCGAGTTCTTTTATATGATCGTTCGTTTGTTAATCAAATTCCAAAAAAGTAAACATCATTTTGAAGCCGGTCAATATTATCACGAGGTTTATATAACTACTGGGTGCGAAACAAAACCATCGTGACATTTACTACCTTACAGTAAATATAAAAGTGCTTGATACAAAATATAAAAGAAATGGATGCTCTGCTAAAGAACTCGCGCGGAAATAGACAACGATAACAAAATTTCGTAGGCCATTCACTCGGCTACGGCTACGCAGCGCTACGCTCTCGTAGATGCTGCGTAGAGGCTCGATGTTGAAGATAAATTATTATGAAAACAATCCATCATCATCGGAGAATATTCAAACAGGTTAGCATAACGACAGAATGCGAATATTTATACAATATTAGGTAATAGTTTTTATGCGATGTCAAGGGGCGCCGTCTCGGTCGTCATAATAATATACACATTAATGTTATTGGTATCTCAACTAATATTTTCATGGGAATCTAAGGTGTAAATGTTTTACAAATGGAGGCGGAATAATTTAATATTTACAGAATTGCCAAGTGTGATCTGAAAGGTTCCCAGTATTGTGGAGTATTGACAATACGGCGACGGGGCGGCACAGTCGGTGTTTGATAAACAAGTGATAACATAATAGTTACCTAATGTCCAAGTAAACTCTGTGTACCTACTTGTTGATCAGTGTTGATTGTTAAAAAATATTTAAACTTTATTGTAAAAGTCAAGTGAGTAGCATTATTTTATTTGACCCTAAAAGAGACATTAAAATTTGCCTGACCTGCTCCCGAACAGGTGCGCAAATGTTTACATTTGCTGCACCTACCTGCTCCCAAACAAGGGTGCAAATATTTACAGCAGTGAATTTGGTGAACCAAAATGCAAAAACGGACTGAAATTTTAAACCACTTTAGTAGTGTCAAAGGTCAAATTCAAATCATTTATTTCAATGAGGCTCATAAACGTGGTTTTCTTGAAATAACTATTGATGGTAAATTACAATGGGGCTCACATATAGAACAAATTGTCAGGAAGGCTCAGATCGGCCACCTAAGCCGTTAAAAAAATTAGACAGATAACTGACGTAGATACAGCCAGCATTCTGTGTATGTTATTATTTTCGTAGTCCTATGAGATTCTTCTCTGGGGAGCATGTGCGACTAGAGCTCTTCCACTGACAGTCAAATCTAGTTTTCGTAAAACACGTGCGAAGCAGGACCATTTACAAAATGACATGATTACTTTGTAAAGTATCAGATTATTTTAAATACTGTGAATGTGAGGACTCATCACCATCATCATCGGTCATAGCTTTACTCTATCGGCCATCTTCGCATCCAACTAGATATCCTGCCCGAATCCACTTGTTGCGGCGCATCGCTCGGCCCCGACGTCGACGGAATGTGAGGATTATGTCGATCTTTTTTTTTCTTTCTCTCTTAGTTTTAATGATGGTCTAGCAGTTTGAATACTTTATGCGGCCTACCCAAATGTCCTTTCTTCTGTATTGTTTGTCGAGTCGTTGAGCTCCTGAGGTTGTGAGTTGAGCTACACGATTACTGACAAATGCTTGCACTGACTGGACAGGTTCACTCAAATCTATGTGTATCTTTTCTCAAAAGACCATTTCAGACACTAATCTACATGGTCCTCATATGGCCTGACCAAGATTATTTAGTCTTCGTATCTCTAAGTTTGTTTCGACCTTTTTTCTCAGAGTAGTCAGATAGGAAACACCGACCTCATCTCGTTTATTTTTAATATTTCCTAATATGACGTGTAACAGTGATTCTGTTATCCTTTTTACAGAATAAACAATTTCATTCAAAAGGAATTTTTGAATTTCTTAGAATTGATTCTAGTTGCGCCTTCCAAAACATATTTTAAGGTACATTAAAATACACTGCTATTCACCTTGATTCCATCAATGAACCAAATTATGAATGGGTCGCATCGCATCAGAGTACCAACATGCAACTAGATTCAGCTCATTAGTGTTTGTAGGAACATAATGTATCTCTTCTATTTATAGAAAACTCGTTGAAACTCTAAATGTAACGTAACAGTGTATACAAATACATAGTATGAATAGTCAGTGACAGAGAGTAGACGAGAGTAGTTTTGAGCGTAAAGTTCTTGCACTTTCTAGTACTACTACTAGTTTTTACTTTCTACACTTACTACTACATAGTTTCGCACTCATCAGTATGTTTTTTTTTACCTCCAATCGTGATTGGGGATCTAGTAAACAGATCGTTGAACAACAAAAATTCGCTCTCCGTACCTTCTCAATGTCTGCGTCATCATGCAGGGTTTCGGTCACAACATGCCTTAGATACCTAAACCGAGAGACCCGACTCAAAGATACCCCGTTGAGATGAACTGGTGGTTTATGCCCAGGTTGTTTATTATTACCTCTAATGAGCATTATACTCAATCTTGTCAACAAATTCTGGCAAAACAGTTAACACATCCGCGTCGGGAGTGGATGATCGACTTAAATCTTTTTATAGCTAGCATCTCTTGTTGATCTCTCAGATTGAACACGTAATTTCTTAACATACGGAGACATTCTTGACTACCACGTTTTCCCCATTGTAGAAAATACAGGCCGCTATATGATAAGACCTAGTTACTCCGTTTGCTTCATCTACGTTCATAAATCCTGACCTTATTTATGAACGACGCGCCGGTTGCGAGAAATTGCATAAACTACACTTACAACACTTACAGCAGTTATCCATAATTTTAACTGAAACGACGTGTCCCAAGATAAGTTACCAAGTGAGTTCAACCTACCCTCACAACGATCAAAATGACTTAACCCACGAACACAGCAGGTTCAGATGATAAGCGGCCACATCACTTGTTATTGCGCTGCGTCAAGTTCACCGTGTCAAAGTTTACGTTGGATTTTCCACGCATTCTCATAGCTGGCCTTATCGGTTATTTTGTATAGTAAGTTTTTATCAGGGGTTTGTCCCAATCACCTATAAATGAAGAAAAAAAAAAAACCGGTGATACGGATATAGCATGCAGAGTAAGGAAACTGAAGTGTTGGCCGAGGACCGATGGCCGGCATAGTGTGCCACGCCCCCCAGCTTGATGGACTGGTGACCTTAAACATGGCTGGGACAGACTGGATGCTGAAGGTGAAGACAGGGTGTTGTGGCGCAGCCTGGAAGAGGCCTACGGCCGTGGACTGCGAGTCGATTGATTGATTTATAAATGTAAATTATTTCTATCAATCCTATGTTAGTAAGAACTGACACTTCACAAAAATAAAAACAAACAAATAGTATTGGATCACCGTTGTGAGATGGCACAACAGTGAACCACGAAAACATAGTCTAGGCGACAAGAAATCATGCTTAGGATACTGTTGGAGCTGCTCCACACCCTGCGCACCATAGAACGAACCTTTTGCGCATGGTTGCGTAGAAACAAACTACATGCGCATCCGCGAACATCCCCGACGCACTACAGAAGCGGGGCAGCCCCACCAGCATCCTAAACGCGTTATTGAACTGAACGCGGAGAGCGTTGTACGATCTTTGCGTATATCTAGCCCACAGGCTGCTCGTGTAAAAAGACATACAGTAGGCTCGTAAGAGCGTTATCTTTACCGGAAGTGAGCATCGTGCAAACCTGCGAGCCAGCATGTTCACTCTAACCGACGTTCTCCGCTCCCGTTCAATGTAATCATCGTCTTTGAGCATGCAAATATTGTATACGCCGTTGAGAAAGATCTCTAGGATCAAGATAAAGCCACAAAGTAAGGTATGAGAGATAACTAAATTAACTCTTTCACATTTTCGGAGACTAGATAAAGAATTGGGGAACCAGACGCGTCGGGGAACAACAAGTACTATGTCGCAAATGATTAGCTCCCGAATACTGAGATAACTGCTGATGGAGACGTATGAAAGAAAACGACATTCTAAAACAACCTAATTAATAATAATAATGTGAGGAAAAGGACAGAATGATGACGATGATGAGATGATCTCTGCGTTGCTACCATAGATCAGAATTTATAACCTGATTTCAATAATCATGAGGTTGTGATTGGCAATTACTTACTATAAAATGTTGACACGATTTGGTAAATATGTCCCGTTTATATTCTTATTATTCTTATCTTTATTTATTGGATTCAAAAACTATAGGGGGCTGCAATTAGTAATACCTGTAGACGCACATTTTTTAAGTGACGAATAATGTTAAAAATGTCAATTGTATGTACAGACAGAATTTTAATAACTATGTGTATGTTACAAAAATCTCTGATAAAGTGCAGTTCTTTTCAAACATTTTTATTGATACCACGTACATGTATCGTGTCGCAACTTTCATACAGATGCCGCAGCTTTTCCTTTGTCTGCAATTTCCGTGTTTCATGACTAACCGGGAGGGTTTTCGTGGACGTACCTCGACGTGTGATGCATGGTTACAATGTTGTTGTGGCTTGTGTAAGTAAGTAGGTATTTACCGGTGGTTATGTTCGATTGTGTATATAAACGTAGGGAAATGCTCCGTCGCTTTCAGTTGCTCTCGTGTTGTAATAGCTTTACGTAACGAGCTTACATTCGGTGCCTGTGTTGTGTAAGTAGTTCTCATTTTTGCGAGTGTTTCGGGAAAACGGTATTCTTAGATGGGAATCAATTTTCATTGTGTCAGTTATTCGATTATTTGATTGATTAGCAGAGATTGGAATTAGGGTATTTTTACCTAAACTTCGAGGGAGTAAGTAACATAGAGTGGAATATACCTCCTCTAAAACCTCGAAATGATAATAATGACGTTTTAATCCAGGGATTTAAAAAAATAACGAATTATTTATTGGACTTTTTAGATAGTTACAAATGATTGATTTGAAGAATCTTACATTTTTTAGGGATCCGTACTAAAATTATGTCAAATTCAAATCTTTTGTTTGTAGTAGTGTGACTGTCTGTCACGTACTCCAATTTAATAACAAAATATTACCTATATACAATGTGGAGACAACAATACAACAATAAATGAAAACACTGAAACTATCAAATAAATCATAACATCGAAATAAAAAAAGTAATTTTTTCAAACAAACTAAATAGTATTTTTTCAAACAAACTAAATAGTAGTGATGGGCCGACTATGGGGTTTGCCGATCTTTGACTAGCTATCGTAACTAAACTATTGGATATATTTGATTATTTTTTTGTATGTAGACCGAGAACGTCATTAGATATACGCTATTTTATTTTTTGTCGTATTGTCGTCTCCACCTTGTATATAGGTACCTGTACCTGTAAATGGTTCGGGTCACTTATAAATACATACATTCTATTTCATGGGAAACAAACAACGGACAAGTACTGCGAAAAGGTCGGATACAATAATACAACAAATTCTTAAGAAACTAGTAAAATATCCGATTTCTAATCCCAACTCACAACACCAGTGCCAACATCTGGTGACCATTAAGTTGAGCTCAGGCAATCCAAAATGACCCTTAAAACAATTGAACAAAAGCGGAAATAGATCGATTCCGGGAAAGCGTGAGAGTTTGGGTTGAAGGTGGTTTTTAAGGGATTTAGGAGACCGATATTTTAAGTCACTTGGTTTTGTTAGACCACAATAGGATACGGACATCCTAGTCTAGGCGGCTTGGTGAATACCAGGAGGCCATGTCCGAGTTGACTGTCGCAAGATAGCGAGTAGGTATTAGTTATTAAGTTAAATATAGTTGGGTTAAAACCCAGCAGACTATAACTTTCATTGTGATAATTATCCTAGGCTGGTTATATCTTATCTAAACAGACAGAGACGTGTTGCTAGGTAGTTTTTGCGCCACTTCTTCTCCCCAGCTCAAACATTAGGAAGTGGTGAAGGGTGGGCGCTATGGGGCTCTCTATAGAGAGTAGATTCACAACTCTATTAATTAATGATACTTGTGTTTTAATTCTCAACTCTATGATGTAGTACCTAATTCATGATTTTTTTATTCTTTGCCTCCGAGCAATAATAGGGATTTAAGAGGGATTATCCAAAACTCTACAAAATATGCAAAACGTAGAGTTTTCAAAAATATTCAAAACTCTACAAAATATCCAAAACTCTACTTATCCAAAACTCTACTAAATATCCAGTGTTGCTCTGAGTACTCCGAGTGCAGATGTGAGGTATCGTGTGATACTTTACTTTGCATCCCTCTATTATTATAATTAGCTTTTTTAAAACCACATCCAATGTAATTTCATAACTATGAATTCCCAAGTCGTATTTACAATCTCATTCAATACTGTCCGTGCCTTATTAATGGGACAAGGCATTGGACGTCATATTTAGGAATACATTTAATTCAAAGCGGTGGGAAAATGTCCAGGCTGGAGACGAGCTCTAAAGCGACTTTTTCCCCAACCGACCTAAACACTAATAATAACATAATTAGACAAACGAACATTTATCAGCCTAGGGTAATTTATTTATATTCACAGAAGGTAAAATAAAATTTAAATAAATTATGGTAATCTATTCCAATTCTATAAAGCAAAAAGGAACAATCCCTGACCAGCACCGAAGATAATGATGATTTTTCTGATTAATTTTAATTTGTATCAACCAAAATGAATAAAAAAATACTACTTGTTTCTTTTTATGTTTAAATGTTACCAATTAGCATTTGTATTTTTACTTAATGGACAGAACGACAGAAAAAACAATACCTACTTTACTCTGGTTCTTCAAGAAAGTTTTGTAATTGTACGTAAATATAATATATTCATTTGATTAGATAGTTTGCTTTTTATTTTTAAAATTATCCTTTTTATCGCAATATAGGTTCAAACCTTTTTCAAGAATTTATTTTTCTGTGTGTAAAACAAGGCACTTTAATTTAAGTATTAGTACTGAACCCTAAAAAATAAAATTATCCACTCTACGTTACTTACTTCCTCGAAGTTATGGTAAATATACAATACCTATTCAGATCTCTGTTGATTAGAGATCGATTGTCAATTCGAGTCAATTTATTCATTCATATTCAATTGTGAGTGATTTGAACTTGTGAAATAGCTATACTTTGCGTCTGAGGAAGCTTTAAAAGTTCTGCCCGGTCTGTATATTACCGCTAGCTAGGACCTCATAGAATCCCATAGGATTAACCAAAAATACAACTCAAAGAATGAGGTTCGTCACCTCATTCTTTGAGTTGTATCTTTTATTCAATGACAAATGTTTTTAAAATATCATTTGACGTTACTTACCTTACACCCACATTTCAACACAAACCACACACCACACTTACTTTTAATGATTAAAAAATAAATAGCTTGTGCCGTAATACGTAAATAAATTATTGTCATGGAGTCACTGAAAACTAATGAGTTTAAAAATCCGGACCAACTTTGTGATTTCACAACTTTAAAATTTGTCAAATTTTGGTCCTAGTTTATAAATAAACCAATAATGGAGACAAGCATTAAGTTATTTTTTTGTAAATTTTCATAAATTAAAATGAACGAAAACAAGTTTATTAAAAATCGGGTAGGTATTTTATAAGAAAAATAATGTTAATAAGTTTATCAATTTAAAACTGGTTTACTGGCTTCGAAACCTTCTAATCTGTCTAGTCAAACAATTTTATTCACAAATCAACTTTAAACGAGAATACGGCGCATGCACAAGGCATCACCCCCTACTTATCGAACGTACCTACATTCAGAAACCGTTCTGTTGAAGTGGTTGCTTTTCTTGTGTTGCTCTAAACAATAAGAAGTGGGTTACTGAGCCTAGATAACGTAGCTTACCAATCACTCGTGTTTCCGAACTCGCTGATTAACAACGTCTTTCGAGTCAAATGTAAGTGTGTGAATAAAGGCTCGTGCAAACTGGCGCGATATCACGGGCGCGACAGGCAGAGCTACCCGTCGCGCCCGCGATATCGCGTCTGTTTCTGGAAGCCTTAAGTTAACCCGAGATTGTTTCTAATTGTTTTTTCCAATTGTGATTTTGGTGTACCTAAAGGTTGTGTGTGCACTGTACAGTGTTCAGTTTTTTTTTGTGAACACCTCAAATCGAAATCAAATCAAAACCATTTATTGTCGAAGAGTTTCTAATTGATATTCAATATATTTCTTTAATTGTTTGAATGTGACAAATACAGAACTTTTCTAGCAGGTAGTTTTTAAAATTAATTTGATTCGGATTTTATGGGTAGGTATGTATAAATATACTGCTTACACTATTACTTTACACCCGTGTCGTTTCTTTCTTTACAAAGGCGGACTTTCCTAATATTATTTCGTAGCAAAGGTAGCCCTTCCCCTCGGCCCCGTAGTCGAAGAGTTAAAACAATCCTTAACTTTACAATTAATACCTTTCTACGTAAGTACCATTGATACTTCAATCGGGTTTAAGGTACTATTTTGTAGGCGAAGGCTTTAAAATACCGGTCGTAAAAGAGAGCCCTTCCTACGTGACCATAGATTAATAACACAAATAATACATTGACGGTTCATCTTATTACGGTTTGGATACTATTCGCCACTGATGTTGGAGCGAAAAATAATAGAGTCATCGTTTTGACATAGTGAAGAAATGCCTGAGAGATATTTCTGGACGGCATGTGAAGCCAAATCAGGGCCCATTGACGGGTTTAAAACTCGAACACCAGTTTAGTCACTAACCACATGATAAGTAGAGAATATTATGTTGTTATTTAAAAACACAATTTTAAATGTCATCTAATATGTAGAATCGGTCAGTTCGTTACACTTGTACTCGAAAAATGATCAATTTTTCGGTTTGCAAACACGACCATTAAGCATTTTATTTATTTTTGCGTAAAATTCGTGGCATTACTGTTAATAGTTTGAACAAGTGTCCAGTGTTTGTGTAGCACAATAATGTTTGGTCTCGTTACTACGTGCTTCCAGATGGAACACTTTTGTTTGGACAATGGGTAGTAGGTATGTAGGTACATCTCACTGAAATAATTAAATTGTTTTTTTTCATTGATTCTAAACTTTTCAGTGGGCCTCCCACTACCTCTTCTAGCAGTATTATTATAATCTTACTTCGTTGTGGGCAAGTTATGAAGCTATACCAGGACGTATATAAAGTATGATTAAAACAATACTGTTTTATGAGGTGGAGGTAATTTAAGCATGATATGATGATACGTAATTGCAACAGAGAATCTGAACAACAACCTGAAGTGGGTATTTTTTTTAAACATCATACAATTTGTTATAACGAGGTAAAATCGCGCCATTACCAAGTCCTTAGAAAATAATGTCATTACCGTACATACGCAGTCGCACTAGTCGAGGAAATGAACAGTTATCAGTATGTTCTTACGTCTACATATAAAATTATGTTGTGTTAGCTGACATGGAGGATAACAGCCGCACGGATCGATCCATCAGGTTAAGCTACGCTTGCCGGGGTTGGTCTGTGGATGGGTGACCATCTTTACATATCGAGACTCCTCCGTGCCTCGGAAAGCACGTTAAGCCGTTGGTCCCGGTCGTCATTTGAGGATCTTTGACAGTCGTTACGGGTCGTCAGAAGCCCGAAAGTCTGACAACCAGTCTCCAAGGGGTATCGTATTACCCATTTAGTGGGTTGCGGAGGTCAGATAGGCATTCGCTCCATGTAAAATACTGGTATTCAGCTGCATCCAGTTAGACTGGAAGCCGACCCCAACATAGTTGGGAAAAGGCTAGGCAGATAATGATGTTAGCTGACATGATTACAGAAAATAAAAGGCAAGCTTACACAATTTAATTTAATGCCCTTCTAACTCCACTGCATCATTGGTCTGATTGTCTCAAGCGCGTCCCGCATGCACGCAGTCCTCTCGGGTGCGATTCTATCGTGAAGCAAAGTGTTCCATCAGAAATCTCTTATTAGCAGCCCGGAGTCTGGATTTGTACCCGGTTGATGGGAAAAGGCTCGACCCCAATTAGTTACATGGGCCTTGAACACAACTAGCCAAATGTGGGTGTATTATTTTATAGGACCTCTGCCTAACCCTTTGAGGAAAACAGCTGTGAAGCCACTCATAGCCGGGGAAACAAAGACGTTTACCGTCAGTTACTTACGCATGTTAAAAGCCATGAATTTCGGCAACAAATATCTGAAGATATTAATCATAAGCAAAGTGACTCAAGTTGTGAGACACTTTATTGTGAAAAACGCCAATTACCATAACAATATAGGCGTTACCGCTTCGACTAATTAGCATCACACAAATAACAGGACCTTCTGAACACTGTTAAAAAAGGGATTAACACTTCAGTTTTATAAATCTTAATAAGAAAAATATTGAGCACATTAGATATTCTGTAGATATACAATATTTTAAGAGTTGGTATTATTAAGACTTAGCTATTATTTGGAATGTAGGAAAGCCAGCAATTTAAAAAAAAAAAAAGAAATGTGTTTTTATGATGTCTAGTGAGCTAGACTAGACATCATAAAAACACAATTTAAGGAAGATAATAACCTCTCAAGGTTATTATCTTCCCAATTGTTATTATTAAATCGTTGATTTTTTTTTCGGAGTTATATTATTGTGCTATCTATTTATTGGCCAAATACAGACAAAATATTTAGCGAGGCGGTTATACACTTCTAAGTATTATTATATACTTTAAGGTTATTTTGATATTTTGTAAACAATAATTGTATGTTTTAGTGATCGGTCGCATTCTCACTTGAGTTATGATACAGCATACATTAGAAAGGTGTAGTCAAATTTAAGTATTGTGATACAGACCATCAAATTAAACGGGATAATTTAAAATTTTTACGTTAACATATATTATTTATTTTTGTGTTCTTAGAGATTTAAGTCAGATGTAAGTCATCAAAAAGCTCGCACTTTAAATTGTAACGTATTTTCTGTATTTTTTTTCCATAAAAAGTTATTAGCATTTAAACCCGCAGCACGGGGGATAAATAACATTAAAGTGAGGTTTTTATTATAGACTATTCTTTTTCGCACTACTATGACCTTTTTGAAATGTTCATTGTTTCAATAGAAGTAATTTATGGTAAATAAATTTAATGCCTGTCCAGACAGGCATTAAAGTAACATTTTAACTACAGATGTACGAGTGGAGCAATAAATTCCTAATGATTGTTACAGGGATGATGCTCAGCAGTGTGATCAGAGTCAGCTGTATCAGTAGTGTCAAGTAACCCGCAGCAGCCGCCATGGTGTCCAAGGAAACTAGTGTTAGGGTGAGTTTACTTTATTTATGTATATAACTTGTGCATAGTTTACTAACATGCTAAAATACTTACAAAGTCAGGGATATTAATTATTTATTATAATGAGTACCAACTGAAATGGCCCGTCTATGTTCGAATCACAACTGTCATTCTTGAACAGTTGTATGAAATGGCTATAACGCGGCAATAGTTATTTGTGCAACAAGAGAGCAAAGTTGGTTTTTGCTGCGAGTGTTGATTTTGAATTCCGAGTGAATGAAGGATTCTATAATTGAATCATGAGCATAGCGAGTGATTCTAGGTTATAATCCTGAGCGTAGCGAGGAATTCAAAGACACGAGATGCAAACAACTTTGGTCTCGTGTAACACATACAACTTTACACCTCAGCAGCGAGAAAATATTAACTAAAGGTAAAAAACAACATAGTAAAAATTAATCACATTTATATTTGTAAAACAAATTCCTTATATCAAAAAGTTAATAGTTAAATTATTGCTAATTAAAAGTAACAGTTTTGTTTGGAACCGATGGGGTGAGGCGCTGTCCTAATATAAGCGAACATTGTGCGACCATTTATTCGCTGCGTGTAGGTTTTATGTAATATTTGAGTACCTATTCGTTGAGGTTTCGGCTTCCTTATTTGTGGATTGTGACGGGAGGATAGTGAAAGTAGGTGACTCAGAGACGGTATTCGTACTCTGGAAGTAGACGGGCGAGACCAAGGATCTGAGGTATGTTTCAAGTTTATGGTCTCTACTATACGCTTATAGACTTTAGATTTATTTTAAATCGAAACCTCCATATAATAATATCCTTCCGCGACCGTATTCGACCTTCAACCGTGTCTTATTAATTCAGTGAGGTCGGCTCCTGAGTCATCCAAAAGCGTGACCGAAGTTCCCCGAAAGCGCCAATAATGTCCAGTGTAATATAAAGCTGAGGTTCCTGTAGTTTTAGAAAAGTGGCTATTTGTCGCGGCGCGGCGTCCAGCCTATTTTGTTGACTCCCATAGGCTGTCTCGAACACTTCCCAACAAACATTTTTGTCATATTATAATCAAACTTTTATATGACCTTAAGTCTTTTTAAAGTTATTTTATAGTCATTATTTTAACTCTTCGTCATGTACTGGTGTATTATATGTCCGAATAGTCATAAACATTTTTTGTCGTATAATAATGTCATATGACGTTATTTCGACATTTATAAAACTTACTTATACAACTTTTCGTCCTCTAAACGTTTTCGTAGTATAAACGTCATAGAACTGTACATTTTGTCATATAATTACCTTTTAAACATCTGCTAAACGGATAGTAATTGTTTACACGTAGTATTTGTTACCATTATATATAAGCCGAATAAGTATTACGAGTGCGACCTGTATACATCCTAAAGTATCACAAACATGATAATACGACCGCTACTTAATTAATACTCATATTAAAGGTTTATAATAACCTTGTATACAATTTTCGCGTACTTTAATACAAAGTAATAGAGGTCAAGCTGAGAGTGAGGAAAATAAGAAAGGTTCCGTATCACATTTAAATGCAAATTTAACTAATCAATTTAACCAAAATACTACAATTGTGCCCCGCAGTTTATTTTCCAAAGTTCAGGACATCCGAAAATGAAGATAATGTTGATAAAGAAGACACTTCAACCAACAATGATGACTTCAGAGACTATTAAAAAAGCTTTTAATATTCCACAAGTTGCATTAAAGCCAAATAAATCTATATGAAGGAGGTAATAAAAAAAGGCGGTCAAGTCAGGTCAAGTCAGGTCAAGTCAGGTCAAGTCAGGTCAAGTCAGGTCAAGTCAGGTCAAGTCAGGTCAAGTCAGGTCAAGTCAGGTCAAGTCAGGTCAAGTCAGGTCAAGTCAGGTCAAGTCAGGTCAAGTCAGGTCAAGTCAGGTCAAGTCAGGTCAAGTCAGGTCAAGTCAGGTCAAGTCAGGTCAAGTCAGGTCAAGTCAGGTCAAGTCAGGTCAAGTCAGGTCAAGTCAGGTCAAGTCAGGTCAAGTCAGGTCAAGTCAGGTCAAGTCAGGTCAAGTCAGGTAAGTCAGGTCAAGTCAGGTCAAGTCAGGTCAAGTCAGGTCAAGTCAGGTCAAGTCAGGTCAAGTCAGGTCAAGTCAGGTCAAGTCAGGTCAAGTCAGGTCAAGTCAGGTCAAGTCAGGTCACGTCAGGTCAATTCAGGTCAAGTCAGGTCAAGTCAGGTAAAATCAGGTCAAGTCAGGTCAAGTCAGGTCATTTTAAACGGTTTTTATCCATTTGTATTAACCAGTCAGGTCAAGTCAGGTACTATGTAGTTGAAAGAAAAAATTGTTTCATTTTTTTAATTATCCCAGGAACGTAATTAACATTTCAAGTTTTCCATTTCAAATGTGCGCGTATCATTTCAATGAGGTCCATCTTTGATAAAAACTTATCAACATCCGCATAATTAGAGATCATTGTGGGGTTTACCTAAAACAAAAATATTATTTAGACTTAACCGATTGAGTCCTAATGATGCACGCGATGCGGAAATATCCTTCAAGCCCCACTGATGCAGAAAATGCATCAGTCGATGCCATGCAACTTAGGTCTCTATTTCTACTGAAATACGGGTTAATAGTGTCTATGGGCAGTAGCACTCTAGAGTTGGATGATATTCACGTCAAATTAATCTACTAAATGCTTAATCTGTGCATGGAACACCACTAACAAAATAATATATTAAAAAAAAAATAGACGTTTGACAGTGTCATCTGTCAGAGCGCCTGCGCGGGTGTGCGCGGACGGTCTCCGTGCATATTTTAATAATTATTTCGTGTTTTTACTGCCGTAATCGTCGTGAAGTGATATTAAATCAAATTAATAATGGTTTATACATCGTGTGTGATAATAATATTACCAAAATACATAAGTTGAGTGTGCAAAATAAGCGTATCAAAAAAATGCCGTGAAAGTACTGAGTGAGGGGGTGATTATTTTGAATGGTGTTTGTTTTATGATGTTTACAGCGTGGGAAGCTACTAAAAAATATTAATTAGTGTAATTGAATCAATTTGTAAGTGATTTTCACTACTATAACGACATAATAACAACATTTTGTCGCCAAAACACAGTCCTTGAAATCAAGGTCAAGATGACCTCTAGTTACGTAATAATTTTGTTTTTAATTTTCTGTTATTATCTCAAACTGTTATTTTTTTTAGATTCGTTATCTATTCATAATACTGCCTGTAAAATTTTATAACAATAGAAACAGTATTTTTAACAGAAATCGTCAAAACATAAGAACAAATAAACTACCACGCACTTTACGATAATATTGTAAATCCTATTGTATTCATCCGTTCACCGTATATAGATAAGTATGTGGCCTGTTATTTATTTATTTATTTTATTATTTATGTACACACAGTAAAATACAAAAAGATACGACATAATTAAAATATGAGTACAAAGGTACCTACTGCTTATTTCTTAAGAAATTTCTTCCAGCAGACCTGCGAAAGGAGAAATGAAAAAGAAATGTAGACAATAGTGTGTTATTCAAGAATCCAAACTACTTTACGTTATCGAGCTGCGATAAGTATAACTCAAGATATTGAGGTTTTACCCGGAGCCGCTGACACGCGGCGGGCCTCCGGGGCGCGATGTCGTGCGAGCAGCGGGCCCTAAAAGAATTACGCGTTCCAGCAAGGAACCTGAGAGGAGTTAACTAAGTTATAAGTCACGCAAACAAATATTCTATTTTTTTAATATAAATTCTTTGAACTAAGTTAGCTAAGCGTTTGTAATTTTACACGCAGTTTATAGGTCGGGAAGTTATGTAGTTGTCATATAACGCAGTCACTTAATAAAATTATTAATAAAATATGTGAAAACGTTAGAGTTTTAAAAGCGCATAAAAAATTTGTTCCAAACCTACCTCACATTAATCAGTAAACTTGATTGCACAATGGTTTACAACTGATGAAATGGTTTTATCACCTCAAATAACAAAGAAAAAATGCAATCAGCTGTCAAAAACACCGCCATATTAAATTAACGTGATATAATCTGTTACAATATAATTTCGTTCAATATGAGCATCATCTTTAAATGACAATAACACAACGATAACATTATATAAAAGTCATATTGTGTACCATAACTCGACCCGAAGTCGAATACACGCCGCGACAGCTATCATTACATGATATTTAGTCAAATCGCCGACGTGTATATGATTACTATGCGACTAAGTAGGTATTTATGTGACTGTTACACGAAACTCTTAGCAACTTAAGTTGAATAAAATGGGCCCTAATGCCGTAGAGTAAACGTCCTTATGATATTTATACGATTATACTAAATAACATTAAGTTGCCACCAAAACGTCTACTCAACGTCGTAAATGTTTGTTGGGTTATCATTAAAATACCGCTAATGAAGGGCGACCTTCCAATCTCACCAAAGCGCAAGCTCGTCGACATTGTATCCTGCCTATCCTAGCCTATGGCGCTCAGACTTGGTCTTTGACCAGGCTCAGAATTCCAAATTCAAAGTTTTCCAAAGAGCAATGGAGCGTAGCATAATAAAAATCAAACTCACCGACCAAATTCGCAGCACCATAATACGCTCCAAGACAGGCGTCGCCGATGTTGGCGATAAGTCTGCGAAACGAAAATGGGACTGGGCGGGTCACACCTATAGGATGCAAACAGGGCCGGGATCGTCACACAGTGGGTGCTTGATGACGTACGCCGTCACCGGGACAGGTCTAAAAAACGCTGGCGTAAAGCTAAACAGTCGGTAATCAGTGATTAGCGAGTTTTTTATAAAAACACTCGTTCGATTCGACAAAATAATCAATTTCGACGACAAAATAATCAATTTCGACGTCAAAATAATCAATTTGCTGGTGTTTTTTTTCCTATATTGATTTGATTTTAACTATCTTTATGGCAAAACATCAAACTTCAGCAGCATACACCGTTTTTGCTTCTGATGTGACCAACTGCCCTCATACTTTGCGGTAAACTTTTTCTTCCACATACTCTATCAGCGGTTATTCCAATATGGTGAACATGCTATTAATGATTTATTCCCTTCCTAGCTTTATCATCTATCACATAATCGTTACATTTTTTCTCGCCAAAGATATTTATTCGTTGGGTTTGTCTGTCTCTTGTCTCATAAAGTGCTAATCGTTAATAATTTCTGTTTTATTCCGTCCAGGTGTCAGAAGACAGTAGGGATGGCCAGTTCAACCTGGATGGCATCCTGAGCGAGCTGGGCAGCTTCGGCAAGTACCAGGTGCTGCTGCTGCTGCTGCTCGCCTTCCGGGACTCCTTCCTCGCTATGTGCAACTTTAACTACGTCTTCACCGCCGCTGAAGTTGATTTCAGGTAATAAGTTTTAATTAAGTTGGTTTAGTTTCATTAACACATACTAACCTTACAAAATGTCGCGTCGGTCAGATAAAAAAACAAACAAATAATCTAGGTATCCTGAAATCACACACGCGCGCACTCACACACGCACAAACATACAACAAGTGGGACGACTCCCTGGTGCTGGGCGTACCGCATCGCCTCGGCCGGCCCAACGAACCCGCCACCGTTCATACACCGGTACACCACACGCGCGCACACACGCTAATAAGCACGTCACTTCATTGTTAGGCTGCGTTTCCACCAGAGATGTGCGATGGAAATGTGTCGTGCGAGGATGTCTAGCTGTGCTGTGAAAATGTGTGGGGGTTTCCACCAAAGCTGTGCGATGAAAATGTGCCTACGAGGATGTGTAGCGGAGCTGTGAAAATGCGCATTAATGTGTGGTGCGAGGATGGATGGACTAGCTGGTACAGTATGCGCAAACCTCGCAACACATCCTTCTCAACACACATTCCTCGCAACACATCCCTCGCACACATCCCTCGTACACGTCACTCGCACACATCCCTCGCTTGTTTTGTATGCGCAAAAATCTAGCTCCGCTGAGCCGTTTCCACCAGAGCTGTGCTGACCGAGGCGAGGTAAATGAAGCGATTCTATTGGTTCTTTACAAACACATCACTCGCTACGCATCCTCGCATATCTCTGGTGGAAACGCAGCCTTAATGCAATTCCTCCACTTTCAACTAATTAAAAGTACTGGATGACAGCAACTCTCGTGAATACACCAAATTAAGTTTGCACAGGGTGACTTTGCAGATTGATGCATTGCAGATGATCTTAGAAAACTCTCAACTTCATCGACATTTTTATTTCAGTAAGAAATATATTTTTATAGACTCTTGTTTATAAGCTTCATAAATAATCTTCGAGGTTACCTCAATGACAAGGGCTAGAAGATGTTCCCGTAGGTACCTACCTGCTTCATATCCAGGTACCCACGTGTGAAGGTTTCCTCGAGATGTTTTCTTTCACGATTTGTCGCGAGTGATAAGCGGCGACTTGTTTTAAATTACGTTATCGGAATCGTCGCAATGATGACTTGTAGTAACTTACTGACTAAAATTCCAAAGTTACCTCTAATTGAACAATAAACCGCTGTTATTAAAAAAATATTCCAAAGACCATGAAACTTTGCGTATTAACTAAACTAGCTTAAAACAGCGACTATGTTTTTTATTTATTTTTATTTACCCTTATTTTCGCCGTAAAAGAAATGACCAACTATTGGCGCCCCAGCACCTCACTCAATCTCCCTCAGCGAGCAGTATGGTGCGAACGAGATAAAAATTAAATTCGAGCTGAGGTAGTATGGCCTCTTAAACTAATTACCCGACTAGATACAACCTCACATGGAGTGTAGGTACCGTACCTACGCACCTGCTTATCATCCATATACCTACATGACGTCATCAAAACCACTTTCTCAGGCAAACGCCTTGTTTATCAACAACCGTAATTTACATAAAGCAGTAAACAAAATACATAATTATTGTACAATGGCCGCCCATCTGGTAGCTCGACCTTGAGGCACACACGCATCGCACCATGCAAGTAAATGCAGACGGCTCACTTCATTCATAACTTACTAAATAAATGATTTAACTATTCACATTTGAAAGCTCTGTAACAAGAAAGTATGAATTAGATGTCATGTCCTATCAATCTGCCTAGCCTTTTCCCAACTATTTTGAGGTCGGCTTCCAATCTAACCGAATGCAGCTGAAAACCAGTATTATTATATTTGTCCTCCATAACCTCCTTGGTAAGATTAGTGGTCAGACTTTTGGGCTTCTGACTACCCGTAACGACGATTTGATGTCGTGTCCATATCGTCGATTTCCGGTATGAAATTCAGAAGCTTTCATCGTAAAACCCCAGTAATTGAGGATATCCAATGAATTACCGTCTGTTAGACGGTAATAAATAAACAAAAGTCGATATAGTACTTTACATTAAAAGTACAAGTAAGAGCTAACAATGACACAAAAACTTTTTCCAAAAAAAAAGTTTTTATTTTTCACTTTTTAGTTGTGGTACCTACCCCACACGAATTCGAATACCCTAATTTATTTTTCACTTTTTAGTTGTGGTACCTACCCCACACGAATTCGAATACCCTAATTTATTTTTCACTTTTTAGTTGTGGTACCTACCCCACACAAATTCGAATACCACTACCTGATATGTAAAACAGTGACGGAGATGTTGGTTTCTCCGTCACTGTTAGTTAATTTTATTTTATTTTTAATTTAATATCGTGTACATAGACTAAGTGGGAAAAATACGTAATTATTGAAGCTAACTCAAAAACTACACAAGCAAAGTTAGTAAAATTGATAATGGGAGCACCTCTGAAGCATCTGCATGACCTATCAAACCTAAAAAGAATCATCAAAATAGATTTCCTGACTCTCCTGATTGACCTCCTCCTTTTTGAAGAAATCGGTTAAAAAGCCTACGCGTTCCGAATCAGGTCTTTTGTAGGTGGGACCTATGATATATAATATTATACCGGATGCTCCGGTGCAGCCTGCGACAGGATCACGAACATACATACTTACTTAGAACGTTTTTTGGCCAGATTAATGCAACGTTCCCGTGTTCGCGGTTCAGGCAGGTTGGAACTAATTAAATAAGCTTTTAGAAACCAAGGGCTCTTTTTCCGAAGCTTTATACTTTTGAGCATTGCCTTACTTCGATTTTTGAAAATATTTTCCAGTTCATTTCAGTTGGTCTTATTATTATTGATTTCCCTAATCACTTCATCATTATGTAAAAAGTCCCCCAAGAGTCAGTTATAACGTGAGCGTAAGTATTTTCCTAAGCAGTAAAAGAAAAACCAATAAGTTACCATAAAAGAGTATTTACATATATTTTCTAAAGAATCCGTTCGTCAATTTAACTAACAATACATCAGTTTTTAACGTAAATGAGTATTTGAAGCGATAATATCCATTACTTTATTTACTAACGCTAGGTGACAAAACAAGAGCTACTGTTAATATAATGTTTACACCACTTATGTGCACAATGAATGACGCACTCCCTGTGAATGGCTTGTGTCAAGTATGTCCTGCCGCTTGCCGGTCAGTGTCTGTCTCCGTACACCTGTCATAACATAACATAGACAGGTAGTCTATCACTTATCAGAAAGGTGCTAATGAATAACAAGAGCTCCTATTGTTTTAAGTTCAATAATATTATTATGTTTTCTGAATCCACAAAATAGCTGTACCACCCTTTCCTGTATAAAAGTAGTTCCTAAAATATCAGCAAAGTTCTGCATATTTTGATTACGACAGTCTATTTGCACATAGCAGCAGTTTGATAGGTACCAACAATCGCTTATTTTCGGCTGTATCTGATAACAATGGTAGCTGATCCCGCCACAGCCAGCTTGAGATATTGTCTCACAGTTAAAAAGGATTCAAAGGGATTTCTTCTTCTTTTCGTGTGATTAGTGACTAGCCTGGTGTCAGAGTGTTAAAGCCGCCCGAGGGCCTCTGACTTGGCTTCACAAAGAGATTTGTTGAACTATGTCTTGTCTCAAAACATCCCTTTTTTCATAGAAATTCAGTCAGTACAAGTAGACTTTAGATAGTACCCACATGACATAAAACACATAACGTTCAGCTTCCGCCTCAGGCCTAGCACACACTGCATGTTATTGTGTCATCGCCCGAGGAGCATCCACTATGCACTACTATGCCGTGTACACAAACAAGTCGTGAGCAGGAAGCGACACAATGTAGAACACATCTGGCCTAGGATTATATTCAGTCAGTTGTTGACGAAACCCTAAGGAGAACGTATGGTTTAAAGAGAGGAGTTGTCATAGAAAAGGAAAGCTCCTTCTAATAAAAATATTTTAATATTTTTTTACATACCACAATTTATATGTTTTCTACATTAATTATAAATAAAAATTACCACCTCCATCATCATCATTATTGCTGGGCACCTTACGATGATAAAACTGTAACGCTTGTATAACAATAATTTATCCACAACTGTGAAATGTTCGTGACTCGTAAATCGATCGATCTGACAGTAAATCAATCATCAACATTCCATAAACAGCTTTCTATTTCCTGCCTGCTAGCCATGCAGTTTCCTTCATAATACATAAATGAGATAAAAAAGTGATACTCAATTGATTAACTGAGTGGCTAATAAAACAGTTCAAGAAGAAAAAAAAAGACGTTGCTGCTATCAATTCTCCGATCCTAAACCCACATCTTTTCATCCAGATGCCAAGTACCCGAGTGCGAGTCGTCCGACTCCCGTTTCAACGCCTCCTGGATGTCGTACGCTCTCACCAACGAGACGAGCACGTGTCACAGGATGACACCCTACGAGGAGGTGCACAACGACTCGCTGCTCAGCCGCGAGTTCACGTACACCTGCGCGCCCGACAACTTCGCCTGGAACAAGACTATGCCCTGCGAGAAGGTGGTCTATGAAAACTATAACAGTATTGTGGCTGAAGTAAGTATGATTTCCCGACCCGGTTTGGTTAGACCCGGGAGTTTTTCCTTACTGTAAATCGGTTGTCTAGTTGATTTGCTTCGAAGGTAGTACTAAAATAACACTATCATCTACACCAGGGTTTGAAGTTTGAGCAACCCGCCTTTTGCAAAGTCATTATGAGTAAGCATAATTATTATTGGTAAAATTTTGTTACTCATCATCTTTAAAACACATTAGATCCTCAAAAAATAATACAAGTTCTGTAACCTGTCCAGTGTGACCGTCCAAATGATGCTCATTGTCGTGCGGTGCAAGTTCACGGTCACTTCACGCACGGGGGCGCGCGGTTGCCGAGTAAACACCACACATTATAGTGTTTAGCGGACATGTGCTCGCTATGATGACTATAGAGTGAGCACATATCTGCTAAATCATGACCAAACGTACAAAGCATGGGTGCCTATGGGCATAGTTACAGACGGCAGGAAATTGTTTAAAAATCCGTCATAGAAAGATGAATTGTCAAAAGTCTTGTTGTTGCTGTTTTTTTATGTCTAGAAGAGCTCCTATTGTATTGCCCCTTACATTATAACTACGGTAAGTACTTATAAAGAAGAAACAATTGTTTAAAAAAATGTCTTTCTGTATGTCCGTCTGTTTATTCCGGTTGATCTCCGAAACGGCTGGCCCGATTGTGACGGGATTTTTACTGGCAGATAGCTTATTTACCTTTTTTTTTTGAAAAAGAATTACGGTCCACGCTGGCGAAGCCGCAGGCAACAGCTAGTGGATTACAAAAAAAAACTAAAAGTTGGTGAAAACCGCATAACAATCATTTGCAGCGTCATCGTGAACAACACGGTCACACAGACAGACACGAAAAATGACTTTAGTATATAAAGTATGTTGTTGTTGTATGTAAGTGTGTTTAGTATGTAATATGTAGGTATAGATCTACTACATAACAATATTAGCAATCCATCAAGCTTGTCACAGTGACATGTTCGAGCGTATATTTTCATTGATAATAAAGTGCAGCGCACGATAATGTCTAGCTGTCTTCATAACATGTGTAACTATCTACAACCATTAATTTTGGGACATACACGTTTGCATGTGCATGCAGAGCCGTATCACATGACTTTACAATAATCAATAATAAGCCACTTGGAACTTACTACGTACTACTGTCCTTCCCCAATGCCGTGTATTAACATCAATTTCCAGAATTTTGGTACACAATTGTGTTACATTAATATCGGTAGCAGTATATTCACACACGCATGACATAATTATTCAACACAATTAATCTGCCTAGCCTTTTCCCAACTATGTTGGCGTCGGCTTCCAGTCTAACCGGATGCAGCTGAATACCAGTATTTTACTTGGAGCGACTGCCTATCTGACCTCCACAACTCAACTGGGTAATACGATACCCCTGGTAAGACTGGTTTTGTCAGACTTTCGGGCTTCTGACGACCCGTAACGACTGTCAAAGATCCTCGAATGACAGCTGGGACCAACGTTTACTTATTTATTCAACACAATATTTCTAAATGATAGACTAAGTAAATAACAACGTTGTATTTCCAGTTCGACCTGGGTTGTCAGCCGTGGAAGAGGACACTAATCGGCACCGTTCACAATCTGGGACTCGTGTTCTCCTTTATCATATCAGGACTAATTTCAGATAAGTAAGTACAGCACCAAGTTACCCTGTGATTACAAGATACTGTTTATATCCTTCTGTCGATCTATTCCGCTAAAATCTCACCGTGAACTTAGGTGAAGCGAGCTGTCATTCCACTTGATGCTATGTGAAAATAATCTCTAATTTAATTGTTTTCGCTGTTATTAACAAGTTGATTATGTATTGAGTTGGTTATTGCGAAGTTAAGTATTACATACAGAATCCAATGATCCTTTTTACTATTCCCTGTATAATATTAGTATGATTTCTAAACTCATCGCCACTATGGAAACAGCTCATGATTTCTTTTGACTCGATGGAATGACTTGTTTCCAAATGCAATATAACTAATCGGCGTGGTATCCTCAGATACGGTCGCAAGGTTATCATCGTGGGCACCCCGCTAGTGGTGGGCGTGGCCGGCCTCATCAAGTCCTTCTCCGTCAACTACTGGATGCTGCTCGTTTTCGAGTTTCTTGAGACCGCGCTCGGATACGGAAACGCTTCTATGGTGTTATGTAAGTATTTGTGAATAGTCTAGATTTTGACAATCTGTAGTAGACAATGATTAGAAACTAACGATCATGAGCTAGTCAATATTGGATTGATTGATGAAAGAGACACCTCTGGGCACACGGTATCTACATACCTATGAATGGGAGTAAATCATACATGTAACATTTTGACTTGAGCCTATTTTTCTCATAGCCAATACCGTGAATGTGCACAAGTATTACAACATTATTAGCTAGTACAGAAAAATCGTACAAATAAACATCATATCGATTCTATTCCAACTTCTTACGAGTAGATATAATAAATACATTTGTTAACTGCATAATTATCGTGACATTTCTTTATTAGTAATTGTAATAAATTTTGCACTTTGTGGACTTTGATTGTAATTATTGCACTGAAATTCAGTTGTTCAACTAATTAATTTTCTTTGTAAACTTTCCTTCTGTCCAACACCTTGACCCATTACACTACGTCAATGTAGAATTTACAACGTTGATACGTTGTTAGCAAACCATATAAGAAATTCATTCGTAGGCTTGTTGCAATTGCTTCGTTTTTGTAGATCGGCTACAAGCTATAGGTAACCAATAAAATAAAAAAATGTCATAAATGTTAACTTACACGTGCACTTAATCCTTATAAACAATGGTCTTCCGCTGCACAGTCTCCTCATTCATCATAATCAACTTAATCGCCTGCCACAGTTAATACATTCACACTGTTGGCACGTGCCGTTGCGGTGTGCATTGTCATTACGATTGCTTACTTTAGTAAACTGAAGAGTATGTTTTTAAATGACATTGTACATAGCATAATGTTTAGTCTTGTATCGTCTTCAGCTTTCTAAATAATGACTTGTGACTTGTTTATGGTTAGAGATTCTGTTTATCATTCATAGGCACTATCATTTATATTGCTTTCTTCAAAATAGTCTAACTAAAAACAATCTCCTATTTCAGCTCTAGAATCAGTGAGTCAAAACCAGCGAGTGATGTTCTCCTGCATAGCTGATCTCCTCGCGAGTATCGGCAGCGCGTTCTTCGGCCTCATTGCATGGAAGGTCCCCTACTGGCGTCACATGATGTGGGCCATCTATGCCCCCCTCCTCATCGTCGTGTTCTACATCTTCCTCGTAGATGAAGGAGTGAGGTGGCTTCTAGCTCATAATAAGAATCACGAAGCTGCCAGGGTGCTGAACAAAGTAGCCAAAATCAACAAGATACAGTTGTCGATGAAAGCGCAGCAGATGTTGACGAAGATGGCTGGCGATAGCAAGTCTCAGGAGGTAAGGCTTTGTTACCACCTCATTTTATTAGTGAAATAGATTAAAACTTCGTACTAAAACGGAGTTATAATTACAATTTATCGAATAATACATCAAATCCGTCGTCAGCCAAACTATACATATATAGCAATCACATGTCTACGTTGCCATAAGGAGTAGGTATTATAGGCTCAAACTCTTATATTGTCTCTATTTAATTTATTTATCGTCGTATCATGTCAAACATTGTTTGTTATTCCTGACGTAGTGACCAACTTACAATTACCATACTTATCCATAGTCACTAGACAGATACACAAACTTCAAGGTAACACAACTAACCCTAATATGGATAAAGTAACACGCAATTTGTAACCCTATTATTGTGAGAAAATATTTGGATAAGCTTATCATGATAATTTACAAATAGAGCATTGTTAACTACTATAATCCTAAATAATATTATAAATGCGAAAATGAGCTTTTTTGTTGGGTTGTTTGTTGCGCTTTCGCGCTAAAACGGCTAAACGACCTTGGATGCAATTTGGCACATGGGTAGACCAGGAAAAGGACATAGGATACTTTTTATCCCGATATTCCCATGGGATCGTGACTTATGCGGGTGAAACCGCCCGCCCGGGCGCAGCTAATGATACGATAACTACAAGTTTCCGACGTAACGAGGAGATTAATCTTTTTAGTATTGTATACTTTGTATTCAGTTTAAATTTTAATTAATAATGTAGCTTGATCAGCAGTTTGATAACATCCTCTGAGGATCACATAACATCAACAATTGTCATTTACTATGTAGGTTCACTGTGCTTCAGCATTCAGAGCGTTCAACCGAAAAGTTCTTTATTGAATGCTGTAACCAATTGGACTGACAACACTGGATTCAATTTTCTACAAAATCGTTTTACAGTGGTTCAAAAGAAATCCCAAGAATATTATTAACTCCTGAATTTTCGGAACAACCCTAACCAAATAATCTTTTCTCTTTACAGGCAGGAGAAAGCCCTCCAGAGCGTCCTCATCTCCTAACAGTCCTTCGTTCAAAGAAGATCTTACTCCGCGTCCTCCTGATCGCGGCCTGCTTCATCTGTTCCACATTCGTGTACAACGGCATCATCATCAACTCCACCAGCGTGACTGGTAACAAGTACCTCAACTTCTCCGCTCTGCTCCTCGCGCAAGTTCCCACGAGGATTATCACGGCGTTTACGCTCACGAGGTTCGGCAGGAAGGCGCCCATCTGTGTCGCGTATACTCTGTGTTGTGTGTTCTTCATTTCATCCGCTTTTATACCTAAGTGTAAGTACGCTTTTTTGTTGTGTTTTTGTTTTTTCATTGTTGGCGTTTGTAAGCATTTTAAGTAGGTATGCCATATTTATGAGAAGTATGATTTTATGGATATTACGATTTATTGATTTAGAGTAAACTTCATAAAATAGTTCCCTAGAAGAAATTCAATCCATGTCATACACATGCTGTTTATCATCTCGACGAAAACGATTAACTTACCCTTGATCATGTAGGATTTCATTATATTTAAAAACATCTTATTAACTTAATATTATTAATGACAATGATATATCTGCGTCGCTTTATAAAGTCACTTGTAACGAAACTTGCTCTTTAAGGACAACAGGCGTGAGCTTCAAAAATATACCTACAACTAATTTAGACACAATAATAGAAACAATAGCCGCATGGCTTTACGACGTGCATTGGTATATTTATGTTTGAACGGCTTGTTACCTATTTTGGCCGCCACGACCCGGAAGCTGGCATAGTTATTCCAATTATCAAATCTGCCAATTTTAGACGTGTTTAATATAAGCATCAATAATTATTTAATCTATTTAGGGTTCCGTAGTCAACGAGGAACCCTTATAGTTTCGCTGTATCCGTCTGTCTGTCCGTCTATCCGCGGCTCAGAGACTCTTACAACTCTCAACTCTCTTACAACTAGATTTATCTGTATATTGGTATTGGTATACATATATCACACCGATAAAGAGGTTAAATAAAATCATTTAAAAAAAAATTGTTTGGTGGTAGGTACCCCTACACGTAATAAGGGAATGCTTTTTTTAAATTTTTCGTCTATCCTATAGTGTAGGATGTCTTTGGAAAGGTATAAGGTGAATTTGTGAAAAACATTTTTGGATTCAGGGTTCCGCATACCGAAATATTCAGCTTTAATGTGCTATTTTTTGTTAGAGTCAAGTGCCCCCTGCTAGTTAAATGGTTGGTTTTGGTTACTTATGGAAAACATCACGGATGATGTAGTATAAACATATTATTATAACAAAATTAAAAGGAAAACTATCACACCTAGCTCTACCAAGTTGTCGAGTAATAATTATTGACCAACTTACATTTTTGCAGTTGCAAAAACATGTTCTCCCATACATTCCGTATAGGCGAACAAGTTTTACAACTAAAATGATAAGTATGTTCTTGGGATAAATTCATCCCAACTTGGCCGGTTTTGATTAATTATTTTAGCTCTTTGATTGTGAAATTGTTACACACTGTCTTCCTACATTTCTCACTTAGTCACAAATTTACAAAATCTGTTAAATTCTCCAGCGATCTGGTGGGCGTCGGTCCTATTCTACTTGCTCGGCAAGATGTGCAGCAGCTACGGCGTGTTCTCTTTGCACGTGGTGGCTATGGAGGTGTTCCCCACCACGTCCAGGAACTCCCTTACCAACATCGCTAATACAGTTGGAAGGCTGGGCTCTGTGCTCGCTCCGCAGGCACCGCTACTGGTAAATATACTGCTAATACAGTTGGAAGGCTGGGCTCTGTGCTCGCTCCGCAGGCACCGCTACTGGTAAATATACTGCTAATACAGTTGGAAGGCTGGGCTCTGTGCTCGCTCCGCAGGCACCGCTACTGGTAAATATACTGCTAATACAGTTGGAAGGCTGGGCTCTGTGCTCGCTCCGCAGGCACCGCTACTGGTAAATATACTGCTAATACAGTTGGAAGGCTGGGCTCTGTGCTCGCTCCGCAGGCACCGCTACTGGTAAATATACTGCTAATACAGTTGGAAGGCTGGGCTCTGTGCTCGCTCCGCAGGCACCGCTACTGGTAAATATACTGCTAATACAGTTGGAAGGCTGGGCTCTGTGCTCGCTCCGCAGGCACCGCTACTGGTAAATATACTGCTAATACAGTTGGAAGGCTGGGCTCTGTGCTCGCTCCGCAGGCACCGCTACTGGTAAATATACTGCTAATACAGTTGGAAGGCTGGGCTCTGTGCTCGCTCCGCAGGCACCGCTACTGGTAAATATACTGCTAATACAGTTGGAAGGCTGGGCTCTGTGCTCGCTCCGCAGGCACCGCTACTGGTAAATATACTGCTAATACAGTTGGAAGGCTGGGCTCTGTGCTCGCTCCGCAGGCACCGCTACTGGTAAATATACTGCTAATACAGTTGGAAGGCTGGGCTCTGTGCTCGCTCCGCAGGCACCGCTACTGGTAAATATACTGCTAATACAGTTGGAAGGCTGGGCTCTGTGCTCGCTCCGCAGGCACCGCTACTGGTAAATATACTGCTAATACAGTTGGAAGGCTGGGCTCTGTGCTCGCTCCGCAGGCACCGCTACTGGTAAATATACTGCTAATACAGTTGGAAGGCTGGGCTCTGTGCTCGCTCCGCAGGCACCGCTACTGGTAAATATACTGCTAATACAGTTGGAAGGCTGGGCTCTGTGCTCGCTCCGCAGGCACCGCTACTGGTAAATATACTGCTAATACAGTTGGAAGGCTGGGCTCTGTGCTCGCTCCGCAGGCACCGCTACTGGTAAATATACTGCTAATACAGTTGGAAGGCTGGGCTCTGTGCTCGCTCCGCAGGCACCGCTACTGGTAAATATACTGCTAATACAGTTGGAAGGCTGGGCTCTGTGCTCGCTCCGCAGGCACCGCTACTGGTAAATATACTGCTAATACAGTTGGAAGGCTGGGCTCTGTGCTCGCTCCGCAGGCACCGCTACTGGTAAATATACTGCTAATACAGTTGGAAGGCTGGGCTCTGTGCTCGCTCCGCAGGCACCGCTACTGGTAAATATACTGCTAATACAGTTGGAAGGCTGGGCTCTGTGCTCGCTCCGCAGGCACCGCTACTGGTAAATATACTGCTAATACAGTTGGAAGGCTGGGCTCTGTGCTCGCTCCGCAGGCACCGCTACTGGTAAATATACTGCTAATACAGTTGGAAGGCTGGGCTCTGTGCTCGCTCCGCAGGCACCGCTACTGGTAAATATACTGCTAATACAGTTGGAAGGCTGGGCTCTGTGCTCGCTCCGCAGGCACCGCTACTGGTAAATATACTGCTAATACAGTTGGAAGGCTGGGCTCTGTGCTCGCTCCGCAGGCACCGCTACTGGTAAATATACTGCTAATACAGTTGGAAGGCTGGGCTCTGTGCTCGCTCCGCAGGCACCGCTACTGGTAAATATACTGCTAATACAGTTGGAAGGCTGGGCTCTGTGCTCGCTCCGCAGGCACCGCTACTGGTAAATATACTGCTAATACAGTTGGAAGGCTGGGCTCTGTGCTCGCTCCGCAGGCACCGCTACTGGTAAATATACTGCTAATACAGTTGGAAGGCTGGGCTCTGTGCTCGCTCCGCAGGCACCGCTACTGGTAAATATACTGCTAATACAGTTGGAAGGCTGGGCTCTGTGCTCGCTCCGCAGGCACCGCTACTGGTAAATATACTGCTAATACAGTTGGAAGGCTGGGCTCTGTGCTCGCTCCGCAGGCACCGCTACTGGTAAATATACTGCTAATACAGTTGGAAGGCTGGGCTCTGTGCTCGCTCCGCAGGCACCGCTACTGGTAAATATACTGCTAATACAGTTGGAAGGCTGGGCTCTGTGCTCGCTCCGCAGGCACCGCTACTGGTAAATATACTGCTAATACAGTTGGAAGGCTGGGCTCTGTGCTCGCTCCGCAGGCACCGCTACTGGTAAATATACTGCTAATACAGTTGGAAGGCTGGGCTCTGTGCTCGCTCCGCAGGCACCGCTACTGGTAAATATACTGCTAATACAGTTGGAAGGCTGGGCTCTGTGCTCGCTCCGCAGGCACCGCTACTGGTAAATATACTGCTAATACAGTTGGAAGGCTGGGCTCTGTGCTCGCTCCGCAGGCACCGCTACTGGTAAATATACTGCTAATACAGTTGGAAGGCTGGGCTCTGTGCTCGCTCCGCAGGCACCGCTACTGGTAAATATACTGCTAATACAGTTGGAAGGCTGGGCTCTGTGCTCGCTCCGCAGGCACCGCTACTGGTAAATATACTGCTAATATGATTTTTTGTGTGAGGTGTCGTTGGAAAGGTCGTTCAAATATTGTGGGTGTGTAAAAACCATTTTTTGATTCAGGGATCCGTTTGCATTATTATTAAGCTTTAAAGTGCTAATTATTGTTACACTCAAGTGCCTCTTCCCCCTGCCACTAAATGGTTGTTTTTGGATATCTAAAATCTAGTACCTATTTGAAATGAATTTTAATTTCGTTTTTAATAATAATTTTGATTTTAATTAATATTTTTGATTTTGATTTTAATTTTGTTTTTTTATTAATTTGATCTTCGTTAATAATTGTTGGAAGCTGTCTTTATGTTAGTGCTGTGTACGCCTGTAAGTGACTAGTTCACTATAACTCAACACTTATGTTATTTTTTTTTTTTGTTAATATTCCAGTGAACACGTCGTTGGTGTACCTTTCAAATAAATAAATAAATATGTGAAAAAAATCATGGCAGTAGCTTATTATAAATAAAGTTATAAGGAAATGTATCACAGCTTTACAAGTTAACGAGTGAAAATCGACCAACTTACATTTGCAGTTGGAGAATTGACCGTAACGATATCGATGTATGGGAGAAATTGTTTTTAACTACAATGTCAAGTTTGTTCTTGGGATAGTCATCCCAACTACGGAACACTTTATTGTGCGTGGTCCGACACACCCTTGGCCGATTTTTAAACTTGAAGCACCATACATTCTATATTAGTTCATACATGATTTTTTCTGCCAATTAAAAACCATATCGTTTCTTGCAGGAGAAATACATGGCGGGTCTTCCGAGCGTAGTGTTCGGTCTAGTCGCTCTTGGCCCCGGGATGTTGGCACTACTGCTGCCCGACACCAGCCAATCAGCACTCCCCGATGACGTCATGGATGCTGAGAATTTGGACAAGCCACACGAAGACGAACACTCGCAAAATAATAGCACACATGACGAAATACCAAGACTCTCTGTTAGTGTTACCGGAGAAAAGGAAACAAAGTGATGTGTGAAGAACCATTTGAATGAAATGCCAAAAGGATAAAGATTAGATAAGCTAAAAGTGCAGTGATTTAGTTTTAAGGATATTTTTGTGAATCTCGATCAGCGAAAGGAAGTTGATGACGTCATGCCTCCCTTGCCAGCTTAACTTCAAGTGTACCAAATACTAGTAGGAGTTAAGGACTAATGTTGCGAGTTCATCCAGTTTTATAAAGACAGTGATTTAAGTGACTTTTGCTGACAGATAGTGACTTTGGTGTGATATTACATAGTTTATAGGTTTTTGTGATATTTGGTTATTGGGACAAGATGTTGTAAAAGTCGCATAAGAGTCATTAGATACTCGCAAACTTTGTACTTATTTGAGAGTGCTTTTTTCCACTTTATATGCGTTTGCGAGTGTTAAGTTGATAGACTTGATTTTATACGAAGTTATACCTAGATGTTATCAAATAAATGCAAATATAACTGCAATAAACTTCGCCCATTTTCTATCAGTAACAACAAAGTAGGTACTTGCGTTTATTTCCTAACACCGACTATCGGCTCAGTATGATAATTTAATTACAAATCGTAACGTAATTAATAATTTATTAATATTTATACAATAGTGTTGTACAAGTGATTGTTATAATATTATTATAACAAGCACTTCTGAACTCCATGCGAGGAGATCTGTGTTTATGAGAAACATATTCAGCGTACGTCCTTCAAGCTTACTTTACGTCTAACCATATTTCTATAATATTATATTACTATCTCTTCACCATCAGTCTCCTGCCCCTATCCTAATATAGTTGGTGTCGGCGAAACATGTCTTTTCCTTCCATACTTCTCTATTAGTCATCTTATCTAATTGCCATACATCGATCACAGCATCGTTTGGTCTTCCTCTACTCATTTATTCATCCACACTTATACTCGAAACTTTCCTCACGATACTTTTCTCACTCCTCTGCATTACATACCCATTATTACTATCTATACAAACCTATTTGGTACTTACCTCCGCATTCTCACTACTATCTAGTTCTATCGCTGAAATAATGTTTTGATTTATCTCACAAAAGTGTATTTAGAAAAGCATAGCATGGAAAAATCCTATTACGTTCCCACTGCTGGGACAGACCTCCACTCGGTGAGAGGGGAGGGCCGTAATAACCACGTGGGCCCGGTGCGGGTTGTTGGACGTCCATGTCTTCGAATTTTTGGTTCTAGGACATGCCGGTTTCCTCATGATATTTTCCTTCATCGTTTTGAGAGCTACGGTGATTAAATAATTTACACAAAGTAAAGTGGCTGTCAGGGTTCGAATCTATGACCTACAACTCGTTTAGTCGCGGTGGGCTACCACTGCTCTCCCATTTATTCTTTATAATACCACAGACTAGTCATAATATTACCTAATATTATATACCTAAATATTTATTTTTAAATAAAATACTTTAGGCCGAAAGCTTCGCAAAACAGTGCGTATTTCTGATAAGGATCTTAGTTAAGTGTCTAGACTTGTGAAGACGTAATAAATATGTCTAGACTGATAAGTCTCTTGCGCTAATACCGTATCTCCCATACTTTATTAGTTTCTTATCCGATCCAATGCTAGCCTTGATCCTCTGTAAACTCAAAATATTCAAGCCGTGCACTTTACAATAAACCCTAAAACAAACTAATATATGAGCGACTTCAGTACAAACTGTAGGTATTTTTAATATTTAGACATGCTGCGTAACCTGAATATGTTTCAGACAATGCTGAGGAGCATAATGTGTGTATTATTAATATGTATGTAGGTATTTGCTTTTTTGTGATCGCCTACCAAAATATGGGAAAGTGCAGAAAACTCACTGCTTACTGCTAGTACCTAGTTCCGAGTTTAAACATCGATATCCGCCACTGCTTAAACAATATGCAAACAAACTCTAACTACTGTTTTTTTGTCGTGCAGAATACTAAACTTTACCAAGATTATTGTTTCGTCCATCGAATCCTAATTATTTATGGGTGTAACGAACTTGTCTGCAGTGACTTTTCTGTACGTTCCTATACTGTGCATTTACGCGTGTCCGATTGTTCGTCAGTGACACGTCGCCGTCGCATCGTCGCGCGATTATTATGATAATGTCGTGAATCTCGCATAGTGAAGTATTGTTTAGCTATCTAGTAATTTTATAAGTGTTCATAATAATTTATTATATACAACATTTGTTCTTTTATTTATTGTTGAATCAATCTTCCTAAAAATACCTTTGGAAATCAATTCTGGCTAATGCTGAACATGCAGTGATTATATCCTTCTGTACCAGAATTGTACGGTAAAAGGTTTGTCTGTAGTACCTATAACTGTCTTGATAGTAGGGTACTGACACTGTCCTGCTGGCAAAGACCTAGTCCTACCCTACTGATGATGCTGCTTCATTATCAAGTATTTAGCAAATTAACATTATTGCCATCTTTCAATCCATACGTCACGTTACGACTACATGACCAACTTTAATTTCACTATGAGATAGTAAAATGACTACAGTTGTGAACAAGATTACTATTCACTTTTTGTCTTGCTCCATACATTTTATTATTCTGAGATTAAGTATGCTATTTGCATAATTATATGAGATAAAATTTATATTAATATCACAGCAGTTACTCGCACTCAGACTACTTAAGCCATTAAAACAAAAGGCATAGGTACTTAAATAATAATAAGAACCAAACATAAATAAGAACCAAACGTATATAATTCAAAGTCTTTAATATCAACTTACAGAAGACGACGGAGCTGAGCCCGCTCTTATTATAATAAATTATGAACTATATACATAAATGAGTACATTGTACATTACTAAGAGAGCAATATAATATATTACGCGGTAAGACGGATTGATTGCTGCGAAGAGAAGAGATCATCGCCTGCTTCACAATCAATATAATTTTAATTCATTAAAACTAAGTAGCGCTAGTGCCTAAAAAAGAATTATCTTTATTTTTTAGTACGATATTAGTTCTCTCTCTAAATAAATACTTTCATAAATTAGT
Source organism: Lithophane socia (assembly GCA_947522985.1). Classification (NCBI taxonomy): domain Eukaryota; kingdom Metazoa; phylum Arthropoda; class Insecta; order Lepidoptera; family Noctuidae; genus Lithophane; species Lithophane socia. The sequence goes on along the minus strand of OX383262.1, from coordinate 16,595,390 downwards.
ACCCTGACTACAGAATATTTTATAGCAACAAATGAAAACCTTTGGATAGGAAACTTTAACGGATCCAAATCGGTTTTTGCACACCGAAAAGTAATACTTATGTCAACATTTTTATAAAAAGAACTACAAAAAATGCTATTCAGACACGTAGAATTTAAAAAAAAAACACTGCTTACATTAATCCTTAAAACTACTATTTACAATTAGTAAGTATGTTTTCAGTTTCTTTGTACTTTAGACTCTGGTTTGCCGAGAGCCTCAGCCTCTTCCAGGGTGTCAGGCATCCTGGTGCCCAGGGTCTCCGGCTGCGTGAGCACCAGGACCCCGGAGATGATGCCCATGGTGCCGAACATCACCGACGGCAGTCCGGGCCAGTAGTCCATCTGGTGAACAGAGATTTTGATACGTCGTTAGTAATAAAAATGGGTATACCTCAAGGCAAAATTCTAGGCCCATTTCTGTGGTTAGCGTATCGAACACTTAAACACAATTAGCAACAGTCAGGTGCTTCATGATGAAGCAATTGACTGGCGGTGGTTCAGGTCATCAGGCCATATATATAATATACAAGTACACTCACCAGTACGGGCGTGAGGGGCGCGGTGATGGAGCCGATGCGGCCGATCATGGAGGAGAAGGCCAACAGGCGGTGGCGGTACTGTGTCGGGTACAGTTCCGACGTGAACAGGTACAGTGACGTGAACACCACTGAGATGCCGAACTTGCCCAACAGGTACACGACCAGGCGCAGCGTTGTCAGATCTACAACAAAGATATGAGTCTGAAGGTTTTGCAATAGATAATGCCCCCCTGTGTCCTTCATCCGTAACTTATCTATATCGCAGGTATCATTTAGATTATTATGTATCCAACATAATTGTTATCCAGCTGATTAATAAGTTATTTTATCGCGGGTCTATGCAAAATAGATTCGAATCTTATATATCAAGTCAAGTCGATCAATATGATTTTCTTTTTAATCGCTAATTACACTGCTACAAAGGATCAACAATAATCAGTTAATTTGTATGGTGGAAAACGGTGTTATATTTTAACATGTGCACTTTTAATTTCTGGTCAATGTGGTATTACATACTTTAAACGCACTTATTAATATTCGTGTATTAATAATTTGTTCATCGAAACTACATATTATTATTTTGTGCATAACAACATTTAAAAGATTAAACAATATTTATTCTTGACCAACGCACACGTGAGCATTAATAGGAATTATAATTATTATTTAGGTACCTATCTAATAATTTAAAGATTACTGATTCAAATAAACGTGAATTTAGCATTATAGTATTATCAATCAACAACGATTATGATACGCTTTAGTGGTAGATCATAGCCGCGTGATTATGTGATTATGTATTACTGAGGCATTTACCGGTTTCTTCAGATTTACTTGCCTGATTAACATAATGTTTTGTAAACACCGGTACCATTGTCTATTACATATTTCATTATTTAAATAGTTTACCAATGTTAATTTCAGCTTTAGATAAATATTACGCCCGTATTCCCCGAGGGGTTAGACAGAGGTGCACCTATAGCACACCTACATTTCGGCAGTTTATCCAGACTTCGGGCTGCTACTGAGAAATTCCAGATGGACAAACACAATCCTGCATCGATCCTTTCAAGAATTAAAATAAATTAACATGAATACCTTAAATTTATGACATGAAGAACTTTAATTTATAGATAAGACTAGATAAATAAAGCCCAGGCGTCAATAATATTTGATATAATAAAAGCCAAATATATAGCAAGCTAAAATAGGATTCCTCAATTTCTGGTTGGCCAATAAGAGGAGCGCAGTTTACGTGGTGATTTGGAAAAAAACCTGACCAACATCATTATTAGAATATGACACTAAGACGAGACTTACCATCCGGAATGAAAGCGAAGGCGATGTTGCAGGCAGCACTGAACAGATACCCTCCAGACAGTGTTGGCTTCCTGCCTATCCTGTCGAGGATAAGCACAGCAGTGTAGAAGCCAGGGATTTCAATGGCGCAAGTCAGGATGTAGTTAAGGTGCATGGTGTCAGATAGGCTGGTGGCGTTGATGGACAGCCCGTAGTACACAAAGGTGGTGGTGATCCACCAAATGGGAGTGGTGCAGATGCGGCGCAGCAACACGCGTGAACTGAAAATGGCGCTGAAGAGGTTCGGCACATCGGCGTCGTCTACCACCTGTAAATAAAAGTACATGACTACGTGCTTTGCTAAAATTTAATATAAGTCGCGGAAAACTAATAATAGTAGTGAATACGAGTAAAGGGATTGAAGGTATCGAAATAATCTATATCTTGATACTGACCTTGACCGGCTCTGGCGGGTTACACAACGCATTCATAGACTTTTCACTGATCTGCGTCCTGTTCCGCTTGGCCACTCGCTCCAAAACTATCTTGGCTCTGTCGTACTTCTTTTGCGACAGTAGCCACCTCACGCTCTCCGACAGGATCCAGTAGTAGGAGATGATGAGGAAGCATGGGATGTGCAGCGCTAGGATCATGTATCTCCAGGGTTCTATGAGCCAGGCTACTGCACCGAGGATGACCTGACCAACAGCGAACATGGACGAGCATGTGGCGCTGGTCAACACGCGGTACTTCGGGCCCACGAACTCGGTAGCTGGAAAAAAGACATGATTGTTACCTTATCGAGTGATCCTTGTGTTAAATAAGGACGCAAAATATAATTAGAAAGACTTGTTGTATATTAGAAAGATTTGCTGTAAGTAACATATTAAATATTTGTATGTACAAATAAAATAACTGAACTCATGAGAAATAACTATTGTAGCCATAGTTAAATGCTTACCAAAGATGTAAGAAGTACTGAAGGTTCCGGCACCAAATGTAGTCTGCAGCAGTTGCAGGGTCAGATACATGGGGTAATTGACGGAAAAGGCTCTAATGATACCAAAGATGGCCAGGTTTGTAACGCTGATGACGAGGGCAATACGTCTTCCGAATGTGTCAGAGATATAACCGACAAAAGGTAGTACCAGCAAGGTTCCCACACTGCTAAGAGTACCAGCTAAAGCACGAAGCCAATCTTGACAACCCAGGTCGAACTGAAAATGATATGTATTTTAGATTTCCCGATTGATATACAGAGGAGGTTTCGTGATCGTACAAACATGTAAATATGTGATACTAACATCATAGACGCAGGAGTTTTCTCTAGCGTAGACGAAGCCTTCACAGTCCTTTTGATTGTTGTTGAAAAGGTAAGCCGGGCAGTAGTCCAGGGTGCCGTTGCCACCGGCCGACTCGTACCGGGCGCAAGATACAAATCCATTCGCGTTGTCTGCAGCTGGTATCGCGTTAGTGATCCATTCCGGGCTAAAAACCTCACTCTTGCCGGTTTCTCCACATTCGGGAATCCGACACCTGCGGAAGAAAAAAAAATATACAATCGGCGCTTTTGAATAATTTACGGCATTTTACCTATCGTATACAAATCATTTTCTACTGTACTAAATATATGACCTACAGTTACAGTCATCATTGGCATTATAACTAGAAATTGTACATACATACTGTTTCAAAACACTGCGGTTGAACAATATGTAATGGGTTAATGCAGTGTTCTTTTTAATGAAAAATAAACAATAATGACTAGACATATTATGTTTTTCTGTAACTGATTTCCGTAACACATACCTGTGTGGGATGGCGGCGGCTGAGAAGATGTACTCGCTCATGAACGCCGACATGATGATGGGAATGGAGACGAGCAGCAGGTTCAGCATCTGGTAGCGGCCGAACTGCCCCAGCTCGTTAACCAGCACATCGTCCAGGTCCACGGGCTTCTCGAACACGCTGCCCTTGCGGTCATCGAACGTGCTGCCCTTCCTGCTGGCCGGGTCCTCGGCCTTGCTGTCCCTCCGGTCATCCGCCATGGCTAACTATTTAAATTTCCACTTCTGTCTTCAGTAAGAGCACGCGGCGTCTCGAGCCATGTGCTCCGAAGAAGTGAACCGCAGCTCATCGCAGCGTAACAAGAGGAAGTCTTATCAGATAAATGTAGAGGATTATAATAATATATTAATTTAACGATAAGCTGTTTAGGTTTTGCTTTGTTTATCGTGGATAGACGCTACACTCGCGCGGAGCACAAGGGCATTCTAAAAGGGAAACTAGCTAAGGATCATGCAGAAAAGAAGGGAAAGGTGACGGTCAGTCTGCTGTGTGTACATAAACTTTGTGCCTTTGCTAAAATACCAGTTTGGAGTAACATTTCATCTTTCGCCGTTTTTTTGTAGGTACAGTAGATATTTGAATTCAACTCGCACTCTTAACTTTTGCAAAAACATCCGCAATCGCCATATAGTGTTACACTTCATATTTAGGTTGACGAAATATATCTATGAATGTTTTATGTCGATAATGGACGCCAAATATCAACGTAGATAAATACTATGTATTGATTTATTATCACGACTTATTTGGTTTACAAGTTGGTCCTTACTCCACCTTACAGCTTCCTAGTTCTGAATCAATCGAATTCGCTTCGAATTAGATGCCGATTCATACTCTTGAATCTGCCACTAGCGCATGATCGTGCGGTGGATCGAAGCGAAACTAATTTCGATCAAAAGATTCGTTAGGATCGAAAAGTACTTAATCCACACGCCATCTTACAGCTGTTTATCAAGTTGTTGGATCGAAACCAAACATTAAATTAAAAGATAACAAAGAACTACTACTTTATTCAGCTACTTTATTCAGTTGAAGCTACTTTATTCAAATTCTCTAAATATCTCTTTTTCTGAGAGATCTGAATAAATAAGTAGAAGTAATGCTATATAGTCTTGCTTGGTTTTTCAATTTCCTTGAGGAGGCAAATTGTATGGATATTCGTGCAAGAAGATATGCAAAGGATTAGTCGTTATAATATCGTCGCTATGGAAATGGATTCGGAATAATTTCGAAGAAATTATCGTTTGTCGAAGGAGTTGTTTCATGTGTTGGTAGAAGCAAGATTTAACACCCATGAAGAAACCAACCAGACAAAGTGACATTTCAAATTATATGTATGTTTTAACCAAACAAGACAGTACAACAATACCATTCATTCGGATAGCCTATTATATTTATTTAAGTTATCTCAAGTGTGTTTAACTTACTTGTGCCCATGACTTATAGTCTTTTATTGCGCCACTGAAGGAATTTAATAAAATTGTGTCCTCTTCGCATTTTTGTGTTGTCTGATGGCGAACTTGTGCAGAACGTATTATAATATGCCCTTTGGCACTGCCGGGATTTGCTTCTAATAATTGCACCAAGTTCTTCATTTGTACATATGATGGACGAGACATTTTCAAGTCATACAAGGCTTCTAAAAGTACATAAACATTCATCACAAACTTAAAAACGTATAGGTACTCACGTTAAAATTGACCATACATTAAAACACTTACGTACATTAAAGTTAATATATTTTGTACTTTCACTAATAAAATGAATTTAAACTAAATAACTAACTCATAAAGCAACAGACACACAAATGAACTTTTGAACAACAACGCTCTTCGCATACGATTTGACACTTGACAGCTCGTGGCACAGACTTACTAAATATAAGTTGTGGTTCGGATAACAAAATATTCAAAGTACCTCTGCCACAAAGGCAGAAATGGAACCTATAAACTGGAAGACTGGAAGCCGACCCCAACACAGTTGGGAAAAGGCTAGGCAGATGATGATGATACGGTATTTTAACATTTCTGTTTTCATCCCTTCGGTAATCTATTCCTTAGTCTTGTAAACTTTATTGGGGATACTCCTTCCAATGTGTCTTCCAAATTTATTTTGAAAACCTTAGTTAATAAAGCAGAAATTACATTCGAAAGATTTTTTCTGCACGCCTCTATGCTTACCGACTGCAGACGGATCGGACGGGCGACGGCAGGCCACTGGAGGCCTCAACGGATGCAACGGTTCCCACGGGCTGCCGGCCTTGATTTGCGCGATCTGGCCTGCTGTGACAAAGTGGGGCGTGGGACCGCGGCTTTAAGCCTCGGCTTGCCGTTGCGATGCCTATCGCGCTCGCGATACCGCGCCTGTTTGTGGGAGCCTTTAGTGCTTGTTCACATAAAACACTCGGGCGCGGGAGCGGCAGAGGACGCGGTGGTCTGGGCGAGCTTGTGTTCACATTGGCAGCCAGGCGTTTGCGCGAGTGTGACATGTTGTCAGCAGTTGTAAACATGGACGATGATCCTTTATTTTTAATCGAAAATTCTTACCTAAAGTGGGAGATGACAAAAATTAGAATTTGTGTGCACTAAATTGGAGTTCTAGTCTGAAAAGCACTGATGAACTCTTCTGTGATGAACGACCTGATGAAAACGTGCTATTATTGTAGCGACAAGTTCAAACTTACCTAACGCGCGAGTGAATCGCGCGCTCTGCCGCTAGCTCAACGTTGTTCACGTTGAGCTAGCGGCAGAGCGCGCGATACACAATACAGTACAATCCAACATCAAACGTTTGATAACTATTGCCGCGAGCGCGCCGCACGCGCCAGTCGCTAGCTTGCCGCTACTTTTACTGCATTTACGTTTTGTACGTGAATACTTGCTGCTGTGTTTGATATTTCGCGACCGCGCCCGCCACTAGAACGTACCGGGCCTAGTACTTCGGCTAGAAATACCGAAATAGGCACACACGAGTCAAACCGTAAACGATACCTATCACAAAAATTATAATTTGATATTGTCTGTTCTTTGCTTACCTAAACAAATACCATATAAATACTTTGTTGATGTGTAAGATGATTATCATTGAAGTAATAATTACGTTATGTTATCATTACTGTTAAAATATTTTAAGTATCTACCTACATATCTACTGAATTTCGGCACGTGAACTTGATAGCCGAACGTAAATACCTACCAAAATTACACAAACACAATTATCTGATGGCGTATGTGCCATCTGAGTACCTACTACATATAAAACGTACGTAAAATGCGGTAGTTGGGCGCATCATTTCCGAGATACAGCACAAATAAACACTCCATATTCTGCCGTCTGACCGGAGGTTGCTGTTGATGACATATTTTTTTTTTTTTTAGGAGATCTTTCTATCTCTATGATCTACCTAATACTGTACCAATCGGTCAAGTAAAATGTTCCAAACCCGAACAGTAAAGAAAGTGTTTTTTATCTCTCTGCAAATAGTGTTAACAATAAGTAGCTCACAGGGCATTTGCCTCACACGTTATTCATGTATATTTGTTATATAAGCATACCTTGTTGATAAACTTGTAGTAGGTAGGTACAATTATTAATAGGTAGGTAGTCATCATGTTATGTAAGCATTTGGAGGAAAGTAGATACTTGGGTTGTCAAACACTTGGTCCTAGGTTTGATGCAAATACGAGAGGAGAACATCATGGCAGTACCTACATAGCCCGCGCCGATACCAGAGGAGAACATCATGGCAGTACCTACATAGCTCGCGCCGATACGAGAGGAGAACATCATGGCAGTACCTACATAGCCCGCGCCGATACGGGAGGAGAACATCATGGCAGTACCTACATAGCTCGCGCCGATACCAGAGGAGAACATCATGGCAGTACCTACATATCTCGCGCCGATACGAGAGGAGAACATCATGGCAGTACCTACATAGGCCGCGCCGATACGAGAGGAGAACATCATGGCAGTACCTACATAGCCCGCGCCGATACCAGAGGAGAACATCATGGCAGTACCTACATAGCTCGCGCCGATACGAGAGGAGAACATCATGGCAGTACCTACATAGCCCGCGCCGATACCAGAGGAGAACATCATGGCAGTACCTACATAGCTCGCGCCGATACCAGAGGAGAACATCATGGCAGTACCTACATAGCTCGCGCCGATACGAGAGGAGAACATCATGGCAGTACCTACATAGCCCGCGCCGATACGAGAGGAGAACATCATGGCAGTACCTACATAGCCCGCGCCGATACGAGAGGAGAACATCATGGCAGTACCTACATAGCCTGCGCCGATACCAGAGGAGAACATCATGGCAGTACCTACATAGCTCGCGCCGATACCAGAGGAGAACATCATGGCAGTACCTACATAGCCCGCGCCGATACCAGAGGAGAACATCATGGCAGTACCTACATAGCTCGCGCCGATACCAGAGGAGAACATCATGGCTGTACCTACATAGCCCGCGCCGATACCAGAGGAGAATATCATGGCAGTACCTACATAGCTCGCGCCGATACCAGAGGAGAACATCATGGCAGTACCTATATAGCTCGCGCCGATACCAGAGGAGAACATCATGGCAGTACCTACATAGCTCGCGCCGATACCAGAGGAGAACATCATGGCAGTACCTACATAGCTCACGCCGATACCAGAGGAGAACATCATGGCAGTACCTACATAGCTCGCGCCGATACGAGAGGAGAACATCATGGCAGTACCTACATAGCCCGCGCCGATACGAGAGGAGAACATCATGGCAGTACCTACATAGCCCGCGCCGATACGAGAGGAGAACATCATGGCAGTACCTACATAGCCCGCGCCGATACGAGAGGAGAACATCATGGCAGTACCTACATAGCCTGCGCCGATACCAGAGGAGAACATCATGGCAGTACCTACATAGCTCGCGCCGATACCAGAGGAGAACATCATGGCAGTACCTACATAGCCCGCGCCGATACGAGAGGAGAACATCATGGCAGTACCTACATAGCCCGCGCCGATACGAGAGGAGAACATCATGGCAGTACCTACATAGCCTGCGCCGATACCAGAGGAGAACATCATGGCAGTACCTACATAGCTCGCGCCGATACCAGAGGAGAACATCATGGCAGTACCTACATAGCTCGCGCCGATACGAGAGGAGAACATCATGGCAGTACCTACATAGCCCGCGCCGATACGAGAGGAGAACATCATGGCAGTACCTACATAGCCCGCGCCGATACGAGAGGAGAACATCATGGCAGTACCTACATAGCCTGCGCCGATACCAGAGGAGAACATCATGGCAGTACCTACATAGCTCGCGCCGATACCAGAGGAGAACATCATGGCAGTACCAACACAACGAACAGGGATGGTATCTATGTATGACAGAGCATCTAATTTCAATAAAAGGATAAAAGTTTTATGCCTTCATGGTAAGTCAATAAAAGTGTCAATTGGCCAAATCTTGAAGATAGTGTTAATCTGCTCCGTTAGGTTAGAAACAGCTAGTGAAGTAGTAGTGCGAACTCACCATTACTCACGTACGCATTTACGAACAAGTTTAGCGTTTTTAGAAATGAAAGCGCCATCTATCGAGTCAAAGGGGAGTTTCATTTTTAACACTAATAGCACAGTACTTAAAATTAAGTAACTGTATTATATCTCTGCATTGACCTTGAAATAATTACCTCCAGCCGCTCGGTAGACAAACCTTCCGCGTCCGTGCGTAACGGTATACACTGAGATTTCGAAGCGCGTCGTTTCAGCCGTTTTCTATGACAATATAATATTGTTAGTTATTTATACTGTGGTAATAGTACGAGTAATACCGTAACGTAATACATTTCTATATCTTGGCACTAATCTGCCGGTGCTATATCATCCCGGATACTCCTTAGCACAGGCCGAAGACTGAAGAACCGAAGATCTCAGTTAGAAGTTTAGTCATTTGTAGTGTGGATATTTACATAATTTAGTTTGCTCATCTGATTCATTTCACTACGCTGCTGTAAGCTAACTTACATTTTCCATATGACTTGAGCTTATCTTGAATATGATGGACGGTTTTTATAACAATAGCCGTAAATGGAAATTGCCTCACCCATACCAGCACCGCAAAATTTCAGACTTGAATCTGGATTGTAAACACAACGTCATGGGCTTTTTGATAGCAACATCAATTGCCACAATCTTGAAAACCGGTTCGATAATATCTAGCATTGCTAGAAGAACCTCAATTCAACTAGTTTGGCTACTCAAGAGGGCTATAAAACCAATTCTTATCATCCGCTAATCGTTTTTAAGTGTAAATATTGATAATACTTCTTTGCGATACCAATTCATGGATATTTGTAATTATCTAGATAGTGTGCGATGCGAGCAATCAATTATAATAATATTGGAATATCAAGGATGTGACATTGGGGCACGCAGATTGTTCCGAGCTGTAAACAAGTCTTGATAGCCTGAGGCCTCCTGGGACACCTGTTGATGTTGGTATCACAATCGGTGATAGTGCTCAGGAACGTGACGCTATACCGATGCCAATTGAGAGATGTCGTCCAAAGATCGCCTACTTATTATTGTTCATTCGTTATTATAAAGAGGATTATACAGTTGAAACGGAACCCTTACAATTATACAAAACATTTTAAAAGAGTAACGGTGTAGTTACTAGCCCATACTTCTACATACGAAAACTACCTTTTTGAAGAGGCGACTAGAATCTATTCAATTAAATGTTGATATTATAAGTGTTAGAAGTACTGAATAATTGAAATAAAATATTTGACTTTAACTTTAACTTCGACTTTATACTTCGATCATACAAAATTGTCTGACCAGCTGATTTTTTTGGAATGATGTGGGTTCTTTTCAGGGTTAGGGTAGAATCATCCGGACCTCGGACCATAGGTAGATCACGTATCCGAATGTTGTCGCTCTCCAGCAACGTTACAAAGAAATATTGAAGGAATAGGATATACTCATGACAGATACTCGTACAGTACATGGCGGTAATTAGAATAGGAACATTAATGACATCATCCGACGTGCTAAATGAAATGAAATGAAATTGTTTATTCTGTAAATAGGATATTGGAATCACTTTTACACGTCATATTAAGAAGTTGTAAAAATAAGCTAGATGAGGTCGGCGTTTCCTATCTGACTACTCTGAGAAGAAAGGCCGAAACAAACTCAGAGGTCACCGTCTCCTTTAAAGTCCAGACATAATCTTGGTCAGGCCATATGAGGACCATGTAGATTAGAGTCTGAAATGGTCTTTGCTCTTGTCACCGCGGGGTGCCAGCTGATTTGGAACCCAACGGCTTGGCACTCGACGATGGAAAGAGACCAGAGGCCCTAGACAAAGTGACATTCTATCAGCGATAACGATGATGGAAAAGGCAAAAATGTATAGGACTGACATAACCTATCGAAAACCATAAGTCAATCCTGTTGAAAGTCGTTGTAGAAATACGAAACGCTTTCGAAGCGATTGTCACTTGTCTAAGCCCTCAGACCGGAATGACCAAATAATAATGCCTTGGAAGTTAAGTCGGCATGTGTCGACGCCCTTCCGCCATCCCATCTTCCTAGCACGGCGGGCTGTGCTAGGGCGACTGTGTATGTGTGAGAGTTTCTTTGTAGAGTGTCCTCTGTGTCACGCACATAATTATGTGAGACAGCTTCTTTATAAAGCTCAACTACTTTGCGAACTTCTCTACTTCACGACACGCCCGACGCCAGGGTTGTCAAGACACTTAAATAATATTAATTATTGGTATTTTATCATAATTATTTAATCCACTCCAGTATCTTAAGCTCTAATAATCACTCGACAGGTATGTATAGGTGATAAATAACAATATTAAGATAAATATCGATATCTATTTGATTATGTACTAGTACACGTATGTACCTACATTTAAATGTTTCCTGTCCTTGCAGCTTCTGCAAAACTTAATTAATGTTCTTTCCAATGTAAATAAATGAATGCGTCACCGATAGTATTATTTATTGTACGATTTTATTGTAGATACCATTTTTTTTAAGATACTTGCTTGTGTTATTATGTTCAGTAGACACATTAGCTAAACGGAAATAAATAACATTGCAATAACATATATTTAGATACTAACAGTAGGTAAAATCAGGGTTTACTTTATTAACTAGCAAAATGGACTACCGATTTACACTTAAAATCAAAACTGTCATTATTTGACTAGAAATGGCTACACAGCACGTAAGGTGTCAATTTGCTAAACGCGTAATATGTTCCCTACCCATACAATTGTAAGTATTAGCACAACATAGTATTTAAACTGTGCTATTAGACTGTACTAACAATAATAATAAAAAAACAAAATTAAACCGCGGACCACACTGAGAAGTGTGTTCTCAGTGAAATGAAATGAAATGAAATGAAATTATTTATTCTGTGAATAGGATATTGAAATCACTTTTACCTACACGTCATATTAAAAATAAGCTAGACGAGGTCTGCGTTTCCTATCTGACTACTCTGAGAAGGAAGGCCGAAACATACTCAAAGGTCGCAGTCTCTTTTTAAAGTCCAGACATAATCTTGGTCAGGCCATAGATGAGGACCATGTAGAAATGGTGTTTTGAGGAAAGAACCACACAGATGTGAGTGGACAGGTCCACTCACATCTGTGTGGTTCCAGTCAGTGCAAGAATTTGTCAGTAATCATTATTTACAGTATAGTGTGGACTGCGCTTTATTCATTTTTAACCGACTTTAAAAAAGAGGAGGTTCTCAATTCTGTAAGTTGTTTTTTTATGTTTGTTACGCGGTTACTCCGCCAATTATGAATTGATTTTGATGATTCTTTTTTAACCGACTTCTTCAAAAAGGAGGAGGTTCTCAATTCGTCTGTATGTTTTTTTTTTTTGTGTGTAGGTACCTATGTTACGCGATTACTCCGCCAATTATGAATCGATTTTGATGATTCTTTTTTTGTTTGGTAGGTCATGCTTTAGAGTTTTGCTTGCGTAGTTTTTGAGTTAGCTTCAATAATTACGTATTTTTCCCACTTTGCGTATGTCTTAATCTTCATTTACATAGCAGATAACGGCACGAATTTGTGTGGGGTAGGTACCACAACTAAAAAGTGAAAAATAAAAAACTTAATACAAAAAAAAAATCAACCGACTTCACAAAAAACACTAAAAAAGTGAAAAATAACTTTAATTTCGGAAGTCGGTGGTTAAAAACGAAAATTGAAAAGCAAAGACACCGACTTCCGATATTAAAGTTATTTTTCACTTTTTTAGTGTTTTTTTGTATATCGTGAGATTCATCTGAAACTTTCATGAATAACTATTTATTTTGCCACGCGGCCGGAAAATAATGTACACATATGAATAATGTGTCACATTATTATTTTAAATAAGTTATTTTTATCACGAGTGTTTTATTACCTAACTACAGAAGTGAAAAATTTAACATTTTATATATATTGTTTGTGAAGAACATTTATTTCACAAGTTGTTTTTACCCGACTACGGCGAAGAAAAAAGGAGGGTTATGATTTTGACCGGTATGTATGTATGTATGTATGTATGTATGTATGTATGTATGTATGTATGTATGTATGTTCATCTGTTCCCTCCTATCTTCCAAACCACTTATCACAATTTGACAAATGAGGTATCGTTAGAAGCGTCGTGATTGTCCGCTGGTTATAGGCTATGTGAAGTCACATTAAATTAAAAATGGCGCCCTCTAGAGGACATAAAGTGAGGAACTTTAAAAAAAAAATGGTTTAATCGTACCATGTTGGGTATCAAATGAAAGGGCTTAATGAGCACATTTCAAAAATATATATATTATAACCCCAAAAGAATTAAAAAAAAAATCAAGTAACAAAAACTAAAACCCAACTACGACTTAAAAGGTATAAACAAGACACCACAGACAGACAAATTAAAAATCCGGAGTCACACGTAATCTGTTCGATTTATGCCCTAACACGTGTGACTCCGGATTTTTAATTTGTCTGTCTGTGGTGTCTTGTTTATACCTTTTAAGTCGTAGTTGGGTTTTAGTTTTTGTTACTTGATTTTTTTTTTTTACATTTTAAAGCTGTTATTTCATTCATTTTCAAAGATATCAACAGCATGTTGTACTTTGTTGTCCTATTATCTAATCTTCAGAAAGGAATTAAAATATAGAATAAGGGTCTATTTCACAGCATAAGGATAGGCGCTATGTAGGTACCTTTCAGGTTAATTAAAAGTGGAACTGAATTTGTGTTTTGAGATTATCTATCGGATACGTTAACCAGAACGTATCCGGAGTTGAAGAAACAAAAGTCATCATCATTAATTGTGAGTGAGAGAGAATGTAGGCCTAATAAATTAGGCTATATTGTCTTATTTAAATTGCTATATTAAGTCCTCTTTAACTACTTATTTCATATTTACTTATTAGGGTTGTATTTTATATATTTATCTATACAAAATAACAAAACATTGTATTTACTTTATATACAATCAATGACCTATCTGTAGATGTACCAAGTATATTATGCGGTTGAAATCGCAGTTTCTTTTGTACTTCTATTGATAAAATATCAAGTTTTGCAGGTACTAAATTTATACAGTCAACCGAATATCAGTGGTAGTACATGAATTGCGAAACCAGCCTTTACTGCGAAATAAAGATGCTATTAATTTCAAACTGCGTACGGTTGACTGCACAAAGGGATCATAGCACGACATCAATGGAAACTTACGCTAACAGTAAACAAAGATAAATTAACCATCATTTGCTAATACGTGACTTATTTAAAACTAAATTGACTACCTATAATTGATTATATAAAACTAAATTGACTACCTATAATTGATTATATAAAACTAAATTGACTACCTATAATTGATTATATAAAACTAAATTGACTACCTATAAAATAATCACGAGCACATCGCTTCTAATGCCAGAAATGGCCACCACACTCACAACGAATACTCTGTTTATTTATAGCCGCGTTTTACACTTGGTCAGGTCGGCACATTGGATTCGAAAATATGTATAATTTGTTGTCCAACACAGCTGACTCGAAATTTCAGCCTTCATTCGGCTTGGTCCTGCGTTTGCATAAAATTTACTCTCGTTTCCGACATTGGAGTCGGCTCGGCATAATTCGAGTTAAGCCGAACGATTTTTTCAGAACATACATAAGTATATATACATAATGTTCGATTTTACCGCCCAGGCTTTGCCGAATCATGCCGACCCGAAAAGTGTATAGCTCTGTAAACCTCTACGTCTGCCACCGACTCCTGAAACTGGCTGCAGCAGTAAGTTTTAGTTTCGTGTATAGGTACGTTATTTTACATTCGGTTGTGTCATTTACTAAGTACGTCCTAATTATGTTTTTTCATGAAACAATTATTTATTTCGGATAGGTCATCAAAATAAGTTTGATGATCTATCCGAAATAAATAACCTAACCTAACCTAACAAAAAAATTTACCATAATAATTACTATTTCAGGATCAACTCAATAAATAAACCTAATTCTAATTATTACTTAAACTTATTATCGAAGGTAGGACGCATAAACAACATGACACGCAATTAAAGCACCAAACACCCCAATTAAAAAATGATGTTATAATCATAACATAAACTGACTTTTAACTCGTAAGTATGTACAAAACATTGTTTATTTTATTAAATTAGTTATACTGATTGTGGGAGAAAATTGTGGTCACATTAATGAATCTACACACGCACACAGTCGCACACGTGTGTCTCGCGTAGTGTACAGGCACTTCGTGAATGTTGGTTTGATTTGTATGTACAGCGGAAGTGTGACTGTAATTTACGTAGTTTTAATTATATTTGGGATAATAACTTAATTATTATATTAAAAATGACAAAAATCTATTCAGTAAACGTTTCAAGAAACTACTTTCATAATGAAGTGCATTAATTATGTAGGTACACATTGTATACTTAATTGTGGGATATCGCGATGACAAACAGTTTAGAGGAGATAGAATGAACATGAACTTGTTTTGTATGGTAACATGTCGCTGAGTTACGCACTATGGCTTCAAGAGGAAACCGACAGTTGTAGCACTGCTTAAGGAAAAAAAAGTTCTTGTCAACCAATTCTATAAAATTTTCACCGTGAAAAAGAGACCTTGAAGTAAGCTGTCATTCCACACGGGGGCTTACCATGAACTCTTATAGCAGGTCAATTTTCGACGGAAAGTGAACTGTCGGGCTATTTTGTACCGTGAACATGTCAAATAACAGGCAAGCCAGCGATCACGTGACTAAAGCCGGTCAGTGGTCACGTGAAAACATTTCACTGGTCTGACCTGCGTTAAGCTGTACCATCAAGTCCTTTTTGACATGTAAACACTCGACTAAGTTGATACATTGCAGGTCAGATGGAAATGCTCATGGTACAAATAGAAAACCTGGCAGGTTAGCCTGCTAAGTTGACCTGTCATGTACTTGGCAAGTATTTTAAAAGTTAATGGTAGGGCCCCTGATGCTAGGGATTTATACTATTGACAGCTCACTTGAAGCTCACTTCACCTAAGTTTTTACGGTGAGGTTTTTATAGAATGAATACATCGGCAGATGAAACTTCAATTTCTATAAGCTAACCTAGCTAACTTGATTGGTTCACGTTCTAAAAGATCTATGTGTCCTCTTCTACTCCGCAACGATTTTCTTCTTGTCTATATTTTCTGCCTGTTCGATGGTGTCAGGTAGATGAGCCTTCAGCGTCTCCGGCGTCAGCAGCATCAGCAGACCAGACGTACCCGCCATCACACCGAACACCAGGTACGGGAGGGCCTCCATGTACGCCATCTGGGAAAAGACGAAGGTATGACGCCAATCTCAATGTCAGTAGAACTGCTTGTTTTTCCAACCTGATAAGTTTTTGCTTATCTGAACAATACTGACCAGTAGCGGAGTCTGCGGCGCCACGAGCGCTCCTATCCTGCCCGCCATGGAGCAGGCGCCGAGCAGACTGTGCCGCGCCTGCGTAGGGAACAGCTCCCCCGTGTAGATGTAGATGCTGCTGAACGCCATGCTGATGCACAACTTGCCCAGCAGGTTCAGGGTTGTCTGCAGCCACGCTAATGCTGCAATTAAGAATATTCCAATTTAATAATCGAGGAAAAACAAGTACAGAATTTCCAAACGTAACCATCCTTAACTTTTACGATGATAACACATTCTCATTCTTTAAAAGCCAAACTTTTTGACTTTCAAAATCTCAAGTTATAAGCATATTTCACTAAGTTGAGCACGGGTGCTTTTGACAGCATGTTAAATTAATAGGCCTGTTAAAATTACAAGCAAACTTACACATTGGCACAAAAGGCATCGCTACTAGTGACAATCCACAAACGATGAACGCAGACATAGTGGAGCTCTTCCTGCCGAACCTGTCGAGTGTGAGCACGCTGAGGCAGTAGCCGGGGATCTCCACCAGCGACGTCAAGATATAGTTGACGTATCGGTTCCCCACCAGAGACACCGAGTTGATAGACAGTCCGTAGTACACGAAAGTTAAGGTTATCCACCAGAACGAGCACACAAGTAGACGGAACATCATCGTCCTTGACCTTAACACTTGCATTAGAATATGTCTTTTATCCTCCTCTATTGGAGCTTTATCATCCGTTTGGGGAAGTTTCTTTTCTTCAGGTTCTTCAGTCAACAGTTTAATGGTATCTGGAGACAGTTTCTTTCTGTTCATCTTTGCAGCTTTAAAGATAATCCTGGCAGCTTCCTTATTTCTTCCTTTGCTAAGCAGCCAGCGGACACTCTCTTCTATAAGCCAGTAGTATGTGATGAAGATGACTGAGGGTGCGTAGAGGACTAGGGTATAAGTTCTCCAGTACGGGACGAGCCAGGCCACGCTGGCGGTGACCACCTGCCCCAGAGCGAATGTGCTGGAGATCAGGTTGCCGCCCAGCACTCGCTTGTCTAAGCCTACCATCTCGAGAGCTGTAAAATAATAATGAAAATGAAGGCTTATTAGTCACTGCTCTCAGCTCTGTTTAGCTCCTTTCGGAAAGTACGGATTTAAATCTCCCAAAATCCGTTTCTGTGTCTGATTGCTCTGCAATATTTAATACACAAGACGACTTTTCATACTACGAAAACAGAACACACCTAGAACCAACTATAGGTACTCATATCGAGGATCTATTTAGTGTCAAAATAATATTACTACTGTTTAAATTCTGATGTTGCAGCCTACATGATCTCATTCATCAAACAACTCACCTAGAATGAAGGCAGTAGTATAGACGCCGGCCCCCACGAAGGCGTCCAGGAACTCGAAGCACAGGTACATGATGTAAGAGTTGGAGAAGGCTCGTATGACGCCTACCACTGCGGGAGACACCGCTGTGATCACCAGCGCCGTGCGGCGGCCGTACCTGGGGGAACAGGAGGATTCGTTTGTAGCTAGTAACAACCAACCTACCGGTAAACAATAAAGACAGACTACCTTGTTACAATGAAGTCCTGCCGAGATGAAACGAACTAGATGAGATTAACATAATGAAAAGACTCAGGATACGATCCCGCGACACAATAGCATCTTCAAGTTCATTTAAAAAAAATGGATTGGAATCATCACTACGCTTTAAGACAAAACTGCCGCTCATGGTTCATCGCGAAATTAGTTATTTTAGTACTAGAAACTAACGTGTCTGATACGTAGGCAGTGACGGGTAGTGCCCCGAATACGCCTGCGACATGAATAGTGCCCACCAGGGTGCGCTTCCACTCCTGGCACGCCAGGTCGAACTGAAACATGAAAAAAAACATTATAATTCAGGTAGGAAGGTACTGCTTAATGAGTGGAACTCCTGGATCTGTGTTTCCCGGTATGTATAAACTAAGAGTCTTCGAGTTAGAGTGAATACTCGAGACAAGCCTGCATCATTGTGGACAGTGACAGCATCACCGCTTGACATCTGGTGATATACTCGTACTTGGCAAACGGGAGACTTAAAAAAAATAGCGTTGATGGATTCCAGTTTGAAACTGAAATACGAACGTAGACACAATGCAGTCTGTTTGTACCCCTTCAAATAGTCCTTTCTAAACTATAGCGGCTTTGATCTAGTGAGAACCAGATGAGTCTAGATTGGTATCCAGTAGCATCTGGTGTAGAGATAGGTGACCAACTTATCGGTTCGATTATCGCAATTTGGCATAATGCTAATCTTTAAGAGGGACGGTGTGTCCTTGCCGAATTGCGTTCATCGAACCGATAAGGTTGTCACCTAACTCTAGCTCACATTATCTTACATTATTCATGTAATCAAGAGGTTTAGTTATTGAAGTGTTGGCAGCACACGCACTCGCTTAGTGGCTAGTTCCGACTCTGTAGATATCTTACAAACAGTGTCTACCTTCTTAGTAAGTAGGTATATATTCACCTTTCTACGCAAGTTTGATACTTGAAGCCTATCTACAGACAGATCATTTCAAGTAGCATAATACATTTCTATAAAGGGACACGTGCAGAAGTTACAAAAGGTACTCATGCAATCCAACAGTCCTAAAAAAATACTGAACTCATTCATAATATCATACATGGGGTCAGAATCAGAACACAAAAGGTCATCAAGGAGACTGGCTACATCAATTATTATTATGATTATGCGTCCCACCTCGCCAACGATAGTGTTGTGGTTCTCATAGACCCAAGAGTTGCAGCGCTTGGTCTCGTTGGCGCTGAAGCTGGAGGGGGCGCACTCCTCGGCCATGGGCACCAGGCGCTCGCAGCGGCCCCCAGCATCTGGCAGGGCCCAGGAGTCCCAATTGCCAGTGATGAACTCCGGGGGAGAAGACTCGCATTCTGGTACTTGACATCTGGAAAGTACAATTTTGGGATAAGTCAAAGAGATTTAATATATTATAATTATTTAATGTTTTTGGGAATTCGTTTCGCATTCAGTATAACCAAACGGCGGTTTCAACTGAACTTCGGCATTCGGCCCCTGTGCAAACGTCCTTATTCGGTTCAAAACAAACTAAAATAGATTGTCATGAAAGGCAATGACTTTATCATGTTTTACCCAACGATGTGAGCCGCCAAGAACTCCTTCGATTAAGTACATACGAATATTTGTTAGTTCAAAAAATATAGGTAGGCAGTATAAATTGTATGCAAAACCGTGAATTTTGTTACCTGCATCATGTCCTTGAAAACACGTTTAAAGCAAAAGGCAAGTATATTTTTTACGTCACCTCTTCAATTTGAACAAGCGTTACCAATGTATACGTACTCACATTGGTACCACTGCACATTACCAATGTACCTACGTATCAGCGATATTTACCTACCAAGCTTGTCTCTAGTCTTTTGTGAATAATTATTATAATGAATAATGGGTGTCGCATAAGACAACCCAGGAATTATGAGTTTATAAAAAAGCCCATGAAAATAATTGAATTAATTGATTAGGTATGTATCTTCCCCTAGCGACGTTTAGATTATACAGGGTGTAACACTCTTGTCATTCAAACCATAGGTAGTTGACTTAAATATAAAAATAAATGACCGAGTAACAACAAAAAAAAACGTTATTTTCATTAAAAGATTTTAAAAAGTTTCTATGGGACACCGTGCTCGCTAGCGAAACAGCTGACTGATAGAGGGGTCGCACTCACGGCCGGTCAGGTCACGTCCCACGCCCCACCTGTGTTGAGACGCAAGTTCGTTGCCCTAGTGCATAGGTGAAAGGGTGAAATACTCTAGTGGTAACAAGTAATTTAATAAATAAATTAAAAAAGTCGTAATTTTCCATTGATTTTATACGTTCTATTAATGACACCAAACCACTGGTTTCAAGGATAACGGTGTTTACCCTAACACCTGTATGATACCGGGTACATGATTAGAAATCCTTAAAACTCTCTCGTGATTGTTATCAATGCCCGTGAATTTATTTAACTTATAAAGTTTGATTGTAGGTACTATTTAATAATTTAGGTATGATTTATGATTAGCTGTTGCCGGCAACATTGGCACTGTCTGAGCAAATATGTGTTGTTACTATCTTACGTACACACTTTTATTTAAACAATTATTCTCTACTTTGTTTTTTTTTTTATATAAGTAGCAATCAGGAGTTTGTTCATTAGAATCCATTTACTCATAGAATAACTAAGTCAACACATTCAATATTGTAGTGTCTATTAATTAAAGCATACGATTAAAGCATGTTTTATTTCGAAAAATATTGACGACAATTTTATTAATAATAGTAGTACCTACCTAGGTACCTACCTAGTATAACACCGTAAGTACAAAAATGTCGGTAACAAAATATCTCCTATGTTACACACAACAGGGACATAGTATATTATCTAAAATCTGTTTTGTGTAACATAAAGAAATTGCAAATTATGTGCTTGCATTCTCTATAAATAAAACTGAATTTGTTAAAAATACGGACTGTTTATCCTTCATCAATAATGTGCACTGCCCACAGAGACAGCGTAGAAGATGAATTACCTACTAAGGATCATTTTATACCAACAATTGTCCTGGCAAAGGATTATATAAGGAAGCCGGCTGGCCGAAAGGAAAAACAAATTAGCGTACAATAGGCCCATTAAATGATACTGCAACTACATATTTAATACCTAATTTATTTTTATATAAGGATACGTGATACTGGTAGTTACAATAATATTGCGATTATTGACTACGTTTATTTTATTGAAACAGCTGGAAGAAACATAACCCATGGCACTCGGCACTAGTGTAGCTTTCTATGAGTGAAAGATGTTTTGTATTCAGATCAGTAAGTTCAGAGTACTTCTTACAAACTGACAAAGAATTTTACCTCTTTGTCTTATGAACTAGTTTTTGCCCGCGGCTTCGCCCGCGTGGATGTCGGATATCATGTCACGGGAACGTACTAGGTACCGGGATACTTAAAAAATGCTGGGTTGCCTATACAAACTTTAATCCCCTATATCACCCCCTATAGGGTGATTTTTTAAACAAAAAGTAGCCTATGTCCTTCCCCAGGATACCATCTATCCTGGGGAAGGACATAGGCTACTTTTGGCCCAGGATACCATCTATAGTCGCACCAGGCGGCGGGTCGCACCAGGCGGCGGCCGAACTAGCGACACGCGGGGTTGCGACAATCGTCGATAGAATCCGGCAGCTGGGACTCGAGGTGGCCTTGCACAAGTCCGAGGTCATGTGTTTTCATGGCCCTCGGAACGCGCCACCGTCGGGTTCCCAAAGAACGGTAGGAGGGGTTCACATCGGCGTCGAGTCGACGATGAAGTACCTAGGACTCGTCCTCGACAGCCGGTGGAACTTCGTTGAGCATTTCCGACGTTTGGCTCCCAGGCTGGACCGGGCTGGAGCTGCCTTGGGGCGTCTCCTGCCCAATCTGGGGGGTCCAAACGCCTCCTGCCGGAGGCTCTACGCGGGGGTCGTGCGGTCCATGGCCCTTTACGGGGCACCGGTGTGGGCGCGTTCCCTTAGGCTGCGGCCAGCCCGCCGGTTGAACGCGTCCCAAAGGGTCATGGCCATTCGGCTGGCCCGGGGATACCGCACGGTCTCCCGCGAGGCGGCGAGCCTCCTGGCCGGATTACCGCCATGGGATCTGGAGGCGAAGGTCCTCGCGCACATCTGGGAGTGGCGCGAGGAGATGAAGCGCCGGGGCGTAACTCCGCTGCCGCGAGAAATCGCGGCTCAGCGGACAGAGCTCCGGCAGGATCTCATGGCGGCATGGAGAGTGCGATTGTCGCAACCCAGTGCTGGGCACGCCATAATTGCGGCGATAAGTCCCCTCTTTGAGGAGTGGCTAGAGAGGCGCCACGGCGTCCTCACCTTCCGCCTGACGCAGGTCCTCACCGGACACGGTTGCTTCGGGAGGTTCCTGTTTCGTATAAGGCGGGAGGAAACGCCCGGGTGTCACCACTGTGTGGATCGCCCGGAGGACACGGTGGAGCATACGGTGGAGGTCTGCCCCGCTTGGGCGGAGCCCCGCCGTGTCCTCTTGGAGGCGATTGGCGGCGGTGACCTCTCGCGTCCGGCTCTGGTCCAGGCCATGGTACGGAGCGAGAGGGCATGGGAAGCAGTCACCTCCTTCTGCGAAGCAGTAATGCTCGCGAAGGAGGAGGCGGAACGCGTGAGGGAGAGGCAAAGTTCGCGCCCTCACGCCCCTAACCGCCGCCGCCGCTGGAGACGCCCTGGGCGTCGGGAATCCCAGGCGGATTCCCGGCCACCATAGGCGCGGGCTTGCGGACGGCGAGCAATGGGTAGCTCGCCGTCCGATCAGGACCAGGCCCGGGTCGATGACGCGTCGTGTTCCACGCGCGCCTCAAAGAGATGTAAGCACTATTGGCGGGGTCCGCTAGGACCAATGCCTGCCAGGGTTGCGGGTTAGTCCGAAAGGGATACCGGGACCTTGGCAACAGGCAACTGAAGGAACACGGGTGGGTTTTAGTCAGTAAAAGTCTGACACGCCCTTCCGCTCCACCCAGAGCGGGAGAAGTCATTGGATGATTTCCCACCCTCAAAAAAAAAAAAAAAGGATACCATCTATCTCCTTACCAAATTTTCTCGAAATCCGTTCTCTGGTTTAGGCGTGAAAAGGTAACAGACAGATAGACAGAGTTACTTTCGAATTTATATGGATTAGTTTAGATTGAGTCCTGCATAAACCTTCAAGCGGAGAAACAGTGCCAAAATGTAGGTAAGTAATAGTGATCGATGGTAATAAGGAAGAACGAGTACCTAGATAGGCAACCTTTGTTCAAATCATGTGGTTCAAATATTATAATAGTTTTCGTCTCACTCTAGTCGCTGACACATCTCTTTAATTACTTACTTACTCAAGAAACATTGTAGCAAGTAGTAATTACTACAAGTACGGAGGAATAATTACTATGTTTTTTTTATCGACAAGGAAAATCGTTAAAATCATTGTATCAGTTTGTCTGGGTCACGATAACAAAGGCCTGAGTGGCTAGTTTACCTGTCAGCTGACGGAAGTTTGTACGCAAATATTGAGGAAAAGGGACCATTTGTATCTGTTTCTCTCGTTTGGCAAGAGTTATGGCTCGTGTAAACTGGCGCGACGGGCAGCGCAACCCATGTCGCGCCCGCGATATCGCGCCTGTCTGGACGGGCCTTTATGCTATAAACATACCCATTAGGTAGGTACATGATCTCTCTATAGTCGATCAGCTTTCTGTTGTTATTGATAAGAAGAGAAGCTGGCCAATTTTAATGGATAGTGACTCTATTTTTCCCGGGAAAAAATCAAGTTCCCCTTCCTCCGCGCTTAAGTAAATTCAACCAAAAGTCAGTAAAATCGGTTCAATTCTACTTAAGCCCCCGTATCATTCATCAATCAGCCATGATACTACTCTTCAACGCGGTCATAGAAGCTACTTAACCCAAATAAATAGTCCATTTCACAATTACCAGTGTCAAACCTTTTACAAATGGTCTTGAAACATCGTTATCTACATATTTATCAGCTGTTGTTGCAGTATCCAAAACAATGTCAATATTTTGTTGACTAATATACGAGGTTTTAGTAAATTTTATCTTTTCTATTATGACATATCTATAGATGAAACGTGTAATATTTTATCTTAAACTTTTTACGTAGAAACGTGACTATTGCAATCGCCTCTGCCTATTGCAGGTCATGGTTGTATCTCCCCTACCAGGCCTCTACCAAGTTATGCCACGACATTGGTGCCAAAAATGACTAAAATGTCTGTCAACGTAAAAGAGCTTCATTATAAATCTCTGATTGACACCGTTGTTGCAGCTCCCGATACCATAATAATCGTGGAGTTCAGTTACGATAAAAGCGTAAGTTTCGTCTGTATCTAAGAAGCCAAAATATGCACAATGTTAACTAACTCAAAGCCCCATCGCCGAATGAAAAGAAAATATAATGCCCTAAAATAGCTGAATACGTTACAGAATGAACATGACTTACAACGAACGAAAAAGTTGAAGAAAAAGAGGAAGAATAAGACAGTAGTTATGTAGATTTGGTACTAAATATAGAGCGAGGAACTGGTGACCTGGTTGTAAACACAACTCGGCCAGGACAACAATGTGCCAGCAGGAACAGACAGGATGCACTCGTTAAACATACTCCTAGGCAATCCAAAGTAGGTACTGTTTATTAGCAGACAGGAAGCTGAACTGACTTCTTGTGCATTCAATGCCATCGTTTACATCTTATAAAAGTGTAATATAAAACAAAAACTGATGATAATGAGTAATTACTGCTTTAAGTTTAAGAAGAATGAAATATTATGATCTATTGCTGTGAGTTAAATAAAGCATGGGAACGTACTAGAAGAGCGCCCATTAACGATACTATTACCCAAGATTCAACTGGACCAACGTTGCTGATAGGTTCATCTTTTCAATGCAGCATGACCTACATTCGCAATCGAATCTAGGAGAAAATGGATGGAAGTTCTAGGATCATTATTGTACTTATTAAGGTAACATAAGTAGTTACACGAACAAACGCAGGTACGTTAAATTACTACTTACATAGCCAACTCGGTTTCAAGGATTTACATCGCCTTATCAAAACCTAGATTTCCTTGTAATGACCACAGAACGATGACTTTCCTTAACCACATTTACTTACTTAACGTAAGAGCGTGCTGACCTCCCCCTTGCACTGCTATATTGAAGAAGTTATTTACTGTGTTTTCTTTCAAAGCATTCAGTTATGATACATTTCCCAAAAGCTATGAAAAGGCGGAAGATTGCTATCGGTAGACCACAAGAAGTACTTACTGGATTTTGTTCGATAAGAACTGACAGTATCCACTTTTGGCAAAAACGCTAAAGAAATCTTTACTCAGAACCTTTTCACTATATAATTTGACTTCCGGAGTCTTCAACTATCTATAGGTAATGCCCATACTGGGTTCTGTAGATAACGTAAACCTTATGTAGGACCTACCCAAGTATTTGCACGCACGATATCGATTAGAATAGTACCTACCTATAGGTATCGATATGGAATATCATCATGAATCGGGAAACAGCAACAGAAACCCAATATACAAGGGTAATTATTAACGAGCAGACATCAAAATTGTCTGCATTATCTTCTGCTCACATATGTTCATAAAGCAAGATTACGAAGTATCGAACATTATTGAGCTTTCCACCGAATGGTAGTCGCAGCGTGAACGGTAGCGTCGAACCAAACATAGTTCATACACTGAATGTGAATACTTTGTGCTGCTAACACGGAATTCTCATGTCATCCGAAATAAATATTCATACCTACCTACATGGTGTTTATGTACTAAACATCATCAGCCATTTTCCCACATTGTCTTCTTGATTCTAGGACATGCCTGTTTCCTCATGTTATTCTCCTTTATCATTTTTGAAGACCAAGTAGTCATTCATCATCGATGGACATGGGGTTTTTAGAGCTGTGGTACCACGATACCATTAGTCAGTGCCCCGCCCCAAACAAACAAGGACGTTGTATGTATATGTCACTTAGAATAAAAGAGCACAAGTGTTCCGTGTTGGAACACTTGCAGGTAATAAACTTGTACTCTAAATAGGCCACTTCGTAAACAGGAAGGTCAATGTAATATTAAGCCACTCTGCTCCATTTCCACGATCGCTTCGTCAACTTTACAGTCATGCAAAGATTACGATTTCTACGATAAATCAAGGTAAATTCTTGGTTGATTAATTGACTGATTTTTATTGGATCGATTATTGAAAGTTTGTTGCTAGCTAGGTATAAGTCGTTTTAATTCTAAGCTCCACGTGTTCCAAGTTATGAAACAACAGCCTCCTACTGTCAAGTTCGGATAGAGTTTGATTCCCATCCGCAGCCCAATGATAGCCCAAATCAACTTTCCATAAGAGACAGCCGCAAAAGTTCATGTAAAACAACTGTTTTTAGGTAGGTAGTGGTTATCCTTTAGGCACAAATAAACGTGCAGGTAAACAAGTAGGTCAGTGTGCTTGTTTATGATCTGTTGAAGATCAGCAGGATACTCAGCCGGCAGACGTCGCGTCTCCCGGCTGAGCGGCTGAGAGGCTGCGGTTTCTCACCTGCTGGGACACAGGCCTCTTCTCGGTGAGCGGGAGTGGGGCGTAATCCATCACGCGGGCCTCGATTTTTTGATTCTAGGACATGCCCTATGAGTGTAAAGTCTACATACCTAGGTATAGCGGAATTAAGTTAGACAAACATACCTAACTGGCGAAATGAGGGTGCACTATCGTACACGTTCACCACTGCCTACTCCTTCGGGGAACAGGCGTGATGTTATGCGTTTAATTTGCTGTAAGTGGATTAAGACGAGCTGAGCAAGCATTTATAGTACTACCTGCCCTTAGAACGCTAGGTACACTTGAAGCCACACCAATAAAAAAAAACATGACTTTTATGTACTTTCACGTAAATTAATCACAAAAATGTTCCATAGTTAGGTACTCAAAGATTAATCCTGTGAGATAAACCTAACTTTATTGACTCTTAAAAGCACAATGAACTTGGGGCAATCAATTAGTTACGTTGGTAGTACACGTGTAAACCTTTTCACGTTTGTAACTGTGTTTTATAACTGTGTTCTAGATTACCTACAAGGGTCGACTTAGTTGACTGCTGGGATACAGGCCTCGTCTCTGTGAGAAGGAGTGGGCTGTAATTCACCACGCGGGCCCAGTGCGGGTTGGTGGATGTCACATGTCTTCGAATTTTTGTTTCTAGGACATGCCAGTTTCCTCGCGATGTTTTCCTTATAGAGCAGTGCTGATGAAATAATTTACACAGTGTAAAGCGACTTTCAGTGTCTGGGTTCGAACCTACAACTCGTAAGTCGCGGCATTTACCACTGGGCCACCACCACTGCTCTCCAGATGACATTTACGTTATGTTTATTCAAAAGAAAAATAATTGTTCTACATCATTTTCATAAATCTGAATTATTGAGTTAAATATATAATTAAAATCGGAACTCTTATCTATTAAATGAAATGCTGAAATACTATGTATCTATCCTGTAATTTAGAGTCAATTTAAATGTTGTTTATATAAGTAGCTACGACTTTACAATAGCAGAATCTATTCACGATATTGTCGAGGACACAACAGTTACTTACCGTCCAATAAATTACCCAATTAAATTTTCTAGCTACCAAG
Organism: Lithophane socia; assembly: GCA_947522985.1. Lineage (NCBI taxonomy): Eukaryota > Metazoa > Arthropoda > Insecta > Lepidoptera > Noctuidae > Lithophane > Lithophane socia. The sequence continues at coordinate 16,567,417 of OX383262.1, read as the reverse complement.
TCCGAGTACCTACCTACTTACAAAAAGTAAGAGCTTCACAAAAAAGGTTCCGCTCAATTAGAGAACCGATCTCGTCAGTAATGATTATCTACTTGTCTAGTCACCGAGTGTGCGCCAACGCAGAACTCATCCTCGGAAGTGGACCGTGATGATAACAGTGCAACCGCTCACTGACCCTCGACGGAACAGTAGGAAACTCTTCTTGATGTTGATGAAAAGTAAGAATGGCTTTCCTTGATCCTACTTACGAGTGTAGGTATAGACTGTGAAAGGTAGGTACTTCGCGTCCAAAAGTAGGTAAAGTACGACACAAGTTAGATGTAGCATCGGCAAAATTCGTAAAAGCGATCACCATCCGAACTGAGTGCGCCTTCTAAATCACCAATCTTTATTACTGCTTTAGTTGAAAATAATCTTTACGAAACGTATTATCTTGTAAATTTATTTATCCAAATAAATTCGTAAAATTGAAATGAATGAACAAAAATTTTAAAATGCTACATCTAAGTTGTGTCGTACTATACCTACCTATCCAAACATCATAACATAATATCCCGCCTGTATGCGAAGGGATAGGCAGAGGTGTATCTCCGACGGTTTGCCAGACTATATTAAGTCCCATGTAATAGAGGGCGAGCCCAGTTGATGGTTATTGCCATCTACCGGGCTTAAAAACAGGCTCCAGTTTCTACTGACAAATTCCAGATGGAAAAACCCAGTAATATTTTACCCGACCCGGGAGTCGAACCCATAGGAGCTCATGCTCAACAGAAGCGGTTGCGACCATTAGACCAAAGGTATTTTTCGGACAAAAAGTTTGCAAAGTTCTAAATTAAGTAATATTTATTTAGAACGACTGATTGATCCCAGCAATCGCTTTTGCGGCCTTATGGCCCTGGATCCTGGATTCAAATCCCGGATCGGGCAACTTCCATTTGTCTTCAAGAAGACAAATGCAACGGGAATCCGAGATTTGTGCATAATTAACTGAATCGGTGAACCTTCATCGATATCCAAGGTTGATAAAACTACAGTATCGTTTTAGCCGCTTGCAGTGCGATTTTTGCACCAAACAAAACAATGAACAGAACGTCATTCTGTTAATATTTAATTTCCAAAATAACTTTTGGTTGTGCTCTTTTTATAGCCATTTATTTAAATTTTTGACCTTTCCTTGTCCGATGCAGGCGCAGCGTCGCCAGAACTAATTAATATTCCTCTAGAGTGCGTCAAACATTGTCACAGTCATCTATGACACACTAATGAACCTTGTTATCAATACTTCCGCTCTGTGGAGTCTTCCGTACTCTCTAAACGAGAAAATCTGAAGAAATTCGGCATAAAACATGCTAAATTGTAATTTCACTGGAAGAAGACACAAGCTCCTGATTCAGGTAAATAATCTAACCTTGCTCTGGAATCCGGTTTCGCATTTTTGTTACCCAGCGCCAATAAAGAATTTAGCTACTTTAAACTACTTTAAAGTAAGTAGGTATGGTAAACCTAATTTGTACTTATTATCGCAGTTGATTAAATGTAAGACTACGAAGTAAAGTAAGTTATTGTATCCATTTTCATTTAAAACATTTTTGTAATTTCACATTCTATTGGTCCCTGCCGATATGTCTCGTGCTTATAGTTTAGTGCTTTAGTGTATTTTTGGAAAATAAGCAAACTAATAAAATAAAATTTATTTGGCAACTGGTTTTATGGCGCTACAGCAGACGAGAGGATTCTGCAGCCTAATATGATGCTGTGATGCCTTAGGCTATCCTTACGACACATGTGGTGAAATGGCCTATCTACATAATATAGTGCCAAGTGTTCCGGAAACTTTCATAAAAACTAACACACACGTGTTGTTATTATTACAGGCAATTACATAGATTGTAATAATCCAAGTTGATCCAGGTCCAAATAAGCGCCCGCAGCTGATAAGTAAGTAACTACCATTCAATGGTTATCATGACATTGTCCGAAATATTGCGTACAAGTGTAAGATAAATAATTTAAAATCTACGTATATTAACGTTATCGTAATTAAGATCCCTAGATTACTTAAAGGCATTTCTAAGTCAATGATAAAAATTAAATACCTAAGCAGCAATTTCAATGAACTGGTAATAGGTACGGCTACCTTCGTACGATGAATAACTAGAACATAATGTAGGTACTTACAGTCATTAATTTTGTCTATCATTTGTGTTTATGTCATCATTTATCATTTGTGTTTATTTCTATCTTTCTTCAACTTTACATTAATTTTAAAAATGTTATCTTACAATATTAGGTACATCAATAAAAATTATTCATTGGTTGGCGATCCAATAAATAAATTCGTTGATAATTTATTAACTAATTACATAAACTTATTTACTTTGGTAAATCCCACATATTCTGTAGGTACCTACACATTTCATTCGGTGGTCATTGATTCAATGTAGGGTAAGTACGAGTACATCGACTTGATTTATCTCACGATATTGGTTGGTTCAGGCAATTTAGAGACATGAAATCTGCCTTCACGTACGACTTTCACTATATTCTAACAATACGAAGAGAGTAGGCAATCTGAAAAGCGGGATGTAGGCCCGAGAATTGTTACTTCTTTCTCGTCCTTCTTTATGGAGGCATTAATTTATAAGTTAGATTGCTTTGCAAATTGCTACCCTTGTTTAAAACCCTCGTATACTCATCTGTGTATGATACCCTTATAAGTCCTAAAACCTAAACAAAGTAAGTCCTACCTGTATGGAACTTCTCCAGCAGCAAAGATGTACTGGCTGTTATAGACGGCACTCATCAGGATCACCACCAGAATGAAGCAGTAGTTCCGGATCTGGTAGCGGCCGAACTGGCCCAGTTCCAGAAGAATGGAGTCCAATTCCACAGTAACCGCCATGGCGGAGGTCCACGAGGGCTCACGAATATTCACGAGGGCTCACGACTACTCTCGAGTCACTCCACGACACTCGTCCGTCACTGCCACCAGCCGTGTGGCGGGCGCGCCGGCTATTATCTCGCGTCGGTGTCGCGGTGCCCTTACGCAGCCAAACACAGGTATCACCAAGTGCCGCTGCACTCACGACTTTGCGACTATCAACTGAACAGATTATCAAGAAATCGAATGTACATAATCTCCTGTTGTTGAAGTCTTGGTCAAACGTGAAATAAGTGGAGATTATAGAAATCATTGGTTCACATCATAGGTAGGTACCAACTCATTAGTCATTCATTTAAATGAGAGTTGACACATAACAATAACAATGATACGCTATATGGCAGTGATAACAACCAAACCTCTAATAGTAGGTGGCACACGTGCTTTTCACTGAGAAAAAAATAGAAACAAACCTGTAACTTTGATGTCAGCAGTAGGCAGTAGGTATACATTTCAAGGTCACGATTATTTTGGTTTATTTACATACAAATGTAAATAAATGTGACATAATTATATACCTACTCTTGTCAGTTATCTAATCACCAAATCTTAGGTTTATTAGTATTGGGAAGTCCTCTAGGACTCGGAAAACTTGACACAAAAGCGCAAAATACTGCTAATCTACGTAGTTGCCTACATACTCTTAAAAACTAGTATTGAGTAAGAATTTCCTAAACGTAACTAGTTATAAGCAGTTACAGCAGAAGCAATCAAACAAACAGTAATTAAGGAGTAAAATCTTTAATATCTATACATCTATACATACATACAAATAAATAAAATTGAAGTGTCTGTTTGTAATTTTAAAATAACAACTTTTTACTAAATGCATAATGAAAGTAGGTACCTATCCATAAGTATACCTACGGTACTTACTTATAACAAAAAAAAACAATTTTTACAATTTTTGTCTGTCCGTTTGTTCAGGTTAATCTCCGAATCGAGTGGACCGATTTGACGGGACTGTCATTGGCAGATAGCTGATGTTATTAGGAGGAGGAGTAACTTAGGCTACTTTTATATTAGAAATCTATTTATCCATATCTATACAAATAAATAAAATAGAAGTGATTTTGTAATTAAAAAAAACTGCTTTTTACTAAATGCATATGAAAGTGTATATAATAATTAAAAAAAATAAACAATTTTTCAAATTTTTGTGTCTGTATGTTTTTTTCGGCTAGGGCTAATCTCCGACATTTTGAAAAACGCTTGACTTAGTAGAGGATCGTCTTATTGACTCATAACGCGTGTGTCGTACTTATTAACGCGTGTGAACTGTTGGATTGACGATAATGTTGGTGGTCCTTCGGCTGCGGGCAGCCAAGCTCATCTGTTCAGCCTGCGCGATAGTGTCGGGCAGCTTCATGTGCAGCGTCTCCGGCGTGAACAGCATAAGCATCCCCGCGCAGCCGGCCATCGTGCCGAACAGCAGATACGGCAGCGACTTCATGTACAACATCTGTTTCAGCAACACATTTTCACATCAACATCAGTATTCAGCTGAAAGACGTCCACTGCTGAGCATAGGCCTCGCGCGACCCACGCACAGTTTCTCAATGATCTTGATTTAAAAGTGTGTTCATGGAGTTTCTTGCCTGTTCTTCTCCATAGAGGTTTCGGATCAGGCAACTCATCGATCAACTACCTTCAACTTTATGACTAACTTACCGATTGACAATCATTAATTAGTGCCTGTGAATGGTTCAAATTGTGGCGTTATCTACATCGCCACATGCGAACTACCTGACGACACATAAATCCTTCATCGCGCAATTAAAGGTTACCGTGCAATGGACATACTCGTATATACGAGAACCCGACATCAACCGTTGGGCAGTTGCCCGCCAGACACAACACCCGTCTGGTCAGAGGATCTTCCCTTTTCTATGGTGGATGAGTGACCTTTACACCCTGTTCCTCATACCCATAAAAAATAAAATGCTTTGGGGTTATACGCACGCTTGCAAAGGTTGTTAAACCAACAGCGCGAGAGAAACGCGCTGGCAAAACCTATTGATTAGTAAATGATGAAGGTATAATAGACCGACCAACCAACAGAGGCGTCTGCGGCGCGGTCATAGAGCCGATGCGCCCTGTCATGGAGCAGAACCCCATCATCATGTGGCGCCCCTGAGTCGGGAACAGCTCGATGGTGTAGATGTAGATGCCGCAAAAGATCAGGCTGATCATCATCTTGCCCACCAGCGTCAACGTTATGATCAGGGTTGCTGTAATATTGATGCTCATGTCAAATAATATTTGTTTGAACTCGTTGAGATGAAGATTGTGGCCGATCTTGCGACTAGTCGTGGTCATGGCCACGTAGTGCGCTAAGACCAATGTATATATATACATGAATAATAAATTAAGATTAATTAAGAATAAAAAACTGATAGCTTTTTTTTTATTAGTCATAGCTGTCGCACTGCTGGGCAAAGGCCTCCTCCAAGTTCTAGGAACTCTTCCCCCTTATACAATTATTGTGAAAAAATATAAAAGTATTTATTCATAAATATTAACAAAGGGAGAGACAACCCTTGGAAACGTCAATTATTATAGTAGGTACTAGGTACACGCAGTCGCCTGCCATATAAGGAACGACTTTTTATAATGCACTAGCTGATGCCCGCGGCTTCTTCCGTGTGAATGTCCGTTATTATATACTAAAACCTTCTTCGAGAACCACTCTATCCATTGGTGAAAACAGCATGAAAATCAGTGCAGTAGTTTTTCGAGTTTATCGCGAACAGACAGACAGACAGACGTGGCGGAGGACGCTGCCGCTGGGTGGCTGCGTATTTTTCCCATTATATGAACTACGCGGTTTAAAAAAATAGTGTTTCTCTGTCGAGTCACTTACTTACGGTTGTTGACAGCAGGTAGTACTAGGAGCGATATTCCACAGACAAAAAAACTTGTCATCATCGAACTCTTCCTTCCAAATCGGTCAAGCGTGAGGTAACCAAGCATAGAGCCGGGTATCTCCACGAGCGCCGTCAACACAAAGTTAACGTACTTGTTGCCCATCAGCGATACTGCGTTTATGGTCAGACCGTAGTAGATCATCGTCACCGATATCCACCAGAAAGAAACCACAATCATCCGAACCAGGATGATCCTTGACCGCAACACTTGGGTCAGCAGAGAAGCTGTCTCGGGCTTTGATTCGGGAAACGGTCTCCTTATTTCTCTCATATTACTGAATACTGGCCTATTAGATGGTGGTGGAGTTAACATGTTCATTGTATTGGGTAAAAGTGTCACCCTATTGATCCTTGCTATTTTAAGAATGATCCTCACTGCTTCATCTCTCCTTCCTTTTGCTATGAGCCAGCGCACACTCTCTTCAACAAAGAAGCAATAGAAAATAAAGAGCAAGGATGGAGCGAAGATCACCAACGTGTAGGTCCTCCAGTAGGGCATGGCCCAGGAGGACACGGCGGCCACCACCTGCCCCGTCGCGAATGTGCAGTGGATAATGTTGCCACCCAACACTCTCATCTTAAGACCTACTATCTCAAGGCCTGAAATAAAGAATATTGAGAATAGAGAACAGAAAATTCAAACATAAAACAAACACGACTGCCCTGCTAAAAAACGAACTAAAAAGTAAAAACCAAGTTGATTAAATTGTCATTGCAGTCGGGGGACAGTTCTGTGGAACACTTTTTGTGGAACAGCAGTGCAGTCGTTTTTTATTTAAGTAATTTTAGTGCCAATTTTTTTTTTTTGAAGTACTAATTTCATGATTGTCTCATAATAACCTATAACTTGTATGTTTGGTGTCATAATACTGTTAGTGCAAGTTGGTGATTAATAAATAAATAATTTTTTATTTACCGCTATTAGGCAATAGTTGGCGTTGTGTTAATGTTAACGTTTTTTATTTATTACTTGCTTATGTTACTCGTGTTATGATGAAAGAATTCTGATAATAACTCAATCATCTACCAAACCTTCGACATTTGCAATATTACCTACTAAAGTCTGTCCTAATTAAATCGTTTGCAGCCAAAGATGAAATGTTTGTTTTGCATATACAGTCACGGACTTTAATTGATGAGCCACCTGGCACTGTTCGTATTTTAGCCGTGTAATGCAAATCGGGTTTATTCGGTTCCCGACACGCAGTCATATGTCTTCGTATTAGAAGAAGGAAATTATATTTCATATCTTTACCGGTTGGCTAACCTGAGAGCCAGAACTACAAACATGACAGCAGAGTGACTACTCAAAGTCAACCAATTGCAGGTCTAGCAACAGTAACCTAGCAACGATAAACAATTGTTGCTAGGTTACTGTTGCGATAGTAACATTAGCGTACTGAGAAATTCTCTGACATCGATATTTCAACTGTCACTGTCTTCAGTTAAGTTTTCAGAATTATTGAGTTAATGAGCTATGATTCAAAGGAGGTCGGTATCAAATAGATTGGATAAACTTAATACAACATTGTATTTATTTTTATCATTGAGAACTTATTAGTCAACCTCTATGGATATTTCCGATTAAAAGTAATTTATTTATCATCTTGTCTACGAGCTTGCGATTTGAGTTCGTGTTTAATCGTGTAATCTCGTGAATGTATGAAACTGCAAAATTGAAAAGTTTGAAGGTGGCTCATCAATTAAAGTCCGTGACTGTACACCCTACCTCTGTAAAATGTATGCCAATAAATTATAATAGTTTTGGAATATACACATCAAACCTTCAATTTAATACCCATACTCGGGGTGATATAAGGATTCTAACGATACCCCATACATCCAAATCCGTTCAGCCATTTTAAAGTTATGGTGGAATAAAGAAACTCACATACATAACTGTATACATTACATACATGAACGCTGAAACATTACACTCCTTTTTGGGCAGTCGCGTAACTAGCATATTATTATTATGATCTCTATATAAAGAAAAACAAGAAAGGTTACTCCTCATTTCTTCTAGACACGAAAGAAAAAGGAGGATTAGAATATTGTAGTGCACCTATCATCATCATTGTAAATCTATTGTAATGTCTGTAAACATCTTCTATTTTAAAACAGAAGATGTTTTAGATTTTTTTTGTTCATTTTGTTTCTGCCAATGTCTATTTAGACACGCGGTAGCGTGTCAAGCCAAGTTCAAGAAAAGAACTGGCGACTTTAGATCTCAATTCTTTTGCCGGCGAAGTCGACAACCACGCTTTGAATTTGGCTCCCATTTTCACATAATAGGGAATATGCATGTATTTTTTTAATATTTATATTCGATAGTTTACATTGACATTTTGATTGTTATCCCGGATTGTTACGTCACATCCGCTCTTAGCTTTTCAAGTATTTAAATTACCCACAGCTTTTTGGGTCTTTTAAAAAAAATATTTCTCGCTCAAAAAGAAATTTTATTCAAAAATATTGATGGAGGCATAATTCTGAAGTAATATAGTTTCTAAAAAAAATATTTGACCATATTTGAATCACATGCATATTCCCTATTATATGTTTTTGATTGGATTATTTTTATTCACATTTTATTTTAACTTTTATTTTAATTACTTTAAAAATATAGCCTTCTCATACTGATCCATGTCCTAGTTCAGGGGTCGAGACGTCATTAATGTAACGTGTATTGAAGTTTGGAAATAAATAACTATTACTATTACCTATAATAAATGCGGTGCTGTAAGTGCCATTACCGACGACAGCCTCAATGAACTCAAGCAGCAAGTACACTAAGTAGTGGGTACAGTAGGATCGCAGCATACCGAAGATCGCCGGCGCCACAGCCGTGCCGATCAGCGCAAAGCGACGACCGAACCTGTCGCGATGAATAGAATCTGATGATTTTTATTTCTGATTTTCTGAGTCTGTGTTTTCCAATAGCTAAACGGCATCATCTTAACGCGAACGGACGGTAACGGGTCATCTTAACCGCCAGTTTATCTTTAATCTTTATACTTACCCGTTACCGCCTTATTCATAAACGCTGCTTAAAGTTAAGTTATGAATTAGCAACTGTTTATCCATACATTTACGACTCTTTAACTTTAACAAACGTTTATGAATAAGAGAGTTAATCTTTTTTTTTTATGTTTAGCTCACACATAGAAGCAACAAGAATAATGTATCCAGGATTATGTAATATCCTGATTAAAGAGTGTCCATGAAGTTTCTTGCCTGTTCTTCTCCATAGATATCTGTTTTGGAACCGGCAACGAGCTTCAACTTTCTGAGTAACTGAACGACTTTTTTACAATTCAAAAGTGCCCGTAAATGGTTTAATTAAAATAGATGCATTGAGTTTGCGTCATAATCAGCGTATAACGTTCCCACTGCCGGGACACAAGCCTTCTTTCTGTGAGAGGGAGTGGGCCGTGATCCACCACGCGGAGTTGAGTTGTGTTTGACTAGCTTTGATTCCGTAAAAATAAATATAAGTACGTAAAGAAAAACTTTCATAAACTCACGCATCTGAGATGGTGGCGGTGGCGGGTATCGCCATGAATACGCCGGCATTGTGGATGGTGCCCACCAACGTGCGTTTCCATTCCTGACACGCCAGGTCGAACTGAAATATCGACAAATAACTACGATACTGTCCACGCTACCTGAACCACAACGTGGTATAATCTGATACTCCGAGGAGCTCACTGCACAAGTCATCATTCTCCTACCCTTATCTCAATTTATTTGTGATCGGCGCAAAAGAGGTTCTCAATTCGTCGGTAGGTTTTTAGTGATTTTACGCCATTACTCCGCCAATTATGAATTGATTTTCATAATTCTTCTTTTTTGTTTGGTAGGTCATGTTTCAGAAGTGATCCCATATATTTTATTAACTTTGCTTGCGTATTTTTTGAGTTAGCCTCAATATTACGTATTAGGACGATGTTTTAAGTTACTACTTCGTTACTGTTATTTACATAGCAGGTAGTGGCATTCGAATTTGTGTGGGGTAGGTACCACAACTAAAAATTGAAAAAAAAAAACTTATTACAAAAAACAAACAGCCGAGTTCGACGGTTTTTTTAATAAACAAGAGTGCGGCACAGAAATGTGTCTTGCAAACGACGCGTCTTGCTGCCGCGCTTTGTCGCTCAATGTTTTGGACACACCGCTATAATAAGTAAAAATAATACAAAAAGTCCAAAAAAAGTGTTTCAAAAATACATAGTTCCGAAGATAACATAACATCAGACTGTCGCCGTCGCATCGATTAGCAGGTTCAACTTATGACCTCTGTAGAAAATTTGCAAATTTATAATGATTGGGGTGATTTTTGTAATAATAACGTGAATTTTATATAGCAATATTTTCACTCCCAAAAAAAAAAGTTTGGTTAGATATTTTATTGCGGTACCTATGCGCCCCCTTTCCGATCGGACAGGGTTTTTGTTACAATATGCTGTATAAATAATCGTGACTTTCTTTGTCAAATTATCTTCTAAAAAAAAGGAAAAAAGAAAAATATCTAAAGTAAAAATTTAAAAATAATTCAATCAAACTGTACCGTGTGTTAAATCAAATGAAAGGACTTACCTACTATGAGGGTCTCAAACATTTTTTTTATAGTTTTAAAATAAAAATATTTATAAACTTATTTATGAAAATACTTAGATACTTATATAAAATTGACCATTCCACATCTCCGAAACTTTGAGCCTAAAATTTTGAAAAAAATACAGAACTTTTTTCTATTCTTACCTACTCATAGAGTGAAAACCTATAAAAAGTCTATGGTTTTAAAATAACATGGCAAATCTCACAATATTGTGCGTACAAACTTACATTTGCAGTGATTCATCCCAACTACGAAACCCTTCAAGTAGGTACTTGGCCGCTTTTTTATTATGACGTCACTAAACCAGACGACACGGTTGACGACACGGTTGGCGCAGTGGCTGAGCGATGGACTGCTGCTCAACGTGTCGCGGGTTCGATCCCCGCACGGAACAAATATTTGTATGATCTGCAAGTAGTTGTTCCGGGTCTGGGTGTTAGTGTATGTGAGTTTCTATGTTTGTAAACGCACCCACGATACAGGAAGAAATTCTTAGTGTGGGGCAACGTTTTTTTAAAAAAAAAAAAAAAAAAAAAAAAAAAAAAAAAAAAAATAATAAGACGAAAATACAGACTGGTCCAAAGACCAGTCTGTATTTTCGTCTGTATGTATTTTTTGTATGATTTTGAAAATTCTTTTCATTTGGTAGAGGAAGCTTGCGCTGTGCTCTCATATCTATAAATTTTATTAACCTTACTTACGTACCTAGTTTTTAATTAGCTTATATCATGAACCGATTTATGTAATTACTTTTGTTTCTTGATAATACTTCCTGTCACTGTTGTTTACTTATGAAAAAGCTAGGCAGGTGATGATTTAGTTATTTCAAACAAGGCACATTCACCTCTGGAACAATGGTGTTTTGATTCTCATAGACCCAGGAGTAGCAGCGTATGCTCTTGTTGGAGAAACTGGCTGGCTCGCATTTATCGCCAATCGCAACTTGTCGATGGCAGTTGTACCCGGTCGATGGTAATGCAAAATGTCCCCAACCATTCGTCTGAAACTTTTCTGGAGACGACTCGCATTGTGGCACTCTGCATCTAAACAAGAGGGTGGAGAATCAGCAGGGAACAGTGGCCCAGGATCGAGTTGAATGGAAAAGGAAAGGGAGGCTTTGGCTTGCAGTGGAACAGTACAGGCAATTCTTTTTATTAATATCCCTAGATGTACCTACCTAGCAACCTTCTTATTTAATCCTGCGTCTGGGTGTTCGGCTGTGGCATGTTTTTGTGGCACAGTAACTAATTATACAAGCTTGGTTTATTTTTCAAATACTTAATAAGTAAAAGTAAAATAAAATAGGCTTCTAGAATTATCTGATCATGCTTTTATGCTGACACTCACCTGTATTCGACACTTCCAGCATTAAATATATACTGGCAGTTGTACACACTGGTGAATATGATGGCGATTGCCAAGTAACAGAACACAATCTTCTGGTAGCGACCGAATTGGCCTAACTCGGGCAGTATCGCATCTAGATCTATCGGAGCCAAGCTCTCCTTGGACGTGGAACGTAGTTTGGACATTCCTATCGGCACCCCCTGGCCCACCACTGCACGCACCCGAGTGCGTATTGATCAGACGCGTCTGGCGAAAACACGTTAACATTATAATTAAAGCAGGGACACAAAAAGCAGTTACATCGAAATGGCAATATTGACCTCAACTGCAACTCTTCATTAATCGCTTTTGTGGATGCCGCCAATATTGGCAATATTGATTATTTTTCTGATTTTTGTAGCCACTTGAAGTTAGATGTTCTGTCAAATGTGACGACCAAGGAACATAAATAGGCTACACATGTTTGGCCAAAAAGAGTTTAGAAAAAATGAGGGCGCCACTACCGCATATAGGTCACTTCAAATGGGAAATGAGTAAAAAAAATTAAACAAATAGTTAAAAACGCTGCATGTACTGACTCAAAACCTACTAGCACTTGTCGGCAAAGTAGTGCCAACATTATAGGTCTGCATTACTTAAAGTAAAATATTTAGTTTCAGTTGTCACTGCATCATACTCTTTTTTGCCAAGCCTGGCGAGGTAACGACCTACGACGACGACCGCTGACAGCCAAAGATAGCAATCAAGGTTTATATTATGTACTGTTTTATACAACAGAAATGTTTGCCACTGTTGTAGGACGAACAAGCATACGCTACGGCGCTACCTCATGGGTCCGTTTTAAAAGATTAACAGTGGCGCCAACATTACGGCCCAAGAACTATTAAGTAGATGAAAGGCACTCTATCGGATTTGATTATTTAAAAGGATTGCATGAATGTATTGCTAATCAAAGGAAAAACAACAAATACCTAAGCCTTTAAAAATAATCAATCTCGTTAGAATTTAAGAAGATAAAGAAAGATTATAGAGGTTGTTAGACACACGTTTCTCCAGGGATTAGATACCAATTATGATAAGCAACCACTTCTTTTAATGGCTCTTATGTACCCACCTACTTGTAGGTTCTTCAATCCTGGTGGAAAATGGAGTAGTTTTAAATGGAATTAAATAACTAACCTAAGTATATCAGTTACTTTTTGAAGCGCTTTAACATTATCTGCGTCGCATGTAGGTAGGTATCTAGGTAGGTACACGGAGACTACGACCGTTAGTTGCTTCGGTCCACATGTGGAGAACCTGTCTATTGGCTGTCTGTCTTCCCACTACAGCACTCGCTGCACGCAGATGTCGTGACCCAGGGGTACTCAAACTTCAAAAGATCGATAACAACAATCTCTCGTATTTGAGGAAGATAGAATTTCCCAAAATATTCCGGTGGGTCGAGGACGAAAGTCGAAGTACCTACCTACTTAGGTGGTTTAGATACCTATTAGTCAAGTCGATCATATCGGGTTATGTATTTAGCTATAATCCATACTTCCTTACTAATATTATAAATGCGAAAGTAACTCCGTCTGTCTGTCTGTCACGCTTTCACGCCAAAACTACTGAACCGATTTAAATGAAATTTGGTACACAGATAGTCTAGAGCCTGTGAAAGGACATAGGCTTTCTATCGACATACCACCCAGGCGAAGCCGCGGGCGGTAGCTAGTTTCTTATAACATTAAAATTTAAAACATTTAAGCGACAAAGATCAATCGCTTAATTTTCTGACGTAAAGATAAAAGGTGACGAAATATTAGGTATCTACCGAAGGTACATTAAAGATGTGGTATTTAAATAAGGCTAGGCGCAAACGAGCTATCTGCCACAGCCACTGATGGCCCAGCAACAAGCAGTTCTCGTGCTTTTTCGCACGTTTTGTGGATTCGTCGCAAACGTGTGGCCGGTGGCGCCAACCGCTACAGCGGGCTCCCCACCACAGGAGCTCGCGACAGCCACCGGTGGTTGTGGCGAGCCTAAGGTCGATAAGGTGAAATAACTATCACCTTATTCTCTCAATACAAACCGCTTTGTTTGCCTGATGCTAAAACATAAAAATAAGGATAATCAAGTATCTGATCTACAGATAGGTATGATGCACAAGTTAAATGTCGATATAACTTACCTTAGAGGTCATTTAGGTTACACTTAAAATAAATTCGCGTTTTAAAACGTGAATTGCTTATCAAACCAAATGTGGTGACACAATAACTTCTGATCAACAACTTACCGTTGAGTCACAATCGTAAAACAAAGTCAGTCGTTCCGCTTTGACAACGCTTTTTAGTAACTTAAAGGCATGCCCTTATTTTTAGTTAATGAATCACAGGAAGATGGATCGACGTCAAAAACTAGTTATCCTGCAGCCGCGTCCAGTTTGTCCTATCATAGGACATACTGGATGTGACTGATGCGGCTGCCGGGTACCTAGGTGTGAGGAAGGCTAGGCAGATGACGACACTAGTCGTGGCTTTAATAATTAAAATAAAACCAATAATTATGTAACATAATATTAATATCCTTAAACGTTTTATATACAGTCAACATCGAATGCCAAGAACAACATCTACAACGTAGTAAAGTACACAAGAGCACAACAGGTTTATAAACGTATTTATATATTATAATATGTATAGATAAAATTATATACATCTACAGTAATATCCTCACAATCGGTATACTTGCATGACTGCATTATATCTGACGCTCGTCTGCTGACGCTGTTGTCATCAAACAAACATCGTAAGTACGATAGTTTAGTGAATTGCTAAATGTGATTTTTATTTGTCATTTTTCATATATATATGTGCTGATAAACAAACTGCCTCATGTTAGCAATTTCTTTACGGTGAATATTGAAAACTTGATTCAATGGGTACATCTACACATGCCTTTAATTTAATTGAAACATCTATGTGCACTTGTGTCACAACAATTTAATTTTGACAACCACAACGTCAGCAAACGGACGTCCTTGAATAGTAACAAGTGATCGATACACTCACGATAGAAAACTTCTGAAATTCAATACATTTTAGTTTTATTGAACTATGACGACCGACAATAAATATTACATTGGTCTTTAGATTACAGGATTATTATATAATATTCATATGATTATGGCTATGTCCTGCCGCACGCGCCGACAGAGACAGATGATTGGTGCCGTCTCTGTCGCTCACGGCTGCTGGAAAGTAAAAGCTATCGAACACTTAACATTTCAAAATGTTTTGTTTCTTTCCTTTGTAAGGATTAATGAACACTAGGAAGGGATAGGATTATACAACACTGACACGATACTATCACTTGTCAAAGATGGCGCGAATTGGAAGCTTTCGCCCGACGTGAGCCGAGGACATACGACTCTAGGCCCTTTAAATAAACTCTTGTAACCTACAAACGAGCAAAAGATATGAAAATTATTATAATAATTAATTCTAATACAGTACATAGTGTAATTTTAAAACAGTTTCTTTTAATTTGTATGTAACAGGTGCTGAGTTATTGCGTTGTGGGAAAATATACATGTTTCCTTACAATATAACAGAGTGCTACGTTTCAACAAATTGCATTAAATTAGATCCCTTGTATATTGTACAGTCGGCTACAGAAGTATTGGTTTCGATCGTTCCAAGCAAATACTTTGGAAAAAAATTTTGGTGTGAAAAAAACAATCCTTTTACACACATGTGTAGCCGACTATACAGAGTGAGCACAACCAAAGTGATGCGAAGCACCGTAACGTGTTGCTCGTTACTACGAGGAGTAAAATGTTGATAAACAACATGACAAAAATAATAAAAGTGGCGGTAGGAAATCAAAAACAGGTACACAAATTATTAGCTCCACAGCTATTCCAAGGAAAATTATGTCGTTTTCCTCTTGTGAGATTGCTTAATTGTTTCCACATGAAATGGCAATTTTAGTTTATTTTCAATGTTGGCAATCAATTTATATGAGTTTAATATAGGGATATTATAATAATGTCCTACGATTCAGATATACAGATGGGACACCACGTTACAAAAATATATGATTTAAACATTCACAATATAGTAACTAATAACAGATAGACATTGGCACTTCCAATGTTCTACTACTTCGGGCACACATTACAATTATTAATATTAAACACTATTGATACGATGTGACACAAATTATTGCCTGTTCTGATCACAAGACCGAGACGACCACAATTACGATAAGATTTTAATTAATTAAGTAATAATATTATTTGAAATTCCCAAAGAAATACTCACCTTTAGATTATGCCAAGTATTGCTAGCAAGTATGACAGATGGCAGAATATGGAACATAATTGAATTGTATCATATTTTTCGCACCTTTCATAGCGATCAGCGTCAGAGTGAATTTTTAACATTTGATACTATCCCGAAAAATAGGCGATTCAAATGTAATTCGTTGGAAAAGAAAACTTGATTAAATTTTTAAGTGGTCTTATTCATATTTAAAAATAAACTCGTTTGATGGTTTATATTACTACCATTATCGAACTATTTTGTAAAATCGGTGCGAGACGAGTTTCTCATACAATTCATACGATACATTTAAGTCTGCAAATACCTAACATGTATTTTTAAGTGCTGTAGGTAAATGATCATTTCATGGCTTCAGCCTAGCATTTGTTGTTTCCTTGGTAGAGTTTACCTCGTTCGTAAATATGTAGTAATTACTACAACCCGTAAAATAAAAACAAGCTGCAAGCAAAATAACTCAACTATATAATACAATGTATCATAGAATTATTAAAAAATACAAGTTTTCTCTGTTCACGAGACGTGTCATTTTCTTGGCTATAAACTAACTCTTCCTTATTGATAATTATCGATGCAGTAGTTAAATATAAATTATTTTATTATATGAATTTAGTCAAAACTACTGCTCTGTCTTTTAAAATTTAATTTGATGAACATCTTGTCGCACCGATAACTTTCTAAATTAATTTAAATACGTACACCCACACCTGGAAGTCTAACGAGGTACTACCACCACATACTACATTTACCATTATATCACCATGCTTTCACCGTTCTACCACCATTCTCTCACCGTTCTACCACCATTCTCTCACCGTTCTACCACCATTCTCTCACCGTTCTACCACTATACGCCGCTCTAACACCATTCTCTCATCGTTCCACCACCAGTCTCTCACCTTTCTCTCACCACACGTCGGTACCCGCGCCATTTAGCTAATTAAACTATAGAACCTTTAAATTATACATAGTGTAAATGATACCGAAGTTGTATTTAATTTTGATTCTACGGAAACGAGAATAAACTAATAATAAGATTAATTTAGATTGCAGAGGTTCTCAAACATGCTTGTAGTTATTTTTTATTTCAACAGCTGTTTTTCCGAATAAGTCCTTCTAGATATATGTATATAATTTTGTTTTTACCGATCTTATAGGTTGCGACATGCGAGGTTTATTATCAATAAACGTGAATCGTATTATAATTTATATAAAATTTTACACAGTCGCATTTATAGTTTAATATCGTGCAGTAAACTAAATTGATTTGTATCTCGATGATGACACGACTAACATCATAATAGTTTTAATTGTCATCAATATAATAATTTAGTTACATAATTTCTCTGAATTTACAATGATTTCTGGAAAGTGTTTACACCATTTACACTATGTATACACACGTGTAAGAGCGACGTGTGCTAGAGACTAGCAACAATTAAATAAATCTAACTGCTTACTAACGTAATACAATGTAGTATCAACCTGATACTGATATGCGCGTTGTAACTTACATACTCAAATATGGCGATGAACGTCTAAGCTAATGAGGTTGGCGATGTTAGCGATGAGGCTTACAGTCGCGTTGTCAGTTAGGGTTGATCTTTAAGCATTATGTTGACCGACACATGGACAACAGTCGCGATACTTTTTGTTGCGTTACCTACCACACTATTTCACCAACAAAATCATTTTTTTGATAGCGCGCAATGCTGGCGATTAAATCATTTGTCACTTTGTGATTACGCGACTGTAAGATTGTTATGAACACAAGGATATTAAAATTACATAACTATTTCCATAATTGGTCTTAATTTATAATAAATAATTAAATTGCCTAAACCATAATTATATGATAGCGTTATAATAGAACTTTCCAAAGTATTAACAATATTTTAGCTATGATAATTACACGATACTCTTTCTGATAAAGTAAATATGATACACGTGTGGAAAACGAAAATAATAAAAAGGATATTCCCGTAAAACTATATACAAATATCATACACGCAAGTCACAATCAAAATGTTTGAAACCACTGGACGGGACTCGAAAGTACTTAGAGCATTTAAACATTAACTACTGGCCATCGTGAGGCCAGAAGAAATATTTCTGTGACAAACTGAGAAAAACAAGCAGAGTTATCCACGCAATTGTGTATTTTGTGGAGGCCGGGGAGGATTCCACCCTGTTCCTCATACCTCTTTAAAATGAATGGTAATTTTGATTCAAGACAATAATTCTAAGAAAGAAATCTAATCTAATCTACACCATTGGGTTATGCAGGATCGAAACTATTGAAAGTAAAATGTATGAAAACAATCGCTAAGATTACGTTTACATGCTCTAAGCAAAAATGTATCGACGACAATACAAAGTAGCACGAATACACGAATGATAACGTATTTATATTAATTAATTAATAATATTTAATAACACACAAACAGACACCACACGAGACTATGTAACAAACGACCTATTGTCTTCATTTATTATTACTCCTTCGCTGTATGATCACTTTGTTGAGAAAGTTAACTACAACCCATTTAATTAACATTGACTTACCAGTAAATTTAAATATGAATTAATTAGTATGTGTGGAAATAGAGTAGTTTCAAGTATTATTATTTACAATTATTATTTCTGGATATTAATCTGTATTTTAATTTTAACGAACAAATCTGTCTATATATTTTTATAAGTATTGCTTTTTCTTTTCGTAAATAATGTATCTTTCACAGTAATCAGGAACTTATGGCGAAAATGTAGGTTTTATGTACAATCTCCGATCGCAAAGGAAACGTCAGCAGAATATGAATGATTTTTCCCTTTTAGTGATATTCATGAAGCGTCCCCTCGCCAGTTATCGTTACCTATTGAAGGAAAGAAACTGTTTATGATTTACTTTACACTGTGACTTTACAACAACACAAATTTAATACAAACTTTATTTAATAAGATTCGTCACAACTACCAACTGATTTTATTCGATTTGCCTTTTGTATGTACGGCTTGATTTTATCTAAAACCGAACGAATACGTCACTATACAACCAAAAATATTACGTCTGACGTCCACATAATCCACGTTATGTTTGGTTATGTAGTTCGGTTTACGGCTCGCAAGTCAGTTCCCGGCTTTAAGCAAAACTGTGACACTGACAAGTCGCTTTGCAACATCCCAGGATGTTGCAAAGCGACATCCCAGGATGTTGCACATCTGTATAATCAAGTCACAATGTACAATAAACCATGTGCCTCCATCAATTGCGAGGCTCGTATCTAAATACAGTAGTCAGTCGTAACTTCGTAAGGATAGTAGCTACTAGAACAGATATAGCGCTATATAAGTACACACTTACGCCGGCTATATGCTTTCTAAAACGTTTGCAGTTCGCTACATTATGCCTAATATATTCGTATTTATTGTTTACCTCTACATTGTCCAAGTTACTTGATTGTGTCCTAATTGAAATTGATTTTTGATCGTCGATGTAATAGTAATTTAATTTTGACAAGTTTATTAGATTGTTGTAATTTAGATGGAATGGTTTTTACGATCCTCATTATATATTCGAATACACGCCCGATATCGTATATTTCAGCAGAGCGTGTGATAAATGTTGCGCATCTACTGCGCTAACTTTGTGAATATATTGCGCTACAGTTGCGCAAATACTGCGCTACCGTTGCGCAAATACTGCGCTACCGTTGCGCAAATACTGCGCTACCGTTGCGCATGTTTTGCTCTTACTTTGCACATTTTCTGTGCTACAGTTCAATTGATATAGATTCGTTGTGGCAACAAAAAAGGTTTTCATTTCCTACTCTAACAGAAGTTAGGTATTAAAGATAGCAATCATTTAATAAGTATTTATAGATTTATAAGTACTAAACGGCAGTTTTATGACTATTTATGTAATTTTCTGTAATTGATCTCGATATTTTCGTGTTCCTAGGTAAACGAGACAGCTGTAGTTGGGTAGCTGTATGTATACATTCATACTATTATATTATATTAAATATGTAGTTTCGGAACATTAAAAATTATTCATGAAAAAAATAGGTTATTTAGATGAGAACATACGAATTATAGATGAGATTTTAGCATTTTGAATAATTGAATTTTATTGACAGATTTTAGGTTCCGCATTTATTTTTCGTAGTATTATTTGAAACGTAATATTACGGCTTAGACTGTTTTTTTTTTAAAGATTGAAGAATAATAATTTCCATTCTATTTAAGTCTTTTTATCCGACTGCGGCGAAGTCCTAAACTTCCTAATGTTTTTATGACGTTCGAGTTGTTTGTGTTAAGTTAAGTTTGGAGTTAACCTTTAAAGAGTAGGTTAGGATTCAGGTCTCAATTAATTGGAATAGGTTAGGACCTCTGAAATCTCAAATGACATTTACGATGTTGTTAAAAGTATTCAAGTCGCCACGGTACACGTTAAGGTGCTACAGATAGTCCGCTACCTGATAGTGATATTAAATGGGACCATACCGTTTGAGAATTCAGGAGCTTGACACGACTTTTTTTTAAATTGGAGTTGTGGTTCCGAATATATTTTTAGTTACTTATTTCACAGTACATTTTAGCATAGGATATAATTTTGTCATTTAAAGCTCAACGCACACAAAGTGGGTGCGTGTCGGGCGCGTGAGTGTGGTGAGGAACGTCGTGTTGTTAAAATCCGCGCACTTTATACTATTATTATATCTCTATAAATACAAGGAATTACGATATATGCAAGTCTGCGCCCGAGATGCACCCGTTTTGTGTGTGTTTTGAGTTTAATAAAGGACGCCTTGCGCCTAGCAACTCATAATTGTATTTTCAATTGTGAGTTTTAGTTGCTAGGCGTAAGCCGTATTTTGTATTGAAGATGATTATTTAGGATCAGCAACTAATTTCGTAATAAATGAGGTTTTTAGTTACTTTACAAAAAGATTGATCACTTTTGGACTTTGTCATATTAATAGCGAAGTGTGCGCGCTACATTTTTCACATTATCATTTGTTTTGTTTAATGCGTCAAAGTTCTAAGTTTGATCAACCTTTCACAAGCCTACCGTACTGGGTAAGAATTCAAATCGTCACATAATATGCTGATTCTGGGAACTCGTCCAACAATCCGGCGCCCCCTCGGCCGGGCCGAGGCCGCGTCAGCGAACTATAGCGTGTGCGGTACCTGCGCGCGCGCATCACAGCGGCAGGCGCAGCGCGGGCTCGTGCGGGTGCAGCGCCAGCGCGGCGGCGGCGGCGTCGGCGGCCGCCAGCGGCTCGGCGGCGGCGCCCAGCACCAGCGCCAGGCGCCGCCACGTGTCGGCGCGCGCCGGCTCCAGCGCCGCCGCCTCGCGCAGCGCCTTCTCGGCCAGCCCCAGCCAGCCCAGGTTGTAGTACGCGGCGCCTGCCGACGGATAGCAAAATATATATTCGATTTTGCGGCCCGTCCGCCCGCCCGTGTGTGCGAAGCGCCCCTTACTCGCACGACAACATTCACGTACAGACTTAAAATCGACACCAATACAACGAACGCCCGAAAAACAAATACTTCAAACAATACTACTTTACCAACCAGTTGACAAAAACAACACCATACTACATTTTTCTAATACAGCTTTGAGAAATCGGCACGCCAGCGCATCTTAAGCCTCAAAGAAATAAAAATAGTATATTATGCAATTAGTGAATAAATAATGGATTTAAAGCGAGGGCCATAGGTGAATCACGAGCAAGTGAAAGATTCTAACGACTGAATCACGACCGTAGGGAGTGATTCAAGTGTTAGAATCATGAGCGACGCGAGTGATTCATGGCCCTCGATATAAATCCGTTTTATTCAAGAGTTGCATACTAAACTATACCATGACTACGAGAAAAAGAACTTCGAGTATGTTGTTATGTCAAGGAAACACTGTACTTTATAGACCGGCGATTTTTTTATAGTAGCTATTTTTGGTAGAATAGACGATTCTTAGTGTATTTTTGAAAACCCCAAAATCAGCAAAACCATAGGTGCCGAGAAAAAAATTGCCAAAGTTTTGAAAAATTGCCAGAAAAATAGTATAGTATTAAGGGTGGGGAAGAGCCAGTGACGGGTCTAAATTTGTTTCTAAGCAATAGTGAGGTCGATGACATCTTCAAGGTCAAGGTTAAACCAAAAAAAATACTAAAATCTTGGAATATAACCTTATAACAAGCTCTCAGGTTATGAATACAGGGTGTAAGGGTAAACACTCTTGTCGTTCAAACCATGGGTAGTTGACTTAAATATAAAAAAAAATGACCGAACACAAAAAAAAAAGGTAATTTTCAGTAAAAGATTTTAAAAAGTTTCTATCCGACACCGTGCTTGCTAGCAAAACAGCTGACTGACTGAGGGAGGGGTCGCGTTCGCGGCCGGTCAGGTCACATCCCGCACCCCCCGCCCGTGTTGAGACGCAAGTTCGTTGCCCTAGCGCATAGGGCAACGAACTTGCGTCTCTGATGGTAAAATGTAGACTTAAAAAAAAGTTGTAATTTTCCATTGATTATACATTCTATAAATGAAACCAAACCACTGGTTGCAAGGATAACGGTGTTTACCCTAACACCCTGTATATTCAAAGTCAAGGTGAAATTCCAAGGTTAAGGTAAAAAAAAATGTAAGGCGTTGTTGACGGAGTCCTGCTACGCGGGGCTCCTCTAACCTAACCTGTCGGAGTCGGAGTGCCCTAAGTACCGAGCTTGCTTCACTCGCTCTTGCATCCTAAGTTCTTATTGCCTTTTTACTCATTCACACTCACACCCAAACTTGGAATCGCGAAAAAAATCACCTGATCCCTACATTTTGCCGATTTAAGTGAACACAAATTGTTAACGCCATCTATTGTCGCGGAGTCAACGCGTGGTACCCTCTAGTGTCGAGTCGCGGAAGCTCTGCGACCGGTGAGCGACTGAGCGAATGAGAGCGGCGTACGGGAGCGCTGATTGGTCGCCGCGGAAGCAGGAAGCAATCTCACTCTCCGAAACGTTCCATTCATTCGACACACAAGAAGAAAAAATGATTGATGGTAGTCGGTTCACCACAATTTTAACTATAAAACTATTTGTAACTTATGTGATAAATAAACGCATACAGCATCATTGAAAACCTGACCAAGCAAAATCCCAAAACACAAATGTATGGAACAGCTGATTTTTTTTTCGCGATTTCATGGTTGGTCCCATACAAAAAGTTGTTCAAAATGATGAGTACAATGACCCCGTTTCGGGTTTAGCATAAACAAAAAATAATGTTGTATAAAAATGAAATAAAGTTTAAAACTTACAATATTTATACAAAACACCATTAAAATCCGCTGTCACTTTGTTTGAACGTGAAACGGATCTAGCTAGGAGTGAAAATCTTACATTATCTGTGGTTAAATGTAAATTTTATTACGTAAACAAGTAGAATTTTTTTAAACTTTAGGATTTTTTTTCTCGAAAACTAAGCGTTTGCTGGCTGTGACATTTTGCAAAAGTGATCTACATGAAGATATCTATACAGAATAAAAATATGAAGCTTCTCACGCGCGGTCCATAAAGTACAGTGGAGCCCTTCTTTTTCTTCGACAACTCATTAAAATAAGTTAGGTAAACAGACTGAAAATGTGCCAGAAGCTTGATTTTCATTTGCAAAACTTATCGTAGGCTATAATATTTAAAATAGCGCCAATTTACTAATGACAGCAAAGAACACAAAACAGATTTTATTCTAATGCTAAACTCCTGTTCGAAAATCAAATCAAATAGGAGTTTGACATTGAGATGGAGTTCGAATATACAGGGTGTAAGAGTACACTCTTGTCATTCAAACCATGGGTAGTTGACTTAAATATAAAAATAAATGACCGAACACAACAAAAAAGAAACGTTATTTTCATTAAAAGATTTTAAAAAGTTTCTATCCGACACCGTGCTTGCTAGCGAAACAGCTGACTGACTGAGGGAGGGGTCGCGTTCGCGGCCGGTCAGGTCACATCCTGCACCCCCCGCCCGCGTTGAGACGCAAGTTCGTTTCCATTGATTTTACATTCTATAAATGAGACCAAACCACTGGTTGCAAGGATAACGGTGTTTACCCTAACATCCTGTATTGGTGTTCTAAATTCAAACACCAAAACAGTGATCAAAAGTGCTTTTTATTCACTGTTTTCAGTGAATAAAATAAGCTTTTCAGAGGGCGAATGGTATAAAGTTTATTTGAAAAACCTTTCCTCCACAGTTTATCAATATAGTTTGACGGAATACTCAAATGACGAAATAATAAAAACTTACCCAACTGCACCATACTGTCGAGGTGTGTGGGATGTATCGCCAGCGCGTTCTGGAAGCACTGCCGCGCCTCGTCCCACTCCAAGCTCGCCGCGTGGACCAGCCCACGCTGGAAATAAACAATCATAGTTCAGTCACCGCGCCGGCATCGTCTCCACGCGACAGTACTCGTTCAATTCGTTCAAAACGGTGACACACTAGGTTTGAATGGAAAGTGTTAATAATGCCGTCTCAGTCGATACCGTTCGCAAGAAGAGATACAAATAAGTAATAACTCACCGTATATAATACAAGATGGCTGAAAGGCGTCAGTGTGGCCGCTTCTGATACGCAGCCCGCCGCCGCACTCACTCGCCCTAACCTAGAAACACACAATTTTATTTTACAATTTAATGCTTCCAACAATTCAATTCAGATTTGTCTGCTACTTGAATGATATAAGAGCCTTCTTCCTAGCTTTGTTGTACGTACGGATTATGCTACACTATGAGCGTACCTGAGACACAGTTGGGCCAGCAGTAACCACGCGTGCGCGCGATGGTCGGCCAGAGGGACCCGCGGCCGTTGTGTAGATAAGGATGACGCGCCTTCTGATAGTGCGCGCTCTATGCGGTACACTCCTGCTGATTCTGCACGGATCGATGCTGGAACAGAGAAAAAAAATACATTTAAAAAATTATGTTCACAAGACAGAATTTGCACCAATTCACTTTAGATAGTTTAAGTTAGTATATTTATGTTAAAGGGAATATGCAAGTTAATTCTGCACATATACATACCGCCATCTCGGTTGCTCTGCGTGTCGTCGTGCTGCGAGTCGGACATGGCGTCCAGTTCCGCGTACCCGTTGTGTTCCGGTTCCAGTTCCGACTCGGAACTGTTCACTAGTGATAACAGTTCCTTCCCCGTCGCTAACGCCTCCTGCAAGTAATAAGATTAATGATTAAAGTAAATTAATTATGTGGCCGAAATCGAGTGTTCGCACAGTACGAGTATGTTAAATTAGAAAACATTGTATTAATAAAAATATGGTTTTAAGTAATAATAGTATATTACGCAATTAGTGAATAAAGGGTGGATTTAAAGCGAGAGCCATAGATGAATCACTCGCGTCATTCAGGATTCTAACGACTGAATCACGACCGTAGGGAGTGATTCATGATGATTGAATCACGAGCGAAGCGAGTGTTAGAATTCTGAGCGACGCGAGTGAATAATGGCCCTCGATATAAAGGTCGGTACTAGTGCCAACTCACCTCTGGACTCTCCCACGTCAACTGTAACGCGGCTAGAGCAGCTAGCGGCCAGTCCGCATGAGGGTAGTGATGTCGGGCCAGCCGCGCCGCCTGTAGCGCGCGCGCGCCTCGCGAGCCGGCGCACGCGCACGACCACAGCGCCGCCGCGAGGCGCAGCCCGCCGCCGCACTCCGCGCGCGCCGCCAGGCACGAGCGCGTCGCGTCCTACGGGCACGAAACAAACAAAATACAATTATATGCACTTAACATGATTTAAACATGGACGTCATCAATGAGGCCGGCCGATCGAATTAAATCCGCGGTTAGAAGCCCCTTAATGAATGCGCCCGCCTCACCTGACAGAACCAGATGGGGAGAGATCGTGAGGCGACGGAGCACCACGACCGCTCTATCAAGAGCGGAGCAGAAACATGACGCAAAGAAAAAACACAAGTACAAAAAACGTGTGCGGTAGGAGGACCCCGTCTCAAGATCGAACGAAGTTCCTTCTCACGTTTGATTTTCTTACCGCATGCCGCGTTTAAGAGCTTTGTTCCAAAAAAAAACCTGTTGGGAGAAACTATTGACATCGGTAAAGGAAAACATCGTGAGGAAACCTGGATTTATATATCTACTATCTCTAAATATTAGAAAAATGTTATTAATTTAATAATTAAGAATAATCAACTACAGAAGGTATATAATAGCAGATTGTAAATAACGTTTGCTTGTATCTTGGGGATCAGAACATTGTTATTATTGTTAGTAGTAACTCAATCTTTTTCAATATCTCAAATTACTGAAAAAAGAAGCAAGGAATCTCACCATGGCCTCGTTCAGCATGCCCAGGTGCATGTACTGCAGCGCCAGGTAGTAGAACGCGAGGTGGTCGTTGTCATCTAGTTCTACTGAACGTAACAACAGTTTTAAAGACGTATCGTTTGCGATCTCCTTGTCGATACGGGCATTTGTTTTCTGTAATAATGAAAAAAAAAGAGTTTAATCACTAATTGGCGCTCGAATGACGTTGACAGGGAGGCGCTATAAACAATTAACAACCGCCGCACCGCCTCTGTGGCACTCGGCGATGAAATAGTTATGTGGAATATCATGTACAGGCTGCATGATATTTCTCTAACACATATGTCTACAAATCTTGTCCACATTTAATTCCTTCCGTAAAGAAATAAGGTGGTACTGACAGACCTGTGCCTTCATCTGGTATCCGAGGCCGGTGTACAGGCAGCAGCGCGCCAGCATGGCTCCCTCGCGTCTGTCTTCTATCGCCAGCGCCTCCTCCGCCATCTCGATGCCTTCTTCTATCTGTACAGAACATTGTAAGTATTGTATTGGTTGACTGGTAAAAATCGTCACGTAAGGAAAAAACGTTAACCAGCAGGTCGCATAAAAACGCCAATCGTTCCTGACGGGTGTGCCCCTAACACAAACTTTTTTTAACCTTATAGTGTTCTTTTTTGGAATTGTCTCTCAAGCCCTTTATTTTGATACAGCACATATTTAATATTTTACTTATTTTTTAATATTTTACTTATTGACGTCTAAAATCTGCCATTTTGATTTTATTAAAATAAAATCTAGTCGTTAACCATTGCGCGATTTAGACGAGTCGATAGATACTTCCATGTATTAAAATCCATCCAGTCGTTGGGATGATGCTTCGAAGGTACAAAGAATTCCACATACAAAGATAATAGATACGCATAAAAAACCTAATTCTGTCTTTGCTGCCTTGCAGTTGGGTAAAAAGTAAACAATAAGCATCAAATATTGTTTCACTGTAGTTTATGTACAGTTTGTAAGGGTAAACACCGATGTCGCTCAAACGATGGGTAGTTGACTTAAATATAAAAATAAATGACCTAGTAACAACAAAAAAAAACCTTATTTTCATTAAAAGATTTTTAAAAGTTAATATCCGACACTGTCAGCAAACTCATGGATACGCGCGCGCCCGAGAGACGTAGTTCCATATTACTTGATGATGCGTGAATGCTGTCGCAATACAATATTCCGTATTTACCGCCCCGACGGGTTAGGTACTTCTGAATGATCGTCAATTTAGACCAGCTTGAGGAATACTGGCTTCCCTCGAGGCGATTGACCCCAAAGGTAATTGTAGTTGGTAATAACTGTAACTGTGACGGTCGCCGCCCGTCTTCTTGATTTTTTTTTTATCCTAAAAATCGTCTTCTACCTACACAACACATATGAATAAATACACAATTACACATAACCTGACCCTTGTGATGCAACTTACCCTTCATACTTTTGCTGGCTTACTTAGGTGTTGTGACGAGTTTACACGTAAATTTGATTTTCGTTTTTGCTGGTTGCCACAATCCTGAGCGTGGGCCGGCACAGTGAACATCCTTTGTGTATAGTTAATTTCACGATTTAGCACAATTCTGACCTGAATTATCAACCTGAATTATCACTCTTATCACCCGCGATAGCGTAAAGTGCACTGTTCATTAGTGTAAGACATAATCACATAACTACAATTATTATTTACGCACGAGAAATGAGCGGGCAGTGCTACGCGACCCCGCGACACAGCTTTACATTACGTGCGCTCGCTCGTTAGCAAAACAGCTGACTCACGAGGGGCCGCGCGCGGCTCGCTGCCGGTCCGGTAACCTGCCGCGCGCCCGCCCGCCCCCACCAACCACCGCCAGCCGTGTTAAGGCGCAAGTTCGATGCCCTTGCGTATAGGGCGAAATATGCTTGTGGAAAAATGTAATTTTCTTTAAAAAAAAAAGTTGTTTTTTTCCATTGATTTTACGTTCTAAAAATGAAACCAAACCACTGGTTTCAAAGATGTTTACCCGGTGACGGTGTTTACCCGAACAGCCTGTATACATTGTTTCGTTGAACATTTAAAAAATAAGCTCCACATGTAGTATGCATGGCGACGAGGCGCAGCGTCGTGTCGTCGGGCGCCAGCGGGGCCGCGCGCCGCGCCACGCGAGCAGTACAGTGTAGCGAGTACGTACCCATCCCATCCTGTAGCAGGTGTTGGCGGCGACGAGGCGCAACGGCGTGTCGTCGGGCGCCAGCGGGGCCGCGCGCCGCGCCACGCGAGCAGTACAGTGTAGCGAGTACGTACCCATCCCATCCTGTAGCAGGTGTTGGCGGCGACGAGGCGCAACGGCGTGTCGTCGGGCGCCAGCGGGGCCGCGCGCCGCGCCCCGCGAGCAGTACAGTGTAGCGAGTACGTACCCATCCCATCCTGTAGCAGGTGTTGGCGGCGACGAGGCGCAACGGCGTGTCGTCGGGCGCCAGCGGGGCCGCGCGCCGCGCCACGCGAGCAGTACAGTGTAGCGAGTACGTACCCATCCCATCCTGTAGCAGGTGTTGGCGGCGACGAGGCGCAACGGCGTGTCGTCGGGCGCCAGCGGGGCCGCGCGCCGCGCCACGCGAGCAGTACAGTGTAGCGAGTACGTACCCATCCCATCCTGTAGCAGGTGTTGGCGGCGACGAGGCGCAACGGCGTGTCGTCGGGCGCCAGCGGGGCCGCGCGCCGCGCCACGCGAGCAGTACAGTGTAGCGAGTACGTACCCATCCCATCCTGTAGCAGGTGTTGGCGGCGACGAGGCGCAACGGCGTGTCGTCGGGCGCCAGCGGGGCCGCGCGCCGCGCCACGCGAGCAGTACAGTGTAGCGAGTACGTACCCATCCCATCCTGTAGCAGGTGTTGGCGGCGACGAGGCGCAACGGCGTGTCGTCGGGCGCCAGCGGGGCCGCGCGCCGCACCACGCGAGCAGTACAGTGTAGCGAGTACGTACCCATCCCATCCTGTAGCAGGTGTTGGCGGCGACGAGGCGCAACGGCGTGTCGTCGGGCGCCAGCGGGGCCGCGCGCCGCGCCACGCGAGCAGTACAGTGTAGCGAGTACGTACCCATCCCATCCTGTAGCAGGTGTTGGCGGCGACGAGGCGCAACGGCGTGTCGTCGGGCGCCAGCGGGGCCGCGCGCCGCGCCACGCGAGCAGTACAGTGTAGCGAGTACGTACCCATCCCATCCTGTAGCAGGTGTTGGCGGCGACGAGGCGCAACGGCGTGTCGTCGGGCGCCAGCGGGGCCGCGCGCCGCGCCACGCGAGCAGTACAGTGTAGCGAGTACGTACCCATCCCATCCTGTAGCAGGTGTTGGCGGCGACGAGGCGCAACGGCGTGTCGTCGGGCGCCAGCGGGGCCGCGCACCGCGCCACGCGAGCAGTACAGTGTAGCGAGTACGTACCCATCCCATCCTGTAGCAGGTGTTGGCGGCGACGAGGCGCAACGGCGTGTCGTCGGGCGCCAGCGGGGCCGCGCGCCGCGCCACGCGAGCAGTACAGTGTAGCGAGTACGTACCCATCCCATCCTGTAGCAGGTGTTGGCGGCGACGAGGCGCAACGGCGTGTCGTCGGGCGCCAGCGGGGCCGCGCGCCGCGCCACGCCGGCTGCGCGCACGCCTGCGCTCCACGAGCTGCTGCCTGGAACATTTTATATTATTTTAGTAAAACAAATACGACCGTATTCTTTGAGGATGTTGGCAGAGAAAGAAAAAGAAGAAAGAAAATAGTATTTATTTAACACAGATTAAGGTACACCTATATTTCGCTATGTTGCCGTGGCCGGCGCGCGCAGATGTAGTTGTGTGTACATACCGGGCGCTATATGCGTGTGCGGCGCGCGCAGATGTAGTTGTGTGTACATACCGGGCGCTATATGCGTGTGCGGCGCGCGCAGATGTAGTTGTGTGTACATACCGGGCGCTATATGCGTGTGCGGCGCGCGCAGATGTAGTTGTGTGTACATACCGGGCGCTATATGCGTGTGCGGCGCGCGCAGATGTAGTTGTGTGTACATACCGGGCGCTATATGCGTGTGCGGCGCGCGCAGATGTAGTTGTGTGTACATACCGGGCGCTATATGCGTGTGCGGCGCGGGCGGCGCGGGCCGGGCCGGCGCAGGCGCAGCTGCTGCCGTGGCCGGCGCGCGCAGATGTAGTTGTGTGTACATACCGGGCGCTATATGCGTGTGCGGCGCGGGCGGCGCGGGCCGGGCCGGCGCAGGCGCAGCTGCTGCCGTGGCCAGCGCGCGCTGGCGCCAGATGTGCGCGCAGCCGAACGAGAACTTCATCGCGCGCTCCAGCGACTGGGGACATAGGAAAACATGTATCAAGTAGGACTCTTGAAATACAGGACATTTACAAGTTGTTTAATCTCGGTGCAACATAGTCAGAACAGTCTAGAACTAACTGACCTCCAGCACCAGACACAGCTGGCCCCAGCGCGTGGCCGCGAGCGCCAGCAGGTCGGCGACACACACCGCGTTGCGCAGCGCGTGCGCGCGCGCCGCTTCGAACTCGCCGCTCTGAGACAGCACGGCATCGCGCACTGCCATCGCTTCGCCAACCAGTAGCAGTAATACTACCTCTTCGTACTCATTTCGAGGTACAAACTGAAAAATAACGAGTAATTTTAATTTAATCAATATGATCCACCACTTCTGCAGACACATGAGTATGAGCCAGCTTTAAAAAAAATGGGCAATTTTACTAATTTTTATGGGCAACTCGCACTTGACCAAAAAACTAATTATGTAGGTATACCAAAACAGTGTTCATGACGATAGAGCTAATAGTTCCTAAGACAGTTTCTTCGTATCTCATTTCCCCATGCAATCCCAGGCAAAAACAACAAAAACACTGCATAGCGAAAATGTATGCTGTGCAAAATGGTCGCGTTTATCGTATAAGAAAAAAAAACATATAAGTACTTCTGTCTTATCGAAGTTATGTTGCAAGTATTTCATTATTTATAAACCGCCTTACTAATAAATGTTGTATAGCGCCTGTATAGTTACACAACGCTTTGTCTTCTTCTTTCAAAGTAATTTGACTTTTGAAAGAAGAAGACAAAGCATTGTGTAACTATACAGGAGCTATACAACATTTATTAGTAAGGCGGAAAAAGTTTATAGCAGTCATATACTTAAATCTATGCCCCACAAAACTGTTTACACAATTTGTCTGTAGGAAAGGACCATAATAGTATAAAGTTAATAAATAATAATAGTAATCAAAGGCAGGCTAAAACTGTTACTGTTACCCTACCTGATTGATAGCCGCATACTTCTTGGGCTTCCAGGGCCCCTCGGACATATGTTCCTCTCTCCGCCGCGACAGCGTACCTTGTGGTGGCGCCACCGCCAGCTTCTCGGGGGCTTTGTACACCTGGAAGCAATACAATCTAGTACTCCCAAATTGTATCACCGTGTAGTCAAGCTACAAGCCTACAAGTTCACGCTATCCTTGAGCAAGAGCTACAGTTAGTATTACTGCTGTAACTATTATGGCGCCAATCAGCATTGTAGCATTTTCTGTATTTTAGTTTCGAGAGTACCCGAAGACCAAATATTAAGCGCTAAGATAGTAAAGAAGTGTTAATTGGCGGCGTTGGCATAAAAACCTTGCAACTTCCAACTTACAAATCAAATCATTCCGATTGTTCTAGAAACTCTATCGAGTAGTTTTAGAAATTTGCCTTTTAATCATAGTTTCGTTTATGATGAGGTGGTGAAGACTGTATAATCTCTGCAATCTCATCTCAGACTCCAGTACACTATCCCTGCAAGATGCTTCTATTGTCTATTCTCACCTGTCCAGTGACGCCTCTCATCAGCACCTCAGCTAGTTGCCGCGTGAGCGTCAGTCGCAGCGCCTGCGTCGATATCGACTCCACAGCGTTCAGCATCTCTCGATACCTACACAACATAACATAGCTGTACAAGGATCTTCGGGCGCGATCTTGTTTTTTCAATACATTTTCCAAAACAATTTTATTGCACAAATGTTTACCAACAGCGCCCCCCTGTCAACGTAATTCAATAACGGTATTTTGTATTCTTTTATTTAAGGCACCGAAATATCATATTATTATGATCAAATTAACTTTATCAAAAAACTTAAATGAATTAATTAAGCTAATTTAAAAAGATAATTTGTTATAAAAGCTAGTACTAACGTGACACACGCATTTTTTGGGTAGTACCTACAACCGCCGCCGCGCCGTAACATAGTAACAGATGTCACACAAGGTTAATTGGATTTCTCGCAATCTGTGCGCCGTAAGCCGGTTAGCGACCAGCGGCGCGGTGGTAATAACCTACATTCATTACGACAAGACACATTGTAGTAGTTGCATATTACGATGACACAGGACAAAATATTGTATAGGGCCGTAAATATGGCACATGACGTTTTAGAAAAATATAACCGGCTTTGTAGAAGTACGCATGTCGGAACTCACACCACACACCACTTTGCTAAAATACTTTTAGCGCTAAACGCATTTAGTGATTTGTGGAGAAAAATGTTTAACAGATAAGGCATGGCAGGAAATTAGTACAGAATTTGAGAAATGTGTTCGTAAACGCAACTACGATACAGGAGAAATACCTTTTAAAGAAAAAGTAACAAAAAAAACCATCCAAAGGTTGTCTGTAAAAGATCGGTTTTAGCGATAACACCGCCCATTGTGTCACCCTATGTAAAATTTCTAATTTATGTCTGTAATTTTTATGGTGTACATAATAAAGAGTATTCTATCTATATAAAAAAACCATCCCCATCTTATTTACCTGTCTATAGCATTCTGCAGCCTGCCTGCTCGTATGTGTAGTATGGGCACTCGTTGGAGCGCTGTCTCGAGCGTAGGACCGGCGCGGGCGTGCGCCCCGTTGCGTTGTAGGTACAAAAGCGTCAGGTCTGATGATAGCTCGAAACTACGGATCTGGACAATGATTTACGATGAAACAAGACTATTTTGTATCAGTTTAAACTTAAACTCAAAGCTTTTATTTCAATTAAACCATTTTGCAGGCACTTTTGAATTACTAAAGAGTCAGTCAGTCAGAAAGATGAAGCTAGTTGACATTCCAAAGCGTAACCTTTGGAGAAGAACGGGCAAGACACTCCATAAAAACGAGTAAGTGGTGTTTAAATAGGTCCTTAGGAATTGTTAGGGGTAAATTTTCCATGTGAATAGCGAATAAGCCATCTACCACCCACAGGGCGGATAACTAAATTACATAAAGAAAATGAGAAAACTGCGTCGTCCACTCGGCAAATAACAACAAGCTATTAACCTTTCCACAGTTTTCTTGTTATTGAGACGGCCATGTTCAGAAGTTGATGTGTAAAAAATATCTTAAAGATAGATAGTACAATTCACGAGCGCGTGTCATGTGACTCTTATATCATTTTAATAAGGTATAAATTAAAATATTGACGCGCGTTCGGGAAATACAACACCTGAAACATCAAAATGATAGTAACAGGACAAAAGTGCGTGAATTCTCTTGGCTTCCTCTTGTTTGTGTTTCAACTCAGATTACAGAAAGTAGGTATACTTAGTCAAAGTCAAAACTTTCGTCACCTTAGGGCAATATTTGTTTGCTCATTGCGGGAATAAATCTGCTCTAAGTACAGACTTAGCAATATATATTGCGTCATAATGTCCGTAACGCACATTCAGTTCAGCGATCTTCTTGTAAAGAAGACCAAATTAAAATGTGACTCTCAATTAATTTTATTTATATTTCATCAAATGGCGGCCATTATAAAGTTGTAGTCCTCTGAACAACTGGCCGGAGCGCGCGCGCAACCAATTAACTTATTAGTTATTGAACAAACTTGTTTACCGGTTAAGGTTGATATCAAATGGACATTAGTCAAAGGTGTATGCTAATTTAATACTCTTTATCAAGTAAGTCATTAAATAATATAGTTTTCTATGCAATAGTCCAATCAGTGCCGTAGCTTCAAAAGCTATGTCCAGACTTGAGAAATAACAGCCTCAACTGGACTCCAATACAAAATATTTACCATTTCAGATTCTCTCTCGGCCTGTTTAAACCGGCTGGTGGAGCCAGGCACAGTGTTCTGTTCTAAACATAGACCCTTGATGGCATACGACTCGGCCACGATGCGGAGACTTCGACTGTGGAACAAATAGAAAAGCAAATCTTCAGATCAGAAGGGTTAGATGTTACAGGGTTATAATTATGTCATAGAACAAAAAAAAGTTTATTTGTGGCAAACATGACGCTAAGGACAAATACACGAAAGATCACAAATTGGGGGAAAATATGCGACGACAAATAACACTATAATTATCTAGAATTTATGGTATTTATGGTATTTAGAATAAAATGAAGAACAGTTCTTTTAAGTTGACAAAGTTAAGAATAAACCAACTATCTAAATTTTGAATTGATTAAATAATTGTAAGCAATAGGTATTTGATACCTAATTCTGTTCAGCACAGCACCTGCTCGTTAAATATAAGATAGGATATATCAAAATAGATTTATTAAAATTTTCCTAACTACTTGCTTTCATTTACCTACATATTATCATACAAGATATCCGTTAAGTGTGAATCATAACATTCATAACACTGATGGTCATAACTCATATCACTTTGATATAGACACTCATATCATTAATACAGTATTATAAACTGTGTATACATAGTATGTATTCGGTAAACAAAATCATTATTACCAAAAATGTCGAGGATAAAGTCCCGACATAATGTCAAAGGCATGACGCACGAGCCGCGCACGCGGCGTTTGTTTGTTTAAGGCAGGCATGCGTTTGTTTGATTCGTGGATACAAAGCTCGACAGCGAACCCACAACACAATACAGAAAGACAAACAATGCAAGATATGCAAAAGCAAGCAAATAAATAAAATAACTCTTGTTTCGTTAAGTTATGCGCGTGAGTTTATTGCCATCTTTATGGATGGTCTGCATATTTTATGTGCACACGTCTAATAACAGTCTGTTTAGCGTTTGTCATGCGCGATCGTTTGATCGCACGCTGACGTCACCTTAACACGTGTTGAGATGCACATGATAATAGATAAACACTAAACAGTTCCTGAAATATGTGCTCTGTTTAGACTAAACTTGACTAAAGTGTTTATATCAGATTTAAGTGTCTAGTAGATAAGATAATAAAAACAGCACGCCCTGTTTTACCGAAGGGTTAGGCAGAGGTGTAGTACCTATTATACACCCACGTTTTAGTGCTATGTAATAGGGGCGAGCCTACTGACATCAACCAGGCACAAAGTCTGACACTGGTTGCTACAGCTCTGGCTTCAGAAATTCCAGATAGAGAAACCCAATAACATTTGTCTGACCTGGGAATCAAACCCAGGTCCTAATGCTATAGCGCTTGCGACCACTAGACCAACGAGATAAGATATGTGTGGTATAAAGCCAACACTCCCAACTTCAAAAAAAAAAAAGCCTGGCAAACTGAGATAGATTGTTAACTACAAATCTCTAGGTACTCATGGCCTCATGAGGTCAGGCATTGTGTCAATGGCAGACTAAGATAGACTGTTAACGACAAATCTTTACTCATGCCCTCATGAGGTCATGCATTATGTAAATGGTGTGATGAATAGTATGTACACTATTGTATGATTATTATTTGCAAGCAGTCTTACCTTTCTAGAATATTATTTCATTCCAGTTGATAAAATATTTGTATCAAATCTTTATTTAATAGAGTTATTAAAGATTAAATCAAACATATTGTTTTCAGAACATATAATTTAATTATGGCTTATCGTTTCCTATATTTTTTTTATAACTTTACATTTACATTGTTACTACTTTGTATATTATGATATCATAATAATGCTATTTTGGTATACAAACACTACTTCATACATTTACAAAAGTATTTAGCATCAATATCATTAACACACTGTGAGTCAACAAATCTATTCAACCATAAATAGTTGGTGTGGGTGTTGCAACAAGATTATGCAATGCTTTTAATTACTTGATAATTTGGCACGTAATGCAACAGTATAATGCAGCTATTAATGCTAAAAGTAAATTTGTTTCAATAGGAGTGTACTTAATTAAAGTGCATGATTGCACACCATTCAATTGTTGTTAATTACTGAGATGCAAGATAAGGGAGCAGAAACACATCACACTGTGTCATATGATTGGAAATAACAATCTATTGTCTGAAGGTGTTATAAAATAACAGAGCAATGTCATCAAATGTTGATGGGACATTGATGATGATTATCTTATTAATAAATATTTGATAAGTTTTACCTTATATTAACTTAGGTTTATTTTATGGCAACTGTTTTTTTTTTTTAAATTGATCTTCATGTGTATTTTTGTGTATTTATAATAAATGGTTAGGTTAAGTTTATATTATTAATAAAATTTACTCACACAGGTAACTCTTTCTCTGTCAACGTGTTCAGCTCAGCCAGTTTGTAATGTTTCAATGCATCATCATATGCACCACATGCATAGTTCAACTTCCCAAGCAGGAGATGTGCGTCTAGAGCTACACCAGCCCTCTTGCCTGCTTCATCCGTTGCTAGGGTGAGATAGCCGCGGGCATCTGAGAGCTCCCGTTGTGCTCTCTCAATGTTCTCCTTGCTGGGCGGCCATTCCTCAAGATGTGCCTCTAGCTTGCCCTCTCCGATGAGGAAATGGGCAAGGCTTTCTGTTGATAAAATTGATTTGATGAGTAAAACTGTAAGGCCAGGTTTTGTGCTGTTGAGCTAGTTTTTCATGTTGAAAAACAGTTTTAAATCTTTATTGTGTCTTTTATACTGAATGCTTGCTTGATAGAAACCTATCTTTGAATCTTGTTTAGTTCAGCATTAACAACTCAAACTTATACCTTTTTCTCCATGCTTATGTTTTGTGTTTCAGTAAAAGTCTTAGTTGGTATAAAAACATAATGTAATGGATTGAGAGAAGGCGCTGAAATCTGACATATACAGGTTTTACCTAGTTTAGGTTTCAGAGGCTTCATTGTTTGTGTAACTCTTATTTATGTCAATAAAGATTTTATTATTAATATCTTTATTTCATTTTTCATACTTATAAATTATATTTTTAAATATTAGAATAAAAAATTATATAAAACATTTAAAAATATAAAAAATAGTAGCCCACCGGTATCGGGAATTATTAATATTATTATTATTTATCAAAGACCAAGGTATTATGTTACAAGGATGGGGAAATGCATCCTTATTTGCATGACAAAACATACAGGAAAGTGAACCGGATGGTAACACAAACGCTACAGGAACCAATGAACTAAATAATGGGTAAAGGCAAAACACAAAGAGACAAATTATTAACTTAAATTGGAGCCATTACTGAAATTGCTTTTAAAAACTCATGTTAATTTTAAATGTAATTAGTGGCAGTGATTGTTTCGACCTCAACTACTTTTTATAGCACAAAACCATAAAAACTGAATGGTTTTGTAACTGACATTCAAGGAAACATGAATAAATAATTATCATAATAAACCAATAGTTGGTACACAGTTAATGTACTGATGTTTATCATACATACGACGCAACGTCGGCAAACAGGCATTATGTTTTAAACATTTACTGATAAGTAATAGTACAATATCATATTTTTAAGCTCTCATGATATCAACTGTACTTCAATGACCTAACTGAGGATGTCTCATGGTGATATAAGTGTTTAGAGAAAACGTAACATGTGTCACTGACCATGCTGTGGAGACCTGGCCTTCAACTGCTGAGCCAAGTCCACTGCCTTCTTCCAATTGGACTCCTCACGGCTCTTCTCAATCTCTGTCTCGTAGCCCCGCACAGCATTCTTACTCCTCGATGTCATTTTAACACGGGAATAATTTTACTCGTTTGTCACACCATCGAATTGATTGAACACCTCACTCATACATTGCAAAACCTTTTGGAAATTGCATTAGGTCCCCAGGATCACCAGCGAATTGAAGGCCAAATTTGACAGATGACAACATAGTTCGCGGAGTTCATTCTGCCATCAAAGCCCAATTCTGCAATCGATTTTTTCATGAACTAAATACATATAAGATATTTTGTCAAATAAAATTCCTTTGTGCTCTTAAATATTTTATTTAATCATTCACCAATAAAATTATTGTTTTGCCAGATTACTACCGCCATGGTCCGCAAAATGAAATTTAAGTTTATAAAGTAAGCTTCATGTTCTAATTTCTAACTTCATTTTTAAATATTTGCTTATTATTATTTGCTTAATTTTAACGTATTCATCTTTAGTTAGTTCATCCTGCATTGACTTGTTGGAGTACTTTTAAAATAAATTATGTACAACTAACTTTGTAAACCTAATCTCTTTTGAGCTTTTCGTGTTGGCCAACAGATGGCGTTACGTTACTAGTAATGTCTTGTATTCTAAAGAATGTCTGTTTGTAGCTCTAGGACTAGTCTCTGGACTAGGAGTAAAAATGGTACGTGTGTGTGAGTCCTTTCCTCTCTCTCATACACTTACACTACTACTTACCAATATTCTTTTAAACATTATCAAGAGAACCTTCTATTCCTACACACGATAGGTAGGCTACGCCTGGTCGCAAACTAGATCACTATCTGCTACAGATATAAAACTGGTGGTGTGCCAAACTAGCTATACACCGAATGTGTACTGAATATTAAGTCCACATGAATATTTCGATGCCGTAATATCGATCGCTGATGAATCCAACTAGTTCAATGGGCTATGAATTATGCCCGTTAAGTTCCGGAGCACGTGGAGTAGGTAGCACTGAATCTTACAAACTTTTTTCATAGTCGGTAACCATTTTACTTGAGCCAGCTTTAGCTGATCTCCTGATGTAGCTAGCTCTGGCCGAAATCATAGTAGATAGGTACCTACCAAAAGCCGCTTGTGGTCAAATTTAAGGGTGTGGTACAGACCATCAAACTGACCATGGGACCAACATCGTAATCAAAAAAAAAATATCCACTAGGTATCCCATACAAGACTTCAATACCTACTCGACCCAAATGTACGGCACGGCATAGAGCGATTACGATGCTGGTCCCATGGAGACAGTTGTTCAGTTTGATGATCAGTAATGCCGCGGCTACAGTGTCGCGTTATCGCGAACTTTTCTTCGTGCGTTCTCTCTCGCACACCGCTCGACGTCTCGCTGAGCAACAGAGAGCGCACGAAGTAAAGTTCGCGATAACGCGACAATGTAGCCCCGGCATAAGTACCACACCCTTAAAATTATGAGGACACCTTTCTGATACACCTTGGCTATGTTTTAATTGGTTAACTTAACATTATGGTGGTTCTTCACATCCTATTCGTGTTCGCGTATTCGTCTTACCTACTATACGCAAATACACGAACACTCCTATCCGCCGGGTTGTTGGTTTTTGGTCACATATCAACGGATTGCGAATATCTATATCTATACTTCTATACGTATACTAATTATACTAATATCATAAAGAGGAAAGATTTGATTGTTTGTTTGTTTGCATTGAATAGGCTCCGAAACTACTGAACCATTTTGAAAAATTCTTTCCCCATTAGAAATCTACATTCACCCTGAGTAACATAGGCTATAATTTATAAAGATTACACGCGGGCGATGCCGCTGGCGGCAGCTAGTACCGAATAAGTTCGTTTACCGTCCACACATGACTTGCTTTTTTATTTTTTATTTTTTTAATTAGGGCATCTCATAGTTGATTTTAGATGAAAATCGTAACTATTTAACCGGACTTTCCTGTGGCTGCCTTAAGCTACTACACTCAGGGCCTCCAGCCATCACATGACTTGCTCAGTAGAGTGCGGTTTTATACATGAATTGCTGCCGTCAACACGTCCATCTTTGCGTTCAGATTAGCTCTACTTTATCTTAACGTAGCAAAAATTTTCTTGGATGTTCAGCATATTCGCTGTTCATGACAGTGTGTTCGAGTTATTCGGACTTTTACAATACAGAGCCGAATAAAACACAGTAAAAAACGCGAATACCGAATAGTAATGTGAAGTGCCACCATTACAAAGCAACGGCGATGAATTCTGTCTGTTACATGAGGAATTTGACCTTTGATCTTTTACACATTGACATAACCACGTCGTCGTAACATTATCTATGTAGGTAGGTACATTCATAAGTACCATCTATGTAGGTACATTCAAGTAGGCAGGTAAAGTAATTAGATAATAGACCTCAACAAGTCCACATCCACACGCGTTTATCAAACATCTAAGTTTACATAGATGGCCAAGGTACCCTAAATCAATAAACCGGCCAAGTGCGTGTGGGACTCGCGCACGAAGCGTTCCGTATTATCTATAAATATTTATTTTATTCTGTTTTTTAATATTTGTTGTTATAGCGGCAACAGAAATAGGTACATCATCTGCGAAAATTTCAACGATCTAACTATCACGGTTCATGAGATACAGCCTGGTGACAGACGGACAGATAGACGGACGGACAGTAGAGAGCGGAGCCATAACAATAAGGTCCCGTTTTACCCTTTGGGTACGGAACCCTAAAAAAGAATGTCTTAATCAAGACTGAAGAGGCATTGATCGATAGCTGACCCACGTCAGCTGAGGTGGCATGCGAAGGTTAACCCGAAATGCTCGACCTGACACGAAGACGAACTATCAACTACAGTGTTATAGGTAGGTAATTACCTACCTACCTCTTATCTAGGTTTAGCTATATTTACCTACATTATTACTTCGTCAACCACCAAAGCTGAATAAGGGCCACCTAGAAGCCTTTACCTACATGTCATCACTTGCCTTCTGTGCGTTACGAGTACTTACGAGTCAAATTCCTGTAGCAAGATTCCAGCTATGCGTTACAACTTCTATTTTCCTGCCAAGGTCCTTAGAGACATGGAAGCTCATTAGATTCAGTTTTTTTTTTTACGGAATGTTCACACGGCTACATATCAAGCTATACATTTCTAGTAGTAAATAGTTCCCGACTAGAGACACAAATCGTTTCTGTTCTTTACGCAAAAATACTTGCCGTACATTTTAACTTATTTTGAATACCTACACTTGAAGCAAGAATATCGGAAATATAGGCATCATTTTTTTGTTGACGGGAAATTAGTTTTATCAGCTCCGCAGACCGCAACGTGGACAAGACAATGAAAACTACCGCACACGGCGAAACTCAATTACGGTCAAATCTTGCTAGAGAGAATTTGAATTAGTACCTACCACAATCCACTATGTAGCCATCCAAAATTACTTATTACATATTTTTTCAAAATCCTTTTGTCGCCTGAGGAGGCTTTTGTCCATTCTCTTGACACAAGAACATGAAGAGGCCTGTTAAATTACGGGATGAGAGGAAACTTCTCGATCGATGTGTAGGTAGGTACTGGTTCTTTCTTGCGAAAAGGCCTCTTACTTAGAACTTGTGGCAAGAAATAGCTTAATTAGTAGCTAGGTATAGCTTTTCCCACGGTTTCGCCCGCGTGGATGCTGGAAAATATTACACGGGGACGTACTACTTTACTCTAATACTAGGTTTTATTCTACCTGTGTGCCAAATTTCATCCAAATCTGTTCAGCCGTTTTTGCGCCAATCCGGAACATACATTCAGTCAACCTGACAATCGGGCAAAAATACTTCGTTACTGTTTTTTTTAAAGGTATATAAGAAACAATAGTAGATAAGAAACAATAGTATGAGTCTCCTTTTCATGAACGATCATAACTATCTAAGTATATAAGTAGTTGGGTACCTTCTTTAAAGTGTACGGGACGTTAAAGAAATAGATACCTTTTAGCCATTATTACGTGTAGCCACGTAACATATTGCAAATACTATAGTTACCTACTTCAATTGTAGTTACACATTGATACAGTTTTATGGAGTACCTACAAATTCTGTGAAACAATCAAATGAAATTTATCCTTGTCGATGCTCATTTTTTTAGGCTGCCTGTGCCTACTGATTTGTAGAGACATTCAAACTGAAACCTACAACGACGTACAATAATTTCGTTATCATTTTGATCTTGCATGACAGATAAGTATTAAAAATCATTTGGCGTGGCTAATGGTAAATAGAACGAATACAGAAAACTACGGAACCCCACACCGGGCTCAGTTAGCGGAATATAAAAACGTTACGGCCGTTTGATTGACATTTATAACATAACTGCTTCCGAGGCGGGCGCGTCTGCAAGGGTTACCATGTCGCTGGGGAATCGAGGACGAGCTTCTAGAAATAATAAATTAACTTTGTTGTTGATATTTAATTATGATATTAAAATGTAATGTGGTTAAATAATTGATACAACATTAAGTTTGTTCATTGTTGTGCAGGAATAATTAATTTGTATTTCCCAATTAACAAATACAAACTACAGAAGATTTTCCTTAAAATATTATTTCACGTATAATATGTGTACAATATCCTCCTGACCTCTGCGGTTGTCACCATTTACAGAAGACCGGGATCAACATATTATCTTATCTAAGCTATATTTAAGCTTTTCTATTAAGTGTATATCGTTCCATTACATAAACATTTTTCATTTTTAGAAATAGCACCAGTCCGGGCGGTGTCAGAACGTTTGGGCGCATGTCGCGGGCGGTGGGCGGCGGCGGCGGCGACGTCGCGGGCCGCGGATTAGCACCGGGTGACACTGCGCCCAGGCAAGGACACAACCTTAGCTTAACACCTGGACGGGGTTGCCATGGTTCGTAGAGATCTGCTGATGATTTTTTTTATAGAATATGAATTCAGCATGAAAGAACTTAGAGACTATAGACTGCCAGTAAGCAACACCCGTTCATTCCGTTGTCCGAAATAGGAAGTACTATCCATCCACTGATCGGGTATGATGATTATAATAATCCATTCGATGAAGTTTGTTCGAAGCAATTCCAGAAAAATATTTTGTTATCATACGGTATACAAGATCTAGTAAGTACCTATACAAGATCAAACTTAATTATCAGGGTGAAAATTAGTCCGACTCGGGCCTGACTTACTCTGACGTATCCCTGCAACCATTATGAACTTCAGTATCGTCAGTCGTAGAGACTCTAATTATAGGTTTAATTTCTACTAAATGGTGGTAATTTCATTTGCCCCTTCATACTGGCAACCCACTCGTCTCAGCGGATCATACTCGGCTGGTTGAGCATGTCTGTCATTGCCTCAGCCGTGCCAATTGGTTCCAAGCTGTTCAGCCACGGAACACCTTGACATTACACTGGCGTGCTCATAACTTTCAATTTAAATTATTTTGAATTTGAATGGGCCGTTCGTGAAGTAAAATACAGTTTTAGCAATGTTGTAACATTAAAATTAATAAGGTTCTATTTATGTCTACGGTTTTACTACGAACATAGGCAGGTAGGTTCTAAGTCATACTTTCAAGAGTGGTACAGTTAGTAGCAAAAGTTTATTGATACTGTCACTTATACATAATTATCATCATAAATTGACACAAAATGATTCAATAAACTCTTTTTTATATAATCTTCTTCTTTTCGTGTGGTTAGTGATGAACCTGGTGTCAGAGTTTTAAAGCCGCCCAAGACCCTCTGACTTGGCTTCACATACCGTCGAGAAATATATCTCAGGCATACCGGTTTCCTCACGATGTAGTATGAGTATAATATAAAACTTTCATATAATAGCTGTGATACATTCTTAAAATTTTACTTCTTTTCTGATTTTAATTAAGTGTCTTGCTCATTATTTATTATTTAAAAAACTGAAGGGTTATTAGACTTTTGTTGCTGACTGTACCACCCGTACCTATAATTTTATTTGCAGTGCTTTGCTTTGATACACCTTTCCAGATACCTATGGGTTCTATG
Source organism: Lithophane socia (assembly GCA_947522985.1). Lineage (NCBI taxonomy): Eukaryota > Metazoa > Arthropoda > Insecta > Lepidoptera > Noctuidae > Lithophane > Lithophane socia. Next base: position 16,523,000 of record OX383262.1, on the reverse strand, counting down.
AAGAGGAATTTTTAGTAAAAAAGATTTTACTTTCGACACAGGGTCGTCATTATTCTTTGCGGCTTCAATCAGCCTAGCCTAGATGCTCCAAAATATTATATACCGTAATATTGTTTCCTATCTCTATTCAGATATTTACCCCAAAATAGTAACAGAGACGAAAATTCCCTACTATTCACAGGTACCTGCGCCACAGCCTCCATTTTCCCGAGATAACGTAGGTACCTTCGAGCTACTTTACGGCGAGAGGTCTCGAAGGGACCATTGACTCCGTAATATCTAAGCCAGCACTACTTTACGCCGAAAGGGGCTAAATAACAGAGTTTTGTACCGAGAGAGTTTACCAAACAGTTTTAAGTAGGGGATAAAAACTTCGTGGTGTTTACATTAAGTAAATAGCTTCTGGACTTAGCCTGGACTGAACATTCATGAGGTAGCTTGTGGTGTATTTTACGGGAACTACGATAACCTTGTTATCAATTATTATAAGCTTTTCGTTGCAACCAGATAAACGCAAACTTCACAAAGCTTTACCGAGAATTTTCGCGCAAATATCAATTTCCCGTCAATACGAAGCAGTTTGTAGCAAATATCCCACATACTAGTTTGATCCGGTAACACGCCATTGCAACATGTACCCGCTATGCAGCCTGGGGGTGGAGGGAGGTACATGAATGACGCACCTGTGCAGGCGGCACGGCGCAGTGCGGGTCAATGTCGGGCCACATCCCCTCCACCGCTCGGCACGGGGTAGGGGGGGTGAAAAGGACAGCGTTATCCCCCCCAGCGGTAAAATTGGTTTACCTTTATAGGCATCAGCGAGTGCGATGGGATCTAAATGTTCCGTTTTCAATTTGCTTCGGCGTGCGTCTGATGAGGGTCAGGGGTGATACGTCATACGTTTGTGTTTCGTTTTATGTGTTCATGTTTTATGAGCTCATGCTGTTATACAGCTGATGGGTGACTAAAGTAGATTAGTTCCTTTATTAAAATATTTTTGTTAAAGGTTGCCGTGGCAGGGTAGTTTTGACACGTTTTGAGATAAAATTATTCCACCTTGGGAAAACTACTGCGGAAGTCGGAAGTTGTTGTCTATTGACAGATTGTAGACATAAATGGCCAACTTGGGATTTTCAGTTTGCAGCGTAAATTCTTGGTCACATAGACAACCCCTTGATGGCCCTACAGAAAGGAGTGCCTTTAGTGTCTAAGACCCAACATGATATTGGGTTGGGTGGGACCCTCAAAGCAATGCTTTCCGGAAGGATCGCTAGGATCATTTAGATCAGGATAAGACAAACTATTAACTCTTAATTACTTATCAATAATTCCATAATGAGAAAATTGAGAAATTGAGAAACAGAAACAACAGCCACGCAGCCGGTGATTGTCGCGGCGTGTCTCGACATTTGTCACGGCAAGTCACGGCGCAGTAAACGTCGCCGTCGGAAGGAAACACTTTATTAATGGCTCAGACCGTCACCGAGCGCGCGGCGCCTGTCAACACCGGGGTAGTGGACAAAGTATGTTGCGTTCTATATTATGGCTTCTTGAAATAGATTATCATAATGGTACTTCAGTAAAAAAGGCTAGGGCGCAAATAATACGTTAATCCTAAACCTAGCCTCTCAGACATCTGCTGACCATGATTTAGGTACGAATACATCCACTCAGGCATAGTCTTTTCAATGTTTGCCTGTAGTAGGTACAATGCTACATAAGTTCTTTCTAATAAATACATAAAAGCTTATTGCCTGTTATTGTAAAAGATGCTGATATTGAAAAGCCCATTATTGTACATATCTGTCACAAAAACCGATCAAATAAAAACGAACAGCTATCGGCGTCACGCAATAAATAAATAAAAAGTTTTTTTGTTCCAACTCTGATGAGAACCTTTTTGTGTCACTCTCCCTCCTCGTGAGAGGCCTTTTATATGGACGCGAGTCTTCCAATGATTCACATTCAAGTAATGTCTCCATACATTCATCTCAATTTGGACGAGATCCGATTGAAATCGTTACATATTCTTCGCAAAGGAAATAAATATCAATGAAAAAACTTCCAAATAAAAAAAAACTTTTTTCCTTCGCGAATAAGTTAGGTACTTATTATGAAAAAGTACTGAATGTCTATATAGAATACTTGAGTGTTTTATTAATAGGATAATTTCTTCTCAGTCAGTGTGTATTTTGCTAAAAGTTATTATTGGTCTTTTCCTTACATGTGGACCCTTTTACGGCTATCATCGGACTTATCACTTAATTACCAAAAGTAATATACAGGATAGGCAGTATTTTAGGTAATTTATGGGCTATCAAAAGAGGATGAATAAATATTACCACATAGAGACAAAAACCTCTAAACGAGAGTAAGAAGTATAGACAAGACATGAATTACTGTAGCAGAGACAGCTATTTAAGCATCCATTTGTGCAAAACCACAATCATTGACAATGGTGCCGATTCTCTTGTACACCGAACTAAACTAACTAAACTATCACTAAAATTCCTTACTTTTTACTATGAGAATCTTAGAGCTATTCTGCCAAAAAAAATCTCTAAATTTAAAAATTATTTTGACAGAACTAAAATCGAATTTGACAATCGCGACTCCACTACGGTACCTACTTGTTTGCCTACCACGTGATTTTTTTTGAGCCGGAGAGGCGCGCAGTGTGGCCGTCTCGACGTATTTTTATATGGAATTTTTCACTTTTTGGAAGAAAACATAAAAATTAAATTACCAACATGTTGAGTATTACGGGTTTGCGGGTTGCAAAGGGGGTCCAAATTTTCATTATTTTTGCGATAGGACACACCGTTTTCGAGATATAAGCAAAAGAAAATAAAAAAAGATACAGGACCGTTTTGCAACTGAATCCGAGGTGTTGGTTTGAATTTTAGTTCATGACATCTAATTTTATTCCACACATTTTTAATCGTGATTAAAAATAGTCAGAGTTAGTTAGAGGATTTTAGATATAGAACAAAAATTTTGGTTAAAACGTCAAATTCAGAATAGCATTTTCACTAAATTAAAACTCATTGCCATCTTAGTGCTGTCAAACTAAATTATAGTTAAGTTGTGTCACTTTAGTCTATTTTCAGAATAGGAAATCGTCGTTTGACAGGAATAAACTAAATTTTAGTGATTTTTAGTTTAGTTTAGAGAATTTGTGACAAGAGAATCGGCACCATTATGAATTAATTTCCTAGCCCACCATACTAACCTTCTCAGCATATAACAAACTTCATAGCAAAAAACACTATCCGCACAAACGTAGCCCTCATCGCTACAACGCAGTTTCCCACGTTCCAACACTTCCAACATTCGGGAAGTGTTCGCGAGTATTTAGCGGCGCCGCCAATATCTATGGGCGCCGCTGACGTGTCGATCGGCGAGGATGCTCTGTCCTTGGTCGCTTCAGCTGCAGCTAACTACGCTGATATCGCTCCAACAGCAGATATCGGATGGGAGAAATTAGAGGAGAGTTTATTGATTGATTGGATTATTTATTGGTCCAGATTATTCGTGATTGTATGTGTTTTTGGTTTGTAAGTTGTGCGGTGTATAGTGTGCTTACGAGATGTATAACTTTGTATGGTGCGGGAAAAAGGAAATGTTTTGCTTTTACAGCAAGATGTTTACTGACTGAGTGACTGTTATGTTGAAAATTATAGTATTACGTATATTAAGACAATGGGGCAAAAGCCTAAGATGTTGGCCTTGTCTTTCTTAGGCATATAATAACTTTATCTTACCGTGTGACAAAACAAGTAATACTTTCTTAATTGTAGGTACATTATGCTTGGAATCGACGTGGTTTCTCTGCAGTCTGTTTATTTGTGTTAATTCAATTATTTCAATTATTCTATTGCAGTCCATAATGTAACTAGCAGCATTTTTCATATCTATCTTGCATAATAGCTCAATCATATATTTTTGTGTTATCTGCAAATGGTTGAATTACATGTATCAAAGCCAATATGAAATAATAATAATGATGTGCTAAGATGTCTTGTTAGCCCCAACTTTTTCATCCTATTAGGTAGGAGAGGCTCTTTAAGGAGAGCCATTGGAGTTTCCGAATAATTTCACTAAGGATGGTTGTAATTTTATTAGGGCACCGCATCTCGACGTAACGTAGATTTATGGCTGGGAAGGGAGAGCCTTTCGAGGCAGCCCTAGCAACAGGCGAGGCGGCTGTGTAATATCTTTGCGAACGTGTTACTTATTCTTAAGATCTAAAATACTGCTACATATTAAAAGACAGAGCAGTTTATAATTTATGTACCTACCTAATTATATTAAGTAGGTATACGTAATGGATACTCAATGCGTTGATCCTGATTAGCCACTGGCCCAGGAGCCGCAGACATGACACATTCTTCTGCTATACTAACATTTAGCGTGCCGTTATTTTCTTCATAGAGTTTGAAGACCTGTTGCGAACTTCAGTTTCCTTAAGAATTGCTACAAGATGTTACGTCACGAGCTTCATTTAATTTTAGCCATCTGGATTTGTGCTCCAGTAAATAACAGTTTTCTCAGTTAATAATTATAGATTCGAACAGTAAGTAGTACACTATTACTCAATCGTACCTTAAAACAAAAATTAAACATAAAGTTATCGGATTAGATACTTACAGTGAATTGTAATTGGTCATTTTCGAATGAAGTTTTTATTTTCTTGATATTCATGCATGACAGACGAGTATAAAGATGAACGCGGATAAGTAAGGATAAACCATAGGATAGGAGACTAACGAAATAATGCTCTGTCCCTATTTACACAATAAGAATTTGGTAGAGTAGGGATAGAATGTGCATGTCTCGAAAATTCTAAATTGACCTTTACTAGCGGTGTTCTTGGGTATATATATATAACTAGATAATACAACTAGTATCTGGGTAAACGTTGACCGCCCGGCCTGCCCGGGAGGCGCGCCGTCCGCAGCCTACGTCCTTCATACTCGGTGCCCGTTGCCTGCAGCAATACGCAATACTAACCTATTCATACGTAGGCAGATATAGATTACCTAAGTTCGCAGTATCTTTATCTTAGTTTACTCATCTATTGTTTATGTTCAAGCCGTAAATTCTAGATTTACAATCAAAAATACTCGGCGCGTGTTTTATGTATTGAAAGATAAAAATTAATTTAACGGCAAGGGATACTAGACTAACCTATGTAATTTTAGATAGTTTAATAGGATTAAAATAAGAATCATTATATTGTCAACGAGGTTGTAAATGTTACGAGAAATTGCTGGGAACTCCTTTGTCCAGCCTGTACACAACTCTAAATAAGTTGATGTCAAAAAGGATAAATCATAGACGTACGGTAAGCTATGAAAAGAGCCTCCACAAGAGAACATAGGTAAGGTACTCAAGTCCGGCCCCGCACCCCCAGCCTAGCCAACCTTGTTGCCACGTTAATCTCTCACGACGCGAGCTATTCTCGCGCGTTGATACGAGACGATATTAATTCATAACCCTTGACTGTACATTACACAGGTATGAATGAGCTGAAGTATCGCTGTAATATTGAGCCGGGCAGCGCGGGGCGGGGTGCGGGAAGCGGTGCGGGCGGGGGGAGTGGGAGACCCGCCCTTGACCCATAATTGGAGCGCAGTCATTTGTATTTACGGATAATATCTCATGCAGACACGCCCGTAAACAACAACCGCTGAAAATTCCGTTTTTTTACATAATTACCTAAACAGGTTTCTTACTTACCTTGATAAATAACCGCTCGGTCTCCAGATCTGCAACGTTCTTCCACTCGTGATGCATCTTGCTGAGGAGACTGAATAAAGGCTCGTGCAAACTGGCGCGATATCGCGCCTGTTTGTGGGAGCCTTAATACGATCCACGTATGAATATACCTACTTAACTCCATCAGGCACATTCTATAGTAACTAAATTGTGGTCAACCCTGCTAACAACTTTACTTGCTAATATTAGCGTCAGAAACTTGTGCGATGACGAGAGAAAAATACCTGACAAAGCTGTCCGCAGCAACATTTACTTGGTACCTAATCATGGGCTGGAACTACATCGATGAGGAAGTGGATCTGTAGTCGTGAGTATGCGATGTAACGATTAAGGTAAAGTGTAGTATCGAAGAAGCACATAATGCTGTATATTGAGCGGAGCTGTGACCGGGACGAGGTGCGGTAGGCGCGACCTTGACCTGCATCAGCAGCAGAGCGTCGTTACACTCATTACAAGCGCTTTCGATCAGAAATATATTTGTTTTTAAATGCAGAAATATTATTCTTCCAGGTAGGTATAAAACGCAACATCAACTTACGTGTTTTGTTTACGTGTTTTGTGTTTGTAGGAAATGTGCTATGAAATTCCTACCTGAACTTGTAGTGAAAGGTATCTTCGAATATTACAGCTGTGAACTGTAGCATACAAGTAAAGATGTACAATGAGCTGCGTCCAGGCCCCGGGATGCGGGTGAACCGTCCTTGGCCTCCTGCTGTGCTGACGTATACAGAAGCAACTGGTGAACTCTCCCTGTACCACCAATCAATTGAATATTGCAATCTTACTGCCCAAGGAGGATTTAGCTACGAACAAGTCGATTCCAAATACCTTCGTAACATAATAATTAGCATAATAATTAATCTTCCTGTTTTTGAAAATTATTCCGTCAACGTGTACTATCCAACTGGTGGAAAAAGGTCTTTCCTATATTTTTACCATTTTACTGTATCTGTTCTCGGTTCCAGTAATCAGTCAAGAACGAGTCCAAGTCGACGCCCACGCTTTTCTTAGTTACCTACCTAACTTCAACATACTTTCAAATATGTACTAAATATAGGTAAACTTAATAATCTCATAAATGTGTACATATAAAACAAGCAGCTTGCCGACCGGTGGGTCTCGTAAAAGACCACTAAGGTATTCATTTAAGAGCATAGGTAACATCTTTCCTTTGAGCTATAATAAAAATGTTCTAAGGCATGTTTAGTACGGGACATTTACGATCTTTTAATAATATTGAACGATATCTAGAGCTGAGCAAAAACATCCAGAACTTTAAGCAGCCTACAAATCGAGACAATTAAATAAACGATCAAATTATGGTTTAAAAACTAAAACATAATATATTATTGACCTCATCAGACGTAGAAAATGAAAATTATGTTCTTAGATTCAGTTGCAAAATTAGCTTAGGCAAAGATTGAATGAGCTTAGGTAATATAGCGACACAGTTTTCGGGTGTGGTGACAATCCCTCCACTTAATCCGCAATCATAAAAGCTAATTGTCTTCATAACTGTCCCAAAGTCTACACGTGTCAGTTTGAGCGCGTTCAGAAAGTTTAGGAAACCCGCAACGAGGTACTGCGGACAAAATTATAGTTATATGTAATATATATGTAAGGGTATGTAGGTATTATGTAACTGCGGCTCCTCCCCGGGGTGTGAAGTAGCTTTGCCAACTTTAATGCATTTTGAAGGGAAAAGCTCGACGAAATTTAATAAAGTCTCAAAATGTTTTCCTGTTTTCTGGGTTATATGAAAAAAACCAAAACGTTGAAGTATCATCATTTCCTGGGTATTTGACCTGATTGAACGTATCGTTAACTTTAGGTCATGTATCAAAGCTTACCTAATGGACGACTTAGGTAATTAGCAGTAGAAAAAAAATAGCAGCTCTTTTTCTATAAAAAATGTAATATTATAAAGCAAATAATTTATCCATTACCTGAACATTTTCCGTAGCAACTTATTATAATAATCAGAATTCGTTATTACATTTGAAGCCGAGCCCGGCCGGGGGCGCGGTCGGTCGCCGGGCTGCCTTTGTTTCAGCTTATTTACAAAAACTTTGCTTGCCAACTCCGGCTCTTTATGAAGTCTTAGTACAAAGAGATGTTTGTTGTACGAGTTATTGTGTTTTATTTGAGGTACTTACTGCAGGGCAAAGTTTATCTTGAAGGTTAAGTTTGTGTGTTAATTGTTATGATAGTGCTGTTAGTATTAATTATAGGTTAGGAATGTTACATCTCTGCTGTTACAGCTCATTATTAGAAAGTCTAGATTACATAATCATAATGTTCTGGAGTCGTGAAGTCCTGGAGTTAGTAAGTCCTGAAGACTACGTACGTTTCCGCAAATTCGATGATTCATTATGAAGCGTTGTTTGAAAAAGAGGTATGAACATGCACATTGATTTTTTTGGTGTTTGCTTGCAATCAGTTGGTAGACTATGAGCAGGTGAGATGAAGTCATTGTGTATGGGCACGTTGTTAAGTAAGAAATGAAGATATTCGTAGGAGAACCTAGGTAACCGACATAGTCCGAAGTATTGCCAAACTTAAGTGGCAGTGGTTTGCTCATAGAACAGATGGCCGATGGGGCCGAAAGGATTGGAGGCCTGTGTCCAGTAGAGGACGTCTTTCGGCTGAAATGATGATGATAATGACGTTGTTAAGCAACTTTCCCTACACATTCATTTAACTTATCTATTGCACAGATAGAGAGATACATTGTAAGTATGACGGGTAAAATCATCCCCTTTACGGATGTAGGTGACTAAATCGCCACCCTGTATGCGCTATGTGACGAAAGTGTATGGTGTTAAAAGATGACGCCATTTCTTCGTCGAACGAGCGAACAAAGTGACGATTTGCACGTAAATGGGGCCTTCGACTCCAAGTTATGCGCTGAGGGACCGCTTCAAAGGCTTTTTATCGCGAAAAAATGCTTATAGAACCAACTGGGATAGATAGAATAACGCTTTAGCTTTGTATCTACTGAGAATTTAACCTTTTCATGATTGTATGACATAAACTTCTATCGTTTCGTTTAACCATCAGGAGATTTCAATATTCAATTCAGCAATCGAAGCTATAGGTTGGTTGGTTGGTTCTCAATTCGACTCTGTTTAATTTTTTTTTGTTTGTTACGCGATTAATTTTGATAATTCTTTTTTGTTTGGTAGGTCATGCTTCAGAAGTGGTCCCATATAAATATTAACTATGCTTGCGTAGTTTTTGAGTTAGCTTCCTTCAAATCAAATCAAATCAAATAATTTATTTGATTGATGGGTTCAATAATACGCATTTTTCCCACTTAGCCTATCTTGATGATATTATGATAATTAAGTGAAGAATTTATGTGGAGATTAGAATTTGTGTGGAGTACCACTACTAAAATGTGAAAAATAAAAACTTTTGAGGTACAAAAAAAAAATCTCTGTTACAGTCAGCCTGGATGGATATCCCTCTATTCCCACAGCTGGGCGAGAACCTACCCATAATAATTATGTAGGTTAATGAATGATCTTGTGCTAATAGTGACTCGTAGATTCGGAATCTACAGGTAGGCACTTCAGTCTTTTAAGCTCGTCCCACACTCATGGTTGTGGTCTACCTTGATAGAAGTACTGTATAATTTTCGAAAAATGCGCCCTGTGCATAGTGTGCATCATGTACAAGCCCCCAAAGAACTCGGTAATTTCATACTAGAATTTAGTACCTAGCTACTAGTAGGTATACGTATTTTACGATGATCCATAAGCAACACGGTTAGATATCTAACATGCAGTTAAAAAGCCAGCGTAAATAAGAACAAAGTTTATTCCACGATCAAAAAGCGCGCTTTAACTCCTAATAACATAAAAAGAAAATCCCACAATAAAATTAACACGCTATAAAAGCCTGTCAGAAAACAATGTTCCACATTAATATAAGGAGGAGCTTCTAAACAAGAATTTATTCGCCATAAAGCGTGAATATGGCGCGCTCATTACCGCTAATTAATTTATATTGGCGCCGCAGCGCGCATGCGTCAGGCACCAGCGTTTATGGCGCTGGTTTATGGGCGTGAGTGATAATTATGATCACTTTCTTAATAATGAAATGAAGTATTGAATTTCATTGATGCTCTTTTCAGACACCTTTCTAGGAAGATTGGGCTGACTGCTGCCTTTCAGTATCGCGTGGATCTCTTGTCTTAATCACCAATCAATTTGCAAGGTCCGGCGTTTTCTATTGCTGCTTTTCAAAAAATGTAGATAATTATGTATCAACTTCTTGGATTTGAAAAGGAAAAAAGTAGTCTCAAAAATTTTTGTTCAATAGTATAATATCAGTAAAGAAAATCACGTATTTATTTCACATGGATTTCACTTCAGTTCAATTTCAAAAGTATTTTGCTTTTGCTACCGAATTTATGGAAAATGAATACAAAGCATGCAAAGCTTTGTGACTTCATTTTCTGCTTTTGTCCAGAATTAGGGTTTGTTCAGATAGTATAGCACGACTTTAGCGTAACAGGTGATATTAACTAAACGACTGTGGGCTTATTATCATAATATCTTTTTAGAACTGTCTTAATTTTCTCAGTGGGAAACGTTACTTACCAACAGTTACGATTGATATTTTAGTTTCTTCTGTAAACATTATGCTTGCTGTTGTGGGTAAATCTTCATTACAACCTCAGCACTACTAGGTACTGCCCTATATACTACTTAGACCATTTCTTTCCCTATTTCAGAGTTAGTACAAATATAATAAAGATGGCAATTTGGCACATAACGGCACATAAACAGTTATTGCTATCGTTTGCGCAGTTTCACGAGACCCGTCCGTTTTGTGACCGGACCATGAACTTGTATACTCTAAGCCATATTAATGTTTTATTTTTATTATAAGTTATGTTGATAAGGAAAAAGAAATACATGAGTAGGAGTACATTACTTGAGTTACATGACCATTATACATTCTTTAACGAAGTCTACAAACAAGAAATACATACCTAAATTATTTCATAATGTTATTTACTTTTACAGCTGTAATGTGTACACGATTTAGATAAAAAATAAATAGATACAAAAGCCGCAGCGCTCCAACGCAGCTTGAGGCTTCTCCTGCATGTCACCGCACCTTACCGCATCTCACCGCACGGTGTCATATTTTAGCGTAGGTATCCGCAAAACCACGCATTTATGCGGTCCAACTGCGAGTCATCTCAAGACAAAACAGACAGACACCAACCACAATTATACCTGCTACACGAGGGGTGTTCAATAAATAGTGAGAATGCGATACATTCTCCTTCGAAAGAAAAAAAATAAATACGGGCAGGGATAGCCCAGACATTAGCTATGATGATAATAAAAAAAACAATCGACTCTCTTTTGTTTAAAAAAAATAGAAGTCATTTGTTTGCGTCGTTTCGGAACGTGTTCTGTTGTTAATTTTTTTCACCAAGATAACGCCCCCCCGCGCACAAATCCAGAGTTGCGATGGCTGCCATTCAAGAAGCTGGCTTCGAATTGATGGCACATCCTCCATAATCACCGGACCTTGCTCCAGTGATGTTTACCGATTTTTGCGGTTAAAAGAACATCTCAGGGGCCAGAAATTTGAAGATGATGACGCAGTAGTCGCCGCCGTACATGATTTTTTGTGGGATCGGAAAGAAGATTTTTTTAGAAAGGGAATTTTAGTATAAAAAAAAAAGTTATACAAAGTATATAACCCTGAAAGGTGACTACGTCGAAAAATAAAATAACGTTTAATAACAGATAATTGCGTCATATTCATTCTCACTATTTATTGAACACCCCTCGTAAATGAAGGGCATGTTATTATTTAGTGAAAATAATTTGATAAAACTTAGTTAAATGTCTCCATTTGCTAGACAGGACTTGTATCTGCTAAAATCTGAGACCAGGGCCAGTTCTGTAGTGTTACGTAAAATTCTGAACCACACTATTGTAACGGAAAAATCTTACAAATGACAAGTTACAATAGCCCTCATGCTTTGTGTTAAATACGCTTTTAAAAATTCGAAAGAATTGTAGATTGTAAATTGTAAGACATACAATTTGTAATTTCTGTGTTACGCAATTTTTTCAGCAATTTATCAATTTTGTAGAACTGTAACTTGTAAAGTTTTCTGGTATAGGGCCCAGGTGAAATGAACTAATATTAACAAACTGTGAATATCAATTCGTCTCACCGCCACGCGAGTGAATCCGCGAGCCGTTTACCGCGAGGCATCGCACGGCACCGCGGCGCGTGCCTCTCGCAGCCGCCGCCCGAATTTACAACCTCCCTTTTATTACCTTTGCTTTGTCGAATTTTTAAAATTCATCAGATTTGAATAATGAACGGAGAAAACGAAAAGTAGAATGAGCTGCCGGTTTATACTGTGGAAGCTATCACGATGAAATGTGGCCGCCATTTTGTTCAGGTAACATTGTTATGCTAATTTATATGGCTGGGTTCCGTCGTCGTATATTAGCACTTTTATTTTATGGACCTGTAAACAATAACGTTAGAAACTATTCTAGCATAGAATCTAATTTCTAGTACCTACAGCTTGGCAAAAAAGAGTTTAGAAAAAAATGAGGGCGCCACTACCGCATATAGGTCACTTCAAATGGGAAATGAGTAAAAGAATTTAAACAAATAGTTAAAAACGCTGTTTGTACCGACTCAAAAACCTACTAGCACTTGTCGGCAAAGTAGTGCCAACATCATAGGTCTGCATTACCTAAGTAAAATATTTAGTTTCATCTGTCACCGCATCATACTCTTTTTTGCCAAGCTGTACCTATGTAAGGTAGGTAACTTTTACATACAAATAAATCATGTTCAGATGAAAATGCCGTGTTTATTCCGGTCCGGCAAAACTGGCTTTATGATTCGGTTGTTTGATCGAACGAAACAAACAGTCCAATAACTCTAGTTGCCTCTGGGATATATTCTCGTTGATAAAACATTACCTAAAGAAATCCTCATCGTAACTAGGCTTAAACGAGCCAATCGACATACTACGACATCTAACACTATAGACAGCCTGTATTTCTGACGTAGCCTTTATGTATAAACCGTTAATGAATGAACAATGAGGGTAGACTGCGGAAACTGTCTCTAATTACTTACTGAAAGCGTCAGCCAATTCAGTCAATTAGACACTACTTACGTATTCATGTAAGAGAGGCATTCAGTCATGACGTCACTACGTATACTGACGTATCGCGACTGACGGGATAAGCAGAGCTAAGATTGAAGAAAGCCTTTGAGTTCTAATATGGAGGCATTTTGATGAGGCTGTGTTGAGGTTATTCAGTATAAGTAATGGTGGAGTTTTAGCATACTATAAAAGAAAGAAAAGAATGAAAGAAAATACATAATAATGTGCACGCTTTGAATTAATTTGTTTATATTCATGGATGTATTCTACAGGATATTGTAAAAAAAATTGCATTCAAACACAGTAACCTGATTCTATCTGTAAGGGAAAAAAAACCTTCATAAAATTAATAAAATGACAGGCAAAAAGTTTAATGAAATCCCTGCGCAAAACCGTGTGAAAGGAAAAGCAAAATTTTCGCATAAATTCAGTAATTCAGCGTCAAAGCGCTATGAAATCTCCTCCTAACTCCTCAGTAGTCCTCAGCCGGCCAGAATTCAATAAGAAATTATTATGAATAGATGATTAAACACTTTTCGCTCGCAACAACAATACAAAGATACTAATTCCATTGAAAGCTTTGTGAAAGGGCAGCAAGGAGCAAGTCATGAAGTTCATTTAATTACTGAAGCAATTACCTGTCTTTGTACCAAATATTCAGTAACTGGCGGTTATTTGTGAGTAAATTGCTTTATAACTATGAGCTATTATTTTTTAATTAGGGAAATAGGCGGCTTTTAGGTACAGTTAAATTATAAGTCTTTTTATTATTTTTAGGGTTCTTTAATAACGATCTGGTTTTATTAACTCGTTTAGTTGATATACAATCTAACACTAATATATATATATTATGTACAAGTTTATAAAGGGGAATAATAAGAAAGGGAAGACAAATTAAAAATCCGGAGTCACACGTAATCTGTTCGATTTATGCCCTAACACGTGTGACTCCGGATTTTTAATTTGTCTGTCTGTGGTGTCTTGTTTATACCTTTTAAGTCGTAGTTGGGTTTTAGTTTTTAGTACTTGATTTTTTATATATATATTTTTGAAATTTGCTCATTAAGCCCTTTCATTTGATACCCAACATGGTACGATTAAACCATTTTTTTTTTAACTTCCTTACTTTTTGTCCTCTAGAGGGCGCTATTTTTAATTTAATGTGACTTCACATAGCCTATAACCAGCGGACAATCACGACGCTTCTAACGATACCTCATTTGTCAAATTGTGATAAGTGGTTTGGAAGATAGGAGGGAACAGATGAACATACATACATACATACCGGTCAAAATCATAACCCTCCTTTTTTCTTCGCCGTAGTCGGGTAAAAAACAGAAACCTATTTAAAAGTTATGATTGGTTAAATCCAATACTCGATGGAGTCGTAAAAACAGAATGTTGTTTTTGTTGGACGCAATCGATAATAAAATGGATGAAAAATAAATGATGTATGTCTGTGAGGGATACTTAGGTACTAGTGCCAATTGTTGGCAAATAACACCCAGGTGTTGTAATTCTGTGAGAGACTGAACAGTTGGTCTTAACGCAACGATCAATAGTTCACTGCAGTGTAGATATTGTTTCAAGTCTCTTTACATTGGTCACAACTCACAACGTAGTTCTATCCTTTAATCAAAGCGTAGTAATTTTGTCTATGCCTAAAGAGAGCTTTTTGTAGAGGCGACTAGCTTTGATTAGAAACCCAATAGAATAATGACACGAGGCGATGATAAGATGGGAATTTATTAATTTCACAGCGAAAGTAACTGTAGAGTAAATAATTTGAGATCCTTTCATGGCTAAGCCTTTGTCAATATAAAATAATTTTATGATGCCGGCACAAATTGTTAGTGACTATCGTTATTTATCATAAGCTTAAAATGATTAAAATTCTGTTTATTGTTTGAATATTGATACAGACAGAATAGCATTTTACTGTGACAATTAAATAAGCTGCAATCAATTAGGATAGTTATCGAATAGTTCCGAATTCAGGAACTGGCTTTGGTAGAAGAGCAAGCTGAAGTACGGGACAACAGATAACTGTTGTTTCAAAGTAATATCCTGTGTCATGAATCAGGTGTGTATAGAGATACAGGGTGTGTGTCTAACAACAAGTGCAATAACTGTAGTGCGCCATTCGCGAAGCATTAGCCAGCGCGTGTTTCATCATTATACTGGTCGTTAGCTGGCTCTGAAGAGTGTGGGGCTAGTTGTAGCGGGGTTTTGTTGTAAGCTACAGAAATGGGGGTTGTTGTAACATAGATTCAGTTCACAGGAAACTAGGAAATAACAAAGGTATTTCTTGTAACGCAGCAGGTAAATAAAGCGACTGCATGTAAATCGAGATATTCCCTTGGTTTATTATAGTGGGGCTTAACAAAACACTAAAATTTTGCTTTATTCTACTATTGTTTAGGGACTTTCAAAGACAACAAAGCATTTACGAAGTGGCCTTACGGCACATAGGAGTTTCAAGATAAGGCTTCGTGTTGCCAGGCTTGATCGCAACTTCTTATTCAATGTTTTTCTTTTCTTTATTTCCAGTAGGTGATATTGGATTTTTCTATTAGGAATTTCTTAGTAGCAGCTCGGAGTCTGAATTTGTGCTCGGTTGTAATGCCTCGCCCCCTATTATATAGGACGTAAACATAACTGACGAGATGAGGGAGACAATACAATAGGTACATTTACCCTTTGGGGATTACATTCGTGATGTTTGTTCTTTCTTTATAAAGCCAACTTTCTCCTTGATTATTTTATAGAAGTGATCTCCATCACTGCGGCCGCGCCCGATGCTCCCGGGTCACACTTTGACCCACATCGCTACACATTTTAGAGAGTGGCTCCATTATTTAGCCGCAGCATTTTGCCGCCCATTCATACTGCGTGACTCTAAATTAATATCTCTCTGTACAGTATAAGACTAAATATTATTGAGGAAATTCTGTCAAGCTTTTAGGAAATGTGTACAAAGTTTTTAGCGCAACAATTCGACATCAGCAGTTGTTTTAATTAAATTAAATGTTCCTAATGAACGTACGTATTTACATAATTACAAGGTGACCGCCTGCCATGTCACTTGTGATATTAGCTATGAATGAAGGTTCCCTATTATTTTTATTGATCTCTACTCATTACTCGATGAATACGAAGTATTATGTGTATACAAATGTAGGCACAAATATACCTTGAATTACATAACAACGACTCAACTCACCACATATATAAAAACAAGATCGGTCGTCACATGAATCCGACACAATTAATCATACAATCCCATTCACGTCCATCCATTGAATTGTATCACGTACACACGCGTGCAATCAGCAGCGGCCACCCTTTATAATGAACAAAGGGAAGTAACAAAGAGATTTAATAATACGACATGGAGGGCAGCACTAATTAGTTTACTCAGCGGCCTGCTCGCCTGGCACACAGTGTACGTCGACTGTGTGCAATGAGTGATACGGCCGACGGTACTGATTTGGAAACCAAGCTTAGGTTTAGAGCCCCTGCTCTATTGACGTAATTCCTTGTTGATTCAGGGGTAGTGAACACTATGAGTGATAGTCAAAGTGTCATCTTTCAGGGGTATTATGTGAAATTGATTGATTACACCTTCATTGCTTACACGTGTCTCGTAAAAACGCTAGTCGCGCTTATAAACTACGAGGAATTAACAGAATAGAATTCTTTTTACAATGTACAAGTACACCATAGGATTTACAGATATAACTGTAGAATTTTTACATAGGGTGAGGGTGACACAATGGGCGGTCTTATCGCTAAAAGCACAACAGACACAACAGTGAAGGAACAATGAACAGTGCTATAATGTTCGGTGCTCGAAAGCATTTTGGAGTAGGTACAGCACTAGAAATAACTGATTAATAGTGTCAACAAAGAGGTAACACGTCAGTAGTACGTGGCTGATTGCATAATGATGAATAGCAGTCATTTGCGAGCACCGAGCACCGTGTCCAATTATATCACCTACAATATTGATGTGTGACTTTACACAGATTAGCAACTGCAGGGCAATTGTGCTTGTGACCCCATGCACAACATATAGTAGTGTCATTTGCTAGTAAAGTAGGGAATGAGCGAATAAACTTTAATCGAAACCACTTCAGTGAGTGATACACTGTAGACGCAGTTGTGGCGGTATCTACATCGCCACATGTGAACTACGCATCGAAGACCTGACGTCACATAAATCCTGCATCGCGCAATTAGAGTTTACCGTGCAGTGAACATATATACAAAAACCCAATATCAATCATTGGGCAGTTGCCCGCCAGACACAACACCCGTCTGGTAGGAGGATCCTCCCTTTTCTATGGTGGATGAGTGAACTTTACACCCTGTTCCTCATACCCCTAAATTGGTGACCCCGAATATGAACGTTAACGCAGCCTTCGTGCAACTACTCCAGCGTAACGTCATCATCATCACTCCCACAAGCGTTCAGTGAGGCGAGTCACACAGCCAAGCCAACACCCGAGGCGTCAACGGGTATCCTGACCACCAGCATGCAGCGATCGCGCATTCCTGGTCATCACCCTCAGCCTCATCACCCCGACCCACTGGGGAATCACATCAATCACCTCAACCTCATCACCCTGAGCCACTGGGGAATCACCGCAAACAGTTCCGACCCACCGCGAACAATGCGGCACCCGGTTCCGACTCACTGGAACCACAACTGGCACTGGCAAGCATCGCAAGATACAATACTTAGCCCACTATCGACCTCCGGTCTCCGGAGGGGAGTGATGTGGCGGTATCTACATCGCCACATGTGAACTACGCATCGAAGACCTGACGTCACATAAATCCTGCATCGCGCAATTAGAGTTTACCGTGCAGTGAACATATATACAAAAACCCAATATCAATCATTGGGCAGTTGCCCGCCAGACACAACACCCGTCTGGTAGGAGGATCCTCCCTTTTCTATGGTGGATGAGTGAACTTTACACCCTGTTCCTCATACCCCTAAACAGTTGCCTCTGCCGTTGGCTACTTGCTGCTTGTGTTTATGAGCACTAAGTCGTATTTCGTTTTTATTTCTGACTGTTGTCTCGGCAGACGGCGTCAAGGTAAATCGAAAGAAGACACATCATGTGCAAATGAAATCGAGACATCGAGAATACTCAAAACTCAAAGTAACAAAAATCAGCAAAGAGGGAATGATTCAAATACATGATCATTGATAGCCAAATACGTATTTATAGCAGCTGTAGCCAAGCCCTAATTTATGTTCACAAAATACATCTTGTTTTATAACCCATCTACCATACCGTCGTTATTCGGCGTCTACAGACCCGTCGCATGTCACTCGTCTATAAGCTCCACATAGTTTAGTATACGTTAACGTGAACCTATCGTACGTTGATGACATGTTTAAATTCCGTAGTTTATGGCGATGTAGTGCGCTTTAGGAAGTAAACAGCAACTGATGACGTCAGGTTTATTCTAATGTTTATGAAACACGAATGAAGTACGCGCCACCTCCAGCGGTCTCCTGAGCATGTTCTCAAATCGGTGGGACTGCCCTCTGCTGCGCCATCGCCACTGGGTAAGCATCCATACCATTTGAAAAAATTATAATTACTAACACTAGTTATTAAGTTATTTTTTATCCTAACACTATGGACTTATGTCTGAAATAAAGATTTTGAATTTAATTGAATTTAATTAATGGAGTTTAGCTGTGTGAAGGAGGTAAAAGGTGGTATACTACTATTTTAAATTGTTTCATAATTTGCAAGTATTATGACTTTGGATATAATATACTATAATATTATAAATTCGAAAGTAACTCTGTCTGTCTGTCTCTATGTCTGTCTGTATCCTTACCTGTATCTGTCCTTTTCACGCCTAAACCACTGAACGGAATCCGATAAAATTTGGCAAGGAGATAGATGGTATCCTGGGGAAGGACATAGGGTACTTTTCATCGATATACCACGCGGGCGAAACCGCGGGCGGAAGTTAGTACAAAATATTTTATACAACAACGTTTCTTGAGTAATTCTAAACACTTTACGATACTTGGTTAAATTATGTTTACCAAAACATTTTATGATGCATTATGTGTTCAGTTTACGTTTTATTACACCCACGAGAGCAAATTATAAATACACATACTAAAAAGGTACCTCACACACGTCTCGTCTCACGGCACACATTCAACGATAATATCACAATATTAATCTACGAACATCACAAAAATCGTATTACCGAACAACGAATCCAATTTATCAAAGCTAAGTCACCATTTACCAGGTCATTATCCTTTCTCAGTGAATACCCCACCCCCCACTGGGACCCCCTGGGACCCTGAGACGTCCCCCGGTTACCAGTAAGCGGTCTATTGTGACCCCCGCTGCTACGCAATCACTGTAGCGTCGTAGCTCGTAGCGCTACGCCGTAGTACGAGATTGTTAATTCGTGTAAGTCATGATTGGGTTATTCTGATTTGTATTAATGTTCGCAATGTAGATTAAAATGGCAATTTAGTTTAGGTTTTATTAATTGGTTCATAAAACGCAATTAACGCCAATTCATAAAATTAGGAAAGCAAATATAAAACATGAATATCCAAAGGGAACAATAAGTAATTCAATTATTATATTTTTACCGTCAGCATCTTACACGTGTTTCTAATTTTATTAAGAGCACTTAATATTATATCTGAAATACTCTGTTTATCGTCTAAGTAACTAAAATTTATTTAATTAAGCTATAAACATGACAGGATTTATCATGAACGGTAACCTTGGAAATGAGCATTTTAATTTGAGACAGGCTCGACCTAGTATGGAGTCCGCAAGTTAAAATATTAAAATTATGTTTCCTTCATGAAAATAATTTTAGTTTACTTACTTGTAATCATTAATATTTAAGGAAATGTAAACAATCCTGTATTTGGTCAATAAACGATTTTTTTTTTTTTTTTTTTTTTTTTTTTTAATTAACAAAAATATCTCATTATAAATGAAACATAGAAACATCACCATAATAAAACATTATTCACCCTTAAAATAAACATAGTAGTAAAAACATTCACTTAATTAAAATAATAAGATAGACACGGTCTTCCTACCCCGGGGAACAATGTGTTATAATAATGTGTAGCACGTGCTACGAGCTACGGGCTACGCGTCTACGGCGCTACGGCGTAGGCGTCACGTCCGTATACCGTCGGCCATAATATTTCAACTTTATTGGTGAATTGAGAGTAAGGTAAGCAAATAGTTTTGTTGTAG
Source organism: Lithophane socia (assembly GCA_947522985.1). Lineage (NCBI taxonomy): Eukaryota > Metazoa > Arthropoda > Insecta > Lepidoptera > Noctuidae > Lithophane > Lithophane socia. Next base: position 16,502,768 of record OX383262.1, on the reverse strand, counting down.
GTAAGTAAACTTTATGGTAATGTGGTAATGTACTGGCAAAGTTTCATAATTTATTGTTAGAGTTACGATACTGTAGCTCAATGAAGAATTATATTCCGGGAGGTTTTCACTACTTGATTGAGTAATTCTTAATAGCGTTCCAATATAATATCTTAAAACAAAATGCACACCCTATAATGCACCTATAACGGTTTTAGAAAAGTATGAATTCGTTTGTCTATTACTCGACCCCAACAGAATTATAAGAATTGAAAGACAATTGAAAGAATTGAAAGTTTTTGGATCCGCCATAATTATAAAAGTGAGGATGTTCCGACCAGACGAGTGTTGTATCTAGTGCGCTACTGCCCGACGGTTGTTATCGGGTTTCTGAACACCTATATGCCAATCGCGCATACATACATCGCCAATACAAATGGCGGCGGAACCCACGTGAGTAATCTATTCTAACAGGGTGTGCGCAGGTCCTCACACGGCTGAAGCGCGTTATGTTAATGTTATGGTAAGTGAACGCATTGACGATGTTATTACACGTAATAGGTGTTTATGTTAGACGGGCTGTAAGTACATGTTGTATACATATGGTAATATATTGCATGTAATACGTGGACATTTGTCTTTGTTCTAGAGTTCTATTTTTATAGAGATGAGAATATTTACCCGACTACGGCGAAGAAAAAAGGAGGGTTATCATTTTGACCGGTATGTATGTATGTATGTATGTTCATCTGTTCCCTCCTATCTTCCAAACCACTTATCACAATTTGACAAATGAGGTATCGTTAGAAGCGTCGTGATTGTCCGCTGGTTATAGGCTCTGTGAAGTCACATTAAATTAAAAATGGCGCCCTCTAGAGGACATAAAGTGAGGAACTTAAAAAAAAATATGGTCTAATCGTACCATGTTGGGTATCAAATGAAAGGGCTTAATGAGCACATTTCAAAAATATATATATTATAAACCCAAAAGAATTTAAAAAACATATAGTAATAAAAACTAAAACCCAACTACGACTTAAAAGGTATAAACAAGACACCACAGACAGACAAATTAAAAATCCGGAGTCACACGTAATCTGTTCGATTTATGCCCTAACACGTGTGATTCCAGATTTTTAATTTGTCTGTCTGTGGTGTCTTGTTTATACCTTTTAAGTCGTAGTTGGGTTTTAGTTTTTATTACTATATGTTTTTTTCTTTTTACGGACAGTTATTGGAAGACAATGTATTCCTGTATTTTGACCCAACCAAATAAGATGATTTGCCTGTATTTCCGTACTTATATTATCATTGTATGTGTATACAGAAAAGATCAAAGAACAAAATAGCCTTCACTACTGAACTAGTTTGATTATCAGCTCCGGGCCTCTTTTGCCTCGTTACTGTAAACATTTTGTTTTTATTCCTATTCAGAACTGCAAAGAGAAATCTTAAACCAAGGATCATCTCTCACAGATTCAAACACACAGAACTACATACAAAAATACCCCGTTTTCACACACAATCACATGTTCTAAAAGCATCCCAGAGTCGTACAAAGCTGGTCGCACATCGACCACGTACCGCCACTTGTACAAAGTGCGCCAGGAGCAGGAGGGCGGAGGTACACTTGTGGTGCGCCAGGAGGGCGGAGGTACATTTCTCGCAGTTGTCGGCCATTGGGATGCATACTGATTGGAGATTTGAAGGCAATGGACGTAGGCTCTCCTCATATGTGAGTGAATCAAATTATTGATGACCAATCAGTGGATTCCCTTTAGGAAGTTGCGTCGAAACGATGAGAAGTAGACTGGTAATGTTGTATTTTCGTGCTTATCCATATAAGACAGAGTGTACAAAGTAGATTGACTGACTCAATGTTATACAGTCATTTATTTCTGGTCGGGACGTAATAAACACAAAACAAACGATTAGCCAAGAATATATTAACCTAAATAAAAGTTCTTAAATTATATTTAGGTACTAATGTATTCTGTAGTTAAGTAAGTAAATTATGTAGTCATGTGACTGATATCTTTAAGATTGAGATACATGTAGTGTAGGTTGCTGCTTCAAGGGCCAGATGATCCGAAGATGAAATTCAAACGTGATCTACATCATCCCAACCTTATACTTAATAACCCAGTTTCACACACTATGTTCATTCACCTACAGAGCATTTCGCAGCCACACTTTACTCTCAGTAATCCGGAGAAGTGTCGGACATTTGTGTCAGACACTTGTGTCGCACACGCATAGTGATTGCGGCTTTACATTCAGTGCAGGCGCATGCAAGGTGCTCCGACTGTCAGAGAATGACTTCATGATATGTCTTGATCCGAGTGAGGAGGAGGTAAAACGAAATACTCCGTGTATTTGGTGAAATGACCCAGTTTATAGCTGCCTGTAGGATAAATGTTATGCCTTAAAGATCTCTTAAAAACGACTAAGGGATTATGTCAAGAAGATAAGCAGTAACGTCTTCGTGTGTGCGATGACATACTGGGATCCTCAATTTATACGCCAAATGTGAGACATGATCCATTTCATCTATTAATTGTAGAGAGACATTGGGTAGCTCATTCTTAAACAGTGAATTTTAATGAATAATGTTAAGAATTAAAATAAGTTTAGAAGCGTGATTAACATGCAAGAAATGTTCGTCACGCTTCTAAACTTATTTTTATTCTGTTATATAATTTATTCTACCCCAGTACAAATATATATTTAACATAACCATGTCTAGCCAACCCACATTACAAGGTCAGCGCGCAGCGTGCGACATAACATCTTGATTAAAAATATTGCGAGGAAGTCGTCGTCATAAATACCATGCGTGTGTTCAGAGCGTGGTCAAGATGGTGCAATAGAATGGTCTAGTTTATTGGACGGTCGTGGTTTGTAAATAAATTAGGATACATAAAATTGTAAGTGGTAACAGATTTTTACTGAGAAATCGGCCAGAATAAATGGTATTTATTGTATGATGCAACGTATTACCAAAATCTAAATGGCGACCTGAATATTTGCAACCTCAGGCATTATTTATTACATTAAACATGTTCGATAATGCTTCATTATTGTCCAGTTTCAGGGAAGAGGCTATAGACGTTGGGTAAACAATATTCTACCCGCTATACAATTTATTGCTATCGTGCTTCGTATAATTCATACCTCGGAACAAAGAAATTCATTTTAAATTGTGGTCAGTTGTTCGTTCACGACTTTTTCCTGAAATTATAAAAATATACAATTATACGTACAAAATTCTCTTAGTAGCCAACACCGTAGCGTAGTGTGACTCGCAGCATTAAACATTAATGCAGTAAAAATATAAATAACCCGAGAATGCATGCGTCACCGCACTGCAGAGAAGAAAATTGCGGCAAAAGTATAAATCAAAGAAGAAAGAACAAAGGCGGCGAAGATCATGACCTTTAACCGTTTAGAGAAGCAGACATGGACGCATACTGACCGCATGATGATCATTATTATCAATTCAACCAATCGTATTCATCAGTAGCAATGTATCTTTCTCGTATTTTTCTTGGCGTGTCAGAAGAAAACTATTTTGTCAACCATAGCAATATCAGTAACGTTCATTAGTTCCTGTACCGTGCGGGTATCAGGGCACGCAGGTCATTGTGCCGAGTGTACAGTATGATCCCATCACATTACCTCATTGATATACATAGGCGATCGTCTGTTGTTCAATAAGGAAGATTGGATGCTTCTCGAAGCAATTCGCTTTTTCGAAGACAAAAGAAGATCTCGAGGCATTCCCTGAAAGGATGTGTGTTATCAAGTTTAGAGCAGCCCTTCCCGAGGCGTGTCTCGTAAATAAACCGTAGTACGCCATTGAGGCGCGTATACCCAGGCGCGTATACCCGGGCGCGTATACCCGGCCTCTATCTCGCATCTCGGGCTTATTCCCGCCAAATCACGGGAATCACGCCCGGGGCTCTACCTAAAAGGTTTATGGCGTTGAGTATGAAGAAGTCAAGGTTTGAAATAAATATTTTATGACCACTTCAACACATATTAGATAGCTTATAGTTAATAATAAGTTATTTAATTGTGTTTGGAGCAGTTAACCCTGCTGCAATCTTAGACAACGGTAAAAGTGACAGAAAGTTCCTAGTACTCGTACAATTGATATAATGTAATGTAGATACCTATTCGTGATTTCTAAGGCATTTCCTACAGTTTAAAGGTTTCGTTAAAATATGAGCGAATATCATAACCTCTCGCGTTACTTGTCTCATTCCTACTCTTCGGTAACCTTATCACATGTATGTGCGAGATGAAATAGACGAGTATTACTCGGAGGGATGTCGTTCGAGTCGCGACGAAGCCTTCACTTTACCCGTGCTGAGCGTAACAAACAAACACACTTGCGCATTTATAACATGATGATAAAAATAAGAAAGAATTAAAAATATTTTATTTGGGGCACGCACAGAAAATAAAACATTAAAACTAACAACATACTGCTAACATGAAACGAAAGAAAGAGAAAAGAAGACCTGTGCGAGGCCAAAAAGGCTCCTATCTCAGCATAATGCTACGATACTTGAGAAAAAATAAACAAATACCGCAGCACTAGTATATTAGTTAAGATGGACGCATTTCGACGCAGGATTCTGTGCCTGTGTAGATTATAATGTGGACTGTCTTGGAAATACTGTAAATGTACAGTCAACTGCGCATCAGTTGTAACCCTCGGACTACAAAAATCGCCCTTACTGCTACAACATAATGGCGCTGTCAAAGGCAAATTGTTACCACTGCACTGATTTGCGGTTAACTGTACCTACTAACACAGGCCTAAAAATGTGAATTGCAAATACACATTTTTCTTCATTCATCATTAGGCTGCAATCCTTTCCTTAATAATAATAATATTACCCCACCGCCGTATCTCTACGTTGACGTCGTGGTGGGGTTTGCGCGCTCCGAACTCTGGGTCTGTACCGGCAGAGTTTACTTCGCCGGAACAGGTCTAGGATGAGGAGCCAGACCAAGAGAGATACAAAAACCCGCAGAGCAGCATGTGGCGAGCTGTTGGGCAGTAGCGACCCCACGGACCCTATCTCCCGGGAGAAGTCTTGTTCCTCATCTCTGGCTTGCCTTTATTGGCCGGCTGGAGTGAACACTGACGAGGAACAGAGCTCCTACCTCATTCTTGCCTTTATTGGCCGGCTTGAGTGGAGATTCGCAAGAGCAAACGTGCTCGGAGGAAGGAAGTATTCCAGTAAGATGCTGGTAGGGATCTTGACCGTACTACCGGGACTGTCCTGATAGCCGTGGAATTCCTCTCCTCTCCTCTTAAGCACCTCAGGAAGTGTTGCCCCCTTGTCGTTACGACACTCTGTGCTAGCGACCGTGTTCGGGGGCCCATTATTGAGTGTGCAAGTCACCCCCTGCAATTTTATCCGTGTATATATAAAACACTGATCAGGCAGGGGCCATAGTCCTTCAATAGTTCCAGGTTACCCGTCCACTTTAGCCACGCAAACCCATAATCTAATATCCTAATCCAACCGGGGATTGTCCTTGGGTGCACTTGTATAGTGCGAACAGGGATAATCGTCGGTTGGTGCCTCATTCCATTAAAAGTGTCTAACGGGCCTCTGCGAGTTAGCTTCGGCCCCTCATACGCCTTCCAAAAGACCGGGACCCCATGGTCCCGAGATATGTAAGCATAATATTATATAACAAAGTCCTCCACCGCGTCTGTCTGTCGTTCTGTTCGCGATAAAATCAAAAACTACTGCACCGATTCATGTTGTTTTCACCAATGGATAGAGTGGTTCTCGAGGAAGGTTTTAGTATATAATAACCGACATCCACGCGGGTGAAGCCGCGGGCATCAGCTAGTTTAGTACAAAACTAACGTACAACTTGATAACTTGTGGGTTGTGGACTGACTTCACTACGGTACTACTTTTACTGCATCTCATTCAGATACTAAACAACTATATTGTGTATCATATTATAACACACCCGTGCCCCAAAGCGCAGAAATCCATCTCTAAACCACTGCTAAAATCTCCCATCAACATTACCAATTAATTGATCAACGTGCTACAACGTCGAGTTCCTCCGTGACATCACGTCGCCGTCGTACCGAACTCCGTGAAATTGCTCGCGCCAGATAATCACGGTGATTACCCGCAGCCTTCCTGTGACGTCATCACTGTGTTAGCACGTGCATATTGTTATTATGATCCCTAATTATTATGGCTTCATTATTATATTATTATTATGTAGAAAGGAGGGAGTGAGAGTTATTGACTGGTTATATTAGAGACCTCAATCATAATCAGCCTATAATGGTCCCACTACTGGGACACAGGCCACCTCTCTATGTGCGAGGGAGTGGGCCATAATCCACTACGCGAGCCCACTGCGGGTTGGTGGATATTATATACCTACTATGTACGGTTTTCGAGCTTAAAAAGTAAAAAGGTAAATAAACAGAATTATAAACGTTAACTATATGGCAGTTATTTTCTTTTTTCCAGTGTTTTTTTATCACGTTACCTACATTAGATCTTTTTCAGAAATTCTGTCTCGCAATATCTGTAAGTTTAGTACAGAAAATTACGTGTTCGAAGAAACTACCTTCGTACCAAATGTAAATATAATTTATTATTTCAGGCAATTTCTTCGGGGCATTATTGTTTCGTTTGTACTCGTAAAAACAAGCAGCACAAATTAAAACATGGCCGTATATAAAAAGGTATGTAGAGCGTAACAAGTATGCCACAATGGTCCAGTGGTTAGAGAGCTTGATTTTCAAAGGAACGAAAAAGACGTAATGTTTAAAACAATGGATCCTTCACACCTTGAACACCAGTGACTATGTTTTTCCATATTATAAAGAAAATCGTCTTGAGAACACTTGGAGCGCCAAATGCAATTAACAAGCGTGGAGAAACAAAGATTTTCTAAATCCATACTTCCATACTAATATTATAAATTCGAAAGTAACTCCGTCTGTCTGCCTGTTACCTTTTCACGCCTAAACCACTGAACGGATTTCGACAATTTGGCAAGGAGCTAGATGGCATCCTGGGGAAGGACATAGGCTACTTTTTATCGACATACCACGCGGGAGAAGCCGCGGGCGGAAGCTAGTCTTTATATAAATATAATATTTAAATGAACTTTCCGTCATTCATTGGTGGTCAATGCCCACGCATCTGCAATCTGCAATATTTTTTTCTGCAGAAATATACCTTTTCTAATAGAAAAGGTATATTTCTGCAGAAAAAAATATTCTAACAATCAATCTGAACTAAGTACATGCTTCACCGAGGCTATGGATGCCTGGAGACTCGCTTGCCCGAATACAGATCCGCCCGACTATCCATCTTCCCAGAGACGGTGGGATGAGCCGCTCTGCAGAGTAGTACAGAACAATTTACTTGACACGTCTGCTACTACTGCGGAGCGCGCGCGCCTGCTGGCTGTGGGTAAGTGGGAGTCGGGTCTGTGGCTTCACGCACTACCGTCATCGAACCTGGGAACTTTGTTCGACGACACTACGTTCCGCATCGCTGCTTCCCTGCGACTAGGAGCTCCATGTTGTTCTCCTCATCGCTGTCACTGTGGCGAAGTTGTCAACAGCCTCGGACACCACGGCCTGTCTTGCAGCCGAAGTGCAGGTCGCTTAGCACGTCACGCTAACATTAATGACATCATCCGACGAGCTCTTGTCACCGTCGGCGTTCCAGCTGTATTAGAACCCAATGGCTTGGCACGCGACGATGGCAAAAGACCGGACGGCATGTCCTTATTTCCATGGAAGATGGGTAGGCCTTTAGTGTGGGACGCAACGTGTGTCGATACTCTTGCGCCATCTCATCTTCCTGGCTCGGCGTGCTGTGCTGGCGCCGCCGCTGCGGCTGCGGAAAACCTCAAGCGGCGAAAGTATAATAGCCTTATAGGCAATTATATTTTCGAGCCGTTTGGGGTTGAAACCCTAGGGCCGTGGGGTCCAAGTGCTCATAGTTTATTTAATGAAATCTCGAAACGGCTGTTTGACACTTCCCGCGACCCAAGGGCTGGCTTTTACCTTGGTCAGAGGCTAAGCATTGCCATTCAACGTGGCAATGCCGCCAGTCTCTTGGGTACACTACCAGCCGACAGCGATGCGGAGGAATTTTTCGACGCCATATTTTAGATATTAGTTGTTTATTTGTACAGTTAGTTTTATTTAATTTTATTTAATATTAGTTAGAAAATTGTTGAGTACATACTTAATGTACACGATTTTTTAAGTTCAAAATCTATGTAGAAAATGATAAGCGATCAACCAAACTAATCAGACTGTTGAAATACAACCTGTAATGCCTGACAGCTGAACTGGCTAGGTTTAAGTCACGCCTGTCTGTACCAGGCTTTAGCTACTAATAGATTATTATAATTTAGGACTGAGTAGCACTGACACGAAACTGTGCCAACACGAGACCGCTTTGTTCAATGTTATATATTATGTACCTATAGGTACTTATGATGAAACTGAAAAACTTGAGATCTCGATGAAGGCCGTGAAAACCTAGATTGGTAAGAAAATCTAGAGAAATCTCTAGCCATAGCCAAACTAAACTCCGAAACGTAATAGTTTTTCTCTGCGTTGAAATCTACTGAGTAAGTATAACTTACTATGCACCCAAAACCAAACCAATACCTACATTATTTTTGCTCCAACTTGCCAAATAACAAAAGCACAATCACATTTAGCCAGAAGTTTTAATTAAAATATTCACTGCGGTTTTTATACGATCATCCACTGAACCACTCGGATCATCTCTACAGCAAAATATTGAAGATATCCGAACATAAACTGGAATAAATTATTCAAATAAAAGTAAAAAGTTTGGTATGTTAAAGAGATCTTTTTTTAAAGTCACTTAAAGAGAATTACAAAGAAAAGCTACGTAAAATAAATGGGCTTATCTGATGTCATATTATGTTCTCGTTCAATTTGTCTGGCTGTCTGTACCTACATATTGTTTTATTCAGCCTATGTGTACTGCAGTAGTTCTTTATACGCTTATTATCAGCTCAGTGAATTTATATGCACCTTTTAATTAGATCGTGCTCAATTGAGCAAATGCACGAACCTACTTTATACAATATTGGGCAACGTTAAGATGTGATGTGTGTCGATTGTATTGCATGCATTATGTTTCTTATAATATTTAGTTATAAAAATTCAGACACAATGTAAAAATTGTTATTGAATAAATGAATTGAATTGTCGATCTCTGTGTGAGCTGTCAATAATGTAAATCCCTAGCATCAACTAGAATGACAGCTCACTTCAAGCTCACTTCACTTAAGTTTACACTGTTTTTTTATTAAAGGTTACTTCATGTTGTCACCACCACGTAGGAGATGGCGGGACGAGCTGAATAGGTTCCATCAAAACTGGAAAGACGACGCGCGGGCTCGCGAAAGATGGAAGGAGTGGATTGCGCAGGAGTGGGACAACGTAGACTAGAGAAACAAAAAAAAAAACATTTTGTCACCAAACAAGAGAAAGAAAATTTATTTTTAGTCAATGTTATTTCAATACTCAATACTCAATTTACTTATTTCCTCTTTTTTATTCGTTCCATCACAATAATAATAGTACGAATTAAGAAAGCTGTAGACCTTCGCAACAATCGTTCGTGGTGAAATTAAAATATTGACACTAACCTCAAAAATGTTACTACTGCATGCAAACGAAGTCGCGTGTTTCTCCTAATCTCATATAAAAACAATGTAATTGTGTTTGTTTGCCACATCGGTCACATATTCTGCGGCCGCCGCTGTCCCCGGTTTATTGCCAAACTTTATATTCATCGATCCACCAGCCATCCCCCGACCATCTCAACCCCCGAGCGACCCGCCACCGGAATTTTAGGATTTTATTAAAATCCCCCACACTGATAGACGGGGTTTTTTATAAAGAAAATAATACTATAAAAAGTTAAATTACATTCTTTCGTTCGAAATGTTAGTGTCTGCAGCTGTTTATTTACTTTGGAGATGAAAATATTGTTGTTATTATAAAAAAGGATATTTCTTTACGTTTCTTTGATATTTTTGCTGAAGATTTATGTCCCTACAGATGAGTGATGTGTCGCACGATGCTGGAGTGTCGACGCAAAGTGGCGATTGTGACGCAACGGTGAAATGTGCAAATTGATGAGTGTTATTTACATTTTGAACAGTTTTCTCAGCATTTTATAAAGCCTTCGCTAATCGCATAATAATATCGGAGGAGTCATTGTAGAACTATGTAATTATTGCAGTTCGCGACTTCATTACATTAAATGAATACTTATCCACTTTACATAACTTACCATAATCACTAAAGCTTCACACACTATCTATCATCAAAACTAGGTAACTACCGAACTGGCTTCACCTCAGATCGATGCCTTCCACGTCGGATGTGCCTCTTGACCCGGATGCTGTAGTGCCTGACGTCATCGAGGCGGCGATACCTCGCGTGATGCACTCCAGATCCGATCCACCTTCGCTCGAGGGGAAGATTGGGAGATGAACGGTTCGAACGGTTAACATAATGCAGTCACTATGCAGTTTGGCGGATATAGTGCCGCTATGGGGCTCTTATATTTACTCAGATTGTGAATACCCATAGAGCGTTGTATCTAACAGGAAAGTGTTTCTTAGAGCACACTTGATAAGCCTACGCGTACTACCAGTATCTGAGTTGATTGATTCAATATGTTTAAGTATCGTGTATACAAAACATATGTTTTTCAGTTACTACACCAGCTAATCCAGTAAAAATTATGGTGTATATAACTCCCCATACAAAAAGGACTTGCGATCAATGTGAATTTATTAGCCTCATTTTTGTAACACAACTATTCATCTTTGTAGGTGTAGCCTCGTCCGCTAGTTACATTTTTAGAGCTGCAATCAACAATCGGTGCAGTCAATAGTTTCTTCCCTAAGTGGTCGCAATCGATTCCGAAGCGCGGCATAAACTGAACCTTATTTATTTACATTTGAACAAACGATGCCGGTATCTATCAGATAAATAAACACAAACACAGCAACACCATTACTGGAACTATTGTAAAGATAAAATAGTATTTGTACAGAGGTAATATATTCAACACATTACGCGTTCAAATACGTACTTCGAGAATATAACCTATAGATCAAGCCTTATTCCGCCATATTTTTTTTCAAGTGAAGGTGACCGGGTTGGTATAAAATGTGCAAAGCCGTTCTCAAGAAACATCCAAACACACACATTTGTCATGTCGTTCTCTCGCTCCTCCGAAAGAAAATGAAACTCCTTTTTTCAGAAAGCTGCTTGTTTATTTTTTTCATCTGGCAACATAAATCCGCTTATGAATACTTACCGAGTTGGAGCGGACGGGTACAAGGTAGTGTTCTGGGCGACCTTCGGATATCCTTTTCATTTTCTGGTCCTAGGTGGCGGGGATTGGTTTTATTTTGCACGTGGATTTTCATACGCTATTTCTCATGTTTGAAATAAGATAAGACTTGATACTTGATGAAATATTGAAGTCCGCTGTTGACTTGTTTGTTTGCTTGTTTCTGGAGTAGATCTTCCCCAGAGATCTGTCAAGTGCACAGATTTAGTTCAAGCTTCTAAAAGATCATAGACCTATTCCGCAGCAGAATTTTCGTCTTTTCCATTCTCACAAAACCGTAATCGCTTGCTCTCAACACGATCCCCGACCTCTCTGAAAGCGTCGCATAAAGCGTCGGTCACACACTTAATCATGTCCCAAATCGCACAGCAACAACAATGGCGCTGACCGACCCCTTATCGTGTTCATGTTTATTTTTCCTCCTTTGTTACGTTTTCCATCGTGTTTGTTTCTTTTTTTTTCAGGAGTCAGGTCGTTGGCTCGGCTTGGCTGGGCCGATATTTGATACTGCTATATTGTATTGTTTGGTCTACAGAGGTTTTTTAATTTTGTCAGATTACTAGGTATTGGGTTGCTTTTGTAACGTTTTATTTTTTTATCTGAATATGTTTTTGTCCTGTTTTATATTATTTTGTTACATGGCGGTTCTATTATGTTTGAGAATGATAGCTGGTCCTTCCATTGAAACTATTTAACCAACGTGAATTTATATAATCTACAAATTAATACCAACTATGTGCAAATCTGGAATGGCAACCGCGTACCGGAAGACGTAGCTTGGAAGGCCTCCCGCAAGCTGGACCGATGACCTGTGAAGACCGCAGGAATCCGCTGGATGCAGGAAGCACAAAACCGGTCGAAATGGCGGTGCTTGGGGAAGTCCAGCAGTGGACATCTTTCGGCTGAAGTGATGATGATGTGCAAAACACGTAGTTCACATAAGACAGGGAAACACATTACAACCGACAAAACACAACATCGACTGTATAGAAAACTACATCAATTCAACATCTGACTACCTAATCTAACTTCCTTCGCCTCGCGACTTGTTATAAGAAAAGTTGTAGAACTAAACCAGTGTTCGAGTATATTTTTGCGGTCGCTGAGAGCCTTTAAGCCTAGTATTATACGGAGTGTTCTGCCTGTACAGACAGTAAATATTGGATTATCTTAAGCCCCACTCATTTGCTTTTGTAATCTTATTGCAAAATATACGTTCCCTTGCAGCGTATAAATAGAACTTTATAAAACAGTAATCATTTCGTATTGATAGATGTTTATTATTTTCTGCAACATTCAAGACCAGTTACAAAGTTCACATGGCCCTGTTGTGCCCGACAGGGTCCATGTGAACTTTGTAACTATCATTTTAAGAGCTTGTACACACATGAGATATGCAATAAAGATTTGAATTTGAATTTGAAGACCAACAAATAAAACCTAAAAACTACGAACATTCAAATAAACTATGTAAAGAGACACAAGAGTACAGATTCAAATTAATAATACATGAGAAAATAAAAAGGTCAGGTGTCTTAGGAGCATATATTCAGCATCCTTGAAACACGTAGCGCGTGACGAATCCTGAAATTGTACTGAAAATGCAACTGAAACTAGAGGTGTAGCAAAACAGCTATGAACATGACCCTCCTACGAATCTAGTTTGGTTGGCTTCATGAAAAATGCGACCAAAGAAACGGTAACCCCTTATTGTTATATTCGCAGGTGTGTCAAATATAATTTTAAGCAACTCGCTAACTATAATCTTGTCCAGCACTGGTCATTGTAATTAGTAGCACTATATTTTGGGACGTATGAAATATGATGTATTTACGCATTTCAGCGTTTGACTTGTTTTATCTTAAAACTGCAGAACACGATGAATAAACCAGAAACAAGAACACACATGGCTCAGGTTTACAGTTGTCACACTATAGCAGGTAATGCATAAATGTAGTCGTTGCAGCGTGCTTATCTCCGCATACCTCGGGAGCCTCACTAAAACTAGTACACTTGCGCTCCATACAATTTACACGATTCTAGAACAGTGTGAACAAAGACTGCTTTCTTAATTTAGACAAAGCAACTTACTTTAAAACGTAACATTCCTACTTTTAGCTTGACTTGTATTTTTTCTTGGCACCGCTTCTGTTAAGCTTTAGCCAAGGCTGTATTTATTATATTAAGTTCGTATTATATTGTCGCCATATTATATGTATATGCTAGCTCGTGTATTTTATGGGCATCGTAAAAAGTGTTTAAGAGATTAACATAAGAGGGTTTTATATAATGGATCTATCCTTTGGGCCAGTAAACGCACCAACCAATCCATTTGACGAGCGCCCAAATACTTAGAAAATTAAATATTTGTTTATTGTCATTTCTTAATTACAAATATACCCTGTTGTAGGTTTTATTGTGGCAGAAGGTGCCTACATTCTTTTATCGTAAGATTGCGTCATCGATTCTATGATTATGCTCTTATAAACAACAAACCATGTAATAAGTACAACTATATTACAATAGCAAGACGTAAAAGAACACATTTACAACTACGATGTCCCTATCTCATAAAACGCGCATATCCCTAAAAAACGTATTCGTTCGGTTCCATTGGGCGCTAGTGATAAAGGTCACAGCTCGACGTAACTGTCGACCTAATGTTTATGTTTAAAGGACGGTTTTATGCGCCACAAAACTCACGATAATGTGCGTTGGTCCTCGTAAACGTGGTCCTAGCAGCCGCAGCCGGGCGCAGGCAGCCTTCAGGACCATTACTGTTCTTTTGATGGTTGCAACTTTATTTGGACGGGTTTATTTTAAAATGTAAGCGAATTGTGTTGTTTATTCGTTATGTCGGTCTTGAAGTTTTATTACTTTATTTATTCCGTTCTTTCTTGAAGGATGTTCTAACTCTACATTATGTTCTTGTCGTTAGTCTGAATTCATTTTCTGTAAGCATTTCCAGAAAATGAGCACATTCACTTAAATTTTGAATGTCTTACCAACATCATGGGCTTTGAAAATACTTAATAGCTTGGTAGCAAAGAAACGTACCTGTTAAAAAGTCCACTTGTAGCTTACCTACTCCGTTACATCGATTTTTTATGGAAATAATATACTTAGTCTGAAAATGAGATAAACAGCTATTACTTCTTACATTACTATGTTTCATCCAGTTATTTTAGTAAACTAGTTTAGTAGGTAACATTACAGTTAAATGTACTTAATTGCGAAAAGACAAATTATTAGCATTTCTCGTTTTCGAAGACTTCAACAGAAGTGCTCCACGTTTTTGTAAAGCACCTTCCAGAGGGACAAATTAGCTGAAAATAAGGAGGTTCCCTCCTCTACTGTACGTGATAAGATTCCCGAGTGGCGCCGGGGCGAAGTACCTACGTTAACATCTACCTCCGCCAGCGGTAGTAGGAACAAACGTTCTTCAACCAGAAATGTATTTGGAGAAACCTCGTATAGTGCGACGTAAGTGAATCTTGTGTTTTCTGCCTACCCCTCATGGGATAACGGCGTGTTTTATAATAGGACCGATTAAAAAAATATAGTATTAAGGTTTATGCAAAAGAAAGTTAAAATTGCATCGTTCGAAAAAAAAATTTTTTTTTTTGTTTAGCTGCTCTACGTATTCTAATTACCTTCGTATATATTAAGCAGATTCGTTTATAAAGTAAGCAAGTAGGTATGTGGTCCACATACCCTGCCGTGTTACAATGAAAGCTGTACCCGTGTTAGGGCGGCGCCCTGCCGCGCGTACCTATGTGCTGAAAATGCTCTTAAATGTCACGCGCTTCAATTTACATAGTCAAGGTATTTGTAAGTTATGTTACAAGGCTTTGTGAAATGGAAATATATTGTTAAGTATGTTGTGGAACAAAGGATTAGTTCTGTTTTTAGTGTAAAGGTAAAGTCACGGCAATTAATTGTCCAGAAAATTTTCAACCAACTTAAACTGTCCGTATACTCAAATCACAACTGTCATTCCTTAACAGTTGTATAAAATGGGTATAAGGCCTCTTACGGTGATGTCGGTCGCGTATGCGTCGCAGTATTGTGCTCTACAGAACACAATGTATACTCGTATACGCACGCGCGAACGACGGTCGCGACCGACATTAGCATAAGAGTAACTCAGTCCTAACAATTAACTTCCCTGACTGTATTAGGCTTAATTTTATCAGAGAAAATATCGCAAAATAAACAAAGTCGTTTGTATTCGATCTGACGCCCGGAGAACTATACCTGCCATCTTGATTTCCTACACATGCCACGACGAAAAAAGTCTCTTCAAATTGAGAACGAACTTAGCCTTTATTTTACATTTCTTTTTTACTTCAACTAATGAGCGCACAACTGATCCGTTTAGTGATGCTGACTAGCTACGAATTGGAAACAAACAGTCTCAAACAGACAAGATTCCTTTTGCTCGATCTTTTAGTCTCTTTAACAAGCTCCGTGTTTTCCGTACAAAAAATAAACTTCTAGTTTCTTTTGCGTGTGTTTCTTTCAGAGTATATAAAGCTCTAAGTATACCGTACTTAGTAGAGTATTCTCATAAATCTACACTACATTAACTAAGTCATACAAAACGAAAGATTCGGGGCCAGCACACACGTGCTGACCCAAAGTATTAAGACATAACCACTGTCTCCCGTCCCACGTACAGCGCGGTCCACCGGCGATAAGTGCGCCCTAATGTGCCAACTTCCCGAGCACGGGACGCGCCCCGGACTGCGGGATGCGGGACTAATCCCCCGGGATCCGCGCAATCGCTTATCGACAAATCGACGGCTCGAGCTTCTTTGCGGAAGGAGATTGAAAAATTTGTATGTGATTTATGACTTATGGGTTGTATTTAAAAGACTTCACATGTTTGAAACGTGAAGTATTTTACTTATTTTTTAGAGGGATGACATTTCATACCACATGAGCAAAAGTTCAATACACAAAGACACATATTTCTACTGGTTAATTATAGGCATCAACTACCGAAATATTCAAAGTTACTTGTTACCAAACCATTAGCCAAAAAACTGTGACAACACTAAGATTTATTATACCCAAACACCCATTATTATTATTAACAACATTAAATACCACTGAAATGAATACTTCATTAATTACTTCAATGACGTAATACTGCCAATAATCTAATCGCTCCTTTGTATAAGCGCCATCAAAGTTCGTTACATTGACCCCCGCAGGGGTGCTGGGGGACCCCCACCCCCGAGTGAGGATCAAAGCCATCATCTGCATAGCGGATGAGGCCAAAAGCCGAGGCCGAGAGCGTCGGCTAATGAGATCAGCTCAGTTCGACGATCTCGTCTGAGCATCGTGACGAAATTCTGTGTAAAAACTGAACAGTTATGGTAAGTAGTGCTGTGTATGCTAATTTATATAAATATATGCTGTTCTAAGATTGCAAGTGCGGAGAAAAAGGGAAAAAGGAATAATTCGAGCTTTTTTTCGGACATAAGGACCATTCCAATTGCTTTTTTTTATATATCCGATATGAATCTAATTACTTCTTTATAAATATTGTAAAACTGAATCGTTTACTTGATTCTAATATTATTATATCACCATCACCGTATCTATTACACTGGTATCTCTGAGCCCTCTCTTTGTCCACCCTGGTACTACTCACTTTCAAACCATAAACTTTGAAATGTTTGTAAATAGCAACCAAATTCGTCTTACCAAGACAGCCTAAACAAAGCAATGGTAAACCACGCACGGTCCTACAAATACATAAGTTGTACTCGTACTCCTAATAATGTGTAGCTGTTTACACTGCAAACTGTAACAAATAGTAATAAATAGAACCCCTCTTTGTGGCAAGGTCGGTAAACATATACTATTAGTAGTGAACAATGTGAACACACAGCACGGGGACAGAACTGGGAGTCTGCACTTCCTTCCTTCACAGAATGAGCTGCGCGAGCTTTAACCATTTCAAAAGTTTTCTGCCCATGCACATTGCACAATACTACACGTTTCAATAATAGCAGTAAGCGAACTTTGCGGGGGATAAAACTCCATGATTTGAAAAAAAAGCGTTAATGTTTAGTCAACTTTCCATAAATTCTATATCAAATTATTTTATTGAACCTACATGGAAGAAGAAATTTTAAAGATGTGTGCACGGTTCCAATTGATCGTTTCCTTTCAAAAATTGTCTTTTTACAATATTTTCAGATAAAATTTTAAACGGTACGGGAGGACAGTGTAGACCTGTCAACAAGTACCAGGTTCTTAAGCGTAGCAAAGATTAAGTAAAATAAATTGGGCCCATCATCCTTTTACGCACCCAAATAACACTTTATACCATGTTCAACAAGATGTACCATCCTTTAAGACCCTTTTAACTGAATATTTTCCTTTACTTCCTTACAACAACATCACGACACCTAGTCCTGGGAGAGAGTAAACATCAATAAGGCTATGTACACAAGGTCAGCAGATAACGTCGTTTGTGGTCCTTTGAGACACTTGCGATGCTGACGCTCCTGTGTGGTCGACTGATGTCTGATTCGATCATACACGTGCTGATGTGACCATGGGAAGATTAATTGTATCCTGATTACGTAGTTGTATTTCGCTTGGGATTGAGAAATAGGTAATGTGATAGTGGAGAACGATTTCTTGTTGGTTCTGAATACTAACAACTTTTCCGATAGGAACGGCCCGGAGTTAGGAAGTTGGCGGTGTGATATACCGAGCCTCGGAAAACACGTTAAGTGGTGCCGGATTTCCATCCTATCAGAAAATGGCAGTGAGAGAAGAGAGAGTGCAATTGTGTTTGCGCATACACTTATGCATTATAATATCTATGGTGTTAAAGGCTGAGTTTGGCCGCCATGGCCAAAATTTGATCTAGTGGATTAATTTGTTTCTATTCTGAAAAAAGATAGTCTAAAGAAAAATGACAATCTATATATTGGATCATCTAAAAACATTTATTTATTGCACTCATGACGTTTACAAGGTCTTGTTACATTTTAAAAGTTTCGTACATATGAACCCTGCTAGGGTACCGCAACAATATAATATGTATCATAATTATAATTACATGCATTCTTACACATTTTCACAGATTAATTACAAAAAAAAACCATAACGAAGTTCGAACAGGAACATTTGTATTCAATAATCAAATTCGAGAGTACTTAAACTTTTTGAAATCAATCATATCCCCAAACCCTTCATAAATCACAACTTTTGTTAAATAAATAAATAATAATAATAGCTGCTGTAAAAATGTTTTTCGATATATGCCCATTGTGTACACGTCCCATACAATAATGAATCATCCAACAATAATAACTACTAATTTCGTATTCACAGCCCGTTTCATATTTGCGTCTACGCTATCGTAGACGTGCTACGATTCGCTACGAGACCGCTACGACGCCGCTACGAGTCCTCTACGAATTTAAGCTACGTCAATAAGCAATATTATTGCTTCTAGATAAATTCAATGCAGACATTCTGTACGTCAGTATGTTTGTTTATTATGTTTCAGTGCCTCATTTAGACTGGAATATTACGTGATTTAATGTTTAGTGCTGTTGTACATTGTCGATTTTATTGGGCGATGATTTAGTTATGTATTGCCTGATAGAATTTGAAAATGTTTTTATTATATTTTTATTTATTGGTTAAACAATTAATAAAATAGAGGACGGCTTTGCAAAGTCGAAGACTTTAAACTCAGTTTGGCGATCTTTACATTAAACTTCGATGAGTTGATAAATATTTTTATCTTGCTTAGTCACTCTGTCCCACTGCATGCTGGGCAAAGGCCTCCCCCAAATTCCTCCTCGTATCTTTTTCCTTGAGAGGTTTTATATAAGATAAAACATATTCACTTACCTTTGCTTACAAGTTTAATACTTAATCGATTAATGATCATAATGTACTTCACAGTACTTACATCAAATTCATGTGTAAGTAACAGACGCGTCTAATTTGTATAGCGACGCGATCATATATCACCGTCACTATGTGAATACTAACGCTCAAAATTATGTGCCGACTCATAATGTATCATTTTAACAAAAATAGACACCAACCTTCAACCTAAAGCGAACAATACCGACCTAAATATACGCAAACACGATTAAATAAATCCTTACTATCCTTACTAATATTATAAATGCGAAAGTGAGTTTGTTTGTTTGTTTTTTACGCTTTCACGGTAAACCGGCTGAACGGATTCAAATGTTTGGCACATGGGTAGACCATAACCTGGAATATGACATAGGATACTTTTATCCCGATATTCCCACGGGATTGAGCCTTCCGCGGGTGAAACTGCGGGGTGCAGCTAGTATTTTATATTTGTTTGGGGTCCATTTAATAAATTAAGTATGTTACGTGGAGATAGTGCCTACTTTGATGTGATAATCTACATTTATAATAAAAATGCAATGATGTTCGTTGGTAACCGCATAACTCCAAAACGACTGGACCGATTTGGCAAATTGTTTTAAAATAACCGAATCAGGTTCCTAAGGAAATAAAACTTTAAAAGTTGTCGGGATTATTGTTTGGACAGGACAACGTCTGTTGGGTCAGCTAGTTAAGCTATAAAAGCTACCTTACAAACATAAAACAAAAGTAAATTCAATAATAGCAATCACCCTAGCTACCTTATTATGTTAATAGACATAATTAATATTCTCAAGGGATTCGCAATGCAGCGATAAATACACGCCGCGCCGGCGCTCCCTTGAACATAAAAATACGCAAAAAATTAAAAGCATTTCCAGTGAAATGACAGGCACACGTAAACGTAATGCACTCCTAACGATAAATTGTGCACGTTGTCAGGGGGAGGCGCGGTGACGTAACCAACGTATTTTTTATACGTAGGTACTTGTGTACATACGAGGAACTTGTGGCTAAGTAATAACAGCCGCACGGGTCGTTCCATCAGGTTAAGCTACGCTTGCCAGGGTTGGTCTGTGGATGGGTCCTTACATACACAGACTCCTCCGTGCCTCGGAAAGCACGTTAAGCCGTTGGTCCCGGCTGTCATTCGAGGATCTTTGACAGTCGTTACGGGTCGTCAGAAGCCCGAAAGTCTGACAACCAGTCTTACCAAGGGGTATCGTAGGCAGTCGCTCCATGTAAAATACTGGTCTTCAGCTCCATCCTGGAGGATGCAGACTGGAAGCCGACCCTAACATATTTGGGAAAAAGCTAGGCAGATTGATTTTAGGTACTTGTGTACATACATAAAGAAGGAGCCCCGAGACACAGACAAATAATACTCACTGGCAAATAATAGGAACTTTGTGACCTATCAAGTCATGATCTTAGGAGACCTTAACTTAAAAAGTGCTTCAGTGAATGTTAACAATTATTGCTGTTACTTTTTAAACTTTTGTAATCTGATAGAGAAGAATGAAGTGATGAATGCGCGTGGGAGTAAATTAGATGTTGTGTTGGTTCAGGAGGGTGCCGAAGTAATCTGCGAGTACGTCGTGGGCTCGGAGCTAGTCCCTATTGACCTGTATCATCCTCCCTTAGATATTGCTGTAATAATGTCAAACCATCAGGTTGATGAAATATTATGCCCTAGCAATATTGACCGGAGTAGAGACTGGAACTTCAGCAAAGGAGACTACATACTCCTTAATGAAAAAATTCAGGCCGCCGCTTGGCAGGATCTCCTGTGCAGCCGGGATGCACGGTCGGCTACTAGTCAGCTTTATACCATATTCTATGACCTCTTCGATTCATGTATCCCAAAAAAAAAGAGGAAAATTTCTGGCAACAGACGATATCCGGTTTGGTTTACAAGAGACTTAGTCAACGACACTCAGCTTAAAAACAAATTGCATCACAGATGGAAACTTTCACGTTGTAACCTTATATATACTCAATTTAGTGCTCTACGTTCGGATTTAAAAATCAGAACTCAAGAAGCCTATAAATCCTACTGTGGTACTGTGGAGAACAGCATAGGAAATAATCCACGACAGTTCTGGCACCATGTCTCGAGCCTGCGATCGAAGGGTGGTTTTGAGCCTAACGTTGTGCACAACGGTTTAGTTTACTCGGGTATAGAAGCAGCGGAAGCGTTCGCTCAGTACTTTTCCAGCGTTTTCTTAACCGATTCTCCTGAATTAAACCCTAATAATCTCAGGCCAACTTACTACTCAGGAAATAATATTCCTATCCCCCTCTTGACCCCACAGGACGTAGTTAAAGGTATTGCTAAACTGAAACCTCATAGCTCGATCGGCCCCGACTGCATCCCAGCTTTTATCCTCAAGGGATGCCACGATTACCTGGCAACTCCTCTCTGCCATATCTTTAATCTAGCCCTTCAGTCCGGCGTATACCCTGAGCAATGGAAAGTCTCGCATGTTATTCCCATCCCAAAAACTAGTGACAAATCATCTGTGGTGGAACACAGGCCTATTGCTGTCCTGCCAACTCTTGCGAAAGTTTTCGAGCACATACTCCACAGTTACATCTATAAACGCATAAATGCGTTTCTTTCTGATGCCCAGCATGGCTTTCGCCAAGGCCGCTCAGTCAATTCGAATCTGATGACTCACGTTGATTACATTTCTGGGGTTTTGGACAATTGGGGGCAAGTGGATGTCCTCTATTTCGATTTCCGCAAGGCGTTCGATAGGGTTGACAATGACGTGCTCTTGATGAAATTGGAGGCATCAGGTTTCTCGTCTGAGTTTTTGAACTTCTTTGCGGACTATTTGCGAGGCCGTAGGCAGTTTGTTAGGCATGGTTGCTTTGAGTCTGAACCTTATAATACCTGCTCAGGCGTGAGTCAGGGATCCGTGCTTGGTCCATTGCTTTTCCTTATAATGATCAATGATCTTATAAGTGAAGTTATAAGTCGTGTCACCAAAATAAAGGACCTGGGCGTGACCTTTGACACTGGTCTCACATTTAGAGATCATGTCTCCACTCTTGCCAAGGAATCTTTTAGGCGTTTGGGTTTTGTTTTGCGGAATGCCCGTGATTTTCACAACCCAAATGTAATTAAGCTTCTGTACACCACTTTGGTTCGTAGTAAACTTGAGGCAGGTGCCTGTATCTGGCATCCCTACACTGCGACTCTTACATTAGCGCTGGAAAAGGTACAGAAAACTTTCCTTAGATTTCTGTATAAAAAAACCTTTCACTTCTTTCCTTTCATGTACCCTACTAACTACCTCCTGGGAGTTTTGGGCCTCAACTCGTTGGAGGTTAGACGAGGCCTTCTACAGCTCACAGTAGCCTGCAAAACTCTAAGAGGACGCATCGACAGTCCTGAACTCCACGATCTTTTCTGTCGGCTTTTTGTTCCCGACAATTACATTGGACATCGCCAATGCCGTCGACGCAATCTGTTTGCGCCGCCGTTATGTAAAACTGTCGCCAGAGCTGAGTCCCCTGTGTGTCGTACCTTAAGGATGCTTAACGCCCTCCTGACCACCAATCCTGAGTGTGATCTGTTTGCGGATGAATGGAGCAGAATTATGCGTGTATGTCTGATGTTTTGCGAGAGTAAGTATGCTAGGTTGTCCTCTATTATAAGTTAGTATTTGTGATATTTCTGTTTACTACTGTTTAAATTTCTATGTTAATTAATGTAATTGGTGTTACCGTTTTAATTAACAATAAACAATAAACAATCTAATTTAAGCTACTCATAACGTCTCAATTTTGTGTTAACCTGTGAACCTGCTTACTGTATTAGGAAATATGTTCTATTTAGTATAATATACAAGAAAAGTTTCTGTCTTCTGCCTATGTTGAGAAATATTAAATACTGGTTATTTCTAAACAAAATATGACACACCCTTTTATTGGTGAAGGTAATGTTTTCAGGGCTATCCACAGTTACATTTTACACTCTTATTTAGGTTCTGATTCTTAATTTAAAATGACAGGTTCCAAGATTCAAAGATTTCAGATTGTGGAAAAATCTAAATGTTTATTTTACCATTCTTCATCCATGCACTACTCCCCATGGGAAAACTACGACCCTACACATGTCGTAACACCACTCTGTATACTTTACATGAATAATGAAGCAGGTAGACACAGCGTGTCAGTTTGATACACACGTTTTTAACGTGATTTGTAGGCAGGCGAGACACACACGTTTTTAACGTGATTTGTAAAGTGCTAACACATTGGCGATACAGCCAGTGACCATGAATGACGCCATGGATGACCTAACGGTGACTTAGAGATTATCCAAAGTCACCTTAGAGATTATCTAGAGTCACCTCCTCATTCATCCAATGCTGAACATTGGCTTCCCTGCAAATCAATAATCACAAGGGAATATTGAGTATTCTATATAATCTCTATTATATAATCCAGGTTAGCAAACGCTTAAACGTTATTGTTAATTGAAGCATAGAAAAGGTTGCAGCTGCCCTTAAAACTGTCTCCTAGTAATAATTAATTAACCAGCTTAGAAAATAACGACAAATAAATAAATACAGCAAAGCTCAAAACCTACAAATTGTGACATGGATCACTTTGGTTGCGGGTAGATGGTTTGCCGACACGCATGCTTACTGCGATGTAAATGAGCTGTACCGAGTGATGAATTGCTACCATTCGTGTCGCTTGCTCACGGATTTATCAAAGTACCTAAAAAGAAAACAAATATAGTAAGAACATTTTTAAAGGGAATAAATTGAAGGGACGACTTTCCGAAGATCCCACTTTATTCTTGCGGAGACAGAAATATCGTTCTCATAAATATTCCGTTCGGTTCTAAAAATGTGACTTTATTAGTCTGAATAAAGTATGCAGACTGAATTTTATTTTAATAAAATAACAAAGTTCCAACAAGATTATGTCTCTATCAGTTTATAGCTTTTTAAAATGGAAACAGTTCTTTTACATGACTCTTGGTACTTATGAACTGGAGTACTTGCTTTTCTTTGAAAGTCAGTAAATAAATACGTATATTTAAGTAAACATAAATTACGCTCAAAATATGAACACTTTTGAGTCTCAACTTTATCTAAAAAATAACAACACAGGCAAACTTTACCTTATTATAATGTGCAGGGTAAATATCTAATGCGGGCACATTTCCCGAGAGACGCCGACAATCGCGGGCCATCGCGCAAATCCCGGAAACCGGGATCAAGGAACGTCCCTTTTTGGGCCTCGCAAACTTACGTACGTATGTGTGCGTGTCACTTTGACGGTGTGTGTGTGTGTGTGTGTCGATCCTCCTCTTCTCAAGGGACACGCTAAATTCCAACGATAGTGACGTAATGTCACGTTGCGGTATTATTAGTTCGTTGGGGAAATATTAACGAATAGTGAAAGTAAGTTATGAAATAGTTGTGGCAAGGTTTATTTACTCGCTTAGTGTAGGAGGTACCTTCCTCAAGTACCTAACACCGTTGTAGCACACAAAAATAGGTACCTAATAAGACGTTACAGTGAGTGTAATAAAAAGTATTGTGCAGTATGTGCGCAAACCATAATAATATGCTTCCAATCTAAAAAATACTTAGGTACGCTTCCATGACAAATGATTTACCTTTAAAAAAAAACGTAAAGGCGCTCCCTCACCGGGAGCATTCGCCTGTAATGTAACAGTTCAGATACTTTAGCTTTAGCTGAAAGAAACTAACATTTTAAAAGCCCTCGACAATTTTACATTCCACCAGAAGTTTCTAAGAAGTTTCTAAAACAATGTACATAATAAATCAAATTCCTTGTCGCTACCGCTTCGAGGTTCCCCCAACTTTACAAAAAGAAATTATAACGTTAGTTTTACAGATATAACTTCAAGATAAGACAAAAGTTTGTCAAGTCCCGCCTCTTTGACTTTTTCTTTTTCGCGCAAATCATTTTCCGTGGAGTGATGCCGTGTCGAGGGGTATAACCGGGCGTTCGATAAACACGCGAGCCCCGTGCAAACCCGCACAAACCCGCGCATTGCTCGTGAAAACATTACAGAGTTATAGGCACACTTAGATTTTATGAACGTCGATTCTCCCTTATTTAGAAAGCAAGAAATAAATTCCTTCTACACGGTAAACAACGCTGTTGTTTTGCTCGCTGCTGCTTTAATATTAAATGGCTGATATCTGGGAACGCAAATACGGAGCTCGTAAACTGTGTACATGCACACAATCTCTGTGATGACGTCAATGTCTGTTGCAAATAAGAATGCTAACTACCTATCTACAAACTGATTGGATTTTCATTTGTTTTTATTAAATACTTCACTTTCGAATTATTTTATGTACGGTACAAACCTCTATGGTTCGAGGAGGTAGGCACAGACACTGAAGTCCCATCCAATACAATATTGTAACAACAAACTCGTAGTAATCGACATTCAACGTCAAGTTAGAAAACTCCGATTGAATGGCCGTTGAAATAACCAAGACAAACAAGTATCATAGCGCCACACTTGACAACGAGGAAAAAAACTAAGAAAAAATGTATCATAATTAAACACAACCCATTCTGTATAATGTCTTTATGTACATAAAATAGAATGCTCTACAATGTAACGATTGAATCATTTATCACTCCCTGTATCACTTCATTCACTGAATCGATTGACATTCAATCGTAATGCGCCTGAATAATACATCAATATGCAGCACACACAGGTGGCCGTGCCGATAATTGGAAATCAATTGAAAAATCCAGCGGCTTTAAACTCCACGACGAGCCGGCGCGAGCCCGAACACATCGCGTGACGGACGCGCTAATTCTTTCCGACATGCGACAAAGCTTAACACTGTGTACAATACTGGATTATTTTAATGAGCATAGCACAAGGCTTTAACTATTTCTGTTGTGTACTTATTCAACAGTGTCGCCGACTCCAACTTCGTACCTTCAAGTTTTATTACTTGGGAAGTATAACTGATTTTAATGGAATTTGTAACTAAGAAAACCTCTGGAGGATTAGCTTGGCTTCCTCGAAGATTACCCTCTTCTTGTTGTAGTTTATTAAAGAGAAAATGTAGTGAAAATATTATGCAAGAAACTTGAATGTTAATAAGGCTTACCGGGTGTACCTGTTTGTAAATCCGCCGAACATAATTCACAGATTGTCTGTTGACCTATCTCGTGAGCGATGTAGCCTAGATTCCGTCAGCTATGGCGGCTATGTGCCGCATCTCATTATTTCGTAGCACATAAAACATTTGTACCGTTATGAAAATTCTTGGTATGCGGGTTTAGCGCGTCGACGAAAATTCTAGAGTTGAGCAAAATGTGCTCTAAAAATACAACAGTGGGGGTGGTTCGTATTTATCTTGGCTCGTGATAAATTCTATTAGCTCCAAAATCGTTCTGCAGCATTCATAAATAGGATGATAAATGACGAGAACAGTACCTACGCTAATGTGGCTGGGTGTCCCACCGTGTCGTATCGTGTAAGGGTAGCTTGCCCCACGTCTCTGCGGACTAGTTCGGTCGAACAATGAAAATTTTTTAGTCTTCCCAAAAGCACGCAATTCCAACGAGTTTTTCCTTCGCAATAAGGAAAATATATCGCTCATTTGTTTTTCCTAAATATTCCCTTTCAAGTTTTATTTGAATGTTGTTTCGTTGGATTCCTTTTTGCGAACTTTTAGTACTTATTGTTCTTTTTATTCCAGAATGTAGGGTCGGATGTATTTATATTTCTTTTATAAGAAAAATATTAGGCTTCATAAACACGTGTCTCGCCAGAAATTATTACCTATAAATTCCTATAAAATCTAAAAGTTCTTCATGTATTAAAATCACTACCACTGTAAAACATAACGAACAAAACCACTACTTACTCTTTCAGGCATTATTGCGAAAAAATAGTTTTCTGAATCAACTGTTCCTGGTAAAGATTGCCTTATCGATTGACTCATGACCGAGGTTTTTTTTTCAAATTAACGATTGAAGTTTCAAATAATTTTTAAGTTTTCAGCTGCCTGGAATATTATCCCGTTATGTTATTTTCATCATGAAGTTCACGCTCCAGCTATATTAATATAGCTTTATCTCGTACAATTCAAAATTCAAGCCAGTTGCAGTGTCATCAAAAAGTATGTATTTTCTTTGAATAAATGAATTAAAATCGTCAAATTGCTGGCACTGAATTTTATTTGACCACGAAAATTGCTGAAAATGAATAATCGACCGAAAATTACCGAAAAACGAAAATGAAATTCGGTTGAACTCTACCAAAAAGCCGGGTTCCAACAGCTGGCATTTTAAACATCGAACAGTCACAGCTAAGAGTTCCGAAGTGCACAGTCGCCGAAGGACCCGCTGCCGACTTCATCCGAATGTTATAAGAACTTTCTCTCTACTGTCTCTTACTTGATAGAAGGGGGATAGGGACTTGTATGTCCCTTGTTAGTTTATTGACCCGACTGTAATATAGAAGATCTATTTACTAGTAGGTACTAGGCAATGTTTTAAAAAGAGGTGTACCTATCTTCATTTTATTAGGAGATCCATGCATGCTTACAAGCTAATGGTGTGATAACCTCTCACATAATTAGGTAACACCTATAGTTAATACACATAAATACAAAATAATGAAGTAGGTACAGGCCATTATATTAATTGGGTTTATCTGTCGATGGATTAAAAAAACCCTTTATATTTATAAGTAACCAGCACACGTAAATAAGTGAACTTGATTAGTTGATACTTCGATATTTTCCTCCGTCACAAATGTTTTATTAATAACCCAGCCTACACGTTAAGTACTATATCCATTACCTCGCCTTTTATAGTCTCGATTAGTATTATTATATCAAAGGATAATGTAGAAAATGAACTGATAAAATCTGTTATCATATTACATGTAGCTGTCAGTCTCGAGATCAAAGGAGAAACTTTTAGCTTTTAACGAATATTTTTACATTTTCTTACGGCTTCAAAGGCATCTTATATATTCTGATGGAAAGTATTTTTATAAGCTTCAGTGACTAATTAATTCGTTTTATAAGGAATTTATTTAAGTGATGCTTATAACAGGATCCATCATGATACCTACGCTATTGTTTTACGTAATAACCAAACATGTTAACAGTTTGTCGAGCAGTTATTACTAAAACACATGTATTGCTGAAGGACCCAGTCGCAGTTCATTCCATTTTATTTTACGAGCGAGCACATCCGAGTAAGAAATGAAGCAATTATTACTACGCACCCATCCATTCAGCCGTAACGACGTACAACGCTTGTCCGCCTACAATAAATCAATAGTTTCACAAAAGAAACGCGGCTATGGATGTCGCTCAAAAGGAAAAATTGCAATGAAAATTGTAGTGAGCGGTAGGAGAGGCGGCACCGCACGTGGCTCGAAAACGCGATCGATACTACGTGCGACAACTGTTGCGCTAATCTGGCCTCTCTCTCCCACGCAGTGGAAAAGCTATGGGAAAGCGAGAAGGAGCGAAGGACTCCAGAACAAGCTCATAGCGCAAAACTCACGCACCACATCACCCGTTTCACGTACTCGCCGCGTTATGGCACATGAGTGAGAGAGAGGGAAGATGCGGCATCGCATGCTCCTAAAACGTCACAAAGGAGGTCGCCCGATGAATAACAATGCGGACTGCGGAATGATGTCCTTATAGAGGAGCGGCCACCTCGCACTCGAACTGAACGTAAACGCTCCGTTTCCGATAATGCCGGCGTTTATTAATAACGCTTAATTTTATCGGTTCCGCTACGGGGCGGAGAAAAATATGGACACGAGCTAACAGTAATACGCCTATAATTTACTGAATTGCCTAAAATAAAAGTTAATTCCAAAGTTTTAAGTAGTTTATAAGAGTTAAATTAGGGTAGTTCCAAGCGAATGGGAAGTGAAAAGAAAAGGCAAAGTGACTTTGGAAGTCCACTAGACGATAGACGAACTTTGTTTTACTGCCAGTAGTACATGACAGACGACAATCACAGCAGACAAGACTGCTGGTCATTCTCTTTACATTGAAATCCCAATTTCCATAAGTAAATGATTTATGGTGCTGCAGAATCCAATGGTAACAAAGCGTTAAAGTATTTGGTCTACATGATCGCCATGATGTTACACTGAACAACCAAGATTGATAAATAGGCACCTCGCTAGCATACCTACCTATTATGAAATTAAAAGGCCATATTCATAAGCAAGTTACATACACTTTGCAACATTCTCGCTGGAACAACAAAATGTACAAACAACTCAAAACGTCCTCTCACCTTACCACAATACACGTGTTTATTTATCCTCAAACGATCCTTTTGGAACTACACGACGGCGGTATCGAAGCAATTCAGTGGGACTTCGTTAATTACGGCTGTGTGTCGTGTGCGACGGTTAAACGACTGTTTGACGGGGTCTTATCGAGCAATTACGGGCCGGTTGCTCCCACGCCGACCGAACTTACGACCAGTTAGGTATGGTGGAACCCGACGGTTGAACTAACGAACGGTTAGGTGTGGTGGAACCCGCCGACTGAACTAAGTAACGAACGGTTAGGTGTGGTGGGTCCCGCCGACTGAACTAACGAACTGTTAGGTGTGATGGAACCCGGCGGCTGAACTAACGAACTGATAGGTGTGGTGGAACCCGCCGACTGAACTAACTAACGAACGGTTAGGTGTGGTGGGACCCGCCGACTGAACTAACTAACGAACGGTTAGGTGTGGTGGGACCCGCCGACTGAACTAACTAACGAACTGTTAGGTGTGGTGGGACCCGGCGGCTGAACTAACGAACTGTTAGGTGTGGTTGGACCCGGCAGCTGAACCAACGAACGGTTAGGTGTGATGGGACCCGGCGGCTGAACTAACGAACTGATAGGTGTGGTTGGACCCGGCGGCTGAACTAACGAACTGTTAGGTGTGGTTGGACCCGGCGGCTGAACTAACGAACTGTTAGGTGTGATTGGACCCGGCGGCTGAACTAACGAACTGTTAGGTGTGGTGGGACCCGGCGGTAAAGGAGACGGTTGGTAGGTGCCTCTAATTACGAGGTTATCTTGCTTTTAATTAAACTTCATAATGATGTTTCGGGGAATTAGATTATGTTGCTGTCTTTATTAGGCAGTTTTATGTGATACTGTAGTATTATTTTTTGCTGAATTACCTAGGACCTAGGTAATTAGTTCAGACAATTTCCATTTTCATGAAAATGAAACTAAAAAAATGAAATGGTAATTTCCTTTTCTCTAAGGTAAACTATATAATTTCATAGATACGTAAAGAACAAGTTCTTTCGAATTCTTAAATCTATTTTACACTTTCTACATCTAATTCTATACGAAATGTTTGAATAAAAATCTATTCCGGAATAAAATGGGGATTCGCAAACACCGCCAAGGGAGCGCGCTACCAATTCAATATACCAACATTACAGCAAAAAGAATTTCTTTTTTCAGCAGCAAATTAAAAACGTTAGCAAAATGGCGGCGGCTAACAAAGGGGTATTTGTGCATAAATTAAAAGTCATTGAAAGCAATTGTATAATGACAGGCGCTGCGGCCACGCACCCTGAATATTAACAGGCAGTCGCCATCAACTTTGCATATACTTACAACGTGCTTTTTAATGGGAACGAACAATTAACAGGGTGATTATTATCGTTGTAATAAACTACTGTGCTTTGGACATAAGAAAAATAGTCGTTTAGTTTTTTTTTAAGATCCAATAATCACGCTATATGTACGAAAGTTGTCTTTAATAACCACAAACATAATTACTTCTGCTCATTGTCATACAGAAAACCCATCCAAAGACATCTACAAATTCCATCACAAATGAAAACTTATTATGTGATCTCTCTGATGCAATCACTCAATCATCTCCCGACCCGATGACATCATTTAATGTACATGTAACTATATACCTACTATCACATGCCATACGTATATTTATTTGAGGTTATAAATAAGGCGTCGATCGACGGCTGGTGGCTGGTGGGCATTACGAGTAAATCTTCGTTACCACCGTCTTTTGTTTAACTCGCCATGTCCGACCGCCGACCGCTGACGATGAAATAGCGCGCTTTTGTTTTGGCCAATTTATAGAAAATTTGCTAATGCTGAGCTAGGTTTTTACTTTTCGTAAAAGTTTAGAGACTTTGATGCGGCAAATATAATAAAACTTGGTTTAATATAGACGTGGCTGCCTAAAACAACGCTGTGGGTTTAATGTTATCGGAGTAGAAGAAGATTGTTTTTGTTGAAAACTGAGCGAATTTCAATTTTAGGTAACTTTAAGAGGCGGATTTGCAATATCCGGAATTAGAGTAAAGCTAGGCAGATGAAAATATTTTCACTTAGCTTTTTAGCTTAAATTTTTTGACAATAGCTGCTCGACTTCTTGATAATTCAAAAGTGCCTGAATCTAAATAGTTTTCTTATAGATGCTCTGAGTTTGATTAGCCATATTCCCCAAATAAGATAATCGCAAACATTATGACGTGTATGTAACACATCACAAAAAGTACATAAGCCTGAACATTTTCTACGGCATCGTTAAAACATTGTCCCATTTCCCAGCAGGAAGTTTCACTGAAAGCGGAGCGACACTACATTTATTATTGAACGCGCGGCAGCCGGCACACACTAACTGATTTACTGAATATTTAAATTAAAGCGACTCGCTTTTCCCGCACGTTATAAGTTTTGGTGCAAAAGTTAAATTGCTCGCGCTAAACAAACTGTCGCGCGGTGTGCGGTCGCACTTATTCGTACAAAGTGTACAAATCCGCCGCCATCGCGTCGGAATAGAATGCAGCTAATTTAAATGCACGTGAAATAATTCCGGCTGGAAAAGCTAATTCAATTTTGTTTCTGGATTTTACACGGAATTTTCCTTTGTGGCTTTAGAATTCTGTTGTATTTGTAGGCACTATTTTTTGGAAACTTCTTTAGTATCGAGTGGGTAGGTGCTAGGTACCCCGCCTACGACATTATTGTAAGTTAGGTACAACAGTTTGTTTCAATTTGGGGTAATCTTAGACTATTATGAAAATTACTCAAATCAAATAGTAACTGGAAAAACTAATAGCACTACATTTCGGTCAAGGTTCCGAATGTTATGAATACAAACTTGTTTTATTATTTCACGTAAAACCACTTTACTTAACCTTGTGGTAAATGAATGTGAACCAATCAAGCACACCCTGTAGGTCCCAGCACTTCCCTGTGCCTTCCACTGCAGCAATATATCCGCAATATATTCATCTATCATATACATTTACATCACAGGCCTTGGTCGCAACATCGCCATTTTCTCAAATACACTCCGGCACGCAACTCGGTAGTTACGCAAATTCTCCTAGAAGGCATTATCAAAATACCGCGGCATTCCTTTGAAGGACGAATTACTTAGCTAGTAGTT
This sequence comes from Lithophane socia, assembly GCA_947522985.1. Taxonomy (NCBI): domain Eukaryota; kingdom Metazoa; phylum Arthropoda; class Insecta; order Lepidoptera; family Noctuidae; genus Lithophane; species Lithophane socia. The sequence goes on along the minus strand of OX383262.1, from coordinate 16,469,985 downwards.
AATTTAATGAAACTCCTATCTGTTTGTATCAAAGGACACAAGAAAGGGATTTGTGAACATTACTAGTGTGTGTGTGTGTGTGTGTGTGTGGGGGTGTGTGTGTGTGTGTGATGCGGAAGTGGATCTGATTACAGGTGTCATAGTACTCAGTATGAGACTGCGGAACACTCCAAAGTTAGACATCTCGTTTCGTGAGATGCGCTAACTTTAATTATGACTTAACAAATACTTATTTATTATTAAACTAGCTTCCGCCCGCAGCTTCGCCCGCGATGTATGTCGATAAAATGTAGGCTATGTCCTTCCCCAGGATGCCATCTTTGAAGAAATCTGTTAAGTGGTTTAGGCGTGAAAAGGTAATATACAGACAGACAGACAGAGTTACTTTCGAATTTACACTATTATAGTTTATAAGTACAACTAATAAGTAACATAAAGGCTCTTACATATTGGCGCGACTCGCCGCGCGACGCGAATTTTAACAAAACAATTTCTGAGAAAACACCACGGCGGTTCTGGTTTGCAATTGGTCAATCGTCATCCTGAGGATGTCTCATTGAGAGGTGAAACACGTGTCCATTTCTTACAGGGTTTTTATGACTGTTGAAGAATAGTTAAGCGGAATAGGTTACTAAATATATCTACGCCAATGTATTTTATGTATTAATTAACAAAATGACAGAAAAGACAAAATTTCCTACGCGTGTTCCATTTCCATGAACCCTCGACCGTCACCCATACATATTCCCCTGTTCAATGTATCGTTTAGCATATAACAAGACTATTACCGCGAGACAGACTACATCATTCATGGGCCGATCCGGAATTAATTACATCGATTGTGCTCAGGTGTCTCTGGCTCGTAAGGCTGAGGACAAGGTCACTAGAAATGTGACACTATACTGTAACTTGAGGGTTTCGTAACTTTCATTATTTGTGTTTTTGAGGAATTTGTCTTTATTATGGATATCTTTTTTTTAAATTCTCATTCGAACGTCATATTGTTTGCTGTTCAGAAAACAGATGGATGATAGCAGGATATGCGTTAACAATGGATTAGGTCTTTACTAACTTGATGGAGATTGTGGTTTCAATTTTATGTTCGAGAAGCTCCTAGTAGCGAATCAAATGCAAAAAAATACCCCAGAATCATTTGAAACATCTCAGCAGTACGCAACAAGAGCGCGCCGCGCTTTTAGGTAAAGAACAAAAAGCGGAGTGCACACGAGCGGTGCCAACAACATCTACATCCAGACAAAGGCCTGGCAATTAAGAAAAAAACTGTTTGGCAAATGTGCGCACAGAGGCTGCCAGAGGCGCCCGCCAACCGGCCTATTATGCCAAGAGTCACGCAGATTCTGGCTTTATTTTAGGGGCCAAAGTTACTGCTTGATATTCCGGTTATGTTAAAGATGTAGGTTATGTCAATGGTTCCGCATTTTAGATACGGTAGTTGCAATTTCTTTAAAAGTAAATGCATGTGTGTTAATTAAAAAAATACAGAGTTTTGCAGGTTGATATGCGGGAAAATTCAATTGCTGTAATATTACCTAAGACATTTCCAATTACGTAGGTAGTAGAGCAGACATTTTCTTGATTGTATGGATTAATTATTTACGTAAATATGGTGACATGTTTATCTATTTTTTATTCATTTAGTTAATGGACACTTGGCCAGGTGAGACAGTGACCCTATGATATTTCCTAAGGTCCTGCGCATGACTGTAAAGAGTGCCTGGAAAAGGCTGCTAAGTTGTTAGTACCTATATTATTTATTATTTATTTATTTATTTATTATAAACGAACACCAAAATGTACACTTAGTTTGCAAATAAATCTTTGACTTTGACTTTGACTTTGAGTTTAAATATATTACGTAAATATAATACATAATGCGGATATTTGTTTGACTACCCTAGATCAAAGAAATCAATTTGCTTTGACACTATTAAAAATTCTCTTAGAATAAATTTTGGTTTTTAATAACACTATCTCGAATAAAAATAACACAAGTATAGCGCTCGCAATTTACCTGGCTCCTTCAAGACAAAGAGTAGTCTAAGGACATGAAACGATATAAGAGGTACTGCACCTATTCTACAATTTGCACGTGTGAGTCTAGTTTGAGGACATGAAGCCTATGAAATGTTCGGTAACTAGCACCATTAAAGCTTGAACCCTTATAGTAGCGCTGGTTGCTAAGACCTAACATAGCGAGACGTCAAATCCAGTACATTTATTTTAGTTGTACCCGATTGACGGCTCCTTATGACATGGGATTTAAACATAACTGGTGAAATGTTAATGTACTACAGTTCAACCTCTGCGTGACCCTTCAGTCGGGGAGTGTAGGCGTGATGTTATGATAATTAGAATCAATTTATATTAGGTATATTCAGTCGAATTAACTAATTATTAGTTAGTTAATTCGACTGAATATACCTGTTATGACTGAATATACATGTATGTTTGCACATAATTTAATAAACATTTGGCCAAAAATCTGGTAAAGTCTGGAGCTAGTGTTGTGACCTATGATTTAGAATCTTTCTTTGAATAAAACTCAATATCCACTACTTCCTCAGTTCTACAAAATATCTAGCTAGTTCCATCCCATCACTGACCCCGTCACAGCTTATAAGCAAGAAGCATGTTACAACAAACACAAACATATCTCACACACACTTCGCCCAGCCACAGACTACGATATTCTCGCCCTTTTCCGCCAGTAACACAAGCGAACAATCTTATCCTCGCGCCAAGCTTGGCACTGTCGTGTAACAGAGTCACTATTAGCTCCGAACATGGCGTATCTGTAAAACGCGGCCCTTTTCCTGTAGGCTATCGGCGCGGAAATCACCGGTTTTAGGTATATATATATATATATTTTAGATATAATAGCTTTTTTTGTATGTTTGGTGGATTTCTTTGGGAATTTATTTTTTAGCTCCTTGGTGTGAAACCTTATCGTTATCGATTATCAGGGCGTAAGCTATGAAAGATTTGCTGAACATGAGCTGATGATATCTCTTCATCGCCCTATTGTAGAGAATGCCAAGGCATTTAAACTGGCCTAATCCCCATTTCCCAGTGATTGCTACGATAAATGGTCAACAAGAGAAAATTCAGTCCCAATCTTGGCCGGATTGGTCCAGTTTTTTGTTGAAAAAAGTAAGGAGACGCTGCTACCTTTCCTCTTTACCTTTTACCAACGAGAACACACGAGTGAAGCAGGGTGGTTATCCGGTATACTATTAAGAAATTATTAAACCCAGCTAATATTAAATTGTTTAAACCCAGCTAATAATAAATTGTCTTTTCAGTTTACATTGAACGCGTGGGCTTCTTCTTCTGTGGTCTTTAATAATATTGATTGAGAGGCAGATTATATTTATTAATATACTATACATTGCGCCCACGCTCTCACAATTAGGCGCAATATTAGTGTAAACTTCACGAGGAGAAAGTTTTGTTTTTCTTTACTCGTTCTAGAAGGGTTTAATTTTCTTTTAAACGAGTAACGGATAAAATAATAAGTTATTAAATTGTTCAGTAGACCTTAAACGAATCTTTAGAACGAATCTTTTATTCTTTTTCGCATTGAACGAAACAAAAGAATGATGGAATGGGACAAGCATTTTTTTATGTTAGGTATTCGATGATTCGGCAGCACGCTGCCCACCTGTGGGCAAGCACGATCGCCTGAAGTAAAAGTAACGTAAACACGAACGATTTTTTTATTAGAGGTCTTACTTGTTTCGCACATAGCAGTTTAAAGACTTCAGTCGTATCTATGACTAGCTTCTTCTTTACTTCGCCCCTTCTTACTAGGTTCACTGATCATTATCTCAGACACATGAAAATGTTCCATCATTCCACGTGCTTAACATTACACCAAATGCGTGTAGTTTCAGGCACACGGTTTCAACATTAGTACCTAATGTAAAACGTTCTGTGACAATGGTTACGTTACGCAGGCCGGACATAACTTTTGTCATAAATAAAATAAACTCTGTATCGTGTGGCCGCTATTGACTGCAAATATTCACGATATAATTACAAACTACTCTATACTAATGGAGTAGTTTGTAATCGTCCTCGTAGTATGTGTGTCCTAGACATTGAAATAAGGTCAATAAATTGACAGACATCTACGTGGCAGCAACCCGATGTGACTCCTATAAATACAGGATTATTTTTATTTTTACAGATATTTTCTTTCAGAAGAGTAGGTATGAAAACTGCATCACGCAGAATGAAATCGTCCAAATCGAATTAGGGTGAAACAAGACCCGGCGGGTCGTGAACACAATATGTTTGGTAACCGAACACTCAACTCACTGAGCATAGGGGCGCTGAAACTGATCGAGTTATCCCAAACTTTCTCAGGATCACATTTCTTTTACGAACAACCAATTTCTTTCCAGGCAAGTGAATTATGGTGATGATCTACCAAACAGAGTCATCGTGATAAAATGAATACATTAGCTCGGTTTCAGAATGAATAGTTAATAATGCTGAACATGAGTCAGAAAAACGTAGATGGAGTATTTACTGTAATGCCTGCTTACAGTTGCCGGGCGGGGGCTGGGCGCATGCGCGGTACGAGCCTCCTGGGGGGCGGCGGGGGGACAGGGGGTAGGAAGGAAGGCGATAATAAAATAAGGAGCACCGTCGCCGCCGCCGCACTCCCCCCCCCGGCCCGTCACCCCCTTCACGTGCCCCCCGTCCCCCCCGCTAGTGCCCGCTCTCCGCCACACCCGTGCCACTGAATCAGATACTACTCGACTTACTAATCATGGATCTTGTAATTTTAACATTTAGGGCTGATAGTAAGTTGGGTGGCATCGAGCCCACTTTCACGTGGAGTTCCCGGGCTCCATTGTTTAATCGTTACATTGTCTCTAGGGGTGGCTTTAGAATAAAGAGGACGGAGTGTTAGCAACCCACGCGGCTTGCTAAACTCGGCTTAGAACAAAAAAGCTATGCCTATATTTTGTGGAAGCCTACTTAACATAGCCACGACCCGGAATAATAGGATTATAGGTCGTTGACCTAATTACCTAGTAAGCTCATCAGAATCACGGACCGGCCCAAAATGTTATTAAAAAAATAACTTTTAAATACGTGCACGTTTAACCCCATTTAGCCTTTGTGTCGGTTCAATTTATTTTACATTGTAACGCGTCCGCTTCGAAAGGAAGCATTCATTACGAATGTTCGCTGCGATGGCGACGACAGGGAGCTCTTTCATCCGTTGTCGACTTACACCGGGAACTGCGAACGTTTGGATCGTAATTTAATTTCATTGTTAGCGAGTTTTCATGAGTTTTATTTTATGTGATCACATATGTGCTATGTGATCATCAGTTATGTCTTTATTATCCTAACTTAGGAGGAAGTAATTATGTTTAAACACAATATGCACGTACCACCTGAATTAGATTATTGATTAATACACGATTCCCTTAAGATCACTTTGTGGGGAAGGAAGACATGCTCAGTATCAAATATTTACCTGTAAAGTGGTAAGCCATAATATGACCTAGCTACATGAAACATCATGTATATCATACAGAAAAGTATAACGTATGGTACGTTACGTGAATTTTGAAAGAAAAGATACAAGGTGTCTTTCAATTTCGGTGACAAAAAAAATCACCTCGTGTTAAACACTTTTATTTGAACTTTAATTAATATGTGCTTCATTGATAGACCTCATCTATAAGCATAAAAATCTATTAATGGAAATAGCTTTAGCCGGTGATGTCGACGATCTACCTAAAACCTCAGTCACAACGTTTACACTCAAACGAAACAAAAAAAAAAAAAAAAAAAAAAAAAAAAAAAAAAAAAAAAAAAAAAAAAAAAAAAAAAACCCAGACAACACAGGCCGAGGTTGATATTTTGATATATCTGACGTAAGTACTCGTACCTCTAGTAAAACCTAAGGGAGCAAAACACAACAAAAAATTGTTTACATGTCGTTGTTTTTCACAAAGAAATAACTCAATGAAAAGTTGGTGAAGTAAACAAGATTATAGATGCATCAGTGAGCCCCACAGTACACCCCACAGGCAGCGCGGCTTAGCGGGCGGGAAACACGCCATACTAATTATATATTGGCAAAGTGAGGAAGTTGAGAAATAGAGTGGAAAGCCTCCTACTACCGACTATTTGGACGCGGAAACAGCCTTCAAAGATTACAGGAAAATGGGTGAGTTGAAAGGTTGTAGAGGTTTACGAAGTGGTCGTATTCATTTATATTATTCTTTAAATGCAATAAGCAGCATTTTGTGAATTAATTCAAGTCAGGTTTAAAATCTGTTTTTCTAAACTCGTTTTGAAGTAAGAAACAAATCAGGGCTTTTAATTTTACCCAATACATGTGTCCCAGCAGTGGGAACGTTTAGCCTGATTATGTTTTAAAGAATAAGATAGATCGCACATGACGGCTTGAAGAATGAAGAATAATGGGAGGAAAAGTCCAGAAATAGGACTTTTGGCTTACTTAAAAATAAATGACACAAATTCTAAACTCAAACTCAAAGCATTTATTTCAAATAAACCACATTACAGGTACTTTTGTGTTCAAGGAGTCAGTCAGTCAGAAAGATGAAGCTAGTTGCGCATTCCAAAGCGTAGTAGGTTCCTATGGAGAAGAAGAATAAATGTTATTACTATAAATATTCACATTATACAAAAATATCAAACAAAATTGCTCCTATCAAAAGCAACAGATACGTCCTAAATATTCAGAAGCACAGAATCTTACAATTTCCAATATGACGTGACAATCGTCGTCCCGAGACCGCGCGGTACATAATACCACCTTACAAGAATAGGTATCAGAAACAGCTTCAGGAATTTAATGGGTACTCCCGAGTCGGTGCAATGTTGGTGATATCGAATTGAAATAACATTTTATGTTACTTCTATAACGCCTGGTGTAGCCCGCTTTACTACCTACTAATGGTGTGTGGTGTGAAAGAGTTGTAGGAAACTGTTATACTTACGGGCAAACGACTTCTAGTAAGCGACCAATTGCTAAGTTAAGAAGCATCTAAGTACTACTTATCCCTAAGATACCTGGTTCAAACCTTTCTAGATTTACTTCCAAAGCAGCTTGAAGGTTTTAAAAGCGCCCTTGTCATGAAAGATTATGGTCAAAAGTTTTTACAAAAGCGTGAAACATTTTCCTTAAATAATTATCACAAAATATTTTAAACCTAATATCTTAAATACAACCCTTTACAACCCGACGCTTTTAACTCAAACCATTACATCGTTTACCATCGAAGGCCCCACTTCCATTTCACTCCCCTGAGTCCAAAGCCTCGCCTACTTTTTCATACACTGCTGCTTTCAACAGTTAACAGAAATCAGCTCCTTTCAAAGCCGTCAATGGATGCTCTATTGAGTCGTAAATCTCCAATAATCAAGTACTGCAGATACCGTGGTTCAGGGAGCTAAGTAAATAGCGAGATGAATGCTAAATCTGTGCATTTAATGCTTTTACTTGACTGAGGATTCGAGCGGAATTCAAAGTAGGCACTCCGCGGTGGAAGTAAGGGGTAAAATGAAATATTGCGGCTTAAATGAATGTTTGAGTTTCTACACGAAACGCTTGGAAGCTTCTAGAAAATACTATGCTGGTATATTTCCTTGCAGACTTTTAATGTTTTTGTAGGTAAATACAAGAGAGCCAGGGCAAACAGTTCAAAGACTGCAAAAAAATACGATGAAATCTAATTTATACCCATAGTTACAAATACCGTTATGCTAATAAGAAAGCAGGTTTGAATAATAATGTTGTTGCGAAGTAAAAAAGCCCAAGCGCGAATGCGCGACGTTAACGTAACGTAAAATCAAACGATTTTTTAATTGATAATACAAATAAATATAACATTATTGTTGTTTGTTTTTTATAAAAATATTTAAAAATGTAAGGAATGTGTATTTAAAAAGAAATAAATAACAATAGGTAATAATATAAAAACACAAAAAATCGGAGTAGATGGCGAGAAATCGTAAGGCGAATCACATCAGGCCTTGGACAAGAAACTACATGAAGACCACGACCGCTCTGACAAGAATTTTACACAGGAGAAAAAGAATACAATACTTATATGTACATTAAAACATTGGTTTAAATGTTTGCGACAAGCACAGTGCGTATCACTAGTAGATATGACGTCTTAAAACTAAAGAAACATTATTTTAAGACCTTAGACCTCGAATTTACTTAACGTTTAGTCCGCACGTTCGTGTGAGGGGCAATGAACACGACTAACGTCAGAGTTTCCCAGGAAATTTAATAATTGTGCTCTCCCGGCCAGACGCTGCCGCACAGGATACTAGGAAACGGTTATTGCTACATGAAAGTGAAATGGAAGCCTTGCTCTTGAAACAGGACCATTTTCCGAGAATTTTGATTCCTGTGAAATTCTTCTGACGTCCAGCGGAGATAGCAGTTATAAAGAGAAAGTAATACTTATAGTATGATTATGTACCGTACATATAAAGCTGTACGCAAGTAAATTTTCAGTCACCGCTAAGTCTCATGCTGTCTTTGTCACGTTAATGTGTGTTGTAGCAACACAACGACTGAACGTTTTAAAGTAAAGTTTCGTTTTATGACTACTATTTATTAAAACATAACTTTACGTTTGTGAGATAAACGGCAGAGATACAAAATAATTATGCTGACGAAAGTGAAAATCTAAAGTAAACCTAAGCCCTCATACACACGAGTGGTTCGCGTCAACCGCAGAGGCAATTGGAGCCGTCGGCATTCCCTGTAGACATTCCCTGCAGAAAGCAAGCGTTGTGAGCAACGCTCATTTAAAACGCCTAAGTTGCATGCAATGGGACAATAACGTGCTATTTTTATTGTTATACAATACAAATGATTGTAGCTTAACCTAATAAAAAATGATGAAATCATATAAAATGCCTGTAAAAGACTTATCCAGGCATATCGACACTTCTTTCTTTATCTATATAGTGTGGTGGTATGGCGTCTGCATGTGATGGGGACACGGGACGAGCACGTGACCGTGTCAGAGGGAGTCTAGACACAATCGATGCTGCGTCACTACACATAATGATGTTGCATCTGTACGGAGGGTCACGGGAACTCTTTGTGAGCGTGTATAAGTAGGTACTGTACCTATTGCTAGAACTTATAGCAGATGAATATGAGTTTAATTAGCGTTAGTATAGTGGTATGGTATGTGTGAAAAAATTTAAAAAAAATTGTAATTTGCGTTGTAGAATAAATGGCTTTTTTTATTTTATTTTATTAATGATATGTGTATAAAAATTTATATTAAACTTACTAAATATAAATAAACCTCGATGATTTGTCAAGTCGTAAAAACCGTGAAAAGCAGGGGTGGGTTGCCAGTAGGTAGAGTTATAATGTACTTATAATAAAAGTATTCTATTTTCCAAAATCATGCTAACGAACAAACTCCAGCAACATGAATCACGTCCATATTTTAAACATAATTCACTTTAATCAAAAAAGCACCGCCGCGCCCGAAAACTCATTCCAGCTATCTAGTTAAATGTTATATGAAAATAATTAATATTCACCGCGCTCTGCTGCAATTACAGCGAGTATTAGCATACGTATCATATTGTTATCAGTTGAAGTGCAGTGGACGAGGACACTGTTCATGAATTCACTAATTTTAGGGTGTATCTCCGTGGTTGGTAGGTGCGTCATTTAAAGTATGATGGAGACACCCAATGCATATCATCGTCTGCTAAGCCCTTTTTGATGAACTGATTACTTAACTGATAATGTTTTACACCTATTTAGTTAATTATTTTGAAACAACCAAAAACATGAGAAAACTGACCGCAAACTTTGCATGTACTTTAGAGCGTTTATTCTGAAAGTAGTTGTAGTTTCATAATCAATATTTTAGACAGTTGTCTAGCCATATTTCATATTTCCATACAGTAATATTGCCAAATTAATTAAAACAGCGAAACATCTATTTGCGACGTTGCCCACTTTCAGAATAAACGCTCTCAATGTAGCTCACTGCGTTCTGCTATTTTTATTTATTTGTGTTTAGTGTCGGATAAAAACTTTTTAAAATCTTTTAATGAAAATATCGTTTTTTTTTTTGTTGTTTCTCGGTCATTTATTTTTATAATTAATTAAGTCAACTACCCATGGTTTCAGTGACAACGGTGTTTATTACCCTTACACTCTATATTCTCACGAAAGTACCTATCTACTATAAATGCGTTCATTGTGAAAAGCTTATTCTTTTACTGATGAAAAAAAAATATTTTATATTTTTTTTATTATTCAAACCATGTTGGGCGTCCTCTGCGTGTTTAATCTAAATTATTACGATGTGCTATTTTCCACAGCCCAGTTAGCTTCCGAGCAATGTTTAGTTTAAATTGTAAGATTAGACCGGTGATCTGACTGTCTGACTAACGATTGCTATTTGTATTCGTGCGACTACCGGGACCAATAACTTAACACGCTCTATGAAGCAAGGATTTATCTTACTAGCAATCGCAGTACCTAGATCTGTCATACTTCGTGGGGAACGTGTGCCTCGACTATTCCACACGAATTCGTGCAGGACTAACGCTGGGCTGCGTGTGCCTCTTCGTCGGCGTCGCCTTGTTGATGCGTACAACGCTCACTTTATGGAGCTTGACATATATACTCTGTCCAAGGATCACATAAAGGTGAGAGCAATAATAGAGTTGCTAAATTAATAAGTATATATATATATTTTTTCTTCTTCTGACTAGTATTTACGATGCACACTATTTGTCTGTTTTCTTTTAACTTTCTTTTTTTGTGAATCCGTGGACAATGTTGTGAGTTACATGTGTGGTAACATAAATATGGAATAGATATTATTATGTATAAATGTATTTTTAAGTATTCTGCTAATCTAAGACACTCTAGTTAAGCTTGGCATGTAACTGTTTTTTGTCCCTAACAAATAAATTAAAAAATAAAAATAAAGGGGATTGGGGGACCGGAATCAATGAAATTGACACCTATTCTAGAACGATGCTCCAGGCTTGAGCATCATTATACAAGATTATTGGTAATATGGGCAATCCATTAAGACGATATAGGAGAGGTCATTTGTAACCAGATGACCCCTGTCAACTGCCAAATGTCAACGATTTTGGAGTAATTTGACATTTTATATAATTTTTTCAGTCATTTAAAAATATAAAATGTCAATTTACTCGAAAATGGTAGTCATTTGCATAAGGGTCTTATGGAGTCACCCTGTAGAGTACGGACCTTAAACTCAGCTCCACTACTTCGAATCTTGCAAGAATTAATGGGGCGAACTTTTCTTACCCGCTGCGTTGCAGCATATTAAAAGTACCTAACGGTTATAAAATATACCATACTTCTGCCTGGAAAATATGCCATAAAGTACGGCCTAATCTCAGTATAATGCTCGCTGGCTTATTTATAGTTTTTAATTACAGCGGCGGGCAAGGGCAGGCAAGGTGCATCCATTTAGTGCACCGCACTACGACAGTACCTCATTGTTCACGGATAAAGTACCGCATGAAACGCGAACCGCTAATTAGAATATAATTAAAATAAAGAAGGAAATTTTCATATGAATTATAACTGCATAAAATTACCGCAACAAAGGTACAAGTGTGGTAACGAATGGTAGCCGATGTCGGCTTTATAAAGAGTGGGCTCATAAGAATTTGGGGACCTACGATTTTAGAAACTTAGTGGCCTACTGGGTACAATGTTTCTAAAATCGAAGGTCCCTAGATCTTATAGCAACAATGAACAGCTAAACTTAGACATTTAACTTACTGTTCATTGTATTATTGCCAAGCAATACACGCTGATAATACAAAGGCAACATTTTAACAGGCTCTAAACCAAAATAACTTCATCCTCGACTAGTTTGAAGACAGTCATGACTGGTCCACAGCTGTCGTCACAGTCGAGAAAAAACACAAGACCCTCAGTGTACGTAACAAGAGAACTACATAAACAAAGTTCGAACATGCTTGTACGAAGTTAATCAGTAGTTTTAACAATTCATTAGCAATAAAATGGGATTGGCCATTACAGTCGGCTTACTGCCCTCGCTAATGCAGTGTATTCCTTCGGGGACAGTAACTGGAGCACGTACCTTACCGTATCGAGTGGAACGCATTAATGTTGGACGATCATCGGGCACCTCCAAATGGAGGTAGGTGGCCCTTTTTTCGGGAATACGTAACTTGTGTATTTCGGTTTGTAAAATGAATTTATATATTCACAAAGTCTAAAGATTGTATTTAATATTTAAGGTGTGGTCGTTCTGTCCGTGGGTAGGTACCTACTTTCATATTTATTTGTCTATCCGGAAATCTATATTCAAATCTAGATTTTTACGATACAAAAATTAATCTAGTACAACAACGACTATCTACTACTGAATCATATCAATATTATGAAACGGAAAGTTTCACACCACGCACTTATCTGATTGACATAAAACCTCCGTTATCTAAAGCTCAAAGGATCTAGATAATCTATCATAAAACAATCAACACACAGAATTGATTTTCTTTCACTATTATCTACCATAATCTAGCTCCCTTATTCATACCCAGTCCTAACTAATCACCATTTGAGCCTACATAACCTGCCATATGTACGAGTATGCCCAGTTTAAATTCACCACCACTAAATCCTCATTAACAGGCAAGTCCTGAGTCCTGTGTACTCAATGCTCAGTTGAGTTCCGAGCACGACTAGTACGAGTAGGTACGAGTTCTGAGAAGTGAGTATTTAGCGTAATTACCGCGAACACCTCGTGTTTGCTATCGCGCTCTGTATGCTAATGCGCCTGCATTGCGTCTGCGCTCCATTCAGCTGCCTAGACGTGTAGGGCTGCACAAATGAAACAGTCAACACAAACTACGCAAAGTTAAAACTGTATGTTTGTTTGATCTGTTTGCATATATTGCATAATTACATTAAAATATTTTTTTTCACATTCAAGATAAACACGCTAATCATTACAAATATTACGTCCCATTTTCCAATAAGACTTTTCTTTTCTACTTGCTTAATGTTCGTCACCTCATAACGAAACAACCCTATCGTTAAGGGCGGCCCAAGCCAAAGTATTTCTCTCATATTTTTCTTTCGCACCGCTCAAAATGAATTCCGTTTTAATAAGTCATTTATTATGGAAATAACCCGGGCTTTCCGTGTCTACCGAGCTCTTCCGAAGTATACCGAAGTGCTCCACCGCATTCTACCTTTTCATACAATTTATATGAGCTGAGCCTTCGGAGATTTTATAATAGATATAGGAAAGTGAAATTGGGAGCGTTTGGAAGTGGCACAAGTGGTCGAAAGCTCGGGGGAGGGAAGTATGTGTGTCGTTCACACGACCTGGAACGAATTGAGACACAATGCAGCAGTCTTTGTGACTCGCTTATTGACTTTATTCTAGACTTGGAGCGTTTCGAAGCTGTAAACGAGGCACGAACAAAGGTAAAAAATAAATGCGATATTGTTCTCTTCTTTGTTTTATTTTAGTTCTTAGATATTACTGCTGGTGCTTCAGTTAACAAGGAACTATTCCTTTTTACTTTTAGATAAGAAATATTAGCGGTCTCTACTAAGGATATTTTTGACTTTATAACTAAACATTACTGATCTGGTACCTACATCGAATTTATCGGTTCTTAAACCTTATCCAGAACCATAAAAAGATATTCAGTATGCATCTCGTCTGTGCAGCCTCCTGATTGAAGCTATACAATCATCCCCTTCCGCTTAGTATTGCGATCACGGCCGCCATACTTTATAGCCAAATCAAGCGTTATTGGTGTATGCTAATACCGATAAATTGATATTTATGCCGTCACTAGGCGAGGAAACGTGATGCGCATCTACTACATGCTGTTGTTGGTGACTTCCTCAATATTAAGACTAGAAAGAGAACTACAAGCTGACAAAATATGAAGTATCTAAGAATATATCACAGAGAATCGCACTTACTTTTATTTTTTGTCTTACTTTTCTCAATATGTTAAGTGAACTGTAATGTTCTTTTTTTTTTGAGAAATAAATGTCTTTAAACCGATATCTAGCAGAAAAATACGGTTTATACCATGCCCCCTCTAAAAAGCTTATTTTATTCACTGAAAACAGTGAATAAAAAGCACTTTTAATCACTGTTTTGGTGTTTGAATTTAGAACACCAATTAGTTCGAACTCCATCTCAATGATAGACAAACTCCTATTTGATTTGATTTTCGAACAGGAGTTTAGCATTAGAATTAAAACTGTTTTGTGTTCTTTGCTGTCATTAGTAAATGGGCGCTATTTTAAATATTGTAAGTTGTACGAACAAAAAGTTTAGGGTTACTTAATAATACATCGATTGAAAATGTTTTCAAGTGATGAAGATGTGTTAACACCTGAGTTTATGAAAGAGAGGGCGGCCGATATATGTAGTAGAAAGTTTGCTAACCAACAAATCACGGCTGGTTTACATCAAAGCCTACGATGAGTTTGAGTGTGATTTTGTTTGTTTGAGTAAATGGAAAAATGAAAATCAAGCTGAGCTCATTTTCAGAGTCTGTTTTCCTAACTTATTTTAATGAGTTGTCGAAGAAAAAGAAGTCATCGACCTTATGGAGTAAGTAGTCTATGCTACGGTGTAGGTACTATAAAAATAAGGCATAAAATTGACATAACAACATACTCGAAGTTGCATGTTCTTTTTCTCGTAGTCATGGTATAAAGTATAGTATGCAACTCTTGAATAAAACGGATTTATATCGAGGGCCATGAATCCCTCGCGTCGTTCAGGATTCTAACACTTGAATCACTCCCTATTCACTGAAAACTGAATTTAAAGCACTTTTAATCACTGTTTTGGTGTTTGAATTTAGAACACACCAATATATTCGAACTCCATCTCAATGCTCCTATTTGATTTTCGAACAGGAGTTTAGCATTAGAATAAAAACTATTTTGTGTTCTTTGCTGTCATTAGTAAATTGTTGTTTGTTTGAGCAAATGGAAAAATGAAAATCAAGCTAAGCACATTTTCAGAGTCTGTTTTCCTAACTTATTTTAATGAGTTGTCGAAGAAAAAGAAGTCATTGACATTATGGAATATGTATTCTATGCTTCGGTGTAGTTACTATAAAAACAAGGCATAAAATTGACATAACAACATACTCGAAGTTGCATGTTCTTTTTCTCGTAGTCATGGTATAAAGTATAGTATGCAACTCTTGAATAAAACGGCTTTATAACGAGGGCCATGAATCGCTCGCGTCGTTCAGGATTCTAACACTTGAATCACGAGGCCCTCGTTTTAAATCTGTCCTTTATTCACTAATTGCATAATATACTATTATTCTGTCCAAATTAACCTCGACTTATTTTGAACACGTTTCCTAATGATTTGCAGTGCTAATAGTCTTTATACG
Source organism: Lithophane socia (assembly GCA_947522985.1). NCBI lineage: Eukaryota > Metazoa > Arthropoda > Insecta > Lepidoptera > Noctuidae > Lithophane > Lithophane socia. The sequence continues at coordinate 16,454,502 of OX383262.1, read as the reverse complement.
ACTTCATAAGGCTTTATACATACCAAAAAAGTTACAAAACGATTTGGGATTAATTTTGTATTATTATAATTTCTAAATTGTTATTTAAATTTTAAATGTCTTTTAAGTTTAGTTATGTACTTAAATTAAATATATTTTGCATGCCCATGTGACGGTAGAACAAGGTGCAATATTATATTAAAAAAAAAACATCTATGTACTAATTACATAATTATGTTTGCAAACGAGTAGATGATTTGATTTAATTTAGAAAAAATACCCAAAGATAAAAACAATATTATTTCATTAAAGTTTTATTTGGTGGTATTTTGGTGTACAATAATATTTATATTCTATTTAATTTTATGCAGTTTTAGAGCCGTATCTACCAACAATGAACTCCACATAGGAACAGTGACCACTAATCGAAACCATACTTAACCTACAACACAGTCAGTACTTCATATCATATGCACAAGTTATGTTCGAAGTAATTTGGCAAGTGAGGCGGCGCCGACGTCGTCGGTGCCAAGCGACTGCTCTTGCCAGACACATCTCATATTCTATCGAGACTGGCGAGTGTCAATTTTTTATGATACGTATATAGAGCTGCATTATTGAGTTGGGATTAGGAGAGAGGATGAGTAAGTTAGGAGTTTATAGCGGTTACTGTCGTGAGCTTATTAATTTTAATTGAATTAAATTAATTATATTTATTTATTTTGACCAACAAATCTCACAGCTAACTGGTTGACATGTCATTTGACATCGAATTTACTTATCGAGGCTACATCAAGATTTCTGGAGCCGGGATGAGGGTTAAATCCCTTGGAAATGAGGCTTTTTGAATGATATTGTTTGAATAGACTTTAGTACAATAAATTATTTATGACAAAAAGACCCCGAGTCCAAAAACCACAAATAATTTCAGGAACTACGCTTTTAATTAATGAACCTATTTACATAGCTCTCATAAATATAATTCACATATGGATCATTTAGTCCACTCCCGCATGTACAAGGTCAGCGGATGTGATGCGTAATTTCCGTCCATCGGCTATTTGCGTAATTGCCTACGCCGTAGCTGGTGCTACGGGCGCTACGAACGCTACGCTGTAGCGCTGTAGCAGCTACGAGCGGAATACGAATCATAAATTGAGATATTATTATGTTTGAATTTGGTTACATAACTTATAAATAGGTAAGTAAAGAAGTAAGAAATTAATGAATATTATTTCTAATGAAAATAGCAGCCTTTGTATCTACACTCCTATAGGTATCTATGTTTTTTTTTCTGTTAATGCTAGTTTGTGTACACATGCATAAATGTGTAGCTGATACTATATTATGTTTCTGAATGATGTTATTGATTATTGTTTTTTTACTATGTTATTGATTATGATACTTGATTTTTTTTTTAATTTCTGAATGATTTTATTAAAAATTCAGATCCCAAGTAATAACAATGTAGTCCCTAAAATAATTACCACTTACCACTTATTCTAGGTCTTGTAAATTGCAACTTAAAAAGGAATTAAAATAATGAAATTACTAAAAGATCAATGTTCCTATATGCAGCAAAATCCTCCTATCTACTCGCAACAACGTACAGAGCCTCATCGGACCAAGATGTTCATGTCCAAATTCGTAAGTAACAGTATTGTAATGCGGCGATAACAGAAACAAGACGAAGTATTAGCCAACCATCAGTTAGTATGATACCTAACCCGCCAGTTAGTTCAGGGCCATGTCTGACGCGTGATGGATGCTCGGGGCGTGTTCAGCGCGTTTAATTAGCACAGTGAGCGCCGCTGTCTGCAATTGTCCTCGTTTTTATGGTCAAAGTTGTAAGTACTTGTACCGACAAAAGTAAGTTCATCAAGACCACCACAAGATGAGCCTGTTAATGTTTGCTTCTAAACACAAAGTAAGCAATTTATAAAACTGATCGCCATAAGCACTACCTACACTGAACTAACCTAACCCCTAAACTGAGGCCCATGGGTGGCATAAGAACTCTGACACCAGGTTGTCAATAACTACAAGAAAAAGATAGAGGAACAGAGGCCCTAGACATAGTGACATTCTATCAGCGATAACGATGATGGAAAAGGCAAAAATGAATAGGACTGACATAACCTATCGAAAAGCTTATGTCAATCCTGTTGAAAGTCGTTGTAGAAATACGAAACGCCTTCGAAGCGATTGTCACTTGTCTAGGCCCTCAGATCGCTTCATTGCAATTGCACGCTCTCGAGTGTGAAGGTTTAATTCGTAAACAAGGCACTAGGTACCTACCCATGTAAAACTTAAAGGAGAACATTGACAATCGCTAACATTTATGAATATTTTCTAATGAATCCTTTGACTATTTCTAGACTATAACATCTGGTGTAAGCAAGGTATATATAACTAGCTCTCTTCTGCTAAATCAGCACATTCTTCATAATTTACGTGAGGTACCTAATGCGCTCAAAAAAGAGACCACGGCCTCTGAGTTCGTTTCGACATTTCTTCTCAGAGATCAGGCAGCCTGGAAATGCAGGCGCCATCTAGTTTTAGAATATTGACGTGTAAAAGTGTATTAGAAGAACTAGTTACAGAAAGAAAAATTTCATTTCATTTATGGCAACCAGCCGAGACCACTTTTATTAAGAAAACACTTCCCAGTAATTAACGAATCTCTAGCAAAAATTAAGAAACACAAAAGATTAATTCCACAAAGTTACATCTTAAAAAGAAACCTTAAAAAATTCACTTAAGAATTCAGAAAATTCTTCAAAAAAATGTTCCAAAGTAAAATATTGAAGAAACGTTTCTTTAGAAATATTGTATAAAAAGACTGGTTATTTTTCTAGTCGAGGTGTTTCATAATAATAAAAATCTGATGATAATACGGCAACGGACAATGTGCTATCATCAATAACATTATATACGAATACGGTAACCTTCACCGTATAATATTTAAAAGAAAACTGTAAAAGATATTTCACCAAAAACATTCTCAAGTAAAATGTTGCCAAGAAGACACCATTGGCTCGCACTGTCAAAAAGTTATCAGATCTCATGTAGAGCCAAGCTTCTAACTCTACAAGCCCTAACTCTACACGCCCTAACTCTACCAGCCCTAACTTCACAAACTCTACACCCTAGTCAAAATATGTGGCTTGACCGTTACCGGACCGATCACATCTATATGGGAAAAATTAACTAAATTAATGAATAATTAACTATAACAGTAATGAACAGTGATGCCTACCAACACTGTAATTTGAAAGTATTGTAAAAGCCAATTATTTTTAAAAGAGTAACCATGGAGTTTCTTGCCGGCTCTTCTCCATAGGAAACGACCAATTGGAACCGTGCACCTAGCTTCTGACGTTTCATAAGTGCCCATGTAGGTTTATGTGAAATAAAATATTTTGATTTTGATATATTTTTTACTTTACGCCCATGTGACGGTAGCGGTTCGTCTTGGCGAGGGCACTCCCGTGCCACCAGATTGAGAGAAGAAAGAACAAGAGTTATCCGCGGGTTGCTTTGTTATTTTTTCATAGACTTCTAAATCAAGAAATTCATATAAACAAATGGGTATACACTATGTAGAGTATATAGCTAAATAATACTAATGAACAAAAGCTCTCCGACTGTTCTACTCTAATCAACTTGTCTGAAAAATATGTATTACTTATAGGTTCAATATAGCAATATATTTATCCCTAGCTTGTAAGATTGCTATCTCATATAACCTACGATCGTAGCGACAGTTTCCCGTCTATGACGGTCGGTCATGGGCAATTCATATAAATATACGTAACTACGGTAACTAACGTATTGGTTTGCAAAAACGTAGTTGTACTAAAGGTAAACCGACAGTTGCCCTACGTAGGACCATGTTCAATTACTTGGAACACTAAGATTCCCAAGAGAAAACGCTGAAATAGTTACAAAGTTACTGACCTACGGAATACGAGGAAAATCAGCTGATGATTCATCTTCGCGAGTTTTTTCAGCCATATTGGTTCGCGGACAGCTCTTTTCTCAGCTTTCATCAGTTCCTCCTGAGTGCAGGTCCATACAAAACACGATGTGAAATGGGCCATGATTAGTACGGAAACATCAAAAGGCAAACCCGTTTTCAAAGCTGTCGATTTTGAATATTAATATTGAGCCGACCGGCGACCCCACGACAAACTAAAGCGACCTTTATTCATTCTTCCTGTAATAAAATTAACTTCTATTCTTAAGAATATAAACCCCATTAATAGAAAAGCTAGCAATCTCCTAAACTAAAGCCCAAGTAAAGTATCATAAAAGTAGGCTCTCACGCACGTGTGACAATAATCGCTTCAAAACTTTCTACATCATTACTTTTACACGCCAAGTTTTCTTATCAAACGTTTTATAAGGTGCGGGACCATCCGAATCAATTCCACGATCCCAAGTTTAGCATGTTATTACTTAACGGTTTATTTGCAACTTTTTACAGGCGCACGAGTTTCGGGAAGAAACTTAATGAATTCATTAGATGGGATGGGAAAAGATAAATTTCATTTCCTCACGTCTTTGAAAGTGATTTTAGAATCATAATAAATCGCAAAGAAACGATGGAGGGACTGTGTGAAAGATGATATGGCTAGAAAAGGAGTGATTACCGAGAGGACAACTAATAGAGAAGTGTGGAATAAAAAGACATGTTGTGATGACCACTAATAAGTTCGAATACCTAAGAGCAAAAGAATGAAGATGACATTTTTCATTTCAACTAATTTATTCATTCATCAATTCGAAAAAATCGACAGAATTCGTCAAGTTGGCGGACAGAATATAACTACCGAGTGTTATCAAGCAAACTGCTCCACAATATATTATAGGTAAATGTGTGACCTATGGGGTTATATTGATTATAACCCCATAAGACACCCTCAGCTAGATGGGGTGGTCCTGCTTTAACGAGAACAACACACGTAGTAAACAAACAGCCCAACCACACTTGCCTTTCTTGTAGTAAAGGACAGTACCCACCGAATCACAGGCAGTTTAATCAGAACTGAAATCTCTCAATAATGAAAAAAAAAACACACCCAAATTATGCCAACCTAAAAGCGCCTATCACCTTGTGTACAAAAAGCGTTCGAGTAGTAAGTCCAATTCAGTTATCGGCGTAATCAATGTAATCTAGAACGTAAACGCAATTAGGTGATGACCGCACTCGGCCGGTAATGGGGCCCGCCTGGCCGCGCCTCGCTAATTACTTCAAAACTAATACTTTTATCGCTTACCATACGTACTTACTTACTTGTTTTTGTGGGCACTTGTTTACGTTGTTGACTTGCTGGGTGTACTGTTGTGGGTGGAAGGTGTGTTAGTAGATACTAGCTGTGCCCACGAATACGCTCGCGATGTCGAAATCGAGCTAGATAACAAACCCATGAATTAAAACAATATGTGAATCGAGAGCCCCGAGTTATTGATGTGTAACATCTTTCCTCTCGCTTTCCTGAATAACTTTGCAATACGATCTTCACATAATAGTACATTACTGTCGCGGCCTAAAACATGGGCATTGATGTACGATGTACGATCGCGAAAATGTGGGCCATGGCGAAGCCGAGGCACATATAAGCGAGTCCATCAATGCCTGGTTGCGGCCAAGGCTTTTATAGTACTTTTCTCAAATAATGCGCGGCAATTCAAACTAAGTAAATCCTTACTCCTTTCTAATATTATAAATGCGAAAGTAAATCTGTCTTTCTGTCGATCTGTCTGTCTGTCTGTCTGTCTGTCGCGCTTTCACGCCAAAACTACTGAACAGATTTAAATGAAATTTGGTACACAGATAGTCTAAAGCTTGAGAAAGGACATAGGCTACTTTTTATCAACATACCACGCGGGCGAAGCCGTGAGCGGAAGCTAGTAGGCTATAATTATGAAGATATCACGCGGGGCAAAGCCGCTGGCGGACGCTAGTTAATAATAAAGCGAAGAATAATACCATCTAATACTCTACCCAAAACTTTTCTCCTAACTTCGATAAGTAACATCATCTGGCAAACTCGATTTTATGTCGCAAAACTCGTCAAAGTTAAGTAAAATAAAGTATTCCCTTCAGAGTCTAAACAAGTTACAGTTTTCTCTTGAAAATACTGAAATCAGAAGGCATAGACTTAAAAAAGTGTCCGCCAACTCTTTGGAAATATTCTCAAAGATTATTGAAAGTCTTTTTGATTACGTATTTTTCATTGTTATCGAATCAGACGCATGGTAACTTTGTTAGATCTATGTACAATCTTTTGTATGAGGTGTAAGTACCTACTCTCTTTTCTATGAATAAAACATTTGGTTTAGATGTATTCGCAGCGAAACTGCGAAGAATTTACATGCGATAGAAAGACGCATGAGAACGATCTCGGGTTGAGAAAATACCGAACGTAAGGTTAAAATGTTTATCTTTTGCCAAGCAGGAGTCGGGCTAAGAAAATACGTTTGTGTATGAGAAAACATTTGCACATTTTCCAATATGACGAAAGAAAAATAACGTGCTGTAAGTTGTCTAAGTTACTGTTGGATTCCCATCATTTTATTTCAGGTAAGTTTCATTATAAATACATGCCACATTAATAAGTACCTAGGTACTTAATGTTTACGGTTCTATTCAAGTCGGTAGGTATAATTTTTTGAGTTGGTTCGAATTGTTTCGAACTCGAACGGAGCTCAGAGCTCTAGGCACGTGCTCGTGACTCGGCGCGGTCGCGACTCGAACCCAATACTCTTTCGAACGAACTGAAAATCTCCAAAAATTATTAATTGTACTTACCGCATATATGCAAATCCAAAACTTATAACTACCAACAGTAGATCCCTTTTTCCCAGGAGCCGCTATGAAGAAAATATATTAAAAACCAGTTTATTTTTCGCAGAGCATGTTTTGGCCTTTGTACCTACTTACCTTAATTACTAAGTGCCTACAGTAAATATTTATTATAATAGATAGTAGGTACACTTTAGCAACACAATCAGTAAATTAATTAAGTACTTATATCACGGAAAAAGACGTTGTGTATCAATTTAATAAACATTTAATTTCCCTGACTGTACCTAGTTATGTACTATAAATCATTTTGGTACCTACCAAAATGATTTATAGTATACATAACTAGGTTAAAAAATCTACTTTAAAAAGGATGGCCGCAACATTGACGTTCAAAAAAAAAGGTTCCTCGTGTCGTGGGGTATCCGAATCACCCCCATGTACCTATGTTCCGCGATTTTTCATAGTTTTCGAGTTAGGTATGAAGTTATTTCTGAATTTTTGAGAATTTTCGACTTGGACAGTTTTTTTTGCAACTGAATCTTCATGAGATAATACTTATATGCGTAAAATAATCAGCTTCGTAACTGTGAAGAAAGTTATCAAAATGTTGCTCTAAAGTGAATTTTAAGTTTGGTGAATTATGACTTTTTTCAATTTCAAATTAAAAATCTAAACAGGTGACTCACAGTTCCAAGAAGACTTCAAGAATGCGCAAGACTCTCAGTTTTCATAATCAAATAAAAAAAGTACTTAATGTGGCTACGTTGGCTTAAATCGGCCTACAAAGACAGGGAGGCGGAAAATACTTAAAATTAGGTATTTTGCGGTAATTTTGCGTATCTAAGTACCCGCGTTGTGAATCCAATATACACTTCTCATCAGAAAAATCGAAACACTTCCGTTTTTATGGTTTCTGTCATAATTTAACACAAAAAGTTTTCATTCCATGAGTAAAATCACATGATTGTATAGCTGGCAGTTTGGCCATTACAGTGATAAGCGAAAATTCTAAATTCAAAATTAGAATTTCATTTGTTTATCCTATAAATGAAATGATTCACTGTTTTGAGACAAATGTGTGTTTAGAGTTGGAATACATTTCACCTTTGAAAACTAAAAATTAGCGCTTATCTTAAAACTTTTTGTTCTGTGTTCTGTATACTTTGTGTGTACTGTGACTGTGGGACGTCTTTTTTCTAAAACATATATCCATATTATGTTTTAGTTACTTCGCCCGCAGAAGCCGCCCAAGTGGTGGCATTGCTGGATTCTGGACTTAGTCAGCGTGTTGTGGCTGAAAGATTGCATCTAAGCCTGTCGTCTGTTCATAGAGTCTACAAACGCTATCGGGAGACTGGTTTGTTTACGCGCCGTTCAGGATCTGGCAGGAATCGGGTCACTTCTGATCGAGATGATCGATTTATTGCAACAACTTCTTTACGAAATCGACGCCTTAATGCTTTTCAACTGCAGCAGCAGCTTCATGTTGTACGTAGGGTGGCTATAAGTGACTCTACAATTAGAAGAAGGTTGAAGGAACGTGGACTGGTACCGCACAAGCCAGCAAATGGGCCGAAATTAACTGCAGACCATCGACCTTAATTTTGCACGTGAGCACCTAAATTGGTCATACCTCCGTTGGAACAAAGTCCTCTTTTCTGATGAGTGTAAAATTATGCTGTATGGGAACGACGGAAGGAACAAGGTCTACAGAAGAGATGGAGAACGCTTCGGACAATGCTGCATTGAAGAAAGGGTCAGCTATGGTGGCGGTTCGTGGACGGTTTGGGGAGGAATCAGCAGCGACGGTAAGACAGAGCTTGTCTTTGTGTCTGGGCCACGTCTGCCTGCACTAAACAGTCACCGGCACATCGAACACTGTCTTGAGCCTCACGTGATGCCCTATGCACATTTTATTGGCAACGGTTTCATATTCATGCACGACAATGCTAGGGCTCACACCGCGAGGGTCGTACGAGATTATGTTACCGAAGTCAGTATCTCCATTATGGAATGGCCAGCAAGAAGCCCGGACATAAATCCGATTGAACATCTATGGGATGAATTAAAGAGACGAATTCGTGCAAGAGATCCTGCTCCAGAAACTCTTAGCCAGCTGCAAAATGCAATTCAAGAGGAATGGAATGGAATGCCACAACATTTGATCGTGACTCTCATCCGATCGATGAAGAACCGTATGGAAGCAGTAATAAGAGCTCGGGGAGGGAATACAAGTTATTAAATAAACGTTTCTTACCTTTTTTTTTCATTTACTTGTGTTGTTTTATCAATTTCCTTCATACTCCATACAGGGTAATAAAAAAAACACAAAAAAAGTGAAAAATAACTTTAATTTCGGAAGTCGGTGGCAAAAAACGAAAATTAAAAAGCAAAGACACCGACTTCCGAAATTAAAGTTATTTTTCACTTTTTTTGTGTTTTTTTTGAAGTCGGTTGTTTTTTTTTGTAAAATCTTTATTTTTCACTTTTTAGTGGTGGTACCTACCCCACACAAGTTACTACCTGCTATGTAAATAACAGTGAAGGAGTCTAATAATTATATCGTCTACATAGACTGTGGGAAAAATACGTAATATTGAAGCTAGCTCAAAAGCTACGCAAGAAAATTTAATAAAATTTATATGGGAGTATCATCTCGGGAGTATACCCTTTCGAACTAAAAAATAATTTTTAAAATCGGTTCACAAACGACGGAGTAATCGGTGAACATAAATATAAAAAAAAAACAATCATCCGAACGTAGTACCTCCTCCTTTTTTGAAGTCGGTAAAAATAACTTGTTATGAAAAAAACGAAACCTATGAAAATTTAATTTGAATTTAGAACATTAACATTAGGATTTGAAAACCTCATAATTATTCACTATTAAACGACATTTGACTTATATTCCTAAATATACACATTTGTCTGATAATCCTTACAAAACATAAACTTGCAAGGTGTTTCGATTTTTCTGATGAGAAGTGTGTTAGCAGCGATGTGCGTGTGCCATATGTTATAAAATATCGAGATCCTAGTCATTGCTAGATGCAATGACTAGGATCGATGATGAAAATCATTTCCAATTCCAAATGTGATTCCTTCTGCTCGATAACAGATGGCGCTGGAAGTCTGGTTTTTTCTGATTATATTTTGAGCAGTAACCAATTTTTATGTAGATAACATAGGTAAATACAATTATTTCAATAAATTTAATTATTTATTTAAATGATAATCAGCGTTAAAAAAAACTCCATTAAAAAACTTGCCAAACAAACTTTTTTAGTTGCCAAAAATAGAGCGGTGCTTGCAACCAGTTTTTGTTAGTAAGTTTCGTTTTTAAAATCGATTTTTGCAATTAAAATAAATGGTGAGAGCTTGGTTGTATGTAGGTACCGTCAAAATTCCTGAGAAGATTTGAAACCACTAATAACTGTTCTTATTATACTTGAAGACCGGAAAAATGCCCGGTTAAAAGTGGTTTGTTTGTGACTACGACCACTTGTGGCACACAGCTTGTTTCTACAGGAGGACTGTCCTAAGCTATGTTCAGCCTGATGTTGAATACTGTAGACTGATTTCTCCATGCATACAGACATACCTACATAATAAATATGAAATGACTTCGGATGATGTTACGCTTTCCAGTTCATGTGGTGCTATAGCTAAAGCTTCGCGTTTTGTGGATGCTATAGGTAAACGATAACCATTTGGATTCATCAGTCAATATCAGTCGTTCCTGTGTATCATGAGGAGATCATGAGTAAGTTGGTATGTTTTGGATGTCCTTAGGTTTTGTGGTTTTATCATTGCATAAGCATACATATTGCGTCAGTAATGCGTCGCGCCATGAACCGTGATGAGTGCGTGTGGCACGTATGATGGGCGGTGCGACGTGGCGGGAAGCCTGCGCCCGTGCGGCAGCCGTCACCCCGCGTTATCTCGTTAGCACGGCCGGCGTCTGCGGGCGGCCACTGCGGCGCGCCCTCGCCTCGACCGCGAACTAGGGCATCGGGGTGACCGGGAGCAGCCGAGCAGCCGCCGCGCGCCGCAGCCCGAGGCGTGAGACGCCGCCGCCGGCCGCCACTCGCCGCTCGCCACTCGCTTCGCGGCCGCCGCTAGCGCCCGCAGTGACGCATTGCAGGTGCGCGACGGCCAATCGGCGCGCGCCGAACGCCAGTCCACGCCGCCGCACCAGCCCGATATAAAACCGACTATCCTTTGCGGATCAAATTTAATCCCGTGTCGTGCGTCCCGAGACATGGACTTGGACGTTCGAGTGATAAACTTATAAAACGAAACGATTGTAGCGTAGTGTTAAAAACTATTCCGAGCGTCGGAAAACGGATATGAAAATACGGTGAATCGAATAGTCGATTCGGAACGATTCGTGACCGAGCACGAAGCGAATCGCGGTCGCGAGTTTCCCGGCGCGGCCGCTCGCGCGAGTGAGGGCGGCAGTATCGTTTCAACCGTCGATCCGTGCGGTCGCTTTTGCGGCGTAGTCTGTGATTTTTTTAGTGTAGCTCCTGATAATCCAAGTTAATCTACAATGGTGAGTGATATTTCTGCTGAAAGGTGTCGGGAGTGCATTCAGGGGATCATCCTGAATTGGTTCCAGGCTATATTTCTGGGATGTGGTGCATCGGTGTTTATAGTGATGACGGGCCTCCATTATATTATTGTGATGGCCGTTTTTTACCGCATTGCGGATCGGCGACGAAGCCTATGTCTTGATCAGGATGCAGAACTAATGATCACAAATACATAGGAAGGATCGCGAGTGCTACGGGATTTCTAAACTTTATAGAACGACCGTTAGAAAGGCTCGAGAAACATCCGTCGCCATAGTTTCGTAGGTGGTGCCGGCTAACTGACGTTAGTTTTGATTGAAGCCGGCCGTCTATGACGCTCTAACATGGCGTTCGGGATTTAGTACAAAGAAAACAAGTGATTTAGTGCGTTGTTTCGATATTGGTAGGCCTAGTCGCGCCCTGTTGACGGTGGATCGATCGGCCGGGCGCAACTGTCAAACGCCCGTTGACTCATCGCTACGCGCGCTTCTATATTTTTCATACGCAATTCGCTAAACGGGTCGCGTTTCTACGCGGTCTGGGAGGCTGCGGTGTTAAACAATAGTAATATTGTGTGGCGACACGTATTGTAGCCGTGTGCGCCGGCCGCTCGGCTCTCAGATAGTTCTTGGATCGCATTGTGTCGCTATGGTATGTAAATATCGTTGCATCTGGCACAGCTGACTCAAATCCGTCTTGTGTTCGTGATCGACTTTCTCTCAATATTTCGGTTACATACCTCAAAAGCATTACCAAGCAAAGCAAACAGCTTGTGCTAATAAGAACCCGATTCTTATTTGGAGGCCTGTCACTTGTAGGAAGAATGTCTTGGGCTGATAAATTACCTCTGTCAACTCCTGTTATGGCTGACATATTCAATTATGCAAAGGAAATGCATGATAATGAACTGAATGATGTTATTAAAGCACCATTTTTGTATGTAGTTGGTATAATAATGACTAGCCTGCCTTTGATAGACTCAGAATTTAGTTTGATGTGATGCAGTTGAATATAAGTTGTGAGATCATTAGAAAGGGCAATATTTTAAACTGAAGGCTATTCAAAACGTTTTCACAAAAAATATAGACGTAAGCTCAAAACGTTTTACAAGTTCATTTTGTTCTGACTTAGCTTACCAGCTAAACCAGTTATGTAAAGATTCCTCTTCTTTTTTACCTTGATAATATTTGGCATAATTTACAATCATGTTCTAAATGTTGTTTTTGAGCTAGTTCATCAGAATATTTCTATTAACTAGTTGCTGTAGGACATGAAGTGTTCGCTCTAGTTTGTGAAGTACAAATTATTCTAAACATCATGATTACCTTGTTATAAAAACTGTAGTGCATGATATTTTTTGCCAGAGAACAATAGTGGTACTACTTATATAAATAATAGGCTATGTAGCTGATAAGAGATGGCCTGTAGTATTTTTAGCTGTGATTACACTACCCACATAACTGGGTGTATCAGCAGGAAAACCAGTGCCTATTGTAATAGTACAAAATAATATTTTAATGATTAACTTTTAATGTTGAGGAAAAATGTATGGCATGGTATAATTTGTGTCTATTTCCTTATTGCCAGACATATTCAGGAATGTAGTCATAGACTAGTGCCTATTATTAAAAGTTTCAACTTATTTGTTTTAATCAAGGCAGCTAAAATAATATAATTATTGAAACTGGTATTCATTTGAATATGGGCGGAGTCATTATTCAACAAGTTTGAACTTAAAACTTTTGTCTCATGTCCAAAGTTGCTACTTGAATGATCATGTAGCCTCCTTTTTTATTGGCTGTATCAAAAAGGTTAGTCATTGGCCATTGACTGGTTTATGTAAAGGATTTAGCTGGTTGATTTGTATAACAATAAATTAAATTGAACATTGTAGGTTGGTCAAAGTTGTTAGCTGTATATATACCTACATTTACTGTTGTGTTTATGCAACTGCTTAACCTGAAACGATTCCAAAACCACTGGACATACTGAATGCATTCTTGACATATCTACTAAACTTAAAAGTTAATACTTAATTATTTAATTTATAACACTTAAGGCATTATTGATTTAGTGATGAGTTTGTTGCCTTGGTCGCGTGACAGTGTAGGTATGTCGGCTTAACCACTTTTCAAGTAACAATTGTATTTCTAAAGTGGTTGTTATGTTATCTCAATAACATCGTATTTATTGATAAAAGTGGCAATGCAGTATTTTGTATCTGTGGCGTAAAAGACCGCAGTGTGACGCGGCGAGGCTGGTCCGGTAATTACACATAATCTCTGGTGTAATCTTATCGCACCCGATAACCGCCCGCGTTCGTCTACCGTCTCTTCGTATCTGACACTCATTAAACATGGTCGTCAACCAGACTGTACGGTTTTATTTATTTATTTGAGAAAAAAAAACAAATTGTTAATATTTTGCAAAAAAAAAGTATTGCTGTAAAACTTAAATAAAAAAAATAAACCAGTTTACTTATTAAAAATGTGTTCCTATTTTCTTCAAATTGTGGTAGGATTTCAAACAGCTGTGTTTGTTGGTTTCAGGCGGATCAACTGACAGAAGAACAGATCGCCGAGTTCAAGGAGGCGTTCTCACTGTTCGACAAAGATGGCGATGGCACCATCACGACGAAAGAGTTGGGAACCGTGATGAGATCCTTAGGACAGAACCCCACAGAAGCCGAGCTTCAAGACATGATCAACGAAGTTGACGCAGACGGTGAGTCACCGCACTTATCTTTACGTACCGTAATCGCGACAATTCTTCGCATTCCTTGTGGCCAGTAAGTTTTCCGTCGAAGTAGTTACCTACATATTTTTGCCAAAACCGTAAATTATCTATTATTTATGCAGTTATTAGAAAAATAGATAATCAAACTTTGCATTGAAAGTATGAATTACGTTTCCCTTTACCTTAATTGAAACGTAAAAATACCTAGTTACTACGATAAGATTAGATAACTACAAAAGCGAAATAAAAAACACTGTAAAAACCGAATGGCAAAATGATCGTGGAGGAAATTACCTACTTGATGTATGGAAAAAATACATAATTGCTGATGACAAGATTAAATATTATTATCTGCCCAAAAGTAATCACATAAAAATACAAGACGATTAGATTCGAATATTTAGTTTATTGCTATCGAAATAACTGCAGCGTCGCTGTCGGTCTAGCGAAGTAATGAATGCGATTCTCAAGCGTTACTCATGTAACCGCAGGCCATTTTATTCATAAGAAGATATAGGTACATAGGTATTTGATCCATGACTAGAACTGTCATCCATCGCCATGTTAAGGAAAGAATACCAATGGAACACTAACATAATCAGTAACTTCTTTACGACCTTTTGTTAGAACAACAACTGAATGATGTCGTCGTTTCACTTTCAAACATGTTTTTTTTCTCTACCTTTATAGGTGTCACGTTAATAATACCTAACGTGTTTTCAACTTGATACGCTAATTAGTTATTAGTGTTTAGATATTAACACACCATCGCTATAAGCTATTTGAAAAGATTTTTCCTATTCAGTTTATCCTCGTGTGCGAATATCATGGAATCAGAGATCTGTTCTGCCTCTAAAGCCTGTTATTGGAAGTTTCGTGATAAATTTTCCCCAATAGGTAGTGTTTGATGAAGGTCATTTTAGGAGTGGACGTACCCAACGCGAAATATGGCGTCGGTATTTTTTTTTTAACCAAATACCTGTTTCCATGAAGCCATAAATACTAAATAGTCGGTTTTCCTCTCACAGCAACGATAACAGCAAAAAATATGATACAATTAATTCGCTATCAATTCAATGTAGGCACGTACTTAAATTAAGGTCATCGATACCTATTGTGATTCATTACAAATGTAATAAATTTCATATCGCACTTGTAATCGATATTATTATCGTCTAAGGTATTATAGTGTCGATAAGAGCCATGCTTGAATATCTACGATTAGAGTCCTTTGGAATGTGCTATGTGCCTAGCTGTCGATTTTAAGCCTTATACGGTGCTCATAACGTTAATTGACTGAATAAATGCACATAAAAATGTAAGGGCTCACGCCTGATCTGTTAAATAAAAACAATTTTTATGATGTAGTTTCGAGTAAATGTTTTTACTGGCTGCCACGATAAGTTTCGTGGCGAATTGTGGTTTGATAACACTTTTGTTGATATTGGCGCTTGGACTTTGGGCTAAGATATTGAGAAAGGTTTAGCGTAGACATTGTACGGTCAAAAGCGCAGTATTTTACCATTTAAGTTTACTTAGTTGGATTGTTATCCAGTTTAGTATAAATTTATATGATAGCTGCACATCTTCACGTTGAAAGGGATCCCTTTCAACATCAAATGGAATTTGAGCATGTCCCACATTTTGTCTATATAGATCCACTTCCTCTGCGTGTCTGCTCTACTTCAACGATAATGACCTACTTTTGCAGAACTCAAAAACAAGCTTTCGCGCAATTCAAGCGTTTATTTTCAGTACATAAGTTATAACAGTTATAAGTTAATCCATACTGCGCGTGCGCCATAAAAACATTATCACCACGTACTTACGTAGGCTACGTTTAAACAGCACTTTATCATTGTTCATGTGTGTGTAGCACTGTTTAGCACACAAATACACAATGCTGAACAAACACGTGATGTGTGTTTAATTATATGTGTCGCCAAAATATTGTACAATTACAGTGCTGTGAATGTTGATTCAGAATGTCCTTTACTTTTTTAACTTCCTGCCTATTTCAATGCGTTTATTAAAAAAAAGGTTTACTGGAAGAGAAAATACTTTGTGGCATTACCAAATTCCTCTTCTCACCTTCTGTTATCTTGAGAGTATTCAATCAAGGATTCCTTCTCAATTGGTTCAAAGTCTTCAAAAGATACCCAATGGGCCACCTTGGATCGTTATAGCAAGATCAAGTCGAGCGCATTGGCGCTTGGCACACGAAGGGAATGTAATCCGATGCTGTCTATAGATTCTGTGTGAGGTGCTGCCAATCCCATCTGTATATAATCCCTTGGTCGTCTCACGACAGAAATCAGGCGGAAGGGAGTGGCCTGAGCTGAGAAAGCATCCAGTTTTTGCCTCAACAAGATCGGCTTTTTGTCTGAACAGAAGCGGTTCATTTATCGAGTATCACTGCAACACTGAAATGTAGACTCTCAAGCGCAATCGATAGCCGAGCAATGCTTTCAAAAAGCTCTATATTATCGAGGATACGACCACGGGATACAAAAATCCAAAAGGAGCAGTTGACAACTTACACTGCGGAAACGTGCTAGACTAATTGGTTTCGGAATTCTAAGGAAAAGTATACTAAGTGAACCCTGTTTTACTTAAAAATCATAAGTATACACATGAGTAAGACCGGGCATAATGCCGTCAGCAGATGAAACCAGAAATGTTTACATTTCAACATGAGACAACGCCTGAACAAACATACCTGATCAAACTAGCATGCGAATCATGTGAGTTTACACAAACTATTTGAATTGAGCCGAAAAATCCGCTATCTGACATACACAATGTAATGATAAGGAAGGGGAGCATTGTCTTTAGAACGAGGAGTCACGCACGCGGTATCAAACAATATTTGAACATCTTAGAAAGAAAAAAAAATCGTTGATGTAATAAAACTGCATGACGTGTTCCCAGGCAAGTAGAAGAAGTATTGTGAGAAATTGAGTATGCACTCTTTTGTGAATGTATGCTACCATTCATCTCGACGATTCCTTAGCCTATTGTCAGGGTTTCATCGCGCAAAAGAATTGACATAACCCTCATTAGTATGCAAGACGAGCTCCTTTGTGATTCAAGCAGCTGCCCCATATCCTATGCGGAACCCGCCTATTTTGCATCGGAATTAGTAACGAACTTCCATGGGAAAACCTAATATAAAATTTGGAGCAAAAGTCATAACCAAACAAGCGCGTATAAAGTAAACGTTCATAAAACAATAAATCTGGCTCATTTCTGCGAGCTACCTAAAAAAGAAATAACCCCATGAATGTAACGTTCGTCACTGTAATCTGAACTACAATTTAAAAGGCATTAGTCGTAAACCTCTTTAGTGGGTGCCTTAATTGGGCTGGCGGAGTACAATGCGGTGACGTCATCGACTCAGGCGATTGGAAATGGAGTCACCGTTACAGACTAGAAATGGACTTCTTTTTGTGAAAGTTTCACTCCGCAAATTCGGATGCAGCGGAATGATGAGTTTTGTAACTGTTCGTGAATCAACTGTTATTTGAAACCCACACATTCATCTTTGATGTAGTTTTTGCGACTAGAACGTTAAAATGTATCCATCGAGACTATACAGAAAAAAACTGTTCGGTTACCGGACAAGCTTACAGATTGAAACAGGTAAAAATAAAAAGTAACTAGACAAACAATAGCACGAGATGTTTACGGATTTGGCTCACTGGCCTCGTAGGTTTCGCTCGAATGACCTGCTGTATGTAAAAAGTGGGCGGCACCCTATTTCGAGCTATGCACGTCACATGGTCAATGTTTGTGTGTTTACAAGCTCGGTGCACATCGGCCGGCCCTGACATTTCCCTTATCAAGCCGATGTCGCCAATAATAATAGATGTATTAATGGTGTGTCGATCAACCGTCCCATCTCAACGATATGGAAGCAAAAACGAATCAACATTTTCAACTTGTTGAACGACTAGTTTTACGTTTCGTTTCTAAACATATAATTTTTTGCGTGATTGGATTTAAATATTTAAACTCGTAAAAAATTTAATGCCGCCACGTAATAACAATTTGGCGCTTCAAGAAGATCGACCTCAACATCCTCTCAGATATATTATATAAATTATTCATGTTATACATTTATAATAATACAGTCTGGCAAAGGACGGACTTGTAGAACCTGTTTGCAACTACTACGTCGAGCTGGGGCACAGTTAGCATGACAAAAGGGCGAGATGCGAACACTAATTAACACTACAATTGCCATCTCTTTACACTTGTAACACAATACCTCGTTTGCAACAAGACTAGTAATTGTTCAGTCTACCTATTCATACAAAGTGCGACGTTGAAGAACTAAAGAGATAGAGGTATGTGTAGGCATTAATACGCAATGTGACTTGTTTGACATTGAGCTGATAAAATGTACCCAATTTAGATGTACAACTAGTTTATTACCAAGATTTATGGACATGAAATAACAATCCAGTCCAGCAAAATAAATTGGATAGAAAATTCAACCTTTGTTTCATGCACGTATTCTTTCATCGTTATTTTATATTTTTATGTTATCTGACCCTTGTTTCTGTCAGAGGTAAAGTCATCGGCTGCACGACATCACTCGATGATTAGGTACAACGGAACCGACTCGACAAAAATATCGATTGTTAGTGTTACGTCTACGTCGCGCTTTTCGATATAAAAAGAATGGTACTTCAATCAAGCAATTATAAAGTAGTAATTTCCAATGAATAATTTTAATGATAGACGTGTTCGATAAGCACTATGTAAATTAGTGTTCGGCTCAATTTTAATCCGATACTAAAACACCGTAAGTACATACACGTAGGCATCATAATTTTATAGCTGTTGATTATTATCATTTTCAACGAATATGATATAATATGGCTCATTCATTATCAAGGATATTATGCTATTTTTCAAGGAAACTGATAGCTACTTACCTAATTTGAACGATATCCACAATCAAGATGATTTAGTATGAAGATATATTTGTGTGGGTTTTTTTGTAAACTGCTGGGTCCTGGATCCGACAATTTGCGCCTGTGCAACTATTCATTAAAGCATGATGGACGGATAGAAATACATTTTAACCACTCAGGCCAGTCACGTACATCAATTACCTGACAGGTTAAAGATTGGAACTCTAATGATAGAACATTCAGATTCAGACATGAGCAAGTACAGTTCGATTCAAACTGAATGGCGGCTCGGAACATGAGGCGAGTCGCTGCGCAGTAACAATTTCATGTGACAGCGGGGGTGAGGGGTGGGGTACTGCACAGCTAAAAGCTAACTTCCGAGCCGCCATTAAGTTTGAATCGATCTGTACCAAAGCAATCCTTTTATTATCAACAATACAAAGGGTACACAAACATGTCTGGATGACGTAGACGGTGGCCATATTAAGTTTCCAGCCCAACAATACAATACAGCACATCCGGGAGACCAGCTAATTAATTCGTTGCTAACAAACGGATGCCCGATAAACGTGGCGTGTGTTCCTGCGATATAAAAGCATTATTCATATAACATGGAATGAGCCATTGATGCTCCGAACATGAGGCAACTGGACAGAGTTATTTTGTGGCGTTCAGTCACCCGAACCTAGCCAGAGCCTAAACATCCGACTACCGGCTGGCTAAGTAAATACAAACGTTATATTGAGCTTATGATGCTCGATAGATAAAACAGTTGCAATTGGTGCCAAAAGACATGAGTATTTTCATAGGAACTTCGCTGCTATATTTTATCCAACTTAGCTTTACAGTAGGTATATCAAATCATTCTGTAGTAACACCCCCTCACCGATCTCGTATCCACATGTCCCGTGGACTCTGTAAATTGCCCCAGTTAATTATGTAAGTGGTACATTTAGTTTGCCGTGTTTTTTTCACTCCCAGATGAAGCGTAAATTAAAAGTCAGTGAAAAATGCGGCGTTACATTCGTCTCGTATATTATTACAATTTCATTCACTAGTCGCGTCTGAAAATAAAGGTAGAAGAGCTTGGTATCGAAGTATCCAAAATTAAAAAAAAAAACACTGTCGATAAAATCCCCAAACAAACAGTCTACGCTGATTTAGCTTCCTCAATACCATAAACTAGGCTTGTTCCAACAAGCCTGTAATTTAGCTAATATAAAGCGGGCTGGCAATAAATTCGAGTAGCCGAGATATCACTTACGCTATAGAACGATTCCAGTTTCACCTCACCGCAGCGAGAACAACTCTGCTTCTAATCTACACTATAAATTGATGCTACATAATGCTAGCTAGAAATGAAAAGAGATTACGAACGAATAATATCAGGAACTTTTCCTTGAAATGTAACGTCAGTTTACCTACTTCTTTCCTAGAATAGCTGGAAATCGCGTTTGACGAACGACCGATACATAAATTGCTATAAAACCATAGTCTTAATAAACATGTCTCTTAAAATATTGTTAATAAAAAATGTGGAAATGACACTGATTGGTAAAATGAATTACTTATTCTCGATAGCTCTTAAGTTTCTATTTAAGTAGTCCCATTTGATTTAGATCAATAAATATTATTTTGGGCAAGCTTCCATCCGTAATGAACATCGTACGCGTTCTGCAATAATAATTTTAATGCCCCGCCGCCGTACTAGTGGTGATTGTTTACAACACCACCGCATTTGCTCTTGGCAAATCGACTGGCTTACTACCAATGTATTGCGGACACGCCGCTGTGGGGACACCTTACATATAGATCAAACCACTCGTATTTTTAGACCACTTGACCAGCATGATACCAATTGTTAGCAGACTCCTCTTGTCACACGTCCGTAAACCCAATGTAATGAGACCATAAAATAATATTTTTGTGTAATTTATCTGCGAATTGTGAAATATCGCCACGACCTTGCACTTGACCGCTTTTATGCAACAATCAATTGGAACTATACAATGAATTATTTACGTCTGATTGATAGAAGTGTATGAAGACCAATGTCAAGTGGATAATTTGCATTGGTTACATGTTACATTACGCGTATCGCGCTATTCATCACGATGCGCGGCGCGGATGCGGAGTCTTCCGGAAAACAAAATGCTGCGTCGGCGCAGCTTGACAACTGCTCGTTACGCTATTTATTTTCGGTGTTACTAACAACAAGAAATGTGGTGTAAATTCGCGGTCGGGTTTTAAGTTTTTTTTCTATTGGTATAATCACACGTGGGCGCCGCCGCCGGTGTGAGTGTTTGCGATGATATCCACAAAGACGCCGTTTTGTCCAACATGTTTCAACGACCTCAGTATTAGGAATGTTAAAAGGTCGTTTTTTAGGATTTCAAGTGCACTCTCCTGTACGTTGCGAGGACGAGTGCACCAGAAATGAATGCAAAATTACTCCCTCCCACATCGTTAACATCGTCCATTTCATCGATGGTAAGGCGACGACTATTACGATATTACTAGCACACGTTCCTGGATGAATATTTTTAGTTCATATACGAAAAGATATCAAATAGGAGTAACAGTTCTCTAGTTGGCATGAGGTTTGCTAGTGATGTCACGGACGTCGCGATAAGGAGTCGTTCACTCGTCAGACAGAGATAGCCGCCGCCGAGCGCTTCCACAGCGCACACGCGCTATTTGTGGAACAATGCTAGCGAGCATCAAACTCGAATCTAACCGACGCCGACGATTCATCGACAGCTGACCACGGCTTGTGTTGCATACGCGTCTCATCTACGCGAGTATTATAATCTGCGGAAGAACGCGCCCATGCGGTGATAAATTGCTGTAAACATGATCACAAAGTCATAGAAACTTTTGGGTATGCTTCACTACTCACTACTAACCAATGCAAACAAATTGTTTTCTGCAAATGAAAATGCAGACTGAATATAAATGAGCACAGACCTCGTGCGTGCTCTATATTAATTCGTACCAATTTTTCTTGTTGGCTCTTGTCAATACATACACTTGGTGAGATTTTAAAGATCCCATAACTACTGAATGGCATAATTATAAGATTGTCAGTGTGGTAAGAGGGCGTTGGGTAGTCAGCTGGGAGAGGCGAGGGCGGCGGTTCGATGGATAGCCACACGTGTCGGGGGGTAATTGGGTGACGAGTTTCACGGCCCGCCCGGCCGCTGAAACGTCGAAAAATATCCCGTCGTCTGTCGGTAATCCCCCGTATTTGCGCTCAATGTTTGGATTATCGTCGTCCGTGTTTGCAATCTGGATTTTCCACGTCACGACCTCGGTTCTCGGGGTCTACACTCTAAGCACAAAATCTGTAATTTCTTTCGTTACAGGCCTTTCTTACTATTTATCGCTTGCGGAAATAAGATTAGAAGAAGTACTAAAAATTAATAAAGCTTGTAATGACAATACGATTTGACAGGTGTTAGGGACACCTGTCAAATCGTCCGATCCCGATGTGTTTTTGCCCATCTGAAAAATTTAATTTGTCACTTTTTTTGACGGATCAAGTTAATTTCGGGCGGACCCGCATCTTGGTAGACCCCCTCGTACCAATAACGTTCAGTATACGGTCGTGCCCCTTGTTATACAGACTATAAAAAAGCTAATTTGCAATATAATCATAGGTGGGCTCGACCACACAGAGTTCCAGTCCATAGCCCATTATTATGGAGGCGAACGACCAATTAGTTCGATTGTATTGTGTCCATACGAAGCGTCTCACTTCGATTGACCCGATACCTCGGCCATTAGCCATTACACTTTTGATTATATTGACTGTCACATAATCGATTACTATTTACAACCATAAGATTCATGTCGATATGTTCCATAGAAAGTTGTGTCATGAGAACTGATTCATTATTTATAACCGCGGTCGTCAGCTCGTTAGCGACTGGTTAGCTTTCAATCAAACCGGCTCGCGTGTCTCCGTCGTGCCCTATGTTTATTAGCAATCACTGCCCATTTGCGAATGTAACTTGACAATGATATCTGTACTCGTTGTCGTCGGCCACTCGGCCTCTACCTTTGATGTATGGCTCGTAAAAGATAAAAGACTGCTTACAGCGCATGCGCCTGTTTACCCATCTAATCCGAGTTCACAATAAAAATAGGTTAGGGGCCGGTCAAGCAACTCTGCCATCGATTGTACTGCGAACGGTCGCTCCGAACATTTTACATCGTATCTCGTCACACACAACACTTTCTCGTGTTACGGACCGGCCGAGTTTTTAAACACGAAATGTGATGTTGTGAAAACTGCTCGCGTATATTCATAACAGTTGAGGAGTGAAACGAATGCTGATTGAGTTTTCTACTACACATAACATTAGACCTTGCTTGCCCAAAGGGTTGTGGGGGGTCTACTATTTTTATGATTATTATGTTCTTAATCCTGTCCCGACATTGACATCAAAAGAGGACGTCAGACATAATTATGACCTATTGTCTCCATTTTAAATAGTGGCTCTTAAATAACATAATTCTACAGCTTCAATGCTATATTTGTTCAAAACTAATGATGGTAAAATAATTGGCGTTTAGTTAGGCTAGCATTTAGCAATGATGTCATCATCAACGAACATATTTGCGGAACACTACTCTAATAAAACTAAAGCCCGGTACGAAGAAACCAGTATTTTCATAACTCAATGAAACAGAACTCTGAAACCGCCCAGGACTGCTACACGCACAAAAAACTAGTAAATATCTCATCCAATTCGCACATTTCTAACAACAGCTGCCACTCGGTAGCTTTAGCGCAGAATTATGGAGCTATTATGATGAAAAATAAAGCATACTTTTAGTACAAAAGCCAAAGCGAATGGGAGACATTAAATTAATGACGTAATGCATCAATGGTTGAACTGTCTCGTCCCATTATTATGTACTAACTGCGCCCCGCGGTTTCACCCGCGTAAGTCTCGATCCCGTGGGAATATCGGGATAAAAAGTATCCTATGTGTTAATCCAGGTTAAAAACGATCTGTTTGCCAAATTTCATCCAAATCCATTCAGTAGTTTTTACGTGAAAGAGTAACAAACATCCATCCATCCATACTTACAAACTTTCGCGTTTATAATATTAGTTAGATTTACCTCGGCTCCAGTGTTTCATAGCAGTGCAGTGATAGCCTAGTGGTGTGACCGTCGGACTGTCAAGTCACAGTTCTAGAGTTCGAACCCAAGACCTTAGACTTTACGGATTCATGTGCGTATTGTATAATTAATTATCAACTCGCTCGGTGAAGGAAAACATCGTGAGGAAACCGGCATGCCTGAGAGATATTTCTCGACGGCATGTGAAGCCAAGTCAGTGGCCCATAGGCGGCATAAAAACTCTTGACACCAGGTTAGCCACCACACGTGAAAGAACATCCGCTCCGCCATTTATTGTTCTTCTCCTTCCCGGGCGTATCCACACAGGATCATTTGTTTTACTCGTGTCTTTGCGGTTAATGTTATTTTCAACACGCCAATTAGCACCGCACTGTTATTATTTTCCTCGTTTTATCTAACACGTACCTCTGTTTTGTAACGAGTCGGAGGTTTAAAGTGGACGTTTCGTGCTAACGGCTCGTGAATGTTCTGTCCCGCAGAAATTCTCGCCCAGCTTCTGGTTTGTGTCGGGTAATTGTAACTGTGATATAAATCAACCAAGATGGCGGATAACTGATGAACGCACAAATTCCCGGCGAAGTGTTACGTTATGTTTTGGTGACATAGTCGTGGACATTTGGCTTCACTGCATTGAAATATTAACGATCTGGAAACACTAGTTTTACTAACACTCAAGTTATTCGCTATAAATTAGCTTTGCTTATATTTCATTGTTATTATCATAAAACCTTGGCGCGAACAATGGTTACCTCATAGTTAATTCAACCGTCACAGCTATTTAAACGGTGGGTATGTAATTATTTCATGCATCAATGTCCACGCATCGTATCGCGCATCTCATCTCATTGAATGTGCGGGATGCTGTCCATCAATTCGGTCATGGTATTTCCATTTTTACACAAACTTGTGTAAATTATTTCATCAACACTGCGAACTGGTGAAGGAAAACATTGTGAGGAAACCGGCATGTCCTAGAACCAAAAATTCGAAGTCATGTGACATCTACCAACCCGCCCTAGGCCCGCGTGGTGGATTACGGACCACGCCCTCTCTCCGAGAGGAGGCCTGTGTTTCAGCAGTGGGAACGTTATAGGCTGCTTATGCATGATGCATGATTTACATATTGTGAATAATTACCAGGCTGTGGTGCATGTCAAACCGCAGCAATATTGAATAGACTGGTATTAGTCGCGACCACAACCTACTGAGTCAATAGCTTGATGGAAGTTATAGCTGCACTCAATTAAAATATTTTAAACCAGTCAGTCCTGCTGTCAAACGATTGGCTATTTATCAAAACTTTACAATCTTGCTGATGTGTGACGCCTATAGTCTCACATTATCTAGAAACAAGAAAGTGTCATTAACATAAAAGAAAAAAACCGTTTGTATTGATGTAACGTATACCGTGAAATAGTACGAGGTTTAGTCATTGGTCCCGCGCCAAGCTACGTATCGATAAAGACACCTGACTCTTACACCAGGAATACCCCGTACATTGTCTACATCACTGACCCACTGTCGTCCTAATTGCACGCTCACTGCCCTTTCAGATTCTGAATCACAGGCTGGTTTAACTCATTGGAGCTAAACTACACAAACTTTAGCCCAGCAGTTGTCCTGTGACAATTTTATTTTTAGAATTAAACTTGTAGCAATAAAACACCCAGACATATTACAGTTGGATCGTTTACAGTTATGAACAGACTACAAAAGAACTGTAAAAAGACTGCACTTTCAAAACATACTTTGAACTATCTCTATACAAAGCAAAGGATAAACATTGTTGACATCCCGCGTACCCACTCAAACTTGTCTAAAATCGCTGTGAAATTGCAAATGAATTTGCATATTCTGCTGGCTGCGTGCCAGCGTGTTTCTCGCGAGTTACTCGCGTGGTCGAGCGTGTCCGTCGGCCCCGGAGCATCGCCCTAACTTACCTCTCGTTTACCTTGTTTATTACAATAGATAATAGAGAAAACAGTTTTCATTTTCCGAAGGGTGTGTGACTGAACGATTAACCTATGGTTATTTTTGTCACCTCATTAGCTCCCTTGCTTTTTTGGCTAGTCTGGAATACTCCCAAAGTTTACGAAGGACTAGGAAGACATTTTTTTTATTTTTTTTTATTCTTCAATAAGAGCTTCACTGCGTATGCTTTTGATCTCAAGACTGCTTGCCTACTCTACTCTGCATAAATACCTCGTCATAACCCGGGCAGTAACCCGTGCATGACTAGATGTCCCATCCGCCATTACTCCGCAGTCGGTAGTAACTTCTTCCGCATGTTTCTCTAGCCAATTCTATTGTTACACTAAAATTTACAATCGTTTACATACCATCGAACTACATTTCTTGACATTTACAGTTTGTTTTCCAGATGACTGCTCTGACATATTCTCAAATTGCTTTAGTTGTTCAAGTTCATCAATAAATGAGCCTACGTAGATAGCATATCGTATAAGGAATGTGTCTGCGGTTCGCTAATCGAGTGTTCAATGCTGACGCCATGTTGAGTCAGGCGTCCTTGCCGGTTCGTTTGTAAGGCTTCTCAACCGTCGCTCACATTAGTTACGCCTAATTTTACCCAACGACGTTGAGCTAAAGTTTGAACTATGTAGCTTTGTCATTGTTACATTTACTACCACGCACAAAACCAGCTGAATAATGCTTGTTCGTTTCAGTGATCTTTCAAATTAACTACTTTATGACGCGCCACCGAACATGTAACTACTGTGTGTTCCTTAGTCCAGTTTATGGAATACCAAGGATTTCGTAATAATGTGAACCTAATTACACAGGCGACCACTTGGATTAAAAGATTATGAGCTAGAACATCGCGTGTTGTTTGGATAATCAAACAAAGCCGAATT
Source organism: Lithophane socia (assembly GCA_947522985.1). Taxonomy (NCBI): domain Eukaryota; kingdom Metazoa; phylum Arthropoda; class Insecta; order Lepidoptera; family Noctuidae; genus Lithophane; species Lithophane socia. Next base: position 16,427,450 of record OX383262.1, on the reverse strand, counting down.
ACTCACTGGATTACTCACTTGAATTAATTAGAATCTACAGATTGTCAGATTCATGTTGTGGCTATAAAATTGTGATTCAATAATTCTTCTAGTGGCTGGTTGATATAAGACAATAGGCCGTTCGAGTTCATCAACGGATATAGCCGGGGTAATTTAGTGAACGTGGGGCGGCGTGGGCGCGATGTGTTTATGGACTATGCACGCCAATCTAAAACGGCTTAATCGAACTTTCCCCGAAACAACCGATGTTTACACGATTGATTTTAGATTGTTGGTCCGCCTGCACCGCGCTTCACCTTCTTCGTGGCGACTTCAGACTACACCGAACTAATCCATTGAGACCAAGATAACGTTGACAGCTCGTAACAAACTTGTTTGATGTTTACCAGAATAATTATGGAAACTGCGGGCACTAACTGCAACATTGATAAATGCGCGCAGATGGAACGGAAAGATAGAATAAACACATCATAAATTATTATGCGCGGAAACCACATGGGCCCTAAAAACGAATTTAAACATATTTGCAAGTAAATACTCATTGTTCACATTACACCCCATTGTGTGTAGCCATGTCCAAATATTTGTATAAAGTACGACATATTGAATAACAAACATAGATCATAGCTTATGTATATTAAAACTCATTTCTATTCGTAATATTTCTGGTTTTGGTCTAATTCAAACGCCTGGGGAAGCATGCCAAGTGTGCGCGTTCCAGGGGTGGATATTGATCGTGTTTCCATCGTCTCGTGGTGCCAGCCGGGGCGACCGCACTACCGCAGCGCGTTACCTCGAAGACTTGAACATTTGTGTAACTAGTAACATAACATTTACGAACAATGTATCCACTATCCAGACATTTGATTCATTTGCAAATTAGACCTTGAACGTCAACTCTAATTTGGACGCCCCGCTAATATCTGAGATGTTTTTTTAAATGTATGAATAGTAACTTTGTTTGACAACTTCTGTCCATTAACAAACGTTGCCTTTTTGACGTTTAATGTTGAATTTTCCGTTAAAGGAAAATTTCGGCAAAAACGATACTTATTCTGAATCACAATTTAGCTTATCACATGAAATCAGCTCATGAATTAATCATTCCGCTATACACGATGATGTGATATCTGGCATCATAGGACGTGAGTGAGACAAGGTTATGAGTTGAGATGATAAATACCATGTTAGTACACAGGGTGGGTGCTGTTAGGTTCGCAGGTTGACTCACAGTTTTATGAGTCGCTTGTTAATTGCTATGCGCGGAACAGAACACGGAACTGCGCAGTTGAGTGTATTGATGTGAACTGTATGTTAACGTTTGAAGTACTCCTTTCCTGACTGTTAAGATTAATTTTCTACATGAAAATGTAATCCACAATAATTTCACGAGAGTTTCCTATAGATTCTTCAAAGGATATAGCGTGTCGTGAGAGTCACATTTAAATACCAAAGGATCCGGTTTGTCTTTGGCACACAGAAACACGCCAGCTAGTCTGGTCCATTGCCGAAAAGTCAAATGATCAAAAGAAAACCTAACCTGTTTGAGGTAGTAGGTAGTGCTAAAATTTCGAAGTTCTCAAAGTTTTCTGCATACCTGTGCGGGGGCCCCCATTTAGTTTGCCGCTCTGGGCCCCCAACAGGCTTCAGGCTTAGTCCGCCACTATCTCGACTTAAACCTAAAAATAAAACAGTCTCAACACTTTTTTTTTTTTAATTATCTTCTTGTTCCACCATAGAGCCTCGCGAAATGTACCTCGCCCGCATTAAATTTAGATTTTGCGCCGCCACTGACCATAACCATCCACCACCCAACCATCCATAAACATCTTTTATGATATAATGTTGCAAACTCCTACTACGACACTTACTAACAGCTAGATTGTCTAAGATTTAAAAGCTTATGGAATAACAAACAGATTATCATTAAAGTGATTGTAGTGCTAAAGCACACACGAGGGTGACAGATTTACAGCCGACAATTAACGGGAGTGGTCCAGGTGCGCCTGTACGGATCAACCACAAAGTAGAGGCAGAAGATAAGTACAATGCGGAGACAGATCTCTCATAATAAAAAAAAAAATGATCCCTCTAAGTCAGTCTTTAGATATTGTCAACAGAAAAACTGGAAAAGCAAAGAATCTTGAATGATACCAAGCATTGTTTGTTTAGGTGACAAGCGAGCCATAGCCGAGTTAAGGTAGTAGGTAGTGCTTGTCAGGTCTGTGTTCTTATCATCACACATTCCGAGTGCGCCTTCTGTACTCTTTCAGTAGCGTTTGCAGCGAGTATGCGGCGTGCATTCTCCGAAGCTCACTGTTTCTCTCGCACTTCTATTATTAGTCCGCGAACCACCTCGGAAAGGTTAAACCCAGAATTAGACGGGCCAAACTTAACTCGAACTTATTTTTGCAACGCCTCGGGCCGGCTGTTCGAGCGCGGAAGGAACTGATTGCATCTAGATCTAGATTCGTTTAGAATTCAGGAACTTCGTGTCGTTCGTGTGTGGTATTGTTCTGATTAGATTTAGGAGTGTTCTTATTTTACCTAATTTAGAGTCAAGTGTTTCGTTATTGTGTAGGGAGAGACAGGCAAGAGTTAGCTTTGTGTAGGTACTTAGGATAGGTTAAAGGATTCGCGGCGTAATCATTTTAATTTGGCACCGGCTCGAGACATCAGCCGTGAATTAACAGGAATGGTCTTGGTAACGGCTGTGTAATTTATTAAATGAAAATTAAATACCACAGTCCGTATGAAGTAGAGTTTTAATGGTCGTTCTGCAAATCCTTGATTTAACTATAAATTATCCAACTTTACGTATTCCCGTCCGTTTGTTGATAACGTCGATCAAATCAAAACCGAGCGTTTGTTTCGTCTCTCGTTCCAACCGCGCCACGTGTGAAACGGCAATAATTACTTTTTGCTATAACATACTATTTTTATTACGTTTACCATAGTAATAACAGTTTGAAGTATAAATAAAGTTCGATTCACACGTTCGTGAGATACTGACGGAGTACTTTAAACAAAACATGATGGTCGAACAATGTAGCGATGTTCTAATGAAAAACAACATGATAATTATTCTTCTTAAGTAGCTGTAAATGATAGCTATTGTTATATTAAAAAACGAGAATATTGTTTCATTATCTACGATAATTCCATAATAATATATAGCATTTTATTGTTAAATACTTCGTAGAAACGTACGTCATGTCACGTGGCTAGTAGACCCATTTAATCCCAATTTAACTGACCGATATGAAGACAAAGATATTTACGTTGATTGGAGGCTTGAAGTCAAAACATTTGCCCGAAGTAATGGCAGGAAAAAAAAAATCGGCGCGCGTTCCCAATTCTATTGATTCATAGCATCGTAGCGAACTTTAGCTGAGCTACTCGAAATACCTACTACGACAGCCCGAAATATACAAACAGAAAATCACGCGGTTTGTTGTTCGAATTAGCTAAGTATCAATGAGTAAATCTCACGCTTGTAATAAAGTTAATAAGCACTTGATGCTATATTAACTTACCAGAGCTGAAAGTTTTTACGAGAAATGTACCTTTAACATCCTGAAATAAAATAAAAAAAATGATTTATATTAGATAAGGTGACATTATTCATTTAGCGATGGAAATCACGTGGACTGCGTTACACTTGGCTTTAGTAGCGGTCATAATGCCAATGTTGTCATCGAAAATATTTTTATTTGTGATTAATTATTTTTGTCACACTGACATACTAATTTAACGACTACAAAAGAGTAGAATAATTGGCTGTAAACTACGTGTGAATTAGAGAATCGACGCTCAACTTCTACGACCCTAGCCAGAAATGAATGCGGGTTTATATTCCCAGGCTATTGCGGATTATGATTCATTTGTTGTAAGATCATCTCATTCATTTATAATGTTTTTTAAATACTTGACGTATCACAAGCACACCATGGCTTGTACCGCGAGGTCAGACAATACACAGATCCAGTCAGATGATAAATCTATGTGTTTATAAGTCGCCGTGTTCGTGGAAACGCCAACACTTGCCGTCAAGCAAAACAAACAAGCCTCGTCGCTAACTCTGATGCCTGCGCGCATACTTCTCGCGTCTTCGCGCATTAACGACTAATAACAATTATACTGTTCATTATGTACTTTTATACATCGTAAATCTATTCAGCGGCCCCTTGATCTTCATCTGATGCGAAAACTTCCATTGATTGTTTAATCTTTGTCTATTTATCCGTAGGGCGCACCTGTGTTTCAAACGATTCCTTGTTTATTTTAGAGATAAAATGCTTACCATTTTTTGCAACTTTTTATATCCGAGTTTAAACGGTTTCTTTTAGAACAAAATTTAAATAGCTTACATTATGCAGTTCGTACCTATAGACATGAACCCAGACTAGACAACAGACGAGTGAACTATGGTGCGAATCTAAATACTTCTAAACGAAAAAGTCCTAACGAATCACATTGATTAAACCGTGTTTAGATATATAAACTGCTTTAGCCGCTGCCGGATATGAGACTTATGTTAGGCAGGCACTAAAGCGTAGTCCAAAACACCACAGAAAGATTTCAATAAGTTCTTCATGTCTTAATTCGACAGTAATGTAAAAATGAACATCAAACCTAACCACCTTCCTTTTCAATTTTCAGGCAACGGCACGATAGATTTCCCCGAATTCCTGACGATGATGGCCCGCAAAATGAAGGACACGGACAGTGAGGAGGAAATCCGCGAAGCGTTCCGCGTCTTCGACAAGGACGGCAACGGCTTCATATCTGCGGCCGAGCTTCGCCACGTCATGACCAACCTCGGCGAGAAGCTCACCGACGAAGAAGTCGACGAGATGATCCGCGAGGCCGACATCGATGGCGACGGACAAGTCAATTACGAGGGTCAGTACAACCGCATACACGCTTTGGCTGCACACAACACCGCCACACCAACACGACGCTTCAGGAACAAGGGTCCAAACGACCGATTAGCTGAACTTACTTGTTCCTTGAGTGTCAGTTTATGTGGATCTTTATTATGTAATATTATCACTTTTTCACGTTTAGTTTTTATAACGTTGTAACCGCAAAGAAATTGCAGTCGCTATGACGCATGACAGATCCACAAAAAACGTTGTACCGTCGACATATTAACGTTACACACTCGTGTGTGCTCGAATATTACTACCCTCTTGTGTGATAGTACCAAGTAATATAATATAACGTTACTCATTCACGAGACTCCAGCATGTAGTATATAGTACGTGTTCACACTAACAGTTGGGTTTGCTTGTTTCCAAAAGGTCCACTTTATTTATAAACTGACACACAATAAAGTTATCTCTTTATAAAATTATGTTCACTCCGAAATCCCATATATTTTCGATTTACGTACACCAATAATGTTAAATGCTATCATGCGTAACGTTGAGTATTGATTGAATCCCTGCAATGTACATCGTACTGTAGTCGAGTAGTAAGCAAACTGGACGGTCACGTGATCTGCAGTCTCAAGATTGTGGATCTCTGACGTTTCTGGTTTAGATTAGTTTCATCTTGAATCTGTTTAAACACCTCGAAGAGTGGTCCTTAGATCACTAGTTAGATAGTATCGCTTGTTGAATAAGCTTGCTGTCCCGTTGTGCATGGATTCAGTGTTATGAGTATGGGAAGATAGGGCTGGACAGTCGGCAGCGCCACGTCCTGTACGCCGCGAGACCTCGCCCCGGGGCCGGTCGTAGAGCTCGTCTGAAAGCCTCGCAAGAGCGTGCGGCGAGCATGATCTGTATCAACTAGCCCGGTATCTGCTCGCCGCACGCTTGCGATGCATTTCACCGCGTCCACTGTATGTGCAGTTTGTATTCCATCATCCGACCGAGCATTCTCTCTCTTGCAGACTTCCATGCATTCGCCAAAATCATTTTCGATCGCGGCGACGGCAGCCGTTAGCGCACGGCCCGCTGCCACACTTGTGATATTAGTACCGTAACTAACCATAAGAAAAGACTCTACGATAAAGCTGTGATCTCGAAACGATTTCCCCTAGTAGTGTGTAGTGATCGATGCAATGCAATGAGCCCAACGGCCTACGTCGAGTGCGGTACGACAATAGGTATATCCCAGTGTTAATCTGAATGGTTTGCTGCTCGTTATTAACTGTTCCTTCCCTTGGATATGTTAGCTGGTCCCGCTACTCCCGAGCTGTCCCGCCCTCCCCTGCCCTCTCACTCTCTCGTTGGGATCTCACACTTGACTATCGATTGTCTATTTACTCACTATTGGCGTGGCGGATCGTCTGCAATTTTGTTCTAACCTTCTAGACGAGGGCGACAAAATTACACGCGTCCGCCTCACAGGGACATGTTGAATATTGTTTTCCTGTTGATTGGTGCATGTGTCTAATAACTGTATAGAACTCTTCCTATAGAAATACCACCTTGTGATCCGCCCCATTGTTCCGAGGAGGAGATAGCTTGGTCCTCTGCTTGTCGCGTGCCGTGCTCTCGACCACAATTGCTTGACCCACGAACACACCCCACTCACACACACACACACCACACTGTGCCTTACAAACGAGCAGCAAACGTTGACGCGCCGATATGCGATCGATATTATACCGACATGAACATGATTGTATAGGCTTCGCACAACACATCGGAATATGTTCGCAGCACTGGTATCTAATCGAGTGCTTCTGCCCAGCATTTATTATTACTTTATCATCAATATAATATATTTTTGTGGATATATCCAGAGGGTGGTATTTCACATAATCCCCTTGTAGTGGCATGATGAGGTAAAATACGGTTTATTTATGTTGTTCGTCGTTCCATCAAGTACATGCCTTGCTTTGTATATTTTCATTGTTACCCGCAGAGGCATATGTTTGGTGTTGACTCGATTTACTTGTTAATACATCTAGTGGTTATCTGTCTAATAGCGGTTACATCTTTAGTGCATCTCTATCTCTGTCGGTTACTTTCGCTGTGTTAATGATGTTTGTGTTAACATTTTATCTTAGACATGTTATGCAAGGGTTTATGTGAAACTTTTCTTGTAAACCTCGGCATTGCCCCCCTGGTGACGCTCACTAATGCTGTGTTGTGTTTCTTTTCAGAATTCGTCACCATGATGACGTCGAAGTGAGCCGCCGGCTAGTGTGTGTGTAAAAAGCAGAGAATTTAAATATACATTTTGTTTCATGACACACAATATTACCATCGTATTGGACCTGCATTTCTCTAGTGTTTGCGATAAATTAAATATTGTCATCGTTTCAGTTTAATGATGTACTTGTAACGTATGGGCGCAGACGACGCACAGAGGGCGGCCGCGTCGCCCGCTGTCCGTCACCTCCGCCTTCTCTTTTTATTTAGATTTTAAAGTATTCCGTTAATTTTACTATGTAAGAAAAATTTTAACTGTAGCGGTACAAAGGGAAAACGAATAGGTGTGCGTCGCAATGTGATGGTATAAGTCTCGGGTTCGTGTCGGCTCATAATTTATATTTGTGTATATTTCGGGCGCCCGCCGTCCTGTATGTGTGCGTGCGTGCCTCTGTTTGCGTCGCGCCCTAGTGTATGCGGTGCTAGCGTCCCGCACCTTTCCGATACATTTTAATGTAAATTTTTTTCAAGTATGAGATATTTATAAAGTACGTGAGGAATAAAAATTTAAAAAATCCCAAAAAAATATAGTGTACCCGGCGGACGGTCCCGGCCGCCCGCTCCACTCCGTGTACATTATGATCGTAATAAATGTTTAAATTTAACTAACTCAGTAAACGAATAAATTAGATTTATTGGTACTGCATTAATTGTATCTGTAAATGACTTGATAAATATTATATTTCTATTGTTGGTGAAACTAATTCTATCGAAATGGAAAGTAATCCGCTCTGTTATTCTCTTACCACATTTGATTCATTCTGTTATTAAATTTTACAAAAGACATACTGAAAATAAATGTTTCTTCATTTTTAGGTCAATAAGCATCGGTGTTTCATTTCGCTCCCGTTGATTTGATTACGCGTTTCTTTTTGTTAGCTATTGTATGACCTCACACTTCCTAATGTTCTGTTGATTGTGTACACTAGTGAGATCACACTGAATGTTTGTGTGCTTGGTGAACGCCTACTTGCTGGTTGTGGAACGGTCGATTATCTTAATGTATGTTTCGTGTGTAACTTATAACGATAAAGATCTCATTGACATGAAATTTTGTATATTTGAAGAGATAGTCCTTTAAATTAAGTTGACCAAATACATTAAGATTTATATTATTTAACCAAAATAACACGAACGTGTCTCAAGATCTATATATTTTTTTTTTTACAAAATTAGAAATACACAACACGAGTCTAGTTTACTTAACAATTGATCACAAATAAGATTTCACCGACGCAATATAATTTCATAATAAAAAAACTTACGCTATTGTTAGTCAAATTAATCACAGACAAAAAGAAGGCTTCGGTTTTAACTTTAACTTCACTTGGGCTTCGTAGCCGCGCAAGTCTGCGGTTTAGCTCCGCAAGTCTGGGTTGTTGGCCCACATGTCTGCGGTTTAGGCCCACTAGCCTGCGGCGAAGACTGGGCACAAGGTTTGCTACCCTGCGGCGGAGACGGTGCACAAGGTTGGCCACCTTGCGGCGAAGACGGACAAGTCTGTGGTGAAGGAGCACATGGCTGACTACCCTGTGTACTTGGCTGTTCAGCTTTACTGGCGACGGCTATCTGCTGGATGAGGTAGGCGACGGTGCGCGTGGGCCGGCCCGACATGCGACACGTGTCCAGGTAGGGCGGCGCGCCCAAGTGCGCCACCTTGCCCACGCCCGTGATGTCCATGTGCACCCAGTCGCCGCAGATGAAGTTCTGGAACATAAACAAGATGGCTATTTAAGCTGACAGCCGAAGTATTTTACTACTCATAGGGGATTAGGGGCGTTACGTGAAGGGATTGTTGGACGTGTGAGATTTTTGAAAATGCGTACTTTTAGTGTAAACGTTCAAAGTTACCAAGGGTATTTATAGGTGGCCGATCTAGAGAGCACCTTGGGGAGATGCTCTCCAGATCGGCCACCTATAAATACCCTTCGATCGGCCACCTATAAATTTCGCTTAAATCTTTCTTTTTCTCGCAGTCGTGGTATAAAATATGTATGCTAATCTTGAATAAAACGGATTTATATCGAGGGCCTTGAATCACTTGCGTCGCTCAGGATTCTAACACTTGAATAACTAAAATATCACTCAGAATCGCCACTAACAAAGTATATAAAATGAGGGTAAAAAGGAAATTATTGTCACCCTACCCTCATACACAACAACAAAATAGTTGATTTCGGTACCATCTATTAAGATTTGTCGTTTTATCGTAATTCTTATTAGTAACTAATAACACCTATTTGTTGCACATTTTTTTTCACAAAAAGAGACAATTTTGTATTTGTCTTATATTTCATACGAAAAGCGTAATAAAACGAAAACAAAAAGAAATGGAGGACTGAGGGCCCGAATTTTGTAAAGCTCATTACTTTCAAACAACAAGACGTGGTGACCTGTTCATGCTTTCACAAATTATTTAGTAGCATATAGGATTTCAAACAGTAGCTGTAGTTAGTGGTTTCATTTTATTTGCGTAATAAACTTTTACGTGTGTGAGAATTGAGGGCCCATTTTGAACAAAGATATACTAATTTTGTTCGGCATTAGCTTAAATTTTGGCATAAAGACTTGTTCTGTAGTGTCCATAGTTTATCAGGTACAGGTGGACCCTCAATCCTTTATGTGAGAACTGAGGGCCTAACTTTACAGTCCATATCTCGCGTATTAGACTTTCACAAAATCTGATTCCAACTTTCACAATTCTTTTAGAATGTTCTCTAAATCCTGAGCACATTTTCAAAGAGTTTTAAAAAACGGGCCCTCACTACATGCACATCAGAATTAAACTCCCTGATGGTGGCCATGCCAGTGTCAGTGACACAGTCGTTTACAGATTATTTATGATAATAGATAAATCCACCCTTACTACATGATAAGGTATGGTATAACGGTACAGCCTATAACCTACTGACCTTCAGAAACGCAGCTCCAAGACAAGGGGTCGCATGTCCACAGCCCCTGTTTCTCAAATCGACAGAAGGGTCATCTGCAACATAAAAAATATTACTTACTATTGAGAAAGCCTTCGACTTCCAAAGGTCCAAACTGCATGCATGAAACATTGCTGTGCGTGTGCACCTAACACACACGCACTAAATAGTAAATAGGTACAGCCATAAACTATTCATAGAACTACAGAAATATGCTCCCGCTAATCATAACTGCGTCGTAGTTCGACACAGGTCAATATTGTCAATATTTAAATTAAGGGTAAGTATTTAATTCACACTAACATTAATAAACAACAAAACCGCCAGTTTTATGCTTTAAATAACGACAACAACAAATTAATCTAAAATAACCCGGAACGTCAGATTCGGGAACTAAAAATTCATAGCGATACCGTCTTATGGTCACGTGGCACCGCTTGATATGGAAATAAAAGTACTCTGCAGATACTCTCTCTCTGTGCAGATACCGAAAAATGCGTCAGCGAGAACAAGATGGAGTGATATTGCACATTTTATTTGGTTTTCACACTTTTCACCTTTAACTATATTGAATTCGAGTCTTTATACACCGTGGCATTTTAATCGTCTTACAAAGGTGGTCCACTCAATGTATCCGACATAAAATACCTCCAGACACGATTTTTTTTTTTTTACCATTAATTAATAGGTACAAAGAAAAATAAATATTGCATTAGAATTCTGAAACATCCTGTTATTAATGTTTACGTATCAAACGGTAGAACATACCTACGCAGCGCATGGGTCGAGTAGATCATTCCAATACCGAAAGCCAATCAAGCATAGTCCACGTGGACTGTCATCCAATGAGGAGCTCTAATGCTATCCTTTGAGTAGAGCCGCGCGTGTCACGCCCCGCCCCTTTCACTCGAAAAATAAGTGAAGGTCAATCTCGCAGCGTGTCAGTTGCGGCCGAATACCGGAAGTGGAAGTGCGCGCGCGCTACCGGATATCAAACGTTGTTCGCGATCGTTACAGTGCAAGAAGTGAATAGGTACCTACTTCACAATGATTATGAGGAACTATCGATACTCGAATATCGAGTACCTACAAATGGTGCGCCTGTGCGCAGTGAGTGGTGACAATTTACGGGGAGCAAGGAGATTGTACGCTGCGCCAAATAATCTGAAAATGTTACGCAACCGAGGTGTGCCAGGACTGCAATTTCAGTAACTACATATCTTTTGTTTGTTATTTGCTAGGTTAGTAGACATGAGTCAAATTTCTATCTTCAATAGGGTCGAACGAAGACAAATTGATCAGTTATTGAAATCGACCGTATGTTTGTAACTTTCTTTTTTATTAATCTGCACTTACTATGTACCTACGTATCTAACATTTTTGCAATAGGGGGAATGAACTCTGTTAAAGATGCCGCCGCTTCAGTCCGTGCCGCCTTTGGAACGCAATGCTCGGACCGCGCTCATAACAGGGTGTTTCAAACTACGTCATGCGTCTTACTATTGAATTTTTTTTTTTTTTTTAAATTACTCAAATGTTCATAAATACTTATCTTTTTTTTATGAATGTGTAGTAGTCATTGGATACATGAAGTGGGCTGCGGATGAAAGACGATTAAAATGCCACGTTGTATTCCTATAATAATTTTAGCAGACTGATAGTGGTGCCGATTCCCTTGTCACAAATTCTCTAAACTAAACTAAAAATCACTAAAATTTTGGTTATTCCTGTCAAACGACGATTTCCCATTCTGAAAATAGATTAGAGTGACACAACTTAGTTTGACAGCACTAAGATGGCACTGAGTTTTAATTTAGTGAAAATGCTATTCTGAATTTGGCGTTTTAACCAAAATTTTTGTTCTATATCTAAAATCCTGTAACTAACTCTGACTATTTTTAATCACGATTAAAAATGTGTGGAATAAAATTAGATGTCATGAACTAAAATTCAAACAAACACCTCGAATTCAGTTGCAAAACGGTACTTTAAAAAAAATTAAAAATAACTTTATTTCCTTTACAATTTACATAGGATAGGTTAAATGATGACAATATTGCTTTTAAATTGTTTAAATCACTGACTATCTCCACTGGCACCCAAGCTAAGATTTAACTTGTGTTATGGGTGCCAGGGCTCTCTCTATTAATACATTTTCCAATTTATACAAACTCGTACGGAGTTATATTGGGTAAGTAGCTATCGTTGAGTACAAAAAGAAAAATAAAGTTAATTAAAAAGGAAACAAAACAATAAAAATATACTTGTATTAAAAAAATAAAAAACATAGAATATAACCTCTCTATAATGCGAATTGATATGTGTATGTGTCATGTGTATGTGTCGTGTATTATGTGTCGTGTGTATGTGTCGTGTGTATGTGTCGTGTGTGTGTGTCGTGTATGTGTGTCGTGTGTGTGTGGTGTATGTTTGCGTTGTCTGACTAAGCAGGAATTATTCAAAAAGCTTTCCAAGTAACTTTTCAATCTCCTCATAGGATAGAGTCGTGAGCCATTGACTCACTTTCTTCTTACACTCGAAATTATTCAAGCCATAAATATTACATTGTTTGTTAACTGCATTATAAATTCGACTACCTAATACGCGAAAGTGTCTTTCAGCCAATTTAGTTCTGTAACGTTCTATGGGACAGACATATTTAGATCTTCTATTTGCCTGATGACCCCTTCTGTATTTCAGAGAAACATGCCTGCGCAAGATGGTATTGAGCACAAAGAGCTGTCTAACAGTCATAACCTTGCAGTCTAGATATAATTGTATGGTGCTGTGCCGGAAATGTTTAAAAGTCATGACTTTAAGAACAGCTCGTTGCGCTCTTTCCAGTTTGAGAATAAAACTTTTTGCAGCACCTCCCCAAGTCGTTATACCAAATGAGAGCACTGACTGGCAGAGTGAGAAGTAGACCATCCGAAGTGTACCTAAATCTGCGCTATGGCGCAGACTCTTGAAAATCGCTATGAGTTTCCGCACCCTGCCAGAAGTTCCATCAATTTGCACTTTCCAGGACATCAGGTTGTCTATCATGATACCTAGGTACCTGACTTGCGTTGTTCTCTCTAGGGGAGGGCAGAGGCACTGGTCCAACTGTTCGCTGCAACTATGGGCTCTGATAACAAACGAGTCATCCGGCCGCGTACAGGATTTAATTGAGAACGGGATATATTTGGTTTTATCGACATTTAATGTTAGACTATTAGCTCCCAACCAAGACATCACGATGCCTAGAGCATACTCGGCTCGCTCTCGGACTTCCCTCCAGGCCAGACCATGCACGAGCAAAGCCGTATCGTCCGCATAGGTATATATGCTACAGTATGGGATGGATGAATTACAGAGGCTGTTTACATATATTAAGAAGAGGGTAGGTCCCAAAATGGAGCCTTGGGGAACTCCAAATGACAAAGAGTGTTCGTCACTGACGTATGAGCCAATTTTGACACACTGTGTCCGCTCAGAGAGGTAGCACTTAAAGATTGCCAACGCTGGACCCCTCACTCCTATCCTCTCTAATTTAGACAGCAGGATAGGGACAGAGACAGTGTCAAATGCCTTAGATAAGTCTAAGAAGACACCCAGACATTTAGTCCTTATATCAAGTAACCTTACAGCACCATCAACAAAGGCACCAACAGCGTCCTCGCAAGATTTGTTTCTACGAAAACCGTACTGATTTTCTGATAAAATGCCATGTGCCTCCATAAAGTTGACGAGACGACTGTTAAGGACCTTTTCCAAAATCTTTGATAGCGCTGGAAGGACGGATATAGGTCTGTAATTATTGACACTGTCTCTGTCTCCACCCTTATGAATAGGATGCACTATCGCTTTCTTTAAGGATCTCGGAAATACTCCCTTGGAGATACATAGATCACAAATGTGTGTGATAGGGGGTACGAGGAACTGTCGGCTCACTTTTATCAATTTGGTTGGAATTCCATCCCATCCCGCGGCAGAATCAGTACGAAGACTCATAACGATTCTCTCAACCTCATCAAAATCCGGGGAAAGAAGCGCGAGGGAGTTCGGCTGTGCATCATCCCTGAGAAATGGAACATGTTTAATGCACGTATTAATGTGTCTGTCCGCTAGATTTTTGCCAACATTTGCGAAGTAATTATTTACCTCATTTATTGAGGCTTTTTCATCAAGGCTAGAAAGGGTCAAGAGGTTTGTGGGGGGAGATTTGGAAATTTGTTTATTTACAATGTTATTTATTACTTTCCAGGTCGCTTTGGGATTATTTTTAGCTTTAATAAATTCATTCTTCTCATAATTCGTTTTAAGTCGGTGTAATAATTTGTTACAGAAATTACGATAACGGTGGTATGTGATTTTCAGAGTGTAATTTTACTGTACTGTACTGTATCTTTTTTTATTTTCTTTTGCTTATATGTCGAAAATGGTGTGTCCTATCGCAAAAATAATGAAAATTATGACCCCCTTTGGAACCCGCAAACCCGTAATACTCATCATTTTGGTAATTTTTTTTATTTTCTTTCAAAAAGTGAAAATTTCCATATAAAAATACGTCGAGACGGCCACATTGCGCGCCTCTCCGGCTAAAAAAAATCACGTGGTAGGCAAACAAGTAGGTACCTACCAAGTGGAGTCGCGATTGTCAAATTCGATTTTAGTTGTGTCAAAATAATTTTTAAATTTAGAGATTTTTTTTGGCAGAATAGCTCTAAGATTCTCATAGTAAAAACTAAGGAATTTTAGTGATAGTTTAGTTAGTTTAGTTCGGTGTACAAGAGAATCGGCACAACTACCTAATAAAGTTGAGTTAATTTCCGTGAAACCGTCTTTTTAGATCTGCTACTTGACGATAGATGGTGTTTTCTTAAAAAACTCTCGCTGCTGATACTACTACGTGTTATATAAAGAACAGTGACTGCAAGTATAATCTATTTATTTATATATAATATATATATAAATAGCAAGGGTGACTGACTGACTGGTGTCACTGTTATTAGGACGTAGGCATCCACTAAGAAAGGGTTTTTGGAAAGTCGACCTTTAAGGGGGTGAAAGGGGGATTTCGTTTGTATTAAAATCTTATTCCTTGAGTTAATAGACTTGAAACTTGACACACAGTAACAGATAGTGAGAGACGCCGGGACTCACTGGTGAGCTGGTTCTGGAAGAAGCTCCACAGCGGGAAGCGCCACGGCCGGTCGCCCGAGGCGGCGCCGGCGAGCAGCAGCTAGTAACAGATAGTTCAACACGCCGCGACTCACTGGTGAGCTGGTTCTGGAAGAAGCTCCACAGCGGGAAGCGCCACGGCCGGTCGCCCGAGGCGGCGCCGGCGAGCAGCAGCTAGTAACAGATAGTTCAACACGCCGCGACTCACTGGTGAGCTGGTTCTGGAAGTAGCTACACAGCGGGAAGCGCCACGGCCGGTCGCCCGAGGCGGCGCCGGCGCAGCGCACGGCGCGCCGGCGAGCAGCAGCTAGTAACAGATAGTTCAACACGCCGCGACTCACTGGTGAGCTGGTTCTGGAAGTAGCTCCACAGCGGGAAGCGCCACGGCCGGTCGCCCGAGGCGGCGCCGGCGCAGCGCACGGCGCGCCGGCGAGCAGCAGCTAGTAACAGATAGTTCAACACGCCGCGACTCACTGGTGAGCTGGTTCTGGAAGTAGCTCCACAGCGGGAAGCGCCACGGCCGGTCGCCCGAGGCGGCGCCGGCGCAGCGCACGGCGCGCCGGCGAGCAGCAGCTAGTAACAGATAGTTCAACACGCCGCGACTCACTGGTGAGCTGGTTCTGGAAGTAGCTCCACAGCGGGAAGCGCCACGGCCGGTCGCCCGAGGCGGCGCCGGCGCAGCGCACGGCGCGCCGGCGAGCAGCAGCTAGTAACAGATAGTTCAACACGCCGCGACTCACTGGTGAGCTGGTTCTGGAAGTAGCTCCACAGCGGGAAGCGCCACGGCCGGTCGCCCGAGGCGGCGCCGGCGCAGCGCACGGCGCGCCGGCGAGCAGCAGCTAGTAACAGATAGTTCAACACGCCGCGACTCACTGGTGAGCTGGTTCTGGAAGTAGCTCCACAGCGGGAAGCGCCACGGCCGGTCGCCCGAGGCGGCGCCGGCGCAGCGCACGGCGCGCCGGCGAGCAGCAGCTAGTAACAGATAGTTCAACACGCCGCGACTCACTGGTGAGCTGGTTCTGGAAGTAGCTCCACAGCGGGAAGCGCCACGGCCGGTCGCCCGAGGCGGCGCCGGCGCAGCGCACGGCGCGCCGGCGAGCAGCAGCTAGTAACAGATAGTTCAACACGCCGCGACTCACTGGTGAGCTGGTTCTGGAAGTAGCTCCACAGCGGGAAGCGCCACGGCCGGTCGCCCGAGGCGGCGCCGGCGCAGCGCACGGCGCGCCGGCGAGCAGCAGCTAGTAACAGATAGTTCAACACGCCGCGACTCACTGGTGAGCTGGTTCTGGAAGTAGCTCCACAGCGGGAAGCGCCACGGCCGGTCGCCCGAGGCGGCGCCGGCGCAGCGCACGGCGCGCCGGCGAGCAGCAGCTAGTAACAGATAGTTCAACACGCCGCGACTCACTGGTGAGCTGGTTCTGGAAGTAGCTCCACAGCGGGAAGCGCCACGGCCGGTCGCCCGAGGCGGCGCCGGCGCAGCGCACGGCGCGCCAGGCCGCGTCAGAGTTGCTGAAGCAGCCGAACGCGCCGCCGCCCGTCGCCATCAGGACACCGTCTGGAGACCGACGGAGAATAGAATAGACACTATTATTTTTGCAATGAATGTACCCACAAAAATCAACAACAACAACAACAGTAACAGTTCATGACGAATCCATGTAAGTACATACAGGGCCCCTTTACCTTCATAGGAGATGAACTGGTCGGTCTATAACTAACACATTGCTGTAGCACACTTTTCTATGATCCCTTTTATTGATCACTAGTTGTGCCCCCGCGGTTTCACCCGCGTTGTTCTCGATCCCGTGGGAATATAGGGATAAAACGTATCTATATCCTATTCCAGGTCATGGTCTACCCGTGTGCCCATCCTCTCCTCTCCTCTCTAGAGTAGGGAACGCGAATGTCGCAGCGGCGCGGCGCCGGCGTCGAACGGTTCGCGTATTGCATTTTTAAACTCGTGATAACTTCGAAATTAAATGTCCGATTCGAATGTGTTTAAAAGTAGTTTACCGCTAAATAAATACCCTTGATGTTAAAAATATTTATTTGAATAAGAATTAATATTATGTTGATAAAACTCCTTCGCAAATAATGCATTAATTTCGAACAAATTTGATTACCATAAAAAGGTCAATCTTAAAAGATAGACATAATATGCTGTCACGGACTTTTTTTTTGAACTTTTAAAGAGGAACAATTCCATCGTACATGTTATTTGCGTAACTTAAACCGTTTACGCAGCGCACGCAACGGAAGCTCTCAAAAAGGAATTAGTTTTCCCGTTTTTGAAATTTCATTCCTGCTCCGCTCCTATTGGTCGAAGCGTGATGTTATATAGCCTATAATCTTCCTCGATAAATGGACTATCCAACACAAAAAGAATTTTTCAATTCCAACCAGTAGTTCCTGAGATCAGCGCGTTCAAACAAACAAACAAACTCTTCTGCGTTATAATATGTATATTATAATATACTAGCTGTGCCCCGCGGTTTCTCCCGCGTAGGTCTCGATCCCGTGGGAATATAGGGATAAAACTTATCTGATGTCCTATTTCAGGTCATGATCTACCCGTGTGCCCATCCTCTCCTCTCTTCTCTAGAGTAGGGAACGTCGCGGCGGGGCGGCACCGGCGTCGAACGGTTCGCGTATTGCATTTTCATACTTGTGATAACTTCGAAATTTAATGTCCGATTCGAATGAATTAAAAATTATTTTACTGCTACATAAATACCCTTGATGTTAAAAGTATCTATTTGAATAAGAATTAATATTATTTTGATAAAACTCCTTCGCAAATAACGCATTAATTTCGAACAAATTTGATTACCATAAAAAAGGTTATAGTGAGTCAATCTGAAAAGATGGGCATATGCTGTCGCGGACTTTTTTTTAGAACTTTTAAAGAGGAACAATTCCATCGTACATGTTATTTGCGTAACTTAAACCGTTTACGCAGCGCACGCAACGGAAGCTCTCAAAAAGGAATTAGTTTTCCCGTTTTTGAAATTTCATTCCTGCTCCGCTCCTATTGGTCGAAGCGTGATGTTATATAGCCTATAGCCTTCCTCGATAAATGGACTATCCAACACAAAAATATTTTTTCAATTCCAACCAGTAGTTCCTGAGATTAGCGCGTTCAAACAAACAAACAAACAAACTCTTCAGCTTTATAATATTAGTATAGATAATGTCTAGTATAGATTAATCACCGAGTAAAACTTTCATATCAAAGTTTGAGGTTCAAACTAGCACATTCTGATCTTTTTTCATCTTGCGGTATGTATGATATCCATTCGTATACACAAACATACGGCTCCGGCTTCATGTACCGAATGCCTTACAATAGATTTTCATTCCACTTTATTAGTAGAAAATTATGTGAGGAAATCACAATGTCCGAAACACACGTACGAGTAAAAGTAGCGACGTCGATGACTAGCGAGGGTTTGTATATCGACTGGCCGTACACCAGCGCGTCCGCCATCATCAGACGACCCTCCATGTCTGTGTTCTCTATCTGAAAATAAATACATGTAGGTAAAAGTAATATCCCGGGTTTACTAATTCCTCGGCCTATCATTTATTTGCCAGAACACGGTCTGCAAAAAGAAATAAAGCAAAAAAGTCCACAAGGTATCAATCTAATGGGTGTGAAACCCAGTAATGTGTCTGCAGGTCATACTTAAATGCTACAAAATATTATTTATACCATGCCCCCTCTAAAAAGCTTATTTTATTAACTGAAAACAGTGAATAAAAAGCACTTTTAATCACTGTTTTGGTGTTTGAATTTAGAACACCAATTTGTTCGAACTCCATCTCAATGATATACAAACTCCTATTTGATTTGATTTTCGAACAGAAGTTTAGCATTAGAATTAAAACTGTTTTGTGTTATTTGCTGTCATTAGTAAATGGGCGCTATTTTAAATATTGTAAGTTGTACGAACAAAAAGTTTAATGTTTTCAAGGGATGAAGAAGATGTGTTTAACACCTGAGTTTATGAAAGAGAGGGCGGCCGATATACTCGTAGTAGAACATTTGCTACCTAACAAATCACAGCTGGTTTACATCAAAGCCTACGATGAGTTTTGCAAATGGAAAAATGAAAATCAAGCTGAGCACATTTTCAGAGTCTGTTTTCCTAACTTATTTTAATGAGTTGTCGAAACAGAAGTCATCGACTGATCGACATTATGGAGTATGTATTCTATGCTTCGGTGTAGTTACTATAAAAAACAAGGCATAACATTGACATAACAACATACTCGAAGTTGCAAGTTCTTTTTCTCGTAGTCATGGTATAAAGTATAGTATGCAACTCTTGAATAAAACGGATTTATATGGAGGGCCATGGGGCTCGCGTCGTTCAGGATTCTAACACTTGGATCACTCCCTACGGTCGTGATTCAATCATCATGAATCACTCCCTTCGGTCGTGATTCAGTCGTTAGAATCCTTCACTTGCTCGTGATTCACCTATGGCCCTCGCTTTAAATCCGTCCTTTATTCACTAATTGCATAATATACTATTGCGCCAATCGCGCGCGCAAAAATAATATTGTTTATACCATTCCCCCTCTAAAAAGCTTATTTTATTCACTGAAAACAGTGAATAAAAAGCACTTTTAATCACTGTTTTGGTGTTTGAATTTAGAACACCTATATATTCGAACTCCATCTCAATGCTATACAAATTCCTATTTGATTTGATTTTCGAACAGGAGGAGGAAACAGTTTTTATTCTAATGCTAATTAGAATAAAAACTGTTTTGTTTTCTTTGCTGTCATTAGCAAACTGGCGCTATTTTAAATATTGTAAGTTGTACGAACAAAAAGTTTAGTCAAGCTGAGCCATCGAGATATAAGTACTAACGTACTAGAGAAGACACCGTAAATTCCTACTTTGTCTCGTTCAACTGCGGCGATCGCGCCGCAGTTTGTCGAAGAAAACGCGTAAGTGCCGTGATTTACATGGCGCTTAAGACCTTTTTGCCGAGAATAAATACACTTCCGCAGCAAATCTAGCACTGTGGTAAATTAGGTACGGTTTAGACGAATTGTTATTATTTTAGCGCTGCAGCGAACTAAAGATTCAATACGAAGAATAGGACAATTCAGTTATTTGACGTAGCTTCTCTAGTACGTTAGTACTTATATCTCGATGAGCTGAGCACATTTTCAGAGTCTGTTTTCCTAACTTATTTTAATGAGTTGTCGAAGAAAAATAAGTCATCGACATTATGGAGTATGTATTCTATGCTACGGTGTAGTACTATAAAACCAAGGGATAACATTGACATAACAACATACTCGAAGTTGCAAGTTCTTTTTCTCGTAGTCATGGTATAAAGTATAGTATGCAACTCTTGAACTAATTGCATAATATACTATTTGATACTTATACTTTTTGATTACCTACCTACCTTCGGCGGATCCATACTGTGTATTTATTATCACAAGTTGCAGTGTTCTTTCTACGTAGGGATGGATGGCTTCTTACCAAAATTGTATTTTAATAGCCACGGCAAAAATAGTCTATCTATACCCTTACCGCCTTAAAAAATCAAAAGTCATTTATTCAAACTAGGCTGAGAATCAGCACTTTTCGAACGTCAAAATTACATAAGACAGTCCCCCAAAAACGCCCACCCTTCACCACTTCCTAGTGCTTTAGCTGCGAAGAAGAAGTGGCGCAACAAACTCCCCAGCAGCACAGCTGTCTGTTCAGTCTTCTTCTTTCAAAAGTCAAATAACTTTTGAAAGAAGAAGACAAAGCATTGTGTAACTATACAGGCGCTCTACAACGTTTATTAGTAAGGCGGTTAGTCTATACCCAACTTTGCCAAAAAGAAGACATGTGCACGTCATCATCGAAAGCACCTTCACTTCCACGACCAAACCATAGAGATAGCGGACAAAAGTGTGACTTTAGTTTTAAAAAAAGGTGCGTATAATGTGAGTACATACCTGATTACCAATTTTTTTTATTTTTTATTTAATTCTAATAATTACCCAACGTACTTAGGTTATCAAATAAAAAAAAAAGTAATTAAAAACGTAATTGCATGTTTGCCGCAAATAAATGTATTTCTTTCTTTCTTCTTCTTGCTAATTAGGTACATCTCTCACTTGAATAGACAATCCGTTGAGTGCCTGCACGACGTCGCCCACTTTCATGCACTGACCGCTCACCATGTTCTCACAAATTGGAATGACTCCCGCTACATTTATGGGCATCTGTAATCAAACTACAATTTACGAACAGTTTTAAAGGTCCGTGGGACTAGCTCATGATTTCGGTTCATATAAGTGGAATCCGGGTCGTTTGAATTACTGGATTATGGATCGCCTCTGTCCCATTCTGCCGTTGCCTCTAGTCCATTGTCTGCAGTCAGGACATAAACCTCTCCGATTGCTAGCCACAGACCGCCATTAGATAACTTTACATCCAATTTCGACTAAAGATTATTACATTATTTGATATTACCATCGGTACATGGTAGGTATATTTATTACAATAATAAATTATTATTAATAATGGTACATAGACAATACACAAGCACTTCAAAGCGCGTACCTTAAGTTTGGCTATAATCTTAAAGGCCGCCAGCACGACGGCGGCGCCGGCCATACTGCCGCGGTTCTCTATCATGGCCTCGCAGTCCTTCAGGCACAGACCTCCGCTGTATACGTCATACAACATTTTTATACTACAGTATTGTGATATCTGCAAGCGTTAGGGCGATTCTACGTTGTTTTTTTTTACCAGACCTGGGTCGATCATAGTCGACCGGTCGATATCGATCGCCTCGAACCATAGGTATTCAATATTTCACATCGAACGATAACGACCGACGTTCGGCCAAGAAGTACGATCGTTACAAGTGAATATAACATCTCTAAAGGACGAAGTCGACATCGATCGCCCGTAATGTTGTCGTGCACCACTCTGGATCCCGACCGGTCCGTCGATGTCTTCGATCAATCGCAGTGTGGCTGCTCCTTTAAAGCCGTTGTGTTCAAAATTCAAAATATTTTATTTAATAAATACATAAACCTACATGAGCACTTATGAAACGTCAGAAGTTAGGTGCACGGTTCCAATTGGTCTTTTCCTATGGAGAAGAGCCGGCAAAAAACTCCACGGTTACTCTATTAAAAAGATTATTCTGTCATAAGACTGTAGTGATACCTGTCGAAGGTGACGCCCTTGGCCGCGAGCAGCACGGGCGGCACGTTGGGCCCGGCGCCGCGGTACGAGCACTCCAGGAACATGGGCGTGTCGCACGAGCCCTTGGCCACGGCCAGGAAGGCGCGCATGCGCTGCGCCTCGATCCACTCGCGGTCGTGCGCCGCCACTACTACTCCCAGGGGGCACAGGCAGTCGAGGGCGGCCTGGAAGGAAGTATTAGTAAAATAGATCAAATCATTTATGTGCTTGAGTATGGGTAATACATATAATATGAGGATACATATTAGAACAAAAGTTCTTTAATCCCAAATATCTAAATATTAAAATCTAAATACTAGACGAGTTTTTGAACAAGGAATACTTTGGCAACTACGCCAAGCTGTTTTATGGTTAGAATTTTGTAAAGTTGCTAGAAACTGACGAAAAATCGTATGTTCAAAGTCAACCTGCCCCTATTGCTATTGAGTATTGACGAACCTACAAGCTAGGCTCAGTTGGAGGTCTAGTGTTAGTGTGTAGTAACTGTGTACCATATAAATCAAAACTTTCTGTAGAAGCAACACTTGGCGTATCGGACGCCCCTGCAAGTCCCCGCCGAATCTGTAGAGTTATAGCAGGAGTTCGACGGCCTTTGAAGCCAAGAATTTCACATCTATAACTAAAGGTACATATCTACACTAACAATAAAACGAGCTAAAATTTGTGAGTTTTTTTATGCGGGGGCGGGACTAATTATAATTTGTTCTAGTTGAGACCCCATGTCTCAACTAGAACAAATTATAATTAGTCTTGAAAAAAAATCATAGATGGCAGCATAAGTAACAATTTATCAAATTAACAATCACTAAAAAGCGTTATACGGCAAATTTTGGCTGAGGTAATATTTGTAAAAATCAAAACATCTTTGTTTAATGCTGATTTATGTATTTACACTCATAAATCTCGTATTTTGAACAAAAAACTTAAATTAAGCCGTTTACTTCAATTCGAACCCTTAGAATGATAAAGTAGCCATCTGTTAATCATTTTGTTGAGAGCTCTTTGCAATAGATGGCGTTTTACTCAAGTGATGACAGGGTCAATTTAAACTTGCGTTTCGTTCGTTTCATGAAGGAAAATCAAACATCTTTTTTTAATCTAGTACTTTACGTAGAAATATAAAAATTGAACACCTAGGAAGAAAAAACGTAAAAAAGGAAGAAAAACATCTAGGAGTCTTGCGTAGTATCTAGGCAAGACTCCTAGATGGCGTTGTAAAACTACAGTCTCTGGCAATTAGTGAGTCGCTGATGCTGCTATGTGTTAAAAAAATGTAGGAAGAAAAATAGCCAGCTCAATAGCCAGACTTAGGGTGGTGTCATTTCTTTGTATGGGATTGGGTATCTGTACGTAGTATTATAATATCTGTGGCGGGGGGTAATCTTTGGAACTGATCCAATTCCGAAACTTCTATGTGTCACAGGATATATTATTTTAAGTTAAAACAAAAAAAATCACGTGGAACAAGTCGCGGGCTGAAGCTAGTTATACAATAAAGTCGCTTTACATCTTTGACTGTGACCGCGATATTCTACTAAACTGCGTAACGGATTTTGATGCGGTTTTCACTATCTTATAGAGAATATAATATTTCAGAAGTATATAAATTAATATGAAACTAACATATCTATTATATAAATAAAAATAAAATACTGTTAATTGGTGAGCGGATCACTTGAGAAAGGCTGGACCGATTTGGCTATTTTGTTTGAAAATGGTCGTTATAGTCCTAGAATTAGGTTTTTATGCAGAGAAAAATTGGAAAAGTTTTCCGCGAATTTTTTAATTCGGGAAAAACTGAACGGCCTTTTTTCTATGGGATTCTTGTAGAAATTATTGAAGGACAGGAGAGAACGAACGAGATCGTCAGCTGTAATTAATTAATAAATTTCTATGTTTTGTAAAGTCGTAAAAACCGTGCGAAACAATAGGTGCGGGTCGCTAGTCTATACCTACCTAACTATTACCAGTCTCGTATTTTTAAGAGCGTTCGCATTTTAATCTATCAAAAATTACACCATTTTTCTTACATTTTCGACAAGTTCTTGACATTGATTATCGCTGAGATGAGAATGCGACTGGATTTCGAACGTTGAATTACGAGATTGCCTTCTACTTATACCAGGTTGCTAAGTAAATAGGTTGCTACGCTCGTACCTGTGATAGATCCACAGGAGTCATTTTGTTAGCAGGCATGTCGGACAGACAGCGCGCCCAGTTCTGCGCCCGGCCGCGGATGGAGCCTTCGGTCCACAGCTGAGAGCCTTCGCCCCCGAATACGCTCACCTGACACGAGGGCTTGCTAACTCCCGGCGATTTGAACACTTCGAATCTACAATTATATGAAACAATAATTTTAGTACTTATACATTTATTTATAAACTATACTTAATTATAACTACATTTTTGAAGAGGTTTTTGAAATTATAACGAACTTTTTGAGACAGCCAAATTGAGGGTTCAACATTAAACGCCAATAATTTCTGTACCTATATTATTATAATGTTACCTAGAAGTTATTACTTCTTTTTAAAAGAGTATTTGGATACTTACTTATTCCTAATTAATTAAACTAACTTATGTATTATACAGAAATCTTGATGTTTTGTCTAATCGTAAAACCGTTCCAAGCAAAGGCCGCCGGGTCGCTAGTATACCTATTCATATAAACGAGCGCGACGATCGCGTACTCGCGCGACAATGGCTTTTGGTTAGGAAGCGGCCTTAGCGTTATTGGCTAGGGTGTCGATCGATGTACAGACGCCAGCACATCAAGCTACCCGAAACTGTCAAACTTTCGCGATAAAGCTTTAGCGATAAAGTTTAAAATCTACTAAAGAAATTTGACAGATTGTAGTAGCTTGATGTGCTGGCGACTGTACAAATAAGCAGAATAAAGTGCATACTTCCACGCCGCAAGCTCAGCGGCTTCAGCGGCGGCGTCGGGCGCGGTGACCGGGTCCACCTCGACGGTGGCGCAGCCTCGCTCCTTCAGCAGCTTCACGCCCGCTCCCACGCCCCAGCGGATGTTCTCCTGAGTAATAATAATAATTTGATTTTAAAATGTCCATGGAGTTTCTTGCCCATTCTTCTCCATAGTAACCTGCTACGCTTTGGGCTACAACTTCAGCTTTTTGACTGACCGACTAGGTACTTGACAATTCATAAGTGCCTTTAGTAAATGGTTAAAGTAATTGAAATAAATGGTTTAAGTTTAATACTAATTTATTGTTGCAGCGACAATGTTACTTTTTTTCTATGTATAAGTACTTAAATAAAAAACTGTAATAACTAGGTACAATACACAACTTAACTTTGGTGGAAAAGATCACTTGTACTGTATCCTGTACTAAGTAGTGAAAAACTGTATCACCAGAGACATGACCTTCCATTTAAAAATGAGACAATATTGAGATAGCTAGTCATGAAGGTGTCTGCGAGTTGTGTACCTACGTGTGTGGTGTGTTTGCGTATGAGTGTAGGTTCAGATTTCACTGTAGAGTGTAGGACTCACTCTGGAGAGGAGAGGCCTATGTCGAGCAGTGGACTGCGTTAGGCCAATTATGGTGATGTAGATAGTATTGCAGTGCCATTATAGGGTGACTTCAAAACTCATTGCCAGTCTTTTAGGGATGAGACCAACTCTTTAATAGCCATAAAGAACATGAAAACTTTCACCCTTGAAAGAAATTGCCAATGAATTCAAAGTTAATTTGTAAATAATTAGTATAGTAATTACAATACTGTGAAACGCATAATATGTTTTTAGACTGAAAAGACGTAAGAACATATTATGTAATAAATAAAATTTAGATGCTAAACGCCAAGTTTTATTCTTTCTACATCTACCCACATCGTTACGATGTTAATTTGATTAAAGTTACAGACTGTCATTTTTTGTTTTTCATCATTGTTCATCAAACAGAAAGTTCTTTCTTCGACTGTGTTAGTGTGACGAGAGACGGAAAATGCTAGGTAGGTTGATTTATTACCTTTTTTTAACATAATATAGAACATATTGAACACGCAACGACTTAAAGATAAGAATAGGGGAAAATCAAAGAAACGATTCATGGACTGTGTATGAATAATGATGACTACCGAGCAGAAACTGGTGGCAGAAAGGGTGTTGACTACCGAGAGATCACGACTAATAGAGAAGTTTGGAAGAAGACATGTTGCGCCGACCGCAAATAAATTGGGATAAGGGCATGAGAATAATTATGTGTGTCTACAACAAAGAATAAAAATTAAATTTCAAACTACTAACCCTTGCTTCATCAAGCGACTCCAGCACATCGTAACCAGCATCCTTCGGTCCTATGGAGGCGATGGCCACTACAGAGTACTCCATTATGTCGGTTATTGCGAAGGCCTTGCCCAGTTTCAGCTCAGACGACAGCCTGTAACATTACAAGACAGGTGGTTAGAAAGAAATACAAAAAAAAAAGAAAAATAGGTTTATTTGTTTTGTTGTGCAAGTTCATCAAACAGCTTCTCTAGTCCGCATCAAAGTGGAGAGGAGCACTAGTTCAGTTTATTTATTTTCGTCTTTATTTCAACAACAGCGATGTTGATATTTCTTTGGCAGTGAAAAGGGTCCAGGTCTGCCTTTTGCAGAAATTCCTTTTATCCCCAGGCCGTCAGGTGTCCCCTTCCAATATGGTCGATTAGCGGAACCCAACAGCCCAGCTGGCAGTGTTGGACTAGTGAACAAGAGGTCATGAGTTTGAAACTTAATCATTGTATTGGCAACTTGTATCAATCTGGCTAGCCTTTTCCTAACTATGTTGGGGTCAGATTCCAGTCTAACCGCATGCCGCTGAATACCAGTATTTAACATGGCATGGCGGGGACTACCTATCTGACCTCCGCACCCCCATTAACTGGATAATAGAATGCTTTCCGAGGCACGGGGGAGCCTCGGTATGTAAGCTGGGGTTGGTGACCATCTGGTCACCCATCCATGGACCAACCCCGGCAAACGAAGCTTAACCTGATGGATTTACCCGTGCGGCTGTTATTCTTGGCCACGAGCTTCTCAGCTATTGTTAACTTGTATGTAATCCTCTATTATAAGTAATCATATTATTTTTTTATGAAGTTTAGAAAATAGCTAGCAAGAATAACATTGATTTGCTATTGCAAGTTGAAAGTAAAAATTGTTTCAGAAGAGGTAATGAACTATGATAATAACTTTTAAAATTAGAAACTAACATATTTAATTGTTGTGATATTTTGCCACCACATTTCTCGTCAACTTGTGCTCCGATAGGCGTTAGTTCTAATTTCTCATTTTTTTCATATACGCAAATAACAGCACCTTTCTGTAAAATTAATTTCAAGATTTTAGATAATTGTTCTGAAACAAGGCATTACTTAAAATTCTCTCCTTAAAAACATGAATGTGATATCATAATAACAAACCCTTACTTGGCAGTAAGAAGAGGCTACAAAATTATCAGTTTTCTTGAATTAATAGAGTAAAAAAATACCATACTCTCTCTGCCTGTCTTATAACAATAGATTGGATCTAAATAGAAATGTTAACTTGATTTACCTTTTCTGCCCCTCCACTCCCTACCTCTGCACTGTATTTTCTCGTAAAAACCTTACCATAATTTAGTCTTCTTTCTAAAAATCTAACACTCTGAAATAATTTTGTAAACCTCATTATGATCAAAAAATTAAAAAGCTTTAATATAATTTCATTATTTAATTTCTGTAAAAATATAAACCATCTAGATTTGTATAAAATTTTGTTTAAATGTTGAATTATATGACTTCATTGTGTAGGTATATGATTGGCAAGTTAAAAGTATAATATGTTAAGACCAAGTTGAGTGAGTGCAGTACAAATTCAAAGTGCTTTTTTTTAAATTATCATAAGTAAAAATATTTCTACAAAATGATTTACAGCTATTGACTGCACCATTTATTACTTAGCGGTACCAGAGTAGGTTCCAAGCTCAGACTAAATAAACATGTGTGCACATATTTTGGTGTAGTTTGATTGTAAATGTGTGCGTTTGAGTGTGTATGCACAGAGCGTTGGTGTAGTTTTGGCATGCTTCAATATATTGTTCGCAGCGCTCTGTCTTGGTTTTTATTTTGTCTGAGGTTCCAAGTTTGACTTTATGGAAAGCCAGTTGAGCAAGCCTGTCTGTTACAATAAATAGGGATGCTTCTCATATAAGTCATGACTTCAAGCAATAACAGTCTGTAAATACATCAATTTAAAGGAATTCTCTAATTACTGTAGCTAGCAAAATAATTGCCTTTCTACCTTCTACCACCTGCAAAAATTTTAAATGCTGTTGTTTTTGGCACATGTCTTATTGTCAATGATAGTCTAGTTTCCCTAGGTACCGTGATATGCCTAACATATTTATCTGAACACATATTTATGTTTACTATTGACGCATCCAGTAAGTCCTCCTTCACTTGCTCTATGCAATGCAAATAACGAGTGTAAAGCTTGTCTTGTAAAATTAATAAACTTCTTGGTTCAAGTAGGAAAGAGAACACAGGTGTTGTATTAATAGTGTTATCTTCAGCTGGTTCAAGGAATTTTAAAACGATGTGAGATCCAGCTGATATTGTAGTAATAGTTGGATAGAACAATGATCCATCTAGATGTGGCATGATGCCCTGCCCTGGCAGGTACTCATTCACTAATACATGGTTGGGCCTTTTACCATCCATGACATTGACACCATGTATTTTCTCCAAGTATTTATCCAGCCATTGCGGTATTGACTCAGCTATCATGCCTTTATTGTGAGGTATGCCGCCCCAGTTCTGCAATCTTCTGTTTGACAGTTGAGTCCATTTTGGCTTTGGTACTGAGTAAATATTCGACAAAATTCCCTTTTCTTCAGTTGTCGTTATAAACTCTGATATATAGTAGGCAGTCTCCGGTGCCTGTAGATAAAATAGTGCTTTAAAACTGAAATAATCGCTTCAAAGATAAGATTGCGTTGC
Source organism: Lithophane socia (assembly GCA_947522985.1). Classification (NCBI taxonomy): domain Eukaryota; kingdom Metazoa; phylum Arthropoda; class Insecta; order Lepidoptera; family Noctuidae; genus Lithophane; species Lithophane socia. The sequence continues at coordinate 16,397,966 of OX383262.1, read as the reverse complement.
AAGTGTCTACTTTTTAAATTAAATTTGCCCTGCTTTATATTAGTACTTACAGTAATGACTCTGTAGTCTTCTAAATTAGAATCAAAAAAATTCATTTTGCAAATTGAATTTTTATTTCTTGTGATGGAATGAAATGATTTGTTTTGGTTGGAGACATGTAATTTGAATTTGACGTTTTGCATTGTTTGTTTTTCAATTTTTTTTGTAAAATAAATGACAGACAAAAAATGTTTTAACGTATTGTTACTGCTCTGTGCCAACTTGGGATTGCTCGGAAAAGATATCAAACTATTATATTGTATTATATTTTGTGGATTGAAATTGAAATTAATAAAAATTAGACAGTCTATTGAAATTAAGCTGATCTAATTGATTTTCATTCTATTAGGATTGTTTCACTTTGTTATATTCGGTTATGATAATGAAAACTTGATAAGAAATAAAACGTCAAGACTTAGAGGTTACCACTGCAAAAAAATCGCGCGTTGGTATTTTAATTATTTTATTAGTTTGATGCGTTTCGTTTACAACTGTGGTCAATGATATTTCACGCATTTTAAACAAGATACAGTGATTTGAAATCCCATTACATACTTTTTTTAGATTTATTAAAGACACGATATTCTATGAGCACTAAAATACGATAAAACTTGAACATTTTTCGTGACTTTGTTAGGAACGTGTTTAATTTACACGCGACCTTTCAAAGCAGTAACAAAACATAAACAGCTAATCTTTTTTGACAGAAGCGTACAGAAGATAAAAATGTTATTTGTTAATAATTTTTTTGTAAATATTTGTTAAATGAGCAATTGTAGAATGTGATCATAATGGGCGGTTGCATAGGAATAACTAGAAGTGGTAGCGGGCCTATAGAGGAATCTTCGGCTACCGTGTCTCGGCCTAATTCAGGTGGGGTAAGCGATCATCTGTCTCCGTGGAGACGTCGAGTGCGTGTTCTCATAACTCTTTGTTGTAGGCGGGCTGAGGAAGAACCAGTCGCTGTGTCACGAGACCATACGATGGAAATCAGACGTGCCATTGACGGAGGGACAGTTACGTAGCAAAAGGGATGAGTTTTGGGACACAGCACCGGCGTTCGAAGGACGCAAGGAGATCTGGGACGCGCTGCGGGCGGCCGCCGTTGCCGCTGAGGCGATGGACTTTCAGCTGGCGCAGGCGATACTCGATGGAGCCAGTGTGTCGGTGCCCAATGGCTACCTCACCGAGTGCTATGATGAATGGGGCACAAGATATCAGGTACACACTTTATTTGACCCTTAACTGCTCGTAGCATGGCTGTAAGCGCTTACTTCTCAGCCTCATTACAATTTTATATCAGTTTGAATGAACTTCAGCAGAGTCCTACCTATGGGTATTCTGTATTGACTAGTTTTTTTCATTATTGCTAGACAACAGTATACAATGCCCTACATGTTGAAGTGTTGTTAAGAAAATATCAATTTCCTGATGTTTGTCTTACCTGTAAATAACAAGTAACAATATTTTTTTTCCTCATAATCTTTACACTTCGAAATCAAAATATAAATGCAAGAACTATGTGTACCTAATTGTTATTAATGTATGTATGTTTGTTTCCTGTTGAGCCTTTTTGACGCTGTTTATATTTGGTTCCTTATCAAGTTTGGACACAATAAAGAATGTGACATTATCCTCAAGCATCATTGTATTGAATTATAAACTTTGATTTTGGGATCACTAAAATAATAACTGTTATTTAGACCTACAATAAAATGTATAGGATAAACAAAGCCTTCATGAAGTCTACCTATTTATTACTTAATTTAATTTAATTTTCGCTTATTAAATAAATCTCCAAATCAATTGAAAATGGTATGCTATACTACTTCCAAAATGACTGCATTGCTGGATTATAATTATACTAGCTTCCGCCCGCGGCTTCGCCCGCTAGGTATGTCGATGAAAAGTACCCTATGTCCTTACCCAGGATACCATCTATCTTCTTGCCAAATTTTATTGAAATCCGTTCAGTGGTTTGGGTGTGAAAAGGTAACATACAGACAGACAGAGTTACTATCGAATTTATAATATTAGATTGGATATAATTATATTTTTTAATTCAACTTCTGAATTCCTCTGGTTCATCTAGTTGTTAAGTTTGCCAGTGTCATCCTTGTCACTCGCATTTGTGTGACAGTCCTGTCTAAAGCTTCATTAGATATATTAATACCAACGTCCTGTACTAACAAAAACTGTCTTCTTCCTTCTTTTTTTTCTATTATGAAATGAAATGAAATTGTTTGTTCTGTAAATAGGATATTGGAATCACTTTTACACGTTATATTAAAAAATATTAAAAATAAGCTAGATGAGGTCGGCATTTCCCATCTGACTACTCTGAGAAGAAAGGCCGAAACAAACTTAGAGCACACTTAGAGGTTGCAGTCTCTTTTAAAGTTCAGACATAATCTTGGTCAGACCATATGAGGACCATGTAGATTAGCGTCTGATATGGTCTTTTGAGGAAAGAACCAAACAGATTTGAGTGGACCTGTCCAGTCAGTGCAAGCATTTTTCAGTAACAGTGGAGCTCAACTAGGAACTTAAGGAGCTCAATGACTCGACAAATAATATAAAAGAAAGGGCATTTGAGTAGACCACATAAAGTACTCAAATATATATATAATATAACCTTCTGATAAGGAACACCAAGGAGTTGTGGTCTTTCTTGATGAGTTGGGGTGGAATGAATGAACAATTTTTTTCCACCCATATGCAAAATACATCCAATGAAGTTTTGGACACTAGTCTCACATACAATAGAATAAATTTCATCTTCTAATTTCTTACTTTAACATACTAGGGTCAATTCATTAATTTTTAAAAAAAGTTCATGCTCAGAAACATTGTTACCAGCTAGAAATACTTAAATAACCTGTTGTTAGAAGTTAAAATCTTTAGAAGCCCTTTCTATATTTCTGCTTTGTTTTTACCTTATCACTGCATGATTTATTTGTTCATCTCATATTTTAAGTTAACTGTTTGTGTTCTTTATGAGAATAAAATTCTTGAAACCCAATTCGCCTCCCCAGGTCCCAATATACTGCCTATCACCCCCTATAAACATGGTGAAGGAGGCGAGCGGGCGCGACTCGCCGGCCGAGTGGTCGGAGCCAGTGGAGGGCGGCACGGAGCTGTCGCTGCGCCTGCGACTGTCCAACACGTGCAAGGACGTCGACCTAGCCGTGTACTCCCGACACACGGTCGTGCAGTGCAAGAATAAATTACATGTGAGTTAAAGATGCTTTTCTGTTTTTGTAGTATTTGCTGTAAAATTTTGAGCAGTATATGTTTGTAGAATAACTGCATCCGGTTAGACTGGAAGCCTACCCTAACATAGTTAGGATAAAGACTAGGCAGATAATGATGATATTTGTGGATTAATAAGCTAGTTGGATTTGGCAGCCTCTTTGAAATGAGGTAGAAATAATATGGTGAAACTGTGTGTCTAGGAAATCCTAAGTCGCCGCCATTGACGCCCAGGGTTAAGATTATTTTCAAACCTTCAGTAAAACACAGACTTGTAAGACATCGCAAAAATGAATATCATATGACCTTGCAATAATCATATGAATATGATTATTGCAAGGTCCACACTGGGCAAATATAATAGAGATTTTTTTTTTGTGGATAATATATATACATAATTTAAAAAATATCATAAATAGACTACTTCTTGACAAAATCCCATAGACATAGCGATAGTAGTGGTCTTGTTTGCGGGAATCACCGTAAGTTTAGATTTGAAGAGTAATAGTTAGTTTTTTGGCAGAATATTGTATCAACTGTGTACAGTTGATACAAGATTTATGTCTAAGATTAGTGTAAAGGAGATGATATCACACAGCTTTGTATTAAAGACCTTGATAATGATTGGTTATGGATGTGTTAATGCCTATCATGTTAACACCTTTTAATTAGCTGTTCGCAGTCAATATGGGTTTTCAAAGTATTTGTAAACCCTACAAATACAGTGTGCAACTAGAACGATTGTTAGGGTTCCGTTCCCAAAGGGTAAAACGGGACCCTATTACATACCTACCCTATATTTTTTATAGATAACTAGCTGATGCCCGCGGCTTCGCCCGCGTGGATGTCGGTTATTATATACTAAAACCTTCCTTGAGAGCCCACGCACAATGGTCCACTTTAAGGACTGAGTGCGGAAACCAAATGATCTACAAGTAGTTGTTCCGGGTCTGGGTGTTAGTGTATGTGAGTTTCTATGTTTGTAAACGCACCCACGATACAGGAAGAAATTCTTAGTGTGGGGCAACGTTTTTTAAAAAAAAAAAAAAATCCCTAACATAGAACCTTCCTCGAGAACCAGTCTATGCATTGGTGAAAACAGCATGAAAATCGTTGCAGTAGTTTTTGAGTTTATCGCGAACAGACAGATAGACGCGGCGGAGGACTTTGTTTTATAATAAATGTAGTGATGGTACGGAACCCTTCGTGCGCGAGTCCGTCTCGCACTTAGCCGGTTTTTTTTTAGAAATTATCCATTTATTTATTAGGTTCTCTACATCTATAATGCACTATAAAGTCATTATTTCAACTGTATCACCCAAAATATTGCTAAACATGTTTTCACCTTCAATATTCTGCTTGACCTTATGAATCGTGTAGACATAATATTAAATAAGTAGGTACATACTGTTAAGTAATGTATAACTGGAAGTGACGCGATCGAGCCCATTAGCATTATTTGAGGTGTCAACATCTAGATTCTAGAGTACCTAAGGTTCAGAGATTAGGAGTGCGTGCTCACTCACTATGTTAGTTTTGAACCATTCGCGTTCATACACTTGTGCTCCACATGAAGACTGGGCTCTGGGTTCCAGCAAGTCAGTTTAGTTCTTTTTTTACCGGACTACGGCGAAGAAAAAGCAGGGTTATGATTTTGACCGGTATGTATGTATGTATGTTCATCTGCTCCCTTGTATCTTCTAAACCACTCATCACTATTTGACAAATAAGGTATCCTTAGAAGCGTCTTGATCGTCCGCTGGTTATAGGCTATGTGACGTCACATTAAATTAAAAATGGCGCCCTCTAGAGGAAATAAAGTGAGGAACTTAAAAAAAATATGGTTTAATCGTACCATGTTGGGTATCAAAGGAAAGGGCTTAATGAGCACATTTCAAAAATATATATATTATAACCGCAAAAGAATTTAAAAAAAAATCAAGTAATAAAAACTTAAACCCAACTACGCCTTAAAAGGTATAAACAAGACACCACAGACAGACAAATTAAAAATCCGGAGTCACACGTAATCTGTTCGATTTATGCCCTAACACGTGTGTTTTAATTTGGGTGCTCTTCTAAATCTGTATTATGTAAATCTTATGCACAAATATTCCATTGACGTATGTGAATTTTTTTGTCAATAATTTAAGAATCCACGTTAGGAGCTTTATTATTTTTACTAGTGAGTATAAGTAATAATAATTTCTCAGGAAACTTGACATTCAGACCATTTCATGAATATCATCTGTTATTTCCGGGTTGTATCCCTACAGTTAGGTATCGAGATAAAACAATGAATAATGCCAAACTCACACTTCCCCACTCAGTGTTTATGTTCACACAAACTTGAATGCTAGAACAGAATAGTTTATACTTACAGTAATTAGATCTTAACCGAAACTTGAATGTCATATTTATATAACAAGTTGTAGAAAACCAAAACAACCTGATCATTCGTGTGTCCCTGACTGCATATATTATAACACAATAATAGATCGAATCGTCGACTATTATTATTATCTTAAAATATCGCGTCCCACTGCAAAGAGCCGTTTCCTCCTTCCAGTTGTCCCTGTCTAATGCCATCTGCAGCCAGTCTTTTACACAGGAAATGAAATACTTAAGTAATTATTTATAATTCATCTCATCTATCAATATTTTTATAAATAAAATCTTCTTTGAAACCTTACCTAAAGAAGCTGTTTGATCGAAATGCCCAGTTAGACCAAAATCTAGATTGCACAAAACGGTAGGAAGTGGTGAAGGGTTGGCGGTTTGGGGGACTGTCTTATGTAGGTAATTTTGACGTTCGAAAAGTATTGATTCTCAGTCTAGTTTGAATAAATTCATTTTGATTTTGGTGCTCCTGGAAACAGGAAATGACGGTTGTGTTTAAGAGGTTTCGCTCTATGAAGTCCTCACCATTGACCGCTTCGACGCCGTTCTCAATACTCACCTAGTTTTTTTTCCTATTCACATTCATGTTAAAAGAATATAAGTGCCTACTTAAATAAGAGCAAAAACCCTGTAGTATTCGTTATCAGCAAGTAAACTACTACAATACTATCGTTCTACTAAAGCCAGTAATAAAAATATGTACATTGTGCAGCAGGTCGCAAAAACACGGTCAGTGGGTGACGTAAGAGCATGCGAACGATGCGAAATTTTGCAACCATACGCTGTCGCCTGCCTTCGTGAGACGCTATGTAGTTTTATTCAATAATAGGGCTGCCAAGCCATTGTTTGTATGGGAATTTTTCAATTAATATTGCCTTACAGACTTGATCCTATTACCTACAACCTGCGAGAAGTCTCGGTATACAGCATTACTAGTATTATCCAGCCTATTAATGTCTCACTGCAGCGCAAAACCCGCTTTTAATATAGAGAAACCACGGGCATTGATCACCACGCTTGCTCGAGACAGGTTGGCTTATTAACTTTACTATAAGTCCAAGTTTCCTCACGATGTTTTTCCTACACTGACGTCAACAATCTCCAAGTTAAACACAGAAATAACTATACGCAGATATTTTTAGGATTCCGTACCCAAAGGGTAAAACGGGACCCTATTACTAAGACTCCGCTGTCCGTCCGTCCGTCTGTCTGTCTGTCCGTCTGTCACCAGGCTGCATCTCATGAACCGTGATAGTTAGACAGTTGAAATTTTCACAGATGATTTCTGACCATACAATACAACCATACAACAAACAAGATTTTTTTGGCGTTTTTATAGATAATGTTACGGAACCCTTCGTGCGCCAGTCCGACTCGCACTTGGATGTTTTTTTTAAAATTAATAACATTGTAACAGTATAGGTACAAATATGTATTTATGTTTCCGGATACGTATTTTATTTCTTACCTTGATAAATATTCAATTTACTTATTAGTTAGTTAGATTTTAAATTTCAGCATATAAAGAACATACATTTTTAAATAACACCGTTAAAAATAAGGTTCTATTTGTATTTTTCGCGATAATTATGCAATTTCCGAAACAAATTTTGCTCATGTCGTAACACCTTGAGGATTATGAAGTTCTCCTTCACATTTCAACGGCACAGCCCTGAAATGTATATATGTATACTTACCATGTACCAGGTAGTCCACAAAGGTCGTAGTCACCTGTTTAATGTCTTACAATTTTGGACGCCGCGACAATTACTGTCCGTTGACCTACATTAGTGAACCGTTCGTATCTCTACAAATATGATTTCATTGTGCTTTCTCTTTGTGCCGGCTGAACTTAATGACATGGACATTAGGTGCATTAGCTTATTTTATTAATGGTTCTTGGCTTGCGGCCAAGGTTATGTTGGAATGGTCGCACTTTAGTAAGTCCATGACTTTTTGTCCTTTTCAAATAAAGTGGTTTTTATGATGAACTGCTTCGCACGGGTGCAGGCGACATGTCAAAACATCAAGATTGCTGTGCTTTATCTAATAATATTAATGTATTATTGTGCCAAAGTAATAACAGCCGTACGGGTCGATCGATCAGGTTAAGCTACACTTTCCGCGGTTGGTCCGTGGATGGGTGACCATCTTTACATACCAAGACCTCTCCGTGCCTCGGAAAGCACGTAAAGCAGTTGGTCCCGTTGTCATTTGTAGATCTTTGAGAGTTGTTACGGATCGTCAGAAGCCCGAAAGTTTGACAACCAGTCTTACCAAGGGGTATCGTGTTACCCAGTAACTGGGTTGTGGAGGTCAGATAGGCAGTCGCTCCATGTAAAACACTGGTATTCAGCTGCATCCGGTTAGATTGGAAACCGACCCCAACATAGTTGGGAAAAGGCTAGGCAGAGATGATATGACGCATAAACCTTCCGGAACAGATTCTCTCGATGATGGCGAAAACCGCATCCATATCCATTGTGGAGGTAAGAAGAACTAAGCGCTCACACAGACAGACCCGAAAAGTGACTTTGTTTTAAACTATGTAGGTATAGATAGACACTTCAAGTAAATACGTATCTCACAGGCAGGATGCAACCATCTATGTATATCGTCAGCATCAGCTCTAAATTTATGACCAAAGATTTATAGATTCGATAACCAAAAACCAGTCGTGGTTTATTCGCGAATGACCTCACTTGATTTTTCGGAAAATTGATCAGTGGACTAACTTATTATTAGGCTGCTAATAATTTACTTTATAGTTTATAATAATTTTTAATCAAAGACCGAATACTGTAGCTACGTTGTAACGATGTTACTGTGTATTCAGTTTTAAGACTGAATAAATAATGCCAATAATGTAAGCTGTATCAGAACTTACTAAACCCTTTACACAATCCACAGGCTCAAGAGAACATCGAGCCATGGCGGCAACGCTGGTTCTATGGCGGCAAACTCCTCGGCGACCGACTGCTAATCGAGGAGGCAAAGATCACGCCAGGATACATCGTGCAGGTCATCGTCAGCACTGACCCGCAGCCGCCGAGCTAGTCGCGCCATGTCAGCACCGCGCACTATTGCACCCACCAGCGTCTTTGTGGTACTTTGCATTTATTTTTAAAACTTTTTTCCATTCTATTTATATTTGGAAGGCGACTCTGCAAGGAGGTTGGTTAAAGATGAGGCAGAAACTGGGAGAATACTCTTTTGATGTGGGGACTTGTTAGTGGAATATTCCCCTCCCGCGCCTCACCCCTGCGCCGTCGTACTTGTAGTTTTTTTTCCTATATATTCGATGTTTGTCTATTTATTTTTGTATAGGTTGTAGTTTAGTTCGGGCCATATAATACGCTTTGTGTGAGATGAATCGTAGAAAGCACAAGCGATTGTGGCGCCCTCTGCTGAGTTTTATGTCGAGAAATATTAAGGAGGTTGACACATTAAAATAAAGTGCATTTTGCAAAACAACTGCATAATTTCATATCATGAGACGAAGATTTTATACTCAAGCTGTTATAGATAATTATTTTGATTGAATAAAAATGCGATATAGTTTATAGTAGCTGATTATAGTATAGGGATTAACATATATATATATCAAATCTTGCGCTGTGTCGTAGAAGTCCTGGCTATAATCCTGTCCTGTAATATTAGGCTTAGGTATATTTCATTTTCCCACATAGCACCAATTGAATCGCCCAGTGAATTAAGGAATAAATAAATTGGTTATCGGCAAAATATCACAAAGACGCTGCAGTGAAGGAACCAGAGCAACATGATCCACGTAACAAATTTATTCGAAAGTATCGTAACAGCGCAGGTTATAATGTATAGCCGATTTATACGGTGACGGACCCTAGCTTATACAATGATGGCGTATCTGATGGATCAGTTTTTTGGATATAGTAAAATTGGCAATTTGTGTACAGTCACGAGCAATAATATGTATACACTAAGCAACTTTTAATAGTGATTTTCTCCTACCGTATTGATTGTAATTTTATGTTATATCGAACATAGTATGTTGGAACCCATATTATTATGATATAGGTATCATCTCAAAGTTGCAATCGTCGCTTTGACAATTCAAAAGTGCCTGTAAATGGTTTAATTGAAATAAATGCTTTGAGTTTGAGTTTTGAGCTCCACGAAAAAATGGTTACTTATTGAATTTTGCTAAGTGTATACATATTATTGCTCGTGACTGTACACACGGCTACACATCAACCTACTGGTGTGTGTACCCATTACCAACCCATTCATGTTAAAATGATTTTTATTGTACAAAAATTGCATAAATATTTTTTATGAGTCTGTTTTCTCTTTTAGATGATTTTAAAAAGTCACTATCTTACAGGTGTCTCTATTGTAAAAGTTAGGGGCTATATAGAGTTTTACCATTATTAGTACTATTATATCATCCCTGCCTGACTCGAGTGTTATTCGCGGTGTCCAAGTTTATTTCTGTGAACGCTTTCGATGGGGTGTCGATATTACATTCTAATTTCTCACTTTTGATCGACTAACAGTATGTAACATTGATAGTAACAAGTAACGTTTGATAATGTACTATGATTTATATGATAAAGCCACTTTGCTCCATAAAATATAATCAGATCATTTTATGTGGAATGTTACAGGTTTCGATCCCTCACTTAGCATCTTTTATCATTTGAACTAGATTCGTGTAAAATTGTTTACTTATATTTATATAAAATGCCCCAATTGTAGTAATTAATATAAAATATTATATGTATATTGCAGTGAGAGCGATACTTTAAGGCTGTATGGATATGATGATACACAAAATACAAGTGGAATTTATTATATTATATATCAAGGGAAATATAATATTAAATATTTATAATTGTGTTTAAAATCGTCTGGAATTAATTAATTTATGCGATAAAATAGATAAAAGTGTACCATTAAATTAGACATAATAACAAAATAAGTTGCATTAAGTTATCTCAAAACTGAATAAGCGATAAACGTATAAAATTTATAACAGACAATAACACAGCTCAAGATATTAATGCTTTAAGCGACCACACACCATCTCATCAAATTATTTACTACGGATATTATTATTTAAAGGCGTTATCCCACTATCATTAACTTGCATCGCTTACGCGTTCGCGTTTGTCGAATGGAATGCAGCGCAAACGCCGCAAAATTACCGAAGGTACTGAAAGTGCTGCATCCAACATCATTCCACTAAAAGAGTGCTCGTGGGATATCGCCTTTATTGGTCGACTTTATCATTTATAAAATTACCTGCTTATATTTAAATGATTGGGAGATTTTTTAATAAGAAGCTTATATACCTGACTTTTATTTTTTCTAATGTGTGTTCGATGTATATTTAATGTTAGGTATATATGGCCGTCCGTGCCATGCTTTTTCAACAAAGAACCAATTAAAAAACTCATTCGAGATGTCCCAAAAGTTTCTATGCTACGTAGTACTGTGTTATAAGCTATGTGTAACACTAGGTACATAATATTGTCTATGATATATGAATATTGTCTTTATTTTACGCCCCATTTGCAAGTTAACATCATCAACGGCAATCTTTTTCGATATCTGGGAGAAAAATGGAGCCTTCTACGGGCATAAAATGTAACATAATACATAAACATTTGAACGCAAGTATTAATTTGCCATTACGTACATAAAGCGACTGCCATCTATTGTGATGTTGTGAGAATTTGCTTTATATACTTCCTGAATTATTATTATATAATAATATATTGTTTGTTTTGAATATTTTATCAAATGCTAGGTATTCATTTTGCATTCAAATGTAAAGTCGGATCTTTGGTGGTATGTTTATAAATTGCTTGAGCAACGGTTCGAGATTGCCTCGCGAGGCAATGTTGTTATTGCAACCTATAGATTAAAATCGAGCATTGTTCTTGTGTTTATAACAAGTCAAGAGTCAATAGATATGATGAATGTCATTATTTTGCAGTGCTTCTGTCTCTTATATCAAAGGCAACCGTTTCGTTGCTGTTCAAACTGCGCGCCAAAGTTCCGTTAGAGCTGCTATTTCTACGTATCGTTTGATTTGTTCGCGCGTACATATGGTAGCCTGGACAACGTTTATCTTGCACACGAGATAATAAAAGCAAAATTATAATGTTGTTAGTGATTCGTGAAATGTATTCTTATAAAAGAAATTATTAACATATGTTTCGGGTTAAATTATATTTTGTTAAGATTGTAAGTGAACGGACATACTTTGTTTCACTAATATCAAATATGGTTTTATGGCATCATCTCATACGTATTGCGATTATTTTTTTCACGGCAAAACAGTAAAGTTCATTATTCTTTGTTCGATAAAACTTGCAAAATATTCACAGTATGATTTAGGACAAAATATTATTTAGTTATAAAAAATAAATTAGTTATTTTCTATGATATAATGGCCTTATATTATGATACTCAGTAAAAAATACAAAAAGCGTAGTTATCAATGTAAAAACTCATATGAAAAAAAAAACTATGATGCTTTAGAACGCTTAATTGCTATTGTCAAAACACTCATTTTCTACAAACTTACCTTCTTCTCATAGCATCCTTTATCGTTGAGTAAATTATATATGTTCCTCTTATTATGTCCGCAACAAATTAGATGGCATTATTTTTGTTTGTCCTCTACAAATGAAGCGTAGCTGTACCACACGTATTCGGTAAATATCACTCTTATTTTCGACATTGATGGCCTAAAGCCATTACTGACAATATTCTCACATATCGATTCAACAATTACTAAGCGTGATTTTATTTATATCGATATCGATGTTGTTATATACCAAGTTTATGTTAAATCCTGTAGTGATATTAAATAAAGCCTCAGCAGCATTTATTTATAAATCTGAATGATTATAATGTCTATGATTCTAGTTCATTTATTTTTTGTATCGAAATTATTGATATGGCGATATAGGTTATTTATTAGATATTTAAAAAATGTTAGCAGTTATAATTTATATAAACTTATATTCTTTTCTATGAGTTTGATACTCTCTTTTGAATACCGGAAAACCAAATTAAATATAACGTTTCGATAATTCCTGATTTTGAATGCTTTCCTTTTACTAGCCATTTAAATTGTAACTGCTACATATATACGTTATATTTCTAAATTGTAATAAGAGGATTATAACATAGTACTAACTTATTAGGTTAGCTTTAGTATTTATACATAATTATTTTATAGTTAAATTGGGAAGAGGCTCGAGATAATTATTATTTAGTTGGGCAATGGTGTCTCTGCAAACATTTTGATATTTTTCATTTCAATAATTATTATTTACTTATTAAAAGTCTTAGGCAAACTTCTGTTCTTCGAGACCGTTAGAGATTAGTTATTAATGCCACTGTTATATAATAAGGGCTACTAAAACACGTATGTGGATAATAGTACTTGTCACATGAGTGTTCTAATACCTAATTATTTACAGTTGCATACAAGACTTTCTCTACACCCATGATATGAATCCTATAAATAAGGTGCTTTGCAATACTAATATCGAACAAAAATGGCGGGATACGACGTGAATTCTAATAACCTATGAGTTTTTAAATAAAGTTTTGAAATTTAGTACAACATTATAACACTCGTTTGGTATTATGGTTACTATGACACTGGTTGTTTTAATGTTGGCAATAAGCTAACTGTTTCAAAAACTTATAGAGGATTTGTAACATGAGTGTAGATAAAATAAATAACACAATAGTGATAAACTATATTTTATGAAATGTTGCAGAGTTATCGTTGTTACATATACATTTCAAGATAAATCGTTTTTATTATAGAAAATTCTAACAATACGTTCATGTAACTCGTGCACGCTATACTCTACTTTATGTAAAGATATTAATGTCTATATTCGCGTTCACGACTTCTGATGTTGATGTGCGAACTAAGGCTTGAACTGCATTGATTAAGAACCATCTCACTACGACACCACTCCGCCTATTCTAATTGTCTCTAAAACTTGTGTAGTTCACGCCTTATCTCACAAGACTGAAATTGCCAGTGAAAAAAAGTATTTGTTATTATCTGTGAACAATTCCTCCTGTGTTACCATCAACAATATAGTGTTGCCTCACTTTACGCTACTAGTTTTTCAGTTATATTTAGGTTAAAAATTGCAGTCGGCCATAGCTAGATTATACAATAGTCATATACGGTCTAAACATGTTTGATTTCGGACTAAGGAATTATGTATGGTGCTACCATTTTTTTTTTACTGAAGGACTTATTTCATACTGATTAGATGGATTTGACTATGAGGTAACATGAATATCAGCACACGATAACCTTTTCGTTTTCATTTTCATACTCAAAACAGTCAATAGTAGGAATAAGTCCGCCATAAATGATTTCTCAAAACTAAATGTTATGTCTAACAGATACGGGTAATGTCCAAAATTATAAACTTTATTCAAATGTCATACTCACATCTTTACATGTTTCGCTTTTATTTATCTTAGCACTTTACTTGTTAAGAAAATGTACAGTCGGCACCACATTTGTTATTTTGTCGCTGACTGTACGTACCCTCTGAAATGTACCTTAAGCAATAAAATTTATTTACGTCCGCAAGATATTGAAGAAAGATTCATTTGATAATATTAGTTTTTTCCTTAGATCCATAAACTTTTTGCTTGTAATGTAGTTTTATACTTTGTGTGCGCACATCACACTGAATTCGCTCAATAAGTATTACAAAATAATTTTCAAATAGCTATTTTTGTAGTTTACGATCAATGTTATTATTTTACCCGATGCTAGATGGCGTTTTATAATATATCATAATTTATATTTGCCATCTTTTGTGTTCCAACTAATAATTATATATTTTCCGTTCAAAACAACATTTGAAAAGTTTGTGTAAAGAATGAATTAGATATATCGAAGCTAAAATGTCCATCTGTTATCCGTAAGCCGGGGTACTGCTAATATTATACTTAGAAGCACAATAAGTAATAAATATTATATCAAAATTGATGTGGGTTTTGACGCGCGGAGTTTGGATCATGCCTGTATTGTTACAAGTATGTAGATAGATAGATTTATATTGAATAACAAATTCACTGCGTGTATTGTAAGGCTATAATCAAGTTGTATATTTTGAAGGAGCGCCGGCGCTGTCGGCTCTTACGCAACACATCTGCGATTTGTCTACACACAGTTTTGTACATAAAACAGTTTTTCAGTGTGTAAGCAATATTAGCATTTTAAATTTTCAAATAAAACACTTTGTGAATAACATTGTTTGTGTATTGTATTTTGTAGAAAGTGTCCCTGAACATTTGCAAGCCCTGATTCAATTGAAATCGATAGCCACATAATTGAGCGCCTAAGGGTCAGTTCAGACCGCGACGTGAAGCGACGTGACGCTGCGCGCACTTTTTTACAATTATCGAACTTATTTTCTTCACGAAAAGGTATAATTTCAGTGCGAGCGTTGACACGTGTCAAAGTACGCTGAGATGCGCGGTCCTGAGCAGCGTGTGTACCTTATTGTGTAGTAAATCACAGCGTCCCTATCAGAATACCAGCGCTGCGGTATTTTATTTTTTTAAATTACGCAGCATTATGCTGAGGTTGATGTGCGACCGGCGACCTGTGCGAGACCTTTTTGGCCTCGCACAGGTCGCCGGAGTATTTTGTTAGTTTATTTGTTCTTTTATTTTAATTTAGTACTTTCTTTATATTACTGCTTGTTTTTCCTGTGCGTGTCCCAAATAAAATATTTTTCTTTTCTTTCTAAATAAATAAATAAATTCGATGTTGTATCGGTTCATAAAAAAGTGCGCGTCGCGTCGCGTCTCGGTGTGAACTGACCCTAAGAAACGATTGAAAATCGGTACCTATTTAGTAAATATTCATATCACAATGAAACGCCATAACTTCACTAGCATAAAGTTTAATTTACAATAAAATAATACAGTCTGTGTTCTACTTTGGTATATACTTGAGCAGTTTGATCTCGTGCGTCAGCCAGATGGCAAGGGTCAGTAAGACGAGTGAGCCTGACTGATGCGAGGCAGCTAGTGGAGTGGGCACGTAGTATAGGAGTGTTGCGATGCCGAGGGAAACCTGCGGGAAAATAGAAGCATAAGCTTCACGCCTTTATATGCTGAAGGGGTAGGCAATGTCGTCTTCGCCAGATTGTAATAAACGCTTGATGGTTTGTGGAATGGCGAAGGTTATTTGATGATGCTTCAGCACGCGTATCATGACCACCGTAGGAACGGATTTTGTCTTAAAAAAAAAAAAAAATTTGAATGTCGATTTCATTCGATTGTTCGATTCTCAAAAACAGTATCATTACCTGTAACCACGCCATAGCCCCAACTCCATTGACAACCCTCCTAGCCATGGGCGACAGTGGCTTCTTCCTCGCGATGTACCACAAGCCAGTGACCAGCGCCAGGGTGGTGGTGCCCAGGATGCGGTGGTCGAACTGTACGGTGGTGGGGTTCTCCGTGAAGTTACGCAGTGTTGGGGAGAATTCCAGGATGTCGTCTGGGACCCATTTGTCTCCCATCTTGGGGAACGAGCTGTAGACTAGGCCGGCGTCTAAACCGGCTACGAAGGCGCCTGGAATTAAAGGTTTTTGTGAGGAGAGTAAGGTTACGACTTTTCAAAAAAAGAGATTTCTTTTAGAAAATAACAATACTAAAAAAGAGCAAAGGAAAATGTAAATAAAAAGTAACATTTTTCATGTTTGGCTTTTCGTCGGGACTTTTGAAATTGCCAAATGGTAACCGTAAGTACGAGATACATGTTCAAAAATAAGAGGTGATTATGATAACTTTAGTACTTGTATTAAAAAGTTCATTACGTTACAAGAACATTACGTGTGCAAGAATACTGCTGTTTGCTGCTGTTCTGCGACCAGCAGTATCCTATTGAAATACACACGGGCCAAGCAGATTCATCCTCTATCGAAATTATGTCATGAAATTAGATTTTGGTGTTGCTAAGACTTCTCATTATGCAAAATAATACATATGAGCGACCAACCAACCGACTAATACTGGTGGTAAAGTATAGCAAAAAAAAACATACCGGACACAGCAGTAAGGAACGCCATAGCCTTAACAGAATGCGCAAGTGCAGTAACACTCTTCAAATCCTTGAGAGACTTGACCGTGGCAGCCACGGGGAAGGGGCGAAGCACCCTTAGGGCTCCGGCTAGCAACCCCGTGTAAAGGATAAACGCCAAACTCAAGTGCGCCGCTAAACGGTACTGGGATACTCGCGGCACATCTGATGGTCCTTGGAAACGGTCTTCTAACCCTGATTTTACCATGTACCAGCCCATCAGACCCTGTGGAATGAATAGGTATGATTAGTGGCAGTAGAATATAGAACCACTCTTAACTAATATTATAGTGTGACAGTGAGTTTGTTTGTGACACTTTTCATCCTAGATCACAGACGAAATTGCGGGCAACAGCTAGTAAACTATAAATTAATTACCTATCCAGCCGTAGATTACGATAGCCAGCGATGACGGAGAAAAACACTGCTGGTCGCTTATCACAATCGATATTTTATTGAAGGGACATTCTGATTTCCTCATGATGCTTTCATAATATTATATAGTTTTGGGAGCAGTGGTGATGAAATAAATTTCACAAAGTGGAGTTGATGGTGTCATATAAAGGCTAAAGCACATTTGGGCGGGCCGCACCACAACGCAAACATCCTCCTACATCACTTTCGTACATTTTGTATGTACGTACTATCGTACACTCTGGGCCGCACCTCAACTTTTTTGTACTGAAATGCGATGCGCTGCGGCTCACCATGGCTGTAATGTCCGCTAAGCTTTAAATGGCAATAGCAGTAATTTCCCTTTCCCTTATATCTCTGTAGGAATTCGAACGACACACTGGATCGTTTCGTATTGTGAAACATTTTGACGAAAACGAAACCATTTTAATTGCTGTTTTTGAAATAGAATCTGTAAACGTAGGTCGATAACCAGTCAAGTAAAACAAGTTGGTCCGTTACCTGTGCGGCCACAAGCGCGCAGTACGCCGCGACCCTGATCTTCATGGGCCTGTCCAGATAGCCGCGCGCCCAGAAGAAGGCGGCCGGCACGAACACGACCGCGCCTATCGCGCGCCCCCACGTGCGGTGCGCGAACTCCATGTACCAGATCCATTTGAATTCTGATACTGTCATGTTTTGGTTCTTACTGTGGAGTAAAAAGTTTGGAATATTATAGGTTTATGTTTGTAGAATATTGTGATAGCAGTGAGATCACTTGGGACGCGTGGTATTTATTTATTTTATGATTTTTATGTCTCAATTCAGACCACAGACCCTTGCTTGCACAGTATAGGGAAGGTTTTAAAATCAGCGTTATTTCATGGGAAAAAGGGATGGCACTACGTCCTGGCTTAATATAGCTCTTTCTCGTAATGGAATAATTGACGAGAGAGAAGGGTGAGGTGGACTCTAGTGAAAGAAGCAAAATTAAAACAGAAAGGCAACTAACTAGATAAACTCAGGAAACTGCTGATATTTCTCAAACTCCTGCTGCCATTCCTCATCGGTCCTCGGCATCTTCTCTCCCAGGAGTTTCCATGTCACCATCGATAGCCCTGATTCTGTTAGTCTGGTCACACCACCTGCACATTG
Source organism: Lithophane socia (assembly GCA_947522985.1). Lineage (NCBI taxonomy): Eukaryota > Metazoa > Arthropoda > Insecta > Lepidoptera > Noctuidae > Lithophane > Lithophane socia. The sequence goes on along the minus strand of OX383262.1, from coordinate 16,379,590 downwards.
TTATAGAACCGTTAGTTATGTAATGTACCCCAGAAGACATCAAAGCGAACAGGCACTGTTTGAGTCGTTAATTTTCGACTTTATTTCCATATAATGTGGAAAGTTTACTAAACATTTTTTGGCAGTAAAATCCACGTTTCTATCGTCTGTAAAGAAAGATCTAAGAGATTTTGTCTTACATTAGAAATTAAAAATTAATAAGTATTCATAGGTAGTTGTATCGACTTTTATGATACCAATATGTACAAGTTTGTACTTTAAAAGTATACTTGTTTGTGTTTGATTCAGTGTAACAATTAATCAACTTATGACAATAGAAATTGAATGATGATTAATGTTTGTGCTCTATCCAGAAGGATTGCAGTGTTATACAATCATTAAACTGATGTATGTAAATAGGTACTTATACAAAAGTAGATAAATAAAACAAAAATAACATTGCAAGTACCTTTATTGGATGTAAGACATTTACCTTATATGCTAACAAATCGTTTTAGAAATCCTATTTCTATTTTCTCTTATATTCAAAGTAGTTTACGGTTACTATTTTCTCTTAATAATACCTACTTTACAAATAATTTGGGCCATAGACACTACACTTCACTACAGGTACAAAGGTAACGTATTTATTCAAAATATAATAACACTAAAAATCTTCAGATCCTTTAGCTTGTTCCTTATTTATGTAAGGTATGTACTTATGTATGAAACTACAAACCCTACAGCGGTTTTGTTTTCTAACTTAAATTGAATAGGTACAGATAATTTAATGATAGGTCGCATTAATGCAAAAAAAATCAAATCTGCCTAGCCTTTTCCCAACTATGTTGGGGTCGGCTTCTAGTCTAACCGGATGCAGCTGAATACCAGTATTTTACATGTCGTGTGTTTTACAGGTCGCAATAATGCAACAATATACATAGATAAATAAATTCAATAGATAAATGTACCTATAGACAGAATACAAAGATATATAAATATATTATGATCTCTTAAAAATCCAACAAATAAACAGTGAATAGCCTAGGTACAGTAATACCTACCTACACTAAACTACCAACCAAACATAAGCCTAATCCTAAATGAGAGACGTTCGATACACTTACAACAGCTTTACAAACAGTAAATTCCAGTGTGTTAGCATAAAGTAGAATAGAGTTAGCAAAACTACGAAGATGACTATTTTTTTTGGTGACTATTATACAGAATGTAAAAAGATCCATCACAAAGCTGTCAACTTCGAATTCTGTACATTATTATTAAATGCTTGTCATCTCCACGTAGCCGAACTAGCACCCTATACCTAGCACTACTTCTTCCCATTCGTAGTTCTAAGCGCCACTTCAATAACATAGTATATGCTATACAGTAGTATAAGATACCCTGCTACCATACCTAGAACTACTGCGGTGAACACCATTCCAGAGCATCCTAGCAGCCAGTAGCCCACCACTTTGGGAGGCGCTTTGGGCTTTGGCGCGGTCTGACACAGTCGTACTGCGATGTTCTGTGGTCTCAGCAGGTCTGTTAACTGCAGAACAGGAAAAGTTTGTATCAAACAAAAACATGAAAACTGGTCAAAAAAGACCCTAAATTTGTATGGTCTTCATTTTAAATTAAAAAATATAGCTCGTAATTTTTTTTTAACACACGGCTCCGCGCTCCGCCGGTCTCATGTCGCATTGGCCTACATTAAATCCGCTGATGCCTAACTAACACACGTACACCGCCCGAACACGCGGTCGTGATTTTTTTAATATTTTTGCCGTCGGTAAAATTAAGGATAGATTCCCTAATTACGATATGTGCACATTTTAAAGAATCACACTGTATTTTTACTTGGTACATGTTTTTTTAACCCATTATTGTCCCACTGCTGGGCAAAGGCCTCCCTACTCTCTTTCCACCTCTCTCTGACCGAAGCTGAAGCTGATAATAATTATCAGAAAAAAACAAAACTTGCCTCAATGGTCATAGGTCACACGCGATTTTGGAAGAATTAAAGAAGAAACAAATAATTATAGTTATCTGGCCTTTGCATGACTGGCCAAGATATCTTTATCTATTTTCAGAACAAAAAATATTTTTTCAATAAAGGATTGAATTTAGAGTTAAGTACTATTTGAAATACATTTCATAGGGCAAATCTCTAATAAATAATGCCTTATGGATTTTTGTTATCATAATATACCCTTAGGTGTGTTGTTGTTATCATAATAAATTATTGCAGACAAACATAACATAGGTATGTCAACAATGATGTCCGTTGCTTGAAGTAGCAGATTACTGTAACGTGTTTGATAATATTGTGTCACGTAAGGTGCATTAGCAGATAAGTCTCATTTACTGCTTTCAATTTTCATTTCTGTAGGTACTCATTTTTGAGTTAAGATCTTTCTATTATGCAGAAAGCATTGAAGCATGATTATATATTCTATACAGATCCATAAAGTATGAGATGAAACCTCTAAGGTCCCAGAATTTATTCCTATAAACAGCAATTAAAGAGAAAACACATTTTTTATGAACAATTTGTAAATATGTAACTGAAAAGTCACTTTAAAATTAATACTAACCCTCAATCCCTTAAACTTGCTGGCTTTATTTTGTGTGATGAGTTGTCGGCTGATGATGTTTGTTGTGTTGAATCCATTCCTGGTGCCAGAGACCAGCAGCTTGCTCTGAGCTGCCCGCAGTGACTGCGTACAGCGGCACAGGTGTGATACACTTAACATTGCTGGAAAAATGAATAATTTGCTACAATATCTTTTTTTATAAAAGTTATTGATGCATGTGGCACTGTTAGGGGTCACGCAACCATAGACAATTAATCGTGTAGGGCTAGGTAAAATGTGTTGTACTAATAGAATGTGTTTGTTAAACCCTTTTTCACTGCACGCACAGTTCTCAATGTGGCATTTTCAATCAAAATTTACTTTGTGTGCATATTTTAAGAACACATGCAGGTGAGGTAGTACTCATTCAAGAGCTCACTAGCCTACTAAGTACCTTTTATTACTATCATTAAAAATCTTGATTGTAATCTACTAAAACAAATGTCTGAACACCACTCAGAATTTACTAATAAATCAAGTCAAAATGTAATTTTTAGTAATTATATCACATGTTTTTTTGATACCTGGTAATACCCAACTGACCAGGGTTAAGTAATAATAAGTTTACATAATATTTTGAAATACCTACACAGGTGCATAGTATGGTATGGCTATCTAACACAAAACTAACGTGACCCTGGTAGATACGGTACTTAACATTATAAATTTGATCAATACGTTAACAACTGTTGATAAGTAATAAGGATTAACATTCCCTAAAATAAAAACAACACCAAATTATTACTAACTTACTTTGAAATTTCCAAAAAAACTGTGTACAATTATTTTAGTTATATGGCTTTCACTTCACTTTTACTTAAAGTAATATTAACATTGAGAAAAATACTGTTCTGTTGATAAATGCTTCTGAAATCCGCTCAAGAATGCAGGCTGGCAGGTGGAGAGAGTTTGAACCTGAGGTTTGAACACTTTGAGCCATGAGCAATTGACATTATTTTGACACTATTGATAGTCTAAAGTGACAGTTGACCAATGACTAATAAATCCTATGGACTTGGCATACCTACAAGAAAAACGTGTATACCTACGCTCTACTGAGAGGATAAAATGGCGGTTACTAGAGCAGCCCTTATCGATACTTCTTTAAAATAACATCGATACTTTTATCGATGTTATTTTAAAGAAGAAAGAAGTATAGATTATTGTTTTCATTATGTCACGGTACAATATGTACGGGTAAAAATACCCCAAGTTCTTTAACATGCATGAGTCTTTCATGTAACCGATAGAGTACCGCGCCGTTAAGTTGTTTGTTGGATCGTCCTTCTTTCAAGGCTAAACCGTAGAACTGGAGGACAGATATACGCTGCTTTATATCGACGTAGTAGTAGTACAATAATATCCGTGCTTATAGTATTGTAAGCAACAAGTTTATTTCGTTGCCGGCCTGTTGAATTGGGAACCTCGCACCTTGTTACCTAAATAATTGTGATATACAATTACTACTGTATAACATCTGCACTTTTGTTTACCCATGTTTGCAAGTAAATGATTCTGAATTTGAATTTAATTTTATGCTCTTGGAATTTATGCTTTTAGCTATTACAAGAAATGAAAAGCAGTAAGTACAAGTCGTGCCAATAGACAGATTTGACCGCGCCTCTCGCGCGCCGCTCTTTTCGCCACCCCAATGACAACCTGATAATACAGGTAAAGAGCGATAAATCGTCTACTGCGCAAGTCAAACCACGTGGTGCGTCAGTCTCAACTTTTAATGGCACGACTTGTACACACGGCGCATGTAAGTGTGTATCTACTTACATTGAATAATTTTTTTATCGACTTTCTTGCTGGCTTGCCATCCCACGGATTCTTTTTACTGTAAACTTATGGTGGTTCCGTCAATGGCACGCAGATGGTAATTTTTAAATGAAATAAATATATATAATTATTATCATATAATATATTATTATCATTTTATTTTTGTCGCGTTTTTTGATCAACACACGCCCTAATACAGAGCTGCAATTTGCAAAAAAAGTAAGAAAATTTGAATTTCACGGATAACCAGTGAAAAACTTTTTTTTTTAATGGTTTTTTTCAACATAATTCATATTTTTGATGCTAAGTTTCTAAAAGGAAAATGATCGAGGGTTAATTATTTAATTAAAAATCAACAATAATTATAATAACGTTATATTAAAGAAATCAATTTTATTCATTTCTGAACAATACAATTTAGTTTGGGTAATTTCTATGGGGTATTCTCTCAGTAGATTTCTTCCCATAATATTTGTATCTCAAATTCATGTATACCTCTATTATACTTTTAATTAATAAATATTATTATATCCTTTAAAATCTTTGATAATATTACTAAAAATGAGCAATTTCTTTCGACTGTCTTCTAACTTTCTCCGTCTCTTTATCTTCTTGGACTGTTATTGACATATGTCCTTTAATTTCTTTATCATTTTAAATGTGTGTACCTGAAATCAAATAAAATTAAGCTTTAATAGATATTGAAGATAAGAAGCGAGAGATATCTCCCAGCCATTCTCAATTCAATCAATGAGATGTTATCAATTAGATTTAAAAAAAACGGAAGAGGTCATACCGGTAAATCTGGCGTAGCGAAGGTGCTAGCAGCTAAATCTGGCGCAACAGAGGTGCTAGCAGCTAAATGTGGCGCAGCGGAGGTGCTCGTGACTAAATCTAGTGTAGCGGATGTGCTAGGGGCTAAATCTATGCCACTCCTTTTTGAAATCTCTCCAGGTTGATTTTGAGTGGTAGGCACACAAACAGCTTGGACCTGAAAACCATTCTTTACATCACTCTTTGTGTCCATTAAACAACTGTTGCAATTGAGGACATCACCATCATCTATCAGCCACTACACAATCATGTTGGAAAAATTTATAACATGCAATGTTACTTACCAATAAGGTTCGTGAAGGTAAAGCATCGTCACGTAATGTTACTTTATTCAGTGTCCAAAACATGATTCTTCAAAGTGAAGAGAACAAAATATGTGAATTGTTTTTGTTGACATCTTTAAATTTTCAACACCGATTGTTACCAGCCAAATCTTATTTTTTCGTTCATCAGGCAGCCTTGAAAATAAAACAAAACCAATAAAGAATCATAAAATAGCATTATCGATAAATATAAAAATGTCTAAATGCACTACTCTATCCCTTCAATAACAAGAAATCATTTCATGTTGAAAAACTGTTAAAAATAAAGGCAAAAGGGAAAATAAGAATGCTATACTGTTAAAGCTCTTCAACAAATGCAGAATCTTTTGTTTATCATATAAATCTAAAGATATTTCAGCTGAAAATTATGTACGTACTGGTGCAAAGTTATGTTCGGGAGATTTCCGCTTCTTTTGATGCCACATCCGATTATATTGCAATTGGGCATCTTGCTATTGACGATTTCCACTATAGGACCGAGTTTAAACGCAATAACACTGCAAATTACTCCAAAATTTACAATTATAATCACAGCTCAAGAGCATTTGACAGTTGATGTACTCAAGTTTGGTACCAAACAGCGAGAGGATAAAATGGCGACTCGGCCGCAAATAGGTATTCAATGACTCTAGAAATGTAGAGTTGCCAATAAAGTAACTGTCAAAAAATCTATTGTCCTTTTTCACTTACGCAAAATTATGAAAGTTAAAAAGAGATGGCAATATTTTTATGATTTTGGCGTCGATATGCCTCATATTTGTATAACTGTTTTTTCTATAGTCAAACATTTCAAGTCCATATGATTTATAAGTCAATGCAGTTGACACATAGACCTTGCTAGTGTCAAGTTGACAGTTGAGAATGTGTCATCACTAGTGTCTTTGTTGTTTTTAATCTGTAGTGGGTGAAAAACCGTAACTATAAAGAAATGATTTCCACCGAACGGCTCGCGTCGCCTTGGATCGGAACGGATTTTACAATTTATGAACGATATTAAATCGTGTAGATATACAGTATTTATTTATCCTAATCCTAACTTCCTAATCCTAACTAATATTATAAACGCGAAAGTTTGTAAGTATGGATGGATGGATGGATGGATGTTTGTTACTCTTTCACGTAAAAACTACTGAATGGATTTGGATGAAATTTGGCAAACAGATAGTTTATAACCTGGATTAACACATAGGATACTTTTTATCCCGATATTCCCACGGGATTGATAGTTACGCGGCTGAAACCGCGGGGCGCAGCTAGTAGTATATATTACCAAGCCGCGTACAGCAGCTTGACCGCGGCCGTCTACCGCGACACGCGATCTTAGCCGAAAGTATGCTTCGACGCGCAATCGGCTCCGTTCGCATGTAGTCGTATGCGATCGGATCCTTCGTCAACTATAACCATTTTCAAAAAATAGACCACATCAACACTTACGTAGTTAGTCTGTGCGTTCGCGCAAGTAACGGTACGGAAGCCGATCGTATGCGACGACATCCTGCCGAACGCGATCGGCGGCTGTTACCGCATCCATTCAACCTTTCCGATTCGATGCATTGCGAACCATACATTTTTGAGCTAAATGTGAAAGAGCCGGCCAAACAAAAGAAAGCTATATTCCGAAAGAGTACGTTTTTCTCTTCATATTTTATTACTACAATTATTTTAATTAGATAACTATTCTAACTATAAAACAAACTGAAAACAGTATTTTTCAAAATCGTTTCTAATTGCCCTACAGATTTTGTCCAATAGTGAAAAGTGAAGAGAAAAACATGTTCTAACGGAATATATCATTTTTTATTTGGCCGGCTACTTTCATTACTTAGCCCAAAATTAATGATCTCCGTTGTTCCAACATATATAGACTGTAACTGTAACGCGCAAGTAAATCGTTACGTGTGTGGCTGGCATTATGAAGTTCACTTTCGAACTATTTTAAATTCATAATCCAGATTTCTTTCTGTTGTTACTACGAGGAATAAGTTAGCTAGTCTTTGGAGGATGCTCATATGTTTTTTAATGAAATGTTTAGTCATTGCGACATAATTTTATGAAGTAGGTAGGTAAGTACTTCCACCGCGCGCGTGCCAAAACTTACCTAAAATAATAAGTAAGTGCTTGACGAATTAAAACAAATATAAAATACACACCGTAAAATAATGGTGCGCTATACTCTACAAAAAGAGAACATCGTAGAAGAAGTGGCGAATCTATCGCTAGAAGTCCGAGTACCTACTGAGAAAAGTAATGCAAAATGCTCTAAAATACGCCCAAATCACAGAGCATGTGATTGACGCCCAAATGTGGCGGCGGCCTCTTAACAGATATGATTTTTACTTACAGAACAAAACTATAAGTCCCAAGTAAACAATATAACAATAACGTACGATGTTTCTTATTTAGAAAAAAGTTATAGCCTAACCGTGCGTTTTGTTTCGTCGTGAATGTTTCGCCAGTACAAACCACTCTCAGACCAAATAAAATAGCGCCACCTCGTATAAAATCAAACTCGACGTATTTCTTACAGGACGTCATGATTCCCAATGTGGCTTCAGGGAAGCAATCGAAAACACCCTTTATGTCCCACAGAGGCCCCGGGGCATCAGTCAGCTGTCATGCAACTTCGACCTCTATTTATATTGAAATACGGGCTAATATGGTATAAAGGCAGACCACATGCATAGCTTATCTGATTCAGATTCCAACGAACATGTTATGTAAAACATCTCCGATACAAAACTTAACACGTATCGTAGTTATAATCTCAAGTGGTCCCATTCGGGTATCGGGTTACAGCAGACCACCCAGAAGTGGCCTTGACACGCGTGCGCAAAGTGCCCGTGCGGGCGTGGCGTTCAAGAGTGTAGGTAATAAACATCGGAAGAACATTTGGTTGTTTTACTTGTTGTATTTTAATCATAATATGACGTCCTTAAGAATACGTCGAGTTACCGGTAACCCTGTAGGTACATAATAAACGGGTCTACCCTTTATAGCAGAACTTTTTATGTCATAATATTATTTTGCATAACAGCGCATAGCATAAACTTCATTTCGCAGAAAATCGTTTGGCATACACTCATTAAAATACATTAAAAACGCATAATTTTGTAATTCAGAATCATCTTTAGGCATAAATTTCATATCCATAATAATTAAAAAGTAGAACATCATATTGCAGAAAGTTCACTGTCAGAATCGTCTTTTGGCATACATTTCATATCGATAATCATTAAAAGGTAGAACTATCATATCTCAGAAAGTTTACAGTTAGAATCATCTTTTGGCATACTTTTCATATAATTTCTGCGAGCAACTTGAAAGTAGCGCTCGCCGGCCGCTGCCGCGGCACCGCTCGCTACGCTCGCTCGGCTCGCGCGCGGTTGGTCACAGTTTTAACCTAACCTAACCTAACCTATTTCACTCAGTTCAAAATGAGTGGAGTCGGTTTTGCAGCGATAAGTTTCTCTCACGCCAGAAGCCAGGAGCCAGAAGGATGTCCAATTATGTACTTATCAGATTGGCATTGTAAGTGTATCATATCTCAGAAAGTTTACAGTTAGAATCATCTTTTGGCATACTTTTCATATAATTTCTGCGAGCAACTTGAAAGTAGCGCTCGCCGGCCGCTGCCGCGGCACCGCTCGCTACGCTCGCTCGGCTCGCGCGCGGTTGGTCACAGTTTTAACCTAACCTAACCTATTTCCAAAAATTATTCCAAATGAAATTCTGCCATCTTCTTAATATGCCAAGTGAAATTATTCCAAATAATCGTCGCTCTAAATAAACGTTATGTGAAACGAAATTATGCGAAATTAAGCTTTGCCAAAAGTAATTATGACAAATAAAATTCTGTCATCTTAAAAGTAAGCCTTTGTAAATTCGGACATATAAACATTCGGCCAAACAATAATTATATTAAATGATTTTTATGCCATATATATATTCGTTTAAAGAAGATTATGCCAAGTGTGTTATGCCAAATAAATTTCGGAGCATCAAAATTCTGCCAGATAGAGGGAACCCATAATAAACAAATAATGTTACGTGTAAAGAATAAGGAGGTATAATTAAATTTATTTTCTGTTTATTTAAGTATATACAACACTTTATAATATGTTCTTGTTATTTCTTGATTTTATGTTACATAATTATGATTCGCTAGCGATTTGTATGTGATGTAGGTACCTACTTTTTAAAAAACATTTTGGAAACTGCGTGCGCTTACAAAATTATTTAATTTTCATAGATTTTCCCTTAACTTTCCATTTCCTTATAGTCTCTTGCTAATGCCTTGACGTTCAAAAGGGCACTTTTAAATTCACCTTCTTCTAAACCTTCACCAACATAATGATGCACAAAGGCACGCTTAGCATACATTAAAGAGAACTTTTTACAAAGACGCTCCCAAGCCCCGCGTATTGCTGAAGTGTTTGAAACCATCACAACTGCTCTCATTAAAGCAGCTAAGTCACCTCCAGGGACTGTCAGTGGTGGCTGGTAATTTAGCCCGATCTGTGTAAATAAATAAGACAATCTTACTCTCTATCTCGCCAAAATTCGTCATTCTATAAAAAATACCTCAGTTGGTAAATTGCTTATGCTTACCTATTAGATACTTTATTGGACCAACGGTCCACGCTAGCCCTGGATAGAAAGAGCTGGAAGTCATGGGGGAAGGGCCAAGTAACTACTAGATATCAACGCAGTCAATTTAACAGTCACTCTTTTTATTACCTTAAATCCAATGGGAGACCAGGACACGAATTTAATTGTTCGCATGCTTTTAATTTGAGTAATAGCTGCATTAATGTCGTTTGGATTCACGTCTCCTCGAAATAACAAGCAGCAAGACATGTAGGATCCTTGTCTGGGGTCACATTTGATCATCTGATTGGAGGGTTCAAAACATTGCATCATCAATTGTTGCGTTGTATTATCTTCATGCATTGCTCTCGTAGCCGGTACAAATGGTGCAAATGTTACCAATGGAAAATGAATTCTTGGATATGGAACAAGATTTGTTCTAAATTCTACAAGTTGTACATTTAATGAACCCTCAAACCTCATTGAAGCAGTTATGCAGGACACAACCTGAGAAAAATATTTATTTATTTATTTATTTATTTAGTACATGGAGGACTTACAGCTAACAAAAACACAACAAATGAGGAAGCAATATTCACCAGAAAGCCAATTACAAGTCCTCGCGCTTAGAATTACACTAGAAATACAAGTAAGACGCAAGCACAGACAGCAGTACACGACTCGAATTGATAGACAAAAAAGAAGAAATGACAAAAGTAAAGTAAAATAGAACTGCTTAAAATAACTGCTGTCTCTTAAGAAAAAAATTGTAGGCTTAAGCACCTTCTTGCAGAGTTCACACTAGTTACAAAAGGATCCAAATCATGTCGCTTGCATATCTCATTAAAATGTCTGCTTGCACGCACAATATAGCTGTTCTGCCTATAATTCGATGATGAATGAAGAACACAAATGGGAGGGTTATTACGTATTTTTTTTCCGGGCACATTAAAGTAAAATTTGGACAATAGTTCAGGACTATCAATATCGTTGTGGAGGATTTTCAACAAAAACAGACAGTCTGCAATATTACGTCGTTCTACTAGTGGCAGTAGGTGGAATTTCTTACAGAGTCGAAGATACTCAGCTGAGTCATATGGAACCTTTTGGTGAAAACAAAGATATTTTATGAAACGTTTTTGAATATTTTCAATGCGGTCGATGTATTTATGATACCGTGGATTCCATATCTGAGATGTATACTCAAGCTGACTCCTTACGTATGTACAATACAATGTTTTGATATTAATGTTTATATAGCCAAGTACAATGATAGAGCAATAAAGACATATAATGTATGGTATACCTGGGCGATAAGTCGATTCAAGTTAGTGTATGTTGGCCGTGGTGTATCTAATAACCTTCCCAAGATATCATACAAGGCTTCATTATCGAAAATAAAGCATACATCTTCGGTGTCCATAGTTGCATGAGTGGTCAGCACAGCATTGTATGGTTCAACGATTATAGGCGATATTCTTGGAGATGGATATATTGCAAACTCAATTTTAGACAATTTTCCATAATCCCTCTTCAGCCCGTCAAGTAACAACGCGGTGAATCCGGAACCAGTTCCTCCTCCAAATGAACGGAATATCATGAAACCTTGCAAGGAATTACAACCTTCTGCAACTATTCTTACACGATTTAGAGCCAGATCTATCATCTCACGACCAACACCAAAGTAACCGCGAGCGAAATTGCTAGCAGCATCTTCTTTGCCAGTGAGCAGTGTTGAAGGGTGAAATAACTCTCGATATGCTCCTGTTCTTATTTCGTCTGTAAGAGTTGTATAGTTTTTTTTTATTATTTAAAGTCAATCTAACGTTTAACTGCCGTATCGGTTGACGGTCGATACCTATTCGTGCAAACGACTCATACACACGAGAGGCACGCGCCAACGGCAGAGGCAACTGCAGTCGTCGACACTCGTAGGTTGCAACCGTAGAGGTGATGTCCGACTTTGGTTAAAAGTAGGTATTAGTTCTCCAATTGGACATTAAAACTCACTATGAATTGAATAAGTTTAGATAGCATAAATAATACACAACACAAACCCATTGTTACAATATTATTGGGTACATCAACCTAAACTTACCAATTGGTGTTGGCTCCAAATCAATCATAACAACCCTGGGCACAACTTTTCCAGCGCCTGTTTCGTCAAAAAATGCTCCACAGCTGTGATCATCATCTGCATACGCCAAAATACCGTCCACTCTAATACCATGTTCAAGACAGTAAAGCTCCCAGCAAGCATTCGCTATTTGCACTCCTGCCTGACCGATGTGTATGTGAATAACTTCTCTCTAAAAGTAGAAAAAGCAGATTTCTAGCAAAATTTAAACAACATTCAAACAATAACTTTAGGAAAGTCGATGTTTCAAGTAGAAAAACGATCTTTTAAATATGAGTGTAAACTTACTTTAGCCATTGAGTGAAATATTACTGAGAATTTTGTTTGTAAAATAATAAGAAAAGAGTTAGCTAGAAATCTACATGTTTATTACAAAAAAATACTTACTTTAGAAAGTGACAAATTCTAGTCGCTTGACATTCACTTTCATAAAATTACAATGGTCTATTTGGTTGTGACCAAGAGTTAAAAATCCTTTTTTGTGTGCCTTAAGCTGGATACACACACAACGACTTTGGTCGCCAGCGACTCCTATTCTATTCGCTAACGAGGTCCAAAATTTCACACACAGATTTTGATATCGCTAGCGACAAATCGGCTGTCAAAATCTGTGTGTGGAGGTGAGTAGGCTTGCAGAAAAAATATCGATATATCGAAATATCGATATTTTTTGTTCGATATATCGATATTTTCAGGCGATATTTATTATTTCGATATATCGATGTATCGAAATAAAATATCAAGTATCGAAAATGTATCAAAAACGATATATTTTCAATATATCGCAACACCGTTGTCGCCGCTGACTAAAACCGCTGGAATTCAGAGCCGTAAAAATTATTAGTACTTTTTTTCCTAGTTTGGTATTTAAATGATTATGAACTTGAACTACATAAAGTATTTTTTTTTTTTGAAAATTCCTCCGATATATCGATATTTTTTTTTCGGTATATCGAAATCGATATTGATATTTTTTTTAAATATCGATACGATATATATCGATACTTTTTTACACTTCTTGCATCCCTAGAGGTGAGATTTTGATGACAGCTGTACTCGTGCTGTACTCTCTAGGCAGTCGCCGGCGATTAAAGGCTAGCACGTAACTAGCATTGCAAAGGTTCCATAGTTCTATACCCTTAAAAACCGTACTTTCTTGAAAATGTAATAGTATTACCACAGTCACAGCACAGCACTATTTGCTTTCAATTCAAGCCCCAAGGTCAAACTGAAGGTCACTTATGTCAATGTTTTGCGTTTGTGAGGTTGTGACTTGCTTGTCGTGTTATCTCTAGTAGATAACCGACTGTAATCTTTGGACTGTTTTCAGTGACGACGTCGCTGCGGACTGAATATATAAATAAAAGTACTCCTTTCTGATTGGCTCACATTGCTATGCTGTTTACTAGTTTTCCATTCAGACCAATTAAGACCGATCTTTGTAACTTGTTTATTATATTATTCATGTACAATGCTACGTAAAGAACAAGTCGTATTTTGCTTTGCCTAATTTTGTTTTTTTTTATTATTATGTAAGAATAGCGATAATATAATTGCGTGATTTAGTCGTTATCCTCTTCAACTCTTCAATTGTTGCTTTACTCGCTTTTGTGGGGAAACCACCATTTCCGATTTATAAGTGTATAATCTATGTCCACGGTCCAATAAAACCTCGCCCATGTCAGTCAACAAAGGTGTCCAGTTTGCAATAAATACAGAACTAAAGAATAAGATGAGTTTGGTCGGGAAAGTCGTCCTTATAACCGGTGCAAGCTCTGGTATCGGTGCTGCGACAGCGGTATTCCTATCAAAACTGGGCGCTCAACTGTCCTTGACCGGTAGAAATACTGAAAACTTACAAAAAGTCTGTAAAGACTGCGAGAATTCTGCGGCAACTTTTATAACTCCCGCGGATTTGACGAAAGAAACCGACATTCAAAAGATAGTACATAACACGGTCGAGCATTACGGGAAGATCGACGTTTTGGTCAACAATGCTGGGATCATCGAGACCGGCACGATTGAGAACACGACGCTGGCGCAGTACGATCGTTTAATGAACACCAATGTGCGTTCTATATATTATCTGACCATGCTAGCAGTCCCACATTTGGTTAAAACGAAAGGTAACATTGTGAACATATCCAGTGTCAATGGTATTCGTTCCTTCCCTGGAGTTCTTGCTTACAATGTGTCTAAAGCTGCTGTGGACCAGTTCACAAGGTGCGTTGCGTTAGAATTGGCACCAAAAGGTGTGCGGGTCAACTGCATCAACCCTGGAGTTATTTTGACTGAGCTGCAGAAGAGAGGAGGTATGAACGAAGAGCAGTATGCAGCTTTCTTAGTGAGGACCAAGGAGACCCATGCTTTGGGTCGTCCCGGCCAGCCAGACGAAGTAGCAGCAACTGTTGCGTTCTTGGCAAGCGATCTGGCAAGCAATATTACTGGTGTAAGTGTCCCAGTAGACGGTGGCCGCCATGCTATGTGCCCACGATAAACTCTCATACACAACACATATTCTAAGCCTACCATTTTCTATTGCGCCCTAAGATTTTTTGAAAAATACATTTAAGTGTAAGAAGTTTGAAATTTTTCTTTGTTTACTCTTTAATTCTTTATACATGGTATACTTGCATTTTTTTATGTGTTTTACATTTTTATTAAACTGTTTTTAATACATGCTTTGTTTTTTTTTTGTTTTACATTTAAGTTTTCAATTTATTTAATTTGACTTCAACTGGACTTGTCCAATTTTATACCAATTATTTTTTAAAAAAATATGCTGATAAACAGAATGCTGCATGTACAGTCTAAAGCAAAAATATGTATACACTCAATATCTAACACTCAAATCAATAACGATTTTCTCGTGGAATAACGATTACAACTTTGAGATGATATCTATTTCATAATAATATGGGTTCCAAAATACTATGTTCTATAACGAACATAGTATTTTGGAACCCATAAAATTACAATCAATACAGTAGGAGAAAATCACTTTTTAAAGTTGTTAAGTGTAAACATATTGGTGCCTGTGACTGTACTTAGAATGTTTGTTGAAACTGTATTGCCATCAACTTGTTCCTTGCTGCCAATACACATTTTCATTTCCAAAAAATCTGAGAATATGGCCATTGAAACCATGATTGTGCGTATGGGCCATAGGCTCAAATGGACAAGTCATTCGAGTCAAAAACGTCCACTATTGCTATTACTGGATAGATGGCGCTACTAGGTCCGCAAAAGAAAAACACTTCATGACATTGTAGGTACAGGTATTTCCGTATTTTGACAACCACAAAGTACCAAAAGTGAATGTGTCTGAACAACTCGAGACCTTACCCAATGATATTTTAATATATTATCATTGATATTACCCAATAATTACTGAAATTTTGTTAATTGCATTGCATAAGTATTTTTTTTTAAAGAGAGCTTTCTTTCTTAGTAAACCTAAAAGGTTTCAATACCTACTTCCAATGTGTACACAGTGGTACACATCAAGCTATCCATGAACCTATAGCTTGATGTGTAGCCGTGTGTACCTCTATAATGTGCCAAATCTTCCGGGCTACGAGCTCATTTACGTGTAGATAAGTACCGGGTTAATTCTTATTATTGTCGCATTCTGTCGTTTGTATTCTGAAATATGTAGAAACCTACATATTACTGCTCTTCAATGAACTCTGTGGCCGCCTTTAATAAAAGTTGAATAAAAGTAGGTAGTTATGAGGTTTTAAACTTCACGAGGAAAAAAATAAATAAAAAAGCAATTCACGTTTTCACCAATTTATTTTTGAATAAATTAAATCTAAAACCAACTTAACTAACTTAAGACTAATTATCACAATTACTAACAAACCAACTTATGTTATGCGCCTACAAACAAATGATCAAACACATCCAGTCTTGCACAGAAGTTATTTTGTGCAGAATTATGAGAAAAGTGCTCCAACGACCAAAATAGCTGATCTCTTCTGGGATGTCCTAACACCGTAGGTACGAGAAACTATGGTTCTAATCATCAGAACTTTGTTTATCAGATAAGTAAGTCGGAATGGTGTATCCAGGAGGCCCTAGGAATTCCATTGGTTGGTCAGGCAATTAAGTGACTTAAGGAAAACCAGACCCATAATCAGGTGAGTACCTAAGTCACTGATAAATGGGTATATAATTGATCCAGGTATGAAGCCAAAGCCACAGAATGAGCTTCTAACACAAAGGTGGGCTTTAGTTTAATAGAACTGCTTATTCGAGCTAATACTTATGTATGACTGCATAATTGATGAGGAGACTCAAGGTCGCAGCAGCTGGTTGAGTGGCACAGCCGCGAACAGTTTCTTGGCTTCTTCGACGCACGCTTTGATGATTTGTTGGAAGGCGACCGGTCCTATGTCCCGCATCACAGGCTCCCAGTTTATGTTTATTACTTGGTGGATTGTTTCAGCTGGAAATAGAGAATTGTTATCAGAAAATTTTAGTTACAAACATACAAAACATAGCTCCTGTTGGTATTCTTCGGAAGGGCGTAGATAGACTATTACACTCCCACATTTCGCCAGGAGGTAATAGGCGGCAAGCCTTCTGCTATGTGGTGGTCTTACGAAGATAGCTTTTAGATTAAGGTTAGGTATCGTATTCTTGTGGATGAGTGTTTTAAGTTTAACTTGTAAATGAGTGTTAGTTGGTATGAACATTTAGTAGTGATTTAGTATGATACTCGTAGATCCTTTGGTAATGTTAATTTCTGAAACGTTGTTAGGTACTTTAGTATATAGAAATACGGTATGTAGCGAAAAGTGAATACTTTGTATCGAAGAAGCAATACCTACGTGCGCAGTTTGAGAATTAATAAGCTAAACTATGAGGTTTCAAATATCAAACTGAAGAGAAGAGAGAGCATCTGGATTAGTCTGGATTAGGTACTGTTAAATGTAGCCTGAAAGCGTTGTTAATGTTTTAGTAGAAAATGATGTCATAATGCTTGTTGTCGAACCGTTCAGGGCTTCAGGGTAGTAGTACATTCGCCGGGATCGCTAAGAAGAACTTCTTGACTTGATCGACGCATTTCTTGATGATCTGCTTGATGGCAGGAGGCGCTATCTCGCTCATTATGATCTCCCAGTTCTCGTTAGTGAACCGTTCTGTCGTTTGTGCTGTAAATAAGTTGTTTATTAGGAAGTGTATGTGGTGTTTCTGTGAGTTGTAGTGATTCTAGGACTCTTTGGGTATCACAATTTATGTTCAGTGACTAGGTAGGCAGGTACCTATAGTTATGAGTTTGTGACTGTGAAAGAATATTGGATGTGGTTTGTGACTGTGTTACTCGAAAGGAGTTTGTATTTTGGCTTTTACTTTGAAGACTACATGCATCTTTGCTGCTCTCTGTCGCTCATCAAACACCATAATAATACGACTAACGAGTTGTAGGTCGTAGATTTGAACCCTGACAGGCGCTTTACTTTGTGGAAAATATTTCTTCACCGCTGCTCTCAAAACGATGAAATTAAACCTTGTGAGGACGGCATGTCCCTAGAACAAAAAATCGAAGACATGTGACATCTACCTACCAACCCAACTTGGCCCGCGTGGTGAATTACGGCCCACACTCTTTCTCCGAGAGGAGGCCTGTGTCCCAGCAGTGGGAACGTTATAGGCTGATTATGCTAGTGGGCACACGTCAGGCCTATTGGTTGCTAAGCCTTAATCATTATTAGAGCCGCAATTTCCTGTAGTGAAGTTGTAGGTAATGTGTTTGCTATCAACAATCTTGTTTTCGTTAAGTTAAAGATAACAATGTCATGAGATCACCCGTTAACAGCACCGAATCTTCGTATTTGCCAGTTTGTCACATGTTCATAAGGTCACCGTCAGTCAGGGCGTTTCCCATAGGTACATCTGTTATTGAATAACAAACAGGTCTTACCGAGTTCCTTGTTTCCGTTAAACAAGTTGGTGAACTTGAACTGGGCTCGGTCCATCTTGTAGTGGTCCTTGTAGCTGGGTACGATCCAGTGGCCGTCTTTCTCTACGAAGTCGTATTTCACGACGATGTTTAGGTTCGCTGTAAGTTAGAAATCACTTATGAATTTGTGTCTGAATGGAGTCTTGGGGAACCCGGATTATATTCACTTTTTAGGGCACAGGTTTTAATGGGATATCGTTTAACTCTATAACGTCTAGCTCTTTTCGTTTAACATGAGAGTTATGTTACTCTTGGGGCAGGTACTTATTTAATGAATGTTTATATATTTTTTTATAATTTCAATAACTAAATAGATTATAGATCCCTTTCGAGTTTCACATAGAGGCAGAATAGCCAACTACCTTATCTACCTTATAATAATTGGGCATGAATAAGTTGCCTCAAGCCTACCACCACACATTTCATATTACGGCAGCCATCAATTATTTATTGCTGCTTCCTTTGCCAATCGAGTGAGCACTGAGCAGTGTTGCAAGTATGTATATTTTGTGTCGGTCTTACAAACCCGTGGTATGTAGGCAGGTACATACTGTTGTTAGTCAAATGATTCTTTAAGGGACTGGAATTTGGACAGGTTTTCTTCAATATGGAGTATTTTGCTTTATTTCGTGATTTAAAGGCGTGCTTGGTTTGTACCAGGAATACAAGACTTTGAGAGGTTAGTGTGATCTTAAGTTCGATTTGATACTAGAGATGTTTCTGGGCATTCCACATCATAAACTAACGTATTTTATGTACCTACCTATGTATATTCTCTTGCTAAACTAGAAATCCTACACTGTTTTCCCCGGCTCTACTAGTTTCCCTTTAACAACTCTTTTGTTTGGCTAATTAACACCGCAGTACTTACTGATCTTGATCCTGGACTGTCCATCGCCCCTGATGGGCAGAATGAGAACCTGTCCATCCATGACGTAGTGAGCCTTCAGTGTGACGTTGGCAGTAAAGTCCAAGATTGCTTTGCCCTTGTCTGGGTTGATTCTGAAGACAAGACAAAATACCATTCCTTTAGCTTTACAGATAAGTACCTAGGCACAGATATTATAATACGACCTAGGTAAGGAAATCGTTAAGTTTAAGACCTAAAAGAAACATACTTTGAAACATACGAAACATACTTTGTAATACCTACATTATTTCTAAACTTTACACCGTATTTTACCAATTTTTATTTCTTGAATAAATTTTATTATTTTTTATTATACTAGGGTCATCTTCATGGTGCTTAATTTGGTCCGCAGTATCGCTTAGGATCATGCCTATACCGCTAAGGTCACCAACTTCAATTCTGCAGAATGTGGCTTGGGATACAATAACAATTTCAATTGGAAAAATCTCTTTTGTTTCTTCCATCAAGTCATTAAAACTTTTCGACTATAACTAAAATGACTCAGAATAAACTTACTTGTAAGAATTAACCCTGAAACCCTTCAAGCCGGTCACTATGGTATCGGTAAAGGTGAGCTTCAAGGCAGGGTTGTCAACGAACACCGTGCCCAACTCCACAGGGTCCAGAGGTGCGATGCCCAGCTCTGGGATGCCCTCGGTGAACTTGGAGCCGGCTGTTGTGATCACCTTCTCTACGCAGGCGTTCAGTTGAGGGTCTGATCGGGAGCATGGCGTGATGAATGAGGCTGGAAAGAAAGGAATTCAGTTTTGAGTCTATTTTCGAGAAGTACATACCTACGTGTTTTGGGGTCCCTCGATTCATACGTGCTTAGTTTTTTTTACCAAGTTTCTTGACGATTTTCTAGTTTTTCCTAATTATTTTCATTAGACGTATGCGGCCTAAGTCATGTTTAGGTATATACCTTTTTGAACTTTGAATTGAACTAACTTAATAAATAAACATGAATCAAACATGATGATGATGTTGTTATATTTGTTGACTTTACAGTTTCCGGGCTATAAGTAGTTATCTTGCTACCTAAGAGATATTATTGACTATTAACAAATAATCATCATCTTTACAGCCGGTTAAATGCTAACAATGTTGTTTGATGATCAATCATCTATAAAATATGCTAAGTGCATTTAGATAATGCATAGGTATTTTTATACCTAAAAAGGCTCGCTAAAGATTACAATTTGTATTTAAGTGGGATATTTCAATTATGAAAATTATCACAAAACGAGCAAAACGAGGTTAGATTTTATAACATAAAAAAAAAAAAAGTTTGATAATTAGTACGTAATACATGTATACTAATTAGTCTTATAGTCTGTCGTTTTGTATTTTTTAAAGTAAGTATTTATTAAGATTTTAAGTTAGCCGTAAGTAGATTTTATAATATATACCTATTTGGTGTGTGTTTGCAAACCACTATTGTATTGGGATCGTCCTGTAAAGATAGTGTGTGTAAGTTTATTAAATAAATAAATAAATGTCTGTTTAAATAAATAACTTGTCCAGTCAGCGACGCGTGCGCAAGTTGACTTATTACGAGTTTGATCTAGATTAAGTAGGTATATAATATCACCTTCATCCGAATAAACCAGCTTTATCATTGACTAGCATGTGAAATTAATGAAGTGAAATGAGGTTCTTCCTAAAATTAATTCAAATTTTTATTTCTGTAAGTACGTACTTAGATCTTGTATGACACTTTTACACGTGTAAAACAATCAATCAATCAATATTTTGATCAATATTTTAAAACTAGACGGCGCTGGCATTAGCTGACTGATCCCTGAGAAGAAATGCCGAAACAAACTCAGAGGTCTTAGTCCTATGCTCCAAACATTATATTAGGTATTAGGATTTTATTTGAGTCTAACAATGCAGGGAACGTCTAATACAAGTATATTTTATTCAGAATTAAGTTCCTCAACAGGTATTGTTGATAATATATGTGCCCACAACCATTCAAAGATTACTTAGGGACCTTTTCAACCTTTTCAAGTTCCAATAAGTATTTAGAGAGCAATGGACCGTACCTACCTAAACAAAACTTTTCACAACACTTGACTACCTGGGTTAAACTAAGCTGTTTCGTCAAAGGTCTGAGGCCCTACATTCATCTTGGCTTTTAATTTCGTCGAGGTCATGGTCCCAATCTCCATGTGGAGCCGGTAAGCCGGGTCAATGTCGAACGGTTCGCTACGGGTTACGTTAACCGACCGGTTTGTCTCCCGTGCATTCTTTGAGCTAGTTTAAATAATCTGCCGATTAAGTAAACGCTTGTTGGCACTATCTTAGCAACAAGCAGAGGTTCCTTCATGTTTCTGGGCCCTTATCTGATAACACTTGCGCAGTACCTAAATACTTTGACTACTCAGCACGCACTGACTTCAGGGCCTTTAGCCGGTCTTTTCTGTTAAAATCTCACCGAGAAAACTTGTGAAGTGAAGTGAAGTGAGCTGTCATTCGACGGGATGATAGCGATGATAAGTATCTAGGGATTTACAGTATTGACAGCATTGCTGTCTGTAAACATCTCATCGTGAAAACTTTGTTGAAGTGAGCTTGGAGTGAGCTGTATTTGTCATCGATACTTACTGATGAGGGCAGTCATCATTGTCATCGCTACCTACTGATGCTAAGGCAGTGGCAGTTCACCTCAAGCTCACTTCACCTAAGTTTTCACGGTGAGATTTTTACCGAAATAGATCGGCTGACTTACTCATGTGATCTATTTAGCCGGTTTTGTTCAAGTTTTCAGTCAAGGTGTGAAGGAGTTCCGATAAAGTGAATGAGGGTTATACCATGTTTAGGGTAGTTGAAGACCACATTTCTCCTTAAAGTGTGTCACCTTGGTGTTATTGAATCAAAATTGCATATTTTATAGGCCTCTTAGGTATTTCCCCGATTAGAGATACCATCAGAAACTTCTAGTATTAACACATTCTATAAAGGAAAGCATGGCAAGATTTGAATCTGAGGAATCCACTTTAAAATGTTGAAATACTTGCATGTTTATTTTTTATCTAAGGTTTAAGCGCCACTGTGTATTTACTTTTTAGGAAGATATATATAGATATCCATGAATAATATGCCGTTTTACCAATCGTGCACTTGTAATATTATTTTGGATAAGACAGATCTATGCAGAAATGGCATAAATCCTAATAACCGTAAGTCTAGTCATTGACCTCAAATAACCTAAAGGAGATATCAGGCGCTTCACTTTTTGTTTATTTTTGTCTTTTATTCGGCACCTTTCACTCAAAGTGAAACATCTGAACGCAAAATGAATCAAACGTGAAAATTGAATTCACTAGTGAATCCAGCGCTGTTGGATTTCGGCACTCGGCATCTTTCACTCGTCTACCGAATGATCGTAAAGTTTAATAAAACAAGGAGCAGAATATGAACGTTCATTCCTGTGTAATTTTTATGGTAACGAAACAAAAAATGAACCTTCACCCAGGGGGCCAAGTCTAAAAATTTATGGTCTCACAATGATCAGTTTTTGACGGATATGCTATACAAAATCTGTCAAAAACTTATCATTGCGAGACCACTGGCACGTTTGTAAATTAGTAGACTTGGCCCCCTGATGAAGCGTCTTATGCCGAGATCCGACGAACCTCTTTACTGCGGACGGACACGCACCGCAGACGACCACAGACCGCCACGCACCGCGCACCGAGGAACTTCCGATGTCTGCGATACCCCGCATGTACACCTTCCCACGGTGCGTCGTGCGGGCTCGTCTGTGTCCGTCCGCAATATGGCGCACCGTCGGATCGCGGCATTATAGATAACAGCTAAACTCAACTGCATCGATAAAAAAAAAAGTAAGTTTTCGATTTCTTAACAAAGTAACAAAACGTTTTGACCGTGGCCCTAGTCCGACAACAACTATCACAAAAACGAATTGTTAAAGAAAGTCGTGTTATTTAAAATTATCAAGAGCAACCGGCGTTTCAATGAACCGGCGGCGCCGGCGCGGTCTTTCGCAAGCAACAAGCAATCTGATGCATTGAACGCCTTGCTATAAAAGTTATAAATAATAATGTTTCAATATTCGTAATGTTGATGGAAATTGTTATGGCGAATATTTTTATTAATTATACAGTTTATGCATTGTAAGAAATTTTGTAATTTGCATAGGTCATACATTGTCGTCGTTATTTTAAATTACTGCCTCGTTGGTCAAGTGGTCACAAGCGCTACTACCTACTCAGCATACGAGGTCCTGGGTCGATTCCCGTGTCGGGTAAAGTCTTACTGGGTTTTTCTATTAGGAAATTCTCAGTAGCAGCCCGGAGTCTAGATTGGTGCCCGCTCGTCCCCTATTACATGGGACTTAAACATAACTAGCAAAATGTGGGTGTACTATAGGTGCACCTCTTTCTAACCCTTTGGGGCTTACATTACAGGCTTAAAGTTATGTGTAATTTTAAATTATTAGTCACTTTAAATGTCTTTAACGGTTGCAAGAAGGTAAAAAGGATTTTCAATATCAAGATTAAGTGCAATTAAAATTGACTCAACATTCAAGTCATGACCCCACTCAGTTTCCTCTGCATCCGTAATTGACTTGTACATGACCTATGTTAACTCACTATGAATTAACTGCAATTATAAAACTGATCTAGGTTTTGTAACAGGGTAATTATGTAACAAAATGGATGTTCAATTTTCCAGTAACAGGGTAATTATGTAACAAAATGGATGTTCAATTTTCCATAAAGACAGGTGTGCTTTTGTATGAATGTCATCAATGTGTAAACTTAAATTAAAATTGTGTAACGTAACAATTTTTTAGGATGCCAATAAACGGTGATGGGTCTCTCGTGAAAGATGTCGGAAAGGACGGCTGTAACTTTCTAAGTAGAGTAAGAAGTAGACGAATGCCCAAAGTGGATTATAGGTTTGAACTGCATTCATACTGAGTTCCATGACCCATAGGTCATGGGTAGGTATATACCTGAACCTAGTCCATTATAGGCTTTTCAACTGGATGCACAGGGCAACATAATGATATAATAAACAAGAAAATTGGGAATGATTATTTTTTTAAACATTCTTCGTAAACGTGTAAATAAAAATTATGTAATAAAGCCTAGTTCTCACCCGTGACTTGGGTTTATATTAGAGAATTACGATAATTTATCTTATTGTACTCGTTCATTGAATAATTGAACACTTAGGTACACGAGCGACTTTCCGATAATCTGAGTTAAATCGTAATTAATTGTAATGCATGTTTATTTATGCATGTCATGAGTCAGGAGATTTCCCATCACATTCTCAATTTCCCATGAAGTCATTTTGAATTTTTGATTGATTGAAATAAATAAATTATCATGTACTTAATTCAAATATGCCATCTTTTTTGTATCTAAGTGAAATTGAAAACTCTTGAGTGAAAATGATTAATTATTTATTGTTTTTATATCTGAGTGAAAACCATTCTTGCTACGCTAATTAAAAAAATAATGTAAATGAAAACTCACGCAGCGACCCAGCGTACGCGCAGGCGACGTACCATAAAACAAGACACAACTGCACGTTCATCTTTCTAAAATTAATTACGAAATTACTAGGTATAAAATAAATATGTGTTATCGTTATCAAGGCTTGTTTCCGACTGTGCGCCTGTTGGGTCACTATAGCCTTTTATACGTTGCGCAACCAAAACCTACGTGCCAACACGATCACTGATTCACTAATAATTAACCATTTTTCTGTGACCTGTTGCAACTGTGTACTTTTCCTGCCTGTAATCAGACGTAGTAAGGGAAAGAGGGGAAGGGCGGCTCAAGTTATGATTGACTTTTTTCGGTAAATTAGTTTATTAAAATGTAATGTACAGTACATTACATTTATTCAAAAATGTATAATTGTAATTTAGTTTGTTAGTGTAATTCCCTGGGTAGAATATTTGGAAGAGTAGGTACCTATTTAATGTTATATCAAATGTACATCAAATGTGGTTCAGATTTCTCCATGAGCATGAACAGACAGAACATTTTTTTTTAAGAACTTCGGAAGATGGTGGGTATTCTTTAGTAACGAAAATAATATTACGGAAGATGGTGGGTATTCTTTAGTAACGAAAATAATATTAGGTACTCAATTATATTGTTCTAAGCTAAGTTTAGCTGAATATTTAGTCTTAGATAACCATCCTAATTAAATACGCGGCGATAAGCTGGTAATGCGGCAGTTAAATTGTTTCGAGTATTGGAAAAACAATAATGTATGACCGTAGACTGAAATAATTTTAAATAATAATACGATTGGGATTGCAGTTTCTGAAGTGGGAGTGGGCCGGACACATTACACGAATGTACCTGGAGATATGGGCGATCAGATCTTCACTCACTGGATGTCTAAAGGAGGACATCGCCGTCGAGGTAGGAGACCGCGGCCAAGGTGGTGTGAAGATCTTATCATATTTGCGGGGCCAACATGGCCAGAAATCGCACAAAACAGAGAGATATGGAAGGAAAAAGGGGAGGCCTTTGCCCAGCAACGGGACAAAATATAGGATAGTAAAAAATAAATAAGATTGTTTGCGAAAAAAAAAGAGATCGAATTTAGCAAAAAAACTGCGTCGTGTACTACTTTAACATTTTGAATACTTAGGTATTATGTTTAGTACCTATATACCTAAACAATGTGTCTAGTAGAAAGGTTCTTACCTGTAAGCACCTACCATTTTTCCATTTAAACAAGCAAAAAAGGACAGACGTCAATAGACCATGATAAAGACTAAAAGAAAAACTAGAAATGCGTGTTGTAAATTGCATAACGAGTATGTACCAGCTTTGTTCTTACGATTTTTGACCAACTTTTTGAAGATAATATATGTTCGTGATCAAATGATTAGTTAGCCGCGTACCAAGAAATGAAGGACCAGAAAAAGGAATGTTTTTTTGATCTTGTATTGCGTTCGACAAATTGCCAGAACAATTAATTTTGGGATATAAGACACGAGAACAAAAACAAAACCTTTTGACACTTGAAACCGACTTTTTCGGGTATAACGCTGTTTCGTTACGTGACGATTGCTGCTAGTTTACTCTTACCGCCAGCCGCGTTAAAGAAGTTCGTTCCAATCTTGTGAAGAGTTTTACTAAAACTGTAAACAACCCACTCTTCTCAAGAGTTGTCACACACAGCCAAGCGCAAATCATCACTTGAAAAACACAAAGTTGGACAAAAACTGGGGTATTCAGAACTCGATGATATTTGTCACAGACGATTTGTTTGTCGCATAGACAATGTGGAGGAACATCCGCAAAGCAATTGATGTTTTTGTGCGCCCGCGCAAGACGAGATGTACCAGTGGAAGTTTTTGTGTGTTTGCTCCATAAGTCATTTCTACATGTAGAGTTCCATTGGCGTAGGAAAGGTCGTGCACTTATTATGTAACGTGCATTTTATTCTAAGGGACTACTGACTATCATGCGTATGCCATTACGAACTCTCTACCAAGCGCGGTGATTAAGAATAATTTTCCTTTTAGTTGAGCTCCTTAAGTTCTGAGTTGACCTCCACTATTCAGTAATAGTGGAGCTCAACTCAGAAATTTGTCAGTACAAATGCTTGCACTGACTGGACAGGTCGACTCAAATCTGTGTGGTTCTTTCCTCAAAAGACCATTTCAGACTCTTATCTACATGGTCCTCATATGGCCTGACCAAGATTATGTCTGGACTTTAAAGGAGACGGTGACCTCTGAGTTTGTCTCGGCCTTTCTTCTCAGAGTAGTCGGATAGGAAACGCCGACCTCATCTAGCTTATTTTTACAACTTTTCAATATGACGTGTAAAAGTGATTCCAATATCCTATTTACAGAATAAACAATTTCATTTCATTTCATTTTAATACAGGGTGGCGATTGGCGATGTAGTCCCCTACGCCCGTCAAGGGGGTCTCGTAAGTAATGAGTTTCGTAGCGAAAGTTGTTTAGTATGAGTGGTAAAATGACCCCTTGACGGATGCAGGTGACTAAATCGCCACTCTGTATAACGCCAAAACGCTTTATCAATCCCCTTTCTAAATCACATAACATTCCATAATCAGCCTATAATGTTCCCACTGCTGGGACACAGGCCTCCTCTCTGTGAGAGGGAGTGGGCCGTAATCCACCACGCGGGCCCAGTGCGGGTTGGTAGATGGCACATGTCTTCGCATTTTGGTTCTAAGACATGCCGGTTTCCTCACGATGTTTTCCTTCACCGTTTTGAGAGCAGTGGTGATGAAATTATTTACACAAAGTAAAGCGCCAGGCCTACATCTCATAAGTCACGGCCGTTACCGCTGGGCCACCACTGGTCTCCCAAAAACCAATAATTATTTGAATTATTTCTAAATAAAAACCATACCTATCCACACTGTAAGTTTACAAACTGATTTGTTTAAATCGATTACGATATTGTTCATATTAAGGAGTGATAAAATAATAAGACTCACTTGTGCGGAATGGAGATCTATATACAATACCTAATGCAATGTATGCATTTCCTATAACGGTACGAATAAAATTATGTTTTAACCCATAACTCAATAGGCAAAGACTTAACGGCCTATGGTCAAGTTTACGCAATCATGCTAAGGCATATACCTAATATGCATACCTACATAAATACAGTATCTGTTAATAGACCACGAACGCAGATTACAGCAAAATATCATTTAAAAGCCTCAGAGCCGTTAGAGGCAATAGTCTCTCCGACCCTGATTGCAAAAGCGTTTTAACACAATACATTATTAAGATTCTACATAGTGAAGTAAATATGGCTGCGGTTGAATTATTCTAAGTAAGTAAATATAGATAGTAGGTACTACTACTGATGGTAAAGTACGTAGAGATGAAGAAGTAATAATGCAAAAGTTCTATGGTCTTATGGGTACCAACAAGGTATCACTATCACTACATATTATAAAACAAAGTCGCGTCTGTTTGTCTGAACGCGATTAAACTCAAAAACAGCTGAACGGATTTTCATACGGTTTTCACCAATGGACGGAGTGATTCATGAGGAAAGTAGTGTACAATTAATTAAGTTTTTGTGCAAACAGGCTGAAATATGACGATGATGATCAGTATTCATTTATTTATTTGCAAACATGAGTAATGTTGAAGATGTCGGAAAAAATCACGTCAACTAGCTTTACTGGCGTGCGCCGCGTAAACCAATAGAGTTTCATAAATACAATGTATGACGGAATTAATACATCGTTTATCTGGATTCGATCCCGTGGGATATTTTCCGACATCCATGCGAGCCAAAGCTAGTAATTGATTACCTAACTGAAAACCTAAAATGTGTCATTGGTTGTACTCATTATTATGAACAACTTTTACTAAGTGTCCTACCCTGAATCTCGAAAAATCTGCTGATTGAAATTTGTGTTCGTAGGTACCTATAACTCTTCAAAATGTAATAGCAGATTTTTTTTTTCTGAGTTGTTCCCAGATTAAAAGTTATTCAAGTATACTGAGTACAAAATAACTGAAAACCTAAAAAGGTGCCCTAGAGAGATTTGCAACAGAAGGGTTGCAACAGGTGACTGTGACAAAAAAATAACAGATCCAAATATCTGTTTCCTAGTTTTGTACGGACGATAAATACGTATCTCAATCGAATATCTTCTTTATTTCTTTTGGTTTAAAGTCGAAAATCGTATCTATCTGTTATAAAATAACAGCCTGTTATTTTTGTACGGATGATAAATACGTATTTAAATCGATTGAATATCTTCTTTATTTCTTTTCGTTAAAGTCGAAAATCGTATCCGAAGTTTTAACAGTAACTGCCGCGGTAACAGTCTTGAGGATCTGTGATTTTAGGTAAGAGATATTTTTTATCGTTAGGAGCAATTGCTATCTGCTATTTTTATCTGTGACGATAAATACGCCTCACTCCTATGCCATAGTACTGTGGCGGCATCTACATCACTACATGTCCGACGTCATTTTAAAATTCTGCATCGCGCAAGCAAAGTTCCAATTTACCGACCAAAATCTTCGCAGGATCCTCCCTTTTCTATGAGGGATGACCTTTATACCCGTTCCTAAAACCTCAATAGTATATCATGAGTACAAAATGGCACGTATTCAGGTTTCCAGTTATTTCAATTCGCCTTTTATAATGTGCAACAATATTCTGCGTGCATATTGTGTGAAGTTCATCTTCTGGTCTCCCCTATATACTGTGTCACATACTCGAACACAAGCTACCCAAATTCGTTGATTTCGAAAACTGCATTAAAAGTGGAAAACTTTAGTTCACATTCATGTTGTCCTTGTTTACCTAAGACAAGCAAAATACGTAAACAAACATTCACCTTGAACTTTAACGTTTGTTTCTAAGAATTGTAACAATAGAGTAGGTATCTATCTAAGGTTTTTTAAATGAGTAATAGGTGCTTATTTAGAAACCTAATTGTCTAAGGGCGAATTTCACCAAACTTTTATGTCGAGTATAAGTCTTATCCTGCGAATAATTTTTTTAATTTTTGACAGTTTTTCCATACAAAAACTACGACACGGTTGGCGCAGTGGCTGAGCGATGGACTGCTGCGCAACGTGTCGCGGGTTCGATCCCCGCACGGAACAAATATTTGTATGATCTGCAAGTAGTTGTTCCGGGTCTGGGTGTTAGTGTATGTGAGTTTCTATGTTTGTAAACGCACCCACTATACAGGATACAGGAAGAAATTCTTAGTGTGGGGCAACGTTTTTTTTTAAAAAAAAAAAAAAAAAAAAACTGTCTGACGCCATTTTTATTCCACGGATAAAAGATATCTGACTTTGGTAAAATCAGCCCTAAATGATCTAATTCTTCTGGAGAGTAAAGGTTACTGAGTCATCCTCCTATGTTTTCCTATATCGAGGTATTATGGAACTTATTGTTCTGCGTTCTTAGCATATATATGTATGTAATATGTATATGCGAATACGGATATCCCTATTAAGTATAAGTTTGGGGACTGTTTAGTTCTGTAGACGTTTATTTAGGTTTATAATATGAAAATACACTAACAATAGGATGATGTACGAATTATTTATTTATTTATCTGAATTACACCAGAGTGGTAATTCATGTCAGCATCCGTGTTACGATATTGATACCTAACTACCTCAGACCAACAAAAAAAGGCTAACTACTGATAGTAATATGGTTTCTTTATCGGTGCTGGAGGTCACGCGTAGATAATATTGTATTGTAGATGAAGTAATAGTCCTCCAGACCGTATTTTCGGCCACGGCGGCCTATCTCAATGGAGACTAGCCCTCGGCGCGGGAGATATTATAGTGCACAAGTGTTTGCGCAGACACAAGTGCACTCTCTCTTCCCTCACTCTCATAGTCCGATGGGACGGCAATCCGACACGACCGGAGAGAGATCAGGCGTAGGACCAACGGCTTAACGTGCTTTCCGAGGCACGGGGGTATCACACCGCCAACTTCCAAACTCCGGGCTGTTACTACGAAATTCCTAATGGAAAATTCCAATAACACTCTGCCCGACCCGGGAATCGAACCCAGGACCCCACGCTCTGCAGTCGCGCTTGCGACCACAAGACCAACGGGGCAGTCGATGTAGTAATTAGTTAATGAAAGCTTTGAGTATTGATATATTTGATGACTTATGTTACTTAGTAAAAATGTTAAAGGATAGTTTATGGAGACAAGGAAGAATGTTCAATGACTAAGAATGAGAAAAAACTGAATGTCTATAGCGAACGAATGTTTAACATGATTTGTAATGAAGAAGCGTTATTATAAAGAAGGTGCATAGCGGGTTCTTTTCATATATTATATAGGGTAAGTATTTATGACAGCAAGTAACATGGTCTTGTCACGATATATTGTTGCTAAGACTTATCAACATGGAAAATCCTACGTAATCTCTACAATATTTGGGATCCAAATATCAGTCCTGTGCAAATAAAATAAAATATTTAAAAACAAAGGCCTTCATATCCTTTTTAAACAAAAGCGCATGTAACAAGTTTAGTCACCTTTTTACCACAGCACCAAAATTATGAAGCACAAAGAATGCAATATGTAAATAAAGAGATAATTAGTGTGATTAGTATGCGATGTGTATGCGATGTGCGACGAGCTTGCCGTCACTGCAGAACGGAGTGATTACATACTCTTTGGTCACCGCCAAGATCGGAGTTTCCGGAAGGTCATGCTGAACTGGCGCCGGCTCATCTATGGTCTGTTCCAAAAGTATCTGATGGAAGTCTTAACAAAGCCTATTCAAGTTAAATTTTTTAGTTAGTAGTAATTAGCACTCATTAAAGGGTGTAAAACACATTCATCTGTATTTAGAAGGATTTTTCTC
The DNA here is from genome assembly GCA_947522985.1 of Lithophane socia. NCBI lineage: Eukaryota > Metazoa > Arthropoda > Insecta > Lepidoptera > Noctuidae > Lithophane > Lithophane socia. The sequence goes on along the minus strand of OX383262.1, from coordinate 16,348,060 downwards.
ACCACGTTTTCCAACAGTTATTCTTTGAATAACATAATTTTTATTTTTTGTGCTGAATGGGCCTGCTCTTGACCTCGACATTAATTTGTAATTGAAAATCATCGACGAAAATTGAGGTCATAAAATTAAATTAAATCAAACGAAAAACATCTATGAGGTGATTTAAAATCAGAATTTCTGGTTCTATTATTCAAATACTTCAAATTGGCATCGCACAGGTACATTTTCTGACCCATTTTGTTTACAGTTTAATCAGATACTTTCGGAACCTACACATGCCTGCTGATGGTTTGTGGTATATTTGGGTATTTCATTGCTTAGTAACATGACGCAGCTCACGTCTAGAACGCATTTTAAATTGATTGCTGGTAAACTGACTAACAAAGTAACAACTAAAGAATCCTAAATGAAAAGTTGTTACCGTGGCTCAAACTCACATTGCAACACAATGGGCCATGGTGTATTCTCAGGCATTGCCCATCGTAAAGACAAAGTTTAGTGTCTCATGTATTGTATATAATCTGCGACACCCATAGATACCTTTCAAAGCCGAACACAGTCATTTTGCTTGCTGGCAGCTTGCTGGAGATTTAGATACTAATATTGAATTACAATTTTTGGAGGTTTATTCATAAACGATGATTAAAATTAAGTAATGATTAGCGACTGTTTAACCATACATTTTTGACGTTTGAACGTCACTTAACTTTAATCATCGTTTATGAATAAACCCCTTAATGTATAATTAAGTTAATAACACGGGCTCAGTTTGAATTTATATTGATCCTAATAACAAGATGTCTTCAGTTGTCGTCTTACTCGGTGACACGACCAAGTTGACCGTTACGTTACTGATCATCATAATCTGTCGATCAGGAAGTCATTAATTAATTTAGGTATAGCGTGACCGTGACATTGAAGTGTTGTTTGTTTAAATTGAGTTTATTGAAAATTAAGGCAAATATATGTTTTATTGGGCTCACCGTTCATTTTTAATAGAATGCGGATTAATTTGAGATTATTATATATATTCTTTTTGGTTTATTTCTACGTTCTTAGTTTTATTTTATGTAATTTAATCCTAGTTGTGAAAACGGTTTGTTTGCCAAAAGTGTTAAGTTGTTGGAAAGTATTAACGTAAGCATCAACTTCGACGCTTTTTTTACAATGAAGATACAAGATTACTTATTAGTTACCGAATACCAAAATAATAGATAATAGAAATACCTATGGCTGGAACAAAAGAGACAATGTGCAAATGCACCAAATTATGATACGATAAGAGGGTGATGGCGCAGGGTAAGTCAGTTTTTTATTTTTCCTAGATACGTGTCCCACTCCTGGGCATAGGCCTCCCTCCACTCTTTCCATCTTTCGTAAGCCCGCGCCCCACGCAGGAAATGGCGCGACGAGCTGGATAGGTTCCATCAAAACTGGAAAAAGTTAGTTTTATGGCTTCGAAATATCTCTCTGACTTAATTTATAGGTACTTTGTGATCAAGAGCGGTTAAGTAGGTATGTTTCCGTTAGGTTTTGGTGAGTGTTTACTGATTCATGGAAACCCCAAAGTATGGTAATATTTACCAGAATTGGAGAACTACTAAAGTTTAAGTGTTTATATGAGCTGTTTACTTTGTTCCGTAACCACAAACGCGAATATTTCGTTGTGATACATACAAATAAATGTTTACATTTCTTCTACCGTTTCACAGAAACAATTCTAGCTTCGAACATTATAAAATTCCTGAGAAATTGCGGGAAAAAAAATCTTTCCTCAACCTGGGGCTTGAATGGACATGATTGTCCATTTAAGCCCCAGGTCCTTAAAATCAGCCCAGCCCCAGTGATACATCAGTATCACTGTTCACTAATTGAAAGGCTTCTGGTGGGGATTACTCCCAGTAGTAGTAGGTAATCTAAATCCCCAGAGCAGGTGATCGAGAGAGTGGTGTACCTAATTATAATCGGTAGCTATTTAATGAGGTGTTATTATGTCGTCGCCCTGACCTCGCTCGTAACTGCCCTGAACTGTATCGCATTACATTTGCCCTGTGAAGGGCAGGGCATGTAATAAAACAGTTTTTAATATGTCCTGTGACTGTGAAGAAACTTTTTTATATTTACATAACTAGCATTTCATAATCGAATAAAATACTTTTTTAATTGTTCGCGATATTTTTATCAATATTGCTGGTCAAAATATCAAGTCACGAAAATTGTTTCAATACATAGAAGAAAAGACTTCAACGCGCCTTTATTTATAAACTTTTCATATTTTATTTTACTGACAGTTTCTGACTAAACTAACATAGGTAATTAGAATAGTCATTGCACTGGAGTTGATAAAAATAACTTAGTCATTGTAACCTTTTGTCTTCAACGAATTTGAAACTGGGCCACTGGGCCAAATAAGCAGACAAAATCATTTAAATCAATTTTGTTCTCTTATATGAACGAACTATGTACATAATATATAGAAACACCCCATGGCCTGATGTCTCGGTAATCAGCCATAACAAGTCAGTCAGCAAAGTGGTTTATTATAAGAAAAGTACTGCATCATTCAACATCAAAACAAACATAAAAGCATGTGGAAAATAAACATGTACCTACTTTAGTATGAACACGGTATCCGAGGTCAAAGTTATGACCCGTCCGAGTGCATTGACTCATTCCTCCTTGACATTGAGTAAAACAATGGAGTCTCGTCCCATTGTAGGATAACGTTTTTACGCCTTTTCTAGCTAATGCACTTTATTGAAATAATTACTAGGTACATCTATTTATTTATCTTAGTGTACCTACATGGCGCATTTTTATTAAATCAAAACTTTTTACAAAAAAAAAAACAACCGAAAGTCAGTGTCTTTGATTTTTAATTTTCGTTTTTTGCCACCGAGTTCCGAATAAAGTTATTTTTCAAAGTTTTTTTTTGTAAAGTGTTTTAAGTTTTCACTTTTTAGTTGTGGTACCTACCCCACACAAATTCGAATTTAACAGTGACGGAGTGAACTTAAGATATCGTCTACATAGACTAAGTGGGAAAAATGGGTCAGAGCCCATTCGTCCCCTAAGATTCGCACCCTGTGCCCACTCGTCCCCTGGAACTTTTGAGGGGCCCATTCGTCCCCTGAAGAATATTTATTTTTATTCATTCTTCTAATATAAGTACATGTATATGTGTATACTGCAGCTTGGTAGTCCTGGTACAGTCGCGCAGAAAAGGCTTAAATAAAAAATATAGTAATTCGGTAGATATCATCTTTATTTAAAATAAGATTAACACATACAAAATCACAATGTCCTAGAAACTAACAAAATACAACTCTTTTACAAAAATCAAATAATTAAATTTAATAAGTAATCCTACAGGATACGCTAATGAGTAAACTTTCACTCGAGACAGTATAAAAATCAGTACGCTTGGATTTGCAACTATAAGTAAACCATATAGTTACTTTACTCTTTGAAGTAAACTAAATGTAGTAACACATTCCTGGAATAAATACGCCGAAGTTGTCTAGTACTGGTGTTAGCCAATCAGGTGCAAGTCCTTTCATCGAGCGTCTATTGTTTTGGGCTACGCCTTTGTTATTTGCTCGCGCGCAGATACTCTGGCTAAGATTACCCCTCCCGCTTCGGCATTCCACACCCCGCGCACATCTGGAGAGTACTTACCAATTTTAAACACCTTATCTATTATTTGTAACCCGTTTTTTTAACAAGCCATTCGTAGTGAGACAATTTTGCATCGTAAGCCTATCGACAGGTTATATTATTATCATGACGGATTATCATTCATCATAGCTCTTTTTTCAATGATCTGTTATGATTTATTAAATTAATTCCGTTAATAAACTGTTCACAAGTGTACTATGTTAACCGTTTCTTATGTAAAATATAGCTAATTTTATCTCAGGGGACCAATAGGCACCTGTATAGGTGCCGAATCTTAAACTTATATTGTATATTTATTAGAGGGGACGAATGGGTACCTTAAAAATAATATTTTTTATTAAAATAATAATTGGTCCCCTACCAGGAGACCAATGGGCACCTATATAGGGGCCGAATCTACAACTTTTATGCTGGGGGACGAATTTTAGGGGACGAATGGGCTCTGACCCGGAAAAATACGTAATTATTGAAGCTAATTCAAAAACTACGCAAGCAAAGTGAACCTTAAATGAACCTTTTTGGCGCAGCCGTGAGGCGCACACTATTGTTTTCAAATTTTTTATTTTTTTTATTTTGTTATTTGTATTTTGTGGTTCACGAACTGTGTCCAAATAAACGTTATTCTTTCTTTTCTTTCTTTCTTTTAAAGTTAATAAAATTGATATGGGACCACCTCTGAAGCATGACCTACCAAACAAAAAATGTATAAATAAGTAAATTTAAGCATTTTTAGAACTCTGGACACAAGGAGAAAGTAATAATCCAAGGGGGCGGGGTCTACACCAAAGTTTTCATGTAAAAAGGACACAAATTAACACAATTCCTCGTACATATATGATACCTACCAATATGATATTTTTGTGACATAAATGGATTCATTCTCAGTATCCAATACTTAGACACTTCAAAACCGTGTCATGATCATGTTGTGAACCTGATGGTATTAATCAGAGTATCTCCGTCATAAGTGACGTCAGAGATGCGTAGTTCAGTGGGCCTACGTGACGGGTAAGTGGTGGCATTGATATTCAAGTGAAGGATTCGGGTATGATTCCTCATCAAGCATAGTTGAATGACATTGATACTAGGCACTTACTTGGAGACATATTTTTTCTTACTGCTCTATAACCTTAGGCCGTGGCCTAATTTAAGAGATCGTCGCGCGAGTACGCTATTTGTCACTCATTTGATCGGAAAACCGGACGGTGCCGACTGCTTTAGTTATTGTTCTGAGGCGCCGACCGCTACTGCCGATGAACAAAATGAACGCGAAGATCGCTTATATTAGGATAGCGGGGTTATAGGTAACGAATTCTAACATATGAACTACTTTGGCAGAATAATGATAGGAAAATATTATGAATCATCGTACAATGTCACAAACTGACAATTCATAATATGATCTGCAAAATAATTCATCTGTTTGACAGTTTTCTATGGAGATTCATAAAATGGTTCACAAATTGCTTTTGTGTCAAATTAGAGGAATTGCTAATGACAGCAGGGAATTCAGTAAATGAATTGCTTTTAGAGGAATTGCTAATGTGGCCGGTTTTTCAACGTAAACAAAAATGTGAATAATACTATTTTATATCCAAATCAATCTTCTTTACATTCAGATTGAAACCTCGTGCAGATTGGCGCGACGCGACGGATACCGTGAAGTTTTCTTAGAAATTGTTTTGTTAGTCTCTTCGCACCAGTCTACACTAGGTTTTACTTTAAATCAACAAACAAAATAATATTTCAAAAAGAACTAGGTATAAAAAGTATTTTTAAATAATTTTACTGTTGCAACAGACCGTTGATGCCATAAAAGCTAATTATGTGTGTGCTAAAAAAGCATGATTTACATTAATAGCACAAGTAACACAACGCCTTCGTGACACGGTATCAATAAAGAAAAGATCTAGAAAGATAAGTAAGCCGATAACCCCATAAAAATTTCCATGTTGACTGTTGATAGGTATAAATGAGAGGCCCTACGTCATAGATCGTGGTTGTGACGTCGGTCTTCTTAATAAGGCCTACGCGATGGGCATTGAGATGCAAGCCGGTCTGGTAGGCATATTATAAATTGTAGTCAGGTTTTGCAAACAATTTTGAAAATTTCTCGAAAAATTGGCACCAAACCAGTATGACGTACACTTTTTAGCTGGTGCTAAGCGAGATGGCAACTGCCTCAAACTCAAACTCAAAGCATTTATTTCAATAAGCAAAAATCTAGATTTAAAATGTTTGCCCAAAAAAAATTAGTTGTCCAATTAAAAGTCTTCACATTTCAATTTGGTAAAGTTCCTCAGAATTTAATAGTTTTTGTTTTAATAAAATGTAATTATGAAAAATACCTGTAGTGAAAAAAGGGGTTACCGTGCTGTGATTATTATAATCAAATACCATCGCGATAAAAACCGACAAACTGCGAGTCGGATTCGCTTACGAAGGGTTCCGTACCATTACGTAGTTTTTTTTTTAGTTTAGTGACAAAAAAGTTAGTAAATTGAAACATCTTCGTTTAGTACGAAGAAGTTTCAAATTCCTAACTTGTTTAGTTGTTGTAGTAAAGCTTGTACGAAAATGCCACAAATCTGACAAATTTTACGGCCCCCTATTTCTCCAATTTTGAATATATAAAAAATAATGTTATTACTCTACTCGATGAGTTCTAGACAATGAAACCTCTAATGCCAGTGAAAAAAAAAACAAAATCAAAAGTCCCTTTAATTTTTAACTTTATTACATTTTTATCATAGGTTATGTATGTTTTAAATATTTTTTTTAGTCTTACAAATTTATTAAGTTAGCAAGTTTATTAGTCTTACCAAAAACCAGAACCAATTACGGCAAAAAAATGCTTACATTTGAAGGAGCACAGCTATACGATAAAATACCCTCACGCATAAGAAATCTACGAGTGTAGATTGTAGATGTAGAGTCTAATCGCAAACCGGACATTACTTGAAAAATGAATGCATTGAGTGGGTCAAGTTTCGAGTAGTTTTTAATCAGTTTGTGACGGATGTTGTCGAACCTAAATTTAAGCAATAGTATTGTTCTCAAGTAAGCGACATGTTATGTTTTTATTGAGAATAAAGTTTCTTTAAACCTAAATACACAATCTGTGAAAATTTCAACTGTTGAACTATTACGGTTCATGAGATACAGCTGACAGAAAGGCGGACGGACAGCGGAGGCTTAGTAATTGGGTTCCGTTTGGCACCCATCAGGTACGGAACCATAAAAATGTGGCTGTTATTTTAGTATAATGTGGTTTCTACTGACTTCCACGCGAACGGAGTCGCGGGCAAAAGCTAGTAGTAACATAAAACCACACTTCACAAAACTTGGCTGCCATACTGCGTAACGTAAACAATAAAAATTGTAATAAAAATGCATAGCACTATTTATGGTGTTTTTAAACTAAAGCCTACGTGCCGGTATGTACGTACCTACTCACCATGACTCATTATCATCAAAACGATAATTAACAACAAAAAATCCATCTAGTTATGCATAGAGATGATGTACAAGAGGTTTCTTAGCCCCTAGGTTATGCCCCGACGCAGTCAACTATACCATAAAAAAAACTGGCCAAGTGAAAGAAAGAAGAAAGAAAGAATAACGTTTATTTGGACACAGTTCGTGAAACACAAAATACAAACAACAAAATAAAAAAAAATAAAAAATTTGAAAACAATAGTGTGCGCCTCACGGCTGCGCCAAAAAGGTTCATTTCAGCATTAATGCCAGACAGGTACTGTCTGACGCTGGTTTTCTAATGAACCTTTAGTGACAAGTGACGGGAAGTACAAACAGTTTCAACATACCCAATAAATATTTTAACCATTAGGTACCTATTAATAAATAAGCTAGTAAAAAAAGGAATAAAAAAATAAATAATATAATTTGCGTGACACGACAGGAATTATGTATTAAGCTAAGTACTGTAGGCATTTCATATAAGTGAAACATTTAGGGCGACCATGTCTAGTTTCTGTTGTGAATCAATCAGATACTGCCGTAAACGTGTTCTGAACGTGTGGACAGTGCCCAATATCCTTAATGGTGGCGGGATATTATTCCACACTTTAGACGCAGCATACCGGAAAGTGCCTCTGAAAGCTGCTGTCCTATGAGACTGTGTGGAAAGTTGTTGTGCACATTGCCTGGGCGCGCAATCTCGTCTACTAGCCATCCAACTAAGCTTGTCGTACAAATACTTCGGCTTCTTAGACTTAACGATTCCAAAAAGCAGGCAGGCAAGTGCGTGTCAGGCCATGCACAATGAAGTGTTCCGTAGTTGGGATGAACTTAACATTGTAGTTGAAAAAATATTCTCCCTTAAATCGTTAGTTACACGTCACGGTCAATTCTCCAACTGCAAATAAAAGTTTGTCATCGAGAAAAATATTTTTTTATGTGTTGAAACTACAAATCAATGATTTTCGTGTAGTCATGCTATAATTATGCATTCAGAGATAGCAAATGCATAATTTTAGCTGCTAATGAATGTAGTTTAAAACTCTTCGATACCACTGGGGCGCATACGACTAACATTATAACCATGTGAAACCTATCATATACAGATTCCGGGCTGCTAATTATTCCTTTTGAAAAAACCTGTCTGACTCGGAGATCGATCTGACTAACTCTGCTTTAGCATTACTTATGGCGAATCCGCGAAATTGAAACAAAATACATAAATATAAAAAAAAATAGCAGTAAGTATTGAAAAAATAAATTTAAAAAACAAAGCATTTATTTCAATTAAACTAATTTCAGGCACTTTTGAATTGTCAAAGAGTCGGTCAGTTAGTTAGAAAGTTGAAGCTAGTTGAAGGAATAATCATAGCAGTAACTTCTCAATTCAGAAATGGGTGTGTGGCGGTATCTACATCGCCACATGCGAACTACGCATCGAAGACCTGACGTCACACAAAAATACTGACGTCACATAAAATCCTGCATCGCGCAATTAGAGTTTACCGTGCAGTGAACATATATACAAAAACCCAATATCAATCATTGGGCAGTTGCCCGCCAGACACAACACCCGTCTGGTAGGAGGATCCTCCCTTTTCTATGGGGGATGAGTGAACTTTACACCCTGTTCCTCATACCCCTAAAGGTGTAAAACCAAGTTAATGATTGCATTAGCTATTTATGCCCATTCCATCATCAATATAAAACATAATAATTATTATCAAATTATATTATGTTCTAAGGAATTCGTTATTAGACTACGTATCTTCAGTCACGTACGCCGATGATCTTGATATAAGTAGTAACTGTTACTGGATAGTTAACTCGTTATAGTACCTGCTTAGCTATGGTTAATTTATGGGGATTGCTTCATAGTTTGCGCATTAAGGCTCTTTATCCGCTTGATTCATCTTTACGTCTGATGACATTCTTTGTGTGATTTTATTTAAGTAAGTACATATTGAGCATAAGGTCCTCCGGTAAGTTGTATGAAATTTCATTGTTGCACTGCACTATTTTAGTTCTAAGCAAAAAATACGTCCTTTGTGATCGGTTTTGTAGTGATTAATGATAACATTACTATGTAATTGAAAGAAAAATTATTAAAACTACAGTCTGCAATATTATTGTGCCAGAATTTGAGCATATACTTTGTAGTAGATAGTAGATAGTAGTTGATATTACGCGTCAGTGACAAATACTGACTATACATCCTCTTGTCAGTTTATATAAACTAGTATTGCTGTCTGCCGACTAAATACCGTCCCAAGTCTTTGTAGTTCCCATTGACAAGCTGCGGTTTTTAATAATATATTATGTCATGAATCGGTAACCTTTGTGTACATAATAATGGAAGACGTGATTAGTTGTTACTAATTAGCAGCTGACTTTTAAAATGGACTATTATGTTTTGTGTGGTTTTTTCGGAGTAGATACATAAGAACAGTCTAAACTGGACTGGTTTGAAGCATAACCGTCCATTTGCACTGGCGAAACATTCATGACAAAACATGTTGAAATCTCTATGTTCTGTAAATGTTCCATAAATTTTTTGACAGGAACTAGAGATTTCAACATGTTGTTTCGTCTTGAATGTTTCGCCAGTGCAAACGCACGGTAACGCTTCGCCACACTCTTTTTTTTCGATTTTTTTAAAGGAATGTTATCAAGGACTCAAGAGTTGGTTAAAGCAGGTGACACATCAATTCTGGAGTGACCTGCAGACGAATTGATAAGCCTGCTCCCCATCCAGACGAACATCGACACCTTTGATCTACCTAAATACTTTTTTAGTGATAGATAATATTTTATGACGATGCGCTATACCAAGAGTTATTTCTTATTAGATCTTTCTACGAGAGTCCGAAACATCAATACAATACAGCCAACGCTGCTTTTGTCCATAATATTCCAGAGCTTTTAAGTGACATGCCCTGGGTTTTATACTTGAACTTCGGTTGCTTCGTAAAGTACACATGCCCTCGATCAGGTGTAGGTATAGTGCATAGGAAAAACAACCATGGTGACTGACTACTACCTATGTATTAGCGAAACCTACATAACTTCGCCACTATAAACAAGTAACGCCATCTATAAGTCCAAGTAAACACTACGACGATGTTTGAATCAATCGCTGCAAATGACGATCGATAAAAGGCTGTTCTTGTATAACAATATGTATTTACGAGGTATAAACATAGTTTTGTCCATAGATGGAGCTTATTTCTCTGCGTTTGGTCTGAAACAAAGTTGTAGTTGATTATGCGTCACGCCACAGATATTATAATACTACGGTCACGCATATAATAACGGCAGCGGCAGGTGTTGTCAAATCATTCTGTCTAGCCTGAGAATTGTGCTTGTAATTGTCCCAAAGCTTCGGCAGGTTCTCTTCTCACAAGGAAAAGGACAACATGGCCATGAATGAAGATCAGGGGGCCTAAAACGGCCCCATTAGCAATTTCTCTAAAAGCAGTTAATTTACTGAATTTCCAGCTGTCATTAGCAATTCCTCTAATTTGACACAAAAGCAATTTATAATTTGTGGACTATTTTACGAATCTCCATAGAAAACTGTCAAACTGATGAATTATTATTTCGTAAGTAAAATGAATCGCACGCAGTTCATATTATGAATGGTCAGTTTGTGACATTTTACGATGATTAATAATATTTTCATATTATGATTCTGCTAAAGTGACCGTTAGCACTGTGGGCTTCCCCAGTGCTAACGTGTTCCCTGCTCCCACGCTCGTGCACTGCGCGTTGGCAATTCCAGTCTATTTAGGATCAGGTTTCTCACTTCACTTGATGTTTTCCTATAGGCACGGCGTAGACTGCTGCTTCAAGTTTACCATTTTAGTTTTAAAAGTACTATAATTAGATTGTTTGAAGTAAGTACCTACCAAAGTTAACCAACTTACTTTAAACATTACTAATTATAGTACTTTCACAAGTAGGTAACTGGAGTAGAAAGGAATACGAGGAAGAGAACGCCTTGGAAACGACGATCTTACTACCTACATAATATAAACTTTTTGGGTCTTACAAAAACTTAGACACTTGTCAAACACTAACCGCCTTATTCATAAACACTGCTTAAAGTTAAGTTATGAATTAGCAACTATTTAGCAATACATTTTCGACGTTTAAACGACTCTTTAACTTTAAGAAACGTTTATGAATAAGGGGGCTAATGTCGTGTTTATGAGCTGTTTAACAACTGATAAACACGTTTTTTTGGTAATAAGGTTTATTTCTGACGTTTGTTCATATAGGTAATAAAAAAAAAACTGTATCTGAATTTAAAAATTTAATTATTTGGCATGACTTCGGGATGGGCGGGACCTCAAATGCCAAGTGCCCAGGGACTCTGGGTCTTTAAGTCCGGGCATGATTATGGAGTCAGCCTAATACGTTCTTTATCTTATGCGTTTATTCAGTCAGCTACAGTTTTCGGCTAGTTCTATTCCTAGATTGTTTAAGTTTACCTTTTTGGTTCCTGGAAATGATCGGTTTACAAAGCCAAACAATTTGTTTTGCAGGCAGCTCGTTCGTTCATGTGTTTTCCTTATCTTAAAACTCTACTTTATTATGGAATCATGAATTCATGACATTATTTTTATCATCATAAAATATCATAAGTAAAGTACCTATTCGAGGCAACAGCTCTTGGAACCTCCGCAAGTTGTTTTTTTTTTTCACATTTTCATAACTTTATCCCCAACAATAACCTTCATTGAGAAACAAAACAGTATGAGGAAAGTTAAATGTTTTCGCTTTGGGACACCTTCTACCGTCCGTAGGTTCAGGGTCGGACTGGGCTGGAAGGGCCCGGGTGGCTCTCCGCAAGCCCGGGGCCCGGGACGGGATACTGATAGATGGGACACTATCGGAAAATAATGATACCTTTAAAGGGGTGATAGGCGTGCGAGCAAGTACGCGTGCTTATGGCTCGGCGAGCTTACTCACCCCTCTGTCATCGCCGTGAACCGGGAGCCGCGAGCCAATTTAACAATGCAATTTTGAGCAAGCTTCACGTATGTCGCCACGGCTGCGAGCCGAGTAAGTTCGCGAACTTAAAGACCACGAACTTTAAGTAGGTACGCACGTCTATCACCCACTTTAGATGAAGTTCAACATTATTTTCCCCTTTTTTTGCTGTTAGTAAGGCGATCACGGCTAATACATGACTGTGGCTTTACTCATGTGTGAAGAGTTGTTCATAAATGTGTTATTAAAAAATATAAACATATGTTTACTATCTACTTTACCTACCTACCGCCAGCATCTCGGGGGGGCCGCGCATGTTAGGGCCCGGCTGGCAAACGCCACCTCGACTATATCGTCAGTCCGACCCTGCGTAGGTTTACGTACTTATGCTATAGTACCTACTGTACAAAATATGTAAATCTATGGGATCAACAGCCCGCAATTGAAGGACAATAGATTACATTGTAATTTGTGTTTTTATGTGTACCTACCACCATACAATTTTTTTGTTGGAGTTGTTCAGTCAAATAAAATAAAAATCTTGAATGTCTTTAGCTGCAATGGCTATTATATTGGATATTTATGCGGCATTTGCGTGTGAGCTCTAAAATGAACGTTGCACCCTTCTTCGCACTTTATTTCAAGGAAAACAAAGCATTGTTTGAACCAGGAAGCCTCACGTACCCTTTAACTTGATCATTCCGTACCTACTGCTGACAATGACGGTGTAAAGAGTAATCGACTCGGTCGAATTACGATCGCTCTTTAAGGTATAAAGTTCGGCACTTCCTGGATGCGTGAGGTGAAAACTGTCGTCACTCAGATTTTATGAAAACCTTTGTTTGTTTTTAATACTTTATTATGTGGTGACACGTGGTTGGAATAAACCATGTACCCTAAGGCTGTTTGTTGAGTGTTTACCCCAATCTGCTGATTCTCAAAACAATTGAAATAACTTCCTTGCAGCGTCATATTCTAACATCATCATCATCTTCCTAGCCTTTTCCCAACTATATTGGGTTCGGCTTCCAGTATAACCAGATGCAGCTGAATACCAGAGTTACTGTGTAATACTATACCCCTTAGCACCTTTAAAAGTCTTTTTTTCTGTGAAAATAACTAAAACAACAAATGGTAAATGTCGATTGACACACATATTGCTCATAAAACCCAAGTGCATAAGAAACGTTGCCTATCCTCTTAAGTAGCTAAAGCCAAACCAAAAAAAGATCTTCCTTCAACCTGTAGGTATTCTCCGCATTATTAACAACATTAAGGTTCATTTGACTGCAGTATATATTCCGAGTGCAACGCTGCGCCTACGCATTGACTCGCCATCTCTGATTAAGTGATGTTTATTGACATAATGAAGGGCTATGTGGTGATAGTTTGTGTGGCACTCTGTGGGCTAGCAGAATGTAGTGACGGTAAGTGTAGATAAGATGTGACAACGGACTTATATTAATCATAGTTAGTTAGGTGATTGATTTGTCTGAATCTAAATGTGGTTGTACTCAATCAACCCCTTCGGATATGCAGCCGGAATGTTATGTTGTGTAAACTGATCGTTCACAATTTAGTTGCAATCTCATCAATGACAAGCAATGTCAAAAAAAAGGAAAAATGTAGGTAAACAGGCTTAGTAATTAGTAGACTTGGCCCCTGGAGGTATTTTTGACAGATTGAAACTGAGATTAAAATGCGATCGTTCTGAAAAATACGGCATTTGCCCATCTGGAAATATCGATTGATAGCTGAATCGCAAAAAGAGCTGTCAAAATACAAATGAAGTTTGTCTGAATCTCAGAGTTTCAGCTATCTTCCTTAATTCAATTCCAAAAATAATACAACTTACGGTTTAAAACGGGTCCAATTGAAATTATACTAACTAATGAATTTCTTCCAAAAACGTACCTACTTTGAAATCTCTTGTTAGGGCTTGCAGTAAATATTACCTACCTATCAGTACATCCTGAAAACTTCATTAGTATCAATCAACCATGATACAAATGAAGTTCAAAAGAAATCTTTCAAATCGGATACAAGTTTATTTTATTTGTGACTTGCTGAACAGAGTAGACGTTCTCCTATCCAAATTAAAATAATTCACACAAAATTCCCATAGACAAAGCACCAATTTTCTTGGTAACTTTTAAAATGTTTTGTTTTTAAAACTTTCATTTTTATAAAAAAAAAAAAACAATAAATTGCCAAATCGGTCCAGCCGTTCTCTAGTTAAGCGCATACAAACGTACTTCTATGCATCCTACTAATTACTACTTTGTGAGGATGGATGGATGGATTGATGGATGTTTGTGACTCTTTCACGCAAAAACTAGAGAACGGATTTGGATGAAATTTGGCACACAGATAGTTTATAACCTAGATTAACACATAGGATACTTTTTATCCCGATATTCCCACGGCATCAGGACTTATGCGGGTGAAACCGCGAGGCGCTGCTAGTTTTATTATTTATATTACTATAGATTTAAGAATTTGTTTCTTTCTATATGATTTAAAGCAAAAAATATTTAAAAGAAGGAAAATAAAAGAAAGAAGAATATTTTATTTAAATAAGGAAAGAAAGAAAACTTGTTTATTGGGACTCCGACCCGACCTGGCTGTGGTTTGAAATTGCCACCACAACGAGCATGCTCGATGATGCTAGTGCTAGATGGTGTGTACGCTATGATGGCTTACCTACTAATTACACACTACTGGGGTGAAAAATCAGTCTTTCTATTTCCGTACCAAATAATTAACCAAATATGAAGATTGAAAATTGATTAAAAACTAACAAGCTAATTAACAAGCGGCGTGGCGTTAATTGCCGTAGCCCTTCAGATATAGTGGAAGATACGTATCTTCCACTATCCAAAAGAGTTTTAATGTAAGACACGTTAATTGATAAAAACATCAGTAGATAAGGATGCGGTATTTCCTGGCTATTTTTGAAACAAAATGTTGGAAAAGAAGAAGATAATATTAAAGTTTTACAATCCGACTTTCCCTGCCCATAAACTGCCCTGAAAATAATAATGATATGGCCCCAGTTAATAGTTTTTCTTAAGCCTAATCATTACAAAAGTGTCTTTCTGTCGTTAATTGTGAACCTTGAGTAAGATAGCCTAGTTCTATTTAAATTTTTAAATAATCAAATCTAACTAATATTATAAACGCGAAAGTTTGTAAGTATGGATGGATGGATGTTTGTTACTCTTTCACGTAAAAACTACTAAATGGATTTGGATGAAATTTGCTAAACAGATAGTTTATAACCTGGATTAACATATAGAATACTTTTTATCCCAATATTCCCACGGGATCGAGACTTACGCGGGTGAAACCGCGAGGCGCAGCTAGTATATAGTGTATAGCCTATAGGTATTCATTCTAAGTAACTTTAAATTAATGGGATTTATATCGACACCACAATGACTATTAGGTAATGTTAGTACCATCATCGTTATTTTCCTTATGTAAAATATTATTATTTAATATTATATTATTTATTTATTTATTTAAAGGTAAAGATAAATGTAAAGGTTTGTTAGTTTCAAAGTGATATTTATGACTGTATTCCGGTATGCAGCGAATGCTAACCTTTATAAGCAAGTTGTTTGCTGAACCCTGACTGTGACCGACACTACTGCCTTTCCTGGATGTCCATGTCCCACATTTGTTCTAGAACTTGAGTGTAGGTAATAATATTACTGTAGGTACGTACTTATGTCACCCACTTTTATTGTAGGTTTGATAAATTGTGATCGGTTCCCACGGTAACGGATTCCAGTTGCATTTGTGTAATTACAAAAAAAAAAAACAAAGCAAACATAGATACGTCTTCATTTTTTAGCTGCACGCACATCTGTGGTAGGTACTTAAGTGTCAGCATTTTTCCATCTTCTACTGACCATAGAATTACATTACAGAATTAAATGTTCTTATTCTGTTTACTGTGTTGAGAAAATAATGTAAGTTTTTTTAATCCAATCTTAAAACTTGACTACTTAAATGTGCATTTACATAAAATCTACTCCAAAGCACGTAGCGAAAAGACGTGTTATAGACTCCCTCAAATGGATCTGGTATACGTAGCTATTATGACTCAGTTTCCCAAACATTTATAAATATGTTAATAACTAGAACTGCATATTATGAGAGTCAGAAAATCACTGACCTCTGGTCGTTAAAAGTCATTCATCATGAGCCAAAGTTTTTTTGGTATTGCGGTAAATAACGTTATACACATATACGGACATGCTATGTAAGAAATATAATTCAAATGAATGTATTTATGAATGTTCAACCAATTTGGATGGATAGCTATTGTAATTTTACCAAGCTTGATCTTTTCTCCACTCAATACCTGAACCTGGCTTGGTTTCCGCACGTCTATTTTGGCTGACCACTGTAAATCACAGCTGTGCAGCATCATACTGAGTGGAAACCTTTCTGTAACAGTCGAAAGGTGCAGACGCCGACTATTTTAGCTACATGCTTGTAATTATAGCTTTTGATCATAATGTCGTGGTTACCAGTTCTGGGCTGTGGAGGTCAGATAAGCAGTCGCTCCATGTAAAATACTGCATGCGGCTGCATCCGATTAGACTGGAAATCGCCGCAACATAGTTGGGAAGCATGTAAGGCTAGGCAGATTGATTGATCATAATATCGTGGTTAAATAATAACAACCGCACGGCGCACAGGTCGATCGAAGGTTAAGTTACGCTTGCCGTGGTCGGTCCGTGGATGGGTGACTATGCATAACATATCGAGACCCCTCCGTGCCTCGGAAAGCACCCCCGAAAGCAGTCCCGGCTATCATTCGTGGTACTTTGACAGTCGTTACGGGTCGTCAAGGTACCGAAAGGTATCGTATTACTCAGTATTTCAGTAACTTGTTTGTGGAATTCAGATAGGCAGTCGTTCCATGTAAAATACTGGTATTCAGCTGCATCCGGTTAGACTAGAAGCCAACCCCAATATGCATAGTTGGGAAAAGGCAAGAACTAATAAAACAATTTTTCTTTCTTTTCATCTTGCAGGACCCATAATCACGCCTTGTCGGGAAGAAGACACCGCCTGCCTCAAAGAGTCGGCGCAGGCGGCGGTGCCATTGCTGGCTGCTGGCGTGCCCAGCATGGGCATCGCTGTCATGGACCCCATGCATGTGGAGCAGGTCAAGACCACGCAGGCTGGACTCTTAATGGACTTCAGGAACACATCTGTAACGGGATTGAAGCATTGCAAGGTTCTGATGTTGAAGTGAGTAGAGTTGTTTAGTTTTTCGGTTAGTTATAAAACATTTGTTCGCAAGTCCTGCCATCATTTTTCGTCTACCACCACAATACAGTATTGTCGGGCTCCACTTTGGAAGGTCCCAGTCAAGTGTCAGTGAAATTACAGGAGAAACGTTTCAGTTTTTTGTCAGTGACAATGGGATTCCTTTGATTACAGCTGGGTCGTTGAGTTGTAGGTTAATTATTATGAAAAATCGTAGAATATTGTAGGAAGACCTTGTGATTCATAGACCATTCGAAAAATTACTAAGTATTTTTATGGAATACCAGATTTTATTGATTCAAACTGCAGATAGTGATGACAATGCAATCATTTGCACTCGTATAATTTTTTTTTGTTTTTGCTAAGAAAAAGCCACCGTCAGAAGCCCGAAAGTCTGACAACCAGTCTTACCAAGGGGTATCGCATTACCTAGTTACTGGGTTGTGGAGGTCAGATAGGCAGTCGCTCCATGTAAAATATTGGTATTCAGCTGTATCCGGTTAGACTGGAAGCCGGCTCCAACATAGTTGGGAAAAGGCTAGGCAGATGATGATGATGCTAAGAAAAGTAGTTCTATTTGCATGGCTAATGAGCTATAAGATCTGTTAATCTAAGTCATCCTATTATGTAGAGTATATTATTATGTTATCTCCCTTCCATTCCTAATCTCTATTTCTTTTGATTGTTATTAATATCAACTTCATAGTTTTTTTGCAAACAATAGTATAATGAATAGATGTCGTTTCCTATTTCGTTGTGATCATAGGTTTTTCTAGAGAACCTGTAATGATGTCATAATACGAATGTAAATTAAAACCCCATTAGGGGGTTATTTTCTTGGGTAGAATATAAAAATAGATTCGTTCTAAATGATGACTAATTAACTTTGATAACAGCATGATTAGTAAAGATACTGGCTGATTCAACTGTGACAGTTTATTCGTCTCGATAGTCTTAATTAATTACGAAAACACTATTTGTGTTGCCATCACATCCATCTTTATCTTTAAAAAGAGTCAAGACGTTACGAAGGTCCAATTGGATATGTCCGTCCCGACATATCCAATTGGACCTTCTGCAACGTCTAGACTTTTGGTGCATTAATTCTATTTAAAATTGGGCTTGCCATTTTATAATTAACTAGCTTCCGCCAGCGGCTGCGCCGGCGTGATAACTTTATAAATTATTGCCTATGTTACGCAGTGATAATAGAGCATTCTACTTGTGAAATATTTTTTTTAATCGGTCCAGTGGTTTTTGAGTTTAACAAACAAAAATACAAACCTTTTCTCTTTATAATATTAGTGTAGATAATACAACACATGACGTTATAAGACATGTAGAAATGTCCTGTCGTATCATAATTATATGGGAGAGAGCAGGACAACACTCTCAGATTAAATGAAACGAGATAATTAAATGGGGTGTGATTGGAGAGGCCTTATGTCCAGCAGTGGACTGCAACATGCGGGTGATGATGTAAACTATAGCTTATACAATCGTTTGCTCCTACTCCAGACGTCACGGACATAAAACTAGCCTGGACCTGAAGTGTTCGGTGACGATGGTGGGGGACTACACACTCGGGGGGAAGCTGCTCATCATGCCCATCGAGGGTAGCGGCAGATACTCCATCAAGATCCGTGAGTATCCTACAATAGTATATGCTGTCTGTGGGTGAAATGGGGACAGTTGTCCAGGGGGCCAAGACAGGTTTGCCATACAAAATCCGTCAAAAACTCATCATTGCGAGACCATTGACACGTTTGTTAATTAGTAGACTTGGCCCCCGGGTTTGTTTTCATATTTCAGAGTTCTGAAAAATGAAAATATGCAGTTACTTACAAAAATGCAATACTTACATGCTCAAAATGTACGGAATACCGGATTCGGTGCAGCAAATAATAAATTAACAATAAAAATAAATAAAAATATTTATACAGTAAAACGAAATGTTTATATACAAATAATATTTAAACTGCACTTTTACTACCTCTGTTTAATTCCAGATGACATCGTGGTCAACATCCAGTTTCTAGTGGATGAGAAGACGAGGGATGGAGACCAGTACTGGGTGATGAAGAACTGGCAGTACACCTCCGAGGTGGAGAAGGGAGTCCACTTCAGGTTTAAGAACCTATTCAATGGAAACAAGCAGCTTTGTAAGTGTTTTGTAAAAAACAAGCTTTGCCCGCAGATTCGCTCACGAGACTGTGTATTCTATTGGCAGTTTAAGTTAAGTTTATTCTCCACAAAATCGTTTGATTTTGTTAATTTATACTAAAACATCTTTTGTTTTGATTGGTATAATTGAACCTAATTGGTGAATTTTCCCTTCCAATTCAATATTATAATAAAAACCACGTAACTGGCAAACCAAAGACCCTTAAAACTTGATAACAAGGTCCGGGTTTAGATAGATGAGGAGATCCGTTCGAGGAGATACTAAGAATTTGCTGATCTTTTATGAAAAAGTCGAGTAATGGCTCACAGCTAATGCAAAACAAGAGTGTCGACTGTGGGCGTTTTTTCACAAGAATCAATTAGTAGTAAGGTGCAAGTGCAAATCTGTGCGACAATATAGATTGCGGTCGATCGATGACATCGACCGTTCAGATTGATCTTAGGTGGTGTAGGTACCTACAAATAATTATAAATTATTGCAGCAAGATAACGTTCAACTTCGACCACTGAAAGTTTGTTGCAGTCTAATATTATATGTACGTCTTTTCATGTCCCATCCTTCAATTATTCTATATCATTTTCAGCGGATGCAGTCCATCAATTTGCGAACAGCAACTGGCGCGACATCTTCCAAGAGGTGGCGCCACCTATAGTAAAGGTGATCGTTTCCAAGCTAGTCGCTGAATCCACCAAACTGTTTGAAAAAGTGCCCATCAACAAACTTGTTATAGAATAGAACTTTTGTATTTTTTTAAAGTTTGGAAAATTATAATCAACAAATTGACTACCTGCTGCTTGAACTGTCCGTAAATTCAATTCTCAACTGCATTTTTTTGACATTTGTATGAAATGGCTATTAAACCGCAAATAGGCTAAGTATGTCAATTTGATAAACGATTAATTTTCCTGACTGTACCTAGTCGTTAATTATATGGAATGGTTGTCTTTATTGTTGAAGTTTTTTTTTTAACTAGAGTTCATCACAAAAAATGTTGGTATACAAACGTAAATTAAACTACTTACCTTGAACTTTTGCCTCATTACCTACGTACGTAATTAGTTATGGTCTAAAGTTTGACAAACTGCGATTGTTTGTCTGTCATATTATCTATTCTTCCTTATAAAAAACCCGTTTCTATTGTTGTCTTACTAAGCGTGCTAGTCGATGAAGCTTGGCAATCCAATCCTTTTATGAAGTACCTATTAAAGTCATCATGATTCCAGTCCGAATAAGGGATGGTCAAGTCAACATGTATATCTCCGTCTCTATCGCACTGTCATGAAACAGAACTTTTGAAAGAGCGGGCGGCAGAAGGAACGTTTGATTCTAATTCTTTTTAATACCTAAGTCATACATAATAAAATAAACATTCCAGACGTCTGAATTGAGGAGCCACCTTAAATGCCCTGTAACTTTTTAAGGGTTTTAGGTACTACAAATTCCAGGATCGGGGCTACAAATTCGGATAATTTACTACTAAATATTGGCAGTACCCGCGTTTAAATATGAGAAATGGCTCCTCAATCCATACGGACACACTTTTCCGACTACTCGTCTAGCCAAAATAAGTGGAAGGTTTCACCAGCCTTGGTTGACTAGTAGAGTAAGTCCGCCTTTGAGTGCGAAAAGTTTAAATTAAAAAAAAAAACCTACGTGACAGTGGCGCACACGATTCGCTGTTATCTAAACATAAATAAGTACATACCTAGTTAAACTTTGCAAGTACCTATTGTTTGCCCATTCACGAGTAAATACAGGCAGAAATAGTAGCGAATATCTAATGGAAAAGTAGGAAAAACGTAGACAGAAAAAGCAAGAGCAAAGTTCGATTTATTAATAGCTTATGCCCGCGACTACGTCCGCGTAAAATTTCTTGTTTTAACATAAAAAGTATCTTAAGTGCCTATGACACTTGATAATACTATAACTTTAGATTAATGAAAGAATCGAATCAGTAGTTCCGAGGATTACTGCCAACATACAAACTCACTAATTTACCTCTTTATAATATTAATATAGATAAACTATATATTATTTCAATTATCCTAAATAATTCCATCAATCTATTACGTACTTATACGAGAAATCACGCGTGCTTACGTGATAACATGCACGCATTATTATTTTATGACTGTTTTTTCCATCGCATCATACACATGACTTTACCTCAATATGAGCACTAATGTCATTGCAACAAATGTTTAGAAGATAAGATCAAAGTTAAACCTTAAAACAGTGAGATAACATCATTACAGGAGGCGAAGGATTTTTAAAGATTCTATCTGTCTTCGCGACCTCTAACGTGAGCAGGTATTTGTGTCAACTATTTTAGTGTATAAGTATTTTAAAACTTTAGCAAAGCTAACTAATTAAAATTACGACTATGTAGGTAATTCTTTCACAAAACCTAGGACGTTTTTGCTACCTACTCAATTTTTATAATGTTCAAAACAAGGTTTTTTTTTATATAACACTTGGTTTTATTGATGGACTGACAGCCAATGCACAACCACACAAAATACAATGATATTAGGATCGAAGCACGTACGTAAGGATGACGAATTTCACATACAGGTCTTAGAAAGAAAGAAACTACGTTTATTTGCGGTAAAAGTTTGCAATGAAAAATCACAAACACAAAAAAGATCAAGTTGGGGGAAAATATTCGTCACATCCATCACGCAGAATGACCATCGCTCCGCATAATGCTGTGACCCTATGCGAGACAGAACCAGAGCGCTGGTATTCAGCGATAACCGGTGGTTACACGTTCACTAAGTAAGTTGTGGCGGTATCTACATCGCCACATGCGAACTACGCATCGAAGATCTGACGTCACACAAAAATCCTGACGTAACAAAAATCCTGCATCGCGCAATTAGAGTTTACCGTGCAGTGGATGTACAAGAATCCAATATCAATCATTGGGCAGTTGCCCGCCAGACACAACACCCGTCTCGTCGGAGGATCCTCCCTGTTCTATGGGGGATGAGTGAACTTTACACCCTGTTCCTCATACCCCAAAACCAAAACCAAAATTCAACCCCCTTCCACCGTTAGCATCTAAGATCCTTAGATGAGAAGCCTTAGATGCTAACGGTGGGTTGAAGTTTATAACTAAGCCAGCGAGGTCTCAGATAATATCTAGTTTTGTCAACCTTGGCAGGACACACTGCCGTGCACACATTTTACGATTTATTATATTTATGACTGTTGTGGTTACTATGACGTCACAACGTGGAGTTCAGAGAAACCTGTCACCTATGTACCTACAGGTAAATATTGACGTCTATACCTACGTATATATACATGGTGCAAAAAACTTTTATAACCGCGAACTTTGTTACTTACTAACAGAAGTAATGGTGTTTTCATAGCATTAAATTCTTTATTGCTTCACATTAAGTTCAATGTGTACTGTGATTTAAAATAAAGGATGCCGTAAAATACAGATATGAGTTAGTATGTTAGTAAATTAGTTAATAAGTACCTGATCGACCGAGCGACCGAGCTCTGCTCGGGTGAACATAGATAAATATATCGTCCAGGTATACCAACGTTGTATCACATTTCCGAGGCTGTGAAAATAGAGAAAACGAATTTTCATAAGTATGAGACCAAGCCAGATCGATTTTTCGCCCCCGTAAACCCCTATATTTCAACTTTCATCGAAATCGTTAGAACCGTTTTAGAGAACTTAATTACATCCATACTATCCATTATTATTTTGAAAAAACTCTGTCTGTCTGTATGTTACCTTCTCACGCCTAAACCACTGAACGGATTTCGAAAAAATTTGGCAAGGAGATATATGGCATCCTGGGGAAGGACATAGGGCTACTTTTCATCGACATACCACGCGAAGCCGCGTGCGGAAGCTAGTATATATAATATATATTATATTATATTATACAGTTATTGCTCATTTAATAGTCTATGATTTATTTGTTTATTTAAAACGGAACACTGACTGATCACTCTTGGTGTTATAACTCATAACATAATATCTTCGTGATACCATCTCTCATGCGCACTAAAAAATCTGTATTTTCACTCTCCGCATACTTATTAATGCAGGAAGCCAGTGCGACAACAATAAGCACTAAGAATCGTATATATAGAAATCTATTTGGATTTCAATTCAAGTTTAAGCGCAAACACTTTAAAATTGCATTGTTTATTTAAGAACAACTGGGGAAAAACCTCGTCAAGGTACAAACCAGATTAACTTATAAATAAAATATTGAGCTAAGTAAATACGGACTGCTAAATAATACCTATTAGGTACATCAGCCTCTAACCTTATGAAAGCAAGTACCCAAAAGAGCATTGACCAAAAAATTTATTACTTATTGTGTAAAGGTATAGTAAAATCGTCAAACAAAAAAAATCCGACTGTAAAAACACATAACTGAAAAGAGAAAAACAAGCATTGAACTTTGTGTAACGTATTGAAGAGTACAAACCAATAATCTATACTAATATTATAAAGCTGAAAAGTTTGTTTGTTTGTTGTTAATAATATTAAAATTGTTTTCTCTTTTCAGTTACGTATGTGTTTTTGCAGTCGGGTTTTTTTCGGTTTATATTAATAATTTGCTTTATTTCACCGACTTCTTCAAAAAGGAGGAGGTTCTCAATTCGTCTGTATGTTTTTTTTTGTGTTTATGTTACGCGATTACTCCGCCAATTATGAATTAATTTTGATGATTCTTTTTTTTTGGTAGGTCATGCTTCAGAGATGGTCCCATATAATATTAATTTTGAATTAGCTTAAAAAACTACGTATTTTTCCCACTTTGCGTATGTAGACGATATCTTAGTTGACTCCGTCACTGTTATTTACATAGCAGGTAGTGGTATACAAATTTGTGTGGGGTAGGTACCTACCACAACTAAAAGGTGCAAAATAACTTTAATTTCGGAAGTCGGTGGCCAAAAACGAAAATTGAAAAGCAAAAATACAGACTTACTCATAACAAGCTTATATTTGATACCAATATATTGTTGAGGGATTTGGGGGAGACTTTTGCTCAGCAGTGGGACAGAGTAGGCAAAATAAAAAAAAAAAAATGTTGTAATTTATTAAAAAAAACCTTCCCCTCCTTTTCGTATTTGCAGATGCAATGTGTTTCTGTGACAATTAAACCTATTTTTCTTTCTTTCAAGATCAAGCTGTAAAGGCTACAGCGTGCCAAAAAAAGCAAGCAAGAAATAGACATTATTACATGCATACTCTCAAAAACATTACCCTCCTTCTGGGGCAGTCGGGTAAACAGAGACTAAACAGACAAAATCAAATACCTATTACAAAACGATTATTTTATTGATTGGCTTCTTACTTATTTTTCCTATAAATTGATATATTGCCATTGTTTATTTTTCAAGCTGGAACGTTTGTTCGTTTTTGTTAAGTTGAACTTTTTAATTGTCACATATTCTGAGTCACAATCCATGTAAATTGTAAACGTTATGCAAAATTGCCATCGCGTTCACAGCGAATTATAATAATTGTTCATAACAACGGATACTGCTATTATGACTAGGTGACAATAGAAACAATCTTCCCATTTCAAGATCAAGGTTTAAATTATAAGCATGTCTTACCTGCGGTTATAGGGAGCTAATTTATTTTTATAGCTTTTCTAGTACGTAGATGATGAACGCGTAGCAGAATACCTACTACTTTTAACCTAATACATGTAGTAGAAGTACTCCTGAAAGGGCTCTTTCGGAGTAGAATACTTACCCCACCACGTTTTGACAGATCTAAGCGTAAGATTACGGTATGTTTCGTATAGATCTGTAGGTTTATATTGCCCTTATTGATTCTTACGTATCAAATTAGTCATATGAAACGACATTATTCAGGAGTGTGCCCTCGTAGATCCCGGAGTCTTTATTTGCTAATGACGACTACAAACTGTGGGCCCAAATAGCACTGAACTGCAGATGCTCTGAGACAGTGACGCAGGGGCGCGGCAGACCACGTAGTAGATGGCGGGACGAGCTGGATAGGCTCCGTCAAAAGTGGAAGGAGAACGCGCGGGCTCGCGAAAGGAGTGATGGAGTGAGGCCTTTGCGCAGGAGTGGGACAGGGTAGGCTAGTAAAAACAATCTCTAGCTGTAGGAAATATTATAAGAAGTACCTAGAAGTAAATTAGACAGTATCGTCCTCAGCTCTTTCCAAGCGGACAGCCAAGGATTTCCACGGAAAAAGGTAGTTTCTAAGAGAAGATAACAGGTTTTTCTTTATATTGATTTCATGAGTATTCATATTCTTAGAAAATACGGTCGCGCAGGTCAAACGGTAGTAGCCGCCATCACGCAGCCATAAAATCACCATAAAAAATAATTTATTTATATTGGCCCGCGCACACGGCACCTGTCTTCACTACCTACTTCACCGGA
This sequence comes from Lithophane socia, assembly GCA_947522985.1. Classification (NCBI taxonomy): domain Eukaryota; kingdom Metazoa; phylum Arthropoda; class Insecta; order Lepidoptera; family Noctuidae; genus Lithophane; species Lithophane socia. The sequence continues at coordinate 16,322,022 of OX383262.1, read as the reverse complement.
AAAGGTATTGGTTAAATCATGGGTGCACAGTGCACATATCCCATATAATGCAATCAATATTTTTTCACGAACACGCCTAGATGGCGTCAATCGGGATGAAACTTTTTTTAAGCCACTTCTAAAAGTAGAAGGTAAGTAATTAATTCGGCTAGGAAGTTTCCAAAAGGAATAGAATGTCTTTCTTCCTAATCGCTCTCTCACTGCTGAGAATAGTGACTCCGTTTCAAACTGTCAATGGTTTTTCTCCATCTGTTACGATCAGTGGACAGTCATTTTGGCAGAATCTTATGAAGAAAATATTATGAATAATCGTAAAATGTCACAAATTGACAATTCATGATCTGCGTCCGATTCATATTACGAAATAATTCATCCGTTTCACAGTTTTCTATGGAGATTTGTAAAATGGTCCACATAATATGAATTTTTCTTTTGTGTCAAATTAGAAGAATTGCTAATGACAGCTGGAAATTCAGGAAATGAAATGGTTTAAAAGGAATTGCTAATGTGGCCGTTTTAGGCCCCTTGGTGGAGTGTAACGCTGATCTCTGCGTCTGTCCAGTTGCTGCAGATCTGACCACCGGTAATCACCACGTTTCCAGGATGCCAGGAAATAAAAATCAGAAAGTTAAAAGCAGAGTAATCAGAGTTAAGTGCAGTTAATCTGTTCCGTTTGAGCAGTTATTGTTCGCCGCAGTTCAAATTTCAAGATCAAGGTGAGGCGACCATGTTTTGTTTCGAAGTGCTTGCTTGTGTTTCTTAAGGGGAAGCCAGCGTGGTGACTAATAGACCGACCGGGTCCAGATTTCAGCACGCAGTATAAAGTCGGAAAGGGAAAATCCTTAGCTTCAAACTCTGGGAGTAAGTTTAAATATTGCAGCCTATAAGTTAATCCTTACTAATATTATAAATGCGAAAGTAATGTCTCTCTATCTGTCTGTCTGTCGCGCTTTCACGCCAAAACAACTGAACCGATTTAAATGAAATTTGGTACACAGATAGTCTAGAGCCTGAGAAAGGACACAGGCTACTTTTTATCGACATACCACGCGAGCGAAGCCGCGGGCGGAAGCTAGTCTGTTATACCTAAGCCTAGTTCCTTCTTACTGTTCTGCATTCTAATCTTAATTCAAGAAGGTATCTGCGTCTTCGTTAGGGAGAGTATTTTCTTTTTGTGGGATGCATTTCTTTAGAGCTGTTTTTTTTTCGTGAACGACAAAGACGGTAAAAGCCCAAAGCTTTAACATCCCCTTAACATAGTAAGAACTCAGTGCTGTTGACAATGTACGAATGACGTCGAGCGCGTGCCCACATCTCATATACATAAGCATGGGCCAGACTTGGCGATCATCAGACTTGCGCAGGATTCTACTGTGAACACTGTGATAACACATCGAGTGCATTATGATGAACAAACTGACGTACTTCTGCTTCCTCGCTGTTATTTTAGGCGCCAAATCGGGATTGGGTAAGTAACGACCATTTTTATTTTATTTTTAGATTAGTGAATAGTGTCTTTTTTTTTACTTCTTAAGTGGAAGATGTGTATAATATATACAATGAATCTTTAATTTCTTTATTATTATATAACATTTTTTGTTGTGAACCGAAGTTATAAGAAGTACTCTTAATACAAGTAATTCATGAAAACTTGACATAGATTACTGCATATTATGGCTATTTATACGTACGTATTTTTTCATAATGTTCAAGTCACAACATAATACATTTTTCCAATTTTCATTCACTTACTGCCCAAAATCTTCACTGTACGCTTTCCTGTGTATCGACTTTATCAAAATTGTTAGCTCAAGTACAAAATCCGCAAATCAACCTAAACCTGCCTTCGTTTAAGTGCTTGATAAAGTAAATTTAAACACCGTTGTAATGCCAGGCCCAAGGTGTTATGAACTGTTCATGAAAACCAAAAATAAACATAATCATTTTTATGAAATCTTAATCATAATCTGTCATGAAAATGATGAATGTAAGTACATTATGGTAATGTTACTGACACTTACAATTTTTCATAATTGAAAAATTGTAATCATATTATTATTATATAAAGACAAAAATTCCGACTACGCTGGCGACTACGGCGTAGCAAAGAAAGGGAAGATACCTAATATAACGAGGGTATAAAAAGGCACCAAACGAAGCTGAACTTCACTTTATTCCCGTCATTGTGATATTTTTTTTATTTTGGATCGTACCTGGGAACCTTTTGGTTACGGAGATATTGAAGGCCAAAGTTCCAATTTATTCAGACGTTTTTTAAAGAAAGCAAGTTTATGAGGGAGGTTATCAGAGAAACCACCTTTTCAGTAAAGAGTATATTGAGTATCAACACTAGTTAACAGTTTAACACAGTTGTACACACGGCTACACATCAAGCTATACATATCCAGTTTATGCTGATCTCGCATTGTATAGGATTTCCGCACAATGCGAGGTCAGCTTATACTAGAAATGTATAGCTTGATGTGTAGCCGTGTGTACACACATTGGGAATTTAATTGATAAAACTTAATTTACTGAAATTAATTGATAAATAAAACTGAAATTAATTGATAAAACTTAATTCACAAATCCTGAACCGTTGCCCTTATACACAACGTTACGTTGCGCGTATACTGTAAACAGCGATTTTTCACACCAAAAACAAAAGTTTCCCATCAATAATTTTTGTGCAATGTTTGATGTATAGAATGCGTAGTTGACGGCTATGATGGGTATTTTTACACCCTTTAAACTGAGTTTTCTTTCCTTTCTTGTAGCGTTAAGGAGTGCTACAAATTTGTTCGGGTCGGCATGATTCGGAACAGCCGAGGGGTGAAATCGAATATATGTAAGCCAAATGTGTGTAGTTTTTCGGGTAGGCTTTTTTTTTCAATAAATTGTGTCGAATCTAATGTGCTGTCCCGAACAAGTGTTAGAGTTAGAATTTAGCTGCTTTTATTGGGTAAATTAATTTCCTTGGTTAATGGAACCGAGGAAAAGATTTCAGCGATTTTATCTTAACGTCAGATCTAATACACATAAATGGCGTCAGTTATAGGAAGTGATCAAATCTTCGTTCTGCCTATTAATAAATTGTATCTTCTTTATGAACTGTGCAGCTGGTAGGTACTGGATGATCTTATGTCGAAAGATAGTTTTCTATGATTTTTGTTCCTATTACCTACATGTCTAATTACGTGTATTCCTAGTATGTGTGGCACGTCCCTGTTAGATTTCATCTAAATCGTTTTAAGGGTTCCGTACTCAAATGGTGTCACGAACCCTAATATTAGACCCTAGTACTAAGGCTCCAGCGTCTGTCTGTCTGTCTCAGTTCTGTATCTTTTTAATCGTAAATTACTATTAATTCATTATTTGTTCGTTTTGGCTGGTTACTAGAGTCGTTTAAACTTCGCAAACAAAATTATATTAAGTTTATTTGTGATGGCCAGATGAAACTCTTCAATCATTTTTGACTTACGACATTTCTTTCCGACAGCTCCCTTCATATCACCATGCAAGTCCGGAGACAACGCCTGCATCCTGGCATCAGCACAGAAGGCCGTGCCCTTCATGGCAGTGGGCATCCCCGAGCTGGGGGTAAAGTCGCTGGACCCCATGCAGTTTGACGTGATCAAGGGGGACCAGGGGGGTCTGTCGCTGACCTTCAAGGATACTACGGTCACTGGCATGAAGGGCTGCAAAGTTGATGCTGTTAAGTGAGTACAAGTAACAGTTAGTTCAATATTTAACATAGGTAGGCACTTACATAACCTGTATCCTCTGAAGGGTTAGGCAGAGGTGTTTTGTTCCCTATTTATTTATTTATTGGCTATTTGGCCAGCTATTTGTAACAAACCGTGCGCCCGCTCGATTGGCAACAATTACGAACTTCTCTATTTAACCCCCTAAAGGGAAGAATTTTCGAAAATCTTTCCTTACTACGCTCTTTCTTTATACATTTATGAAATGGAATTCTTGTGAAAAAAAATTGAATGCTTCTAGAACCCCGTTTTTAGGCTGTGCATTGTCTGTCAGTGAGTGAATTTAAGAGTAGAATGACATAAGTGATGAATATCTCCTACGTAATAATGGACTCATTGGTTTAATTCAAAGCATCGTGTCTCCATTTATTAAGTACTTAGGTTAGCAGTTGTGCTATTCTTTTTTAAGCAGCTTTATAAATGCAGTTCCTAATTTTGAAGTAAGTTAATACTGTTTTCCTGTAAACATTTCATTGTTCAATAACTAAACGTGTACATACAAATGATTTGTACTTTGTATTCTTGCTAGCGGCTATTGTTATGTGCAAGAATTTAGTAGGTACTTGCTTAATACGAGTCTCATTAGAAATAGGATGTTTCTTACTTATGTAAGTTCTGAATCAATCTGCCTAGCCTTTTTCCAACTATGTTGGGGTCGGCTTCCAGTCTAACCGGATGCAGCTGAATACCAGTATTTTACATGGAGCGACTGCCTATCTGACCTCCACAACCCACTAACTGGGTAATACGATACCCCTTGGTTAGACTGGTTGTCAGACTTTCGTGGTTCTGACGACTATCAAAGATCCACAAATGACACCCGGGACCAACGGCTTAACGTGCTTTCCGAGGCACGGAGGAGTCTCGATATGTGAAAATGGTCACCCATCCACGGACCAACCCCGGCAAGCGTAGCTTAACCTGATGGATCGACCCGAGCGGCTGTTATTACTTAGCCACGAGCTCCAGTTAGTTCTGAATATTAAACTAAATTACCGTGGCAAAAAGACGGTGTCACGAGTCACTGTTTTTACTGGTTACTGAGTTAGTGGTTTTTATTCAGGGTTTTTGCTAGAGGTTTTTGTCTAGATAGTATAATTGTTGTTTGTACTGGTACTACCGGTATGGGTAGAATAGTTGCATTAATTTTATTTGGGCTTCACAGTAGCCATTGAAATACTTATTAAGAATGAAAAAACCATCAAGGTATCTTAAACAATGTTAAGACGCAGAGCTGTGTATACAGGGTGTTATTTCATGCACACGTTAATAGTCTAAAAATAAATGTGTCAAATATTTTAATAGTCTACAAATATTTTGTTTCGAGCCTAGATATTTGTGTTTGACACGTGTCACTGTATCGGCGCACATGTTATCCTTGTACAGTCGAAAAAATTGATTTCTGACCCACCATAAGCTTATTTTCTTACAGACATTCAAATACAATTAAGTCGATTTTCGCGTTATATACATTTCCTTGGTAACGAATTCGTCATCTGCCATCTTTGTTATTTTGACGGTTTCAAACGATTTATCGTCAAAGTGGGTCATGATTCACTTAGCCTGACTGTACGAGGCAACGACTCCAAGTTTACATTTTTCATAATTAATATCATTAAATGTTTCGATTGTAGTCGACAACCCTATTTAAATCTTACCTCCAAAATCCTGACCTTGACTTCGGTAAACCGGGAAGTGGCGCATATTCTCGGAAAGATGACTTTTCCCGGAATACGCAGTCATCTCGAATCGACTGGATTCCGATGTTCTAGTAATTTGCACAGTCAATATTGATACGTCGATTAAACGTGTTGGTGTTACATGGACACTGTTTATCTTTTGTTTAGTACTTAGCCTCTTTTGTAAAGTGGTTGTAAGAACAACTGAGGTCCGTGAGGTCCTAGGTATTTTCCTTAGATTTGGTTAAGGTAATTTCCATAGAAGCGCGTTTGGCAGCTCTTTAAAGCTATCTTGGAACCAGGTTTACCATTGATCTCAATATTTGAGAGAAAAAAAAAATGGATATACCGTGGACTTGGCCGTTTTACTCGGATTTTTTCCAAGATTAGGTAGATCATCTGCCTAGCCTTTTCCCAACTATGTTGGGGTCGGCTTCCAGTCTAACCGGATGCAGCTGAATACCAGTATTTTACATGGAGCGACTGCCTATCTGACCTCCACAACCCAGTAACTGGGTAATACGATACCCCTTGGTTAGACTAGTTGTCAGACTTTCGTGCTTCTGACGACTCGTAACGACTGTCAAAGATCCACAAATGACAGCCGGGACCAACGGCTTAACGTGCTTTCCGAGGCACGGAGGAGTCCCGATATGTGAAAATGGTCACCCATCCACGGACCAACCCCGGCAAGCGTAGCTTAACCTGATGGATCGGCCCGAGCTTCTGTTATTACTTAGCCACGAGCTCCCCCTTTTACTTTGTGCTGTCTGACTGCTATTCGGGCATCACGTTAACTTCCAAATACCTAAACTCAATTTCCATTCATTACCAAGGAACTCATTTTCCTCCTTCAGTCGGTTTTCCTAGAGCATGACATGCCACGATGTCGAGGACAACCATTGTGGCTAAATAAAGCCATAAACTAACCATAAACTTATAAGATAAAATTATTTTATTGCTGTTTAATGTAATTGTGTATCAGAATATTGTGATTTGAGCGAGAGACGTAGTACGTCTAACTAGAAAAAAAATCATATTTCATTTTATAGGTTTCTCCCTCTTCAGTTCCCATGCTAGGTTGGAAGGTGAACCTATAAATCCTATATTAGAGTGTACACTGTACAGGGTCAATTAAATTAACTGGCAAAACTTTACAAACGTGGCAGGTGTAACCAGGGTATACCATATAGGTATGCCTAGAATTACGTTGGGTCATTTAAGAATTTAAGAAAATTCCAACTTCATAAAATTTCTACTGCAAAAATAAAAACGTAGAAAACCAAGTAAAACCTATTTCAGTTTCTTGAACTCTTCATTTTACTGCGATAAGTATTCTAGCCTTATTACATAACTGTTCGGAAGTCCTGAGAGCCAACAAGTGCGATATGCCTAGTGGAAGTACTTCATTACTCCCCCTGGATACCTGAATACCTACATAGGTCTCCAGACTTCTGCCAGGGTTGCGGGAAAGTCCGAAAGGGATACCGGGATCCTTGGCCACAGGCAACTGAAGGAACACGGGTCAGTAAAGGTCTGACAAGCCATCCCGCTCCGCCCAGACTAAAAAAAAACAAAAAAATCTCCAGACTTCAGCTAGCAATAAACTAACAGCTGTAACTAAAATGACGTTGTAAATAACAATGAGCACGTAGGTAAATCAAAGTTATTATTAATAAACAAAGGTCCCATTGTCAGCCTACTCAAGAGCTGCGGCTACACAGGTAATATTCTTACTATTGTAATGTCAGACTGTAATTCGCCAGTAATAACATTAATAAGCAACCTATTCTAATAAATGGTAGGTAGTAGATAAATAAACTTCCTTTGACAAACGTTGAAGGGCACGTGAGACTGAACGTCTTGGGTCGCAAAGTCAAGTTTCATGTAGGTACTTATTTACGTCATCATCTTTTTAATCTCCGAAACTATCCAACCGATTTCAATGAATTTTTTTGTTATAATGGTTTGGACTGATAGGTGGCGCTCTAGTCGAGATATGCGCGGACGAAGTGCTAGTAGGTAATTGTATAATTAATACGAGGCCTCTATGAGACAATGTGATGACAAAAAAGAACTACCTTTGAGCTACCTGCTGAACAATTACAGGGTTTAAATTAAGCCAATTTTGTTGTTCAAAACCAGTCGTTAATGACTGGTGTTAAAGAACAAAATTGGCATGGAAAAAAATTGCTAAGTAGTTACCATCCAAAACAAAGTGATTTTTTTACAGGAAGAAGTTTTTGTAATGTTTGCTATTGATAATAGGAAATTAACTTAATTGACCTATTAACTTAATATTTCGTTTGGACTTACGAACCTATCGCACTACGTGTGTGAAATTATCTTAAATCTTGATGCGCCACGTTTACCTAGTGCAAAATATATCTTCTCATTTTCAGCGAGTAAAAGTAGGTATTTAGTACCTACCAGTTTATGCCAACTTTCGTTGCTGACCTTTTACCATGAAATGTGAACATTTAGTACCTACAAAATCTCAAAAAAAACTTTATTTTTCACTTTTTAGTTGTGGTACGTGCCTACCCCACACAAATTCGTATACCGCTACCTGTTATGTAAATAACAGTGACGGAGTCAACTAAGATTAACCTACCTAATAATATCGTCTACATACGCAAAGTTGGAAAAATACGTAATTATTGAAGCTAACTCTAAAACTACGCAAGCAAAAATAAAATTTATATGGGACCACCTCTGAAGCATGACCTACCAAACAAAAAAGAATCATCAAAATCGATTCATAATTGGCGGAGTAATCGCGTAACAAATATACATACAAAAAGTCGAAATACATACAGAAGTCGGTTAAATATACACTGTTCACTTGACAGGCACGACCTGACGAAAGGCAAGCAGGCGATAACGATCAGATGCACCGTGGAGCTGGTCGGAGACTACAAGCTGGACGGACAACTCATCGTGCTGCCCATCAGGGGCGAGGGGAAATACCACATCAACATACGTAAGTCATTCATACGCCAGTCAACATCGTGAGCATGTTCAAAAACCAAAAAAAATAAGAGAGACCTATTCAAACGATCAACGATCTACAACCGGTCAACCGCAACTGAGCCCGCTTGGTGCATACGGCCCTATCATAAAGAGTAGGTAGTATTTGTCCCAGCAGTGGGAACGTTACAGGCTGAATATGCAATGCAATGCTATACGTAAGTCATCAGCAACGTAGGTAATCTTTTTACTAATTGCCATTTTCGAGAACAGCTATTTAGGTAATTGCGTAACATCGTCACCGATTGAGACTAATTTGTTTCATTTTGACAGTTCAACAACATTCATTGCGTTAATTACGATGTGGAGCAGATTTTTTTTTCGAACTAATGCGTAATCGATTAGGAATTGGTTTCAAACAGCCAGAAATTATGTGTCGAATTGATTCCCCCGGACTGTGGCATGCCCAATAGATGTCAACCGTGCCGTCCTTCACAATATATTTCCGGTAGTTGTTCGTATCCATAATTTCGTCCATAATCGCAAAGATAAAACCTTCGGTTTCTTCAAAGAGGTGGGTGCTCTGTCCCTCGTTAGGGTTTAGCTCCAGCCGGCCAATAAAGGCAAGCCAGAGGTAAGGAACAAGACTTCTCCCGGGAGATAGGGTCCGTGGGGTCGCTACTGCCCAACAGCTCGCCACATGCTGCCCTGCGGGTGTCTGGTTCATCAGAAACCCCTGACTGTGAAACCCTGTTTCTGCGTTCATAGCGCTCGGCGTGGCAACACGTCGTGTTCGGGTTCGCGACTGGTCAATCGGCATCCTGAGGATGCCTCTTTGAGAGGTGAAACATGTGTCGATTTCTTAATTTAACACGGTTTTTAATGACTCTTGAGGAATAGTTAAGCGGAATAGGTTACTAAACATAATTATCTACGTCTATTGTTTTTTTAATGGATTTCCGCAAAGTCACGCCTGAATCAATTAACAATCTTCTTTTGGAGTTTTATTATAATAATATGACCATAATATGATCAATCACCTAATAATTTGGTGAACAATGTTCCAGGTGACATAGTGATCAAAGCCAGCACGGCGCTGGTGACGGTGGACGGTGATGATGGCAAGAAGCACTGGCACGTTGACAACTGGCACTTCAACAGCCAGGTGAAGACTGGCGCCAGATTCAACTTTGACAACCTGTTTAACGGCAACAAGCTTTTGGGTGAGTACTGTTTAATATCAGCATCGAAATATAAGCAAACCTAGTTTAGTTACAGCGACCAACTTTCAAAAAAGGCCAGAAAAATAAAAGAGTCTCATATAAATAAAAAAGCGTACATTAGAAGGAAAATAAGGTATTAGAGGATCAATTAAATATTTCCCATGAGCTCTTCAAGTTCCACGTAGGTACTATATACATAGTACAAAGGTAACTATCCCAAAGTATTTTTGTTTCAGCTGGACCCGTAGAAGACTTCGTGAATACAAACTGGCGTGAAGTAATGCACGAGATAGCCCCCCCGATAGTTCACGCCATCGTAGCTCGCACCGTGGAGGCAGTCGAAGCGCTGTACAAGGCTGTGCCCGCAGAAGAACTGTTCATTGAATAATTAGTTATTGTTGCAAAGAGTTGATCAGAAGCGATCTGTAGGGTAGACAAGCAAAGTGATAATAAAGTAGATTAAGTTTCGTATATTTTGTTTGATTTCGGTGTAACATTTAAGCCATCAATTCCTATCTCCCCCCATGACTTAGGTTATCTACTCATGTGAATGAATGGGAGAGTAATGTACGAGTGTGCCCCCCCCCCCCACACTCGTACAAGTTTCACACGGTCCGGTCTGAAAAAAATTCAACCGGAAGGTCATAATTTAATAGAAAAGTTATAATTTGTACCCGACTACGGCGAAGCAAAAAGGAGGGTTATGATTTTGACCGGTATGTAAGTTCATGTACAGTCACGGACTTTAATTGATGAGCCAACTTTTCAATTTTGCAGTTTCATACATTCACGAGATTACACGATTAAACACGAACTCAAATCGCACGCTCGTAAACAAGATGACAAATAAATTACTTTTAATCGGAAATATCCATAGAGGTTGACTTTATTAGTTAACCTCTACGGATATTTCCGATTAAAAGTAATTTATTTGACATCTTGTTTACTTTCATACATTCACGAGATTACACGATTAAACACGAACTCAAATCGAAAGCTCGTAAACAAGATGACAAATAAATTACTTTTAATCGGAAATATCCATAGAGGTTGACTAATAAGTTCTCAATGATAAAAATAAATACAATGTTGCGTTAAGTTTATCCAATCTATTTGATACCGACCTCTTTTGAAATAAAGCTCATTAACTCGATAATTATGAAAACATAACTGAAGACAGTGACAGTTGAAATATCAAGATGACAAATAAATTACTTTTAATCGGAAATAGTCTTATCCATAGAGGTTGACTAATAAGTTCTTAATGATAAAAATAAATACAATGTTGCATTAAGTTTATCCAATCTATTTGATACTGACCTCCTTTGAATCATAGCTCATTAACTCAATAATTCTGAAAACTTAACTGAAGACAGTTACAGTTGAAATATCGATGTCAGAGAATTTCTCCGTACGCTAACGTTTATCGTTGCTAGGTTACTGTTGCTAGACCTGCAATTGGTTGACTTTGAGTAGGCACTGCTGTCAAGTTTGCAGTTCTGCTTTCAGGTTAGCCAACCGGTAAAGATATGAAATATAATTTTCTTCTTCTAATACGAAGACATATGACTTTGCGTGTCGGGAACCGAATAAACCCGATTTGCATTACACGGCTAAAATGCGAACAGTACCAGGTGGCTCATCAATTAAAGTCCGTGACTGTACCTATTTCCTCATAACTTGTAAAATCCTCAACATAATTTGACAAATGAGGTAGGTATCGTTGGAAGCGTCGTGATTGTCCGCTGGTTATAGGCTATGTGAAGTCACAAAAAATGGCGCCCTCTAGAGGACATAGAGGAACTTAAAAAAATAATGGTTTAATCGTACCATGTTGGGTATCAAATGAAAGGGCTCAAATTGTGATAAGTGGTTTGGAAGATAGGAGGGAACAGATGAACATACATACAAACATACCGGTCAAAATCATAACCCTCCTTTTTTCTTCGCCGTAGTCGGGTAGTAAGCTTGTAGTTCACGTTGGCAGGCATCAGGTAAAGACTAAACCGCAATTATGTAAACATTAGTCGATTTGCGTAAGGACATAACTTCTGTAATGACAAAAATTTAATTTTTGTGCTGTCACTCATGTCACTGTCAAGTGTCAAATGAATGCCGCACGATTGGAGGTTATGTGTCAGTGAGAAAGTGAGGTTATGTTATTATTGTCTGAATTCTTCAACTTACAAAGGTTTAACGTTTAAGTTCTTAAAGTGAATAACACGAAGGTAAAGAAATCTAAATAAATCTACAATATGCTGTGCCCAGAAGTTTGGAACTTTCCTCCACCAAAAGTAATAGTGAATTACAGAGAAAATCAAGATTTAGAAACAATAAACAAAACTGTGGATAGGAACAATTTCTACAAAAGTTTGATAGTAACATGCCCTGATGAAATACAGACGCCGAGTTTTATTCAAGATATAATTACAGAAGACACAGATTATTATAAGCTATCGAATTGTTCACTAACAGAATTTGTGGAACCAGTGTTTATTAAAAGTTTTGTAAAAACTGGAAAAGTTCACTGTTTGTCAGTAGACAGAAACTCTATCATAGAAAATTGCGCTGCTATAACTCCAGATGGACATCTTATACTTAACATTCTCGAGTATACATATCAAACATTGGGATTTGAAGGAACAAAGCGGCCTCACAGCTTCTATGAAGTAAAAATAGATCTAACAACAATAAAAAACTATTCCAAAGTGCGATCAGGGCTGCAGAAACTAGAAGAGTTCGACTTTAACATAACATGGGAGCCAAATAATGAAGATATGTGCCCATCATCTTTAGCAAAATATTTTAGTGAGAGGAATATCAATGTGTCAGTTCATTCCCTAGAAACCAAGAATATATCGCCATCAGTAACTGAAATACCTTCAATAAAAGATGTTGATGCTGAAGAAATGGTTGAATGGATTGGTTTATTGGCTCACAATGCAGATATTTCTCCTACAGAACCTTACATTAGCACTTACTGCCAACCAGAAAGTGAGAATGCATTACAAACTGGAAGAATATCCATTCTGATAACCAGAGGATTTATAACTCCTTCCTTGATTTGTAAGTTATGTAAGAAACTGTCAGAATATGTCCTGGCTAGGGAAACGGAGGAATATTGGGCATCAATAAGTATACAAAGTGATGAAAACAGTTTGTGGCAATGGAATACTAGTAGCCCAACTATGTTCCAAGCTCATGATTCTTCATGCAATGTATTCTTTACTCGTAATGGCCATGTACTGTATTCTATAGGTCAATTAAAGTATTCATAGGATTAAAGCAAGTTATTATTCTTTCCATTTCATAATCATCTCTTTTGGCTCTTTTAAGTACTTCAAAATGGTTTATATTTGAGACTCAATGGCAGTATCTGTTGAATGACTTTTATGCATTTCCCCAAAAGGTTTATATTTCTAGGTGATAAAGGGAAAAACTAAAATACTTAGAACTATCTTTTTAATCTCATAGAAAGTATTTTGATTATTTAACTTACATTGGTAGAACTAAGTTGAATCTGGTCACAAGATACTATAACAATTAAAGTGTTGGCACAAGTTTTATTACAATAGTTGGCTATCTGAATTTATTTGCAAAGAAGATAGGATACGAGACTGAAGAAATGCTGGTAATCCCCAAAGAAAGCACCCCCACTATAATGATGATTTTGTACTGGAGATCTGTTACAAAAAGAAAAGAAAATAAAAAAAACATCTATTTAGATTACTTTTATTGAAACAAACCAGTACATACGACATTTACATATCATGTGCCCTGCACCAATAATAAAATAAAAAACAAAGACTCCAATAATTTGTTCACTGAGATATGCCAGGAATGCTATTAAATACATCACAACATCTAATAATATAGTCTTACATTCTATCTACATAGGTGGGCAACCTATATTGCGTTAATTAAGTATTCATTTATTTATGCATTGTTCTTATGCGGGACTTACAACCCTGATACATAGACAACATAAGTATTAGATACCCAAATTATTACATTTATATATATAGAGGCACAAACATCACTCCAGGCTACAGGCTGCTTCTTGATCCACCTTTTACTTTTCTTGCAAATGTACTTTTAGTATTGATAAAACATCTGATGGAGATAGAGCCCAGGACACAATCAGAATCAGAAGTAGCCGATAATCCTTTACCAGAAAGTTGTAAGCAGGTGCATCACTAATACTACAGTAACAATGAAGGGGTACTGAAGTTAGGTTATTCTAGACCTTGGCGAGTCCGATGACGCCGCATGCGATGCGGGCGCCGGCGTTGCCCGTCGTCTTGCTCAAATCGTGGCCGCCGATGCCGAGGTCATCAGGATCGGCGTGCACGACCAGAGTACGACCCACAATGCTGTTGGGGCCCGTCAGGGAGATCTGGCAGTCCTGGATGCATACCTGGAATGTTTAGAGTTGGTAAGATTTAAAGTAGGTATAAAAGGTTTTATGAAAAATGATTTGTTCGGACTGGACTGTTTACTGTGTACATTATGTTTTTTGCAATTTGGAAATCAGTGTCAGGTTGTATGTTGATTAAAATATGTTTCGCGCCCGTAGCAATTATGTTCTTACAGAATTAAAACCATTAGATACAGGAATACAACTCTTTAATGTTAGATTAATCGTCAAATGTCATGATTTCATGAAATAGTCATTCAATAGAATTATGAACTCAGAGAGTTATATTGATGATTTTAATGATTATGATTCTATAAATATTTGATACGACCGGGAATCATCATACAACGTGATACTGACCTGCAAATAGAAAAAAACGTAAGAAAATTTGAATTTCGCGGGCCAGTCTGTTGCTTTCGCCTTAAGAGGTTGGCCATTCTACTTTACCACACTTTCTGGTTGTATTAGAATTTACCTTAGTGGGGCAGCCAGCTACCGCCTCAATGTTACCAAGGTCTCCAACGTGGCGAACTTCGCAGTTTGGTGCACCATGGTCCAGCTTGTTCGGATTAAAGTGGGCACCCGCTGACGTGCAGCCATTTGTGTTGTCTCCAAACTCGTGCACATGAATGCCGTGTAGACCCTGAAAGATGATGAATTTTAAAAATGTAAGTACTTTATTTATTCCTGTAACACAAGGTTCTCCATGATGAACAGTCTTGCCGCCACTATAGCAGAGAAAAATAGCCGTATCTCTACTCTAACGTCGTGGTGGACTTAAGCGCTCCTACATGTACTCTAGGTCTGTGTCGGTAAAGATTAATTTGCTGGAACAGGTCTCAGGTGAGGAGTAAGACCAAGAGAGATACAGAAGCCCACAGGGTAGTATGTAGAGAGTTGTTGGGGATTAGCGACCCCACGGACCCTATCTGCCGGGTGAAGTATCATTCCTCACCTCTGGCTTGCCTTTGTTGGCCGGCTGGAGTGAACACTGATGAGGAACAGAGCTCCCACATCTTTCTTGCCTTTATTGGCCACCTTAAGTGGAGATTCGCAAGAGCGAATTTGAGAAGAACGTGCTTGGAGTAAGGATGTATTCCAGAAAGATGCTGGTAGGGATTGTCCTTGGATGCACTTGCATAGTGCAAACAGGGATAATCGTCGGTTGGTGCGTCATTTCGTCGGCGTCTACGGCCTCTGCAAGTTGGTTGTCCTGAACCTTTGGAAGGCGTACAAGAGGCCGACCCCTCGTACGCCTTCCAAAGGTTCAGGACACCAGGATCCATATTCATATTCATTTATTTGCGTTCCACAAGGTAAAACAAGATGTTAACCTAGAGCTAAGAGCCGTATCCTGAGATATATCAAAGACTTTTTTAAATAATAATAATAGCAGCATGTTCTATTTGTTAACGAGTCTGAGTAAGGTGAGTATATATTATGTGAACTCTGCCAATTATAATATAATGTCTTACATAAGGGCTACCATCATAACTGTATACCTACCTACATTATTGGCAAATAAATGATTTCTATTACTATTTCTTGTTTAACTGCAAATAACCGTTATCATAAAGTAAATCAGACAACATTGCAATTATTGCAATAATAAGTACTGAAACCTCATTATGAATTAACATACCTAGTCATTACTACTTAACAATGGAGTTTTTATTGTTTTTAAAGCTATATATAAGTTTAAAAGATAAAAATGTAACTGGACCTAACCTTTGATAACATATCACATAATTATTTCTTCACTGCAAGTTTAAAGAAATGTCTTTCTGTTATTATTCACATAATTATAGTTCTGTCGAGTCATTTATTTAGTTGATTACAAGAATTACGACATACATCGTGACCTTGGAATACTTGGAGTGTTGTCCGTATTCTGTATTGATAGTCATTCTATGTTAATTTATAAGTGTACACAAACTACCTATACTTGTAATGTCATTCTGATTTTTATATTATATGACCCTTATAAGTAAGTAGGTATCACACTTCAAACTGAACTCTACTCAAAAGCTTGTGCAATGGATTTTTATTACAATAATAATAAAATGTATGATGGCTTGGTGATCAAGACCTCACCTCTCATGCACAGTTGTGGGTTCAAATATGGGGAACTACCAATGTGTGTTTTCAATTCATATTATTTGGTACTTTCTGAGTTTATCTTGGACATTGCTGACAGCGTTGAAGGTAAAACATTGTGAGGAAACCTGGAGTTATAGTAAACTAACTGATGCCCGCTGCTTCGCCCGCGTGGATGTTAAATATACTGTTGTTTGTTGTTATTATATAGTAAAACCTTCCTCGAGAACCACTCTATCCATTGGTGAAAACAACATGTAAATCGGTGCAGTCATTTTTGAGTTTATCGCAAACAGGTCGACACAGACGCGGCGGAGGACTTTGTTTTATAATATGTCAGGATATAAGTCTGCAATCGCCAACCCATCTTGAGAAGCGTGATCCATGCTCTTGCCTTCTCTGTATAATAAGAAGCTTTTGCTGTGCAGTGGGACAGTAAGATGGTATTGTATGGATGGTACTGGTATTATAGGTACTAAAATCCATTGTTTAGTGCCAGTTTTAGTAAAAAGAGTGTGAGCCAATCTTCCTCTTTACTTAACTAATAAATAATTCATTTTATTTAAATTCAACATACCTTTGAAAGACCTGTGACTTCACCAGACAAAATTACAGGTCCTTTATCATCCTGGAATTAGAAAAACAATGTATTAGTATGTTATGTGTTGGTGTTAATGTTAAGTAAAACTAACACTGTATTTTTGTAAGTGTAAGTAAAAGTTTCTTGTAAGTAACATTACAAAAAACTTTTTGCAGCAAATAACTGGTTGAAAAATTGACTTTTACTTAAATATTATTTTCCAATCTATGGTAAAATTTAAATAATTACTTAGGCCCAGTAGGTTTGTTTTTAATCACTTATCCTGCTATCAGTATGGACTGTTTCATGTACATAGTCATTGTAATGTTTTGATATTAAGCCAACAAAAGTAAGACCACAAGGATGAAGCTCACAAGTATTATTATGTAAAAAGTAATCTTTTCCCAACTATGTTGGGGTCGGCTTCCAGTCTAACCGGATGCAGCTGAATACCAGTATTTTACATGGAGCAACTGCCTATCTGACCTCCACAACCCAGTAACTGGGTAATACGATACCCCTTGGTTAGACTGGTTGTCAGACTTTCGTGCTTCTGACGACCCGTAACGACTGTCAAAGATCTAGAAGAATAACTTGACTAAGTATATAATTATGTTGAATTATATCAAAGTTTTTGCAATAGTAATGATGATGAAGATTGATTTTCAAAATCACTACATTCTATCTGCATAAAACCTTATCAGATGAGTGTTTATAATTATGATCAGTAGGATTTTATTGTCGATAAAATTGATATGCTGCTAGCCACCTACACTGTATCCAGTTTATTTGCGATGTTTCCCTTAAAATTAAAACATTAGATTCATGATTGCACTTTTAATGTTAACGCATCCTTCCAGAACTATCTTTAGAAGCATGATAAGAATTATTTATACGTAGGTAGTTAGCTACATAACCACGTACGTAGTTACATATCGTAAAAACTACTACAGCAGAGTGCAAACTAGGTACTAGTATTTCAAGGATATAAGAACAGTCCTGTTGCAGGTTTGTACAAAATTTTAAACGTGAAATAATTACATGTTGGTCGAAGTATACGGTTCCGCTGACATCGCCCTTGAGAACACACACAGCTCGCACAGTCGGCATTTTGAATTTCAATAGGGTTTTACGATTATAAAATAATTAGGACACTGTAAAACTGGTAAATCACGATTGACTGACGATAATTAGATCTTCACGCTGTCTTTACTTCCTGATTAATATTTTTTTACTGACGGACGACCAGTCACCAGCTTCACTTCAATAGGTACTCGACGAAGACGACCACAGACTAACGCACGGACGACCGGGACGACGGAGAAAGAAAAGGCCGATCCATAGAGTTGAGCCGATCGATACATTTTTGACGTTTCGTTTCGTTTCTCCGCCGGCGCCGCCGGTTTGGTCTGTACCGGTACGTCAATGTGAGAAATGTAATGTATTTTTATTACGTAATTACGGCCCTTTTCAAACAAACGGTTTTTATTATCCGGCACCGTGACGGTTCAGATATCCAAACATAACCGTGACCGTGATGTAGCCGCCCAAACAAACCATAAGTTACCAGTATTATATAGCGCTCTGTGCCTTAGGTCCAAATCAATACAGTGCAGGGTGCAGTGAAGTGCTAGAGCTAGATTATATCATTTCACCTTCACGTCATCTTCCTACAGTTTTCTATTCACGTCATATTTATTTTAGTTTTAGAGCAAAGTCGGATTATTCTTGCTAGTTATTTGAAAAAAATTGTAGGTGAAACCAGATGAAATGGCCAGAAATAAAAATATATTAGACGGTAGACGGTAGTCACTTTGACAAATGACATTGACAGCAATACGTCTAAGTCTATGTTCAATTTTGTTCATTTCATGTTCTTCTGTGATTCTGTCGCATGTTGTTGTTGTACTTGTACCTATTGTTTTTCTGTGTAGATTATTTTATTTATGTAAGGTTTCTGTGTAGCCGCTTTTCTTGCGTCTGGCTTGTGTTGAACTTTTGTTAAATATTTCTTATTTGTGATTGAAAATTAGGTTAGGTTGTAAACTGAAAAGTGTTTTCTTTTACGTCGTTTTTCAGCTTATTGTGAACTTAATACACAATTACAACATTTACAACACAGGGTTAGGCATGGCAGAAAACGAATTTCAATTTCAAATTCCAACAAGTTCGAACGTAAGTTAAACATAATATCAGCGTGCCCATTGCCGCTGTATTCCTCATTAGCCACAGAACCGTAATTATCATTCATAATTTCTATCATTGTTTTAGGTCACTGATGTACAGGACACTGTGGTGTCCTTTACAACAGTGATGAGTGTCCTGTGTGTAAAAGTACTAAAATACAATAAGATCAATGAATAATGGCTGGTCTAAACAGGTTCTCCGAACTTATGTGCATGTTCTCACTCACACTCAATTAAATTGCTTATTAGACCAACAAAATAACAAAATAATTATAAGGGATGCAACCTCCTTTGAAACTGAAGCTACTGAGCCCCTCAGTTGAGGTACCCTGAGAGTACATGTCCCTAAGGTTTAATAAACATGGAGTAAAGTTATACACTACCTCTTATTGTAAGTATTGTAAATCTGAGGCAAATGCTAGTTGTCACTCCACCCACCCATTACACCCATTTATTTAAATAAGGAGGAAAATAATTATTTCTTATTTACTCTTGGCTCAGTGGGAGTGTACTTTGCACATCAAGTCCTGCTTTTAAGAGCTTACACTCAGGCTTATGGACTTTATATGTAAGTTTTAACTAATTTGTATGTTTTTCTTTGCAGTTTGCTACAGATATTACTAAAAACAGTACAATTGTAGAGGAGGGTCCAAGGGTAAGTTGTTGTCATGCACATTGTAGCACTATGGCACATTTAATACATTTTTTTTTAATTTAAATCATAAACAGTTGAATTATTTGTTTGCAGATTTGTCCTCTGTGCAGCTCAATAGTGCGACAGTTCTATATAAATTTCTTTTCGAAAATATTTATGTGCACAAACACAGAATGTGTGTATCCTTTCGTAGAAAATTTTACAGTTTATTCCAGTGATGATGATGGATTGTATGGAGGTGAACAATTTTCACCCACACCTCGTAAACGGTCCACGCGGTCGCACAAATCAACCAGATCCACAGGACAACGTTCAAGAGGTACATCAACTGTTGGTACTACCTCTAACTTGTCAGGATCAGAATGGGCTGAAATGAGCCAAGCGAGCCAAGCCTATGATTCTGATGACAATGTCAGCATGAGTTCATCGAAAATATTTACAAGAAAATTAAGCCAACGTCAAATGGAACAAAGAGTAAAAAAAAAAGAGGATGAACAACTTATAAAACAAAATGTTGAAAAAATAAAGGAATGCAATAAGGTTTTATTTGATGGCATGGAAGAATTTGGAACAATCTGGAATGAGAAATGGATCAAGACTTTATCTTCAATGCAATCATCATCAGGAATGAAGTTAGTCAAAGACCATGAATTGTACAAACTGAAGAAAACACAAAATAATATTTGTCACAGAGATGTAAAAATTGACATAGAGTCTAATAAAGATACCATGTCTTCAATTATAATTGCAATTGGTGATGTTACTCAAGATGGTAATAAATAAACCAAGAAAAGTTAAAGTATTTAATAAGTACTTGAGAACATGAGATTGATTATTTTTGAATACAAAGTAGTTTTCTATGCAGCCTGTAAGGCAATAACTTATTGAATATTATCATGTTTGTCAGGATATTTCATAATTATTTTTTGTCAGGCTTGTAGAACGGCTCTAACGGCTGATCCGACCTTCAATAAGTAAAGGATCCAAATGTTGTTACCTACCGCAAAAGTGAAACAGAACATATTTTTTAATTTGTATTTGGGAGGTCTGAAAGATCATGGTGGCACGTCTACACTCGCGTGTATCGGCCAAAAAATAAGTGCTTTGTTCATTAAAGTATGACTTCGTATTATTACTTACAATACCTACCTAGGGCAAGTTAAGAAATGGACATTTTTTTATGGGAGTGCAGTACTCATTAAAAATAAGTAACTTTTACTGCAGGACCAACACAGAAATACTTTAGGAAAAAAAAATATGAGCAGTTCCATACACTTTGATTGTGTTATTAATGCACTTTTGTATGGAACAGCCGATTTATTTTTTATATTCCAGTGTATGTTAAAGGGTACCTACGGAAGATGATGATCGAAATTGTAGGTACCAGGTCTAACAATGTGTAATCTCATTCGGAAAGTTTTGTCTCCCGAAGTGGGACTGTTTAATTATGTATTGTGATTATGACTGATAGTAAAAATAAGTAGTTGTACCATGTCTGTAAGGGCATTATTTAATGATTACCTGCCAAAGAATTGTTTTTTGTTCGTGATGCTTCCATTTTACTTCTACATGTACCTCATCATCATCTCCATGTACCTTTGTATGTTAAAATTAAAAGGTATTAAGTCTTCTCAATTTGTTTTTTTTTCTCCAATTCCCCCCTATCTTTCTAAACTTATTGTCTGTCTCAACGTCCAAGTTCCAACTTGCAACACATCATCTGCTTAGGCTTTTCCCAACTATGTTGAGGTTGGCTTCCAGTCTAACCGAATACAGCTGAATACTAGCAAGTATTCAAATTCCCAGTTCTGTAATCAGTACATAAGTACCTACTGATCTGGTTTATATTAATAAAGCGAAAAAAATAAAGGAGTAGATACTGCAGTCAATCCATTTTATTTATTACTAACTGTTGTCCGTGATTTCGTCTGCGATCCAGGATGAAAAAAAGCCTCATGTCCTCCAGGTCACCCCTGTGCCAAATTTCATCCAAATCCGTCCAGCCGTTTTAGCGTGAAAGCGTACAAACTAATAAACTCACTTTCGCATTTATAATACTAGCTTCCGCCCGCGGCTTCACCCGCGTGATATGTCGATAAAAAGTAGCCAATGTCCTTCCCCAGGATGCCATCTATCTCCTTGCTAAATTTTATCGAAATCGGTTCAGTGGTTTTGGCGTGAAAAGGTAACATTGATACAGATAGAGTTACTTTCGAATTTATAATATTAGTATGGATTAGTTAGGATTGTATCAGGCCTTTGTTCAGCACTGGGGTAGGGATGCAAGAAGTGTAAAAAAGTATCGATATATATCGTATCGATATTTAAAAAAAATATCGATATATCGGTGGAATTTTCAAAAAAAAAATTACTTTATGTAGTTTAAGTTTTATAATCATATAAATACCAAACTAGGAAAAAAAGTACTACTTAATTATTTTTACTGCTCTGAATCCCAGCGGTTTTAGTCAGCGGCGACAACGGTGTTGCTATTGAAAATGTAAGAGTCTGTGTTGTGTATTTGGTGGTCAGGGAACTTTTCATAGTAAACACAGCTCTAACATCAATAATTAAGTTTATTTTAGTAAAACAAATTACAACTAAACACTATGCGAGGCGCGAGCGATTCAATATTTCTGCCTGCTTGATACGAAGTTTAGCGCGGACTGCCGAGGGCGACCGAGGGGCGCATCAAGAGCGCGGGGAGGAGGCGGCGTGTCGAGCCGCTTGCCGCGCGGTTCGGCAAACCTCGGTTTTGTTCGGAGATTTTATATTGGCAGAGCGGACGATCTGTAGGTATACGGTAGGTATAGCTAAGCTATAGCCTACATCACTCCCCCGCTGAGACCGGTTCACGGTCGATAGTGAGAAAGGTGTTGTGGGAATCTAACGGTTCTCCCGCTTCTTGTGGTGGTTCCCGGCTGCGGCAGTGGCGATACTGGTGATGAAGCTGATGGTGTTGGTGATGGTGAATGTGGTAAAGTTGGTGTTTTCGAATCATCATTGTTGTTAGCCATGTAGGCTGGTTTTAGCCTATCAATGGTTACGGTTGTATGCTTCCCTTGGACGTCTATGGTAAAGGTTTTTGATCCTCTTTCTATAACTTGATGTGGACCGGAATAAGGTGATTCTAATGACTTCTTTAGAGGTCCTTTTCGCAGGAAGACATGACTGGCTGAATTAAGGTCTTTAGGTACGTAAAACATTTTCTCACCATGGCTGGATGTTGATGCAGGTGACAGTCTCGAAATATGTTTTCTCAGCCGTGCTGCGAAGTCTGCTTCATCTATGATGTTCTGTGTTACTGGTTTCATAAACTCACCAGGTAACCGGAGTGGTTCGCCGTACACCAATTCAGCTGAAGAGGCTTGTATATCATTCTTCCAGGCGCTTCTCATGCCAAGGAGAACAAGAGGAAGTACCTCCGACCATTGCGCGTTGTTGTGGCACATTATGGCGGCTTTCAGCTGTCTGTGCATTCTCTCCACTAGACCGTTGCACTGTGGGTGATAAGCTGTCGTGGGACAATGGTAGGCGCCTATGATCGACGAGATGCTCTGGAACAGCTGCGAGTCAAATTGTTTTCCTCGGTCAGTGGTTATTTTCTCCGGACATCCGAACCGAGCGACCCAACCAGAAATGAAAGCACTAGCGCAGGTCTCCGCTGTGATGTCTGCTAGAGGGTAGGCTTCTGGCCATCGAGTGTACCTATCGATAGCTGTAAGGCAGTACCTGAAACCAGAAGAAAGTGGCATAGGGCCTATTAAGTCAAGGTGGACGTGGGAAAAACGGTTGGAAGGAACAGGGAATGAGGAAAGAGGAGAGTGGGTATGGCGGGTAACTTTGTTGCGTTGGCAATCAGTGCATTGTTGAGCCCATGTTCTGCAGTCACGACGAATCTTAGGCCACACAAATCGTTCTGACACTAGTTTAGCTGTAGCGTTGGGGCCTGGATGACTGAGATTGTGTAGGTTGTTAAAGATTGCTTTTCGGAAAGTTGGTGTGATGAATGGCCTAGAACGTGAAGTAGACTGGTCACAGTATATGTAGGCATCCATAGTTTTCACTCTCTCTAACTGTAACGCCGTTTTATTTTGTAGCAAACTCTGTAACTCTTGATCGTTTTCCTGTTCGTTCTCCAGTTCTTTGTAGTTGATGGTAGTATCAATGCTTTCCAGTCGTGAAAATGCGTCGGCGACTACGTTGTCATTTCCTGATATGTGATTGATATCAGTTGTGAACTGAGAGATATAATCGAGGTAGCGGTGTTGACGAGGTGAGCAGTTGTCTCTTCTTGTTGTGAAGGCGAATGTAATGGGTTTATGATCGGTGAACACTTTAAATGTTCTCGCTTCGACCATAAACCTAAAGTATTTTATTCCTTCATGTATTGCGAGTAGTTCACGGTCGTAAGTGCTATGTTTCGTCTGAGCAGGAGATAACTTACGAGAAAAGAATCCTAGTGGTTGCCAGCTGTCATTTTTTCGTTGTTGTAAGACAGCTCCGATGGCCACATCTGAAGCGTCGGTGAAAAGTGCTAATTCAGCTTGTGGATCAGGATGGGAGATGAGAGTAGCTTCTAATAAGTTATTTTTGCATGCGTCGAATGCTTTTTGTATTTCAGGTGTTATGGTGATGGGCGTCGTTCCTTTGATTTTTGGGCCACTTAAAGCTTGATTGAGAGGGCCTTGGATTTGAGCGGCGCCTGGGAGAAATTTTCTGTAAAAATTAATCATCCCTAGAAATCTTCGTAACTCTTTAGCATTTTTAGGGAGGGGATATTCCTGGATCGCCTTTACTTTTTCTGGGAGGGGACGTATACCAGCTGCAGATACGTGATAACCCAAGAAGGTAACTTCACTAACACCTAAGACGCATTTGTTGGTGTTAATTACTACTCCATATTTTTTTAACTGGTCAAATATTTTTGTTAGGTGTCCAATGTGCTCTGTCTCCCCTTTTGAAAACACGAGGATATCATCTAAGTACCCAAACGCGAAGTCTAATCCTTGAAGGATTTCATCTAAAAATCTTTGAAATGTCTGGGCAGCGTTCCTCAAACCGAAGGTCATGGCAGTAAATTCAAAAAGTCCGAATGGAGTTGTGATCGCTGTTTTCTTAATATCGTCTTCAAAGACTGGTATTTGATTAAATGCTTTAATAAGGTCGATTTTTGAAAATATAGTGGATCCTGACAGCTGGTATGCGAAGTCGTGGATGTGCCTCACTGGATACCGATCAGGTATTGTTCGTGCATTCAATTGCCTATAATCGCCGCATGGCCTCCAGCCGTCGTCTTTTTTGGGCACGAGATGTAATGGGGACGACCAGGGACTTTCAGAGCGACGAGCTGTTCCATTTTGTAACATTTCCTCAAATTCTTTTTTTGCGATCTTCATACGGTCCGGTGCCAATCGACGCGGTCGTGATGTTACCGGTGGGCCAGACGTCGTTCTAATGTGATGCTTTGTATTGTGAATAGGTATAATTTTTGACCCAGCTGGTCTTGTTATTTCCGGATAACATCGTAATAAATCGAGATAAGTTGAGTGACCAATAAACATTTTTAACGACAGCATTTCGTGTGTTATTTCGTGACTTGAAGGCGCGCCGACGGTCATGTTGGTTATTGAATCGATTAATTTTTGTTGCCTACAGTCGACTAATAAGTTATAGAAACTTAAAAAATCAACGCCTATGATTGGCCTTGCAACATCAGCAATAATAAATTTCCAAGTAAACTCACGACGTAATCCAAGGTTGAGATTTAGTTGAAGTTGAAGTAGACAAAGTTGAAATGTACCATAAGTAGGTATCGGCGTGCCATTTGCAGCGACAAGTTCGTAGTTACTTTTGTTACATTGTAGCTGATTACGTAAGTACGATTTAGGGTATGCACACACATCTGAACCCGTGTCTACGAGGAACTGTATGCCGGTACGTTTATCTGTGATAAATAGGCGGCCTTTACACGTAGAGCAGTCGTCAGCCACCATTACTGACTGCTTTTGCAGTTTTCCGGTTTGAAGTCACACGGCTGAACACATTTGGTGGCTTTTGCACCAAATTTATAATGGTACCAACATGTTGGGTAATTTTTATTACGTGACTGAGATCGGTTTTGGCGGGATTTCGAGCGGTCTTCGCGTCTACTTGATCGGCCTGGGCGGGAAAGGTCATCGACCTTTTTAGTTAAGGCCTGGACTTGCTTCGTTAGCTCAGTCATTTGTTTACACATAATATCCATTTCACTCACCCCTTGTGTTGATGTCGCTGCTACTTGATGACCTCTCGGCACGACATCATGTATTCTGTCGGCGAGATCAGCTAACGCATCGAGACGCGCGGATGCCTGAGACGCGATTATGGACTGTATGTTACTAGGGAGGCGGCTCGACCATATTGTTCTTAAAAACTCCTCAGGTACCTTCGGACCAGCGAGGTGCTGCAGGTGCCGGAGGAACTGCGAAGGCTTCCTGTCGCCAAGTTCTTCATGTGTCAGCAGTTGGTGCACTTTTTTCTCGCGGGATTCCGAGAGTCGCTTTATGAGCTCCGCCTTCAATTTTCCATATTTATCTGTCGCTGGCGGATTCACGATGATATCTTCGACCTCTGTAGCGTACCGCGGGTCGAGATGACTGACAACGTAATAAAATTTGGTTGTGTCCGCCGTAATATTGGATATCGCGAACTGGCCTTCTATTTGTGCGAACCAAATCGCAGGCTTCTCCGGCCAAAACGGTGGAACGCGCACGCCAACTCGAAACACATCTTGAGACTCAATCTTTTTGGTATCTTCTTCCACTTGCTCGGTATCACTCATTTTGTTTGTCACTAAAGTTAGTTTTCACAATAATAGTTTATGAGTCCACGTATTAGGCACAAAATTAGGTATTAGGTAGCTCTAGCACTCGTAGCACGTGTTAACTTGTCGGGGTCACCACTGTAGAGTCTGTGTTGTGTATTTGGTGGTCAGGGAACTTTTCATAGTAAACACAGCTCTAACATCAATAATTAAGTTTATTTTAGTAAAACAAATTACAACTAAACACTATGCGAGGCGCGAGCGATTCAATATTTCTGCCTGCTTGATACGAAGTTTAGCGCGGACTGCCGAGGGCGACCGAGGGGCGCATCAAGAGCGCGGGGAGGAGGCGGCGTGTCGAGCCGCTTGCCGCGCGGTTCGGCAAACCTCGGTTTTGTTCGGAGATTTTATATTGGCAGAGCGGACGATCTGTAGGTATACGGTAGGTATAGCTAAGCTATAGCCTACAAAAATATATCGTTTTTGATACATTTTCGATACTTGATATTTTATATCGATACATCGATATATCGAAATAATAAATATCGCCTGAAAATATCGATATATCGAAAAAAAAATATCGATATTTCGATATATAGATATTTTTTCTGCAAGCCTACACTGGGGTGATGAAGGCTAACACATGGCTGACAGTAACCAGTGTCTTGGACACAGCACAGAGACGCCTAGGTACTGTAACGTCTTACGGACGTTACTTAGATATGTGAGGGTGTGTGGTGGAGGTAATTTCAAAGAGGAGGAGGTTTTCCAAGGGTTTATTAATTAGAAGACACGTTTATACATATGGAGGGTTCGGGCTGCTCTGCCCCTCACAACATAACAAAACACACCTGTCAATATTTAAATACCGACTGCTGGAGCGTTCGCAAGTTTAAGGCTGCGCTTAAGTCAGCCAGCCCAACGTGAGGTTGCATATCGCATAAAACCTCTACATCAGCTACGCCCCTTAATTGAATAGATGGATTGGCGCAGACAAACAAACAAGACTTCTATTCAAAACGCCCCAACAGTCAGTCCCTACCTACCTAAGCCTATAAGAGAGATTACCTAACGCCAGGGAATATACATGGTGAGGTCTTTCTTTTGCAGAAGAAGGCTTAAGTCAGGACGGACGAAAGTCACCCCGGCTTGTGACAGTTAAGGTAGGCTTAGCATGTGCCACATTGCACCCATATCAGCACAACGCCTCGTCCTGCTTAAACCTCGTCATACCAAAACTGGCGGAAAAGATATGACAAAGCCTCCTAGGAGAAAACACGATGTGACGAGTTCACATCTGCCCGGATGGGGCTGAGAACCACTAGAGCACAACATCCACAACTTTCCTGCCGAATAGACGCCACTGAGTCCACGGGTACCAAACTTCTGGATATATGCGCCCACCAAATGAAAACAACATCATGCTCGCACTCCAGAGGGACAAAATATAAAAATAATCCTACACTCATATTAACTGTGGGCCCTCAATCAAAAATGTACCATAGGCGTCTATCAGACGCCCCTCACAAGGCCAGGCCCGTAAGTGAGGTTGGCATCACCTCTGACTGAGTGGGCACCACCAATCTGTGGAACTGCACTCATAGATTGGACTAATTGTGTTAATCTAACACACTTTGCAAGGCTATGCCCCGTTCGCAAAGTCGGCCTCAACTGAAGTTGAGTGCCTCCATCCCCCTTTTGTAAGAGGGACCATAGTCGATTTCCTCCTAAATCCTCTGGAGCACATTCATGTTACGCTAGCTCAAAGAAAATTATTAAAGATCGGCACGACGTCCCCATGACTCCATGGACTCCATGGCGAAGTGGGAAGTATCACCACACACGCTCCACCGCGCTGTGCAGGTGACGCCCCACTCGTTCGCGGCCGGCGGCTGCGTCTGATGTTTTTTTTCTCCGCAATATGAAATGCACATAAATGAAAAAACATTAATAACACATTGAGTTAAACACACCAAACTTATTATAGTATTTCCCTTGCGTGACACTACAACAATAACATATAAAAGATTGTTAAATGGTTATATTTAATAGATAAAAATAAATAAAGTCATTATAATCTGAAGTGAAAAGGTTTTAATCTATTTACATGAACTATGTCCTTGAACCTCCTATTGTGTAATTTCCTAATTACATAATTAACATTTGTTAATCTCCTAACTATTTGGTAAGGCCCTTTATATAATCTACATAACTTTATGCTTCTGTTTGTTATACGCCTAGGTGTATATACCATGACTAACTGTTTTGGCACAAAGTCCTTCACTTTTGCCTTTTTATCGTAAGTAGCCTTTTGTTTCAATTGTGCTTTTCTTATATTATTTATAGCGCAATTAATCAGAGCATTATGATAACTTAGGCGCTCTGCGTAATTAGTTGCACCTTCACGACCACCTCTGATAACAGACATGTCAGTGCGAAACAATGGCTCTCTGGCATACAACAACATGTAAGGTGAAATCCTAGTGCTTGATTGTTTACTGGAATTATATGCATAACACACTAAAGGGACATAACTACACCAATTTCGCTGGTCCGAAGATACATACATAGAAAGCATTTGTGTTAGCGTCCTATTAAATCTTTCAACCAACCCATTCGACGCGGGATGAAAAGCTGTAGTATGACACGACTTGGCTCCAAAATAACTTATTGTTTCCCTAACCAAGCGGGATGTAAAAACTGACCCTCTATCGGACACTACCTCCCTAACTCCTCCTAATCGACAGAAAACCTCCTCTATCAGAAACTCGCTCACCTTCTCTGCTGTACCTCTCGGGACAGCCTTACAAATCGCAAATTTCGTAGCATACTCCACACACACGATCACATATCTATTACCCCGAATCGACTTCCTAAAGGGACCTAGCAAATCAATTCCTACTTTCTCCATCAACCGCGTCACCTCCACCGGTTGCAACTGAGCTACTTGCTTACATTTCTTCCTCTCCTGACACAACAGGCAGCTTCTCACATATCGAACTACCTCATTCTCTGCGTCCTTAATGAAATAATTTGCCCTGAATTTCGCTAACGTTTTTGCGAGTCCTAGATGACCTCCGGACCAAGGGTCATCATGCAGCTCCTGTAAAATATCTCTGAGCAATCGTTTTGGAACCACCACTAACTCCTGGATTCTATTCGATCTTCTAGCCTGTCTGCATAAAATGCCATTTATGACTTTGAAACCACTACAAACATGAAGATCGCCCGACTCAATCCTATTCAACCATCGACTACAAAATTCATCTTCCAGCTGCTCATCTCTCAACCTCGTCACCTCAATCTTGTACACCTGCAGACCATCTTCTTGACACGTCCAGCTCTGGTCCTCCTCCTCTTGGTATAGGGGGTTCCTGCTCAAGAAATCTGCTACGACATTGTCTCTTCCTGCACAGTGGATAATATCAAACTCATACGATTGGATGCAGAGAGACCACCTAGCTAACCTTCCATTCATATCCTTCCTATCTCTCAGCCAACATAAAGCCTTATGATCAGTCACAACTTGGAACTTCAGACCCCACAAGAAATGTTTGAAATAATTCAAAGCCCAGACCAAAGCCAGACATTCCTTCTCTGTCGTTGAATACCTCTTTTCACTATCACTCAACTTCCTTGACGCATATGAAATTGGATACATGACGTTCAAACCCTGCATGAGACATGCTCCTAGCGCTTCCCCACTAGCATCGATATAAAGGCGGGTCAACATGTTTTTATCACTTGAGTAAAAATGTAAAATCGGAGGGTTATCCATGTAATTTATTATCGTGTCAAATGCTTCCTGATGCTTCTGAGACCAACTAAACTGAGTGCCCTTCTTTAATAATCTAGTTAAGGGTAAAGCTACTTCGGCAAAGTTGTTGATGAACTTGCGATAATAAGAAAACAAACCCAATACAGATTTAACTTGTTTGGTATTGGTGGGGGGTTTTATAGATTTTAAAGATTGTAATTTCTTTTCATCGGGTCTAACCCCGTCCCCTGAGATCTCATGACCCAGTACGGATATTTTATTATATCCGAAACTGCATTTGTTCGGCTTTAAAGTGAGGTTTGCTTTCTTAAGTCGCACCATCACTTCCTTTAGAGCCTCTCGGAACTCGGGAAAAGTTTTCCCCCATACAAGTACGTTGTCCACATAGCAAATGGCGTTTTTATATTTCATGCCAGCTATGACCTTGTCCATTGTTCTTTGGAAAACAGCTTGACTTGTTTTAAGACCAAATGGTAGGACATTGAATTCGTATAAGCCTGATGGGGTGGCAAACGCCGTCTTGTGTTTGTCTTTTTCCCGTAACCTATATTGCCAATAACCTGAATTTAAATCTAAATCTGCAAAAAAATTTGCCCCTGATAAATAAATCATAATGTCCTCGATAATTGGCAGCGGGTAACTATCTGTGATGACCTTTTTATTTAATTTTCTATAGTCAACACAAAAACGCCAAGTTTTGTCAGGCTTTTGCACTAGTACGACCGGCGAGGCGTAAGCACTTTTAGATTCGCGAATTACCCCGTTGGTCAACATTTCTTCTACTTGGGAATTGATAATGTCAAGCTGTTTTGGTGACACCCTATATGGTGGACGATGGACTGGAATTTCATCAATAGTGTTAATATCTACTTCTACTAAACTACAACTACCTAATTCTGAGGCCGTAAATGCAAAGTTCTCTCTATAAGAAGAAAGAAGTTCTTTTATTGACAGCCTATCTTTCGAACTCAAATCTGGATTTATATTGATTTCATCCATCGGATTTGTAGTATTATTTAATGATAAAATAAATTTTTCATCGTTTTCCTGTATTTGTCTTAGGAAAAAAGAATAGTCATTTTTTGACATAATTCTGGAACTTCTTTCTTTGAAAAAAAATTGATCACACGTGTCAGAATTAATCTTTGACATTCTGTCAAGGTGATCATGACAAGTTAGGGTATTCGACTGTGGCATATCATTTTGTGTCGTATGTATACAAAATTCTGCACGGAAACGATTCTTGAACATTATGCAATGATTAGGAAAGTCGATGACCGCATCGAATTTATAAAAAAAATCCCGTCCGAGGATCAGTTTCAGGTTAATATCTCTTATGACCATAAAACTGTGAACAAATACGCATGAGTCCACTATTAAACTAATGTTCGTTTCACCCGTGACTTGCAGCGAAGCACCCGAAATTGACTTCACAAAATGTTTCACCTTGTCGTTGGTATACTGAAGTTCGAGATCCAGCATTAACCGTTCTGATATACACGAAATTGATGCTCCTGTGTCTATCAGAGCTGTGTAGGCCTGTTTAGCTATCAATACATTAATAAGGGGTTTAATATTACTTTGTTTGACGTCGTCTAATGGGAGCCGTATATTTCTGGACACAGCCTGCACCTCCCGGTCATCATTTAGCGTCTGTGTCCTTGGTCGTTTGGGCGGCTCGGCGACGTCGGGCTTCTTGTGCTGGGGGCAAAGGGGGAACGGTAACTCCTGCTCGTGCCCTGGTATCTAGGGCGTAAATTATACCTCGGGGTATGGAATGTGTCTCCATCCCTGTGATCACCAGCGGAACGTGGAGGCGTTGCCGCCGACCGCGACGGCGCAGGGCTTGACGGTCTTGATGCGAATGGAGGCCTTTGGCTGTCCATGGAGAGAGGATGTTCAATCCTTACCTTGTTCAAGATACCTTTGGGGGCATGCAAGGGTAGGTTTACTACCTCGTGTTTAGCTTCCCCAAAAATTTCTTTTATCTGTTCAAGAGTAGCTTTGAGTTCTTCCTTCGAAGCATACACTCTGGAACCCAATTTGAATTTGTAATTTGGGGTAACCCCTTTTAGAAATGCTTTTATGAAGGTTCTTTCGTCTTTGATCTCTGCTTTCAGAGCCAAGTCCGCTAGCGTATAGAAAAATGCCATAACTTCCTCGTTGGCTCCTTGCCGAGCGTTATAAAATTTTTCTGTATAGTCCACACTGGACGGGAATTCGGCTTTCAGTAGCTCGCAAATCCCCTTAAAGTCTAACTCACTCTTATAAATTAGCTTAAAATATGCTAGAGCAGGGCCTTGCAAGTAGGCTCCTAAGATGAGGGCTAAATCACTCTCAGGCCACTTATTTATCGCCGCGACTTGACGAAATTGCATCAAAAAATCGTCGAGGCAGTACGCCCCGGTGCCCGTAAAATGAACGGCCTGAGACATGATGCCGCTTTGCCGAAACCACTTAGCTGTTATTCCGGCGTCGACTTCGCGTCTTCTTCACTTGTTTTTCGCACTAACGTTGTGCTTTCCGGTCACTCCGAAAAATTTCGAATTTGAAAACTGTGTTACGAAAATAAGCCAGGCCTTTAGATACGGCGCCTCCACCACTTGTAACGTCTTACGGACGTTACTTAGATATGTGAGGGTGTGTGGTGGAGGTAATTTCAAAGAGGAGGAGGTTTTCCAAGGGTTTATTAATTAGAAGACACGTTTATACATATGGAGGGTTCGGGCTGCTCTGCCCCTCACAACATAACAAAACACACCTGTCAATATTTAAATACCGACTGCTGGAGCGTTCGCAAGTTTAAGGCTGCGCTTAAGTCAGCCAGCCCAACGTGAGGTTGCATATCGCATAAAACCTCTACAGTACCTACTGCAAAGAAATTATGTGATCACAGCTGACTGTGCACTAGTATTACTAGTAGTAGTTGGGACATACAAAACGTCAGGTGCCTGCCTATTTCATAATAGCAAATTGTCTTTATCTAGTGACAAAAATAAGCCTATAATTCATACTACCACCATCCTTCCATCTCGCCCGGATTTAATGGTCGATTCACATGAATTTAGGTATTCGCCCGAAACGGGCAAATAATACCAAGGCTTGAAAAGCCGGAAAATTGCCTGGCCGTTTAAAAAAAAAAATGATTTATAGGTATCTCACCCAACGGTTCAGTGTTTACAAGTGTAAGGCTCACTCTTATTCAGCTTATGCCCATAGAAAGCAACGATTTTGTATGGAGACGCGTACGCATCCGAAAGCTGAACGTATGCGTAGCGTCTCTATACAAAATCGTTGTTTTCTATGGGCATAGAGCTGAATAAGTATGAGTACATAGTCCCTAACAGCTACCAAACTAGGGGTAGGACTGGGTAGAATTCCCAGCGAGCAATGAAAGGGCTGAATCTAAATAGGCAAAGGTGCAACCCAGACGTTTATTGCCTAGGGTAAGTACATCCTTTGTAGGTATCTATCCAAGTATGTAGGACGTAGGTATATGTGTAATCTAGTATTGATGATACTCTAGGGAATCGAGTCACGTCGACGTTAGTGAAAGCTTATGCGGTTGCTGTCTCATGTGTCTTGAAAATTAGCTTGATAACATTTTACTTGTAACTATAAGGCACTCCCTGCTTACTTAGAGTCCACTGGAGTCGTGATTTCTGAACCTTTATTTTGGGAATTAGTACAAAAATTGCATTAGATATTTGTGAACTTTGCTTTTTTTTGTTTTTTAATATGATTAGGGGATTGCGTACAATTTTTAGAGTTTTGTCTGTAGCAATATTATTGATAACCTACCTAATGTAGTCACATATTTATGAAGTCAAAGCTGTTTAGAGTTTTATGAAACTTATGTTTCAGATATAAAAGAACTCGAGTGTACCTACTTATATTCCCGAAACGAAAGACCCTCGTTAAAAGCTAAATAGATTGGTATCTACATAGCTCAGAAGATTCGCTTGCGCTCTGCTGGCGTCTTCATCCACATCTGCTAAGCTGAGTGTGCACCATCTGGTATAGTTACCTGAAGACGCGCCCCACTCCGCGATTCCAGGTACTGTATGCTGTACTTTAGTAGGTACGGAGCGCAGTGGAGTGGGGCGCGTACGGAGCGCAGTGGAGTGGGGCGCGTCTTCGTGGACGGTACTATCTATAATACTTAGGGTATTATTTATGAGGATAGTGTCGACAGCAGGTTCAACAAAACTATCATTGCATGCAACGAAATGATGATGATTCCTTCCCTAAATTGCTGTCAGATAGGCCATGTTCAGTGCATATTATATGGACTTTCATAATCGCAATGCGGACGATCAGGTACCCCCAGCGGCTGGCAGTTGTCTCCACAGGGCGTGGCAGGACGTTTCCTGAGGAGCTTGAACTTGACTTTCCCTAACGGACGCTAGCCGTCGAATGCACAAGGCTACCTACGACGAACTTTAGGAACTTGATCTAAGTAGAAAACTGGCGACAAAGTTGTTTGATAGTTATTATTTATTTCCTGGGTTCGATTCCCTGGTCGTTTAGCGTTATTGAGGTTTTTTATATGTTGGTGATTTGTCTCGCGTTTTTCAAGTTAAAACATAACTGGCTAAAAGCGGGTGTTGGTTGGTGGGTGGGTAGGGTAGAGCACTGCTCGTGTGCTGCCCCTTCGTATCATGTCTGGCAATTCATTTTGTTCCATAATTCAGAAGTAATAAGTACTTGTCTTATCTCAGTAGATAATTACCTACAATACTTACTGTAAGCTAGTACTTATTAATTGGAGCTTTACGTAAGTACCTATTTATAAAGTTTTCTTTCTTGGCTCGTCGTAGGTATTTACTTACTGATTATCCAAATTAATTACTGTTACTGTGATCTAAGAATCAAAGTCACACAAACGGCAATGGAGAGGGCTATGCTTGGAGTTTCCTTATGTGATCGAATCAGAAATGAAGAGATCCGTAGGAGAACCAAGGTGACCGACATAGCCCGAAGAATTGCCAAACTTTAGTGACAGTGGGCAGGGCACATTTCCTCGCAGAACAGATAGCCGAAGCCGATGGGGCGGAAAGGTTCTGGAGTGGCGACCGCGTATCGGAAGACGTAGCGTTGCAAGGCTTACAAGGTGGACCGATGACGTGGTGAAGGCCGCAGGAATCCGCTGGACTCGAGAAGTACAGAACCGGTCGAAGTGGCGGTGCTTGGTGAGGCCTATGTCCAGCAGTGGACGTCTTTTGCCTGAAATGATAATGATGATCAATATGCTCAGTTATCATGCAACATTCAATTATTACCTATATTTCTACATTTGTCGTATCGAGCCCGCACTTTTCATGGCGCCGGTCCACCGTCACGAGCTTATATAGGATGCTGCGGCCTACGTTCATCTTACTTTCATTGCGCCAGTGTGTAGAGCGCAGCAGTGCAATAGTGCCAATGGTGTGATACAGTGCAGGTTTCCTATGGTACGTGTTTTGTTTATATTATTTAACTTGGGACCCGACCCATTTAAAGTAGAAAATACTTGAACGGGAAGGGTTTTAGCTGGATGGCCGAGGTTTTTAGTGTCTTGTGCAGGAGAAATTAAGGAAAATAGGGGGTGTTCTATTGTAGTGCGAAACTGTTTGTTCGAATATCATCACTTCGAACACTTTCCGGCCGACACTTATCTTTCGCGATGCCTTGTTAGTTGTTAAAATTGGCTCTGATAAGGATTTTTATTAAAAAAAACCTGGCTCCAGTTTAGCGTTCTGTATTTATATTTCTGTTTCTCCAATTGCTTAGGAATTGGCTGAAGGGTTACAAACGTTGCTACCCCGCTTGAGGTCCTGGTTACGATATCCAGTCGGGTAAACATTTTACGTTTGGGGTTTAAAATAAAATAAGTAGTATGAAATGGCCAAATTAATTAAGATAAATATTTAGTAGATGACTCTCCGTGCCTCGGAAAGCACGTTAAGCCGTTGGTCCCGGTTGTCATTTGTGGATCGTTGACAGTCATTACGGGAAGTCAGAAGCCCGAAAGTCTGACAACCAGTCTTACCAAGGGGTATCGTGTTACCCAGTTACTGGGTTGTGGAGGTCAGATAGGCAGTCGCTCCATGTAAAATACTGTTAGACTGGAAGCCGACCCCAACATATTTGGGAAAAGGCTAGGTAGATTGGTAGATTGATTTAGTAGATGAGTATTTTTTTGATAATCGCAGATTATTAACAAGCCTTTTGCCGGACACACGACGAGACACCTACTTTCCATAAAAGTTTTACTGTCGTTTCGGCAATTTATAGCCTTTGACTATCCTGGACGGTTTGAAGCATAAAATTCATCAAGAACAACCAGTTTTAGAGCCACAGTTTCCAAAAAATTCTCCAATAATAAAGATTATCCATCTTTATTATTGGAGAAAGTGCGAAAAATCACTTTTACAAATATTCTCAAGGAGGTAACGTTACTTTCGGTTTCTTCATGATGCATGTTAAAAACTGTGTCAATGGTCTGGTAGTGGCAAGTGGAACTGCAAAGGTTGTGGCTGGATACGGTCCTGAGGCCCTCTGAAGCCCTAGACAAAGTGACATTCTATCAGCGATAACGATGATTGAAAAGGCAAAAATGTATAGGACTGACATAAGCTATCGAAATGCTTATGTCAATCCTGTTGAAAGTAGGATTAAAGCGTTTCGTATTTCTACAACGACTTATAACAGGATTGATAATGGAAAAGGCAAAAATGTATAGGACTGACATAAGCTATCGAAAAGCTTATGTCAGTCCTATACATTTTTGCCTTTTCCATTATCGTTATCAATATATGTTACTTTGTCTAGGGCCTCTGAGTCGGGCAGTAGCTTATGCCTGGAACTGTGTCCGATTTACGGCGTTATTTAGTTTTGGGCCAAACAAATTTAACAACACTCGATATTTTTGCCATCGACCACTAAGAAGAAGAACGAAATCTACTTCATGTAGGTACAAATTCTACAAAGGAAATCTATTGTTTCCCTTCAGATGCAGTGGTTAGCGACGCGGACATGTGTCCTGCTGGCTGCGTTTATATACGGTGGGGGTGGAGTTACTAAAACATCAGGTTAGTAGGTACACGTACCTAGGTACGTACACAGAGTGTTTGGTAGAAGGACCGACACAATTTTTTGAGGGATAGGGAGTGTCTTTTGCTAGCACAAAATTATTATTTTATTTTTCGTTTATTTATTTCTTTTCTTATATAATTACATTTTTAAATATTTCTTAAATTAAAATGATAATATAAAAATAAAACATTTAAACATATAAAAATAGATGTCTGCTGGTGTCGGGAGCAGCAGCCGTTTATTTATTTTTATAATCAAAATGAAATGAAAAATATTCGTACTATAGCACCATTTTAAGACAGTAGACACAAATAATCAACTCATTTCCTAGAACCAATTGTAGTTATGTATATTAAATGTGCATTGCAAATAATAACACCAAAAGTTATTACGTTCTTAAAACCACAACCGAAAAACATATGACGACTTGAAGAAAACATAGTTTCTATGGGCAATATCCCCTATCTCTAGAAAATTGTGTCGGTCCTTCTACCAAACACCCTGTATAGTGGACTTTTGATCTGAGGATGCATGGATTATTTTTTGTTATATTTGTATTGTGTGCGTCGCCTGATACTGTTACTTATCCCTAAGTTCTGATCATACGAAATCTTTTTTTAGGTACTCATGGAAAAAATGTATTCAATACTAATTGTCTGTATCTGCAGCTACTAGGTAGGCATGCTGTCCAGTCCAGTGTCTTCTTTGGCTCAGCGCCAGCTTAGGAAAGCACATTTGCGTGCGTGTTACATGTCTTTACATTACCTTTCAACAAGCACGATGCTTCTTCAAAACTTTACCTACCTAATAGTTTCGCTCTCTCGCTCATGCACTTTTCAGTCTCGAATTTTGAGTCTTCATAATGGTTTAAACCGGAAATTGAATAGAGTAAAACAATTACTTGGTCGGCAGAGCAACCTAGTAGTTACTCCCTTTCTCTTGGCGGCTGTAATTAAGTAAAGTAATTAAGTAGTGAAAAGCACGGAATAGTTAAATAAGGTGAAAAGTCACGATTCATTCGCTGTGACATAATCGTCAAGGGGAAGGGCAGCAAAGAAGACATTATTTGAATTTAAAATTCAATTTAAACTGCATTCATAGATATTTAAATAATTACTAATGTATGTAACTGAATGTCAGTTGTATGTTCTGACGGCAATGCCAGCTTTTCATTTTTCTGAACAAAATTTCACATCAAATGTTAAAATTCATGGTCTTCCTTTTATTTGTGACGCTATGTTATTTAGCAAAAAAATATCCTTTTGATGAAGCCTTTCGATCGGTATGATAAAGCTAAAGGTGATTATTTTTCTCGGGTTCGATTCCCGGTCCAACCATGTAATTATTTAAATATCTATGAATGCAGTTTAAATAATTTTTTAAATTCAAATAATGTTTTCTTTCAGTAAACTTCTACAATATTCAAGGTACTTTCCCTCCATGTGGCATATCCGTGGGACGCCTTGTATAGTCTTAGGTATATGCTTGTGTGGAGTGGGTTCAATAATGCAACTTGGAATAGACTTCGCGACCTCTCGTTCATCAGTCTTACCGCTTAGAATTTCTCTAAATTAATCATGTAACTTCCATGAGTCGACAATTTTACAATTTGAATAGATTTAAGATGTAAGCGATATGTTCGAAAGTGACAAGTGTGTGGAACAGTTTGATGTCATTTCTCTTGTGTACTTTCGCGATTTACCGGTTGTGAAGCGTCACTGTTATTTCATCTCACCTCGGAGTCGAGATCACACTTTATTGCAACTTTCTTAAGCGGACACTGTCTCATAATGGACAATGTCTGAATATTCCTGCTTTGCCATGGGATACCATTTTCCCTCAGTATTATTTAATGACGACTGTTCTCTCATACTGATATTATATTCAACCTATTACATATATTTTATATTCTTATTTTGCAGGAATTGAACAATTTTGGACGGATGACTACAAAATATTTGAACAAGTTTATGGTAAAACTTCAGACAGAGACATATACGGGGAATCTCTACCACCAAGCATAACCATAGGCACAGACCATAGGAAAGAAGCGTCACAGAAGAACGAGCGATATCTTCTGAACCTCGACGAAGATTCAGATGAACTAGAAGCATTTAACTTCGGGGATCGCTACACCAATTTGTTAAACAAGCAGACTTTGAAACTATTCAACAAGAAGAAGCCATCAGCAACATCAGCAATTAACTTTGTTAGCTACTCAGACTTCAAGCCAATAAGTCAGAGCAACGATCCAGAAACATACAGCTATCTGAAACACTTAGAAGAACTGAATAAAGAAGATAAATACGGCTTTCCTGAAACCGTAGGGGGATTTAAACCTTATTTAAATTATTTGAGACCTAAGCCAGAAGAAAGTGATGCTTATAAAAGCATTCAAGAAATTTTAGATGCTCATGAAGCAAACAAAGAAAGCAGTTACAAAAATGAAGATGATACTAATATGAAGTATCTTTCATATGAGAAGAATAAAAGGAAGAAGCCTCCACGGATTTACAATGATGTGTCAAAGCCTAGATGTGTGTCTGGCAGATGTCGGAAGAGGGGCGCAGGGTCTTATCGCTCAAGGAGTAGGCCCCATGTGAGGGGGTTGAAAACAGTATTTATTGTTTAATAATATCATTCTTTGTTGTTATGTAGGGTTAGCTACTGAACTTGGTTAACGAAGTGTGATCGTATTGCATGTTGTTGTCATTGATACCAATAACTAATGTACACTCATGCAACGTGTTTTTGTTATTTTGTGTAGTAGGTGATTTTGAATGTCTTGGTTTTCTCTTATCAATGTCTTTAGCACATTTACTTTTATCCCACCCAACATTAACTCCGATTTCTTAGAGTTTATTGTTTATTTTGTTTGTACTAACTTGTTTTACTTGTGGAATTTTCTTTACCTTCACCAAGGTGTTCAATGTCATTATGCTCTAAAGCAGGTTTTGTTAAATACAAATTCTTTATTATTAGAAGTTTAATATCTCCAGAGGTATATAAGTGTTGAGTTTGATAAATTATTGTTGTTGTTTTTGATTTTATTGTTATTAGCATCTAATTAAGTCAGTATGTTTTAAATTAAGTTGCATAGCATTATCAAAATATGTTTTATTTTGATTAAGGATATTTAAAACTGGTAAACTAGTGCCTGTTTCATGAATTAAAAAGCACTTTTTTATTTTAACATAATTTTAATACTTACAAATAAATAAATGTAATTAATCTTAAAATACGTTACGTAACCCTTTTCAATCAAATTTCCAAATTAAAATTAGCTGAAAAGATTACTGCATTTTCACTCATACGTTTTCCAAGGACATTGTGATAAATTAAGTAGTTACCAAGTGTCTTCACCTTACCAGTGCAGGCCATGCAATAAAGAAAAGGATAGATGAAATTATCTAATATATAAACAACAATAATGCGTCCTCTACTGTTGCTTAAATAGAAGACAATTTCGAAAAGAATATAGAAGAATTACTTAATAATATTTAATCCATCATGCACAATCAACATTGTTATAGAAAAGTAGAAAAAATTGGTCCTAAAATTAGACAAATAATAAGTCTGAATAATGGGCGGTCTACGTTATTCGTTTTTTATCATGCTTGACCATAAAATATCTGTATAGGTAAAGGTATGTCTTTCACAGTGTTCTGTAGACGATGTTTGTTAAACTCTGTGAGCATGACATTATCCTATGCTGCATCATTCATTTCACCAATCAGATTGTTTCCAACCTTTACACTTCCATTATTGCTTTCTTTTTCAGGAAAGTTCCTTCGTTCAGATTACTAAGATAGGTTTTGAACAGGTAGATTATCATCGATGGCGCTCATGACTGAGAAAGTGATTTTGTTCTCATTTAGCGTTGACACTGCGCTCACTATAATCTTGGCAACACTTTATAAACACTCATAATATCTCATACTCTTCCTTTCCTCGACGCCATTCAAAGAATCTTTGACAAGAATACGGATGTATTTAAGAATATTGTGAATCTTATACGTTGTTGGTTATCTTTGTTTTTTATGAACTGTCAAGGTATAGTAAGGCGCAATGCAACGGTATGCACCGTTTTCTCACTCAGTTCTGAGCACCATCGCTTAACAAATTCACCTGCAGCTAAAAGTTAATAGATAAAGTTAGGGTTGGTGTCGCTTTGCCTGCCATTAGCTACTGGATTGGTAAGACTCCTGGTCTTCTTTTTACTGTCCTGGATGCTCTGCAGTAGGAATGGTGGAGGGTTGCTGGTCCTCTGCTGTCTGCTGTCGAGCTCTCGCGTCAGCTCGTCGACGAAGTGTGGAGCGTTCTGCCTTTCTTCATAAAGACTCGTAGGAGTATGCCTGTCTACGAACTGCCCACCCGTCTGCCTGAAAGAATACGGGGATCAGTAAGAGGTTATCTCAAATGCGTTCTTGGAAGAACTAAGGCTGGTGGTAGAAGCCGTTATTTTAAAAACGAAACAAAGGTACATCTGTCGCAGAATAATCGAAAAAATCAGCTTTTTGCGACAGTCCTAGGACAATTTCCTAGGACCGGTTATCCGACGTAATATAGGTATGATACGACAATGTGATCCATGTATGCTATTATAATTTATTGAAGTTGAATGTACATATGATGCAAAATCTTAAAATAATTAGGAGTCACACTAAGACTAATCTCTGGAATAATTCGGTGTTCGGTCTTATCAACGAAGGAATGTAATCTTTACAGTGGAACGAAAGGTGACTAATTACGCGGAACAGATAAAGACGGATCACAAACTAAAAATAAATAAATTATGTCACCATATTGAAAGCAGGTGAGTGTTGTTTGGGTTAAAGATAAAGAATAACAAATAAAACAAATTAAAAACAAAGAGTAGATAAATAAAATTACTAGCGAAATTGTCTAAAAATATTAATATGTGAAAAAATAAACTGTCATAGGATCTTAGGATCTAAAAAGTTATTCAGTTCTGGACTTAGAACTATTAACGATTTGGTTTCCGGGCTACATTCAGTAGGACTCTTAATGGATCGCGGTTTTGAGAAAGATTAGAGGATATATGTATATTATGCATCTGCTTAGACTGCCTCTAAAGAACAAATAAAGAGTAACAATTATTTTTCTACACAAAGTGACATGAATTATTGGCATATAGAAATATTTTTACAATCTGTCATTTCGTCTTTCGTTTCTATACTTTCTACTGTGCTCGTGCTACGCGTGCAGGCTATATATTAGAATAGGTCGAGTATACACATACCGCTCATGCCTGCCGCCCTCCACATCCTCGTTGCTCTGGTACATGGAGTATCCTCGACGGGACAGCTCTTCATCAGGCGCCAGCGCAGGGTTGTGGAACGCGTGGTTTTTATCATCTTTGTCCATCTTTAGCTTTCTGGAATTTTGACGATTTGAAGGTTAGTGATCTATTTCTGTAATAATTCCGAGCTGATTCAGGTTTAAATTATATTATTTATTAGCCACAATACGAGTGTAATATCACCAGAGGTACAATAAGGAGTTTGTGTCAGCATCGATTTGCATTTTATCGCTAATACGAATGTATGACAAAAGCTGTTGTGCTTATTCATTTACTTTGTTGACCAGTTTCATTAAAATAAAGATAGTATTATAAATAAATTATGTTTATGTTTATCGACTAGACTTTATCGTATTATCACACGTGGAGGCTCTTCTAACACTTATACTTCACTTTCAAAGCATAAGAGTGTCTCTTGTGCTAAAACGTGAGCAATCGTGTGAGCTCCTGGACTCCTGTCGCCAGTTAGATAACATTATTTTGACCAAGTTTACTTATGTTCTTGACTCGAACAAAGGAAGACAACTGATTATGAAGTAACTAAAGCAACTCATATCGTACGAGTACCTACTCTGTGGATCCATGGATAGTATC
Source organism: Lithophane socia (assembly GCA_947522985.1). Taxonomy (NCBI): domain Eukaryota; kingdom Metazoa; phylum Arthropoda; class Insecta; order Lepidoptera; family Noctuidae; genus Lithophane; species Lithophane socia. Next base: position 16,278,874 of record OX383262.1, on the reverse strand, counting down.
ATAGACACTCGGCAGGCCGATTCTATGCGATCCCAGTGCGCGATAGTGGATGTCACTAGTCTTCGAATTCTAGATCCAGTCTCCTCACGGTGTAATTACATAACTGGCAGTTGCTAGGTAGACTTTACTACCCCTTTGGAGGAATACTTTCAGGCTTAGTGTGATATGTAGATAAACTTAAGCATACGTACTGTATCCTCATGCGTCCTGTGGCCTGCATCTCTGCGACCTTCTTGCGAAGACTGCGCACTTGTGTGCAGAGCACGATGGCCACGATGAGTACCGCCAGCCACGCGCACGCGAACACGCCCACTATTATGATGAGCTCTAGGTCCTTCGCAAACAGTGGGCATAGATATGTTATAAATAGTTGACACAGTCAAGTACTTATCTTTTGTTTGTGGCTCTATTAGGAGACAGCGTTACTCGAAACAAACAATTAACGGTTTAAGTTTTTTTTAAGTGTTTTACCTACTTTTGAGTGAAGATGGTATTTAAAACGGTCACTTTTCTGGTACCTACTGGTAATTGAACTTGGTAGGTCCATATCAGTTTCAATTGGATATATTTAATAAAACTAATCCCAAACTTCCTCTAGGAATCAGAGGCACACTTCTTAAAAAATAAATCTGTAATATTAACTTTTATAATGTTTTCAACACTGTCACATAGTCAACAGCGTCAGAAAAATACTAAAAGGCTTACCATAATTAACAATACAAATAACTATTTATTTATACTTGAGAGCACTCAACAACTATTAAGCATTGTTAAAAATCTAACGAGAATAAGAAACTTCAAACACACAACTAAACACTTCGTTAATAAACGCGAACTGACAGCGACGAATTAAAACGAGGGTAGATAAAGAAAACTGGGTGAATGATTGTGTATTTGTAGATAATGACAATTTACGAAATTAGTGGTGATGACAACGTATCATTCTTTTCTTTATTATGTAATTAGATATGGGAAGAGTTTGAATAATTATTCTTCTGAGTTTCGAGTGTGAATTTGGATGGTTATGAAAATAGAGGAAACCAAAGAAACGATGGATGGAATGTGTGAAAGATATATTGCTTAAAAGGGGGTGACTACTGAGATGACGACTAATAGAGATGTATGGAACAAAAATACATTGCACAGAGCGAAATTGGGATAAGTGCAGGAGCGTGAGGTTGATGATATCGTAAGTTAAATTTCCGGAATGAATAATTCTCACGTTCTTATTAATAAGATTATTTCCCGTCAGTAAACAAACACTTAGATAAAATATTTGTACCTTAGCTTCCGTCGATAACGAATCGATATCTCCACGTCATGACTCTTATCATTTATCTCAAAAATTTTATGAAATTTCGATATTATTTCTATCACGACAGAAGCGGCCTGTTTTTACTCTTACTACCTAATAAAAATGTTTTATTAATTTATTCATAATTGCAAATATCTTATCGAGATGTGTATGTGATTGTATCAGGAATATTTTTTTATGATGTGAAATCGATTTATTTGTCGGAAGTTTATCGATTATCAGAAAAACGGTTATTCCAGTTAATGACGAAATAAATGGCGATAAAATTGTTTTGGGAAGTACTCAAAAAGAAAAGTACATTTCGTTATTTTAGAACAAAGAACTGATAAAAATCAAGAGAAATGAAACGAGTCAAGTTAATTAAACCTGAAATAGACATACGAGTACTTGAATGAAATCCAATGTTCAGAAAAGAAAACAAGTTTTCTATTGTTGGTAGGTAAGTAATGTTTATATAAGTAGTTGTTGATAGATTATGAGCCTGGACGAAACAAACAAATATGTATGTAAGAATGAGTAATATATTGAACTAGTCATGGACGTGACGGTGAACAGTTACTGTTGATCTACACATTTTCTTCATAAGTGGGAATACTTATTAGGGAAATCCCAAGGTAATGCTAGTGATAAGCATGAATCATCATTGAAAAGAAGAAATTCTTGAATCTATCAATGAAAGTGGACAGTTTATGAACTATGCCCATATATTTAATGGAGTCACTGTCAGTGCCTACTTGTGTTTTTCTTTTAGAACCAAATCTATCTTGAAACAAGTCTGAATCGGTTTATAACTACAATCTCCTTTTCATATTGGGTTATTTCACTATATCTTCAACAACCTTCAACCGTTAGATTATGTTCAGACTAATCTAAAGAAAAACAAAAAGCAACAGATCTACAACTAACTACACGACCGTCCCTTTCACAATATCCACTGATCCTTTTTTAGGGCGCAAAACATCCATTCTACACTTAATATGTCCAAATATTTTACGTACCATGTTTTAAGTTTGTAGAAGACACATCGTTGAGCTGCGCTGCCGTTGATGGCTGTGTGCACACTGACCGTTATCACTAGATATCGCTGATAACGCTGGCCATCCAACGTATCACCTTTTCACTTTGTTGTGTGTAGAATATTATCAACATGCTCTAGTGGAACTTGACTTCGATCTTGTAATAGAAAGATATTGAACGTTTAATATCTATATGTTGGTAAGGATCCCACGCAGAATTTTAAAGGTCATGCTTTGACCGACTCCTTTTTGAGATGGCGTATGTAAACATGGTTGCATTTATATTGCTGCAATATGCCTAAACGCGGTTGGCAATTTGTTTTGAATTTGCAAGGGTCCTATCAACTCATCTATGTAGTTTATTTTCTGTATTTTATATTTTAAGTTCAATAACCAGCATCGTTTTCTTTCAGTCATTATTTTTTTGTCAGTTCATAGTCTTTCTAGAAGCAATGGAGTTTTTTTAAATAGTTATCAATAACTATTTACTGTTAACAAAATAGGTGTAGAACTATTCGGTATCTACAAGTAGATCAATCAGATATGATTAGAATCACGTTATCAAACAATGGCGTATTAAAATTTATGACTAAAATCTATCATAAATATTAACGTTTAATGTTATGTAAGTCGATATTAAGAAGGCACCTGATTATGATATTGTACTTACTAAAAATTCCCCATTATTCTTGTTTAATATCTTCAAAGAGTTTTACAGCTGATTGTGATAACTTTGGGACTTACCTATCTACATCCGCAGTTACTTTCTCCAAAAAATCACGATAGCATTTAACGTCACTGAAATACATAATTACTTATCCTCTACCCTCTTTACTCGACGTCACTGTGGAAACAAGTCCTTCAACGCATTATGTGAATTTCAGGCATCATGTTAGTTTGAACTAACTCTACGTTTCCTACGTTTCCATGGCCTTTGACACCTTTGACACCTATAAAACCAAGTTTTTTTAGAGAATCCAAGGAAATTGTTCGGAGAAAACTTTTGCCAAACTTCGTCATACAAATTACCACAAAGGAAAATTTTACAGCAAGTTCCACAATGTTTATTATCTAAAAGCTGATCAGTGTAACTCGGTGTGCCACAGGGTACTTTAATGGGACCCGTATTTTTTATATTGTTTTTTTTATCAATGGGTGTTGGATGAACTCCAGCGACCTTAATGTGCGGAGTACTAAATAGAAGATTCTACAATCTAGATTAATTAAGTAGGTAGGTTGGTACTGTAATTACATAATTCACTCAATAGGAAAATAATTATAATGACTAGAATCCAGCACGTAGACGAGTAAAGCTCTTGAATTGAGAAAAAACTAAGTCTAAAGTGGTTTTACGATTAAGTGGTTACTATTGTATACAAATATACACGCTTCTAGAATTTTACTTATCTAAGTGTTAACATGCAAGAAGTGCGGCGAAGTGTCTGCCAGTGGCATTATTTCTCAATTAGCATTTGCGATTATTGAACTATTTATTATTATCTTAAGATACGATAAACAATGAACGGTTAGTAAGTGTAGGTATTGATAATTTTAATTATTACAAGAGAAGCTAATTAATAGTCTTTATAATTATCTGATAACTGTCAATATTGTATATTGCGAAATCAAACCTAAATAACCTTTTCGTAATAGGTGTAAAGGTTAATTTTTAATTGCGTATAATTATAGTTTTTTACCTTCCACTTTTTTGGTCATTCATATTGGTACCTACCGAATAATTATGGAATCTACGTCGACCTACAACATTTCAAAATCAAAATCGAAATATTTTATTACCTACACATAAACCTACATGGGCACTTATGAAAAGCCAGAAGCTGGTGCACGGTTCCAATTGGTCGTTTCTTATATAGAAGAGCCGGAAAGAAACTCCACGGTTACTTTTTTTAAAATACTTTATTTGTTTCATGAAATAGTTTTCTAAAGTGCCTGATTGAAAATAGAAACTACGAGTCTAGCAACGTTTATTAAAGTTAAATTTCGGTAAGGCAGTGTTTGTTAAGTTTAAGCTGCTTTCGATAGACCCATAACAGTGAATGTAATAATAATTCATAATCTGACAATAAGTAGATAAAGATGACAAACGAGCATTTTGTTACCCTTTAGAAGAAAGGAGAAGATTCATAGGAGTGCTTTCTACCTTTCGAATTAGGTACCTTCAGTACAGTTCCAATAAAATGATATATTATTAGGTATACCCAACAGTAGTTCTTTATGGACTCCTAAGTCACTTCCGGACCTAACAGGCCTATTATTTGAACTGCCAAAATATCGTGATTTACAAACAATATTGATCGGTATTCTGTTGACAATAGAAATAACCTAGCAACAACCTTGATTCAGCACGAATTTGATAGAATCCGAGGATTCACAATCAATAGATTTTTGGCCAACAATGGCCGGCGTGATTTAAGGATTTCACATTGTTATAATGTATTGTATTATTATGTTTCATTAGCATACGTATGCGGAAAATGGTGATTTTTCGCGTGGGCGGTGGCGCGAATTAACTAACTTTATAAATGCGAATATTAGTCTGATTGCGTATTGTTAACTGCTTGATTGTTCAATCAGTGTTATTTGCATAGAAATTAATATTTTGCATATAAATGAAACCTAAATATGACAAAGAGTCTGTGGTCATAAACCACCACAAGGGTATTCCGCCAAATAGTTGAACGCGAAAATGCAGCTGCCTGCGATGACCTGAGAGCTAAGAAATTGGGATCAACTGGACTCCTAGGCTAGGATTCCAGATTATTTTAAGTAGTAAGGAGTCCTAGCTACTTATAAGAAGCTCCGAGAAAACAATGTTTCCAATAGACAAAATACTGAATTTATAAACTACAAGGTAATCTCGAGCTCCAGTTATCGTATCGCAAGATTCAGATTTATTCAATGACATTTATAACAAAACAAAAATGTGGACTCATAAAACACATCCATAACATTGAAATAGGTCAATGATTATTATAACACTCCATCAGTATCGGCGGCAGAATGTGGTTGATTTATGTTATTTGACTTAATGTTACCGTGTCCGGGTAATAAAAACAACGGCTTGGTTAATCATGTGATCCAATTTTTTTTTTAAACATTAATCCTAATTTATGTGTCCCAAGTCCCCACTAGTTACCAGTGGAAATCGTGAATTCGAACCTAGACAGGCTCTTTACTTTGTGTAGGTAATTTATGTAATCACCAGTCACCATTGCTCTAAAAGCGATTGAAGAAAACATCGTGAGGCATGTCCTAGAACTAACAATTCAAAGACTTGTGGCATCAACCAACCCGCACTGGGCCCGCGTGGTGGATAACGGCCCTCTCCCTCTCGCAGAGAGGAGTCCTGTGCGCCAGTAGTGGGAACATTAAGGGCTGATAATGCTAAACCGCAATTTACTGATACCCTGATGAACGGAAACCTCTGACTATAACTGCATTAAATTACCTTTTAGAATTCCCCAAGTATTAATTTACGGAAAACTCTAAACATTTTTACATAGGTAAGTACACATATCTAGATCGCAATTGGATGGAGCTGCAAATAACACATATGTGAGCCAGCGATCAATCAAAGTGTAGAAAAACACAAGGTAAAATATTGGGTCTAAATTGACGAATATTGTATAGCATAATCACCCGGTCTTTAATTTTCTAATCAACATGGGGGCCGTTTTAACAATCGTAATTAAGCTCAAATCAAATCAAGAGACATATGAATAGACATTGATGATACGTAATTAAGACTTAGATTCAAAAGAATCCCAATTAAATATATTAATAATTTAAGCCTTTGTCGACACAATGAAGATAATGTCGATCGTTCAATTACTATAACAAAGTATTTGCATATAGAGGTGGAAACCCATATAATAGCTGCAATTATTGTTTCAAACAATGATAACGACCCGAATTTTGCTGTTATAACAAAAACTGCCAAGCTAAAATGAATCCAATTTTAATGGTGACAAGGCTGATGAGTCTGGGGATAGGTGAAGCAAAGTTGGTGAGGATCGGTATGTAGATTGGCCGCAGATGAACAAACAAAAGATCTTGCACCAAAAGGGAGCCTTGAACTTCTCAACTTGAATATTGACTATTATTTAGATTTGAAGAGCTCTCAATTTAGTACTGAATGTACTTGGTGAGTCATTCTTTTGTAATGTTATCAGAAAGGACTTGATTAAATAATACATGACAATAAAAGACAAACTGCCAATCAAAGGTCAGGCGTTTAAATACTTTAAAACCTCACACTCTGCATACCTATTTCCAGCTTTCTAAAGCCTAAAACAAGACTTCCATTGATGAACATCACATGAATCTTCCCACTGACCATAAATAGAGAAAGAAGATTGATATAATCAAGACATAATGTTAATGCGGAGGAAATAACTAACTAATTAAATGCAGAGGTTCAGTGATATGCATTTTTCTTGATTAGATGACAATGATATTGTCATCAATGGAGAAGCAGGATAAATTAGGTCAGTCAACTACCATGTGTGGCAAAAGCAAGAGAACACGTGCGAGCATAACTGCGAAAGTGAGCCTATCAATATAATATTTATATTAATGGTGTAAATATTGTAAATCTTACTATATATTTCAGCAAACTTTATTCTTTCTAGAAGGAAATAAGCATTTTCATATCTGAAAGTTAAACAAACAACGCAGGTACGGCAGTCTAAAATACATTCCATCGTGATCCTCTTAAATATAACAAAAGCTGAACAACAAAACGACCCTGTCAATCACAAATGACCCCGAATCGAGAGCACTTCACAAATATGCGCTGATCACGGCAGCTGTCCATCAAAAGGTGTCAATAGCCTGACCTTTGGGTAGGCCTTGTTCAGGACCAGAACAATCAGATCAAATGCTCAGGAACATGATGCAATAAGATTTGGAGATCATTGGAGTGCAGCATTGGTCCTTGATAAGATTGACAGATTGGATGTGGAAGGCGGAGAACTAGGTGAAGTGGCGTAAGTCGTGAGGGGTACTTGATAAGCTATGGATTGAGTTGATAGATTAACTGTAATTTAATTTTAATTATATTATAGTCTTAATTATGAATAGGAAAGTTTTCAATCCATCGAAGATATAAATCTGCATCGTATTTAGTTCGTTCCTTTGGAAAAGTTGGGTGCAAGTTTTTTTTTACAAAGTATGTATAAATTGATGGCTCAAGAAAAGGAAAATTTGAAGGGTATCCGTAGTGTTTTATGGCAATATAAATTAAGTAACGAAAGTCGCTTATTACTTCATCACCTCTTCAGGGTTTGTTTTCGTCTTCTTCGAAGCTTTATGCAATTAAAGGCTTATTTATTTGTACCTACTTTACTTAAGCATGGCCTGAAGCTAATGTAACATGATTAAAAGTAATGTTCATGGCGGTCAGAGGTTGATCCATACTCGTCACTTCATAACTTATTATTACTGTATTTAAAACCGTTGCTTCATATAGCTTTAGGGAAGTGCTATCATTTTGATAGATTGCTTAACCGATGGAGAGTGGCTGTAATTTGTTCTTATTATTGTCCTTTTGTATAGTGGGCAAGTTTTGAAACTTCTCATCTTATGATGTAGTATACTTATCTATTTGAATTCCAAAACTATGAGTAATGTGAGAATACAACACTTCAAAAACAAAAGAATATCAAGCTGTCAATGTTAGTAATCGTTATTTCTATGTATGTTAACATGACAAGTAACAAGGGTACTTTGTTTTGAAGGTAGCCTTCATTATACAATGGAGAACCAGTGTGGGTGGAGATTTGACAGATATACACCATGGTAGGTAAGAAGAAGGATGGATCCTTGTCAACTGTCAATCTTTGTCCGTTTACTGCGAATTAACTCATTATTGTGATACAGATTTTTGCAATTTGCGTATCATTAACAATAATGAATTGTTTTTCTTTAATTTTTCATAACGCTAACATATGTAATTATGGTCGTTAAATCACAGTTGTTTCATTTCATTCGCCTGCTTTTCGTTGCGGGAAAAAACTACTCTTTATTTTTCTACTCTTTCTCTGTTCTTTTCTGATTTATTTCAATGAGGTTTCCAAGACAGTTTAATTCATTTCTCCGGAAATCATGGAGTCGGCACTTTTCTGGTGCAGCTGGGTACTGTAGATTCTAGATTACGGCACTTACATGCAGAGCTTGGGAAAAGTATGGTTGGCTTGCCCTAGGGAGAATCCAAATATGTACAAGAGTTTCTTTTTTGTTGCGTTTGTATTATATAGACCGTAGATCCGCGTTCTGAGTTGATCCATATTTGCAAATTAGTGTTATTTATTATAACACATTCTTGTGTCATAACTTCATAAGCCAGCACGCTCATAATCATATTGTATAGACTAGCTTTTCTAGTATCCAAATTTTATGTAAATCATGATAATATTTTGTCATTGTTGAGCATAACTATATAGGTCAGATAGGCAATCGATTCATGTTACATACTGTTATTCCGCTGCATCCGGTTAGATTGAAAGCCTACCCCAACATAGTTGGGAAAAGGCTAGGCAGATGGTAATGATGGTAAATAAAATTTCTCATTTTAATGATTAAAGAATTAGGTGGATCTTAATCACCTAATTCTTGAATCGACGAAGTCTGACTTAAATCCTATCGGTGTTATTTTATTTTAATTTTCGTTTAGTTACTAGAAAGTACGTATTCAGACACTTATTAAAGAATATAAATATAAATATTAATTATTATTTTTATTATTGTAGTTGACTTTTAAAGATCAGCCTTTGTGCGAAGCAAAGGCGTGTGCTCACGGTCCACAAATGTCATCTGTACCTTGCGGCCGTCCATCAGCCGTATTTAATAGTAATGGTCGCCACCTGTCAAAGATCTGTAAACTGATTTGACAGTTCTATAATGGTTCTATACAGTGATAAATATGTGTGATAAAAAACCCATAACTGGCGAAATGTTGATGTACACGTGGACTATACATAGATAGGCACACCTCTACCTAACCTTTCGGGGATTACAGGCTTTATGCTATCTGCTATGTTATGTTGAACGAGTAATTCGGCAACTCGTCCTACATGCCTACGGCCCATTTACGACGACTCGCAGAAAATCAAAAGAACGTCCTAAATGAGCCGTAGGCATGAATTACTCTGTTGAACAAAACCATCTCATAAAACTAGATATTATTTATTATAGCTTTGAAGTAGATTTAAATTGTCGTTATCATCCAGTTTACGTACACACGGCAACACAACAAGCTATACATTTCCAGTTTATGCTAATCTCGCGTTGTATCGGATTTCCATACAATGCAAGGTCAGGTTATACTGGAAATGTTTGGATGGAGGATTGTTCACCGTAAAAATTCTTTTATCCCTACGTAATTATTATAAATCCCATATGACATAAAATAAGTAATTTGCCAAAGCACAAGGTTGGTGATTCTACTGAATCAAAAATAGCTCAACCATTACAATAGGCATTAACCCAAAAAGTTTACTTTAATACGATTATAATGATCGCCTTCAAGGAAAATGCCGACGAAACAGTCATTCTCGTTACAGCCAATACTATTAAAAAAAAATGTGCATAAATACGAATACAGAACCAGTTTTTTAAATTATGTTGGGAAAATAATTATGATTGGAAAATTGCTGAAAAAGAAAAGTTTGGAGGCGCCGGGTATCGATCCCGGTACCTCTCGCATGCTAAGCGAGCGCTCTACCATCTGAGCTACGCCCCCGTTCTGAAGTACATCGAAATTACCGTTCCATTACTAAAGCTATGGCTCTACGGTAACAGCTCGTTCTATTCGGTCTTGTTTGTGGTCACCACGTAATTTCATGTGATACAAATTACAAGAAATATAACTTTACATTACCGAAATTATGGCTGCAAAGACAGCCGTCATGTTGACGGCAACGCTTTATGACGGCGTTTATTCCCGTAACAGTCGGTATTTTACGTCCGCTGCCTTTTCGTCCAATACCTAAAAACCATTAGGTAATTTTTTTTTTCTTTACCTAAACCACGATACATTGAATCGTTCTCATCCAGGAAGCTTTACCTACATAACAAACAAAACTTATGGAGCAATTATTTAAATGTTATAAATGCGTAGATAATAAAATGTTTATATTATTTATGTAATTATTAACACGCGTGTTTGTATTAATACATCCTCATGTTTAGTGTTACGGCCGCGTCATCGGTAGGGTTAATTGCATTTGTTTAATCTAGGGCTGTCAGTTTCACAAACTCTTAGTGTTCTTTTCACGCCCAAAATTAGGTCATTTCAAAATTATACTCTCAACATCTGTGTTTTAAAGCAGGAAATTGGTACGAAAAATCCGTTTGCGTTGAAATCTGAAAGAAGTTTTCCTGACTGAAATATATTTTTTTTAAATATAGGTCACTGGTTGGTCGTTATTTGTTCTGCTTGAACGTCCATGCAGAAAGACTAAAAAGTTTGTAAGAATGCTTAAATTAGTTTTCTGTCAAAGCATAACTAACTAACGGCGAAATGTGGATACTTCCCTCTGCCTACATCTGTAGGTACTGTCATGTATTGAGGCTTCATAATGCCCATTTTGGAGATTAATCGTTCAACCGTCATCCGTATGACCAGAGGCTATAGACAAAATCCCTTTTCTGTAAGCGTTAACGCCAACGGAAAGATAACACTGACTGACTGCTGCTGTCAACAATTTGATCTTTCCGTTGGCGTTAACGCTTACAGAAAAGGGATTTCGTCTAGGCCCCCAGGGGTCTTAAAACAGTCACTTTGACAGAATCCTAATAGGAAAATATTATGAATCATCATAACATGTCACTAACTGACAATTCATAATATGATCTGCGTGCGATTCATAAATAATTCATCTGTGTGACAGTTTCGTACGGAGATTCGTAAAATGGTCCACATAAGATTATGAATTGCGTTTGTGTCAAATTAGAGGAATTGCTAATGTGGCCGTTTTAGGCCCACAGGATACGTCATCAAGTCATCACCTAAAAAGAGGTTGTAAGTATCATCGATTAGGGACACATCGACAACCCTGTTAACCTGTACTCCGCTGCCAAGGTCGGACATATCGTCGATATAATGTAGGTAATAGCAACAAAAACCATAATTAGCAACGCAACGTCAGCGGGCGCAGGTTACGTGTCAGTATTGGTAATATTGATGTTTGGTGTGGCTAGTGAATATGGGGCCTGTGAACACTTTTTATACGTGAATTATGTGCAATACTGATTCAATTTTGAATACTTACACCTATATACCTATTTTTTTCATTTTGACAGTTCAATAACATTCATTGCGTTATTTACGTTGTTAAACAGATTAAGTACCTACACACGGCTACACATCAAGCTATACATTTCTAGTTTATGCTAATCTCGCATTGTATCGGATTTCCCTACAATGCAAGGTCAGGTTATACTGGAAATGTTTGGATGGAGGATTGTTCACCGTAAAAATTCTTTTATCCCTACGTAATTATTATTAATCCCGTATGGCATAAAATAAGTAATTTGCCAAAGCACAAGGTTGGTGATTCTACTGAATCAAAAATAGCTCAACCATTAGGTACAATAGGCATTAACCCAAAAAGTTCACTTTAATACGATTATAATGATCTGATTCAATTTTGAATACTTACACCTATAGGTACCTATTTTTTTCATTTTGACAGTTCAACAATATTCATTGCGTTATTTAGCAGTTTCTTTTTCGAACTTATGAAGCAATGGATTAGACATTTGTTTCAAACCAATTCCGATTATAATTTATCATTTATTACGCAATTAGGGTGCAGGGCCGAGTAAACTACGAAAATACCATACCTTCAATAGAAAAGACAGACTCCATTAATTGTAAAATCATCATTTCAAGAAAACGACACCTACTGATGCACATGGTCCTAAGTTCAAAGTTTCAGTATGCGTAGTATCAACAAACAAAGCAATTTGATGAACTAACAAATTGATAATGCGATGTTGATAGATAACTTTAACACTGTGATTATAATAAAAAATATACAATGTTGAAGTTTTTCAGCTCGTTGCTGTTTGAGCAAAGTAATTGTTCTGACAATGTGCATGTTTTAAGGTTAATATCAACTGAGGTGTAACATCATTTCATAACAGGTATTCACTATAATAGTAGGGAAAATAATTCACATTGTAATACTGAAGATATTCCTCTAATAACAGCTTGTTCTGTGAGATATAAGTCCTTTCTTTTGAATTTGCCAATGTTGGCTTTAAAAGAGTGCAAAGCGATTTTTTTTAAAGTCCGTTTAATGTGAAACATTGTGGGCATTTATGAAAATTTACTATCGGATAAGTTACGGTGACTTAGGTATCTGCTTGTTTCCTTGGTTGGTATATTGTGAATATCTGGAATATTCCGTCCACTGATATTCTGCTGTCGGACAGTCTGCAGGTTGACTCAACCTGCACCTCGCGCCCAAACATTATTATAATTAACCATTTATTTTCCAGATCATTGTTAGTAATTACATAAACAACTTAAACAGCGTAAGCACTACATTTGAATTTTTTTTGGTAATAATTAATAATATCAAAATCATTCACAATCACACACAACATACCAACAATCATTCACAATCTACCAACCAAGAAAACAAGCAGATACTTAAGTCACCGTAACTTATCCGATAGTAAATAATAATAATAATAATTTTTGGTAATAATTAATAATATCATCAATAACCGGGACCCTGTTCCCGATACCGGTGGGCTACTATTTTTTATATTTTTAAATGTTTTTATATTTTATTTATTTTATTTTTATTTTATTTATTTAAGGATTACCAACGAGATACATTACAACTATCTTTTACAATAATAAAAACTAGTTTAAACATAAAATATCCTGTAATGCAAACTCAATTACAGGTAACCACAACTTACACATTATTGAGTACACATTCACACACATACACATAGTACATAGTACACATTCACATTTCTTTATTCTAATATTTAAAAACATAATTTATATGTAATCAAAATGAAATTAAGAATAATATCAAAATGACTATATATTATTACAATAAGCAAAATACAATACAAAATTAATAATCAAATATGCAATAGGTACAATAACACTATTTCTAGGCACGGTTTGAAGGCAATTCTTGAAAATTTCTTTTTTGTTTCTTGGTTGTTTTTTTCTTGTTCTTTACTTACTACTACAATTTTTTTACGAATTTAGAATAATTAATTACTCCAAGCGCCTAAGATACATCTCAAACAAAAGTAGGTACGACTACGATAATTAATCATCATCATACACAACACCATGCACCAGTCTAATGCACGACCTGCCTTACAATGTTCTCGATGCCCCGTCCTTCCTACAAGAAGTTAATGAGTCGTCTTGAGTCAGTAATTACATCGTGAGCGACGCCACGTTGATTGATGGCTGTCGATACAAGTCGCTAATTATTACTTGTACTTAATATAAGTACGTGTCAGTTTTAAATTGCAATTTATTATATGATTATGCTCCAGGTAGAAGTCATCATCAACTGCCTCTTTTCCCAAGTATGTTGGGGTTGGCTTCTACTCTAACCAGATGCAGCTAAATACCAGTATTTTACATGGAGCGACTGCCTATCTGACCTCCACAACCCAGTTACTAGGTAACACGATACCCCTTGGTAGGACTGGTTGTCAGACTTTCGGGCTTCTGACGACACGTAACAACTGTCAAAGATCTACAAATGACAGCGGGACCAATGGGTTAAGGTGCCTTCCGAGGGCTGGAGGGGTCTTGGTATGTAAAGATGAATGATGCTCCAAGATGTAGGGTATAAAATACTTCATTCATTCACACGGCTTGTAGTTTCATTATAGGTAAATAATCTGCAGTTGTTCGGTCCAGGTGTGTCACAGGATAGGTGTGTCCTGTAATTCAGAATCATGTCAGAATCAATTGGCTATGGCTAATGATTTTGGCAAATCGACAAATAATTTTTCCCATTTTTTTTTAATGCTGATAGACATATATAGCCCCCTAAACAACCTTTGAGCTGAAGATCAGATACGCAAACGATTTAGCCACTCTAAACAAAAGTTCAACATCGACCAAAGATTCATCCAACTTAGTATTTATCCATCGTTATGCAAAAATTATGCGCAGTGACCATTCGTTTCTAGTTTGCTAAGTTTCCATTCAGAAATAAATTGGTATTTCAAAATATTCCTAAATTGCTACCATTCAATGTCATATGAAGATTTATATTTAAGCGTAGCAAAGATGAACTTGGTTGCAATTTGCACAGATTCTTAGTCACCAACTGAAAACAGTCTAAAAGTTATCATTGGGTGGGTTTAGTCCACGTTCAACTTCTGTAACCTTTACCCCCACCATGTTGAACCCCTAAAGGTTGTCCATGTTCAACCCCTGGGTGTACCTATCCCCTGCCAGGGTTGCGGGTTAGTCCGAAAGGGATACCGGGACCTTGGCAACAGGTAACTGAAGGAACGCGGGTGGGTTTTAGTCAGTAAAAGTCTGACACGCCCTTCCGTTACGCCCAGAGCGGGAGAAGTCATAGGATGATTTCTCACACTCAAAAAAAAAAATTGGGTGTACCTATCCACTTTTTGCAAAGTGCTCTTGAACTAACCTATTTCTAGCGTTCTTACCAAAAATTCATTGTAAATAATCAAGAAATTCGGTAGCTCCTCCATAACTTCGATAGTGGGCCGACATCCTGCCTTATTGAGGGTTGCAGAAATCTGCTGGATGGGGGCGGCGTAGGGAGTGTTTGGGGGAGGCGTAGGTCCAGCTCTGGACGTCTTTTATTTTTTACTATCCTTTGTAGGTACTTGATATCGTGAATCGTTCATCTGACCATCTCTTGATTTAACACTTATTAAGTTTAAGTGCTTTGTTTATGGACCCCAAATAACATAGGTGCAGTTTATAGCTTTTAAACTTAAAATGAGTTAGCAATCACACGCAAACGTACTACAACATTGCTCAAACTGAACCTAACGGTATTTATAGAGAGCCAAAGTTCATTTTGTATTGGCACTGTTTTTAATGGGTGACAATAACAAGATTCTCGCGTAAAATAATAGAGGTGCGTCTGCGCTTACAAAATGTTTCATAGATTAAGTTTATAGAACTGATACGTATTGCATCGTCACTTAATAAATTAAATGAAAGATCCAATAACTTGTCATCGTATACAAATCGAATTAAATTGATATTTCGTCAGAGTATCCACAATTGGTTATAAGTTTCAACGGCCATAAATTATCTATAATTAATTTAATATTTATTTAAATTTGAAAATCTAGACTACGATCTAGACTATGCCATTTTGCAAAGTGTTGGTTATAAAACCAGCACCATGTCGGGACTATTACACTCATCACCTTATTTCTAATATTTCTTAATATACAAACACATACATACCTAAACGCACGCGTTTTATCCTAGTATATCTAATCTAACTAATACTATAAACGCGAAAGTTTGTAAGTATGGATGGATGGATGGATGGACGGATGTTTGTTACTGTTTCACGTAAAAACTACTGAATGGATTTGGATGGAATTTATAACCTGATTTAACACATAGGATACTTTTTTAGCGATATTCCCACGGGATCGAGACTTACGCGGGTGAAATTGAGCGCTTGTCTTTGGTAAAAAGCTTCACCAAAACCAATTTCTATTGGATACAAATTCCATGCTGCCATGATAGTACTTACTAATTCCATACTGCCATGTCATTACTCCGACTAGTAAATAGTTATCTGTGGCGCACATTACAGCAACGCAATTTTAAGCACTTTTATGTTATCAAGGTGGAAGTCATGTCACATAATTAATGAATTCGGCAAACTAACTAAACAACACAAATTATATTTTTATTTTTTAAGATCCCTTTTAAATCCCTTATACTCTATGGCCACATGCGGCTGCTTGCTGCGTGTACGCACATTCACGACCACGATCGGGTATCAGCGCAATGATTTATGACTACCTCCGTTTATTTCAAATTATTTAATGATACCACCGTCATTATCCTCAAAGTGATTGTTATCTACGAATTATCAATTATATGGATTTTTAGAACAATTTATTGTAATCTTGTAGAACATATTTTAACTGTAATTCTATTATTTGTAATGTTTAAATTGGTTAGGAGGATGTTAGGATTATAATGATTGCTATGTTGACCTACAAATTGGTTGTGTAATATCTGTAATTTTATAGTTCTTAAGAATCCATATTATTTGAGTCGATTATGGTTATTTTCAGGGTCCACCTAATTGACTTACTTATTAAGTTCGCATAAAATAATAAACCGTGCAGTAACAAGCTGAAGATAGGATAAGCCTGTCTATTATTTTATGCGAACCCGTTTTGAAATTACGAATCAATCTAATTTATTTTTGCAGTAGAGTCGCCCCTTCTATATGTTATCTACACTAATATGTATTATAAAGAGGAAAGATTTGTATTTTTGTGTGTATGTTTGTAATGAATAAACTCAAAAACTACTGCGCCGATTTCAAAAATTCTTTCACCATTAGAAAGCTACATTCCCCCTGAATAACATAGGCTATAATTTATAAAGATTACACGCGGGCGAAGCCACTGGCGGCTGATAATTTTTGTTCAAAGGTGGAGAGATCGTTTTGTAATCTATGAAGCAAATATCATGAATCTATTCCAACAAGTGAAGCTACAGAGGAAGATTACCATCTGGTTCACTTTCCCTTCATCCCATGGATATTTCCCATAGATGTTGTAAACAGTATTAAAACATTAATTACCGACATAAGTACGTAACTTCTACGTGTTAGTTGGGAAACCTCTTTGTTAGCGTGAGAAGTACGCTGTATGACAGTATAGTCGGTTCTAATGTAAGTGTCCGATATTGAAAACATAGAACATGTGGTGACATTGTCCAGTAACCCGATGGAAGCATCGCTTACTGTGTTAACTGTCTAGGCTCAGGTATTGCGAAGACAGTCTAACCAAGATCCAGTATCCAGACGAGTGGCGAAGGAAGCATGCTGTAATAGGGAATATGCATGTGATTCAAATATGGGTCAAATATTTTTTTCTATGAACTATGTTACTTCAGAATTAAGCCTCCATCAATATTTTTGAATAAAATTTCTTTTTGAGCGAGAAATCAATTTTTAAAAAGTCCCAAAAAACTGTGTGTAATTCAAATACTTGAAAAGGCTGAGAGCGGATGTGACGTAACAATCCGGGATAACAATCAAAATGTCAATGTCAAGTCAATCAACAAGTGTCAAGTCAATGTCAAACGCTCATAGAAAAAGGAGTGTTTGACGTTGACTTGACAGTTGCTTGTCTGTTTTCACGAACTGTGACGTCACCACACCAAGCGCGCCAAATGGAGGGCGTTTAAATAGCCCGGATCGGTTGGATATTTTTAAACATTTTTTTAACTACTTTAAATTGCTTTTTTGCCCTCGAATTTTTTTTTACTATTATTTGACGATGTAAACTATCGAATAAAAATATTAAAAAAATACATGCATATTCCCTATTATTGTTTCATCTAAGTCATTTATCAGCAAGCCAATTATTTTTTTTAAACCCTACGGTATCTACTGCTTCACAGACCCCGTTGGAACAGTTTCTCAAAATTTTATTTTGTTTACATTATTTCACAATTAATTTTAACGGCACTATAGGCGTAGTGGACATTCGACATAGTCATAATTTTAAAGCAGGGGATTGCGATGATCTCTGTTTACATAGCAAAACGATGCATTATATAGGTCTTGCATATGAGAACCATAAATGGTGAAGGATAATAAATATATAGATATAGCACATACTTGACTAAGTATGTATATCAATATGCCTGCACAAATATGGTAAGACAATGTTTTAAAGGATTGGCTCGAGGCTTATAGATATTATCTATTTGGCTGCAGCGCTTTGAGTTATGTAATTGATGGTCATTGAGAAAACTATACAGTGTGTAATAAAAACCCTGATCCGTGAGGGTGTTGTTAAGAATCATACTGACGTGTTTCTTTAAGGGAAAAAAGAATTTTTTTCGCCGCATTTTTTTTCAATCGGGAAGTTTACCGGCTTATGCTACATGGGGCGCGGGCGGCCGTCGTCTAGCGGGTTTCTATCAATCATACATAACATATGACCTCTGCAGACAATTTGCTAATTTATAATGAAATTGGGGTTATTTTGGTACTAAAAATGTGAATTTCAAATTGCAATAACTTGTTTATTTTCATTAAATTTTTTGTTTTTTTTGTTTTTCTACTTTTATCAGGGCTCTTGCCAAAGTTTTCACGCTGTTGCATCAATAAGGTAAGCAGAGTGTAAAGCGGTTACACGATCAGCTAATCTAATGGCCCATCTGAAGGATGTTCCCATACCATGTTGAAATGAAACAAAAAATAACCGCAGTTGCGATACACTGGCGTTTACTTCAATTACTCTAAAGGTAATTGTTCAACTACCATTTGCTTCTGATCTTGTCCAAATTGATCGTTTTTGTACTGAATTGTGTAGAAATAATGATGTGATTATTGATTTAATCGTACTTAATATCATGTTGGATTGGATTTATTACTTGGAATGTAACCTTATCAATATCATACTGGTTTAAAATAGACTGGAAGCGAAAGTTTCGTTTTATTATTTGCCCTCACATTACGGTACTTGAAGGTGTTTGGAAATGAATTCGATAAAATAGTTTATTTATTCAATAAACTACTAAAGATACAAGGAAGAGAATGATAAGGGAAATAAGAATCTGGTTAGAGATGTGTTTTTGTTTTTGAGAGATGAGTCTTCTTACATCCAAATTATAATAATCCTCCAGACCGAATTTTGAAGTTCGGCCACGGCGACCAATTGAGACTAGCCTTCGGCGCGGGAGATATTATAGTGCACAAGCGTGTGCGCAGACACAGGTGCAATCTCTCTTCCCTCACTCTTATAATCCGATGGGACGGCAATCCGACATGACCGGAGAGAGATCAGGCGCAGGACCACAGTGTCCGAGGTATCAAAACTCCGGGCTGTTTCTAAGAAAATCCTAGTGGTAAAACCCAATAACACTGTGCCCGACCTGGGAATCGAACTCAGGACCCCACGCTCAACAGTGGCACTTGCGACCACGAGACCAACGGGAGCAGACATCCACATATTAGGAGTATAAGCATTGTTTTCTTTCTGTCTTTATAGTTTTATGGTGTTTTTTGTTCAAAGGCTTGAGACAAGTAACGCTCACTCTGCTTCTACTTATCGTTCAAGAAGGTATCAATCCTCGCTTGAATAGCATTATTGTAGTTATCTGACGATAAGGGTCATTAGGAAGCAGTAGGATCTTCTTTCTGACAAGTCTTAAATATTAGATAGATAGATAAAACGTTTATTTGGTGCACACAAAAGACAGCACAACATACAAAAACACGGTTAAATAATAACTAATTACATTAATAAAGAGTAGGGTGCCAATATACAAAAAAAAAAAACAAAATTGAAACAATAAAAGAAAACTAGACACAGTGATGACAATATTGGCTATGACACACTTTAAAAAAAACGAAACATACAAAGTGCGGTGTGCGGGTGTGCGTCTCAACGTTGCACCAAATGGGAGTCCAACTCACCATGTGACTTTATTAGACTAGACTAGACTTTTTATTCGACTTTTCAAAATACGCGCTTTGACGTGGAGTTGCGGATACCAGCCCGTATTACCTATTACCTAGACTTTTCAAGACCCCGTGGATCAATTTCTCACCCTTGACTTCTGCTATTTCCAAGCTAATGAGGCAGCAAGCTTTATAAGTTGTTTGTCAAACAAAGTGCTTACCATAAATCGCTGTACCATTGTGCTAAACCTAATACTTACAGAAACAAACTATATCCATATTTCAAATCGGAATCATCCATTTTTCTCTGTGAGTGACGTGTTGCCTTGACCGGGAATCGAACCGCGTTATAGTGCCATTGTTTGAACAGGACGCGGAGCAGATTTATTTGTTTTATCTCCTGACGAGGCAAATAAGGTACAAGGTGAAATTAAAGTGGGTAATCTGAGATACGTTTTTAAAGGTTCTAATGTTATTAGCACAAATACAATTTTTTATTTTTTAAATTAATTGTTTACTTATTCGAGTAGGTATCGAGTCAGATAATATTTAAATATCATATAAACGGACAGTCTTAAAATAATAACAATAATATTTTATGTAGATATATGTATAAATAAGTAAGGAGGGCAAAAAAAACCATAGGGCATCAAAAAATTCGTCCACATCGCTGTACAGTTGAAAAATGCCCAAAAGGCTGGCAGCCTTGCCACGTTGTATGGCTATACCTTCTGATTCTTTGTTAAAAAAAGTGGCTAGCTCTGGTCACGTGAAGAGAAAACCAACTTGGAGATGTCTCGAAAGACCAATCGCGCGGGCATTCGAACCCCATGGCCCTAGTGTTACAACCTCAAACGGTTGGAACATGTATACTCCCAATAAGATAATATTTTTGCCATTTTTAATTTAATTTTAATACCTATCGCAAAACTTTGCTTTGAGGTGACTTTTAAACCGAGTCAAAACAACGATTAAGTTCTCGTGTGAAAAGATTCTGAGATATGAATCATTCTTCTTTATTCAGAATCGCGCTCATGAATTTGTGATTAATTTTTGAGAACCAAATGTTCATTTATGTCAGAATTATTCTTTGTTGAGAATTCGCGAAATTCAGACAGAAGGATTTATTGGTTATGTAGTTGTGTCTAGGTAAAGTGTGGTTAAAAAGCCGAAAAACCTCTTAGCTTGACCTGCGAGATACCTTACCTTTTTGTTTTTAATTTTATTCAAATGTGTTCCTTCCATTCGGTACTGTGCCAAATAAAGATTTCTCATTTTTGCTTTTTTTTTAAAGGAGAATGCCATATTGTCGTACCAACAAAGGAGCTAGAGTGTCACAACCAAATGTAGTTCATAAAATTACTCCTATTTTTTAAATCAGTTATACGATTTTGTTATGAAAACGATTCCCGGCTTTCGGACACCAAAAATAAGTCTTTTTTTATTTTTGTGGTACGTATTTTCCGCTTATGTCACTGACATTGCATTTCACTTCCGAATGTTGCCACTATGTTAAAAATATAGGTACCTTCCTGTCAACGAACATTAAAAAATGAAGAAGATAATTGTACCAATTTGCCATTTTATATTAGGATACAATATATTTTTATGTGTGTCAAAAAACATCTTTAGGTCACGCGTTACATCGTAATAATTTATTATTATTTTTTTGGAATACATTGCAAATACATGCATTTAATGAAAAGAGGACCTATTCAAAATAGTTAAATGTCATTTGTACTGTGACGTATTGCAATAATTATTCTGTGGCGCCGTCATGGATGACGTTACTTTCAATATTGGTTTCATCTGAACTATTTGAATAATAATTTATAATACATATTAACAAAAACGGGGGTTCAGGTGCGTTTTCATAACGTAGTCTTTGTGTAATAATCCTTAGCGATGCCCTCAACTAGAGTAAGACATCGGCCAGCAAATCGGCGTCGCCGATGTATCCTAAACCGTTCACTAGTATTGTTAGAACAATTTAGAATATATTACATAGAAATTATATCCGTGGATATGATCGTGTTTTAACATCATAGATTGTACCGACGCGACGCCTGTAATTATTACCTCACCTAGTAGAAGCATGTATATTCTAATTAGCTTCTAAAGTACCTACCTACTTCCGGGACTATTTATTCAATTTAAGATTAAAAAACAGTTTTTATGCTTTCAGATCAATCCTGGTAGTTCCTATTCATAATGTTACAAATGTTTCGCATTGATACAAGAAAAACTCCCTGAGATTCCAAACTGATACCTGAACTAACACTTGGTCACAATGTGGAGTGATGTGTGCTTTGGATGTGGACAGTCCATGCTACGTGTTGCAACAGTTGCAAGGCGTTCCCGAGTGCCACCCAATTGTCCTACCTATTGTTTTATTTGTATATTTCTTTTCTCTGTCCTGGTAGCGGTCGAGGTCATAAAAGTTATGTAAATATGAATATACCTTAACTGCGTTTTTCATTTTTGATAAGTACCTTATTAGGTACTACATTATCACCTTATTATTATTTACTAACATGTGAAGTTCGAGAAGTGGGTGTACTATTATAGTAAATACAACTCTGCCTAACTCTTCTGGGAAAACAGGCCTGCTGTTATGTTAAGATTTCAAGATATTAGGAATCAGTAAACACAACTAAATTGATTACTTATTCAGACTACCAGCTGCACATATCCATTATATATAAAACCTGACACCAAGATTTATTATTGACTATCAGTGATGTATTGTATAATCATCCATCAGGAAACAAGCGTCAAATCAAGAATAAAAAGCAACCGATATTAGGTACCGCTTCATTTGTCATCTACTTCACCATTTCGAGCCTGTCACTTTCTCGAACTTAACCTCAAAATATGAAGTAGATAAATGGTTAATAAATACGAATTGCGGGAATCCATGTAAAAAATAGTTAACAATATAAGAAGAGCATTGAATTCTCCTCTAAATACACTAGGTTTGGTTGTGACAGGCGGACTTTTCGCTTGGTACAGGGTGCCCTACGATTCTGGTCATTCTCCTTTCATTTACAACAAAAGTAAAAAGGAAAATCTACTTTTCTATCTTTGTCATGCATGCCACAAAATCAGATTAGTTTTTCTCGAGCTGAGACTCGTCAAAGCAATGAAAATTTGCCCCATTCAGCTTTGAAGTAGCATATAGCGCTCTGTTTACTATTAGAATCTAGTTAATTAATTCAGCATTAGAACAAAAGTCGGATGCTTAGGACATCGTCTGTTAATCAGCTGCCAGTCAGGGTCAACAGACGAGTCAATAAAGTAGGGTGGCCATCTTGCTTACATACTAATTTTTATTTTTTCTCTGTTTTCATTATTTCGGTATGTACTAGTATGTATGACATTACTGCTGAAATGAACTGATATCGCGGCCGTGAGGGATACATAATCCTAAAATGTTCATTACAACTATGTAAGTTTTTACATACATACACATAACATCACGGCTGTAATCCCCGAAGGGTTAGGCAGAAATGGGGTGTGGGTGTGTGTGGTGTTGGCAGGGTGTGGTGTGGTGTGAGGTGTGTCGAGGTGTAAGTTTTTTAATTCTGTTAATATGTGTTCCTCGCTTATGTGCCATATACACATGTTTCTTTCTTTAACTTAAAACAGCATTAAAGCCACATCCATACATAAGTGCGTCTGGCTAACATCGGGAGATTTCCCGATTTTAGCCAGACGCACTTATGTATGGATGCTCCGCTAACAACTTTGCTGACAGATTTACATTAGAAGCTCTGTTGTAAAGTTCTCAACAGATCGTCGTGCCTTTTAAGCCTCACGACGAAACTTTCTTGCCTGTGCCATACAACACAATTGAAGCAACAAATCTTTTTATTGTTGCTTCAACTAAGGTATGCCGCAGGCTATTAAATCGCACTGTGTCAGGCTTTACTCTTAAAAATTGTAATCATATTGATATTTGTCTTGTCTCTCTTGGAATCCAAGTAAAAAACTTATATTTTCCAGGCACATAACAGAGCCAGCGGGGCAATAGCGTAAGGCTGCGTTTCTACTGAAGCAGAGACGAGCGGAGCAGAGCGGAGACATGCAAGAACCGTCCGATCACAGACGAAACACGATGAGGATTTCAACCATTGTGATTAGTCGATTCCTGCAGGCCCCGCTTCAGTGGAAACGCACCCTACTCACAATATTAATGCCCATCAATTTGACATAAGGTAATTTGTTGTCGATCAGAAGATTTTTTCAAAAATATGAAGCAATCGTCGAGAATTCCGTAATTCCTAAAGGAATTTGCCTTAAAATCCTTCAGATTGTGATAGAAAGTGTGTTACGCAATCACGGTGCAGGATATCGTTTATAAAAAAGGTTAAGGTAAAACCATTGAACTATTATTAGCCGGGAACTCACAGAACCTTGAATTATCAACAATTTTGTTAATAAAAGCGTAAACACCGCTCAGTAGAAATGATAACGATTATTGTGTGAATTTTAAAGAACAACAAGAGGCAACAAGACATTAAAAAAATAATATTTTTTGTAATCATAACTTCGACCTGATTGTTGTAAGGTTAAAGGTGTGAAAGACGCGATTATTTATATCGTCTCACATTACATTGTTCACATTGAATCTAAATATTGTAAGGAAAAAATAAATGGAATATTTTCAAGTCGTTATAAGGCTTCAACCCCGGCAAGTGTAGTTTAACTTGATGGATCGACCCGTGCGGCTGTTATTAATTTACATCAAAATAAATTTTCACAATGGTGTAACATAAAAACAATCCATCGTTCAATCAATGATAAACATTAACATCCATCTGTTAATTATCAAATGGGTTCTATCATATTAGGTAGATACTCTAAACATCATTTCTGCACACGATTCTAAAACGGCATTCATAAAAAAATTGCAAGCCATGGTTTACTTCAGACACCAATCACGATTTTTCTTCCGCTTACTGACTGCAAAAATACTCATGAACTTTACTTTAAAGTAGGTCGTACTAAACATAGTCTGAATTTTTCCCTCAAAGGTCAAACGCGTGGAGAGCCTAGCGTTATTGTCAATGACTTGCGCAAGAGTTTAATTGTTCCATTATTCGCGGATTCGTGTGGCCTCAAATTTGGTGCGGATGTTAGGAAACGGACCGTTTGTTTCTTAGGAGATCCGTGTCCTGATAGCGTGGACACCCTATTTACGCCACCGCCCTTTGTTCGGTGAACGTGAAATTTGATTAGTGATGCGAGTTTTTATTATATTTGGATATTTTCTTAGTGCAATGTCTATTCGGAATAATTTAGTGTGGTAGAGGTTAATCGAAGTGAAGGACGATTCAGATTTGTGATGTTAATCTGCTCAGCGGTCATTTACCTCATTGGAATAGAAGATATTGTCTGAGGTAGACAAAACAAGGCCATAATAATATACTTATGCTTTTAATCAACTTAGATCCACATAGTTCAAGGACAAAATAGTACCTACCTATTTCAGCTAAACTTGCAATTATAATTTTAGTTCTAACTGCGTCTTACTTTGTTATGTATGTCTACAATTAAAATAGCAGCATTTAAATACAATAAAGACGAGTCTCAGATTCTCACGCAGGCAAAAAATACGAAAAACCCCATTTTTTTACGAAAATAGACACAATTATTTACAGTGAATTAGACATATCCTGTTTCAAGCATTTTAATTCGAACATACCTATTCAAAAATAAAATATATCTTAGCTTCTTTACACAGGTATTGGACTTTGATCACTGAATCTTGCAACGAAAAATATTTACATTGAATTTCTGATTATTCTGAAGTATTTTTTTCTTAGATAGGCCCGCAATCGAGTTGTATGAACTCAACTAATTAAACCATACATAGGTAATTATTTATTGAAAATAAAATAAAGATGTAGCTTTCTTCTGTACCTTCAGCGTAATCAAAACTAGCTAACCAAACCAATCCCAAAAAAATGTAGTGCATTTTAACATTACAAAAAATAACGTGCACCAAACAACTAAAATCACCGCCCTAAATCGCTCACACTGCATCCGCCCACATTTCATAACCAGCACACATCGAATCATCGATTCAGATCGATGATAAGCGCTGTCAATTGTGTGAATACGTCTAATTGATTTCTTGAACCTATCCAGATCGAAAATTGATAATGTTAGTGCTCTATAGACAGCTGAGAAGCTACGTAGACTGATGAAGTATAGATTTTGTTTAGTCTGACATCGATATCTGAGGGTTTAAACAAGTGACAATCGCTCCCAAAGCGTTTCGTATTTCTACAACGACTTTCAACAGGAGTGACATAAGCTTTTCGATAGCATAAGTCAGACCTACACATTTTTGCCCTTTCCATGATCGATAACGCTGATAGAATGTCACTTTGTCTAGGGCCTCTGGATTTGTGACAGTACTGCAAATGCAGCTCGATATTTTTATTTAATTCTGCGTACAAAAGTACTTAGCATTACAATTAATTTTAGTATATTTTTAGTATACTAACTGTTCCTATTTAATTGTTTATTTTATTATTGGTAGAGATGCAGTTTTATGATGCTTTTTAATGCAAGGCAACACAACAGATAATCCAAATCACATCTCATCAACATAATAACGGGAAAAATAAATCTCAATGTTTAATTAATTAAAAATCTCAGAAAATCCCCTTGAATATTGCGTTAATACGTATAACAAACAACACTTCTTTGTTTATTAATTCTAAAATCTAATTAGATGCAACGATGCATACCAAAATGTTTGCACACCAACTTAAAAATAAATGAATAAACAAATACAAATTAAAGAAATGGATTTAATAAACAAACAACTGTCCGTGGTTGTACAATCCCAGCATTTGATCAAACACTTGATAGGTTTGCTTAGAGTTGGCCTATTTTCGCAATGATGTATTGAAATTCGTCAATCTATTGTATTTCGATGATGTTTTGATGCAGTTCGTGCGTACGCGCAATTCCTTACGCACGAACGTGTAAAATGCAAGGTCTGAAGTTTATTACTATTACAGTTGCTTCTGTAAGTTCTCATTTGTTCTGCTGAAGTTATTGCGATTGAATGATCGGTTTTGGGAATCGCTTGCTGTGAGAATAAATTGGAAGATTGGACCATTGTTTAGCGAACCGCTTCTTCAATCTTCATATAATAATATAAGATATAACGTTGCTAATGATTCTAATGGTTTTAAGATTCTAATGGTTCTTATGATTCTAATGGTCTTGTGTCATAAATATGTTTTGTTTTCTTGATATTATTTAACATTCTTAACGAAGACGTCAATGTGCCTCGTCTTGTATAAATTCCTACAACATTATTGAAGTTGATTTATTGTAGCTGCAAGTTTAATTTAAGACACACATTACATTCATGCCTTTCATGTGATTAAATAAATTATATAACTATTGAAATCTCGCCAATCATCATCTAAGAACATCTCATTCAATTAAGAAAAATATTACTTACTAAAGACGATATCATGCTTGCCCTTTGTAGTGTCGCAATCTAATTGACAAGTTAACCACTCGTCGATACGCTAGCCGCGGGTACAGTCGCTACTTGCAATTATTACAACTTGATCATCATGGACGAGCCTTAGATGAGATGCTGCATGCCGCGCATTCTGGGTTAAAAGTGATGAGCATTTTATGTGTCTGTTCGGTACCTAAATGGATTTGTTTTAGAATTTGGATCGTTGTGTTCAAGTCAACAAAAACATTTAATTATATTGAGTTATTTAAGCGACGCCATACAATGTATCAGATTAACTCGATGAGCATTTATTTTATACTTTTAAAGTCTCAATAATTTTTACCGCTGCATCGAAAGAGGAACGATTGCAGCGACAATAAAGGATGGTTTGTACTCGAACAGCTGCGGCCTTGCGTTCCTGTCTCGCAACTAGATCCCGTTGTACCCTTTTGTCCGATTCCTGAATCGCGGTGTTAAGATTCTCAACCGTTGAACGAACCTCGCGCGAAACTTGTTCTCCATCATACTTACCTGTCGTATGGGAAACTGTGATCACAAAGGCAGTTCCCCTAGGGTGAGGTCGTCCATTGCACTGCGGACCGATTGACCCCTACGATTACCCCTACTGCGGGTAACTCGGAGGCGTAATTTTTGGTAGTGGGAACTGCGTTCGCGCCGTCATCAGAAACTATTAGAAAGTATTGTCCTTTAATAACTAGAAAGGAGTTTCGAGGATTAAAAACATAATTAATCGTAATGTCCAATATCTTCTACTTAATAATAATCAAAAATCAATCGGCAGACAACATAGCAGCTCGGTCTAGAAACATGTTTCAGAGTTCTTTAATTAACGAAGTTCTATTTAAGAGTTCTTTATTTAACGAAGGTGACCGCAAAGGAAATATTTTTGAAAATTCATCCCTTATATTTAAATAGGGGATAAAAAATTATTTGGAAGTTAGTCATTCTTGCCGATAGGAAACTCCATCGAGCACAGGGCTGGTAGAGAAGAAAATACAAAACTAACTTGTCTCCTGCAAAACCGTAGGTAGGTAATACACGCACCTATCATTTCATCGGTCAAATGTAATCAATAACAAAAGTGTTACACACAGCGTAACATTGATGAAATACTAATTGATTTAGTTTAGCCACTTTAGCACTTATAAGATACGCATCTGACCAGTGACCGCTTGATTGATGGCATTAGCGTTATGTCTTAATAGAATTGTATAATCAATTTAATGTTATGCGTGTTAAAATGCGTTAGTTGAGGATTGCATTGTCTATGTATGGTCGGTTTTACTTCTAATGTGTTTGTTTTTTAGTTTAACTGTAATTAATTGTTATTCCAAAGAGGTGTTTAAATGTGAGGTGTTTCAATTTGTTATTAGAACATAGTAAAACAGGCTTTTAACAGTATTCAAATAAAATTAAAAAAAAACAAATATTTTTAATAAATCGACTGTATTTTGTTTTGCTCGATTTTCAAAATGGACATGAGTAATCATCGTTATTTCCAAGGGCAGTTTGTGAAACACTTTTCAACTGAAGTATCCTCATGTGATACTGGTACAGTCAGTGACAGTGATACTCTTGACATTATTACCTAGGGATGTCGAGTTAAACTGACACTCTCACGAAACTCATTGAAATATTTTTCTATAATTGGTACGTGGGTGTTATAATGACAGAAAATGTCAAATTGTGATATAGATTTGACAAGAAGAGCACTTGGGGATTTGGCCCAAGTAGGTTGGTTGGTTACTTGGGGCTAGGATTGCTAAATTGAATTTTTGATGCAAGAATATACGCAGGTCTAAATATGGGACTTGAGCCACATTCAATAATATGTAGGCACTAGAAAAAACAAAAACAAAATCTGGTTCTTTTGATGAATCAACTGAAT
This sequence comes from Lithophane socia, assembly GCA_947522985.1. Lineage (NCBI taxonomy): Eukaryota > Metazoa > Arthropoda > Insecta > Lepidoptera > Noctuidae > Lithophane > Lithophane socia. The sequence continues at coordinate 16,249,458 of OX383262.1, read as the reverse complement.
TGCTAATCGTTTTCAACGAATTTATTCTGATTCGCCACACCGCAGAAGTTTTGAGTGGACTTCGAGTTATGTGTAGCTGGATATTCCTGAGATTAACATGAGTTGTTATTGATACTAGTAATTAAGTGAGTCAGTAATGATATCTATGCAAAAACTTTAGCCTTTTTAAAACTGAACTATCATGAATCCCAGGTCTAATTCTAACGTCTTATTTATTTGGAACCCCATTTGTTGGCGAAACTCTAAAGGAAAAAGCATTTTCTGTTAAATTAATTACAATAATATATGCCACGTGGATGTAGTCGTTTTTTGCCACCGACTTCCGAAATTAAAGTTACTTTTCACTTATTTCGTGTTTTTTTTGGAAGTCGTTTGCTATTTTTACTTTTTAGTTGTGGTACCCACCCCACACAAATTCGAATACCACTACCTGCTATATATAGTACATTGACCGATATAGTAAGTGGGAAAAAATACATAATATCGAAGCTAACTCAAAAACTACGCAAGCAAAGTTAATATTTATATGGGACCACCTCGGGAGTATACCCTTACGAACTAAAAAATAATTTTTAAATCGGTTCACAATTAGCGAAAATATCGATGAAAATACACAAAAAAATACATACAAGGAGGAACGGGACTGAAAAAATGGATTATGAACATTGCCAAACCAAAAATAATGAGATGACTAGTAACAAATCTGTTTTTATTTATAGCAATTATCACAAATAATAGACGGTAGCAGATACACGTACAAAAACCCCGGTTTTCCTGATCTAAAGATTAGAACACATCCACATAAGGATAGATGACTTAACTATATCGCATTAACGAACCACATACCATATAATTACAGTCTCCTTTAAAACGGCGCAATGTTTAGAATCTCTTAATTAATCAAATTATTATGTATTTCCTCGAACTCCTACGTATCTCCATAAAGCAATGTGGTAGGGCTTTTACTGGTGTGAGGACCTTGTTTGGTGATATCTAGTTTTTCTGTATATTTACATTTATGACGTAGTGTCGCATACAAAGAGAGCGGCTTGAGTTAGGAATTTGGGGACCAATGACCAACCATTAGATATTTTGGTTTGTACATTTTTTTTTTTTGTCAACCTGCTTGTTTTCAATTGAATTGAATTGAAATTGTTACTAATTAAACCGTGAACTGAAAACATGACTGTTGAGATGAGAAAACTTTATTTTATAACATTAGTTTGTTTTTACTTGCCATCTTTAACCTCATGTCATGTGTTCTCAGACAACTTCAAATGGCAGTTTTATGTATGGCCTTCCATACATAAAACTGCCATTTGAAGTTGTCTTAAGAGATATTGCCACAATCACCACGAGAGCTTGCAGTTTCTTGCTGCGTCTTTCAAAGTGACCGACTCCTTGACAATTTAAAAGTGCCTGTAAATGGTTTAATTGAAATAAATGCTTTATTTTCAGTTTGGTACCACAAGCAGACACGCTGCACTTGATTTCACTCTCTATTATCAACTCTTTATGTTAATCATTTCATTCACAATGAATTCCAACCCATTCTCAAGTAGAAGTCCTGAGGGCCTAGACAAGTGACAATCGCTTCGAAAGCGTTTCGTATTTCTACAACGACTTTCAACAGGATTGACATATGCTTTTCGATTGCTTATGTCAGTTCTATACATATTGCCTTTTCCATCATCATTGTCGCTGATAGAATGTCACTTTGTCTAGGGCCTCAGATCTTTTACATAACAAGTATTTTTCTATCAGTAATTTTGTGATTGTGACAGATGCAGTCATTGTCAACGCTGTTGCTGAAAAAGATTTAGGTATAGTTCACCACCAGCACACGTTGTAAACACTATTATTTCTAGAATACCATTAATAACCTTGTACCCGAAGACCGTTTGTCCATCGCAACGTGAACTGGACGTCAACGAGAACGAGATGACGACGCCGTAGTAACGACAGTACATTTACTATGGACGCGTAATCTCGTTTCTCGTTGACGTGAACAAACAGTGTTAGTATCTTCTGAATATTCTTAGTTAGTTAATTCCTTGATCATTATCGAAAGAGTCTGTCACAATAAAGGCCAATAAAACGATATAATATTACCTAATTACCACACAATACCTAAGTAATACTCGTACGGCCACCCTTGACACTACCCGATGAAAATCATATCAACAATTACTTTTGGTTCGTATCAATTATATAATTACTACATTAAAGTAATAGCATGTTTGGGATCCAATAATGTCTGATATCAACTGCCGTTACTTCATGACTCAATGGAGGTTGCATAATATTTTTTGGTAGAGAAAACAATTGATATAGAACAAAGTCACACGAAAGCCATATTCATACTCCAGGTGATTCTGCAAGCTTGATCAGTCCGCAGTCTGTGCGGTGGACAAACAGTGTTAGCGTAACAATCGTCTTCTGTCAATCATCTCCACTGGTATTGTTCCACTTGATGAATAGTATTGTTTCAAAGAGGTGCCAAGTGATACCTGTCACTATTAGAACACGATCGTGGTATTTGAACCTAACAAATTAACACTGAACGCGATTTCGACACTTTAAGCTTTGTTCACACTGATGAAAAGAGTTAAAACAAAAGCTGTTCTGGTTCTTCCCACGCTGCAGTTCTTTATAAGTAGATTATGGGTTCTTGAAGATACTTAAAATTAGTCATATGACTATCACAAGTATGTTTGTCATCATCTGGAATTTGGTTGCGTTGATATAAGCCGAAACTGGGTAGTTTAGTCATACTTATCTAAGAATACCATCGTAGCAGTTTTGAAACTAGGCGTAATGTTTCTACTGGTGCTTCTCACTTTACTTCAGTGTAGGAAAGAGATGAAGCTCTACAGGACGTATAACTCCATCGCTTTCCCCCACGAAGTAAGATTAAAATAATACTGCTGTAAGCGGTGGTGGTAGGCCCCCAGGTCTTTTCCTAACTCCATCTGCTTTTGGAAGATTGTCTCTGATTGTACCAACGTCTGAATTTATCAGCGATGTCGTGTGATATCAACAACATTATTTAACACAAAGCCACTGACCCCTCACCTCTCTTCAACCGCTGTATAGGCTTCCTATCCGCCAATAACCCAAATTCACTTAACAGTAAATGTCTGAACTGTCCAGACAACAAAAGCTATCATTTGTCCATTGTTTAGTAACCATATACCTACCTAAGCAAAGCACAGATTTATGACAATTACACAACTTGACACAATCTAAATATTATGTAACGAGAACAAAAATGATAGAATCTTTGGCTTTGGCTATCTCCGTTCCATCGATTACCATGCCAGGATCGAGATGATTATCGAGTATTGTATCGAGCAACATCGATTAGTCGTCTGTTTTGAAGATGAGTGCTGTTATTGTTTGTAGCTAATGAATTGAATTGAGTTGTTCTGTATTGTTTTTTATTTAAATCTTCTGGCATATTTTTTTTATCCAGGATTGTCTACGCTCGGTTCGATCGGTTGAGTATCCCATTCATTCGGAAGTGAATACTTGTTTGGAAACTTTTTCCAATCATTCAAAGTAAAATGCACAATGAACATTTCGCCTTTTTTTCATATATTTTAAGACTTAAAAGAAAGGGATTAATCAAAGAACAAAGAAAAAGGCGTGCAACGTCGAAAATGATAATAGTTTGAAGTTTTAAATAATTAAATTGCTTAACGGTACCAATAAGAAATTACGCAAACTAAATAAGAAATTACGTATTTAAGACTCTTTTTTGGTCTTTTTATTTTTAAGGTAAATAGTATATAAGTAAACAAGGTATATAAATATAAGATTAGGTAATAAATTAGATTATTAAATTTTGTCATTATTTCAAGAATTCTATTGTTAAATATTGTTAAGAATTTTATTGTCCTTATTATATTAAAGTGTGAACTCATGCCGCCTGTGATACAGGTTTATCCTAGTACAGGCATCTAACATTAAAATACCTTTGTAAATTATTTCTAAGATTTTATGTTAATATTTTACCAATTTTATACTGAATAAATATATATTATATAATATTCCTTTGATGCAATAAAATTGCAGCCCTGAGAATCCAAAAGCGAAAATGCTAGATCGGTATCAATAGTTCGTATGATAAGCTCTTCACCACCCTTGGTTGACTGGTAGAGAATGCCTCAGGCATTAAGTCCGCCTTTGTACCTTTTTTTTTGTGCGAAAAGTTTAAATAAATAAATAAATAAATAAGACAAAATGATATATGGAATTGCTTAAAGGTTACGTAGTAATGCAGAGCAACGTTAATCTTTACATACCATTGTGATTCCAACGCGATTAGCACCTTGGGAACCTTCAACACTATTTTAAAGTGCATAGGTAACAAGATTTATAAGTATCTAGTTGTCTGATGGCAAATATTAATGATTGAGTAGCGATTGTTTGACATGTAAAAACTGCATCGATCGTATAAATGGACCTCTGAAATGGAATTCTTTGAATCTCTTTGAAATTGCATCATCCTGTTTAAATTTCATTCTAATAGTAATTAGCATCGACGGGCTGTGTGACCTACGCCGTCATCGTTTTTGTACTTGTTTTGGTTAGTATGTTTACAAACTACCTCACAATGTTTCTTTTTTTATTTTATTATAATATTTCGTTAGTATTAAGATAGCTTAAGTGTTTCAACATCCGGACAAACCTACTGAGGTTTTTGTGATGTTTCTGTTTAAATTTTGTGTTGTTCATTAATTAATAAAAACAAAAAAAAAAAAAAAAACCTAGACGAGCCTGATTGTTCGTCAATGTTTCAAATATCTGCAAATAATAATATGCATACGGAGGTAAGCGTTGTAGGCAACGTCCATTGCAAAATAAATAACTATTTTCTCCTGAATGCAAGCCAGGTGGCCTGGATTTAACGTTACAAATACTAGATATTCCATTAAATTTTCAATATTGACGATAATCATATCCATTCTCCATCCTCAATCGAATATTAATGTACCATTACATCACGAACAATTGTGTCAAATTAATCGAATCTCTGTATATTACGTACATGATACTCTCACACACGTTCTCAAACAAATTGAACTGGATTCTGAGAACAAATCATTTTAGGTAATGCAATATTTATCTCAGTTGGATCTGAATCAAGATAATCGCTTCGTAAACTGGTATTTTATCGTTAATTCAGATTCTATGGAGAGGAATGCTTTGCTCTGGATTTGAGTGATTGTTCGGCGTTTACAAATTGAATTGCTGCATAAAATATTGCTAAATATGAAGCTTTTGCTTACGTATTCATTCTTTACGATTTATCGAAGATTACCTATGTGTCTCGAATAAGTAATACGTTCATAAGTGTGTATGGAGACATGATAACATCAAAATAACATGAAGGCTAATAACATTATTGTCATTTTTTCTATCCTAATTTATACTTAGGATTTATTGATTATTTTAATTTATTTCTCCATAAGAATGATTTATTATTACACTACTCGAGGAACTCGTGGCTAAGTAATAACAGCCGCACGGGTCGATCCATCAGGTTAAGTTACGCTTGCCGGGGCTGGTCCGTGGATGGGTGACCATCTTTACATATCGAGACTCCTCCGTTCCTCGGAAAGCACGTCCCGACTGTCATTTGCGGATCTTTGACAGTCGTTACGGGTCGTCAGAAGCCCGAAAGTCTGACAACCAGTCTTGCCAAGGGGTATCGTATTACCCAGTTACTGGATTGTGGAGGTCAGATAGGCAGTCGCTCCATGTAAAATACTGCCGACCCCAAATTGGTTGGGAAAAGGCTAGGCAGATGATGACTACTCGAGTCTTGATTAGTGCATTGGAAAAAGCCCATTAAAAATACCCTCACCAAACATTGAATTCTCTTTACATGTTTGATTAATTCATTGAATTGACCCAACTGACACCAGAACCGTTTCATTAAAGTCAACAATTCTCATAAATAACAACTCGTTTGTCTTAATTAACCTTTACAAATTGCGTTATGTATGATCATTACATATCTTTAAAGAAACAGCTTTACTTTTATCCCATTAACTTAAATAATTAATGTTCAGTTAATAGGTTCAGATAGAATTTAGTTCAGTACACGCCCTATTGGTGATAGGTAAGTCAAGGATAGTGTACGTTCTCTTACGCAACCGATGCGCAGGCGCAAGCTCTACATAGCTTATTTGGTTAGGATTACAAATAGTTTTGGTATCAACCTACTTGAAATAAAAATAAAAAGGGTTAGGGTTCGATTTTGACTTCAAATTCTGAGTGCAACTTTCATTAAGATACAAGCCGCGTACTTTAGAACTTACTTTAGAACCGGGTACTCTGAAGTTTAGAGTAATATCTTACTCTAAACTTCAGAGTACCCGGTTCTCGGATTGGTTTAGAGTCTAAACAAACCATTGATACGTAGTTTTTCTCCACTAAAGGTAATGAAGCTGACCCGCCAGTACCTACTATCATTATAATTATTGCACTCAGCCTGCCCTTGACACTACTTTGCATATAATTGATTTGACGTGGTTCTGTTCATGATTGCCTGCTTCATCGCGATGACAGCGATAGAATAGTTTTTGGAGTACAATAATTTATACTACTGCTCGTTCTAAAAGGTATATTTTTGACTTTAATTTGAATGGGCAATTAACACTTGGTTGATTTAGATGATCTTTTACAGCGTAAATGTTTCGCAACTAGTTTGTAAATAACTTTTCCTGGGCAGTCCGGGTAAAAAAGGGAGGGGAAAGAATCACAGAGCATCTCTCTCTCGATGATCTTTAAAAATGTATGTATTTGGCCAAACATTATTCATTCATCATTCATAAACAGTATGAGGCATAAATATTTGTAATAGATAAACAGCCTTATTTAATCTTTCAGGAACAATTTGAGCATAGATCAGGGTAATCCTGTTCAAAACGACATAGAAGTTTACTCTTTATTTTTAACGATAAATTAATATATTAAAAAAGTATATGCGTCTGCCACAGACTGAGTTGACTACAGTTAACTGTAGACTGAAATTTTAAATAAGAAGTGTAAATACAAAAGCATGCTGATATCCATGCTTCTAGTAAAATCAAGAAAAAAATAATCATTTACTAATTAGATTTTAGTAACATTTACATAACCAAATAACATTATTAATAATCATAATTAATTGCTCTGTCCAGCTGCGCGCGCGCACAGCATCCGGAAAACATAATAATTGTCACAATGACGACTGAAGAATGCTCATAATACAATCCATTTGCAGATCCGTGAGAAAAACTTACAAAGGATCATAAATATTATCATAATTTATTATGATCTAGTTCTGAATCATAGTTGCGAAATGTCAAATAAAATGTAGACAAGTCTGCAAGACTCAGTAAACCCACTTTGGGTTTCGGAAAATGCAAAAAAAGTCAGGAAAATATGTAGAGACATCCTCATATTTTTTTAAATAACTTACTGAAAAAGCTCACCTGAATCACCTATAGTCACCTGCAACTACTGTATTGGGTGGTTTCCGATGTGTTACCAAAGTAAGACAAAGTTGAAATGCCTCAAAATACATTAACTTTATTCTGAATACAAAGCGCGATGTTGTTTAAAGGCAGAAATAGCAACAATAGATTTATTACGCCCCACTATGACTTTCCTTATAACACTTACATCAAAAGGTGACCATAGCATCTAAAGATATTGAATTGTAAAAAGTAATCAGTTAAAAATAAAGTTGATTTCTATGATAAACTTTTTGTATAGTTATTAGTTTGCCCGATTTGCCCGCAGTGAGAATATGATACGCATCATAAACTTTTATAAGCTTAGGTGTCATTACTTTTATGAGTGTTGTGGTACACACGGCTACACATCAAGCTATACATTTCTAGCATAAGCTGACCTCGCATTGTAAGGAAATTCTATACAATGCGAGATCAGCATAAACTGGAAATGTATAGCTTGATGTGTAGCCGTGTGTACCTACGTCTTGGAAAAATATTATTCATTTTTGTCTATTTTGGTTGAATACGTCTGAGACTTTTTTCTTTTAAAATTTTCCTTTGACCTTTTCACTAGTTGGTTCTCTTTTAGCTCTGGCCTTTTTATTTTAATGCTTTCCTCAAAGTTTTAATGAAGTCAGATGGTCGAAGGATATCTCTCGTTTTTTCATTTCCCGGCTTTAGGATTTCGTGTCGGTGTCCTGTCAAGCCAACAGTGAACTGCTATTAGCTAATGATGGGTAGCTGGTCTCTCGTGCCTCAGATTGAATCAGTAAATTGTGTCATGTGGTATAGTTATTCTTCTTTTTGATTTCCTCCATAATTCTGAACCAAATTCGTTGTCTGGGCGAGATAAGCGTCTGCGATCCTTTCGCAATATAATTAATACCTCCCTAACGTATCGTTGTTTTTTAGATTCGTCTCTACACCGCGCGCCGTTCGTTAATTCAGTTAACCATGTCAGGAAGTCAGAACTAATACATAATTAGCAAAATCCGCCGATTCAGACAACGGTGGTAATAAGACCATATCGAATTCATAAATCGAGAACAGTATAGTACGTTCAAGGACGCAAGTCAGGTCGGGTAGGGGGGCATCACTAACTTGTGACCGGCGCGGCCAAATGTCAAATAGTCTCTCTTGATACTGCGCTCAGAACGCGCGCGCAACAATCGAGACACGAACACGATTCGAAATAATCGAACACGAAAAAAAAACGATACTGATTCTTAACTTAAAAATTCAAAACAACCGGCCTGTGATAATAGTGCTGCAACTTACACAAACTTTTTTTTATTGATCGACTCGGATATTATTTACAGTGCAGTTGACATTTGTATCTTTTAACTAATTACAAGGAAAGGTGAAGCCGAGTGAATGTGGTTTCATCGGCATTGTATGGATGATATAATAGTGGGAATTGCTTTTTCGATGCAATTGTTCATTTGACAATTTCCGTCGCAATTAGTCTTGTATCGATTGTTTGTCGTTAAGTGAGTAATGTTAGTTTGAGGTAGTGTGTAGTGCATCATGGGTTGTTTACACTTGTTGTTGGGTTGTGCTGCGGTGCTGTGTTTGCTGTTTGTCGATGTCAACACGCAGGTGAGACATAGTTTTGTAACTTTCAGTGGTCCGACGAGCATCTCATTAGTTGCGGCAACAATTTCCTATATTACGACAACATTATTTATCACATCTTGTTTTATATTTTCGTATGCTACTGGTTACTGACGTCTATTTTAATAAATAAAAACTATGATTAATAAAATGCGATGTCGCTTTGCGTAAAATTATGCGAAAACCGTTTCCGCAAGAAAAACTTCTGAGGTCGGCTCTAAAACCGCACGAAAAAGTGCGTATGTTTAGTATTAAGTAAGTATCATTTAACGTGGTAAAGAAAAATTCTTCCCGTTTCTCAAGTAGCTAACATACTGTTTTATTTGCTTATTATACTTATAACTTAGACTTACAAACATTCGTTTCGAGTAGTAACTTATGTAGTTGATACAATTTTATTTATAATTAGTTGTTTCTCTTCCTATTCAACGTATGAGGATATTTTGATTCATTTCTCGGCATTCAACCTTGATTCTTAGTTATAAATATAATGTATTATATTTAAAAAATAACGATAATTATCTCTACAGTACATTCGTACTTACTTGTTATTGTTAACAATTAAGTTAAAATATGTACATAAATTATAAATCCACTTCACTTACAAATTTAAATTTACATTATATATACAAACATATATATGAATATGTAAACATAAAAATGTACATTTGACAAACATTGATCGATATTATAATTATGTTAATTATGAAACTATTAATATTCGTCATTAATATTTATATGGAATGCATCTGCTTGCATAACTGTATATGACGTCTGCAGAAATATGATTCTTGTATGTTTGCATATGCCAAAAATTTGACACATGCCATTAAAAAAAAAAAAATCTTTCACTGACAGGCAACGCGGAGCTCTAACCGCTGAGTCATGAAATGCTTTAGATTTCCTTATACATGTAACGAAATTGAGCATATTGCTTTTCAGGATTTTTAAAAGTCATTCCCATGAAAGTTATACTTTTTTTTTTTTTTTTAATGTACATAGTAAAACACATGATATTTCTTAATTATTTTTTGGGTGTTCGGATTTTTTTCCGATGGGATACCCCATCGGACGCATGGCATTAGGCGAAATCTTCATCCAAAAACATATTTTGGGGCTGAAGTGGTAAATATTCGCACAACGGCAATCATCTGACCTTTTTAATTAGTAACGAAAGGTGCCAGACGGTTGTCGCAAATGATAATAACATAAAAACACCGATTGAGTTTAATAACAGATTTTTTTGGTTTTGGTAATTATTTAAAGCTTTTGTTACGTTAGTTACAAGATCAGAATCTTCTTTCTCAACATTTTACCTATGTATTAAATACCTTTCCCTTCTACATAATTATTATTATAGATATTATAAGTCTTTAAGTTAAATAAATATTGTATATAAAAATAAAATTCTGTATTAAATTAATAATATATTTCTAACAGATAAGTTAATGCGTTACCTTCGATCAGTGTCGGTGGGTGTAAGTTCAAGATCTGTTATTAATTTCAATATTGTCATTAACGTAATGTATGCAGGCCCACATGAACCACAGCACAATAAACACACAATTTATGAAACAATCTATCTATAGCTTTTAAACCTTGCTACATCATGGCACTATAAATACATCTCTACTCAAAAGCTCAAACTGTGTCACGATAGAATGAAAATCTTTCAAAATGATTTACGCTTAAAAAAAATCCTATCTCAAAAGTGACAGAGACCCGCTTTAATGTACTTTACATAAACATAATTATAATTATGTGCTATTTATTAATTATCCTAAAAAGTCGCTAGTCAAACTTTAATGTATCCATGAGTCCGCTTGAGTTCGAAAGTCAAACAAAACCAATAATAAATTAAAAAATTTACAATCTCATCATCTGCCCAGCCTTTTCCCAACTATGTTGGGGTCGGCTTCCAGTGTAACCGGATGCAGCTAAATACCAGTATTTTACATGAAGCGGCTGCCTATCTGACCTCCACAACCCAGTAACTGGGTACGATACCCCTTGGCAAGACTGGTTGTCAGACTTTCGGGCTTCTGACGACCCGTAACGACTGTCAAAGATCCACAAATGACAGCCGGGTCGTGCTTTCCGAGGCACGGAAAGCACGAAAAATATTTACAATCTGACGAAAGTAAAAAAGAGAGAAAAGCGATTCCTTCCTCCAATTACGTTACAATGTCACCCATAAGTCACCGTATCGCTCCCCATACAAAAGATATCAACGCATCACAATTGCGGCCTACCCACCAACCTACTACGGAGCGGAACGATGGAACCACTGCCACTAAGGTTAACGACACCTCCGCTAACCGCTGTTATGATGCTATGAATAATGTATTGTCTTGTTAGTTAATCACAGGTTTTAGTTTAGCGAGATGATCATAATATAAAGTAATTTATGTAGTATTTTTGGAGTGCAGTGGTAATGATTATGGTGTTTAGCAGTGCCATGCTGTTTAGTGACCTTGACTCATATATAACCTTTATAAGTATACCGATGCATGTAGTAATAAGAGCCGCTCGGGCCGATCCATCAGGTTAAGCTACGCTTGCCGGGGTTGGTCCGTGGATGGGTGACCATTTTCACATATCGAGACTCCTCCGTGCCTCGGAAAGCACGTTAAGCCGTTGGTCCCGGCTGTCATTTGTGGATCTTTGACAGTCGTTACGAGTCGTCAGAAGCACGAAAGTCTGACAACCAGTCTAACCAAGGGGTATCGTATTACCCAGTTACTGGGTTGTGGAGGTGTTGGGAAAAGGCTAGGCAGATGATGATGAAGTATACCGATGCATGGTATATTTATTAGTGAAATGTTCCTCGAGAGTCTGAATGAGGTGAAAGATTTGGGACTTTTATCAGCTAAAAGGACTGCGGTGGGTGAACTTGACTGAGCTACGGGATCTCCAATGTAATACACACCAGTGCAAATAATCATGGCTGTATCAGCGTTTCTTATTATAAATATAATAAACTAGCCGCGTCCCGCGGTTTTACCCGCGTGAGTCTCGATCCCGTGGGAAAATCGGGATAAAAAGTATCCGATGTCCTATTCCAGGTCTACCCCCCGTGCCAAATTTCATCCAAATCCGTTCAGCCGTTTTAGCGTGAAAGCGTAACAACAAACAAACAAACTCACTTTTGCATTTATAATATTAGTTAAGATGTTTATGAAAATATGTAGTATCAATTGTTACAGTGGATGTAGATAAACAAATCTTAAAGAAATAATTTACTTACCTAAGACTAATGATAATTATTTTTGTTTATATTAAAACACTTTTCTCTGCTCTTATTGATATTAAACCAATCGTAATGATGCTCTGAGACCAACTTTTTGTAGAAAATAAAAAATATAACGAGCTTAAAGAAGTTATACAACTTGTTACTCAGACATTCTTTTTATCACAAAGATATGACATTTGACATTACACGCGTCCTACATAGATAACATGGATATCTGGGTCTCTAATGTTTTGCATGTTTTTTCCAAATAAAACAAAATCTGTGACTATAATTATGACCTCTGATGTCATTTGTTTTATTTGTGATCTTTTGACCACTAATCTGTTTAATATACTAGGTGCCGCCCGCGGCTTCACCCGCGTGGACCCTTATTATTTTTTCAAAAATAAAAATAGCCTAGAAATATATAGAGATCAGCCTGAACAAACAGACAGACAAACAGTCAAAAATGTTAAACGCTGTTATTTTGATAATACAAAGAGACTTCAATTTTATTTATTTGTATTTATAGATAAAATAATCTGTGATAATAATGTTTCATTAATTCTACTTGTGAGTGCCAAAAAGCGACTACCGCGCTTATACAAGTTAAAATGTTACGTTTAGAGGTTTGTATAAATAGAATTTTGGATTGAAAGCAAACAAAAAAATAAAGAAATAAGGTCACGCGTCCAGGAGATGGAGGATTGTAGACGAGTGGATAAACTGTGACCACACGCCGGCAGGTAGTAGCCAACGTGTGGTTACAGTTTATTCACTATTATGTGGATGGGAATTAAGCATATTTGTAAACTTTTCACAAATTCAGATTTTCTGCTGTATCTAAGTTGTCAAACAGATATTATTCAAGAAAATAGTGCGATGCTAGCTCCTCAGTTATACATTTGCTCATAATGACTTATAAATAAATAGATACATTTTTAACGTCGCCGCGTGCATTCTCGTTTGTTATGTTTTATTATGAAGTGATAAATATTTATTGAATTACATCTCACCATTTTGTAATATTACTATTTACGCTGATATTATATATTTTGAGACTATCAATTTGAATTATGATGGAATTTAATGGTTTATTGATCATAAGATATTGATTAATCTATCGAGAGATTTTTAATCAAAATGATTCGATTCGCGAATCAACAAAGACTGAACTTCACTATCCATTGATCTGGAAGTTCCATTCACGCCTACAAAACTTTTACATTCAATTCAAACACTTGAGCTCATTATTCAAAAGCTCATCTCCTCATTGTCACCTGCGCGTGGGCAACCCACAGATTCACTGGATGACGTCACGAGCAGTCATTTTATAGAATCCTTTTACTTTCAGAACGTGATTTATGTACCCACGATTGTCATCTAGAATTCTGAATAGACTCTAATGAAATCTATAGATAAACAGCTTATGTAATAGTTTTGATAGATTCGTCTCTTTAGTTCTAGTCTAGAAATATTGCAGGATTATTTGAACTTCGTTATGTCCTATTCGAAAGGGTTGAATATAGGTTAAGATTGTGTGGGCACAGTTGCAATAATGTATTACATTGATACATTGTAACGTAGGTACATAAAGAAACAGATAATTATGTTAAAGATACGCCCACAGTTTTGACAGTTACACCAGCTACATTAAGGTTTTAGCACAAAGGGCCATAGGTCCAGAAAACTGAATATAAATGGACTTTATTTGACATACGGTTCTATTTACCATTTTGCATCCTGAAGATGCCTCGTTGAGAGGTGAAACACGTGTCGATTTCTTACAGGGTTTTTATGACTCTTGAAGAATAGTCAAGCGGAATAGGTTACTAAATATATCAGCGTCTATTGTTTCTTATATAAAGATGCTGGATTGCTGGGGAGTTTGTTGCGCCACTTCTTCTAAAGCACTAAGAAGTGGTCAAGGGTGGAGTTTTAGGGACCGTCTTATGAAATTTTGACGTTCGAAAAGTGCTGATTCTTATCCTGGTTTGAATAAAAGACTCGTGCTTCAAACGCAAACTCAAAGCATTTATTTCAATTAAACCATTTACAGGCACTTTTGAATTGTCAAGGAGTCGGTCAGTCAGAAATATATAGCTAGTTGCCCATTCGAAAGCGTGGTAGGTACCTATGGAGAAGAACGGGCAAGAAACTCCACGGACACTCTTTTAAATCAAAAAAATTGATACAAAAAATTGATTACATCATTTATGTTGAAATTAGGTTCTCTCATCTTACTAGACTATAGACCACAGGCATGTTGAAGATTTGAAACAGGTTCAGCATGACGATAAACTTTTTATATTGAAAAGTCATCAAGGTCACTCAAAGGATTTTGGATCACCTTTCACTGTAACCTATGTATCTATACTGTTCGATTTGTTATTTTATTTTTAAGACCGTCGTAATTATGTAATTTTGATGTTCAAAAAGTGCTGATTCTCAGCCTAATTTGAATAAATGATTTTTGATTTTTAACAACAGTCTATCAATTATAAGGACATAAAAAAACAAAGTCTTCCAATGTATATTTTTTTTTAAATTGTGTGCCTTCTTCTACACCGTTGCCAACCGCGTGCCCGACAGTGCATCGATCGGCAGAGCTGTTTGAAATTTGGTAGTAATCCATCATCTACACGGTTGTAAACCACCAAGGTCAACTCCGTCGAGACGCGGTTGGCGACCGTGTAGCAGGCACTTAAAACTTATGTTCTGTTTTCTCTGACCTGTGTATACCTATAGACATAGCACAACGGGAAGCAATCCAGTTCTTCTTCCGCCTTCCATGTCACGCAACCGGAATGCTTGCTGGCACAATCTAAATTAGATAACAGAATTAACATTAACATTACCGGTGCCATACTCTCACCGTGTAATAATATTCGGTTGTTCTGTCCATCCATTCATTTTATTATAGTTATTATGATCATAATCATTTGCATAATGTGAACATCATCTTTAGTTTCGTAATTATTTTTCGTCGAGATAAAGAATCTAGAATTTGATTTAGATCATAGAAATGTAGCCGTTTTTGTTCTTGATGTTATTTCGTAGAGAAGTTATGTAATTGTTATAGTTCACTATAACAATTTATGTCATAACACGTCATCATTGATGAATTGGAGCAAGTTCAGTAGGTTATTATGTTGTGTCACAATTGTGACTCCAATGACGTTGTCCAGTTTCATATTATCTACTTCAGTTATTTTTTACATCCTATATGCTATCTATGTCGCATCTCTTGTTACCATCACCACACCACCACTACCATTTTCTGTGATAAAAACATATCTAACTGTAAAGTCTAACTTCAAATAATGACATTAGCTCTGTAGCCATCTAAACTGAACAACACACTGTATTCAATATAGTCAACACAAACAGAATGAATAGCGTAGGCACAGGCAGTATACTCTTACTCTTATCGATGCAAAGAACACTATTTATTCAAACAAACAATGCGGAATCAACCTGTAGGCTGCTAAGAAGATACACTATCCTAACTAGAAAACAAAAAGAATCGCTTAGAACATTGTCTATAATGATATGCGAGGACTCGAGGAGAAGCTTCGACCATCTTGCACAATAATTACAAAATAAACGCTCTGTCTCGCCAATTACTGACATTGTGCCAAACTATCGAGAACAATGGCCTTTTAGTGTTACATCATATTGGGACAATACCCGTGTGTTAGTCTTAATTGATAGATGTCGCAGCTATTGAGCTTTAGTCTTCTTTCTTTTGGTTTCAATTGATCTAATACATAAAATAGAGTACTCTCTATTTAATGTTGTTTCAATTGATCTAATTATCAATTACCTGTCTAAATTCTTTTATTATCTAGGATAGTTAACATTTAAAGAACAAAATTAGTGTTTACTTATGGTTTGCGTGTGTCAATTTGTTCACCAGAAAGCATGCAAGATTCATCCCAATTTTATTTGCGGTCTGCGGCGCAACATGTTTTTTTCTCCCATAATTCTCTATTAGTCGTCATCTGTAGTCACCCCTTTTTTAGCCATAATATCTTTTACACAGTCCATCCATCGTTGTTTTAATCTTCTCATACTCCTATAGCCATCCACATTCATACTCAAACTATTACATCAAATGTGTAGATAATTACATTATTATTTCAACAAAGCTCACTTTGTAAGTACTAAATAACTTCTGTAGTGAGCTGTTATCGTCGTGCAAGGCGCCACTACAACATATCTTATGAATTAAGTAGTAGAAGTAGTAGGCGTAACTAATATCTTGTCGATATCGACAACCTGACTAATAGTCCGGGCCTACGCGTGCTTGAGAAAAATCGAAAGGTATTCTTTGATTGATTTGAAGTCATGAGTTTTTTTTTGTTTGTTTGTAGGTGTATTTGTAATCAGTTGAAGTGGTAATGGTGAATCAAATTTAATTAGACAAAATGATTAATTTACGTAAACAAATAAAAAAGTATGCCTTTCGGAAGCCTCGAAGTTCTATAATTTGCTAGAACAGATTTACATGTATTTCTCAGGATAAATAATTGAGATTATAATGAAAATAAAACGATGGATAGACTGTGTGAAAGATGATATGGCTAGAAAGGCAATGTTGGGCAATAACTATAAAATAACAATGTGCGGTATCATAATCAGACACAAAAACACTTCAGAATATGACATGACGTTACTTTTAATATTTAAATTATAGACCAAACGATGACATGATGTACTTTGCATAACTAGAAATCTTGTTTAAGTAATATGTCAACGTAACTGACGACTTTGTCAGCTTAAGCTGCGGACAGAATGGTATGAGTCACAGGTAGGAACTATTATTTACGTACATTACCATTGCTACTTTATAATTTCGGAGCTTATTCGGATAGGTAAGTAGTAACCTGGTATATGAATTTGGAAGCACAAAGATTTTGTTGACTATGATATCCCAGACTAACATACTGCGTCGAAAGAGTAACTATGGAGTTTCTTGCTCATTCTTCTCCATACGAAACTACCCTTTGGAAACTAGAATCAATATGTTCGCCAATTATATTTTCTTGAACATTTTGACAGCGGCCTCTGGGCTCCTACCACCAGCTCTTACATCAGTATTATTTTAATATTACTTTAGTGCAGGAACGAGATGAAGCTCTACAGGACGTATAGCTTAATCTCTTTCCCCCAATGAGTAAGATTAAAACAATACTGCTGTAAGGGGTGATGGTAGGCCCCCAGATCTACATTCAACTCATAACATTAATCTGCATCTTATAAGTCAGTCTACTTGCCGTAGGTGTTTCTGGAGAGTACGTATTAAACTCTGAATACAGCCTAAGACATAGTTTCAAGTAAAATTAACAAGGAAGCAATTCGAGTTACGTAAGTAGCTAAGTTAACTGAGTAACTTTAACGAATAGGTGGTGGTGGATGACACAAACTGTTACTTAGACTAACTAAAAGCTCATCAGGTTAATGCCTAAACAAGTTTTGGATGTCATCAATATAAATTTATTAATATATAATATGTCTGATTTAAATGTGTTGCAATAATTTGTGTTGAGGGTGCAGATTTAGTAGAAACGACCAATTACGATTGCGGTTTATTTGCGACTAATTATCTTTGTATCACGGGCGCAGCCGTGTGTCACTAGTAATATATTCGCCGAGTCAGCTTTTACATACGGTGTGTCCCATGAAAAATACAAACAGGATAATTATATTTGATATACTTTTATGTAGGTATAAAGCACACAAACTATGTCATTTTCGATTAGAATCCATACTAATATTATAATTGGGAAAGTAACTCTGTCGGTCTGTCTGTTCCCTTTCACGCCTGAACTACTGAACTAACCTTAGGGTTTAATTGACATATTGAAATAGGCTACTTTTCATTTCATAGATCGCGAATGAGGTCGCGGGCAACAGCTAGTATATTAATTAAACTCGTACTTCTTTATCTACACGTCACATGTTTATTTAGCAACGACCAGCTTCTAATACTGTGGTAGATAACCACACAAACAGAAACAAAAAAATATTCAATAACATGAGATAAAAGAAGTTGAACATAAGTACGTATTATATATATTATATTAAAAGATGTATGAGTTTTGCGGTAAAGATTTATGGTGGCACCTCGTTGCGTTTTTTTCTTTAAGTTCTATTTTTATTTATTTTGAGTTTTTTTCAATTAATATGTAAAACAAGATTCTGTCAAAGATTTATCGGATTTCTGGGTCCATTCCTTTATAATAAAATAATCAAAATAATTAATATATACCCCCTGACATTAAAGGAATGTAGATTAAAAACTTGTTGTTTCCTACAGAAACTCAGTTATGAGGAGACGGAACAGCTATTGGTAAAATCACAGTAAATATATATATATTTATATTATATACAGTATAAAGATAGCACTCACACACACTCACGCATACACATTCACACACACACATTCACCCACGCACACTCACCCACGCACATTCACCCACACACATTCACCCACACACACACACACACACACACACAAAAACATCATACTACACCTCAATCACACATACATAATTACTTTACAATTGAAAATTATAATATGTAAAATATACTTACCTACCAAATTCATTATAAGATAGCACAACCGATCATACCTTGTACTTGGACTTGATGATGATTACCTACTGTTTTGTATAACTTGGGGGGAAAGGCGCTGATAACCGAAATACAGGCTCTGCCTAGTGCGGTTACAGATGCTAAACTCTTTTTGTTATAATAATATTGTTGCCAAGTTGTTATGTAACCTAGTATTAAGTTGTTTGAGAAATAAACATTTATTTATTTATTATTTATTATTATTATTTATTAATATTGTCAAATTCTGGAAACTTTGGTAGGTGGCTAGTAATTTTTGAGTTTTTGTCCTTTTTTGTGAGCGTTCAAAATGTCGGAGTCGTAGTGATTTAATAATGTAACCATTTATTAAGTCCTTATCTAACGCTCTATTTTTTGCCATTATTATTAATATACTATTGCTTGAAAAAGAGTTTTGCCTATCGCAGTCCAAAGGCTTCTTCAAAATTTTGCTACAACACTCTGCTCTCCACGTTCCGCATCCAGTCCGTCCCAGCCGCCATTGTAAGATCGTTGTTCCATCCAGCTGATCCTAAATTAATAGAGTGTATAAGCATAACCTCATCTTACATAACACTAACTAAAGTTAGCACAATTCAGAGTCATAATTATTATCCGGTCGCCAATACGACACACATAAGATTTGCACACGACCAGACATTCAATTATTTTATAAACGCAATTGCATGGAGATGCACGTGTCATAACTGTGTGTGATTGTGTAATGACACATTTAATGACACGTCCGTTGCGTGTGAGTGTGTCAGTTGTGTCAGTGACACCCTGACATTAAGGACGAATGTCTGGCGAGTTTTAGAAAATGTTTTGGTTTTGAGTTTTGCACGCTACTAAGTTTCATGTAACCTTAAATTTTCTTATGTATGTAGTAGTAACATGTGTTGGAATAGGTGCACTATCTTCTTCTCAGCGTGTCGATGGTAATCTATATAGACTCGGTCCAGAATTTGACCAAACGTTTGGCGCCATCACTAGCGTCCATCATTTCCTGTAACGTGCAGCTGACACACGCAGGACACGATATTAAGTGTCCCATCGTTTGTGGAACAGTACTATGATATATTTTCAGATAATCAGAGTAATTAAATTCTAATCAGACACATTGTATAGGTACATTAAACACATTATATACATACTTTAAACATAGAACTCTCAACATATATTTTTTCATATAATTAATTTATTTAATATTCCTTTTAACTGAATCAGAATAATTTTAAAAGATTAATTTCTAAGCGCTTTAGATAGAATTTACTTGACTAAAAATTGCTTTAGCCTATTCAATAACTACCAACAAAATAATAGGTGTTACGCTAGCTACTGGCACTCAGTTAGCTTGATATTTTATCCTCAATCAAAAAGTTACATCAACCAAAAATATAGGAAGTTTCATAACTTGAAACTAGGAAACGGGCTCAACAATTAATTCGTTAGACACGGCTGTATGATCGACGATGTCAAAGCGGTTAACACAATAATTGTCGAGTTAGGACATATCAAAGGTTGCGCACACGCACTAAAGGTTATCAAACGCTCTCGCCCGACCTTGTACTAAAGGTTGTGGTTTTAATTATTTTTTTGGAGTTAGACTGTGCTGTACTTGCACAAGATGGTGGATACTTGATGTTCAGTGACCTGTAACATCGAAGGTCAACGAGCCATCTTTTTACACGGTTCAGTCTTCTCTTGTAATGTTCCCTACCTATTACCAGAGAGGTTTTATAATGGTAACAGCTTTACGCGAGGATCTCGGGTTTGTTGTGGAGCTGACTGATCGGGTGTGCCGGAATAACTTATGTATCGGCACTTTTATTATATACCTTCATCTTCGATATATTGTAACTGATTGCTAGTCGCTGACGAGGTTCGTAAGTATACTGTGAAAATAAAACCTAAGCACGGATAGCTATATTTGATTCTATAGTTCAGGTAGTAACCACATGTGACTGTTCCTAAAGTAGGTACCCTAGGCTGATACAATTTTTGATTTTCTTTTATATTGATACCAGTGTTTAGGTCGCAGCCTCATATGTGACGTGTGGCCGGTTAACAACAGCTAGCGCGTCGTACGTGTACCGAGCGTGCATAGACCTAGAGAGGACCTGCAGGACTGTTAGGATGTGGGTATTAAAATACTGTCAAGTCTCGTGCGATTATCGAACACAACCCGTGATATCGCGCCTGTTTGTTGGTGCCTTTAAGTAACTATAAAACTCAAGCCATGCTCATAAAATGGTAGCTTTAATTCTATAACTTATTGGATTATAGGCTATATCCATGAGCTATTGCTGATTGTAGTCTTTTGTTTACGACCAGCCATTTTCTAGTGCAGTTTGAAATGCTTACTACAATGCTCTGAATAGCAAGTCATGAAAGCCCTTGGGCAGAATACTCAATAGCGGGTGCCCACTATAAGCTATGTTTCTGAAAAGCTAGCATTCCGATCCAAGCTACACTCAACGGGAGGTCGCACGATTTTCCATACACGGTAACAAATTACCTGCATTCTATTGACGATAGTAATCAATTATTTCTCGAACATAAGGTTTATGACTAGCAACTAGACAAATGCATGCAATCTTAAATAATGCGAATGTAATCGTATAAATATAAGGAAACATTGCATTGTATAATGAAGGAATGACATGTCATTATTTTATTTAATGTAATAAGCTGTCTGCTGGGTGTACTAAGTATATGCCTCTGCCCAAACCTCCAGGGAATACAGGCATGATGTTACATGTTAGAATCTTAATTTAGCTCGAAGCTTTCTATAGATAGCCTAGCCTGCACTGGAACATAACACTAACGGTTACATTCACAAGGCTCACATTGCATAATATAATAATGGGTTCAGCTCTCAAATTGTAGGGATATTGGCACTGCTAGACCGACACGAAGCGAAAGATTTGATAATCACACTTGCAAATGTTGGCTGGCGGCGATCGTGATCTTGGAAAAGGTGCTTATTAACTTTAAGTTATGAATGGGTGGTCCTTGGGTACAGATACAAATCCATCTCAGACTATAGTGTAAGGCTTCTTGAGTTGTACATCTAGGAGAGACGGTGTAAATGCGTGGCAGTACTTAATTATTTCAACTGCATATCGTACATCTGGTTGCATGAGTCAGTACAGCTTGTCAGCACAGTCGTTTTTGAATGATTGGCAACTACCACGTCACACAAGTATGAACTAAAACACCCTTTTGTAAGAAAAAAAATATGAACTGTGTGTTTTCAACCAGATGTAAAATACGATCCGAATGTTTTGAAATGTCTGTGTAGAGATTAATAAGGTTTCAGTCACGATATAAACACTTGGTTACAGACATTTAGTTCTTTATTGCTCAATTCAATAATAAGTTCAACCCCTAAATTATTATAGTAATGCTAGACTGATAGACTGTCACAACTCAAACAATTTGTTAGATATATTGCTGTGTTGCCTGATGCAAATGCATGCAAACTATCGAGATCAGCACGATTGTGGGTTCAGATTAATAGATGCGTTTCATGTGATGACGTGAATGGAAAGGACGCTGCTTTATAATATGTTGGATTAATGCATTTAGTTTAACTCTGTCTAATGTCCAAATATATAATTATGTTACAAGATACAGCGGTAACATTTGATATGTGGGTGTGTGTTAGATTAAGTGTTTCCATTCTATGGTAATGTTTTTGAATTCAGAAACTGTTCATTAGGATGTTATGAAAGAGCTCGCAGTTTGACCACAGGCTTATCATTTTGTGAGTGAACGACAGACGCTACTTCTTCTGAAGCGTTCCACTACAGGGTTTTTGGTAGAACACCAACAACCTCTTAAGGAGTCTTTTTTTTTTGAGGGTGGGAAATCATTCAATGACTTCTCCCGCTCTGGGTGGAGCGGAAGGGCGTGTCAGACTTTTACTGACTAAAACCCACCCGTGTTCCTTCAGTTGCCTGTTGCCAAGGTCCCGGTATCCCTTTCGGACTATTCCGCAACCCTGGAAGGAACCTCTTAAGGAGTCTGAGAGCTGTTTTTTTTTTCAAGATTTCATATTTGTTCTCATAGTAAAAGTTGTTCATAAAGACGAGTACAATGACTCCTTAGGTTGGTGTTTTACCAATAACCCTGTATAAAGAGTCATTTTCACGAGAAATTTTAGCTTTATCTCTGGTTTGGCAACGCACAAACAGTTATTCGTTTATCAAAGCGTGTCTCCTGACCTAATTTCGAGTTAAGCATCCTGTGGCACGACAAACTAACGCACGACTGTAACCTTTGTCCTCACACTCACACTTTAAATACTAATCCATGTTGCCTTTGATTTAATGCTAATTCAGGTTTTATATTCCTCATATCAACTTGTTTTGGATTGTAATTTAGATTTGGATCTATAGGTATATCGAGTTGTCCAACGTAGTACTAGGATTTAAAGAGCTTAATAACACCAATATACAAAATTATGATGAGCAAGTTTAGTCAAAGAAGATTGGGAATGAAAATTATCTAACTAAAATATTATGATAGGTAGGAGTGTTAGAGAATTCAAACCTCGAATTTGACGAAATAAATAAATCTGTAGTCACAATAGTAGACGCATGAATTTGTACACACAACGTTAACTTTTACTAACTCTTGCAATCGTACTTATAAAAAGTGCACTGTTTGCAATACACCTAAATGCGTAGACAAATTGAATGTTACAAAACAGTATTGACCACATCACAGGTACTTGAAAAATGCAAGTTTACTACGATTTTACGATTCGTAGTGCATAGAGTCATTGGTCACAACTTTGTCGAAATTCTAAGTTCCACGTAACAGCAGAATGACATCCCTAATCGTAGCTAATTCGATGACAAATCGAGTTACAATCGATTCGTGACCGAGAAATTTTCGATGTAGGTAATCGATACGGGTCATCTTGTTCCCGTATCATGTCGTAAAGTATTTTTTGTATCATTATTGATCTAGACACGGGGCAGCGTGTCAAGCTAAGTTCAAGAAAAGTTGAACTTGGCTTGACGACGCAGCAGCTGTGTGTTATATCACACGAACCATTTGGAGCTACTATTCACCCCTCAATAACTCAAAATCTATTTAAAATACACACATGAAATTTCGTTTATTTATTAATACCCCTTAGATTAACTAGAACCCCAAATTTCATAAATACAGCTCAAACGGTTGTTGAGATATTAACGTCTAAAAGTCGGTATTTTTATCACTGACTGACTTACCTATATACCTAACCCACTTCCAGATGACCTAGAAAGTTGTAATTTGGCATCCAGTAAAATTTTCAGCTTCAATTCATCCTAAGTGCTTTGTGTAAATAATTCGACTATTCAATGAAGTTATATATTTTTAAATAGCAAACATTGTTATAGCAGAAAAAAACAAGAAATTTTGTTTAAATTTATTTTAGAATGTTGTATGTTCTTTATATCTATAGAACTACCCATTTAGATCTCAACTCTTTTGATCGCGAAGTCGATAACCACGCTTATTCTTAATATTGAATTTGGCACCCATTTCTAATTTATGTTTTTGATTGGATACTACTTTATCTCGATTCTAAAGGTCATCGATTCTTTCTCGGAGTTTCTCTTGATCAGTTCGCAGTTAGCAAAAAGCTCCAGGATTGTATTGCATAATCATGACTTTTGCTTTCAGTTGATATTTCAATAGACTAAATTGTCTTCGACATCGTGATATTGTTTCATAACGGTGAAGAAATTCGAAACTAGAATAACTCTTAGCCGGAAGGAATCATCATTAGCAGCCTTTTTTCACGCAATGCTTCTTTTTGTGGCAGGCATCCCTAGTCTGTGCGAGTCTCAACCAGTTCTTGTCCGCGATCTTCTAGATCAAGCAGTAAAGGAAAAAAGGCAAGGAAGGAAGCGGTTAGTCCCCCTATGCTCAAGTCCCGCTATGCTCGACTCGTAAAATACGAAGGAATTAATTCCATAGGCCAAATCCCGGTATCATCATTCCATCAAAGTCTATAGATACTTACTGTTCAAAAAGACCACACTTTTCTAGATAATCTAATAAGGTGAAGGCCTCCAACTTTACTCGAACATCCATCTATCACCGAACTAAACTCATAATAAAATTGTCTTGCACGTGTTGTTCAGAATAATACGTTCTAAAACCCATTAATTTGCTAACACGAGAAACTCTTAGGAACACTGTCTCAGTCAAATAAGATAATTATTATGTAAATTGTTTCTATCTAGATACCTACTTATCACACCTGTCGCGCCTGTCTGCGAGACCCTTAACCCGTTAGCACGCATGTACGAATCTATTCTGGTCAACAGTGTCATCCTTCGACTTTTTGTTACACTCGATCGCTTACAAATTAAAAACGAAAACCGAAGCATTGGCAGTATCAAGTGTTGTTCACCGCTGAAGTTGCTCTTGTTGATAGTCATCAACGGCACTACGCACCGGTTCATCACTCTAGGTGAGCTATTTCACTTAAAAACTCGATGAAATGTTTTAATTGTACAAAGAAAATAACATACCTAGTATTTTTCAAGCATTGCTTTGTTTTCATAATTATCATTTACCCACTTTTGTTGTTGACTGAACTTTCAACCGGCATGATCTCATGATCTTGCACACTGTACCTAAAAATCTTGTATATTGTAGCTTTTTTTGAAAAATTTACTAATACTCAACAATGTCATTTAAATACATTAGGTACTAATTTAATGGATATAACTTAAAACAAGTATATAAATTATGTTGCTGAGGTAAAAAATTAATTTACAGTCTTCTACAACAGAAAAATCATGATTAGTAATTATTGGTCTACAGGTTTTTTTAGAACAAACACGTGATGCTAAAGGATAGAGCTCACATGAATTAATTATTTTAGTATAAAATGTAAATTAGGGTCACAAAACTGGTATCTAGTTTTCAAAGTTATTTTAGACACAGATAATTGTTTTAGCTTTTTGATAATGTTCGGTTATTATTTATTGTTTTACCTACTTAATTAATTCTGAAACTTAAATATTCTCATGAAATAGCTGTTCAATTTCAGGGTGAGCTATTTGAATAAAATTGGCGAGAGGGTGTTATATTATTTTGAAAAACTGGTCATAGACAGCTCATTTTAAAACGCTTACAAGTATAGTAACACTTATCATGTAGAATGGTAATTGTTAATATACTTACTTGATAAAATTACCTTGAGATTTTATTTATATATTTTAGTTATTATTTTGAAGTTATAGTAAATTGGCCAAATAACGCACGTATTAATTAGAATGGGATTCGTTTATATGCACTTGGCTTAATTCAGGCAAAATATTATGATGGATTGAATGAAGTAAAAAATGTAAATGTCAACAATTTTGTAACATCAGTTAAGTACAGAGCACAATATAATCAATCACTTAGGTATCTTTAATTTCACAACACTAATGACGGCTGTTGAATTCATAAAAATAAACACTAATTTGAATTACCTATGCGACACTGACCCCTAGTTTCATAAGGCCATTTAGTCCGTTGTCAAATCGCAGGCGCCTAGTGATGTGACTAGTGGGCGATTTGGTCAGCCAATCACAACAGGGAACATGCGATTTGACAACAGATTTATAAGTGTGACAGCCAAGCTTGACGTTTGTTTGTATGTCTGTCTGTTTGTACCAATTTTTGTTCAACGTAGAGGAAACTACAATTTTAGCTTTGTAGAGCATGTAGGTATAACTAGATTTTTTCTAAAACTCTGTGTCTTTTCTATAAAGACAACGATCATTTGGAGCGTCGCCAAAATGGGAATTAACGCCGCCATCTTGTTTTTTTAATACATTTCGCAAAATTATTACACAAACAAATGTTTACTTAATGTTTAGGTAACAACAGCGCCCTCCTGTCAACGTTATTCGAAACGTCACGCCAAAAGAGTACTTGTAGGTGTATACCTATGAACTATAGGAGTCGCGAGCATTGCTAGTATTCAATGAAGCAGGTTTGATTAATGCGGGGAAAAATATTTATTATCTAATAATCAGACATTGATTATGTAAATATGTTAATAAATACTAATGGCTGTCTATTTATATTCGGAGATGACATAGACCTTCAATGATTAGTTTTATTATTACTTCTGATCAAGCTTTTTGTCATGTCTGGGGTTAAAGGGGACAAATACAACACAAGGTGGTATACCCGACTGTCATACTGGTTTTCGGATATCTATTATGCAGATGTATCTATTGCCGTCCCATCGGACTATGAGAGTGAGGGAAGAGAGAGTGCACTTGTGTCTGCGCAAACACTTGTGCACTATAATATCTCCCGCGCCGATGGCTAGTCTCCGTTGAGATTGGCCGCCGTGGCCGCAAATACGGTCTGGAGGACTATATATGCAGATGTCGTGCAACGATGAACCGTGTTTTTGTATTGTGTGCACCAAATAAACGTTTTATCTATCTATCTATCTAGATGGTAAATAGATTTGTAGTATAATAAAGTTCGGAGATGTATACGGAAAAATAAACTTGTAACTAAATTGATAGGTAGGTTATACGTTTTTATTAACTTAGACAAAAGATCTTTCTTTTCACTAACCCACTACCTTCACACGAATTACTTTTGATAAGTTTATCCGAATTAAAAATTGTTTTTTTTAAAATTATTTTACTAGCTACGCCCCACGGTTTCACTCCCATAGGTCTCGATCCTGTGGGAATATCGGGATAAAAAGAATTCTAAGTATATCATAACACAGGTCTTGGACTATCCATGTGCCAAATTTCATCCAAATCCGTTCAGCCGTTTTAGTGAAAACGCGAACCCAACAAACAAGCTCATTTTCGCATTTATAATATTAAGGATTTATATTATACCTTGTGAACTCTTCCAAAGAATAAGTAGGTACTTAGGTAATACATATTATAGTAAATTGCCTCGTTAACAATTATGGTTGAAAATGTACCTACCTGATAAAGCACTGTCATTGTCAACTATGTCCTTCAAACAAATCGCAGTGCATCTAACTAAAACAATTTAGACAGTGATAGATGCAAATCGTGAGACTGCACACATTACGAATTGCGTGCGCGCATCAAACCAGTCGAATATGATTAGAATGCATATAAACATGTTAGTGGACGACTAGTACTTGTGCCAATTAAATTAATCAATGTTATTATGAATTAGCATCGGGAAGATGGGCCAGGGTCGCCAGCCTGAGGGTTACTGAGGACTGATGTCGCCGAGGTAGGCCGATAAATGCTGGCACGAGAACTCTTTTGGGAACTTAGAAGGAGATGTAGAAATATTTGGGATAGAGAGATATGTATAGAGATTAGGTTGAATTATATGATGGTTTTAAAGAACAAGATTATATTGTAAACTTTACGTTGTCCTGTATTACTCGTATCTATCCAACGAGTTGAGAAAGAGTTCTGGAAAGTTGCAGTTGGTCTTACAAAAATTGATGTTTAGGTACTGAACACCAAGTGTGACTTCTAGTTATATCATCGGCAATATTATGATAGCTATGAATATTGCGATATGGTACCTACTAGCATATAAATGACGAAATATCGAAAAGATCAACGGAGACACTTGGAGTCAAATATAATTATCTGCAGCATGTAAACACGTTTGATTGGACAAGGGTTATGTACATAAGCAATTATTATTTACTCGGCAAGTGCAAGAATCCACGGTAATTAACACACATTATAAATATCGTTGCCCATATAGCGTCAATGTCAATAATATTATTAAAATTAGCGTCTTTAGAGGGGATTCTGGCAAGTAATAACAGCCATACGGGTCGATCGATCAGCTATGCTTGCCGCTGTCGGCCCGTGGAT
The DNA here is from genome assembly GCA_947522985.1 of Lithophane socia. NCBI lineage: Eukaryota > Metazoa > Arthropoda > Insecta > Lepidoptera > Noctuidae > Lithophane > Lithophane socia. The sequence continues at coordinate 16,220,629 of OX383262.1, read as the reverse complement.
GGGGGGAACATCTTTACATACCAAGACCCTCCGTGCCTCGGAAAGCACCTAAAGACGTAACTACCGGTTGTCATTTGTTTGACAGTCATCACGGGTCGTCAGAAGCCCGTAAGTCTGACAACCAGTCTTACCAAGGGCACAGATCCAAGGGGTATCGTGTTACCCAGTTACTGGGTTGTGGAGGTCAGGTAGGCAATCGCTGCATGTACAATACTGGTATTCAGCTGCATCTGGTTAGACTGGAAGCCGACCTCAACATAGTTGGGAAAAGGCTAGGCAGATGATGAGTGTCTTTTTTATCTAAGCCAGTTTCTCGCCTTTGACCCGTGTCTACTAGGTGCGCTCAAATCCGGTCTCAAATTTTGACGACTGCCTTTTATTTTCTTTAGTAAAATAGTAGTTTTTCACTGCAAAGGAAAAAGTTAAAACAAATATGTTTGTGTGTTATTTTGTTGGTCTATAAGGCTTAACTATAATGATATTATACGTAATTAGGTATGAGCGAACACATGAACATACATACATACCGGTTAAAATCATAACCCTCCTTTTTGCTTCGCCGTAGTCGGGTAAAAAGAGATAGACATGTTACCTACCCAAAATTCGATCTTGATCTGGCACAATGTCATACTATTAGATGAATCGTGGAAGTAGAACGGCATGTCGTAATTATTGGGAGCGAAAATGAGACAAGACGATACGACGTAACTAGGCTAATTATTAGCCACGTTTTGACGTGCTATAATCTAGATAATGGTGCCGATTCTCTTGTCACAAATTCTCTAAACTAAACTAAAAATCACTAAAATTTAGTTTATTCCTGTCAAACGACGATTTCCTATTCTGAAAATAGACTAAAGTGACACAACTTAACTATAATTTAGTTTGACAGCACTAAGATGGCACTGAGTTTTAATTTAGTGAAAATGCTATTCTGAATTTGACGTTTTAACCAAAATTTTTGTTCTATATCTAAAATCTTCTAACTAACTCTGACTATTTTTAATCACGATTAAAAATGTGTGGAATAAAATTAGATGTCATGAACTAAAATTCAAACCAACACTTCGAATTCAGTTGCAAAACGGTACTGTATCTTTTTTTTATTTTCTTTTGCTTATATCTCGAAAACGGTGTGTCCTATCGCAAAAATAATGAAAATTTTGACCCCCTTTGCAATCCGCAAACCCGTAATAATTAACATGTTGGTAATTTAATTTTTTTGTTTTCTTCCAAAAAACGAAAAATTCCATATAAAAATACGTCGAGACGGCCAAATTGCGCGCCTCTCCGGCTCAAAAAAAATCACGTGGTAGGCAAACAAGTAGGTAGGTACCAAGAGGAGTCGCGATTGTCAAATTCGATTTTAGTTCTGTCAAAATAATTTTTAAATTTAGAGATTTTTGTTGGCAGAATAGCTCTAAGATTCTTATAGTAAAAAGTAAGGAATTTTAGTGATAGTTTAGTTAGTTTAGTTCGGTGTACAAGAGAATCGGCACCATTATATCTCTTTTTACTTAATAGCACTAAGAAGAATTTTATTTTAAGTATGCGATCGCACTGTAAAATACTGGTATTCAGCTGCATCCGGTTAGACTGGAAGCCGACCCCAACATAGTTGGGAAAAGGCTAGGCAGATGATGATGATATGAGATCGCACTTCGTCCGCACTAAAAATAAACATATTTCATAAAAGTTAATTTTTTGATGCACTATGATTATTTCCCCTCTTTTTTTGTAAACCTGAACATTAAATATTACCTTGAAAAATTAATTAAACAAAGAGTTTTTAATAGGCACATGAACTAATAATTTAGCTGAAAACAAACTAGTTTTAGAGTAAATAACAAGTTTCTTTTAGCATAACATCTAAATTTGCGTTTTAAATATTAGATAATTCCGAACACGGTTGTTGTGGATGTGGCATAAGTACTAAAAATAAACGCAAATGCATTGAAGACTAGTCCAATATGATAATTATTTAGTAAAACAAGTTTGATTGGATACCAATCACATGGTCTCACGAATATAATTAATTAGTAAATGGTAATTTAGAGTACCTACATGAGGACGGTTATTAAATACCTGTTATATCTTATCGTCTTTTTCGTAGTCAAAATAGAAAAAACCCGTTTATGATAATAACAAGGCCTACGGTTCTGAGTATTCTGAAAAAAAAAATCTAATAAAAAAATTTCAAATCAGAAAATAGATAGAGGCAGTCGCTCCATGTAAAATACTGGTATTCAGCTGCATCCGGTTAGACTGGAAGTCGACCCCAATATAGTTGGGAAAAGGCCAGGCAGATTGAATTCAAATCAGAAAATAATTTTTACAGGAGTGTCATTCTGAATTTCGTCAGGTCATTATTTCGACACGGTCTCAATTTCGAAACACAATAGTTCGACTACTCATTGCTTCGAAAACACACATCTTCGAAGAACACTACTTCGAAGAACCCTTCTTTGTTCACTTTTCTTTAAGATATAGTAGAATTGAATATTGTTTATTTTTGCTGCCGGTGGTTAACAAATAAAGTTGGTCAAAATAAAATAAAAAAGTATCTTTACCGTGTAAGAAAATAAATAAAAATAATATTATAACGCCGTGGATAGGGTCGAGGATAAACAGAAAACGAATCTATGTACCTACACACTAGAACTTTTAGAAGAACAGATATCAATAGTTTATTATCAATAGCGGGAGAAATATCATGAAAAAACCTAATTAAAAGTATGTTTGTGAGGCTCTATGGTATTTGGTCATTACCTTGAATTATGAAGAAATGTCACTTTCACAAGAACCATGACAAACTATGGTGGGAACTTTTATCTGTTTGTAACTGATTCAAATAAGGAAAAATGGTTTGTCCTCCACTGTCGAGAGACAAGATATGCATGTTTGTGTGTGTTTTACACATAAAAATAAATGTAAGTTCCAAGTATGCTTATCTGTTTATTTTTTTTCATATTTATTTTGGATGTTTCACTTACTTCTATGTTTATGACAAAATATCCTCTGCAATTCTTTTGTTCTTTTGATACGTAAGTACCAACGCAAAACTAAAGTAGGTATCTATTAGAAATTCCTTGCTGTGAGTTGGTGCCAAAATGGCGGCGAAATTTCTTAATTAAAATAACCACACGAAGTTAATTCACACGGAAAAGTTAGCTGACAAGAAAATTATTAAATTATTTGTGTAATGGTCAGTCAAGAATCTTATGATGACAGTTATTAAGTTATTATAGTTAGTCTTCCTACAAGGTGCCATAAATTACGAATACGAATTAATTATAAAGGTAACCGCAGTCCTATTTCATAAATTGCGAATGCACATACATACATAATTTAATTATGTGAGTACATTGATAATTATTTTTATTAATGTGGGACGTCTTATAGGCAGCAAAATTCCAGGTGGAATCACTGCCATCATATTTTTAAATAATTACGTAATGTAAAAGAATGTTGTATTACGATTCAGTGATTTAAAACGAAATTAATTTTAAGTCAGGTGTCTAAGATTGGGTTATACCTACTTAAGCAAATGATTACACCTTTTCTAGATTTTCTAACATTGCACAACTTTACTTTAATTAACGGCCTTAAATTATTACCACTATAAAACATTAAATATACAAACAAGTTTTCCCCACACTGACTTGGATGTAAAAAATCTAGAAATAGGTACCTGGTACACGTTGTCACTTCTATCTAGATTTTAATAATATTATTTTGTTGGAAATCTGTTGGTGAAAATGGGCGACCTTGTCGACATACATACGGGTGGCAGAGACATTGACGCACAACCTGTTACCATGGATTCAGTACATTATTCTTGAGCCGTCAGCGTTGAAATTTTTCGGTGGTTATTAAAAAAAAGTTCAGTGGGTCTAAATTTATGGAACAGCATTTTTTTTTTAATTATGTCAACTATTCGGAGTAAGTATGCAATTAAAATGTAGTATTAGGAGAATTTTCTGTCGATTTTTCTGAGTCTGGCTATTTAAAGATAATTAAAGTCTATAAGTAATAAAATTAAGAACTCGGGTTCATAATGATTAAAAAAATAAGAAATTGACTATTAGCAGCTTCTGTACACAGTCATCAGTAAGGTTATGATTATAATAATATATGTATTACTAGCGACCCGCTCTTGCTTTGCACAGGTTTTACGACTTGACAAAACAACGTGATTTCTAAGTAATATGTAAATTAATTACTAACGTAGTATATACATACACCTTCCGGATTCTCTAAACGATAGTGAAAACCTCATCAAAATCTGTTGCGTGGTTTAGAAGAACAACGCGGACATACAAACACGAAAAACGACTTTAATCCACACTAATATTATAAATTCGAAAGTAACTCTGTCTGCCTGTTACCTTTTCACGCCAAAACCACTGAACGGATTTCGAAAAAAAATGGTAAGGAGCTAGATGGGATCCTGGTGAAGGACATAGTGTAATTTTTATCGACATACAACGCGGGCGAAGCTGCGGGCGGAAGCTAGTTTATGATATGTATAGATTATATGACTTGCATACTGCTTTAATTACATCACATTCTGTTACATGCTGATCTCAGATTGGAAAAGTTAATCTGGATGGAAAGTGAATGCACGTGTAGGTTACTAAAGTGCACTTATCTGTAACAATTCGTTAGACGCCGCTGAAACAATTGAGGGAAGCTGTCTCATTACCAACCTCGTAAATTATAATGATTAGTCACTGATATGCAAACACTGACTATCTCTCAACTATGTAATACATACTAAAGGCCTACGCAGACCAGGACGGCATGGCAAGGGATTTATTTATATATTTTATTTTTACCAACGGACATTCAAACGTATCGATATTGAAATACGAAATAAATTGCTATGCTTTAAAACGATGCCATGGCATCGAAAGGGATTTCATTGCACGGCATTGAAAGACGTGCCACGGGCTCCCGCGGCGGGATGCCGCGGCGTACTGCGGTAGGCAAAGGCATGCCGAGGACGCCGGCGCTGGTTGTCATATACCGCGGGGCGCCCGCGCCGTGGCAAGGGGCAGGAATGCCGCGGTATCTAAGCGGCTAGTTTGCGCTGACTGACGGCAAAATCCTTTGCCATCCCGTCCCGGTCTGCGTTGGCCTTTAGCTTCAGCCTTGAAATACTAGCGCTTTGACATTCTGGCTACTCATTGGTGAAATGGTGATTTGAGTTTGTAACTGGTTACCTTTGAGTAGCATCGTGGACCGCGTGCCTTACTTATCTCACTTGATTAATATCGCCTTGAATTATAAAAATTCAGCAACAACCTGCTCCGATCTCCGATAATCGTATGTTACCTATACTTTTTTGTTGATTCGCTACATATTTCCATCGGCCATGAAGTGACAAGTGCCTACTCTCCGCCATCTTTATTGTTAGCAAATTCTTTTCCTCAAGTTATTCTGACTTTTGGGACGTTTGGTTTTAGAACATACGGCAGGCAGGAACGTACAGTCAGACTTAGTGAATGCCAAGTTCGTTACCAAGGAAATGTATGTTTACGCGAATGTCGACCTAATCGTATTTGAATGTCTGTAAGAAAATAAGCTTATGGTGGTTCAGAATTCAATTTTTTCGACTGTACATCAATGGGCTCATCAATGAATGATATAATATATTTATCAAATATATACCAACACTGGCAAGTAATAATCAAACTTATATTTACTAGGTAATTAATTATTTGCATACATTAACATCGCAAACACAATGTTTGCCATATTTCATGATGAAGATTGTGACATATAACATATTGAGTGACCTCACCAAATATGTCGTCTTTAATGGAATCAGTCATGTGATTTTGAATAATTCGCACGTTTCTACAGTGGTGTATTTACCCTAGGGCCAAAAGGGCCATGGCCCGGGGCGGTAGGCGGGGCGCTTAGCTTTGTTAGCCTTTCTTTTTGAAGAAATTTAAAATAAGCCTACTTAACGAAAATTAAACCTCAATTGGTTGTAAATTTAATAGACATCAAGACGCGGGACTATCGTATAAGGGCCAAGTCACACCGGAAAGGTAGCGGCCGGCAGCGCCGCGGCGAGCACTTTCATTCAGTGTGAAATAATTATAAACTTTATCTACATACTTAAAAGACCAGTATCGCTTGAAAAGGTAGAAACTAAACTAGTCAAGAGGAGACTAGGCGCGTGGGGTGTTGAGGTCGCGCGAGGCCGCCAGCGGCGACGCCGGGGGCTGCTGCCGGCCGCTGCTGGCCGCTGCTGGTCGACTCGGCCCTTACTGACCGGCGGCGTGTCGGTCGGTCCGACTCCATCGTGACTCGGGACTAGTTTTGTTGCTTTTGTTTTCCTTTAATTTATGGGGCGGAAAACCTTTCAGGCCCAGGGCGCTGAATCTTAAAATACGCCTCTGCGTTTATAAGATTCTCTAGTCTAGACAAAGTGCAGTATCGTTAAAACTGAAATTCTTCTTTTCAAACATGAGAGGTTGGCACCAAGAAACAATTACTAGAAACTCACAAAAAAAACGGGCTATTCTCAAACTTGAACAAAGAGTTAATAATTCATAGTTTTTATGATAAGCCTGCCAGATTTTGGCAATGCTGATGCCATTATGAAATCCCACTGTCCGTCACACGATGCCTAAACCGTATCGTCCTTGGCATGTCCGACTGTCCGGTTGTCCGACTGCCTCCTTGATGTCTATATTCGGTGACCAGCGTGGTAAGTAATGACCCATTCTGACAACCATCTTATGTCATACAGTCATAATAATGAAGTGATTCACGGAAGTTTAGCAAAAAATTGTCTTTGCCTGTTCTTGGTGAATTTATTGCTGGTGATTAATTGGCAGTTTAGTCTTGTGAGTTTTGATAAAAAAAGTTTAATAGTTGTCGATGAATACAGGGTCAAATAAAATTAGCCAGCGAAACTTCGTAGACGTGTTGGATATCGATATCTAAACAAGATAAAATAAAATTAATTATGGTCTATATACAATGTTTAAAATATAAATCAGTATGTGTAAATAATTTGATAGATTTTATGGACATTGTGCATTTTGCTCATAAAACACCGATAGGTATTATAAAAACCTGTGTCGACAAAACACTCACTAAAAGAACTAGATAATTGACAACAAAGCTTGAAAGAAAAAAACTAAAATATCTTTGTTTGTTTGTTTCTAGACTTTTGAAACCTGTCTTAGAATTTATGAACACAGACTAAAATAATTTGGATAAAGAATCATTTTATTATTTTTAATGTTGCATATCTTCAAACTTGCCTGAAGTGACGTGTTAATTACATATCTCAAACAACAATCATTTAAGAACCATATTATAGGACAAAGATAAATAACTTTCATTATCCGTTCATAAATCAAAACAATAACAATGACAATTAGTGTCAATCGAGTGCAGTGGCTTTTAAAACAGTGATCAATAATCATTCAAAGGACATGTTTTTTTTTTTTTTACAAAACTAAGTCCAAGTGAACAAAGTGTGTGACAGTGAAAAAATTCTAATCGCATGAGTCATTGCAACCGTTTTTGTTTCGTTCAAATACTGGGACTTATCAATGCGAAGCATAATTTCAACTTGCAAAATTAAGTTCACTTGGATCGGCGGCATAGAAGGCGAAACTTCGTCAGTTACCGTCTCTTCGACGGTTCGAACCCCAGCGCGAAGCTCCGCCTCTTTTTGTGAATTCAAAGTTCTATATTATCTTACAAAATAACGCTCAAAACTCAATTTCAAGTTACTTACATTCATTAATAAAATCAATATGAATACAGACAATAATATTACGATTCGAAAAAACTACAAAACCTGCTCTCTGACTGACTTATCCGTTATGATAAATGATGAGGAGAAAACAATACTTGATTCCACGATGTTGAGCCTCCCGGACAGTCTGCATGACAAAAATGACGACGAGAACAGTAATTACCTAATAGAACAAATAAAATCACTAGAATCGCAACTAACTACCGCTCACCAGGAGATTGAAGACCTAAATAGTGAGAACTTTAGACTAAAAATTGACCTACAAAAATCATTAAAATCTATTGAATCATATAAAAGAATCTGCGCAACCCCAAACCGAAATAACAACACTCCAAAATCAGCTCGCAAACAAAATAAAAAGCTACACAAAATATCACCAAATACCTCAAGTACTGACTCTGGGGTTAATAACAGTTCCCAGGTTAATACAAAATGCGAGTCGCTCAATAAAGCTACACAAACATCCCATCCGCCTTTTGAAGATCCGAGCCAGTGTAAACATAAGACAACGCCGGACCAGCATAACGTTGCTCACAAAAATTCACAAGGCGCTACTTTGCTTTCTAATCCACGAAATAGATTATGCATCATAAGTAGCAACTGCACAAAGGGTACTCTGACGGAGATTGAAGAAGTCTTCTCTAAAATATTTAATTACTGTCATTACATTCTACCGAACACTTCCACCAAATATTTATTAAATACTATTGAGAGCAAGATAAAGGATTTTACAATGAACGACTACTGCTTAATATTTATTGGAAGAGATGATTTGAAGGATGGCAATTACATTAACATATTGGAAAATTTAAAGGATGCTTTGAAAAACGCCACGCACACAAACATCATTATCTGTGCCCCGACGTACATAAAAGGTGCATTAATCTATAATTATAAAGTGGAACTGTTTAACAATCTTCTCTGTTTGGACGTAAAGAACAATGAATATGCCTACTTTTTTGATAGCAATAGAATACTAACACATGAGATGTTTTCCTGTAATACAGGGAAAATTAACAAAGACGGATGGAAACATATTTACAATCAGATCCTGACTAACATTAAGATAGACTACGACCTATTCCGTTCTTTAGAATACCCAGCAAATGCAAATGGTGGAATAAATTCTCTAACCACAAGTTTCGACTGCAAGATTGACAGTCTACCGCCGACTAATTCTCCGCCTAATTCTGAGTTTTTTCTATTACAATAAGATGACCATTTTACACCAAAACATAGCTGGACTTTTAAACAAAGCAGACACATTACTCGTACATATCCAAGAATTGTTCAAGAAAAAGGTAGACATTGACATAATCTGCATCACGGAACATTTTGTTATTTCTGGACAAGAGGATCTGATTAACATTCCAAATTTTAAACTCGCTGCAATATACTCAAGAAAGGAACAAAGGCGAGGTGGTGCCTGTATATTAATACGAAAATGCTACGAATTCAGGGTACTAACAGATATAGCACGATTATCCACTTCCGGAGTAATAGAATGCTGCGCAATAGAATTGGTGAAACAGAACTTGGTAATTGTATGTATGTATAGAGTGCCTAAGATGTCTAATTTCAATTTATTCTGCGAGAGATTGGAATCTGTGCTTAAAAAACTGTGTTTTAGAAGGGATAGGAGAGTGGTGTTGTGCGGGGATTTCAACATAGATATTCTTAAACAAAATAGATACACTTTAGACTTTGAACTGCTGCTTCTCAATCACAATCTGAAGTTAGAAATAAGGCAACCGACTAGACCAAGAAGTAAATCTTGTCTGGATAATTTTGCGCATAACGCCCAGAAAAAATGCTATAGTGAGGTAATCGATTTTGCCCTATCAGACCATTCTGCTCAATTATTGGAAATACATGTTAGTAAAACATGTATAGTCAACTCGTGGCGCGTAAATAAAAGAGATTTGTCTAAAGTTAACTTGATCAAGTTCAAAAAACACTTGAAAAATTTATCATTTTCTGAAGTACTAGAGACTACGAATCCAAATGAGGCATATGACAATTTTATAGAGTTATTTAGTCTTTTATATAATCTATGTTTTCCAAATAAATTAATTAACATAAAATCGGACAAGAAAATCAAGTGGATTTCTAAAGGGATTAGAATTTGTAGTCACAAACAAAGACAATTATTATGGAAATATAGAAAATCGCCTTCAATAGATAACAAAAATAGTTTCAAATTATATTCACAACGATTCAAAAAAATAGTAAAACTCACACAAAAAGCACAAAATAACTACATTATAAAAAAAGCACCTAATAAGTCTAAAGCATCTTGGCAAATAATAAATGGGAGTAATCGTACTAAAGATCCCATCATGAAAATCAAGATAGGCAACGCTATTATTAGGGATGCGAAGGAAATTGCAGATTCGTTCAATAATTTCTTTGTCGATCAAGTCCAAAACTCTGCAAATAATAATAATAACGAGGTCATTAGGATAGACAACAATCCAAACTCAATATTTATGTCTCCGGTAATACCGGCTGATATAATAAGAATAATTAAAATATTGAAAAACAAAAAGAGTTTCGGATATGATGGAATAGCAACTTCAGTAGTGAAATTTGTTTCCGATGTTATAGCTCTTCCCTTGTGTCATATAATGAATCTCTGCATAAACTCGGGAATTTTTCCAAATAGCCTAAAAACAGTAATTATAAAACCATTACATAAAAAAGATAGTAAAGAAGACATGTCAAACTACAGACCAGTTGCCCTTGTCTCTGTATTCTCCAAGATCTTCGAAAAAAATATATACGAATCAATTTTTTCATTTTTAGATAAATATAACATTCTTAGCGAGGAGCAAAAGGGCTTTAGAAAGAATAAAAACATTAACATGGCGATATATGACTTAATACATAATGTAATGACGAATGTTGACAAAAAAACACCAGTTTGTGCTATATTTACTGACATGACCAAAGCCTTTGACTACGTTAATCATAATGTCCTACTACAAAAACTTGACAGCTACGGCATTAGAGGAAATGTGTTAAGCCTTATAAAATCGTACCTCAGTAATCGTAAGCAACATACGGAAATCTCAAGAGTATGTTCTAGACGTAAATTGGAATTCAAATACCTATCTGATAGTAGAGAAGTCAAATTCGGAGTTCCACAGGGGAGTATCATCGCAGCTCCATTATTTCTCATGTACATCAATGATCTTCCGAGAAAAGTGCAACAGCCAATGGTGTTATTCGCTGATGATAGCACAGCGATAGTAAAATGCGTGGAAAAAGCAAATTATGAAAAAGACATTAATGACACTTTAAAATCAATAATTAATTGGCTAAACACTAATAATCTAATTATTAATTTACAAAAGACAAAGATAATGCATTTCTTTCAACGTTTGCAACCAGATCCTTTGAAAATCGAATACAATGGTCAAAATATTGACAAGACAAATGTTGCTAAATTCTTAGGGATAGTAATTGACAGCCAATTATCTTGGAAGCAGCAGACAGAAGAAGTCTGCAAAAAATTAAGTAGAGGAGCTTATATTCTCTACAACTTGTCGAAAAAAGTTAATATTGACACCATCATTATAGCTTACCATGGTCTGGTTGCCTCTATCTTAAGATACGGAGTAGTATTTTGGGGGAACTGCAGTGAAAGAGAAAGGGTATTCAAGGCCCAAAAATATTGCATCAGATCAATGACCGGCATTAATTCAACAGACAGCTGTATTCCTATGTTTAAATCCCTAAAATTATTAACCTTTCCATCGCTTTATATTCTGGAGGTAGCATTATTTGTTCAAATGAACCGAAATCTTTTTGAGACAATGATAGATCATTCTTCAAGACCGGCATTACTGAGATCCCAATACAAAGGTCTATTACATACTGGCAATTTCAAAACAGCATTATTAAGAAAGAATATTATGCATATGGGACCAGTTATTTACAATAAAATACCTAATGACATTAAAAATGATACATCTCATTCTTTCAAAAAGAAATTAACGAAACTACTAGTTGAAAAATGCTATTACGCTGTCAGTGAGTTTTTAAATGACATCACCATATGACATTAATTTCTCAATAATATTTCAATTTATTAAGTTTGTTTTATTCTAATTGTATTTACTATGACTATTATTTTGTCAGTGAGTTTAAATTTCAAGAAAATAAATTAAAAATTGATTACCTGACATATAGATTTGTAATAATTATGATTATTTTAATGCGTAATGTTGCATGCCATTTGGTAGAATGTACTGGATCCTTGTGTTTTTATTTTGTTTACACCACCAAAACAATGTTACCTACATTCTTTGCAAATAAATGATTTCTGATTCTGATTCTGATTCTGACAGATCGCTGGATGCAACTTGTTAGCAACTCATGAGATGCGTTTTGACGCACAATTTGTGTTATTAATAGCTTATTAATGCATCTATTCGTTTTTGGACTTATTGATTTATTATTATGATGTTTCCTTAATAGCAATAATTTTTCATAGCCGGTATTCTAAAAGCTTAAACAGAGTGCAATCGTTATTAATTTCCGTCTAGCGACTGCCAACTATTGGCTATTTTTTCCTTCATCCGCTGCATTGAGACTTCCGAAAATGTCTTATAATAATATGTATTGTATATGTATAGCTTAATCGTAGTTGTTATTTTGTAAATAAGGAGACTGTTTTTTGTAAGTTATTTGAAGTTTAATTAAAAAAACATTGATTTGTTTGTTCAAACAAATCGCTGTTTTATAAGCTTAGAATATACGAGCCTAAACTCACCTAACTACAATGATACAGTACACAATCGACAAATTCCTTTACTTTCCAAGCATTGAGCCGGTTTTACCTACATAATATGTCATTTGCTTACTCACACAATAACTCGTTGCCATGCAATCTTGAGGTTTTGCTCAAAGTGTCGATATGTTATCGAAAACGTCAAAGTTTGGTACACACGGCTCATAACAAGCTATACATTTCCATTATAAGCTGACCTCTTATCGTACGCAAATCCTATACAATGTGAGATCAGCTTATAGGTACTGGAAATGTATTGATTGATGTGTAGCCGTGTGTACACGCTGTCTGAAGGTAGAGTTGTGATTGTGAGTGCGAAATTTAACACAGTCGATTGAAGTAGGTAGTCATGTGATGTATAGCTAAACTAAGTAGGTTGTGTTTGAGCATAATTTACCTTTATACAGCCAGGGAAATTAATTGTTAAGCAGTTGTTGTTAAGGAGTTCAACTGAACTCCTTATGTTAATTTGCCGTGTTATAGCCGTTTCATACAACGATCAAAGAATAACAGTTGAGATTTGAATATTCAACAATTAATTTCCGACAATGAACAAGTTTTCTTTTAATCAAATCTCCTGAATCCCTAGCTTACAAAGCTCTGCTTTTTTGTATTTTTTTCCTACTAGATTGTTAAGATTTGATTGATGAGTGGTGTGTTCCTTTGGCGTCGTTTGCTAGCAAAGGCTTTGTTTCACTTTTATTTCGGATCAGTGACAACTCGGCCTCAGTCAACTCAACCCGAATAATATTATATTACGGTGACATGTAAGTACGATCGCCTGCATAAAATAGATATTTTAAAATAAATCAATACGAATTTAATTTTGTTTTATGAGGGACTTTTGATAATGCAAAGATGAAGTAGAAATTGTTTAAAGACCAGTTCTTATCGGCAATAGACCCCTGCACTAACTGGGTACCTCCCTCACACACAAAGGGTGACATTAATATGGCAGCCGCGTATTTATTACAATTATATTAAGTACAACTATTCCACCATCTTTGGGCATTAATATTAGCCATAGAACACGACGATCTTCGAATATTTATGTCCCACACATTCGAATTAATAAGTGATTAGCAGCAACTAAAGGTTGAATATGAGGAAACACATGGCAACATGTACAACTGATGGGCTCGCGATGATATTAGTTGCAACTTGTTCTGTTACTGGAATTCGATGTTAAGTAACGTTTCGATACTATCGGATTGGTGAGAGTAATCTTAAGAAAGGCATTAATGTTGTAATTATAATACTCGTATTACTATAGTGATAGTTGGTAGCATACCTACTTCCTTTGAAGAAAGTATAATATCTACTACCTCGCAAACATAAAAAAAACATAACATAACATTACGCCTGTTTTCCCCGAAGGATTAAGCAGAGATCTAGGTACCTATAGTACACCCACAAACATCCTCAAAACATTTGACATTGATGCGGTCAAGTCGGTTTTGCTGCGAAATAGGCAGTCCTTTTGTGACCACTGAACCTAAAGCTATGTTTTTGAATAGTTTTTGTGTAGTTTACTTGCGTTTTGACATACAATGACGTCAGCATCCTTCATTATCAATATTTAATATCATTATAACCATCATCATCTGCCTAGCCTTTATACCAACTATGTTGGGGTCGGCTTCCAGTCTAACCGGATGCAGCTGAATATCAGTATTTTACATGGAGCGACTGCCTATCAGATTTTTTTTTATTTTACAATTTTGTAATATCATTATAACCATGAAAACTTTATTTGCATTTGGATTATTAGAAACATGCTGCTCTATCGAAACTATTCAACCATTGTTAACCATACAATTTTAATACCGGCAACTAAACGGTAACTAAATGTCTCCATCCAAATTACTTAAACAAGTTTTGTTCAGCCTAAACCAGAAACCAGGAACTCGATACGCAGCTGCACCAATCGACTAATGAATCAATTAAGAAATACTTTATTACTCACTTTAATGCGTATATATACGCAATGTCAATAAACATTGTCATTCATACACTCTATTACGTATAAAACAGAGTTCAAAATATTATGTCTAGACGCCAAGCGATGTGACTATTGAACAAGGCTCTAGAATTTCAAAAGGTATGTAAGGTGTAAGGTGATTGCGGGAAAGTCCGAAAGGGATACCGGGAACTTGGCAACAGGCAACTGAAGGAACACGGGTGGGTTTTAGTCAGTAAAAGTCTGACACGCCCTTCCGCTCCGCCCAGAGCGGGAGAAGTCATTGAATGATTTCCCACATTCAAAGAAAAAAAACAAAAAAAGTTATAAGGTGATCGGCGTATCCATTGTGTATAATAAATATTTCGTTTCCACAGTCTAACGAAGCTCATTGCTGGCGAATTAATTTTCTAAGAAGGAATATCTTTGTTCATCCAACAGGCGTGTTTACCTTTTGCCTAGCTGAATCTAAGATTTACCATTTCCAGGAACAATTAAAATAATTAAGTAGGTTTTGCACATTTTCCGGGATCATGCATTTTAGCGGCTAATTCATTGAGATTAACAACTCCAAAACTAAATTCCGTCCTAAATAAATAAAATAAAAATAAAAAATTCTCTGACAACCAAGGCCCATAGTGTTAGTTACAAAAAGCTTAAAACTATGTTAGTAGGTACAGAAATAACAGTGGAAAAACAATGTCGATTCATCAACCCGCACATCTCATTGACGAATCGATTGAACACAGCCGCGTCCAACCATCTGCTATCATTTTCAGGATAAATAAAGAGTAGTAACACGGCCAACCTGACTACACAACACAAAGAGCTGAAAGTAAGCCAGTGTTGCCAAATATAAGAACAACCCTTTGAAAGTTGTTACACTTACTGTGACATCCAGATAATCCTGATTAGTTCGTTTGTTAAGCTCAGCTTACAATGCTTGTGTTGTGAGTGTATTCAATCAGAACGGATTATTGCTGATTCTGATTGATTTCTAGTAGTGTGTATAGTACCTTACTAAGTAGGCTGTATTAAGCTAGTTACATGCAGGCTTTAGACATCCTTATTTGGATTGGCAATCAGTAGTAGTAAGTTGGGTATCCGTCTCGGTGCGCTAAAGGAGCTTTTAACTTTGTCCATAAATAAGCTTAGCTAAGACTAGAAAGAATAAAGTCATTGATACACTTGTTGACACCAGTTTTCATAACCTAAGATTGATAACCGTGAACGGCTGATCATTATTTTTATTTGAATAGTAGAAGATGGAAATTGAGACAATGCAATCGCTAAATTATAATGACACTAAAGTAATACTTCTATAAGTATGCTTTCAACATCTGTGACTCTCAGGCCAAATGCAGAGGTCACCCAGTAAAGTAGCTGCTTCAGTTAGGTAACCTAGTAATATCTAAGTATGAGTCAGACCCACAGCTTATGTAAGAGCATGATAACATAAACTTGTGCCGTCAGTCGCCATTTTCATTCTATTGTCTATGGTTTGGTTTCTAAGATTTCGACTTTTTGACATTTTGATTGATTGATTGTAGGTGGATTTTTGTTTCGCAAACCACTGTATACATTGCAAATTGTTGAAAAAGTAGGTAAGTTTGGAATAGAAGGTAAATGGGGAAGTGTGTCACAATAGTTTCTGACTTTAATTTGTCACGGAAAGAAAGAAAAGAGAAAAATTGTTTATTCTGCACAAATAAGACATCATCTGCCTAGCCTTTTCCCAAGGAGTCGGCTTCCAGTCTAACCGGATGCAGTTGAATACCAGTATTCTACATGGAGCGACTGCCTTTCTGACCTCCACAACCCAGTAACTGGGTAATACGATACCCCTTGGTAAAACTGGTTGTCAGACTTTCGGGCTTCTGACGACCCGTAACGACACACATACAAAAAGACACAAATAAGACGCAGGTTATAAAATAATCACGGGTTAATGTTGCTAATGCGAAACATAACAGGGTTAGATAGGGTCTAGCCCTGTTGATTATTGATTAAAAGTCTGTTTGAAGTCTACACCGTAAATATAAAGCTTATCTCAATAAAAACAAGAATGAGGATAATCGACTTCTTTTCGAAATCTAGTTAAAAGTTGAATACTAACCAGTTTCCTGATTATAATGTAGATTTAAACGAAAACATTATGTTCGATGCGTGTACAAAATAAACAGCGGATGACAACATAGCGTCTTATGTAAATATACTTTTAACAGAACATTAACTTAAACACAACATTACAAATATTGCACAAAACCCATTATTTGTAGCAACCAGTTGCAGGCCTATGATCAGCTGACTTTTGACATTGAGAGAGCTCTATGTTGCTAAAATAAATAAGGCTTTATTTTAAGTAAATATCGTGTCAAACTCATGTTAATAATGAATGTGTATGATTTTGTAATGTTTGTTTTTCCGTCCCATTTAAGAGTTTGACTCTTACATACTTTAAATGGGACGGCCTTTTCCCAACTATGTTGGGGTTGGCTTCCAGTCTACCCGGATGTAGCTGAATACCAGTATGTTACACGGAGCGACTGCCTATCTGATCTCCACAACCCAGTAACTGGGTAATACGATGCCCCTTGGTAGGACTGGATCTCAGACTTGCGGGCTTCTGACGACCCGTAACGACTGCTAGAGATCCACGAATGACAGCGTGCTTTCCGAGACACGGAGGAGTCTTGGTATGCAAAGATGGTCACCCAACCACGGAGCAACCCCGGCAAGCGTAGCTTAACCTGATGGGTGGAACCGTACGGCTGGTTTTACTTAGACACGAGCTCGTTTTTATGTAAGAGTACCTAATTATAATAATAAGCTATTTTTATTATTTTAATATTATGCTATTTTTACATAATAAAAAATCCTGGTTATTTATTATCATCATCATCATCATCACTGGCAGCCTTGTTCCATCCACTGCTCAGTATAGGCCTTCTTCTTTGTGTGCCATGCTTCCCTGGTCCGTGCGAGTCTAATCCAAGTCTTCCCCGCGATCTTCTGTGTGTCATTCACCCACCTTTTTTTTTTGTTTGTTTTTTTTTGTGGGTGGGAAATCATCAAATGACTTCTCCGCTCTGGGCGGAGCGGAAGGGCGTGTCAGGCTTTTACAGACTAAAACCCACCCGTGTTCCTTCAGTTGCCTGTTGCCAAGGTCCCGGTATCCCTTTCGGACTTTCCCGCAACCCTGGCAGATCATTCACCCACCTGGCCGTTATTTCTTATATTTCCATGAATTATAGCGAACATTCATGTGATGATTTCGTTCTAAAGGCGTGCCAATCCTTCGTTTATAAATAGCGTGCTTATTTCAGTGATCACTGCTATTGACTCATAAAAGTACCGAAAACTTTTGCTTGTCGGCAGTTCCATAAATGGAGAGGTCACACATAAGTTTAATCTAATGTAAAGTGATGCAAGATATTCACATATGGTCCGACCACAACAGGTATACACGGTTACATCAAGTTATACATTTTATGCTGAGATCGCATTGTATAGGATTTCCGTACAATGCGAGGTCAGCTTATACTGGAAATGTATATAGCTTGATGTGTGTAAAAGAACCTTTAACTTTTTGTTCACATCTAAGATCAATTCAATCCATGATCCGTTTTAATTAAATTGTTGACCTATATAGCATTCGATTTATTCCTTTAGAAAACTCCCATAATGTGCAAAAGGCTCATGCCATTGGCTCAAACAATATGTGAGAAGCATATACGGTAGCAAAAATATAAGCAAGTCGGTAGTATGTCAGGGTGTACCGTACGTGTACATTTGAGTATTGTGGAACAGGGTTATAGGAAGTCTGTTACAACCCAGCTCCTCTCCATTTCTCTCGATCCAAATCTTCAGATGTCTTATTACACAAATTGGTAGCAATTTACTGTGCAATTACACACAACGAGCGGTTGCAGTTACGTGCGAATCGCGGACCCTTCCTGGCGTTACATAACCTGGCAATAAGACTATTGTCTTACAAATCTTGTGTCCGTATCTTGATCGAATACGAATCGTTTTTATAGGTATCATTACGTTCTAAATAAAGAAACTAGACTTGTGAATACATCAATTTGATTAAGTGGGGATGGGGTGCTTTAAAATAGACTCCATTATCACATTATTCAATTAAAACGTTGGGCGCACTCTGGGCAGTGAGCTACGCTACCAACCACGCTGATTGGCGGAGCTTATAGGAAACGAGATACAGGAGAAGAAGAAAAATGTTTCTTTAAATCAGTTTCAGAACTTACAGTTTCGTTGTTTTGTCATTATTGTGTTTTTAATGCAGAATTTTAAAAGTGTGGTCCTAAGATCCGAGCTATTAATGAGTCTACGTGTGACTTCGTTTTTTTAAGATCATGATTAGCCAAAAGACCATCTGTCTTTTTGCCAGCATAATGCTCAGAGGAACAAACCTGCCAATACTTCCTACTTTAGTGAGTGATGGCCATCGTGTTAACTTGTAACTGAATCTATTACGAATTGCTTTATTTAGCTATCTTGATCTTATCTAGACCTGAGGAATAGGTTAGTGTTTCCGAGAGCTGAAAGAATGAATGGCGCTCTTTTGTGCACAGCATTGTGTATCAGATGCCAAGAAGATAACACTGTAATTGACCATTTTATCCATACAATTGATGAAGACTATCTGATTTACCTTCATAAATAATAATACAATACATATAGTAAAAATACTTTGGATCCTATTGTTTATGTATTACAGAGATTAATCTCAACCGGAGATCACAAAAAACACGCTACACCACCGGCTTCATTGATCATTTCTCATCTTCCAGTCGAATGAAGCTAAACGTATTGTCTAAACTTAATAATTAGAGCACAACTGGACTTAACAAAGCAAGTTAATGAAGATGTACCCAGTTTACGAAATCCATACAACGGACAAGACAAAAAATTCCCAAGCAAGGCTTGTAGATATCTAACCAACTAAACTTTGCAGCTCGCCAAATTAAATCCTGAACGTTTGAGTGAAGTTTCCTTTGAAGCACAATGGAAATATTTGTATCTTGTGGGTGCAAATGTAAGGTGGTATTCATGTAGACTTGAACAATGGTAGTGGTGCTATAAACACGACAATAGCAGTTTATCAGGACATCTTTATGATGGGTGCGCGTCAGTAAGTCAGTGGATGGTGCAACGCGTGGTTTGAATGAAAAAATGCATGGATACATTCATGACAATAGACATGGTATTCGGGGTGAAACAATTGAACGTATGAGTCTTAGAACATTCATTTAAAATAAAACTAACGTTCTATTTGGGAATCGAACATATGTTTTCAATTTACATTAATGTTCAAATGTTAATAAAATTACAGTACAACGAATTTCTTAATGTCCCTCGGCAAAGTTCGTGTTTCGTCTGTCGTCGGATTTCTATCAGTTGCCCTTTGCACTTGGTGCAAACCGGACGCTCTCAATTGACTTCCAAGTCAATTGAGAGCGTCCGAAACACGAAGTTTGCCGAGGGACATTGAGAAAATAGTTGTAGGTGGTTGTAGTGTACAAGCTTGTCCACCATACTGACTTCTGTCACCGTTCAGCGTCCCTGTGTTTGCCCACCTATCCTCAGGTGTCCCAGTTCTTATAGTAACATAACAAAAATAAGTTACCATTTATTAAAAAGTTAGATTACCTAAGTTATTTGAATATGTATTTAGACACCTGCCAATCTAGAATCGATGTGATCAATCCGTTTATCCTTCTATAACCTATATCCACCAGTCATTCAGTTAACTAAGTCAGGGCTTACAGGCAAGATTCTCACTATTTCTAAATAGTTTCGTTTCTTTATCCACGCATTACCTAAAGTTGTTAGAGTCATCTTGAATAGATGTGCACATGCAGGCTTTATTCAGAGACGTTGGGAAACACATACTGTTGCCCACTTATGTACGTAGATTACGAGGAGTTGCAGGCTTTGATTTTGAAGGTGACTGTTTTATTAATGTATTACTTGAACTTTGAATATTATGGCTATTTTGTAGCAGCAAACAGTGCCATAAATAGCTGGTTTATGATTCTGGTCCTTTGAACTTTTGTGTCGTATTGAGGGAAAGTTAAAAAAAAAAAAACTTTTTATTGAGCTTTTTTTTTTTTAGTAGAAGTAAATAAAATATCAGAATGAGACTACAAGAACCACATTTATTTTGTTTCCTTCTTGAGCGTATAAAAAACTGGTCCTTCTTATCCAACTTATGAATAAAAAACGCCTAAGTATTCAGAATAACATTCATTTTCATCCAAAAATCTAAATAAGAGGAACAATTTTATTTCAAAGTCAAAAGAAAGGATGTTAAATAAAATATTTCGATTTCATCGTTCATCCGAAACCTAATTAAAATAACAACCAAAAGATAAACCTCTCACCCATTAGTAAACGATCGTGAAATAAAATAAATAAACGTTTTCATAATACCAATTAAAAACTACGCAATAGTTTGCATTACATACATTACTGATGCATTTCGTAATTAAAAGGCAGAGCTCACTATTACTGCCCACTGAGTCGTTATTTGTAATTAAATATGTTTTATACGACTTCGTGCCAAAATGTCATCTTTTAGGGTTACGTATCAAAAGACCAAAAAGCGTTCAGTGAGCTTATGAGCTTGTTCAGTGTAGCTTTATGTAAAATTATAAATAATAGATAAAGATATTCTATTCTATTCTTTCGGTGTCAGTTTTCTTATCATATTACTTAAGTTTTCTCTTCTACTTCGTCGTTCCCTCAATGCTGAGGATCGCGAATTCGCGATCAAATATGACGCGTCTCATAAGCGGTCTTCGAGTTATGCGATTATCAACCAAATTCTGATACGGAACCTTCGATACTTGACTGATTTGGTTACTGCAATAAAGATGCTTCAATTAAGTACCTACATTCAACGATGTTTCTGTACTAATGCATCCATTTGCTATCTCACGATTCTGTCAGTTCGTTTTGTTTATATTCCAATAATATATTTTGAGAGGTTGCTATTATGGGTATTTTGGCTCTATTATTTCTGTGTTTGTGAGTACATGTGTGTTTTTATAATGAAATTATAGGTTTAGCTTTTGCTAATAATTGCATCTAAAACTATTAGATTGGAAAAATACCATCTCCATATTCTGTCCTATGAAGCCACTAGCCTAGCGTTGCATAGGTACAGTACATTATATTAATTTGAATAAGCAATAATTAATTGTGACCATAAATTAATCCCTTTAGCAAGGACGTTGATGATGTGATAATTATCATGTTATGATCATTGTTTACCATTTAAGAGCAATTTTTCTTCACCGTTTTGAGAGTAGTGGTGATGGAATAAATTACACAAAGTAAAGCGCCTGTCTGGGTTCGAACCCACGACCTACAACTCGTCAGGATTGTCACCAGTAGGCCACCACCTGCTCTCGTACATGTGAGAATGAGCAGAAATACTTCTTCGTCTCTCAGCGAACTGTTACTAATGTCAATCTTTCTTGTTTGCAGAGTGGTCAGAAGCCTAAGGTCCCACCGACGAGGTTCTCATGTCTGGGCAGAGGCTCAGGGTACTATGCTGATGTAGACACTGGATGTCAGGTAAGAATAACTTTTATTGATACCTTTGCAATATGCTAAGCAAGGATTTTGTCCATACGATTCTCAACACTTTTCTTTACCCGGTTTGGTGCTTAGAAATCGGCTGAGGCAAAAAAAACATACTGGAATAAAAACATCCCGTGTATAGACAAAATCGATCCGTCAATAGAGACAAACTCTTGACCCACTTATTTACTTAGTTAGGAACTAGTAAAGTCTAGCATTATCATTATTATCACTAGGTCAAAGAAGCGATAAAAATTGTTCATAATTCATTTACACAACCTTACGTAACAAGAGGATAAAAGTCACGAAGACAATCAATGAACCGCGCTGATTAGTGACAACATAGATAGCTACAGAAAACCAAAGGGCATTCACAAAGTGGCATTCTTTGAGCGATAATGATGGTGGACCACTCAAAAATGTATTGGATTGATATAAGCTACCGAAAAGCTTCTTTATGTCAATCCTGTTGAAAGTCGTTGTAGAAAGACGAAATGCTTTAAAAAGCCAATTGTCTGGCTAGACCCTCTGTTCCATGCAAAAAGCGAAAACAGCGACTGTTTTCGCTCACGTCTCAAACTATGTCAAACAAATGTCAGCCGCGAGTGCGCTTGCACTGGTTGTACGTGAAGCGTGTGTGCATTTTCGCTCGTTGTATGGAGCCGGACTTCTGCACCTATCTACTTTGTGGTAATGCCATTAGATATGCTAATTTGTTAGTAATTGGCTACCGGATGAGATGCGTGTTGATTCACACATTCGTACGCTTTTATGGTCTAATAGTGATATGGTCATTGATTGTGATGCGAAGATTATAATTGATGTTAATGATGTAGTGTGCTGTGACAAAGATGATTGAAAAATGTCGCGTATTTACGAGTTTTTATACAGTATGATAAGGTCGTATCGTCATAAGTAGGTATACCGATCCAATGGGTATAATAATAGTAATAAACCATTTATTGCAGGCGACACAGGCCCATAGAAAAATACATTAACCTAAACATACATATTCTATAAACAAAACTTGTGTTAATAAATAAGGCTTAGACTATGTTAGTAGCACTTCACTTAGCACTAGCTAGACTTTGTGCTGTCCTGTGGAACTTGTCCGCGGAAGCGACGGAACACTACGTCCTGCGGCCAAAACTTTTCTATATGAACTGAGTGCTGGGTATTGGTATGTCATACATTGATTGCGTATCTGTTAATTTTGCGCCTTTATCCACCAAATCCTTTCTCGAGAACCAGTAAAAATCAGCCCTCTGCTTATTATCCATGTCGATACAACACTAATGAAATCCTCAGGGTGATAGAGACTGCCCATTCGTACTCAAAAACACACAACTCCCGCATACATCACAAAAGTATCCGACATACAAACGTACACGGCAACATTTTCTGAAATAAGAAGCGTAAATCCTCTTTGTCTGTCATCGCGCCGACATACAACTCATACAAGTCATACATGCCATTTAACTTTACAAGCCAATCCATCCGAACCGTCGTAAATACATACATGGAGGACAATGTAGGCTCGGAGACAGATAATCTTGTATTCACGTATCGACAGAATTGTAATGAGATTTTTGTTCACTTCACTTTTATTCACACATTGAACATATTCTTTTTACGCGACTGTCTCGGGAGGTGGGCACTTGGGCAGATAATGTTTTTGAATTTTTTATCCATTCCTTTGTTTTATTGTTTAGGAGTCCAGTATTCATTGGGAGACCCAAGTTGAGTGATAGTTTGTATGTATAGGTATTGTTCTTATATTGTGGTTTTTCCTTTAAAATCATAGCTCACCTGCAGTTTTTCTGATACTATTCAATTACCTATACAAACGAATGAAAAAAAAAGATTTAAGATGTTTTGTTGTGCAATCGTAATGGCTCAATAATGCACATCGGATTTAGATTTGGTTTGGTTATAAATCCCATCTCATATTTTAGTTAAATATTTAGGTACTCATTCAAAAGAAACATAGGGGAAAAATACAAACAGCAGCTTCGTGGTACCTATACAGGGTGTATCAGAAAGTTGTGAAAAAATTATCAACTATCGTATACAAAACTTCAATACCTACTCGATCCAAATGTATGGGACGGCTGATAATTTGCGATTACGAAAAACGTCTTTACGTCAAAAAACAGTCAAAACTGTTTTTATGACAGCTGCGCGCACAGATTGCAACCTGTGGCGCGTGAGTCGCTGAGGAACGGAATGTTGCCATCAATAAATATTATATTTTTATAAACACTATAATTTAATGTATTTATTTTATTTATTATTTTGTTATTGATCACTCATTATGTGCTGCACCGATTGACGTCATGACCTCAACGTCGGCTGTCACTGAAAACCAGTGCTGGGGCTCTGTCTCGCATAGGGTCGCAGCATTATGCTGAGTGATGGCCGTTTTGCGTGAATGTGACGCATATTTTCCCGCAACTTGTTATTTTCGTATATTTGTCCTTTCTTGGCGTCATGTTTGCCGCAAATAAACGTATTTTCTTTCTTTTCTTCTTCTATAATTTTTTCGCGATTTTGATTTTGGTCCCATGGAGAAAGCTGTTCAATTTGATGGTCTGACCCCACCTTTCTGATACTACCTGTAGGTATTGTTGTTATTGGAATTCTTGAAAAAACTAGACTTTAAGATCTTTGCAAATCTTTCTACCTACCTACCTATTTCTAAGTAAATAAACATACACTAACCATAGGGCCGATTTTAATGACTATAGCTTTTGTAACCGACGAAATTATGTCTTAATATTTTATTTAGTTTTTCAACTTGAATTTCAATAAATCATTTTTCCGTCCATCTCCTTGCCTACAGGATGTATTTTCGCCCACAGCTAAAAGGTGACCAGGCCGTATAAGGGCACTTCTTATGACACCTTAATATCGATTACGTAACTTTTTTACCTTTAATTGGTCCTCCGTGCGAGATGAATCAGCTTCACTCATGTGACTGGAACCATGTGATGCCAACTGATTTATAAGTCAGGGAGGACTTTAAAGTTGCTGATTTATTTTAGGTGTCAGATTGATCAAGATATGGTGGTCCTTGGGAGCCCAGATTCAATATCTGAAGATACTTACTGTTATTTACTGTTTAGTGTGTGGGTAGGAGGTAAACATAATGGCGTAAATCAGGAATGTTTTACTGTCAGATTACCTATCAATAAATAATTCCCATTTTCAAATATTATGGAAAATTGGAAAAGGTCTAAAAAAGAATGCATTATACGTTCTATTTTTGAATTTAATACGATCAAGTTGCTTTGATATACTTACTTTAAAATACTATGCAAATTGAGACTATCGTAAAAGTCGTAATCTTGAACAAACTTTCATTATCATTGGCCTTCATTTTGATTTATTATGATGAATGATCGGCATCCTCCCACAGTCTAAATTATTATTTTGCAATAATTTGATTCCTGACTATTATTATAACTGTGGATAATTGCGTCTAGTCTACCCGTTTGTTCCTTTTCTATTGAATAGGCCTTTTGTATACCTTTGAAGACCATAAAGCACAAATGACCGTCAAAATAACTATAGTATTTAATCTCATCTACAATGTGTCAATGGAAGCTGACTTTAATATTGTTGGGAAACTTAAGGCTACCGATCTTTTTAGTGTCGTCTGTGAGCCTACACAAGATCTTTTTGTGTTCAAAGCAAAGATCAATAAAATTAATGAGGATATTCGTACAAAAACTATGTTTGTTATCCAAAAATGTTCTGGTCCTTATGATCGCAAAACATTGTTTCTTTCAAAGATGTGAACAGAATGAAGATGTGACTGAAAAAAATACATAGTATAAGTCTAAGATTATTTAATTTAATCGATTGGGATCAATGGTAAAGTAGGCATCAATAATTCATCCACTCAGCCATTTGAAGGATTCAAACGATTTGTAGTAGCATAACTCTTAATAGCATAAAGAATCAATTTTAGCAGCTGTCAAAATATGACTCAATATAGACCCACTGTTCATATGTTGAAACTTTTACGACATATAATTACCGAAGCTGCGTTTAAAGACTTAAAATCATGAGTGTGGCCTCTGAAACCTCCGAATTTAAGAGATTTATAGCTTTTGATAAATTATTTTTCGCAACATCAAGTCTCTGTAATAAGGTCCCTTGAAAAATGACTTATTTATGGGAGTTTAAGCGTGACATTATTTGTACAGTGATGAAATGACGGTACATCGAAAATGTCATATTTTGCATCATTCACCTTTTGGTAGTTTTTAAATACCGGATTGTTGTTTGTAAATGGTCTGTAGTTTTGATAATTAAAATAAGTAAGGTTTATCAATATTTGTTAAACATCGTACAGTTCTAAAAATCATCATCATCGTACAGTTCTGAAACATCAATCAGTCATTTAGTAAAATATTTTCAAATTCTGAGGTTGCTCTATCTTCTTTTCTAAAAAAAAATCACCTTCAGATTCACCTGTCGTAGATAAAACAATAAAAAGTTCGAGTAGGGTATAAAAATACATTCTAACTCCGACATGTTAATTGATACTTTGGACCATAAAACGTCGAGTTTTATTGATTTAGACTGTAGTTGTTTTGTGTTATATTATAAAACTAACTATAAAACACCTACATGCCTGATATTTTGTAAGGTTAATAATATAATCAGCAATCGGTGGGCGATTATCAGATGATCTCATTGAATAGATTTGTCACAGTACATACATAATGATACAAAAATCATCACAATTTATCATTGGCATAGGATAATAGATATTCAACAGAAAAAGTAATACATAAAAGATAAGGCGAAAAATCTCTTACATTACCTATGACCGGCCCATCATCTGAAATGAAATGAAATGAAATGAAATGAAATGAAATTGTTTATTCTGTAAATAGGATATTGGAATCACTTTTACACGTCATATTAAAAAGTTGTAAAAATAAGCTAGATGAGGTCGGCGTTTCCTATCTGACTACTCTGAGAAGAAAGGCCGAAACAAACTCAGAGGTCACCGTCTCCTTTAAAGTCCAGACATAATCTTGGTCAGGCCATATGAGGACCATGTAGATTAGAGTCTGAAATGGTCTTTTGAGGAAAGAACCACACAGATTTGAGTGGACCTGTCCAGTCAGTGCAAGCATTTGTCAGTAATAGTGGAGCTCAACTCAGAACTTAAGGAGCTCAACGACTCGACGAACAATACCAAAGAAAGGACATTTGGGTAGGTCGCATAAAGTTCTCAAATTGCCAGACCTTCGCTAAAACTAACAGAACGAAAAATAAATATCCACATAGTCCTCACATTCACAATAAAACAATACTTTACAAGTAATCATCATGTCATTTTTTATATAATATTCAATAATGTCAATTTGTATATAAAACTGGTAGGTATATTTTTATGGTTTTCCATATTATTCAAAATGTCACAATGCTTAGCAGAGCGAGCAGCTCAATCCCATGCATTTTTGTCTTCTAAATAATCTGAGATTTTATAGTACCCTTTTTTACAAAGTTTGGTTTTAATACAGCTTTTAAATCGTTTAATGGGTAAGTTTCGAATGTCAATGGGAAGTTTGTTGTAAAAGCGTATACATTGACCCATGAACGAGTTGCCTACTCTGTGGAGACGAGTGCGATGTACAGCAAGATTGTGTTTATTCCTGGTATTTAAACTATGAATATCGGACATCTGACATCTGAAAAGCTACGTAATAAAATAAATATGCCTTGTTGGTATAGTGGTCGCAAATACTCCTGGGTTTGATCCCCCGGTCGAGCAATGTTTTATTGTGTTTTTCCATCTGCAATTTCTCAGTAGCAGCCCGGAGCCTGGATTTCTGCCCGATTGATATGCAATAGGCTCGCCCTTTGTTACATGGGACTTAAACATATCTGGCGAAATGTGGGTGTACCTACTATAGTACCTCAGTCAAACAATACGGAGAGTTCAGGTACAATGATGTTATGGGATGTCAAATAAATGAGAATTGACTGCAGACTGATCAAACTTGCAGAATCACCTGGAGTATGAATATGGCTTTAGGGTGACTTTGTTCTAGGTATGTCAATTGTTTTCTTTACCAAAAAATATTATGCAACCTCCATTGAGCCATGAAGTAACGGCAGTTGATATCAGACATTATTCGATACCAAACATGCTATTACTTTAATGTTGTAATTATATAATTGTTATGAACCAAAAGTAATTGTTGTTAACATTTTCATCGGGTAGTGTCAAGGGTGGCCGTATTACTTAGGTATTGTGTGGTAATCAGGTAATATTATATCGGTTTATTGGCCTTTATTCTGACAGACTCTTTCGAACATATCTTTTGGTGTATTTAATTACTAGCTAAGAATATTCAGAAGATTCTAAAACTGTTTGTCCACCCCGTGAACGGGACGTTAACGAGAAACGAGATTACGCGGCCATAGTAAATGTACTGTCGATGTCGCTACTTCGGCGTTGTCATCTTAGGCCCTAGACAAAGTGACATTCTATCAGCGATAACGATGATGGAAAAGGCAAAAATGTATAGGACTGACATAAGCTATCGAAAAGCTTATGTAAATTCTGTTGAAAGTCGTTGTAGAAATACGAAACGCTTTCGAAGCGATTGTCACTTGTCTAGGCCCTCAGGTTCTTGTTGACGTCCTGTTCACAGAGCGACGGACAAACGGCCTTAGGCTCGAAAAATTAAAACCTCTTTTCGTCCTATCTGGAAGCCCGACACTGACACCACCGACAGGGAAAAAGGACCAAGCTACGGGTGGTTGGTCTTTTAGCCCTATGAGTGGGATATTATAACTTTTGATAAACAATTAGGTACTTTTTTTGCATTGGCCTACAATGAACGTAGTTGTTTAAACTAGAAATACTGATAGTAACGATCTAGACAGTTATTAATTTTCGAGATTCAGTTATCATAATTAAGATATCTTAGTAAAGACATAATTGACGTCTATCATCGCTCAGTGGGCCAGGGTCCCAGAGTGGTTGATCCCCCTCCCTCTCACAAAAAGGACGCCTGTGTCCCAGCAGTGGACACATTATACTGATTATGATGATCGTTGATTAGTGATTGTGCGATTCACCTTCCTGTTTGCACGGTGATTAATCTGTGAATGAGTTTTCTATAGATGTCTCAATTGTCTAATTATAATGTTATGATCCTTCACTGACTTATTGATAATAACTTTTTGATTAACAAAAGAGTTTATCAAAGAATTCTTACAATGTGCCTTTCAAAACTGTCAACTGATTGATTGGTTATATAAATTGCCCGCGAGCTACTGGAGTCATTAAAATGTTTTAGAGTCAAATTAATTAATGGTTAATAACTTTAGATAATGTCAAAGGGTTATTGAGAGAATGTGAAGCATTGAAGATATATCTTACTCCTTGAACTGTTTATAACACTAACAATATAAAGCTCAATGCATCTGTCACTCGTACTAAGTTAATACTTAGTACGAGTGACAGATGCATTGAGCTTCGGGGGACACCAAAGTAAAGGCCGTTCTAAGGATTTCAATAATACGTTTATAGTCCTTTTCTTCATAATATTAATAATAATTGTCGCTTGGGCCCCGTTCGTGATGCCGATCGGCTACTATATTTTGTATTTTAAATGTTTTTTTAATAAAACCATTTAAAAATGTAAATAATAAGTATTGAAAATGAAATAAAGGAAAAACGAATCGTAAAATACAGTAGCAATGGTTTTCATTTTGACAGATCAACTACATTCATTGCGTTAAATAAGTTGTTCGAACATAGTAAAATTATGAAGGATGGATTAGCAATATTGATTTGGATAGATTGTGATTGAAAGTGTGTTACCTACGCAATTAGGGTGCTGGACTGCCTAGCAACAACATCAATAACAGAAAATACCATTCATGTCGTATGCCTTCCCATAAGATCAGGGGAACTAAACCGGCTACATTAGCAAGACATAAAAGCAATTCATAATTTGTGGACCATTTTACGAATCTCCATAGAAAACTGTCAAACAGATGAATTATTTCGTAATATGAATTACACGCAGATCGTGTGAATTGTCAGTTTGTGACATTTTACTATGATTCATAATATTTTTCATATTATGATTCTGCTTAAGTGACCGTTTTAAGCCCCTTGGTATTTCGTTTTACCAGCCATATTTACTCTCATATATGGTTCACTGATTACAGATGCGTCAAGGAGGACATTATCATTATCACAATCAAATCGATATTAGTACTGTGTTGCCACTTTATCACTCAGTCTACATCCTTTAATGTTATTTTAGTCTATTCTGAAGGCCATTGTTTAGTTATTCATAGATCGTCTTCCGTGATTTATTTAACGACATCAAACGGAGACGCGTTTAATTAACATTGCTAGATTTTTGTGACCAATTTCCAGTTTTGTTTTACATTTTTACGTTATCATGTCTTTTCCTGGCTGTGACGAAATTCTGTTTAACAGAACACTGAGAGCGAGTATTTCTACATCGATAAAGTTTGGAGGGTTTCAAACAACATAACATAACCCAGCTAGTTAATCCTAATTAGTATCTTTGTTCCTTACCTAAACCCACAAAAATCAATAAGCCCATCTGTTCCAGTCTTTTTGCTGCTTATTAAAGGAATGTTACCAGAATATTTTAATTCATCATCACCATTTTATGACGATTTTAATTGTTACTTGTTAGTAATTTTATATGCCAACATGACAGTTCTTCACTATAATAATAAAGCCATTCATGAAAAACTCGTTTTACACATAATGTTTTGTGCAAAATCAATAATCCAGAATTCAAGTTATTTTTATCAAGACAGGAAGACGATTCTCGGGCTACTCGCATTCATGATTTATTACTAAAATAAGATTTAAAATGCATTCAAACTCAAACTCAAAGCATTTATTTCAATTAAACCATTTACAGGCACTTTTGAATTGTCAAAGAATCGGTCAGTTAGTCAAAAAGTTGAAGCTAGTTGCCCATTCCAAATCGTAGATCTCTATGGAGAAGAACGGGCAAGAAACTCCAAGGACACTCTTTTAAAAATGATAATGATAGATATTACAAAATCCTGGGTACAGTATTCTTGGTGCTTCTAAAAAAGAATACTTCTTATAAAGGCAGATTGTGAAACGAAAACCTCATGTATTTGTGTTGATTACGAGGATGTACCCAATTTCGTAGGTCAGTTTATACCCAGTCTGCGTGACATTCTAGACATTGATGATTGAAAGAACAGTTACCAGTCTCATCACTTAAGTAACATAATAATAATCTTTATAAACACGTTTGACGATCTTAATTAACGGACTGAAGGAATTCAATGCGCGGTGAGCTTTGAAACGAAACCTTAATTAACTTTAATAGCCCAGCAAATTAATTACTAAGTCTAACTTTTTTTTGGTATATTTTGAAACACCTGCGTAACTGTTGGATTTTTGAAGAGTCTATTTATGTGGAACATGCACGTTTTTCTGTAGTAGTGCATCTTTCTTTCCCTCTCAAAACAAAGTGCTGAAATTATGAATGTTTATTGATTGAGTATTTCTGAATAAAGCCTCCACTCTGCTTTATGCCCGCATACTAACAAGTGAAAACTGTGTGAACTGAGTCCTTGTAGAACAAAGATCTCCTCTTCCCTATTCCTTGTCAGTACCCACGGCTTTAAACAAACCAGTACTGTTTATCTACTGGTCAAAGATGTAGCTTGCTTTGTCAATGTCCTTTTACCTTCCATCATGGGTAGCCCGATCACCGTAGAAATAGATTTTGTCGACGGAAGAATAGACAAACTGTCAGATAAACAATCACAATCTGTCATTTTGTCTATTCTTCCGTCGACAAAACCCGTTTCTATGGCGGTCATGCTACGCGTGCTGAAGAGAGTGCTACATCATAAAGACGTTACTCCTCATACTCAAACTAAAAGGTGTAGCACCATTACCAGCACAATTAATTCATTGTCATTTGTAATGAATCAACAAGTACATCAGATACTGGTGTAAAATATAAAAGACATACGTCTAAACAATAGGGTTCGCACGCCACTGTAACACAGGGACAAGCAAATGGTTCCAGTGTCAGCCCTGACCTATACAGAGGCGCGCATACCGAGCGGGGTCGCGGGCGCAGGCACGAAGATCGATGGGTGTAAGAGTAAACGTTTTAGCCTTGTTTGGGAAATGTTACTGGCTTTTTAGTATTGCAATTAATGCATTTATTGTGCAGATTCGTCTTAGTTCGTAAACTAAGACTGAAGATAAGATGGGTTAACATCTCGCCTATTTTCCCGAAGGCTTAGACAGAGGTGACCTATAAATAGTACACCCTCATTTCGCCAGTTATGCTTAATTCCCATGTAATAGAGGGCGTCTAGTCTATTGCCATCAACCGGTCACACATCCAGACTCCGGGCTGCTACGAGAAATTCCTAATGGAAAACCCAATAACACTTTGCTCGACTTGGGAATCGAACCTAGGACATTATGCGCAGTAGTAGCATTTGCGACCACTAGATCAATGAGGCAAGTCGTTTCTAATGTAAACTCTTCCATTATCACCTAATCCATGATTACTAATATTATAAGTGCGAAAGTAAGTTTGTTTGTTTGTTACGCTTTCACGCTAAAACGGCTGAACGGATTAAGATGACATTTGGCACAACGGTAGACCATGACCTGGAGAAGAACATAGGATACATTTTATATACCGATATTCCGACGGGATCGAGAAACCGCGGGGCGCAGCTAGATTGTTTTAGTTTTTAGAAACTCAAAGTTTAACTTTGTACCTACTTCTTAATTAATTCATATCGGCTAGCTCTTCAGGAATAAGCCTTTGCCGTTGTGAAGAGGTAGGTGTCAACAACTTTATAACAGGCCTGAACGCCCAAGGTGTAACGAACACTCATTCGAGGAAGCTACTTACCTTTCATATCTGGCCTGTCCAGACAGACAGATGGCAATCGCTATCGACGCGTTTTGTATTTCTCCAAAGACTTTCAACAGGATTGAAATAAGCTTTTCGGTAGCTAGCATCATATAGCGGTAGCAAGTATCATATATTTTTGAGTTTTCCATCATCAGTTATCGTTGATGGAATCTCACTTTGTCTAGGCTGTCTGGTTTTACAGGACTTTACTGAAAATCTGTTTGTTTAATTTTTTTTTTTACTTTATCTAAAATCTAAACATTTCCTTAGTCAACTGTTAAGTTACCATGCCAAGACGGAAAATGAGTGTACTGATAACCTTTGGGACCACAAATATGACACGATTCTTGTAACTCACGATTCAAAACCACAATTATACACAATTGAGGCTGTCCACTGTTTTTGCCAGTGAACCTTATCTCTCATCGGCTCCCGTTTGAAACTCATAAGCGACACGCGAACCTATTGTTACGAGTTTATTGTGATACCAGTTTAGCAACGCTATGAAATGAGACGGTGACACCTGGGTTTTTGTGCGGCATTACTGCGGAAACAATGACTTTGATGGAGGTGTGTAAGTTGTAGGAGAAGAGAGATTTAATTGACTCATTTTTTAATCGAGCGAACGTGTCGTCTTACACCTTTTTAGGTGGAAAAAGCCCAACTAAGATAGGATTATAATCCGTCCGGGTTTTTTTTTAGACCATGTCCGGCTTTTTGCTCTTCCCCTTCCGGCCTTGTCCGCTCTTTGTAATGAAAATGGAACGATTAAAAAGTAAAATGTCCGGCTTTTCAAGTATCAAAATGGTAAACTTAGAACACTGTCTGTGTTTGGGTGAATGTTGGTGCACATAGCACAATAACCTTGATGTGGGCTTTACAAAAGTATTGCAAGTTTCGAGAAAACATCCATACTAATCCATACTAATATTATAAATTCGAAAGTAACTCTGTCTGTCTGTCTGTATGTTACCTTTTCACGACTAAACCACTGAACGGATTTAGAAGATAGATGGCATCCCGGGGAAGGACATAGGGTACTTTTTATCGACATACCACGCGGGCGAAGTCGCGGGCGGAAGCTAGTATTATAAATTCGAAAGTAACTCTGTCTGTCTGTCTGTAGGTATGTTACCTTTTCACACCTAAACCACTGAACGGAAATCGACAGTTTTTTTTATGAACTTCAAGAAGAAAAATAATTAGTTACTTATGTTTCTGTTGCTGAAATCTCATGTTTCGACCACCATTTTGAAATCGCTAAAGCTTTTAAACTATAGACAATCGTAATTATACTCAATGTACCTGTGAGAGTAATTTTTTCGTACATAATAATCCTAATGTCAGTTCGGTTACCAAACATCTTTGCGTAGGTACGAAATCTGAATTGCAAAATGTATTTTATGGCTACTTAAACTAATGTTGTAGGCGTTCAACACCTAAAATAAATACACCGCATGGTTTGAGCATTTTGAACAAATTGATTTGTTCAGCCTCGGGGGACCTACGAGGGTCCTATTTGTTCTTACAACAGCATTTGTAAGATATTTGTCGATCAAATCATCATTAAGAAACGTGTCCGTGGTTATGTTTGAAGTGAATGTGGAATTCCTTTTGGGAGACTAATGGATGTTAGCTACTTATAGCTTATAAACATACTAGCGACCCACTCCTGTTTCGCACGGTTTTTATGATTTGACAAAACATCGAGATTTCTTAGTTTTCTTTTTTATAATTTAATTGCTTTATTTCTTAAAGACACTGGTAGAATTTCATTAATCCTAACTAATAATTTCATAGTTACATTTGACTTTAATATTAACGTATTATACCTCCTTCCGGAATAAATTCTCTCAACGATGGTGAAAACTTCATTAAAAAATTGTTGTGTTGTTTAGAAGAACAATGCGGACATACAGACAAACAAGAAAAGCGACTTTAATCTATACTTTAAATTATGTATAGATATTGAAGTAGTTACCTTTATAATTTGGTTTATGTATTTGAACATTAAAATAAGTTCATGTTTAATCCAACAACATGAAAGCGTCGCTATAAATAAACAATTACATTTATGTTCAACTCACATTAGCAAGTTGGTACATAAGTAAGATTTAATATGTCGGTACTAAAAAGAATAGAATTATCATATCAAACAACCTTCTCTTCTTAGTTGATACTGCAGTGGTACTTAAGGTGTAATAGTTATGCATTGCGGTAAATTAAGTAAAAAACAGGAAGTAAATAAACAAAATTGAACTCAAATCTAATCAAACGAAAACAAACATTACCACACAAACTCTCACTGCACTGATTCACTCGATTCACTCTCATTCACTGAACTGAACCATTCGCTTCACCTTGAACTTTACCAGTAATACTCGCACAACGGTAATCGCACGGTTGTGTGCGTGTGCGCTGCGGTATTATCAACGCTCTCTCTTGATAATTTAAATAATAATTATTCATTGATTGGATGGTTGAGATTAGTAAAATGTTAATGGGATTTTCCATCTGGAATTTCTCAGTAGAAGCTCGGAGTCTGGATTTGTGCTCCGTTATGGCAATATAGGCTCGCCCCCTATTACATGGGACTCAAACATTACTGTGGAAATGAGTTTGGGGACTACAGGCGTAATGCTGTTATGTTATTCATTGATTGTTGTGCAGATTATATTTCTCATTAGATACATAGGTAGCAGGTATATCTTTTTTGGGAAAAACAGCAAAACTTTTAAAAAAGCTCAGTTTTCGGTAACCACTCTCTCTATATTTCCTAATTTGGTTTTATTAGTTTCAATTGATTTTGTGTTTTTTTTTTTTTGTATAAGAAAACAGTATATTTATGTACTACTTAAAGAGGACATGAAATCATTGAATTTTAATTTATAAGAAAACATGGTGCATAAAAGTAGTTTGTGAAATGAGGACATTTAGAAACCTCGAAGTAAAAAAAAAAACTGGATATATTTCTAGTCCCCAATCACGTCGACATCAGCTTCTCGTCTTCTCTCGATCCATCAATTCTAAAGCGGCAGTGATCTACTGAACCAGTTCGTTCACCTTGACCTTATACGTAGGTACTTACAATAAAAGGTAGCGCCTACTGTGAGTAGCGGAGCGATTGTTGTCACTCAGTTTTGGATATGAAAATAGGCAAGAATCAAAAATATATTAGTGCTTAGTGATTAAGAACAGCTTTTTGCTCGATAGTAAAATGGGCTTTCTTATTCAACGAGTTCACGCGGTACCCACCTAACCTTGCCACTGCATAAAATATTATGGAATAATAACTGTTGCCCGTGACTTCGTCTGCGTGTATTTTTTTAATTTTCTTCATTTACAAATATCCAGGCTGTAAACTATATGCTTCTCCTGAACCCAGGCTATAGGTACCTATATGCGTTTCTTAACAATCAGTTCAGTGGTTTAGTCGTGAAAAGGTAAGAAACGGACAGTCGGACAGTCTATACAGGTAACAGTACACTCGCTATCGCTACGCTCAAGCACATAGCGCGTACCTTTATAACTGAGAGCGAAAGTATAACTTGCACTTTCGTGAATGAAACTCCAATTATGTACGTTATGCCTTTTATGATATGATGAACAGGTTTTGATCTGCAATTGACCGCTTTTTACCTTCTGGCTTTGAGCCAGTATAAATGGGCGCGGTGGATACTGGTAGTCTTGGTTTACCGCACCAGTCATTCAATGTGACTATATCGGTCTTTTCTGTATTGTAACATCAAGTATTCAAACACTAGGTAAGTAGACCATATAAATATATACACTAAAGGTATTTATAATATTTTTTAAGGTTGTATCAGTCTCAGGCCTAGGAAGGTTAGGTTAGGTTAAGTTACCTTAGTTATATATCTCCAAGAAATCATTTAATTGTTTACAATCTTCGTTGTATATTATTGTATCAATGTGGAGCCACAAAACATTATTTACCTACACATTTGGATTCATAATTTGTACCTACACATTGATACAATATTATGGAACTGAAATTGTAGACAAATTAATTATTTTATCTTTTTGAAGCTGATTGTGCGTAGTGTGGAAAATACGAAAAAAAAATCTAATATTATAATATATTCTAATATATACTTACCTACAAATTAAGGTCTGGTTCAAACCATTATATCAGACAATTTGATTCAATTTTGCTGGAACACAAAAAGACTATTAATGAAACTCCAATACACTTGAATATAGCAATAAAAACTGTCAATGAAATACTTTTTCAGCGCAGACACGATTTCAATAACCTTTTACATTAAATATTAGCAATATAACAAAAACTGTCAAACGTGTTAGTCTTACAATAGTCCTAATAGTGTCAGAAGTGGACACCCTATGCGTTGGGTCAAGGTGCGTTGACTTGCTGTGATAAACTAACGTAACTTTTGATATTTATGTAACCTATATCCGGTAATAACTCGTATTTTTGAGTGATGTCTATACCTATAAGAATACAAAACGTTATATACGTCCTAAAAAGTCATCAGTTATCAAGACCAATCACGAAAATAACCCATAATTAAACGTTTAAAGTATTTCGATTTGGAAAATACAAAAGTAAATTAATAGATCGGTCTGTTTTTTTATTCTTAAAATAGGTTAAGGTAGGCGCCTTCCGCAATAATCAATTTAATGACAACAATTATGACATTGTTTGATTACAATTTATTCGATTCATAATAATCGAATGCGACCGAATCGAATAGATGATTTATCGATTTAAGACGACCATAGCAAATTTTTAATATAGGCGCCTTTCAAAAATATAATTATCGTTATTTTTTAAACGGGAAATATTAAAACAAATCTGGTCCCTATTATAATTTTTTTGTTTAAAAAACACGCGAATAATCAACGTAGGATTCTTTGATCAATAATTATTGCATTAATCATCATCATCGGCATCTCCAATCGCACGCCATTCAGTTCGATTCTCGGCAACTCATATCCAGCTGCTACCAGCCACCCTACCGTGATCGTCGCTCGTGTCTGACTATCTACATCTAAAATCAATTTATTTACCTACTTACTTTCAGGTGATATTAGGTTTATTTAGGTATCATTATTAATATTATGGAATCATACCTACGCTGAAATTACGTGTATGTGTAAATAACTTTAGTAGTAAACAATTCATTCATAAAAATATATGAATCATGCGTGGGTGTAGGTACATTTTCATGTATTTTTAATAACCGCTTCTCACACCTGTTATCCAATTAATACTTATAATACACTAATAATATTGTGATTTATCATACGATATACATTAAATATAGTAAGGTGATCTCCTTGTGGATAATTATCATAATATATCAAAATATACGATATATTAGCAAACTTTAAGTCATTTATCAAAATGTTAGCAGTTTTAACGAATAAGGAAGCAGAGTACTGCTATAAAACTGTGAACAAAAATATACTGCTTTGCATTTAATACTTTTTTTGCTTGTTTTTGAGTCTACATTTACATCCGTGTTTTAAAAATTACGTTTTATTGTCTGTGTCAAATTCACTTTGTACCAAGTTTTTACGCACTGTTGGGGGCATGGAATGTTGTTTTATTGTTGTTTATATCTTCCACATAGACATCATAACTAATGATGAGAACTTCTGACTGGAGACTGCTTTTATCATGCTCTGGATGAATTTCTACAGAGGTCCCTTCATTATAGCCAGGCGATCTACAAATCTTTCAATTTCTTTTGCAGCTCAAACACAATTTCAGCTTTCCTTTGGCGGTTTACACAGACTTTTAAATGTTCTCATTTGTCTCAATAGATCATTGATTGGGTTCCTTTCCTTGTATCCTTTAAAAGCTAACTCCAACATACTTTTGGAACTGCGAGACTGATCATGGTATAGTTTGTCTAGTGCTTAACGAAACTAGTATTTTATAAAGAGGTAGGTAAAATTTGTTATAATATGTATAGTATCTGGAATATTGATCCGATTACAAAAAAATCTTTTACGTGTGGCGGTATCTACATCGCCACATGCGAACTACGCATCAAAGACCTGACGTCACAAAAAAATCCTGACGTCACAAAAATCCTGCATCGCGCAATTAGATTTTACCGTGCAGAGGACATAAAATATATACAAGAATCCAATACCAATCATTGGGCAGTTGCCCGCCAGACAAAACACCCGTCTGGTTGGAGGATCCTCCCTTTTCTATGGTGGATGAGTGAACTTTACACCCTGTTCCTCATACACCTAAAACTGATAGAAAGCAAGCTACAACCGAGTGCCATTGGATATGTTTTATAGTATACTTGAATGACCACGTGGTCGGAAGTTTCGGGCAGAAGCTAGTAAAATATATCTTGGTAAACTTAAGCTCTATAAACAACGGATTCCCAACCTGTCCTTTTCAAACACACCTGATAGTCTGACATCCGTGTACCAATCGTGACAATACGTTTAAATGCTCGGAATGAGGAAGATCTTTGACCTTGACCTGAACATTGTTACCACCGTGACTGACAAATGTTTGACTGCTTGATCTCATCTCATAATGTACTCTGTAAAGTACTCAATTTTTTATCTTTCTTTGTTGATCTGACGGCTACGCTTCACGATCACATCTTACGACTCATCACTTGAGGGATAGCATTGAGAAAAAAACAATTGCTACTTAATCAAACGTTTTATTGTATGCATACAAAACATTTTATGCAAACAACACAAGTCTACGCGGCGCGGCGGCGTTGTATAAACATGTTAGGTAGGATCTTTGTACGTAAAATTTACTAACTGATGGGTCTCGATGGAGACTTGAGGAAAATGGACTGGAAAATTTCATATGTAATTACTACATACTAAAGGCTACTCTACCCAGAAGTGCCCAAAAATAGTTGTTACAACTATTCTTGTATGCTCCTTAGGAGCATAGAAATAATTACAACTATTCTTGGGTGTTCTAATGTAACAATGGGCAAAAATAAAAAATAAACTTAGTAGACAATTTACCATGAAGATACTATTCAAATCATCTATTTTAGTTTTGCTTATAGAATACTAGCTGCACCCCGCGGTTTCACCCGCGTAAGTTTGATCCTGTGGGAATATCGGGATAAAAAGTATCCTATGTGTTAATTCAGGTTATAAACTATCTGTTTGTTAAATTTCATATAAATCCATTCAGCCGTTTTTGCGTGATTGAGTAACAAACATCCAAACACAAACTTTCACATTTATAATATTAGTACGATGTATGTTTAGGGTATTTTTCTATGGGCCTGTGTCGCCTGCAATAAATGGTTTTATTATTATTATTATACACTGAAATACCTATATCTGAACAAAAGGAACATAAAAACAAAGTTATCTATCTAGTTATTCCGTATAGTTTTTATGCCCATCGTCACCCAAGGGCCAAGGCGTGTAGATAGGTACTCATTTATCATAGTTTTTACGCTAATATAATTATTATCCTATGTACACACAATTATGTCGTAACCTTCAGTAACTGATAAAACGTGTTAACATTATTATGAAGTTCTTTTGTACTCACAATGTATGCTGTAATGAGGAGGTTGTAACATGCAAGAATGGTATAAAAATAAGCACGCAATGGAAAAAAAAGCAAAAACATGAATTGTACAGAAGATGATTGTGATAGCTCCTAAAACAAACTTTGCAAAAATAGACTTGTTTGAAGAGCCATTCCTTAGTTCTATGGACCTCCGGCCATATTCCACATTAATAGATTTTGAATCCATCGGAGCCAATTACTTATAATCAGAAACGGGGTAGTTCCTAAAACACTACCCCGTGGAACCCCATAGCTTAACTTTCTTACTGATATTATTATTACTAATTTTTGCTATGCAAAGAGTAAGAACTTAGGCAATAATAGGATTATATGAATATATTTTACTGCAGGATATTGATAAGATTCAATTTGTTCTGCAAGCAAGAATCATTACAGTATCAAAAGCTAACGAAGAATTTTTTACAAAGTTATGATTGTAACTCATTCATAACCTAACCTAACCCAACCATCGCATCGTCTTGAAAAGCAATCTTAGTAATGAATTTGTATATTTTGTAATACCCGATAATGCAATTACATAAGGCTTCACTTTATTCAATATAATTATTACAAAACCTTAATTGCAAGTCAATCAAAATACAAAAATCGTGAGGCTACCTACTACGATTGAGTATTTATGTAATGTATTTGTTTTAACCTTAAATAGGCAGAAACGATAACCTAAAAACATCATAACAAAAGCCATAATTAGACACGAATATATGAAATTATTTAGTCGTGTTGCGTGAGCCAATGTAATTTTATCAAATTGGTAAATTAACGCATTGTTTTACACTTAACTCTCAGTTAAGAAGATAAACCATGTTCTTAGAAGATAATTTGCTCATCGGTCTGTATTGCTGTAGTTGAATCAATCAGTCTCCCATTCCATATTAGTTAGTTGCACCAGTCTCTTCAGCTACGTACTTCAGTCTAGAAAAAATGACTGACAGTTATAATTTTGAATATGTATGTATGTTTCTTTAATATTTTCAAATAATGTCTTAATTTGAATTATTCTTTCTATTTAAACTACTAGTTAGGCTTACACATTATGCATCTATTACAATCAAATAAATCAAAGCACACTCGTGCACTATGTGAACAAGCACAATTAATCAAATAGATAAACAGACACATTGAACTCAACGGCTCCAGTAACCCTGGTAGTTGGCAGGACCTGAAACTGATGAGGCTGCGTCTGTGACCTCTGCGTAATTGGCTATTGTGGCCGATGCAGAGAGAAGATTCATTAGGGCTTTGTTGTATGCGTTATTGAGATGACTTATAGGAATGAGTTCGTGCAAAGTTGTAGCTGATGTATGATAGGGGTTGATGTCCATTGGCGGTCATGGTCAGACTAATTCTCGGTAATTACGAGTTCTGATTAGTTATTCTCTCGTAGTTAGTTATTATCTACGAGAAAAAGAAAGAGCCTTTAGGCACTTTGACAAAACTTTGCGTCGTCTTAGCATATTGATGGCAAGCTAAATTGAGCCAGCCCCCAAATTGGCGTCCAGTTTCGGTAACCTGCAGGCTCGCAGGACAATAAGACACAGACAAAAATTTGTTTATGCATTTGAAAAATCATGTCATCATCACGAATCTATTTCTGTAGTTGACGTTATGTCAACATTAATTCGAAGACAAAACACACAGTAATTACAGAGCTAGATTCATGTTCAGATCTTGACATATTAGCCTAGCATAGTGACCTGACAGCCTACATTGAAACACCGGCATTACTTGACAATAGTCTCCGATATGTAATGGTCGATGAAACGAAGAATAATCGCTACAAATTATAACATGCACAAAAACATTTATGAAATGCAATCACGCCGCCGATTAGGATTATTTCAACATCAGCTGAGATGCAAGGCAACTCTTTGAGAAATAATTAGTGTATTTAAAAGCTTACATGTGTGTTCTTCATGTGAACAAGGTTGATGTTTTGATCGCGTGGTGGGAAACAAATCTTGAACTGCGTCAGTAGGTATCTAATCATCTGTGTCATTATGGAATATGACTGTATGTAGGTCCTTCTTTGGTCTCTGAGGAATAAGAACGGAGAAGTCCGCCACCATGAACAGATGTATGTTCTAATGAGCTATCTCAAAAGTGGGTTTATTTTTAAGTTTAACTATTTTAATTAGATAGTGCTAAATCGATAGTGTTTAATTAAGTAAAGTAGTATTTAGTATAGAAGTTGCTATATGTTCCATATATTTTCTTTTTTGACTCTCTAAAAACTGAACTACAAGTGGAAAAAACATTTTGACTCTCTAAAAACTGAACTACAAGTGGAAAAAACAATTGACCTTGTTTATTAAGAACTAATGTTTATAAATATTGTGCTACATAGAGAATATAATTGGAAGCGTTCTTGGAAATGTTATTGTTTTATTTTGTGATCTATTGGTTTTTATAAAAGGTTACTCACAACTACTAATAGTCAATTGCCGTTAAAGATCGCAAATTACACTCATAGCGCCGTAAGACGATGTTTGAATGAAAGCTTAGTGAAAATCGAAGCTGACTAGCGAGATGTTCCATTTGGTGTCAGTGTGATATTAGGAAGAATAAATGTGTAAAAATAAGAATTAATAGAACAAGTTTCATAAGCAACCAAAAATGATTGGACACCAAGGACCTCTGCCTCCTCAAAATAGACAGAATGTTTTATTCCTACTAATATTATAAATATGAAAGTTTGTATGTTTTTTACTTGAATCGCGAATCTTATCTTGTTATTTGAAACGGCTGAAAGATTTTGGATATTTGTCAATTACCCTAGATTAACACATAGGATACTTTTTTATCCCAGTAATATGTTCCCGTGGGATAATTTCCGACCTTCATGCGGGTGAAGCTGCGGGAAAAAGCAAGTCATAAGTCAATATATTGAAGAAGTAGTTGTTTTTATTTATAATGATTCGATGAGTCTTGATTCGCGTAGATAGTTCGTAGTATCTTATTTTAAATTATATTCACCTATAGTTCTTTAATGCATAGGGGTATCGTATTACCCAGTTACTGGGTTGTGGAGGTCAGATAGGCAGTCGCTCCATGTAAAATACTGGTATTCAGCTGCATCCGGTTAGACTGAAAGCCGACCCCAACATAGTTGGGAAAAGGCTAGGCAGATGATGATGAGTTCTTTAATGCATAGCCATCGGGCAAATTGCTCTTGATAGCAGCTTATTTTAGCTTCTACTCATCCCTAATGACTTAAAAACCATTAGAAGAATATGCGGCTTAAAAACCATTAGAAGAATATGCGGAAGAACCTAGTCATGCGAAGAATGTGAAGTAATGTGGTAATCTCAACAAAAACACAGCTCAGCCCTCATTCAGACCTCGTCTCATTTTTTATCAAGTTCAATTTTTTTGTTAACGATCCGACAAATTGTCCAAAAAAACCATCCGTGGTTTCCCTTAGCGATATTGTTCGACTAATTTCCGTATGTGGAATCTGTTCGCATTCATATGTGATGTATGACT
Organism: Lithophane socia; assembly: GCA_947522985.1. Lineage (NCBI taxonomy): Eukaryota > Metazoa > Arthropoda > Insecta > Lepidoptera > Noctuidae > Lithophane > Lithophane socia. The sequence goes on along the minus strand of OX383262.1, from coordinate 16,176,448 downwards.
CATCTTCAAAACATTTTAGACACGGTTGAACTTCACGTTGTTTGTTACTTCATTGTTATGTCAGCTCGCTCGATTATGTGTCTATCAATTGACGTATGATCACGAGTTGAGCCTAAAGGTTTTGTTAAGTTTCATGTAAATCTATAAATTAGTATTTAAACACTCGGATCACGTTTGGCTTAGATGTTATATGCTTCACGTTTATCCATGTACTTAGTAGTAGTGACCCCATCACAAATCAAAGTATGTATAAGTTCCACTGTATCATCAGCTCCTAGCAGTCCACTGCTGGACCTGCAATCACACGACTCCTTAAACGATCAATGGTCTACTCTTACCTATCCATTGACAGCCATCTTGCTCACTCTTATTATAAAAGAAAGAAATTATGAGGGTTACAAAAATATATGGCTTAAAATCGTACTTGTCAGGATGTGTAAACAGTCTTGAAATAACTGAAGTTTATAAATGAACTACGTAAATCTTCTATGAATATTTGATTAGCACCTGATGTTATAGTCTATAGTCATGAGACGACTAACAAACTTCCGTAAATCTCATATTTAGAACAAAAACTAATACGTTTATAAAATAAGCTAAATGGTCTAGAGGTTTCGATAAACGGTAGCACAAAGAGTTTAACAGCATTATATAAACTTCCTGATGAGCAGTTTGTCGGAAGCGACCGCCCGACCGTGTGTGCACGTATTGTGTAGTAATATAACTAAATTGAGATATAATTGTCGCTTCCTAAGTTTTTCTGTGTAGTGTTAATTATTTTAAGTTCAAACATGTTTTGATAATCGCATTGCAGACGCTAATGACTTAATGATTTACTGTGAACGAAAACATCACGATGAAACATCGAGATAATAGTCTGATTAAAACCGATAGATGCTGGCACTATCCTTTTAGTGGGACTTTGCTCATTACCCAATATATTATATTGTTGAATACATCAATAACCATCATTATTACTTTTCATGCATTGCATACATACGAATATTTTCAAACTATTTTTACCCGACTACGGCGAAGAAAAAAGGAGGGTTATGATTTTGACCGGTATGTATGTATGTATGTATGTTCATCTGTTCCCTCCTATCTTCCAAACCACTAATCACAATTTGACAAATGAGGTATCATTAGAAGCGTCATGATTGTCCGCTGGTTATAGGCTATGTGAAGTAAAAATGGCGCCCTCTAGAGGACATAAAGTGAGAATCTTAAAAAAAAAAATGGTTTAATCGTACCATGTTGGGTATCAAATGAAAGGGCTTAATGAGCACATTTCAAAAATATATATATTAGAAACCCAAAAGAATTAAAAAAAAAATCAAGTAACAAAAACTAAAACCCAACTACGACTTAAAAGGTATAAACAAGACACCACACCACAGACAGACAAATTAAAAATCCGGAGTCACACGTAATCTGTTCGATTTATGCCCTAACACGTGTGACTCCGGATTTTTAATTTGTCTGTCTGTGGTGTCTTGTTTATACCTTTTATGTCGTAGTTGGGTTTTAGTTTTCGTTACTTGATTTTTTCTCGTTTCGAATATCAATTGTTCCCATTACAAACCAAGAATTCCTCTCCAATCTCTCTCTTGATGAGATCGCTTATGTCACCTATTGATTCTTATTTTTTGAAATCGGTTTCCTGTCTTTTCAAGAAAGACATTACTAGACATACAGATTATAGATTACGGATGTCTCTGAATGCCTATAGCGAGCACACGCAAAGTGGACCTAAATTAGATGTGAGAAAATATCTCGGTGGTAATTGATATATCTCACAATCATGCATTGTTCGGCCATGTCTGTGTTTGGTGCAACTGTTTGCAAAGGATATTAGAATTACCAAATTTTTTGTGGTTTCCATCTAGAAAATCATTATATTTGCATAAGTTATTTCAGAGAATGATTTGGCTTATCTATTAGCGTTAGTTTAGTAATACCTATTACAGTTACTATGTATACTGAAGGTATCATGGGCGTACAAAGACATCTTTCATAAACTGCACACAAAGACATCTTTCGTGAAATGTATTAATTGATAGATTCGATTTGATTTAAAGTTTTAATCGACTCCTCAGACCAAATAAAAAAATCGACTCAGAACTATTACGTTCTTTCTTTACCAGTGACGTCCCGCCCCAAGCTCCCATCTACTCCCATCTTTTTAGTTCATCGATTATCCCCCATATTATGTCTTCGTCCGTGTTTTACTTCTTATTAACAATATCTAATTACCAAAATTTCTTTTGTTTCCAGGTGTACCACATGTGCGACGGGCTGGGTCGTCAGTTCAGCTACAAGTGCCCCAACATGACCCTGTTCCAACAACGCATGCTCATCTGTGATCATTGGTACATGGTCAACTGTTCCATGTCCGAACGGGATTATACCGCTAACTTGCTAATAGGTAAGTGTTTATCTAGATTTATTTCTTTTCTAAATTATTATACTTAGCTTGTTCAGACTCGTCGGATACGATTGGCTCCGGTCGCAGCTATAACTAATGGAGTGGGAGACAGATTGTCGCTGTGTCGCTATTGAAACATAATCTGCCTAGCCTTTTCCCAACTGTGTTGGGGTCGGCTTCCAGTCTAACCGGATACACCTGAATACCAGTATTTTACATGGAGCGACTGTCTATCTGACCTCCACAACCCAGTAACTAGGTAATACGATACCCCTTGGTAAGACTTGTTGTCAGACTTCCGGGTTTGTGACGACCCGTAACGAATGTCAAAAGATCTACAAAGGTCAGCCGAGACCACCGGCATCGGCATCTTGCGAGGCACGGAGGAGTCTCGGTATTTAAAGATGGTCACCCATCCACAGACCAACCCCGGCAAGCGTAGCTTAACCTGATGGATCGACCCGTGCGGCTGTTATTACGTAGCCACGAGTATAATGAAACCATAAAATAAAATAATAACCATGGATTTTCTTGCCGGCTTTTCATCGGAAACGACCAGTTGGAACCGTACACCTAGCTTCTAACGGTTTAAAAGTCCCAGACCAGTTTCCCATACGGAGAAAAGCCGGCAAGAAACTCCACGGTGTTAGAACTGAGTGCCTAGGACAAGTGGCAATCGCTTTCAAAGCGTTTCGTATTTCTACAATGATTTTCAACGCAGCTTTACGGTACCTTAAGACCATGTCGGTCGCATACGTTTTTGACTTTTCTATCATCGTTATCGCCGATAGCATGGAATTGGATGGAATTGTTACGTTTCATGTCTTATGACGGAAATAGATAATTTTGCCAACACTGATCGCTTATAGCACAACAAGAGAAAACGTTTTTTGTAGGTAGTAGTGAAAAGGCATTTGCTAGGATCTTGAAAAAATCTGGGTTCTCGGCATCTAAATTACATTAGTTCTGCGAGATTGATAGAACAATTAATACACGATTTAGTGCCTAGGGTTTTGGTTGATGTGTGCTTTATTATTCCTAAATCATGTTGCCAATGTTGTTGACTTCTTTTAGTTACGTTCAATACCAGCCAACCAAAGGTTTATACCACCATAAACCCTCTATTATCGAAGTATCGTTGTATTATTCAAAACCTAACGTTTATTGGTCCGTACTATTATAAGATTCTTAATTAGGTGACCAGATATTGCATAATGGGTAGTTTACTACGTCGCCTGCACTATAGGCAGTTGGGCCAAGGAGATGTAACTCTGAATGAATTGCCGGAAACCTTGATCTGCGTTGAATCTGTGGGTTGAAGTGTTGGGTGGGCTGCAAGCTAAGATACAGATGGTGACAGTAGACAGGTACTATCTTCAGTTTAATTCCGTCTTTGGTAAAGTAATCTTAGGTATAGTCGCCGGCAAATAACTTGGCAAGGTTTTGGCGTATTGCGAGTAAGTTTGCGCACGTACACTTAGTGCTACAAACAAATTGATACTTTTATTGCATGTCATTATTCTATGGTTATTGCCATAATTTATTTTTGATCATGTCTGTTAAGAAAAACAAGTGAAAACGAAGTCTGCGCATCTTCGAGTCTTGCCAAGTTACGTGCCGGACTGTATATATCTCGTAAGTAGGAGCTCTTAGATGGATCAGTGTGCTGCTCGTAATTTTTTAATTAGGTAAATACCTACTGGTAATCTCAGTAAATCGACGAGTTCGAGTTCCCACTAGTTGGGAGCAGGCATCAAGAATCGTAATAATTCCTCCATTTCTTACACGTTGACATGATTTTAAATCAAGCCTAAAAAGGAATGAAATATGCTCTTTGTTAATATTTATTCATATGTCCTAGCGAATAGGAATACTCATAAATAAATATGAATTCATTAATTGAATGTTCTTCTGCATTTTACGACTTTTATGCTAATAAGCTTTACTCAGACACTCAAGAAATAAGACCATAAACAGACTCACACATACACAACATTTTGTATAGCTCCTGCAGCTAGCCTTATTTGGACCTATTGTAATCATAATCAAGTAGCATCCATCAATCCAATGCCTATATGCCCACGCGCCGTCAATCATGTCAAATTATCTCCAATATCAATGTTCGAATCAAAACACAATCAAGCAAGGATCGCCTTACCTTCAGCCTGGCAGTTGGTTGTTCGTATACCTAAGTGACAGATGTTCTAAATTCCGAAGTGGTACTGAATTTGAATAGTATTCAAGTAATGTTTATATTTATTCGTGTATAGATCTCGGTAGTTTGAAGGTCTTTTGGGTATTACAATTTAAAATTGTCCACGAACCGTGTAGTTTTATGTGCGTGAGGTTTGGATATCATTTTTTTTTTATTTGGATATAAACGGTGTCTCTAATTATAAAACAAAACAAACTGTTTTATCATAATAGTCTTTACATTAATTAAAACATTTATTGTCACAATATTAGTTGGTCTAATTGCTGTTCACAGTAAAAACGCCGAAAATTTTAACGGTTTTCTGGAACCGCAACAGAAAAACCAAAGTCTGGTACTTAGTAGCATTTGGGAAGGATTTCGTTCAAATATCATTATTTTTAATTTAGTTCTTGTGTGGTAATGAGTTGTTGATTATCTTCAAGCAACGTAATTGACGAAGTAAATTTTCTTGAAGGCTCTGATGTCCGCATAATTATATATTATATATACTTTTAAACTAATTGAAAATGAACTTGACGCGTGATTGATACAAAACTAATTACTTCCATGATTATAGCGTTCTTAAAGTGCATTTTTTTGCATATAAATTAATTTTATTAGGAGGTTCGAGGTAGAAAATAATTGGCGGTTCACTTATAGTTTAGATCTTGTTGCGCCTTTGATTAAAGGGGTCAACGATTCATAGAAATTAATATTAAGTATTGGAATCATTTATAACTACAACATTTATCATAGTTTTCAAGTTCAACCTCAACAGTTTTTTAATTAAAAACGAATTCTTTCTTACATAAATCATGAAAAAATATTTTAAATCGTGAGCAACTACGCCCCATCTCATCCAATGGATCTCAAAGGTGTATGAAAATCAAATTAATATCTCGCAGAAATTGATTGCAAAATGAATAGTTAATCTACTCGAGATATATCAAAGCTAGTCCAGAACATGTCATGATCAAAGCAAGACAAGTGTCGCTATTGTTGATGAGCACGGGCACACTACGCAACACCAGACAACCGTGATTTTGCATCAATACACGTAATCACACGTGCCCTTGACTTAGACGAGTGTTATACTTATGGGTTATGTGCTGGCGAGAATAATGTTAAACTTAGACCAGCGGGCTTAAAACAGTCACTTTGGCAGAATCATAATGGGAAAATATTATGAATAATCGTAAAATGTCACAAACTGACAATTCATAATGTCTGCGTATTGGTTCGCTGCGTGTGATTCATAATACGAAATAATTCATCTGTTTGACAGTTACCAAACCAAATATAATATAATATTAAATAATTACTTTCAATAAAAAGCATTAATATAAATATTATTTAATAATCTACCTAATTTCCAATTTACTTTAGGCTTATGGAATAAAATGGTTTAAATAATAAAAATGCACACATTAAACAAAATATAACTGGAATATAACAATATTACAAATTACAAATAGATAGAACAAAAAAAACGAATGGTATAATCAAATATATTAATTAATTTCTATGATAGAATTACATTACAATAAAAAACAAAAAGAAGTCTTCCTAATTTAATTGTTATAGGGTAAGGGAAAGTTTATAAAAGCGCTCTTCCTCTCTCCTACCTATTTTTCTAATTTTGCTGTGCCCGAACAGGGTCCATAATTGTTTATTTTAATTATATTTTACCACCTGTATATGTACATTATGGATTGCAATAAATAAATTGAATTGAATTGAATTGAGTTTTCTAGGGTGACGCGTAAAATGGTCCAGAAATTATGAATTGCTTTTGTGAATTTGTGTCATCTAATTTGACACAAAAGCAATTCATAATTTCTGGACCATTTTACGCGTTACCCTAGAAAACTGGAATTGCTAATGACAGCTGGAAATTGTGGCCGTTTTAGGCCCCGAGAGCATAATACTTATCATAATCAAAGCAACAAGTGTCGCTATTGTTGATGAGCACGGGCACACTACGTAACACGCCGGAAAGTGCGAGGAAGCAGACAAGCGTGATAATGTTGCATAAATACACGTAATACACGTGCCCTTGACTTAGACGAATAGTGATGTGTTTTATGTGTTAAATAGTCACGAAGAATTTTTTATTTGTTTTTCGATTTATGAAAATGTTAAGTATTATGGTCATATTTTGATTTATTGGCGATAAAATTAAGTATGGTCAAAGCTTGCTGCAACTTTTCTGAAAATACTATGTATTTCATTACCTAAACTGAAAAATAAACATCAATTCAATGTGTGCTGGTAAAAAATCCCTCGATTCAATCTTGATATACTTAGTTGCATCACTACTGCACAGCCTCGCTAGTTCATTTCCATCGATGTTCGTACATGGCCGCTCTAATTACCCATGTGGTTAAAGAATATCTAATCTATGAGTTAATGGATGCATAATGATTATTTAAGTTATAATCTTGAAAGTACAGTGGTTTATCCGAGATCCGAAAATAACGCTAAATTGAAATCCTTAACCTAACTGAAAACCACAAAAGCTAGCATTAAATAAATAAACAGGTTTTCGGGTTGCGGTCACCGGCAGCTAGTTAGCAACCGCAAACAATGGGTATTTAGTACACTCATTATACTTGTTACTTATAAGCTTATAACAGTTATTGTTTCTTTTTTAATCATTATAATTATGTCGGCGAGTTTGTTCTTTGTAGGATGCAGTTTGAGTAAGATAAGTGTGGTACGTTTATAGCTGAGTAAGTTGGTAATTATATATCGTATTCACGATACGTTCACGTTACATCCCCAGTGTGAAAGAGAGAGACGGAGCTATACAAGGCCGCTAGCACCATCCCGTTTTCACAGTTGAATAATGATGGCAGTAATACTTCATAATACTACCCCAGTACCTACCCACGATACAAGTAATTACCCATCGTGTATTTTTAATATGTATGCTAAAGTTATAATGTTTATGGTCTGATTTAGGACCACATCTGGAGTTATCCACGGACAAACATAAAAGTAATGTGTATGGCGTTGTTTCTTTTTTTAAATAGGGAAATCTCATGCGGTTTGCGCATACGTGAATGCCTTAAAAAAAAAATATCTAAACTATATTTCTCCCTGTTTCCAGGTCAACGCGACAAGCCGTTCGTGTCAGACGACGAGATGCGCCTGCGCACGCCACGCCCTGACATCCTGTCCGCGCCGCCATACAACCCCTATTACGACATTTTGAGGGAGGCTGAGACTAAGGTATAGAATTCTATCTCCTACCTACAGATATCTGACGAGCAAAGGTGTCTAGGGGAGCCGGTAGACCTGTATATAGGGTTACTATATTTCCTTTAAAAATCCTGACGCTTGCAAAAAAGTTGAACATTGTTCTTTTTATTATTTCTATTTTCAAGAATCAAATAGCTAGGTATTTAATTTTATTAAAAAGAAATCCCTGGAGTAGTTCGGACAACATGACAAAGCCGGACAAAGTCCGGACGGGGGGGCAAATAGCCAGACAAATTCGGATGGATGGTAATCCTACCTTCACATGTGAAAACATTCCTTTTTAATTTTTGTCAGCTTATAAAGCAGGGAAGTTTTCATCTACTTATGCAGGGTTGGAGGTATAAAAACCCGTTATAGTTGGGTGGATGGAGGGTCAAGAACAATTAAATCTGGAGCTACCTGGCAAGTCCACTTCAGAGGTTTATGAGTAGGTAGGGCTGACTACCAGCTCCTGAAATCACTGGACATTTCTAGGATCTTTGAGATGGGAAATAAGAAACCCACGTGCTTTAGAGAAAGATGGATGGTTTTGCGCTTCTAGATGTCCTTACCAGGTTATAAAATAACGAAGAAGCTAGCAATAAATAAGCATGTTTTATTATCATAGGTAGGCAATAGACAATCTGTGTGGTCATATAGGTATCTTAAATTACTAGTGTCATAATCATATCTCGTAATAAAACATAATAATATTTCCGTATGGTGATTGCTTGGTCTTCGCGACCTGTAACCTGTGACCTGTGGCTACACAACGAATAACTAGGTATGTTTGTGCATAGGATAGGTCACAGAACAGATAAAAGAGGTTAGAAAGGATATAGTCCCTGATTTGTATTAGAACGCGTGTCGCCGCTTGTTTCCCACTCTTTAATTCCACTACAATCAAGAGACCAATACGTACGCGCATTACGCACACAAAGAAACCACTCACACTTAGATCAGTAGTTTGCTATTGGTTGTCACACTAACGCAAACACTGCGTTTGACGTACACTCACACACGCTCAAAAGCAATTTATTTCTCATACATGTTACGGCGACCAAAAGGTCGATTAATTATATCGATAAAATTGCTGTAATTTTTAAGTTGGAAATTTATCGCTATAATTTTGGGAAGGGGGACCATTGGCGTGGTCATTCAAATTTTCTTTATTTTTTTGCTAATTGTAGCTCTGTTTTACATAATTCATGCCTTGGACTTCAGCTAGTAAGTAAGAAAATTACACAAGTAAAAAATACAAGAATATTTTAATATTGAACAATAATATTTATTTATGAAACTGTTGAGTATTAAAACTGAATTAACTAAATTAATAAAATTTTAAATGTATGTTTTCATTATACACGGCTAACCTCAAACACAAAATATACTTAGTATCGACATTGTGTACAACTTGGTACAACACTATCGATAAGCATGGATTTCGCCGAATTTCAGCTTTGGCTCGTTGCACGCAACGTTCGCAGTGAACGCAATACATTGCGCAATCACTCATCTAGTACAAGATGGTACCCATGCATTGAAAGCAATGTATAATTTTGAATCTGTTTGCGATTATATCGTTTTTGTCTTTAAACTACATAATATTATTGTAATAATTACAAATATCACTTGTATTTAATGGTTTTTGGATTTACCGGTGAAAAGAAATCCCTTCCCGGGCAACACTACACACCAGGCTTCTTTTCCGACACGTAATAATAGCATAAGACGGCATAATTCTTTTTTTTTCGCGGAGCGTCACACGTTGTCACAATATGAGCGCGACTGTTGACCGGTGAACCAAATTTCGGTTGACTTATGAGCGTTTGCTCATAAGTGCGGCGCGCTTGCCCCGCCCACAAGGCCCTTCTAACCTCTTTTATCTGTTCTGTGGGATAGGTAGCGATTCACACGTTCGAGTTTATGACACGTTATAATGACACTTTTATTTTGTCATCGTTTGAAAGTAGTACACCCTGATTCAAACTTAATGGCGGCTCGGAACATGAGGCGAGTCGCTGCGCAGTAACGAAGTCATGGGTCAGCAGGGGTGAGGGGTGGGGTACTGGGTACTGCGCAGCGAGTAGCACACTTCCGAGCCACCATTAAGTTTGAATCGAACTTTAATATATTAGTTAGACTAGGTAGGTACCTAGCTACATATGTAAATAAATCCCTACTTCCTAAAATAATATGTATCTGAAAAAATATATAAAAGAGACGATCGAGAAAAACCTTCCTTCACATAAGTAGGTTACAGATAAGAACATAATTAACTGTAATAGATTAGATTATTAGATTAGATTAGATTATTTTAATGTTTGGAAATGTTATAAATTAAAAGTATTTTTTGTTAGTGTTCATTTCCATAAGGATTAAGGTTATACCTACTTATAATAATGGTTAATTAGACAGTTACTTCGTGTGTAAACTGATGCGATCCATCCACTTTACCTACTTCCTTCGTAGATCGTTAGTGTGATGAAATCATAATTATCTTCCCGTTTGAGTGATGCTACAATCTTCATATATGCTACTGTGAATTGAATTATATTTCTAACTAATTCATATTTCTCATTCCAGTTCCCTGTCCACCCGGGCAACAGCATCGTCGGCGTAGCTGACTCCATATCTGACGTCGACAACAATGACTTAGACAGCGGCAAGCAGAACTACAGGCCACCTACCGCCTGGTCTACCGGTCGTAAGTTCCGCAGCAGAGCCAACGCCAACGCCAACAACAACTTTGGATCCAACAGAAAAATTGACCACCTCGATGAAGCTGCCTCTCAAGAACCTGACGCAACGTTCAGACCAACACCTAGCATTAACTTCACACAAAACTATCCAAGACCAAGTATCACTCCACCATCTATCGACCTTATTCCACCTGCAGCTCCTACTCAAGAATCAAAAGTAGAAGACTCAAGCGTGAAACCTTCTGAAGACCCTGTCTTCAAGTTCATCAAACGCTTCGATCCAACCTCCCCTGATGTACACCAGACTGCGATGTCTAAGTCTGAGATTATTGACCTAAATGGACATTTACCAGCTGGACCAGCCAACTCAGAAGAAGACAGGACTCCTAGAAAACATAAGAACTTCGGCAATACTTTGAATACCTTCCAAACAGACAACGACAAGTCATTCTCTGAAGGCACGAGATTTGACTCCGTCAACACCAAACCCAAAGCAGCAGCCGAGGAAATAGCACTAACACGTGGTAATGACAAAGGAATCCCTGAACCTGATACAGTTCTTCTACCTCCTAAAGTTAAGTCTGCTTTAATCCCATCAACAACGGTCGGTCCCCCAATTTACTACGAATGGAAATGGGCGGTGCCTGCCTTCGACCTGATACCTCCAAAGGAAGGCAACAGGACCAACAGTACGAATGTACTGCAGACGAGATCGATACAAGGAAAGAGTCCGTTCAGCAGCGTGACCAGACCTGAACCAAAGACGACAACTCCTGAACCGAGTAACACAGAGTACAATATCAGTTCATACTTCGTCCCTGATTACGTGTTTCCTTTGGATAATGCTCACCCAGGGTATGAGAGTGACAATGCTGAGACGTCTTTCCAAGTCAGGGTAGCAAGGCCTGGGAGGCAAAGCTTTGGGGAGAACCCTAAGTGCCCTCAGTGCCACCCTGCATATTTAAAAGAGGGTACTTGTGAACCCTGCATTGTTAAACGGTAACGAATTAAATATAGTCCTAATTTTAAGTCCGTTATCTGTCACCGAAGAAATATAGATATTATAAATACGTTGCTCGTTTTTGTATTGTTGACTCGTTTACCTACGGGAAATGAATTTTACACTATTTTTATTTCTTCTTACAATTTAGTAAGTTATTAACTCTGTTATATTTTAGTTGTAAAAGCCATATTGTTACAAATATAAATGTATCATTACATAAGAAATTTGAATCGAAGTTGATACAAAGATTTAATAAGAAAAAAAATGTGAGACGAATACTGTAGTTACCTAGGAAGATGATGTGTTCTTATGAACCTACATGAATAACCATCAGTAAAAACTTTATTCTAGTATATAAACATTCATTTTATGCTGTGTTAACTTTTAAATACATTCATTAATTATTGTAGATACCTACCCATTTAAACTTATGTACATAAACCACACAACTCGTTATTATTGACATTATTACTCTTCAAGTAGTTGTAAGTAGTGTGTCTTCAAGTAGTATGTTTGTATTACAAACAAAACAAGCCAATGTACTGATAACTACAGTATCTAGTGTTGATTTACCTTCTTTTTCTATTTCATCGTCAGCCTTCTTTTGTGTAAAAGTTGCGTTGAACGTTTAAAAAAAAGTTTTTCTTTATAACATTTTACATTAGCATGATTTTATATTTGTCCTGAATATTTACCTATCTAGCGAAAAAGACCTTTGTTATTAAAGGTACTAGGTACTTTCTTTGGGTCTTGCTCTTGTCTTGGTAAATATTTTATGACCAATGAACAATAAATAACTAAGTAATATTTTTTCCCCATCACAAGCAAGTACCACAGTCCTAACTTAACAACCCTATGGTAGTTAAGTTAGGACTCCGTACCTATCTTAACTACCATAGAAAATAGTTACCATAAATATTCATAAAACTGTATAAAACTAGTAGTATAGTATGTATAAAGTAACAAGTAAGTAGATGTAGACTAGATAATATTTATATTTTTATACACGTGCCTATACATACCTAATTAAAATAGATTTACTTATATTAATAAAGTAAAATTAATTAAAACTGGGTAATTTGTTTTATTTATTAGGAACATTCGTTCTGGCAATTGGTGGTGGTCGCACATCTGACGGAAGATGCGTCGCGTACGTGGAACGTGTAACGCTGGAACGGACAAGTAGGTAGGTACCTATTCAACCCACATTTATTAGAACATTAGATAATAGGTACTCAAGAGATTAAACCTTACACACAAATTGATGATGCGTTAGTGTGTCGAGTGTATTAACTGGAAGACAGATGTGCGACCAAAAAAAAATCGTGGCCTAAGTTTAAGTACACAAACTCACTCAAAAGTCATTCATAGAATTAAGTATTTCAATTAAACCATTTACAGGCACTTTTGATTTGTCTAGGAGTCAGTCAGTAAGATGGAGATATAGTTGCACATTCTAAAGTGTAGTTTATTTATTTATTTATTTATTTATTTATTTATTTATTTATTTATTTATTTATTTATTTATTTATTTATTTATTTATTTATTTATTTATTTATTTATTTATTTATTTATTTATTTATTTATTTATTTATTTATTTATTTATTTATTTATTTCATTAACAATTTTTACATTGTGTCGAAATGTCTTAAGTAATTATAAACTAACACAACACGACATATAAATTAACATAGATTTAAAAAAAAAAAAACTAAAAGTCAAGAAGATACACATTTCATTAAAATAAATTTTGGTACATTAACCGATATAAAAGTGCAAAAATTCCATAATGTCAAAAAAATTTAAAAAGCAAAGAAAAATAAAAAGTTAGGAAAACAATCATGTGTTGACAGTTCCCCAGACACAGTAACTACACATCACTGAGAAACTCATCAAGTGTATAATAGCATTTTTCTATCAGAAATGACTTTAGCTGATTCTTAAACTTTATATTGTAAATGGACTTTAATTCTACAGGTAGTTTATTATACAATTTAATTGACTGATAGCTTGCTGCATGACTAACTACTTTCAAATGCGGTTGTATCCTATAATGTAAGTCCTTACGTCTTGTAGCTTCCCGTTTATTTCTTTCCTCAAGTGATTCGAAATTGTGTAGATTTTTCATGAGGTCTGTGAGTAAAACTAAAATATATAAGCAAGGTACCGTTAATATCTGCAGTTCTTTAAAGTGCTCATTACACGATTCCCATTGTGGAATTCTCACCATGGTTCTTATGGCCCTTTTTTGTATGACAAAAGCAGTATTCACATTGTATGCATAACTACCTCCCCATAGAGCAATACTGTACCTAAGCCTTGACTCAACGAGTGAATAATATACTATTTTTAACTGTTTAATAGAGATCTCATCTCGAAGGCTTCGAAGGGCATAGCAAGCTGAACTAATTGAACTTTCTATGGCTGTCAGTTCCTTTTTCCAGTTTAAGCTTTCGTCAATATGAATACCTAAAAATTTCACACTGTCCACTAGGATTATTTTATTATCATTCAAAGTTATGTCAACTGAATCTTTGCTTCTCGACGTTGTTCTAAATAACATGGCATTCGTTTTATTTGTATTTAAGTTAAGATTGTTGATGGTAAACCAAGAATGAAAGAGAGCCAGAGCCTTATTAACCTTAATTCTTAGAGTTTCTATATCTTCTGCGGCTATAATAGCATTCGTATCATCAGCAAAAAGAACAAGGTCTGTATCAATATGTTTTAGGATGTAGTTAATTAGATCATTACTAAACAAAATGAAGAAGATTGGCCCTAATGTTGAACCTTGTGGAACCCCTTGTTTAATTAGTTTTAGTCCCGATTTATATACTTTTTCGCATTTTTCTTCTTCCACTTTAATTTCTACATATTGCTGCCGATTTCCTAAGTAAGATTTAAATAGACTTAAAACTGGTCCTCTAACTCCATAATGTTCCATTTTGGCTAATAGTAGCTTATGATTAACTGTGTCAAATGCAGAGCTTAGATCCAGGAATAATCCTACGACTTTTAATTTCTCATTAACTCTATTTACTACCCCATCCATTAAAGTATTAATTGCGTCATTTGTTCCCACATTTTTCTGATACCCGAATTGTCTATAATTAAGAATTTTGTTGCGATTTAAATGTCTTAGAAGCCTTACTTTAAGTATTTTCTCAAAAAGTTTCGAAATTATAGGTAACAGAGAAATCGGCCTATAATTATTGGGATCTGATTTGCACCCTTTTTTATAAATTGGTAAGATTCTTGCTATCTTAAGCTGTTCGGGGAACACACTCATGTTTATGCACATATTTATGAGATGCGCCAGAGGTTCTGCCAATAAGTCAATATTATCTTTGATTATCCGTATTGGTATTTCATCATGACCAGACGATTTTTTGTTAGCCATTGCATTGACTATTTTGTTAATTTCACAAGCAGTTACTCGTTCGCAGGACATTTCTACATCTACTCTATTTACGCTATCTTGCATAGTTTGTATGGCTTGTTCGAAAGTATTTAAATCGTCAGCTATCCCGGCTTTGTCAAAAGTATTCGAGAAAATGTCAACTATCTCCTGGGGATTTGATATGATTTTATTATTTATTTTAAGAAGTATGTCCTTATTATTTTCACTTTTTGATTTCGTGTTTCTATGTTTATTTATAACCTGCCATATAGCTTTTGAAGATTCCTTTGCTTTATCAAGTTCTTTTCTAACCGTTATGCGCCTGGCTTTTTTTAAGACTAGTGTCTATATATTCTAATATATGTTTTTGTATACGTCCTTATTTTATCACTGCAAGTCACCTCATTTATGTTTTGAAGAATGAATCGCTTCATTTTACTAGATTTACTAGTAGCTTCCTACGTAGAAGAACGGGCACGAATCTCCATCGGAGTAGGTATCTAAATAAATTGTACATCGTTACAACATAATGTACATTTAGTTTAAGAAAACGATGTAGAATAGCACACAGAGCAAAAAGTAGGTACATAATAACAAAAAAAAAAAAAAAAATTAGTGTAGGTACAGTTCGATCCAAACTGAATGGCGGCTCAGGACAATTAAAGGACTAGATAGATTTTTCGCTCCCGTAAACCCCTATAATATTATAATTTTCATCAAAATCGTTACAGCCGTTTTCGAGAACGTGAGGTCGTATAAAAACGCCGTCGCAAGTAAGAGATGAACAGTCCCAAATGACGGCGCCCGTTCACGAACTTGACTATCTTCTATAATATAAAAATGAATCGCAAAATGTGTTGGTAAGCGCATAACTCAACAACGCCTGGACCAATTTGGCCAATTCTTTTTTTGTTGTGTTCGTTATCCTCAAGGGAAGGTTTAAACGTAAAGTAGGTGTAGGTAGGGTAGGTAGGTAGGTAGGTATTTAGGTAAGTAGGTATGTAGGTAGGTATGTAGGTAGGTAGGGTAGGTATGTAGGTAGGTAGGGTAGGTATGTAGGTAGGTAGGGTAGGTAGGGTAGGTAGGGTAGGTAGAGTAGGTAGGGTAGGTAGGGTAGGTAGGGTAGGTGGGTAGGTATGGTAGGTACGGTAGGTAGGGTAGGTAGGGTAGGTAAGGTAGGTAGGGTAGGGTAGGTAGGGTAGGGTAGGTAGGTAGGGTAGGTAGGGTAGGTAGGGTAGGTAGGGTAGGGGTAGGGGTAGGGTAGGTAGGGTAGGGGTAGGGTAGGGCTAGGGTAGGGGTAGGGTAGGGGTAGGGTAGGGGTAGGGTAGGGGTAGGGTAGGTAGGGTAGGGGTAGGGTAGGTACTTAGTGCTACCCGTGCGAAGCCGGAGTGGGGCAGCTAGTACGCAATAAAAATGGCGATTGTGAGTGTGCCAAAACACCTCTGCCCTCCCCTATGATAATAAATATAGGCGTAATTATGGACTTTCGTTGCGCCCGCGGGACACGTCGTGCCATCTATCGTGAAATGTGCTAAAACGGTTAGCGGTATGCTTTAAGCGTAGCACAATGGTTAACATTATTTTTATTAACTAGGGAGAGCAGACTGTAAAAACTGATGAAAGTGCGCCGAAGCGTGTGAGGACCATGAAAATCTTGGATATAGGACAGGGTAAGAAAGTAAAATTATTTAGGGTGAAAGATTCGTTTGAATGATTCTACGTGAATAGGAACGGATGTGTCAATCATGTCATTTTTTTTCGCTCAAAATGGCGTCCAATGAGTGTCAAACGTGCGAATCAGAGTGAGCGTGTTGAAAATGTTTTAATCGTAAATACTTTTTTTTATACTAAACCAGTCGTTTCATTAAGTAGATAACTATTCAATATAGTTAGTAGTGTAAAATATAGTTTAAACAAGATCCAAAGAAAGGTGTTTTTCTACGTTTGGAACTTTGAAGTTGTGTCGCTATGAGTAAAGCGAACCCGCTGGCTGGTTTGATTGCCTATTACGGTGATTCTGACGAAGAATCTGATGACGGGGCGCGAGCTCCGCCTTTGCCGCCAGGAACAGATACTAGGATGGCGCTTACGGCATCATTGCCTGGACAAAACTATCCAAATGCATCTGCAACAGGGACTGCATCTGGCGCCGTTCATCCAGCGCCAATACCCCATTGCCGTAAGTTATTTCCACTGTTGTTTCTAAGCAATTAATAGAAATAAAGTTGGTTTCATATTTAATTGGAGATTATTATCCTTGAGAGTTCAAATGCAATGAGTAAAAATCGCACTTCAATAGATTGTTTTTGTAACGGTAATTAGAAACAATCAGAATATTTATTAATTAATAATCCTGTTCAACTCGTGTTATTTTATTCTTATTACACTTTTATAGCATTGCTTTGGATGTTGAAATAAGTACTTATATGTGATCTTAACCACACTTTTTTACCATAATGTAATAAATTAAAGAATTCAATGTTAAGCTTAGTTTATGAATTATGAAGCAACTGCAACACTATTTATTGTAAACAAGAAAATTGATTAAAGAAAACTCAAGTTATGTAAATGTCCAGATACTAATAATGTCAACAATTTTGTAATGATTTATCAATATTTCTATGAATATGATTAAAAACCATGTCATGTTTATTATATATTATAATATTATAATCAGATTGTATAATTAAGAAACACCTAGTGTAGCACTCTCAACCCAATATCTTTCATTTTACACATTCAAAGGTAGGGATGGTACTTAATAGTTCTCAAAGATTTTGATTCAGAGATTGCCAAATTTAATCCTATCAATATTGTGTTACTGTTGAAGAGAAATCCTTCGCCATCACATTTGTTAGTATAAAATTAATATGAAAATAAGACAAAGAATATAAAAAAAAACACCATGATACATGTAACTTCAAAACTATAGAAAAATTAATGTAGAATCTGTGATTCAACCTTGTCATTATTATTTTCATTGCAATTAGCTATTATTAACCATGATGATATTGATAATCTTGCTAATGGCTGAATAGCCATCAAGGAGTTTTCAACCTTATAACTTAAGATTGTGGTTTAAATTACTTCAATTGCTTCATAATTATGATTGTGTACGCAACCTTAAGAAAACTTGCCACTGTTAAATTGCTATGGTTTCCATTTCAAAAACAAGTGCAAGAACAATAAAAAATTACTTCATTTTGTGAAAAGCATTGTCTTAATAATAACAGTTTTGTTTCAGTTTTATTTGTTTTGAAATGCTTTAACTCTAAACAACTAATTTTAATGAATTAATGTAACATTTTCACAGCTTGGTCAGCATGTTATGATGAGACCAGTGGCTTCACTTACTACTGGAACCAACAAACCAACGCAGTGACATGGGAAGCACCGCCGGAATACTTACTAGCACTCAAGTTAGCTCAGCAGCAGTTGCATTTAGCAGGTAAATTATTAACATTTCATTTTTTTTTTTTACTCGGCCTCAAATCAACTAATATGAAGGTGACAACTAAACAGTTGTGAAGTTTTATAGTTGACTAGCTTCCGCCCGCGGCTTCGCCCGCGTGGTATGTCGATGAAAAGTAGCCTATGTCCTTTCTCAGGCTCTAGACTATCTGTGTACCAAATTTTATTTAAATCAGTTCAGTAGTTTTGGCGTGAAAGCGCGACAGACAGACAGACAGAGTTATTTTCACATTTATGATATTAAGTAAGGATTAGGTACATCTACTAAAACACAGCAGAATTACGTCAACAACTGACAGTTTATTTATAGCTCCACATAGCATAGAGGTCACAATTATTCAATGTGTCATAGATGCAAATGTAGAATACTAATAACATCAAGCAAAAGTAATTTGAGATAACAAAGTGTTCCAAAAGTACATGATTGTATAAAGCAATGTTTTTACCTTGTACCCTACATACTTATTCTTTGATGTGAACATTATAAGAGATGTGTAAAAATTCTTCTTGCTCTGTATAACAATACCATTTAACTCAATCATCAGGTACAGCAGAAGTATCAGCGGAAGAGTGGCAGCTGTACCAGCAAGCGTTAGCAGAGAAACAAAACACACAGAACAACAAAGCCATCACCAAGTCTTCCACTAAGACTGTCAAGAAGGGAGACAAGAACAGCACCGGGCATAAGGAGAAGGGTAGCAAGTCCAGCAAGAAACGAGGACACAGTGACGATGAGGATGAGTGAGTATGATGTGACATGAGTTACAATAATTCAGTTCACACTTAAGTACTTTGCCACCACTTAGTACTGACTGAGATGACTGTTAATTTTGGCCTCTTGAGTAAATTTATTAGAACGTTACGTTAAGCGGTTGGTCCCGCCTGTCATTAGTGGATCTTTGACAGTCGTTACGGGTCGTCAGAAGCCCGAAAGACTACCCGGTAACTGGGTGTTGTATTACCCAGTTTCCGGGTTGTGAAGGTCAGACAGGCAGTCGCGCCATGTAAAATACTGCAGGCGTAGCATGGCGCTTTCTATCTCTACGAAGAATAGACATAGCTTTTTCTATACAAAGTGACAATTCGTTTCTTCATTTTTGACATCCACCGTAGAAATCCTTCTACAATCTGTCATTTTGTCTTTCATTTCTAACAATCTTTGTCTAGGTCTTTTTGTAGGTAGAATATTACGGAAGAAAGTTTTCTATCCTTACTGTCAAAATCACACTGACAACCGATAAATCCTATGACAAAACAAAGAATTCTGAGTCGAATTATGTAAAAGAGTGAATTTCGTAAAAAGTGTACTTGACTCTTTCTACTTTGCTGCAGTTGTACTGTCTACAGGAAACGTCATTTTTGTCTACTCTTCCGTCGACAAAACGGTGCTCATGCTACGCCTGCTGGTATTCAGCTGCATCTAGTTAGACTGGAAGCCGACCCCAACATAGTTGGGAAAAGGCTAGGCAGATTGATTAAGTAAATATAATAGAAATCTCAATACACACCAAAAAAACCGGCCAGCTGCTTATTAGCATGATATGAGCCTAATGAGCGTAATAATTTATGTACTAATAAGTCATGCAAAATGTTTAGTCATGCATAGTTTTAAATGCCATTACTAATTTGTGTATTAATTTATATTTTTATCTTTTTCAGGAAAATAGAACTAATAACATCATACCACAATTCGGACTCTGAATCTAACGATGAAGCGGAAACTCCAACAAAACCTACCGCACCACCGCTCCCCAAACCCCAAGCCAAGCCAACAGTTCCCCACAAGAAGCCAAAAACTAAGCCTATGGAGTATGGACCTGCATTACCTCCCACCCTTAACTATTCAGCGCCCATAGGACCTGAACTACCCCCTGAGTTGATGAATAATGGATCTAAATCTCCTGGGGATAAGATTGATAATGATGTGGGGAAAGAGGTATGTATGAGAAAAAGTATAATTTGGCAATATCTTTATGCATTATTCTGAATTCTTACATGTTCATTCAATTAAGACAAGTGACATGTTTTTGTTTAATTTTCAAAAATATAATGGACATTATAAAATAGTACCTATGATGACAAACTGCATCTGATAATGCTAAAGAATAACTTTGCAATTGGTTGAGAAATATTCTTTTTATCCTTATAAAACTACTCTCAATTTGTAGTTTCACAACCTTTTGAAATAATCTTATTTGATATTATTATCTTATCATAGTAGATGATTTCACACGGTGTCTATTGATCTTATTCATGCACTTCTGACATATTTTGTAATTATGAACAAAATATGTCATTAGTTTGAGTTAGATCATTAGGTTTCTCAATACTTTTGAAAGTTATCAGGCAATGTGATGGGTTTAAAGTTTTCAATCTGAGGTATCTACTTAAAATAACATTAAAGTCAAATGACTTAAAAACCATAAACTAGTTTAAATATCATAGAATTTTTAGGCACTAATATTTTTGATATTTGTTTATTTTTCATAACGAAGGATAAAAAGTCAGACAAAGATGAAGATAGTCAAGACGAAAGCGCGCTGTTCCTAAGACTAAAAAGCAAAGCAAAAATCCTGGAAAAACTAGGCGGCGAATTACCAAGAGAGTTACAAAAGATGATAGAAGAAGATCCTAGATCTGGTAGCAACACACCAAAAAGAGAAGAACCTACTACAAAAACAAGCGCTAACATAGATGATCTTCTAGAAGAAATTGAGAAAAAAGAATTACCAAAAGTTGCAAAAGTAAAAAATGTTGATATTTTCGATGAACAAAAATCGAATGACGCAATCAGTGCTAAGAGTTCTCCAAGAGGTGATGCAACACCGCCTCCTGAAGCAAGACCTTTGTTCCCGAGTAGTAAACACATTGATGATCTGCCTGCCACACCACCGTCAGTTCCACCAACCCCACCTCTAGCAATGGAAGTAGAAAATGAGGATAAAAAACTTGAGGCAACTGAAAAGAAAGGCGCGAATTTGTATCTACTAGACACAGAGGAAAGACGAGAAAATGTTGGCAAGAAAAAGCTCAGAATATCAAACTCTGTCTTACTACCAGACCGCAAAA
The DNA here is from genome assembly GCA_947522985.1 of Lithophane socia. NCBI lineage: Eukaryota > Metazoa > Arthropoda > Insecta > Lepidoptera > Noctuidae > Lithophane > Lithophane socia. Next base: position 16,154,936 of record OX383262.1, on the reverse strand, counting down.
AGGGTGAAGAACCAGCATATACCACGAAATATTCTCAATTTATCGAAGGGTTTTCAAGCGAAAGGACTGGCCTCGGCTTCAGTAAAGAAGAAGATAGTGTTGATAGTCCAAAGAACGCGATAAATTACGGGAACGGGTTGATGTTTACGAAAGGAGAGACGTTGAACGAAGACAAGAAAGATGAAGACTTGGATGATTTGACGGATCTTTTGGAGGCCAAGCTGAAGTATCTGAACCAGTTGCAGCCGTGTGTGCTGACACCGGTGCAAGAGATGTTGATACAGATGCAGGTATGTGTTACAATTAATTGAACAAAAAAATCAAGTAATAAAAACTAAAACCCAACTACATACCGGTCAAAATCATAACCCTCCTTTTTTCTTCGCCGTAGTCGGGTAAAAAATGAAAGTAATTTTGCATATTTACACAACTGTGTGGCTGTAGAATTGAAAAAAAATGTGTAGATTAAATAAGGAAGCCTGAAAACACCTGTGTTATTCAATTATTATTTATTAGATTTACACAATTATTAGATATTATTAGGAATTGTTAGGATAATAAGACGACGTCTTACTTTATGGAAAGTGGGTATCGCTGCCTATAAATAGACACAAGTGGCACCAAGGACAAACACAAAAAAAAATTGAATGCTTCTGTGGAGGTTATAAAATGTTTACCAGTTGCATTATGACTAATAAACACTGTCTTTGCTGTCTCGCAGTCGGGTAATGACCAGAACGTAGCAATGCAGCTTTGTGAGGTGGAAACAGTGTTATGAGTATTCTGTACATCCCACAAGAACCACTACTTATTACTGAAGCTGTGTTCAAAAGCTGTAGCTAGGCTTCCACAGACATACATTTTTTAAGGTCGCCTTAAAGATTGCAAACGACTCATAACGAAATATTTAAATGTGAGCTTAATTGTGTCACACAGTAATATTTTTCTAAATTCATGAGATGTAAGTCGTTCACTTCAGATCTTTGAAGATGTTGCCGTCGACTCCTTAAATTGTGCGAAGGTTATTATCCTGAGAGTTGGGATGATTTATTGTGCAGGGGCTAGGACATTCCCTTAGGTGGCTTCTGCCTAAACAGTGGTGTCGGTGTGTGCAGACGCTGGTATCAGCATTCCGCGCGGGCGCCGTGTGCGCGCGCTACTGGCGGCGCTGGGCCGACGCGGCGGCGCGCGGGCTGGCGGCGCACGAGGCGCGCGCGGCGCCGCCCGGCTGGAGCACCGCCTTCCAGAGGTACTACACACGCCGCGCAGCCGGCACAGGCGCGCTACCGGGGGGTCTGGCTGAACAAGGGTTTAACTCGCGGGGCTTTTGAATCTATTCTATTTTCTTGTAAATTACGACGTTCAGAAGTGCATTTATGTGCCTAATTGAAATAAATTATTTGAGTTTGACTTGAGGATGATGCAAGGCTGAACTATGTAGAAAATTTTGTTACACTGGATCTTTTGGTGCTCGAATGACGCTATCAGGGGGCGCTGTTGGTAAACATTTATGCAATAGTTTTGCGAAATGTCACTTGAAATGTATTCAAGAAACAAGATGGCGGCTTCAGTTCAGATTTTGGCCACGCGCAAAAAATATCAGAACATAGTGACTATTTGGAGTTTAAAGCGTAGCTGAATTTCTGACTTCAAACATTATTCACATGTCGTTAATTAACGTGTAAACATATTTTGTATACTGTCTCATAATGTTGGGAGGTTAGTCGGCGTAAACGCGTAGGTACCTCGACTGCCTAGTACAATTTGAATACTATTTTTCGTTTCTGATAAATCCTTGTTCATCTTACGACCTATTTTAAAACTGCGCTATTTATAGTGCAGTTTTTGTGACTTTCGGAACTTTAGTGTTCTTGATGGTGCGACCTCAACGGACAAAATGAACTCTATGGACCTTCAATCTTTGGTTTATGTTGTTTATGAATTCGTGTACTTACCTTGTTCTTTTATCCTTGAGTTTTGGTCAATTGAGACTAAAATTGAAGACTGGAACATAATTATTTGGAATATGAAATAGGGCCTACTTTGGTCTAAAATTCTAAAAGATTCATAATGATCGGATAAGTCGATTATTTGACGGCAAAATTTTGGCTTCAAATTAATAGTCAGAGACTTTAATCTTTTCAAAGATTGCCAGTAATATTTCGCCGTGAAATATGGCGATTTGAGGTGACAGCGATGGGATCCTTTGAATTTATAAAATTGTGCGTGCCAACAAATCCCAAATACTATTGTTCGTTTTGGTCTGACTTGACTTGATCGGGCCATCTGGACCAAGTCAGGTCGGACTAAATAGTGTTCATTCTATGGGATCGGACTATTCCTGTCCTGATGAGTGAATACTTGGTCCCACTCCTGCTATAAGGAGAGAGGGTAGCCTGTGGACACACAATTAATGCGTATTAATTAACTATCTTCTATCTGAATGACTGACAACGACCCTGAAATCTGTATTTCTTGAAATTTTATTTGCAGAAAGTTTACTTCCTCACGAATGTAATTTTGATCTAGTCCAACTGAAAACTGAGACAGTTTCTCAATAATTTGATTGTATAACATAATTATTTATCTCATTCATTTCGATCATTTGTTATTGTAATTTCAAGGTAAGAGCGCTAAAACTTCTCTCAATATTTAATACAACAATCGAAAATGTATTTAATTTGCAACATCAGCTGTGATACACCTGTGATAATAAATTAAGAATAAAAACTTCATGCATAACAAATCGAGTTTCTTTAATACATCGTAATCCCGAAAATTGTAACAAAAAGAGACACAACATCTTAGCTATAAGTGTGAAGAAGACAGACGACCGGCGGCGCCTGCGCGATGGAGCCGTCGCATCTTCGAAGGAGTTGGTGAGATAACAAAACTCTTTGCTGATATTTTTACGTAATTTCAAGAATAATACGCTTTGATCTCTTCCAGAATGCTGGCTGGCGATACCGTCGTGTAAAGGATTTTGAGGATTCCTTGTGTCCGCCATTTTGGAATGTTATTTTCTTTTTTTTTTGTTAATTTTCCGGCGGACACAAATCCGGAGCACGGGTTAAAGTATACGGTTTTATTTGTCATTAGATAAGTTTGCCCCATATTTTTAGATGGTGTTGTGGTGGCCTTAAGTTTTAGAGATTTTGTAGAACTATGTTAAACGAAGTGATGATGAAGTTATAGCATGCGCGTGTATAAGTTTCTTCCTCAAATCAATTTGTCTGATCTTTATGTACTTATCTCTCTGTCTTTCATGACTTCTGAATCTCAAAGAAATAAATTAACATGCCTCCGGTTTTTCTTTCAAGACCAATATTGTCTAAAATGTAGTAGGCAAGTTCGTAAATATTTCTTTGGCAACAGGTCATATACAAATAATTAACCTTTTTATTTATTTCTATTTCCATTATCGTCAGCCCAGCCCTGAATCTCCTACTATTGGGTTTAGGCCTTCATTCGATCTCATCATCATCAGCCTATAGCAGTCCACTACTGGACATAGGCCTCTCCAATTGCACGCCATTCAGCTCGATTCTCGGCAGCTCTCATCCAGTTGCTACCAGCCACCCTGCGAAGATCGTCGCTCCACCTAGCCTGAGGGCGTCCTACCTTACGTTTTCCGATTCGCGGTCTCCACTTAAGAACACGTCTACCCCAACGGTCATCGGTTCTACGGCTAATATGGCCGGCCCATTGCCACTTCAGCTTGCTTATTCTGTGAGCTATGTCGGCTCAACTTTGGTTCTCTGCCGCATTACCTCATTCCGGATTCTATCTCTCAGAGATACTCCAAGCATAGCACGTTCCATAGCTCGCTGAGCGACCTTGAATTTATGGACCAGCCGATTCATTCGATCTACAGTCTTCAATTTTTTTTAATTCTCTCGTCTGTTTCTCTCCAGCCGCTCGCCAATCGTAACTGTAAAGAAAATGTTGTAACAGATTTAAGCCCACCACCCCATCTAAACCTACCGGGCCACTACCCCTCTCCACTGCCCATACCTCTACTGCCTCGTTTGTGCACCACAGGTCTGAGGGCCGGTACTGCTACAGGCGCGAGGCCGACGGGCTGGTTCAGTGGGAATACCCCGCCACCACGCACACCGACATGGAGATATGTACCACGCCGCCGCACCCGGGGATTGAGCCTAAGGTAAATGAAGTTTAATTTACCATCTTGAATCTAGTAACATAAAACTACCATTATACACCTTTATAAGTTGCAAAACTTTATATGCCGTGTTTTATGCAAATACATATTATTTCTTGCACAGCACTTGCACGAAGTAAAAGGAATTATAGTATACCGATGTGATCAGATATGTGGGATACACTTTAATGATCCCAAACCTCCAAATCACTCTATTCATCTCTGCAAAATTATAACAAATTGTATGTTTCCCCCAGGAGGAGATAGCCCCACCGCTCCCCCCGACCCCCCCGCCCCCGCCCGTGTCGCTCCCCCCCCGCGCCCCCCCCTCCCCGCCCGCGCGCGCGCACACCCCGCCCCCCCCCGCGTGGTGCGACCCGCCGCCGCCCGGCTGTGATGACCTGCCGCCGCTGCCTGCTAACGTAAGTCTATAGTACCAGTTGAAACCTTCTAAATACAGATGATTGTGTTACTGTGATTGCGTAAGAATTTAACCTGAACAGGGTTTGTTTACATTTTCATCAGTTACTTTTGGTACAGACTATATACCTAGGAATCCAAAAAGAATTGATATCTCAGTAGTAAATACCTATCGATACTTTTTATAAGTATTAATTTTCATTCTTTCGGGTCAAATAAAGCCTGGTCGGTTGGCCAACATTTGAGTTTAACTTTAAAAGTATCTTCAGTTATGTTTCCATCTTTTATTACAGGTGGAACCCAAACAAGAAATCGGCGACGAGCTAGCCTCGTTCTACAGCGACATAGCGGAGCTTGAGAAGCATACGTCGGCACCACACACAGCATCCAACTCGCCCGAGCCCGTCGAGATCAAGGACAAGTATCGAGACAAGGACAGAGAGAAGGACAAGGAGCTTAAAGTTGTTAAGAAGAAGTCTAAAGTGAGTCATGGTTTTTAAAAGTCCTTTCTTAGGTAGTTGGTCGTTGTTCTACTTCACGTAGAAAATAATTTGTGACTGCGATGTAGCAAAGGCATCAAAAATTGTTTTACAAGCGAAAGTATTACCTGATAGCTGCCTTATGGAAGGACCAACATTGTTTGTCGGTCAGTTTGTGTAAGTAACAGATCTTTTGCAAAAGAAAATACTATCAGTTTTCGATTGCGGTAATGAAATTTCGCGTTGATGGAATTACATTATTTTTGGGTATAATTTTTTCATGATTTGAGAGTCAAATTCTGCAGCCTAGATAATAATATTGATTAGACAAACTACCCTTCAGTACCTGTTTGAGAAAAACAAGAATCATGTGAAAATTCTATTGTTTCAGGTAAAAATATCAGCATCAATGGGATTGAAACACAAATCAGTATCTAATTTAGTGGCAAAATGGCAACAAGTAGCTGAAGAAATTAACTCAGATTGATTCAAGAACAATTTGAGCGGTCAGTCGCTTCAAGCGATGCACTTCTTCAACCAAAGCGCTGCATAGACAAGAGCGAAAGCGAAAACTGTGAAATTAGTTAAGTTTTGTAGTGAAATGTTCAGTTAAATAACTGATTATGTTTTAAGACTGGAATAATGCGTAATGTAAAGCTGATAATAACATAAGATTTTTCGTGTAAGCAACAAGTGACCGGCAGCGGTAAATTATTTAAATCTGATACAATTATGTAATAGAAGACTTACATAACTGTTTCGAGAGGAATTATAATACAAAAAGCTAGCAGAATAATTCGATATTTTTTCCAAACCTAGTCTTCGTTGACTGCGGAATGTACCTTACTGATAATATTATGTGGGGGTTTATAAATGGGGAGAGATTAGCAAATATTGTTCTTAATAAGCAATATAATACCAAAAGGCTCCTTCTTAGTACAAATTGCTATTTGTGGCAAGATTTTATTGATACGACCGTTGAACTATGTCATCTGTCTACCCCTAGGATCGTAGACCCTAGGCATCATAGTATAATTATGTACTTTACGAATGAATTGATTAGTTGAAGAATAAACTTAGGACTGCCAATAGGAACTTATTATTATGAAATAGTGCTGTCAAACAATAAATTTGTAATAAACTTAGAAAATAAACAGATAGGTCACTTGAAAATATATTTTTATAAAGTTATTTTGAACACATTGTCAATAGAAGTAAATTACGTTATCAGTTCATCGATACCAACATACGTTATTTTAAGTTTCTGTAAATATTTTGTGTATTTTGTAAATATTAAATAATGAACTTTATTGAGACCAATGAATGTTATTTTTGTCCTGTATTCTTTGATAGACATTTGTTATAACTAACTGCCCGTCCCGGCTTCGTACGGTTGCAATGATAGTATGTCAAAACATTGAAGTCTATACCTTTTTAAATGGTCATAAATTCCACTCCCTCTTACAGAGAGGAGGTGTTTCAGTAGTGGGAACATTATGCATGCATGCATGCATGCATGCATGATAATTTCGCTTGTTCGCTTTAGGACAGATTCGCTTTAAGGCAGATTCGCTTTAGGACAGATTAGCTTTATGGCAGATTCGCTTTACGGCAAAAGTTTTATGTAGATTATTTCTGTATACTTTGTTAAAAATTGTTAGAAATTAAAGTTAACCGTCTACTATGTTAGGTTATAAAGGGCTCTAATTAGAAATCTATTCATATACTGTGTGTAGGTCAGACAACGCCTACGTAGGTATCTGTCAAAGGGAAGAGAACCAACAAGTGTATCTAAAGCACACATCATTTCCAATTCCTGTATATTTAGGAAATTACCATGTTTATTCACGAACCCAAGTAAATTCGCTCATTGAATTCTAAATTAAACCGTAATTAGCCATATTCAAAGTCAACAGAATAGTTTTAAATAAATCAGTCGTCAATCGACAGTCGCTGATTCAAGTCAGGAATGCAAACTAAATGCAATTCACCCATATTCCAACAGTTTTAAGGACGGTTTTACTTTGAAATGTTGTTGATTAAATTGGGTAGGAGCGTGAGTAGGATTCGGAATGTTGTTTTGAATATCTGAATTAAGGTTTTTGTTATTCACAGCGGGTTACATCTGTTTCTCAGGTGGGAAGGTTAGAAATTACTGTTTTATTTTTAGAATTTTGTTTGTAAATTACCAATTCAGGTTCGGCCAGGTTTTCCAAACTAGTACTTGTATTACAGGCCTTATTCTGGCATTAGTCAGGAGTTATGCTGCGTTGCATACCTACCTACGCAAAGTCCACATGCATAATCAGCATAATGTTTTTGCTGTTCAGGATTAGAACTTACAACTTGAAAAAAGGAAAGAAAATCACTCGGCCATTATAGGTACTTTTCATTCTTTCGTACCTTCCTTAAAAATATTGTTTGGGTAGGGTAGACCCGGGGGTTATATATGTATATCTCAGCACATCTTTTAATGTAACTACAATCAAACATAACTTTCGGTTTAATCAACATATAAATATAAAAACATAAAAACACATTAATTAAACACTACAAAACATAGTTCTTAATTTCTTTCGTCTTCATCATCTATGGCTTTACAGCCACGGTTGGGCCTTAGCCTGGTCGTATATTTCTCCAACGTGATCTGTTTGCGGCTTTTTCTCTCCAATTTCTCACTCCAACAGTTCTTAAGTCTTGGTCTACGCCATGCAACCATCTGAACTTGGGCCGCCCTCGACTTCTACGACCATCAGGTTTACTATCTAGTAGGAATGGGTGTGCTGAGTAGATATTCCCGATGGTACTAACGTACCCTGTTCCAATTGTACCCGGTATACCCTACCTACTCCTGGCAGCGAACGTGTTAAACCACTGAAGAGTGCTAATTCGGTACTCCACTCAATAGCAACATTTCACGAATATTTTTTCAACGATATCCCGAAAATACATCCCGAATTACCGAGTTTCTGCCCAACGAACCAAGAAAACTGCGTGGAAATAAATCAGCCCTTCGTAGGAAGAAATGTAAAGTAAAACCTTTTTCGAATGCGTAACATTCCTTAGCGGGGTTTTGTGTTATTCGTAAAAGGATAATCCGGAAATCGCTTCAAAGAATCCTGAATTAAATCCGAAGATAAATGGTTTTCCGAACACGTTCGTGATGAAAAAAATCTTAATGAAATTAAAACAGTAGTTAAACTTACCTATACACCATTTGAAATAAGATTAGACGTTTAAATAAACCCTTTTTACAGTCCGTTCAACCGATTTTGACTTCTATTGCGTTGGTGGCATGACAAATGGCAGCTGCAGTAGACAGTTGGTATTGTGTAACCTTTTTTGCTTTTAATGCCATCCTTATGCCTACGGTATCGAAGTCAAAATCGGTTGAACGGACTGTAAAAAGGTTTGCATGGGCGTACCCAGCTTCTGGCCTAGGGGGGGGGCAAGTCAGATTTTTTAGGTCCGATCGTCCGCGGCTGTTTTATCATACACACTACACAAAAACACCTACATGAAACATTAGGTATATGTAGTGTAGTGTGTAGGGCGAACAGCCTCCCGAAGATTACCTTTATTCGAGCGCGGTTTTTTGGCAATTGCACCGTGCCTTTCGCCAGTGTCTACTGCGCGGTTTATTAAAGTTAGAGAAGTTAGAGACACTTTGATTAGTAATTAGGCGAGTTCATACATGTTCTGCGAGATGTCCAGGGGGGGGTAGCTGCCCCCTGATCCCTGATCCCTGCCAGAGTCAGCGACACAAAGGTTTGCGGTATCTATAGGTAGGTACCGAAGTTAGGAGCAAAATCTCTCAGCACTCCCGTTACAATGAAGCTGCTGATGAATAAGAACTGCGTCCTCCGGCTAGAGTACCGCTCTCAACAGCTCTTATAATGTCATTGAACTTTACAGTTTTTGAGGGAACACCTTCAAACCGCTCAACTGTCGATTGGCCTTTTATAGGCCGATAACAATTAAAATTCTATTGTGTCTCGTTACTGACAGTTGGAGGTTTAATATTATAAGTCACTTACCCGACTACGGCGAAGCAGAAATGAGGGTTATGATTTTGACTAGTATGTACCTATGTTCATCTGTTCCCTCATATCTTCTAACTACTTGCTCATCACAATTTGACAAATGAGGTATCGTTGGAAGCGCTTCGATTGTCCGGTGGTGTAGATAAAGGCTCTGGGACACATTAAATTAAATATGGCGCCCTCTAGAGGACATAGTATAACCAAAAAAAAATAATAAAAGACTTCCCAACTACGAAAAAAAAAAAACAAAAAGGTATAGGTAAACAAGACATCACAGACAGACAAATTAAAAATCCGGAATCACACGTAATCTGTTTGATTAATACCCTAACAAGTCCAAAAATATAGAGTAGGTAGGTAACATTCGTATTTCCGGTGAAATAAAACTTGATTTATTATCAGAAAAATAAGATGTAGGTACCTACATATCGAGGTTAATACTGATTCAGCAATCGATTCCCTGCGAAATAACCAGTAAAAGTACCTACACCTTTCGATTTTCAAAAATGTTTTGAACAATCTACCTACATAGAGTACCTAACCGTGAGTTGAATATCAAGACTTCTTGCACACATTCAGCCACTCTACCGGACCTACGAACTGATTTGAATTCTGCATTTGCCTATTAGATTGCTACACTGGTATGGCAGCTTATCTAACCCAGTCGCCATACTCGCCGTACCAGGGCTGGTCACTTCTTTTCGAGTCGATGGTAATTAATGTACCAACATCCTTACATAAATATTATTATAAAACAAAGACCTCCTCCGCGTCTGTCTGTTCGCGATAAACTCAAAAACGACTGCACCGATTTTCATGCTGTTTTCACCAATGGATAGAGTGGTTCTCGAGGAACGTTTTAGTACGATATAGTAACCGAGATCCACGCGGACATCAGCTAGTTATAATCAAAAAAAAAAAATATGTTAAGACTTAAGTATACAATCAACTCAAGGTACTAGCTATGCGTATCAGGGCTGTCTAGACACTAGATTCGAGGAGCTACATAATTGCTATTAGGTAGTTTAAGCTTTCTGTCTTTTAAGGTATGTAGGTAGATAATGGTGCCGATTCTCTTGTACACCGAACTAAACTAACTAAACTATCACTAAAATTCCTTACTTTTTACTATGAGAATCTTAGAGCTATTCTGCCGAAAAAAATCTCTAAATTTAAAAATTATTTTGACAGAACTAAAATCGAATTTGACAATCGCGACTCCACTTGGTACCTACTTGTTTGCCTACCACGTGATTTTTTTTTGAGCCGGAGAGGCGCGCAATGTGCCCGTCTCGACGTATTTTTAGGAATTTTTCACTTTTTAGAAGAAAACGAAAAAAATTAAATTACCAACATGTTGAGTAGGTACTACGGGTTTGTGGCTTGCAAAGGGGGTCAAAATTTTCATTATTTTTCGATAGGACACACCGTTTTCGAGATATAAGCAAAAGAAAATAAAAAAAGATTTGCAACTGAATTCGAGGTGTTGGTTTGAATTTTAGTTCATGACATCTAATTTTATTCCACACAATCGTGATTAAAAATAGTCAGAGTTAGTTAGAGGATTTTAGATATAGAACAAAAATTTTGGTTAAAACGTCAAATTCAGAATAGCATTTTCACTAAATTAAAACTCAGTGCCATCTTAGAGCTGTAAAACTAAATTATAGTTAAGTTGTGTCACTTTAGTCTATTTTCAGAATAGGAAATCGTCGTTTGACAGGAATAAACTAAATTTTAGTGATTTTTAGTTTAGGTTAGAGAATTTGTGATAAGAGAATCGGCACCAATGTTATCCAATTTAAACGTATTCCTGTAACGCCCTTAACAAAGCCAGTCGATACAGTCATAAAAGTAGTCGTATAACAAGACGTAGGTACACATAACGGCACCAAACCCATAGTCTGTTCCAAAAGTATTTGATGAAATTGTAAACAAATGGATCAGAAAACGTACCTGTGGATGACAATTAGTAGGTAGTGACACTTGCAACTCGAGTGGTTTAATTAGATTTGAATACTCATAGGTACCTGAAAATCTAATTTTAAATTTCATTTGCCAATTGAGGTTGATTTTATAACTTCAATACCTACTAATATAAATTGTTATTCGATCAATTATTGTTGGAAAAAGTGGTGGGATTTAAGTTGAAACCTTCTAAATACAGATGAATGTGTTGCTATCACCATTACATCACTCACCAAAGGGTGGTGAGTGATGTAATGGTGATGCAAGAATTTAAACCTGCACAGGGTTTGTTTATACTATTATCACATACTTTTGAAACATACCATACACTTGCGAGCTACGGCATGCTACAATCAGCTTTATCGCGCCTCTTTATGTAGGACCGGCGATAAATTCGCCAGTTAACCTAGATTTTATTTAAAAGGTCACGGGTTATTGTTTTATATTCGAGAGAGTTATGTCCTCGTGGGGATGGGTGCGATTGGAGGTGTCTGTGATTTATGTGCTGTTATAACTCTCTTTTTTAACCGACTTCTTCAAAAGGAGGTTCTCAATTCGTGTATGTTTTTTTTTTTGTGAATGTTACGTGATTACTCCGCCAATTATGAATCGATTTTGATGATTCTTTGTTTGGTAGGTCATGCTTCAGAGGTGGTCCCATATGAATTTTAATAATTTTGCTTGCGTAGTTTTTGAGTTAGCTACGTTAATAATTACGTATTTTTCCCACTTCGCGTATGTAGACGATATTATTATCTTAGTTGACTCTGTCACTGCTATATACATAAGCTATATACATTTCCAGTTTATGCTGATCTCACATTGTATAGGATTTCCGTACAATGCGAGGTCAGCTTATACTGGAAATGTATAGCCTGATGTGTAGATGATGTGTACCACAACTAAAAAGTGAAAAATAAAAACTTAAAAAAAAAACAACCGTCTTCTAAAAAATACACTAAAAAAGTGATAAATAACTTTAATTTCGGAAGTCGGTGGCAAAAAAACGAAAATTGAAAAGCAAAGACACTTTGAAATTAAAGTAATTTTACACTTTTTCAGTGTTTTTTTTGGAAGTCGGTTGTTGTAGCATAGGTACCACCCTGATTTTGTATAGCTGGTCGGTAGGTAGTATATAGATACTACCTACCGACCAGCTCCTACCTAGTAAATAAATTGAGTCTTGAGCGTAAGGAAGATCCAACTGATTAAGGGTTTCCTAGTTTTGCTGATGAGTTCGAGTGGATGTATGATTGTTTGATCAGCGTTGTTAGTAACTACCGACATCAGCAATTTTCACTCATTGTGCTAGCTGAAGACTTAACTTATACTAACCTACCTTTTTCTTCAGGTCGGAAACCCTGTTAGATCCTATGTTTAGGTACCCAATGGGCTGTGCCCGGTTAGACTAAGGTAGGTACAGCGGACCTACCACCAGCGCTTACAGCAGTATTATTTTAATCTTATTTCAGTGGTGAAAAGAGATGGATATATACGTCCTGTAGAGCTTCATCTCTTTCCTACACTGAAGTAAAATAATACTGCTGTTAGCGGTGGTGGTAGGCCCCCAGGTATCTATTCCCGAGCAGATTTTGAATTTCTTCTTTTTGATGTAGGTATGAACGTAAGCGATGGCCTGTATTGAAGAATCTCATATTCTTCCAACTCTCTTTCGCTTTCTCCGGCCAATCGGTGAGCATTCAAATTTAAATAGTTAGTTTTAAGGCTCGAGCAGACCGGATGCGTATGCCTAGACGTCAGCGTTAACGCGCACGTACCGCTGAGTTGTAATGTATGGAACTGTATGAGACAGGACACAGGACACATCGCTTGCGTAACGTAGACCTACGCATACGCATCCAGTCTGCTCGAACCTTTAATAGTTTAGGATTGGTCGGAAAATGGTCAACTTATCTCTGACTACATAACATAAAACCACACCTGCGGACTTAAAACAGTCACTTCACTGGCAGAATCATAATTGGAAAATATTATGAATCATCGTAAAATGTCACAAACTGACAATTCATAATAATGATCAGCGTGCGATTTATATTACGAAATAATTAATATTTTCGTAAAATGGTCCACATATATTATGAATTCCTTTTGTGCCAAATTAGATGAATTGCTAATGACAGCTGGAAATTCAGGAAATGAAATGCTTTTAGAGGAATTGCCAATGTGGCCGTTTTAGGCCCACTGTATTCCCCGAAGGGTTGGGCAGAGATGTTCCTATAGTACACCCACATTTTGCCAGGTAGGTATGTTTGAGTCCCATGTAATAGGGGGCGAGCCTATTGCCATCAACCGGACAAAAATACAGAATCCGGGTTGCTACTGAGAAATTCCAGATGGTAAAACCCAATAACATTGCCCGACCCGAGAATCGAACCCAGGACCTCATGTTCCGCAGTAGCGCTTGCGAATACAATTTTTTTTTTTTTTTTTTTTGAGTTTGGGAAATCGTCCAATGACTTTTCTCCCGCTCTGGGCGGAGTGGAAGGGCGTGTCAGACTTTTACTGACTAAAACCCACCCGTGTTCCTTCAGTTGCCTGTTGCCAAGGTCCCGGTATCCCTTACGGACTAACCCGCAACCCTGGCAGCGCGACTACTAGACTAACGAGGCAATTATCTCCGTCTATACCTATGAATAATATATATTTTATTTAAACTAGCTGGACACATTTTCTCTTCCATGAATTCGTAGGCTTTCTTTCTTTCCCAAATTCGTAGGCTTTCTTTTCTTTCCCAAAACGAGAGCAAGAGAAAAACAACAATAAACATGCAAAATTAAACATATAGCCACTTCTTACGCGCCATTACTGAGTGATAGTACAGTCAGAGCCCATCTCGCTTTAAACAGAGCTCGATAAAACAATCGTAACTCTTTACGGTCTCGCTTCGCGCAATGAATAACTGAAGGGATATTGTTCATAGTTTACACTAGGAATGTTACAGAAGGATTACATAAAACAAATACAAATGCCAGCCCATTTAGTAAGTACACGCGCCAAAGGAGATAAGTAACCAGTCACGCACACATAGCATTCGTAGAGTGAGTGTGTTAATGTCTTCTAAATTATAGTATATCATAATTTCGCAATGTAAAATTAACGCTCTTGTGGCGTAACAGTTAAGCACTCAACCTACAGTAACAAACGGTTTGAGTTCAATCCAAGGTTATACTTAAATATTGTTTTTGTAATTTAGAATTTAATATACTAACTGATAAAGTGATATTCTGACCGGTTTGAGAATCTACAAGTTTCTCGCCTACTTAAAATTATTTGCCAGTTTAGAAGCTAACTACCCGCTTTAAAAATATATTCCTACCTTCAATTGTGAACTTAAGTATGAGTCAGTTCGCATTAGCAACTACACCTACACTCCTTCTTTTGCACTTTTACGAAGTTTGTGATTGTGATAAATTGATTAACTGAGACTATGCATCATTTAACAATATTTCAAAAAGCTCAGTTATTGTTTTGCATGAGCAAAACATTTCTGTTAGTGAAATCGCAAGGCGCCTAATCATATCGGTAAGTAAAATTATTATTAAAAATATTGTATTTTATCGGTGACATAATATCACCGTTACCCAGTAATTTCAATGAGATTGTCCGTTGTGTCTCATTTAACGAATTGTAGCGATTGATGAGTATTTGAAAATAATAGAAAATTACACAGGAGTATTTATTTATTAACTGCATACCCAGTCACTATATCGATATAATTAATAAATAATTACCATTATCATTTTACACAGTATTATAATAAATGTTTCATCTGTATTTTGTAATGAAATATTCAAAAATATAATGATTATGTTTGTAAATGAATAGGAGATAATAATAACAATTTTGAAATGTTTTTTTGTCTAAATTATTTAAAAATGTAAATTGCATATTTTATATGGATAATAATCAAAGGATATTAATTCTAAATATATGCAGCATTCAGCAATTAATAATAATGCTTAACACTTTTTACATTTAGATAAAAATATTTTTTTTATGTGAATACAGTGAATAATATGTGTCATAATTATATTATATAAATATTAATTTTTCATTATTATTATAAATGTATAAATAATTTCAATAAAATGTAGAATTTATATATGAATTGTCTTTATATATCTTATATAAAAATATATTCTCTTCATTTTATTTATATTGTGTAGGAATTTTATTTCTTAATTTATCATTTGGGAGGTGTATGTTTAGTTCTAATATTTTCACGTTTTTTTGTAGAGAAAAACTGTTCGACTGTGGATGCATCGTCACGCTGAGACAGGCTAAATAAACCGTCGTCGCCTGCCTGGACCGACACTATTGGCTTACACAAATGCTTCGCCTCGGCACCGTGAGATTGTTGTCACCCATACATATTCGCTAAGACTATCATAACAGCAGCAGCACACAACGTCACTATGCAAACTGTACGGAACCACCTGCGAGTGGACGGCTTGTCATGTTGCAAACCGACGCGGACATTTTTATTATCCACCGTGCACCGTCAAAATCGCGAATCGAAGGAATATCAGCACTTCGATTGGCAAAACAATGTCGTCATATTTACTGATGAAAAATGTTTCAAATCAGATAAGGATAGACGAAAAATACTATGGAGAATAAAAGGAGGCCAATACACGGAAATAAATATTTAATATTATTAATTACGGATCATCTTGAGAAAGTGTAATATCGAAAATTACCGCCGACTTATCGTAATATTTATACTGCCTTTAAATTTCAGACATTTTAACGAATTTAAATCTAATATTTTCCTAGATGTGTGTGTGTTGGTAATAATTATAATACTGTTCCCGATACCGGTGGGTTACTATATTTTATATTTTGAAATGTTGTTATTTTTATACATTAATATTTTAAAATGTAATTTATAATTATGTTACAACTGAACTACTGCCACTGTTACTGTTGTTTGTGTGTTACTGTCTGTTACTACTTGCTGTTTGTTGTTATAACTGAATAGACGAAATCTTAATACTAGGTATTCTTCAAAACTTTACAGCATATTTAGCCATTATTAAATAAGTCGGCGGTACTGGAGTGTGAGTGAGGTTATTGTTACTGGATCAGTTTATATATTTATCTATGTGACATGTTTATTCACTCCGTCCATTGTTTATTATGTAATTGTATAAAAAGATGTAATGGTAATTATGTTCTAAATATATTGTGCATTTATAATAAAACATGTTAACTTGTGATGTTCTTTTATTTTTTTAAATTAAGATATATAATAAAAATGGTTTTATTTATTTAAGCTATTTTAAATAAATAAAACCATTTCTTAACAAACAGTATTCCAATTGCTTTAACTTAAAATTTTAAATCTCAAAAAGAATCACACTTTCAGAGAACCGAACACACTCAGCAGTACTCGTAAGTGTTGGTATTATTCGTTGGGCTACGAACGCCTTAGATTTCATCGCGAAATTATGATATACTATCGTGCGCGTGGCTGTCATTGAGCAGTACGTAATGAATCGTCTACACAGCAGCGTTAGTTTTGTAGTGTGCGTGACTGGTTACTTATCTCCTTTGGCGCGTGTATGCTCCCATCTAAGCACGCCGCCGTGAGCCGCCGTACAGCACGGGCGGTTCAGCAGCTCGGCTTTAGCGGAAGTATCTATGTAGGCCACTGATTTGATTCAGACCGTAGTTACAACAATAAAACCCAGCTTGGTGTACGACCGAGCTCCTACTTCAGATTTTATCGCGCTCGCACCATACTACTCGCGGCCTGAGTGAGAGCGAGACGGAGTGGGGTGCTGGCGGCTCTCAACCCTCGAATAGTTTCATGATCTAATTTGAAGTATTTTTTTAATACCTAGCGATTTAAAGTTCGTTTTACTGGTAACTTTGGATTTTTTTTCTATCGAGAAAATTGTATGGACCTACCTAATCGTGTTTTCGCCAAACATAGGATCAATCATCACCTTTAACATATATTTATTTCAAAATTAATGCTGCAGTATTTTCGGCATAACGGAGGATCATGCTAAGCAATTTGAGGTAGGGTAGGGCCTTAAGAACTAAGCGTACAATTGCAATAAAGCCGTGTCGGGCTGCAGTGCCTCCCATTTGAATACAAATAGAGCGGTGCGGCCGCCTGAGTGTACTATGGACGTAACATAACATCACGGCTGTCATTCCCGAAGTACACCAACATTTCGCCAATGTAATATGGGGCGAGCCTATTGCCATCAACTACATACCTATACTTGCTATGGTTTATACAAAATGTACGAAAGGAATTTAGGAGGATTTTTACAATGACAAATCTGCGCACGGAACCGGAACGCGAATCTTCCGCGCCAACAAAAGTAGGTATTACCTGCTTTTCCATAATTGCTCACAGAGGCAATCCGTATTCTGTGAAATATTTAACTGGTTATCTGATATTTTGGTTAGAGACACAGCCCTGTCACAGACAAAATCAAAATATTTTATTTCACAAACCTACAGCACTTATGAAACGTCAGAAGCTAGCTGCACGGTTCCAATTGGTCGTTTCCTATGGAGAAGAACCGGCAAGAAACTCCACGGTTAAACTTTTAAAAATAATTGGCTTTTACAATATTTTTCAATTACAGTGTTAGTAGGCATGAGACGAACAGGAAGACGGCCGTCCGGCCGTAGGGCGTAAATAGATGTCGTTTTCACCCCAGGGTACGGAACCTTAGAATGCTCGACATAATCATGTGGTTTCTTGATATTACGTTGGCATCTACAAACCTTCTGCATTTCTCCTTATCGTAGTACACATCTGTTTGGTAGCTACTATAAGTGTTTTGCGTGGGCGTTAGGTGTTCACTGAATGTACGTTTTGTTTGTTTGTTTTGATTTTGTATACTTATAGGGTGTCGAACTTAGCAGTGATGATGGAATTAGCTGGAGGCGGTTCATGAAATGATAAATGGGAGGTATTCCACTTTTAGCACTGATTTGAACGGCACTTCTCCCAACCGCACTTGAGCACGTCTACTAATAGCACTGAAACAAAATTTTGATAAGTGCGGTTCGGTGGAACAGTTTATTAATATTATTTTCAGTCTCCGAACGGCACCTACGTAAAATATTTTTTTAGTGATGGGACGTACTTTTTTGTCCAAGGCATTATCAAACAAAACATATCGATACAAATTGGGGCATGAAGCTCGGAAACTCGGAATATCGCAATATCGCAATATCGGAATCTCGGAGCGTAAGTTCCGATATTACAATTCCGAGTTATCCAAATAATACAAATCAGCAGAAGTTTAGTTAAGTATTGTACCGGATAATTCCACCTCGTTCACCTGAAGCAAGGAGTAGATAATGTTACCTACAACTTTTAGGGCTAATACATACTTATTATTTTTTTTACTTTTAAGATGCTTTATTTTTGTCGGGGGTTCTAAAATCAATATGCATAAGTGCTCCAAATACGAGTTACTTTTTAGACTTATTAAAATTTTACCCTACTGCGTGACAGCAAAGACATGGTTATGATTTTCACGCGTATCTTTGGCGTGTTGCGTCGTTATAATTGTAATGAGTTTTCGAATAAAATCGACAGCCATGGGGAGACCCTGATCTCTTAAATGATTAAAAACGTTTTAATAAATCTTTGGTATTGGGCTCGTCAGTAGTAGTTACTTGATGTTTAAGGTTGTCTAAGACAAGATCTTGTTTAATATTTTTTGTTGGGCACGTGTGCTTGGTTATTTTTACTATCTCTTTTTAAGTATCCATTGTTAAGTACCCTATACACGGTTGAGACAAGCACCGCCAAAAAGAGTGACCGCTTCTGTATACCCTAAATTTTCTATACTGCTTTTTGTTATAATTAAGAGTTTCGGCTCCTTTTCTACTTGATCCGTAACTGATGTCACTTTTGCTACTGCAACCGGCTGCGGAATCCATTTTATGCTATTTTATATCTTAGTCACGGACCGAAAAATTATATAATTATCGTTGGTGAACAGTTATGGGGATATCACATCAATCATCAGCGTCATACAAACATCTCAATACCTCGATGTAACGCCAGTCAATTCAGTACACGAGATCAGGAAATAAAAAAGCTAAGTGAGGTAACCCTTTTGTCGCACCGCGGTTCGCGGCTTCGGTGTACTAACGGCGTTACATATTAGAATGTCATTGAATAGTTTGTACTACAGAGGTTCCTTTACAAATGAATATTCTCCTTTTTAATGGGGAAGGTTGGTAATCATATTTTTTTTTTTCTTTCTGACGTAACCCTCGAACTCTGTTAAATAAAATAAAAAGAGAGGGAGGCCCTTTTGCCCAGCAGTAGGACACAAACAATGACCCCCGTCAGGAACTTCCTTCTCACATATGATTTAAAATAAATAGTAAATTTTCGCAGACGTCATCATGGATTTACACTTTGACCTCACGATTGACTTTAGCGCTCTCGAAAAGTGTGAAAACGACACCCATGACGAAAAATATGAAAATTGCAGCTGCAATCGTAGATTTTCATTTTGACCAAATTCCCACTTTCTCTTTCCCTCTCTCTCTTTTTCGTCCTCTTTGAATTAGAAGAAGACAGTCGCAAATATGAATGCTTTTTCGCGTGACGATTTCTGCCAGTCTACCGCAAGCCGCGTTGAAAAACTTCATTTCAAAAACTTTACGATCAATTTAAATTCTTTTTGAGCTATAAGCTACAATCTATATTCTTACGGTATCTCGTAAAAGGTGGACTCCAATTTCAAAGTATTAAGGAACACAACAACGAGTTATTTTTGCAAAAAATAATTCCTATACTATTAGCTTATTGTAGAAACTAGATACGACTGCGCCATTTTGTCAGATGTCTTCCATAATCACCATTACGTACAATAACGGAGCCCTTTATGCCGCTTGTACACGCTAAGAAATTTTACCGTGTCTGCTGCAGTCAGGACCAATTCATCATGTACACGACAAGGACTGTGTCGGATCTAGCCACGAACACCCCTTCCGCACCGCAGTAATATCGCGTGTCGCGTCTAGCGCAGATAAGATTTTTTTCTTGGTCAGCGCCGAAAAGCAGTGTTCAAGAGTTCGTGTGTAGAAACGACGGCGGCTACTTTTCTTAGCGTGTACAAGCGGCCTTACTGTGCGTGGGTTGACATGCAGTTGCCGTATCGATATGTTGGTAATGTCCTGGACAAAGAATACATACGTCCCATCACTACAAACTGTACGCAGGTGCTGTTCGGAGACTAAAAATAATATGAACAAACTGTTCCACCGAACCGCACTTATCAAAATTTTGTTTCAGTGCTATTAGTAGACGTGCTCAAGTGCGGTTGGGAGAAGTGCCGTTCAAATCGGTGCTAAAAGTGGAAACCCTCATAAATGGAGGTATTCCACTTTTAGCACTGATTTGAACGGCACTTCTCCCAACCGCACTTGAGCACGTCTACTAATAGCACTGAAACAAAATTTTGATAAGTGCGGTTCGGTGGAACAGTTTATTAATATTATTTTCAGTCTCCGAACGGCACCTACGTAAAATATTTTTTTAGTGATGGGACGTACTTTTTTGTCCAAGGCATTATCAAACAAAACATATCGATACAAATTGGGGCATGAAGCTCGGAAACTCGGAATATCGCAATATCGCAATATCGGAATCTCGGAGCGTAAGTTCCGATATTACAATTCCGAGTTATCCAAATAATACAAATCAGCAGAAGTTTAGTTAAGTATTGTACCGGATAATTCCACCTCGTTCACCTGAAGCAAGGAGTAGATAATGTTACCTACAACTTTTAGGGCTAATACATACTTATTATTTTTTTTACTTTTAAGATGCTTTATTTTTGTCGGGGGTTCTAAAATCAATATGCATAAGTGCTCCAAATACGAGTTACTTTTTAGACTTATTAAAATTTTACCCTACTGCGTGACAGCAAAGACATGGTTATGATTTTCACGCGTATCTTTGGCGTGTTGCGTCGTTATAATTGTAATGAGTTTTCGAATAAAATCGACAGCCATGGGGAGACCCTGATCTCTTAAATGATTAAAAACGTTTTAATAAATCTTTGGTATTGGGCTCGTCAGTAGTAGTTACTTGATGTTTAAGGTTGTCTAAGACAAGATCTTGTTTAATATTTTTTGTTGGGCACGTGTGCTTGGTTATTTTTACTATCTCTTTTTAAGTATCCATTGTTAAGTACCCTATACACGGTTGAGACAAGCACCGCCAAAAAGAGTGACCGCTTCTGTATACCCTAAATTTTCTATACTGCTTTTTGTTATAATTAAGAGTTTCGGCTCCTTTTCTACTTGATCCGTAACTGATGTCACTTTTGCTACTGCAACCGGCTGCGGAATCCATTTTATGCTATTTTATATCTTAGTCACGGACCGAAAAATTATATAATTATCGTTGGTGAACAGTTATGGGGATATCACATCAATCATCAGCGTCATACAAACATCTCAATACCTCGATGTAACGCCAGTCAATTCAGTACACGAGATCAGGAAATAAAAAAGCTAAGTGAGGTAACCCTTTTGTCGCACCGCGGTTCGCGGCTTCGGTGTACTAACGGCGTTACATATTAGAATGTCATTGAATAGTTTGTACTACAGAGGTTCCTTTACAAATGAATATTCTCCTTTTTAATGGGGAAGGTTGGTAATCATATTTTTTTTTTCTTTCTGACGTAACCCTCGAACTCTGTTAAATAAAATAAAAAGAGAGGGAGGCCCTTTTGCCCAGCAGTAGGACACAAACAATGACCCCCGTCAGGAACTTCCTTCTCACATATGATTTAAAATAAATAGTAAATTTTCGCAGACGTCATCATGGATTTACACTTTGACCTCACGATTGACTTTAGCGCTCTCGAAAAGTGTGAAAACGACACCCATGACGAAAAATATGAAAATTGCAGCTGCAATCGTAGATTTTCATTTTGACCAAATTCCCACTTTCTCTTTCCCTCTCTCTCTTTTTCGTCCTCTTTGAATTAGAAGAAGACAGTCGCAAATATGAATGCTTTTTCGCGTGACGATTTCTGCCAGTCTACCGCAAGCCGCGTTGAAAAACTTCATTTCAAAAACTTTACGATCAATTTAAATTCTTTTTGAGCTATAAGCTACAATCTATATTCTTACGGTATCTCGTAAAAGGTGGACTCCAATTTCAAAGTATTAAGGAACACAACAACGAGTTATTTTTGCAAAAAATAATTCCTATACTATTAGCTTATTGTAGAAACTAGATACGACTGCGCCATTTTGTCAGATGTCTTCCATAATCACCATTACGTACAATAACGGAGCCCTTTATGCCGCTTGTACACGCTAAGAAATTTTACCGTGTCTGCTGCAGTCAGGACCAATTCATCATGTACACGACAAGGACTGTGTCGGATCTAGCCACGAACACCCCTTCCGCACCGCAGTAATATCGCGTGTCGCGTCTAGCGCAGATAAGATTTTTTTCTTGGTCAGCGCCGAAAAGCAGTGTTCAAGAGTTCGTGTGTAGAAACGACGGCGGCTACTTTTCTTAGCGTGTACAAGCGGCCTTACTGTGCGTGGGTTGACATGCAGTTGCCGTATCGATATGTTGGTAATGTCCTGGACAAAGAATACATACGTCCCATCACTACAAACTGTACGCAGGTGCTGTTCGGAGACTAAAAATAATATGAACAAACTGTTCCACCGAACCGCACTTATCAAAATTTTGTTTCAGTGCTATTAGTAGACGTGCTCAAGTGCGGTTGGGAGAAGTGCCGTTCAAATCGGTGCTAAAAGTGGAAACCCTCATAAATGGCACAGGGAGATTGTTCCACAAAGTCTTGCTATTTACGTGTAATCAACAACAGACGGGTAATTCCTGTACCTATTTTATGAACGATCGCATCTCATTCATGCGAATGAGATGCGATCTCTTTTAAAAATACCTACAATCAATTTACCAACATTACTGAGAAGTTTGGCAGATTACTTATGACGTGAAATTGAACGTTTTTTAAGTACGAGAATTGGCTTTCAGTTGCAATGATCTATCTAACCATTCATATCGAATACTGAAAAGTGAAATATCCCAAAAAAAAAGTAACAGTCCAATTTGTGCTATGTTCTCAAAAACCACGATTTATAACACCGCATACCCTAACTATGCTAAAGGAGCTGTTATTTGACGGGACTTACACCCAGGCTCTCAATTTCGCCAAGTAGGGTGAAGTAACAAATTATCGTCCGTCCGTTAATTGCTCCGCCCTTCCTTACTTTTTGTTCATCCAGCCTTTTAATTTAACTGAGCCATAAATTATATCATTAACTAAATTACTTTCGACATTATTAATTATTCTTTCCAAGTGAAAATGTTAGTTGCAAGCATTTTAAATTGGACACGGGAAACATGCGAATTGGAGTTGTAGCAAATTAAAATATTGCAAATAATTTTTGTGCCGCGTTCGTAAACTACTACAAACTGGGAAACTGCTTGCTATGTTTTACTTGCTGAAACATGTTCATGTTAGTTGGTGTGTTTACAATTATGGATGGTAATTATATGAGTCATGTTCTTGCGTATTTTCAATTGAGAGTATTTTTTTGATGTTCTACGAAACTTACTGAATTAATCACACTGCAACAACAATATTATTCTTTTGAAAGTTTAACTTACATTAATATGAATGGATTCGTAGAACGGACTACCCACTCTTATCCAGAAGGCGTCGCACTCAAACTATAACTACTCGAGAGGATGAGTAGCAGTGACCTTAGTGGGTTCTAAAGGATAACATAACATCTTGCTTCACTAGTTGCACAATCGATCCTTGTAACTAAATTATGAATAAATAATTAGCAATTATTTTAAATGGGTCTTTTTTTGAAAAACAATCTTCTACCACTCACTGCTGTGTGTAGGTCCCTTTTGTGTCATTTTTGTCGGGCTTTTGGAATACCAAAACAACTACGCCTTAAAAAAAAAATAAGAACATAATATATTCTTCACTTTCGATAATAAGTGTTGCCACCCTAATACAATCTTTCAGTCCATACCATCACAAACAGACGGCCACTACATTCGTCTGATTCCCTTTATGCTAGTATTACTATAATCCTGTCTAGATCTGTCTAGACTAACAGATGGAGTCTCCTAGCCGGGAAATATGTCTCACTTGCTCTGATAAATGATCCTATTTCAGACTAATATCTGTGAAAATGCTGTTCCATTGCTTTGGCAGGGAAAGTGTGGAAATGTGAATATATTTGTATGAAAACAACGTGAAATATTTTGATATTTTAAACTGCTTGACGTCTGGAATTGACATTGAGAAATTGGTAGTAGAACGAAAGTGGTTATTTTCCGTCAGGTTTAAAAAAGAAAGAAGAATAGGTTTATTTGTCATAGAAACACGTGCATACAAAAAGATAACAGTACTTAATCATAATATATACCTAAGTCATAGAAATATGAGATGAGGAGTAGGTAAATAAAATCAGTTGGCAGCTGCACGTCATGACTGTCACAAGAAGACTTCCACTCAGCATGATGCTGTGCTATGGGGGAACCCCAGCACAGCGCTGATTTTCAGTGGTCACCCGAAAAAGACGTACAGAAATCAAATCAACTTATTACAAAACGAGTCGGTAGGTACTCGGTACCTTCCTGGTTATTTATATACCTAAACATTATCATTGAAATAAAAAAACAAAATTACCCTCAGAACGTATACCTATTTGATACTAGCAATAATAGGTAGGCGTTACTTGAAATATAAAATGTAATTTTGTTTTGAAACTCATTGATATGCGCGTATTCCAGTCGCATAAATTATAATTGTTTAACGTTTTCATTACAATCAATCTTGTTCAGCTATCGAATTTTAAAATTAATTGAATTCATTAATCATTCTTTATGAGTGATACGTCTGTAAACAACCAAAATAAAAATTTGCAAATACCTAAAAATCGTATAAGTTGAAGTGTTAGAGTTGACAGTGGGAAACCCCTGCAAAGTTACTCGTATCTGTGATGATAGGCTTGTGACATAGCAACAGTTAGAAACGTTTTAAGTTCTGTCACGCGATTTTACGAAACATCTGGCGAAAGACTTTAAATCTGCGTATCTTTTTCCCAACTATATTGGGGTCAGCTTCCAGTCTAACCGGATGCAGCTGAATGCCAGTATTTTACATGGAGCGACTGTCTATCTGATCTCCACAACCCAGTAACTTGGTAATACGATACCCCTTGGACTACTTGGACCTTGGGCTTTCGGGATTCTGACGACTCGTAACGACTGTCAAAGATTCTCGAATGACAACCAGGACCAACGACTTAACGTGCTTTCCGAGGCACGGAGGAGTCTCGATATGTACAGATGGTCAACCATCCACGGACCAACCCCGGCAAGCGTAGCATAAAACCTGATGGATCGACCCGTGCGGTTGTTATTATTTAGCCACGAGCTCCTCTGGCGAAAGAGTAATAAACCTATACCCTAATTGCGTAATACACGATCAATCAGAATTGCGATCAGTTTGAAACAAACGTCTAATCTATTGCTTCATAAGTTCGAAAAAAAAACTGCCCAACAACGTAAAAAACGCAGTCAATGTTGTTGAACTGTCAAAATTAAATAAATTAGTCTTATTCGGTTACGAAAATAAGTTACGCGATTAGATATCTGGCCTGGATAATTGGGTATGGTTTTCATTCAAAGTAGGCCTACTTTCATGAAGTCCTACAATTATCCAAGTAAATCCAGTCTTAATATGTCAACTACTCCGTATACCTACCTAGTTATAACCAATTACTTCTGGACTTTATGTAATTAATTAATTATACAAGCAATGCAATAAACTATATTATATTTTATGCAATTAATTATAGTAGCTCGTGGCTAAGTAATAACAGCCGCACGGGTCGATCAATTAGGTTAAGCTACGCTTGCCGGGGCTGGTCCGTGGATGGGTGACCATCTTTACATATCGATACTCCTCCGTGCCTCGGAAAGCACGTTAAGCCGTTGGTCCCGGCTGTCATTTGTGGATCTTTGACAGTCGTTACGGGTCGTCGGAAGCCCGAAAGTCTGACAACCAGTCTTGCCAAGGGGTATCGTATTACCCAGCAGTTACTGAGTTGTGGAGGTCAGATAGGCAGTCGCTCCATGTAAAATACTGGTTTTCAGCTACATCCGGTTAGACTGGAAGCTGACCCCAACTTCGTTGGGAAAAGGCTAGACAGGCAGATACAATAATATTATTATGTCAAAATGTGGTCACATAACGTTCATGAGGTTTTCTCGAACATAAATCTGCTCACAAGAATAAAGCAATCACCTAAAACAATAATATGCTAATTCCACCAGCCCCTCAGTTTAATTGAAGAAGATTTAATTAATATTATTACGAGATACAATAGCTAAGCGTTTGACCTTGTCTTAGTATTTCAATATTCAACAAATAGTTCTCAGTCACAATAAAATTAATCAATTGCTTTAATTGCTGGAATTAATCAAAATTGAAACACAATATTATTATATTCTTGGAGGACCATCGATGTTGAAATAATAAGAGGAGATTAATCCATACTAGGTAATATTATAAATTCGAAAGTAACTCTGTCTGTCTGTCTATCTATCAGTTACCTTTTCACGCCTAAACCACTGAAAGAATTTCGAAACAAATTGGCAAGAAGAACATTTGGCGAGCAGTTGTGGACCAGTGATAACGGCCACGACTTACGAGTTGTAGGTCTTAGGTTCGATCCCTGACAGGCGCTTTACTTTGTGTAGGTAAATTATTTCATCGTCACTGCTCACAAAACGGTGAAGGAAAACATCGTGAGGAATCCGGCATGTCTTAGAACCAAAAAATTCGAAGACATGTGACATCTACCAATCCGCACTGGGCCCGCGTGGTGGATTACGGCCCAGTCCCTCTCACGGAGAGGAGGCCTGTGTCCCAGCAGTGGGAACAATGTAGGCTTTTTATGATGATTATATTATGATGGCAAGGAGATAGATGGTATCCTGTGGAAAGTAGGTACTTTTTATCGACGTACCACGCGGGTGAAGACGCGGGGAAACTAGTTAGTTTATAAAAAGTGCTTGATAATTGGCGCGACTTGCATTAGGTTACTAATCATTGCGTGAAGGATCTTCTTCTAGTACCTATTAACTTAAAGTAATGAGTATAGTTCGTTGTCAAAATATCAAACAAGGTGGTTGCCTGCCCAGAGAGCGCAGCTCGAGATGTCAAGCGAGCGCGCCAGCGACCGAACCATAGATCGAGACACGCTGCCGCGTGTCAAGCCAAGTTCAAGAAAAGAACTGGCGACGCAGCAGCCATGTGTAGTAAAATTTTCAGCTTGAATTCATCCTAAGTGCTTTGTGTAAATAATTCGACTATTCAATGAAGTTATATTTTTAAATAGTAAACATTGTTATAACAGAAAAAAACAAGAAATTTTGTTTATTTGAGAATGTTGTATGGTCTTTATAAACAGGATTATCTATAGAACTTGGCACCCATTTAGATCTCAATTCTTTTGTCCGCTAAGTCGATAACCGCACTTTGAATTTGGCTCCCATTTCACATTTATGTTTTTGGTTGGATATTTTTTTATGACTTTAATCTAGGAGTAATGTAGCAGTAACTTGTGCACGAGTGCAAAATATATGTAAGTGTAATAAAATCGTAGCGAAGTCAAAATTTTGCAAATATTTTTGAAAAAAAGTAATTGCTACGATGTTTGGGAACGATTCTAATGCCGAAAATATAGTTTTCGCGCCTACGCGAAGCAAAAATGGCAAAATATGAATGGCCACCGAATCAAAATCAAATTGCTTTGTTAGTTCCGTTTTACTCTATAATATCTTAAGTACGAACACAATTTCTTATCATGCGCTGTTAACAGCAAGCCTTCTGAACTATCTATTTTGCGCCAGTCAGGCAACTCGTAGCGGCCTAGGCGGCGTAGCAGTGGCTCTACGAGGACCGACGGTTACGGACGTCTACGCGCTACGCGAGCGTCCTCGGAATTTTCGAGTATGGACTAATTCGAGTTTACATTATCTTTTGTGCTACTGTGACTTCAGGACATTTGTTCAGCCGGTTGAACAAATATTTGTCTGAATCTATTTATTTTGTCGAGTTTTCTTTGCGGACGGTGTATGCGGAATTAAGGACTTATCAGTTTTATTTTGTTGAAGAGTGAACTTTTTTTATTGGTAACTGAGGCGGTTGGAATTTTTCATACGTGTAAGTAATTTATTTTTTAATTTGTTTTTAAGTACCTACCTAGTTTTTAATATTTCAGGAATATTTAATTTTTATTCACGGAAAGACTTACTTTTTATTAAGTACAGATTTAAACTACAGAACTGGCAATTTTTAAGAGTCAACTTTACTTCTTTTTTTATGATAATCATCACTGTAATATCCGGATAATACAATAGGTACGTACGTTCTCGGAAGGTCCCGGATTCGAGTACCCACTTACGTTCCTCCAAGAAGCCATTGTCCAGTAACCGATAAGAGTCTACCGTGGTTTACAGGAGAGGGTCTTTTTTTACAAAAAAAAAGCATATTTGTGCGGAAAAAAATACAACAATCTTTAAAAAAGAAATTGGTTCGTCAAACATAACATAGTTGGTGCATTTTTAAACAACCGTTGGTTTTTCTTGAAACGGGATTCGAACCTGTCTTCATCGCGGCACTGTTTTAATCCGGATACTGCCATAGCAGTTCCGGGTTCGTAACATTACTTATAGGGTTTTGTCGAATTATTTCTTTCTGGAAAAACAAGTGAATAAAGACGGTTTTTTACTCCAATGACATATTTTGGTGTAGCATCTCGGACGTTACATTTTTTTTTAGATATTTGAAAAACATCTTTTCATAACGTAGCTGTCGTGTCTGTTTATGTGGTCGCGTTGTTCTTCTAAACTACGCAACAGATTTTCTTGCGGTTTTCACCATCAATTTGAGAATTTATTCAGGAAAGTTAATGTGTATAACAAATTCATAATAAATTGTATATATAAAAGAAATCTGGATGTTTTGTCGAGTCGCAAAAACCATGCGCAGCAGGGACGCTTCGCTAGTAAAACATAAAAGCGTAGTACATAATTATGTCATTATAATTACAGCGATCACCTATCAGTGTGCAAAGCGTAATGATAAGGTAACCCGTCAATCATTAATTGTAGTGATCAATTAGTACATCGGCCATTTTCAGCCGCTGATGTTAACGAGCTGATTAAATAACAAATAAACCGGCCATTAAATGTCACGATATTTTTCATAAAGCAATAGAGAATGGACCTTCCATTTTCATCTGTTTTATGGAGGACAAATTACTGGAAATATTATTATTCAGAGGACAATAATTGGAAATTGTCTTTCATTTTGTATTGCATTCACAGGAATGATATTGTTAGTAATATTCGAATATCATTGTATTGCATGCACTTTGGTTTTATTTGTACCTACAGCAAAATATACTTTACGTGAAATCATAAATATGTTATACCTTTCAATATTGTTGATGGTATAATGTAGCTTGGACTAAATTATTGTTAGTAACGCAACATTTATTTGTCTTCTGCAAATCCAGAGATTGGTATTTCGATCACAGAATCAATTTAATTAGGACTTACATCTTATTTCTCTAATTACATTCGGAGCAACATCTTAGATAGAAAAAACGACATCTAGGTCTAGCTCTTAAACTAACTACTGCTAACGAACAAGATTGCCAGTACGAGATGTGAAAATTAAGTGAAGCAAACTCTTCTACTACTTCAAGTTACAAAAGAGTTTCAGAATGTTCTCGGAATAAAATTAAAACACAAGTGGGTACTTAGGGAGAGGGATACTAACTTTTCTTTTCTTTTGACGTGCTGTGGTTTTGGCAAAAAACCTGGGCTTAACTTTCATAGTCAATCATGTCTTTTATTAAATTATTAACAAAGGCTATGGGGCTCGTAAGGTACCGTTGTTTTACTAACCAGACCAATTAGGCTTGGCTTACGTTAGCCGAATTTACGTTATTCAAGTGTCTTTTGACAGTGTTAGTCTAATGCCGAATTTACATTACGAAACTAGTTGCGCAAACTTACTTATTCATTGATAGTTTCACGTGTAAGTGATAACGTCTTGCGACCCCAAGTAACATGGGACAAGGGCAAGAAAACGATGATGAGTTTCACGTGTAAATAGATATTTTTTTACACGTGAAACTGTCAATGAATAACTAAGTTTGCGCGACTAGTTTCGTGACATAAATTCGGCTTTAGACGGACACTGTCAAAAGACAGTTAAATTAATAACTTAAATCAATTATTTTTCCTTATCACTCTGGTGGTGTGTGTCTTATGTATTGTATGAGGCGGCTTATGATCTATCTATCTACTCTTGTATTCGAGTATTCCTAGGTATTATCAAGAAAAGAGGTATATTTCTTATAAAATATTACACGAAGGGAGTAGATACTATAACAAATCAAGAGACGAACCCTCAGCAATGATTTTATTTCCTACAGTCGATACAGGATTATCTGTATAAAGAGATATCCATTCAAATCAGAGAAACCATACAAATTCCGTTACACGCAATGTATGTTTTATAGTGCAGTATTTTGTTGGAACTATCAGTGGAATGCAACGTCACTACTGACATATATATTTATTTATTGCAAGCCCATGAGTTTAAAAGTTGCTTTCTAGATTAAATGATGAGATTTTCTGCCATCTATCAACACACAAAATTAACTGTCTATGATTAAATAATGTCTCAACTAGATGTAGCCGCTTAACTGTCGATTGGCCTTCTAATGGCCGATAACAATTAAAATTCTATTGTCTCGTTAAAGACATTGGAGGTTTAAGAGGTATTGAGTAGGCGCGCTCCTCATTACATGGGTCTTAAACATGACTGGCGAAATGTGGGTGTACTGAGGTGCACCTCTGCATACACCTTCGGAGATTACAGGCGTGATTGTTATGAGTGGGTTCTTCAGGGGGCAGATTTTTCAACGTCTTTTGTCTGAGGAATAAACATTGTGGCTTGACTGCTTTTTTATAGAACATAATATCAAGCCGGGTGAGTGGTGTCGCAGTGGTAACGGCTGCGATTTACGAGATGCACGTCGTAGGTTCGAGCCTATACAGGCGCTTTACTTTGTGTAAATTATTTCATCACCACTGCTATCAAAACGGCGAAGGAGAACATCGTGAGGAAACCGGCATGTAGAATCAAAAATTCGAAGTCATGTGACATCTACCAAACCGCACTGGGCCCGCGTGGTGGATTACGGCCCACACCCTCTCACCGAGAGGAGGCCTGTGTCCCAGCCGTGGGAACATTATAGGCTGATTTTGATGTTACCATATTTGTTTTTCAGACAAAAGTTATCAATAGTTTTACCTACCCAGGTACCTCTATCTACTCCTTTTAAAACTTTATTCTGCCGTTTACCCGCACAATGGGTAAGTTTGTTTAGCTTCAATTAGTGTCGGATCTCGCTAGTTCTACAAGAACACCGCTTTTTAACCTCGTTTCCACATAATTGCTAGCAATTTGCTATCGGCCGTGACCAGATCAAGCTTCTATTATTTATTTATACGCTTTGACGTTGAATCGTGAGAAAAATTGTTCATGAAAAGCAATGGGAATGTGTTTACTTGGAATTTCCATGGAAGTATGTATATAGGGTGAAATTTAATTCATGGGCATCCTGTTTAGGGGTCATTGTACTCATCATTATGGGACCAACAATGAAATCGCGAAAAAAAAATCAGCTGTTCCCTACATTTATGTTTGATGTAGGCAGATGTTCTTTTTTATACATTTATCTTTTAAGAAAATATTGTTTTCATTCTTTTAGAACAAAACCAATCTTTTCTTACGTGTTTTCAACCGTAATTCTCTCTCAAGCAAAGTAATAAATAAATAAAAAGTTTTGTAAAGGTACCGTCCCATATTAGGCCTATTTTTTACCAACTACCCGGAAATATTGTCTGATAGTATGTTATCAGCGATGACCCGG
The DNA here is from genome assembly GCA_947522985.1 of Lithophane socia. Taxonomy (NCBI): domain Eukaryota; kingdom Metazoa; phylum Arthropoda; class Insecta; order Lepidoptera; family Noctuidae; genus Lithophane; species Lithophane socia. The sequence continues at coordinate 16,122,804 of OX383262.1, read as the reverse complement.
TCAACTCGTAATTATGGTCGCGTTGGTCATCCCTATGGGGTGAGTTTAATAATAGGCGATATTGAACCTTAATGTTTGTGATTAAAATTGATTTTACTTTATCAGGTTCTGTCGATTAACGGTGGCTTTCAGCTCAATACTATTGGTATGTTTTAATTCAATTATAATCGGAGATTAATTTAATAAATGGTTAATAAAATATGATCCAAATCTTTTTAACGTGTTTGACTTTATGTCCGGGTTCCGTACCTAAAATAACCAAACTATGTACCTATTTAATATGTTTGCTTCACCAAAATGTAATTCCATGCCTTTAAAATTCCATCTTTGTGTCGTTTTCGGGAACACCGCCTGTGACTGACAGACGTAACGATGCATGAGTGATTTCATAATGGTTCCGTTCTCCTTTAGATGTTGGATATTTTGAGGATATTCCACAAAATATCCAACATTCTAATTCATTAGTACTGGTAGGTATGAAAAAAGGAATATAAAGAAAGACATACAAGCAACGTTTTAAGTTTTATTTTAATTATCTTTAACGTAAATCGTAGTACCTATTTTATTATGCTGCATCGTCTTCGCTTGCATAATAATATTGTCTCTGCAGACAATTACGGCGCATTATGTCTCTCATGTTGCTGAAAATAGGCTTCTCAATAATAGCAGCTAAGTACTATAAAGGAAGAAAGAAAAGAAATTTATTTAGCACAGACTGAAAGGCACAGAACATATTTTCCAAAATATAAATAAAATAAATAGTGTAATCCGTTGGAAGAAATAAGCTGGTATGTGTGTGCCTCTGTGCCAAGTAGGCCCAGTTCAGCAAAAATATCGGATAAGTAAGGTCCTGACGGCGGTTTCCAAATTCCTGATGATAAATCCACCTTGGTGATTATAAAATTATTAAGATAAATCACTACGATTGGCAGCCATTAATTGATCCCCTGTTTTCAATCCTCTTGAAATAACCTTCGAAGCTTTTCATTACCTCCATCGGTGGTAGTATACATTGTGTAATAAAACACATAAATTATGTGCCTTAAGAAAACTGTCGGTCAAAGTTCCTACTAAACTGAATAATAGACTGTTCCTGTTATACAAAAACAATCTACATAACTAAAGAACGGTAAAAACAGCGGTCTTAGGGTTTGTACACAAAACTGCGAATTCGTGCGAATTCGCAATGCAGAAGGTAAGCGCAGAAGAAAATCTTAGGGTACCGTCGCAGATTTTTGCGATGCGACGTCGCAACGCAGTTTTGTGTACAAGCCCTTACCATTGAAATCAAAAGAAATGACAAACCCTAAAAATTACAATAGGGTAGAGGTTAACGACTTTCCTCAATTCGAACTACAATACAATCATAACTGGTGCTAGTACCTCGCTGACGCGGCTGTACTTAATTGCTGGGTTCGATTGACGAGAGCCCCCTAGCGGTAAATATATTGAGTTACAAATTACATGTGCCACACTGCTTGACATGTTATCATTAGGATAATGATGACATGTGCTTTGTGCATCATTATGTTATGTAATGATGAATGATCTTGATTCTTGAACATGGTTTGTTTTTGTTCATTTGTGGATCTTTGACAGTCGTTACGGATCGTCAGAAGCTCGAAAGTCTGACAACCAGTCTTACCAAGGGGTATCGTATTACCCAGTTACTATGTTGTGGAGGTCAGATAGGCCGTCGCTCCGTGTAAAATACTGGTATTCAGCTGCATCCGGTTAGACTGGAAGCCGACCCCAATATAGTTGGATAAAGGCTAGGCAGATGATGATGTAGGTCGTTTATTAAATATGTACACCTTCAACTGCTCCGTTGGTCTCGTGGTCGCAAGCGCGACTGCAGAGCGTGGGGTCCTGGGTTCGATTCCCGGGTCGGGCAAAGTGTTATTGGATTTTTCCATTAGGAATTTCGTAGTAACAGCCCGGAGTTTGGAAGTTGGCGGTGTGATACCCCCGTGCCTCGGAAAGCACGTTAAGCCGATGGTCCTACGCCTGATCGCTCGCCTATCGGACTATGAGAGTGAGGGAAGAGAGAGTGCACTTGTGTCTGCGCAAACACTTGTGGACTATAATATCTCCCGCGCCGAAGGCTAGTCTCCGTTGAGATTGGCCGCCGTGGCCGAAAATACGGTCTGGAGGACTATTATGTACACCTCCACTTAACCCTAATCCTACGGGGAATGCAGGCTTGGTGCATTATATTTAATCTTCCATAAATGTGATGCTGCGTCGTTAAACTGAGTCTTAATACTCGCAAATTACTAAAGTAAGCAACATACTACTGGCAATCTGCCTTATAGTCAAGCTGAGACAAAAGTAAAATAAAATATAATAACATTTTCAGCAAAATTTTCTTTTGCGTCACTCGAATAATAATAGTTATTTATTCTCTCAAAAAGATACAATATTTGTTTCATATGTGTCATAAGTTTCAGCAATATTCTAATCTTTGTGGGAGCTGGAGTAGGACTTACTGGGTCCGGAACCTGTCTGACAGATTTCTAGGTTCACACCCTCTTATATTATTACAATTGCGAGAATAAACTCTTCAGGGGGCCTACCACCACCGCTAACAGCAGTATTATTTTAATCTTACTTAGTGGGGGAAAGAGATGGAGCTATACGTCCTGTAGAGCTTCATCTCTTTCCTACACTGAAGTAATATTAAAAAAATACTGCTCTTCATAACATATTTCATATTAGCATAAATATTCCACGTTCATAGTGTGAATTTCAACTTCTTCTCGAGAAAGCCCTTACCTTCATATCTTCGTTATACTTTAAGGGTGTTTTATGCAACACTGTAACGGCCCAGTTCGTTATCCCACTCGGCTAGGGTTGCCAAACCCAAATAACATAACATAAATTTTTAGTGAGATAAATTAGCTCAACTGCAAATTATAGGTACTTCTTTAGGTATAAATTATTTTGAAGAAAGTTGTTATTATTTTCGTAACGGTAACTTCTGCGATTGTTTATCTTTGATGAGGCCTTCCCCAAAAACTGTAGTACGGCTGTTCAATTCAATTCATCTTAGCTTTTATAAGAAAAATGGACTTTGTGAGATGATAAGGAAACCTAGAGCCATCACTACCATAAAATATTTTACCTCTACTTATGGCCAGGCTGAATATGACTATTTCACTGAAAATATTTCAGTAGACAAAATATTAAAGTTAAGAAATAGCGTAACGTGTGGCAACCCTACCCCATTCTCAGTGCTCTCTTGGCAGGCGGAGACCTGAACATTCATACTGGTATATAATGTATAAACATATATTATTATGTACAACAGAGTGCATGCAAAGACGGATGGCTTAATTAAGGAGCCGAGCCGTGTGGGCCTGGTGGGATATATTCAGTTTACTGGGTGCTAGGATTTTATCGTTAGTAGTTTAGGAAAGGTTATTTATAAACTATCATTACGTACTGTAATATAATTAGCTTTTACTGAAAGATGCAAAGGTTTGAAGTAAAGTAAAGTTTTTAAACGAAAAGTAAGCATAATGTGACATTATTATGTCATACCTAGTTCTTTTAATGTAGGTATCAGAAAAGGCGTATGACATACAGTGAGATCCATCAGATTAAGCTACGCTTGCCGGGGTTGGTCGGTGGATGGGTGACCATCTTTATATACCGACATCACTCCTCCGTGCGTCGGAAAGCGCGTTAAGCCGTTGGTCCCAGCTGTCATTCGTGGATCTTTAACAGTCGTTACGGGTCGTCAGAAGCCCGAAAGTCTGACAACCAGTCTTACCAAGGGGTATCGTACTACCCAGTTACTGGGTTGTGGAGGTCAGATAGGCAGTCGCTCCATGTAAAATACTGGTATTCAGCTGCATCCGGTTAGACTGGGAGCCGACCCCAACATAGCCAACTATGTTGGGGTCGGCTAGGCAGATTAATATATGATGGTATACCTATAAAATTAGCAACTGTTGTTTGTACACAATTATAATGTTTAAAAACTCAGGCAGTCTAGTGTGTATTGTGAGGACAATATTATTTTTCTTCAATAACTTTTCTCCCTCAGGACAAACTGCCTCAAAAAATCCAATAAAACTTGAACGAAATATCAAAATAAATTTTGACATTTTCGCGAAGTTTTTCGGCGAAAAAACGCTTCAATAGCTGTAAACTGTGCGAAAACACCGACTTCATTATCCAGCCATCAAAAAAAGCAATATCGAAAGTAAAAGTCAATACTTTAAAAGTTAATAGAGTTAGTAATGTCAACAGCGGGGAGTTCTTCTGATAATTTATTCTTCGTATCGATAAAGTGGACTAGCTGGGTCGGAAAGCAGATCGATAGTAATTAGATGTCCCGACGGCGATGTCGCTCTACTGAATATAGGTACACCTGCTTTCAAGGAATTGTGGATGCAGTTTGCATAGTTAGTATTATAAAAACAATGTCTTTAGTTAATAATATCGTATGTGTAAGTAAATAGGTTAATAGTAAAAGGAAGAAATCGTTTTTAGTCCTAACTATCCATACTAATATTATAAATTCGAAAGTAACTCTGTTGTCTGCCTGTCTGTATGTTACCTTTTCACGCCTAAACCACTGAACAGATTTCGACAAAATGTGGCAAAGAGATAGATGGCACCCTGGCCAAGGACATGGGCTGCTTTTATCGACATACCGCGTGGGGTAAGTCGCGGGTGGAAGCTAAAATTGAGTTTTTTTGTTTGTTGCGCTTTCACGCTAAAACGCTTGAACGGATTTAGATGGAATTTTGCAAATGGGTAGACGATGACCTGGAATAGGACATAGGATACTTTTAATCCCGATATGCTCACGGGATCGAGACTTACGCGGGTGAAACCGCGGGGCGTAGCAGCTAGTAATCTATATTTTACCATAAATGGTGTCCAAAATTTACAAATTAATTAGAACTCGACCCATATTTACCACCTAAAAAGGCTCGCGATAAGGCAGTTGGCTCAAGGGCTTGATGTATTTATACTACTTATATATTTAGCTTGGATCTGCTCCGACTACCGGTACCTGGTCTCCTGTCCAAGGGGATGGCTATGTAGACCAAGATGGCGGAGACGGATGCCCCTCAAATTAAAGGGGAAATCTGCAAGTCCGTGATCGGAATACTGGGCCGTGAAGAAGGCGGATGAAAAAAGATTGCATGCAGCGGAGATAAGAATGTTGAGATGGTTGTGTGGTGAGTGATGAAAATGGATAAAGAAAGAAATTAGTTTATATGGGGTAATTTGCTAGTAGGGCCAGGAAAAGAAAAGTTGAAATGAAATCATTTGGTTTGCTATGGGCATGTGATGAGGCCATCCTCATCAGATGCCTATTCCAAGCTGCCTATTCCAAGGATGGATTGTGGGAGGATTTCAGGAAAGATATGAAAGAGAAGGGAATGAATGATAGCGTGACGGTTGACAGGGCAGAATGGAAGAAGAAAACGTATTGCGCCGACCGCAAGTATCATGGGACAAGAGCAGGAAGATGAGCTGATGATGGATCCTGTTCAAGACATCGAAGAAAATAATGTGCCTACCTAAACAAGAATAAAATAAGTTGAGTATACAAGCTAGTAAATAATTGAATCGTACAAAATCAATCTAAAAACCAAGTTCAAGAACTTTAAATCGTTATTACTACATCAAATGAAGCACTGGTAAACAAACTGATGTCTATAAACTGTAAAAGAAAATAAATATATTGAGTATTGAGAAATCTCAAGTTACAGAAAAATCTTTAAAATCGAAGTATTGAGAAAAACGAACTCCAAAGCACTCGGCGCTTTTACGTTAGGCAAGTTCAAATTAAGTAGTTGACGACAAAACTCACTGCAAATATAGGTATATTTTTATAAATAGCTGGCATGCCCTCGCTTTGCTCATATAAATTTGGCGAAAATAGTCTCATACAAGAAAATGGTCAGAAGTAGGCGTTTCAAAATAGTTTTTTTAAATTAATTCTTCTTGTCAATCTAACCATGGTTGCTCACAACAGGCTAGGTTTCTAATGAAACTAGATTACTAATGAAATTCTATCCTAAATGAGCAATATTTATATTACAATATTTACGTTCTTGAAAACGGCTTTAACGATTTCAATGAAAGTTGCATTATAAGGGTTTACGGGTGCAAAAAATCGATCTAGCTAGGTCTCATACCTGGGAAAATTAAAAAAAAAATGGACTATCATCCGAGCAGAGCTCTGCTTAATAATTAGAGATAAGTCTTAGGGCTGATTTTATCAAAGTCAGATATCGTTTATCCGTGGAATAAAATTGTCGTCTGACAGTTTTTGTTTGGCAAAACTTTAACTTTTACTTTTATACTCGGTATAAAAGTTTGGTGAAATTCTCCTTTAATAGACTAATTTATTCACACAAAAAAAAAAAACTAATTCACAGAAAAAAACCAGCCAAGTGCGAGTCGCGCACGGAGGGTTCCGTACCATTATTTATAAAAATGGCAAAAAAATAATGTTTGTTGTATGGAAGCCCCCTTAAATAATTATTTTATTCTGTTTTTAGTATTTGTTGTTATAGCGGCAACAACTGTTTAACCATCACGGTTCATGAGATACAGCCTGGTGACAGACGGACGGACGGACAGCGGATTCTTAGTAAATAGGGTCCCGTTTTACCCTTTGGGTACCTACGGAACCCTAAAAAACTAGAATACCTTGAACTAACTACCGAGATTAGAATCCGACATCTATATCAACAATCAATGAAGCTATTTCTGTAAAAATATTCATGAAGTCTAATTAAAACTGAACTCATCAGGATTCCTATAAAAAGTCTTTTGAAAATATATTGAAGCTGAAGTACCGATTCGGTTTGCATGTCATTTGAATGGGTACAATTCATTACGAATACGGCGTAGGATTTTCACTAGACACTCAAGTTTTTAAAGCTGTTTCATTGAGTTGAAATATGAATGAACCTGAAATTCAGGCGGTACTAAAATAACTGCGTAATGAATGGTATTTTCAGAGCTGGGTTTTAAATTCCATTCCAATCTCATATTCAGAGAGGGCGCTGATGTGCTCATGTTTACATCATTTCTGTGGTGTTTAGAGAATAAAAATTTGAAAAATAAAGTAATTCGTGTGTATCAGTGTTAATTCAGTTAAATATGCAGTGATACATCTGGAGAACTGTTATCAAGTGAAAAAACCCTAAGATACGTGAAATTATTTTTCGAATAACCATTCGTAACGGATTCCACCAGAAATTACATTAATGTCATCAAAACGGATACGAATCGCCTCTGCACAACAACTTGAAGGTCAGTCCAAGTGTTGATATAAAAATTGGGATGTGAAAGTGATGTCAGACAATCTACAATTCGTGACAATATCAAAATAGCAATAATTGAAAATTGAAAGTCATCATTTTTTTTTTATCGATTGATAACGCCATCTAGCGATGAAGCACATCTGCACATCTGCACCTTGACCTCAGTTCGAACCCAAGTCACTGAGCTGAACTGAGCTATCGCCTTAGTTGCGCTGTCTGCCACTAGAGGTCATTATCAGTACGTATCTGCAGAAATAACTGTGTTGCAAACTATACGAGCAAAAAACTCCTACGTAATTTTTTCATCATGGACTCCGAACAGAATATCACATATCGGAACCAAAGGCCTCAACGAGCAAGCTCATTTAGTGATCTTTCAAGAACTGATCAGTCTCCACTTTTTGATACGACTATGATAAGCCTCCCGAACACTTCATTTAATGAGAGTCAAACAGTAATTGATTTAAATGAAAGGATAAATGAACTCACAAATCAATTGACTAGTGCTCATCAAGAAATTGATAACTTGAATACTGAGAATTTCCGCTTAAAGACAGACCTGAACAAAAGTTTGAAACTCGTTGAGACGTATAAGAACCTCAGTCTATCAGATAATACACATATGTCACCAAGTACTATCAGGAGAGGTAAAGGTAAAAAGTCTACACTAAGTACAGATATAACTCACTTGCAGAAAACTCCCAAAAATACCAGTCACCAAACAACACAGACTGATGAATCCCCTAAAAAATCTGTATCGAATAATATCTCACCCCACAAAACAGAACAATGTGATAATAAATCACATGAACTCGAAGAACCAATGCAGCTAAACACGTCCGACTGTAATATTTGCATTTTAAGTACCAACAACAAAAATAAATTAAGGGATATTGCAGAAACTACACTCCGCAAACATTCGGAAAACATATGTCATTATATAATGCCATACTGTAAAACCGAAAAATTGTTATGTAACTTAGAAACAAAGTTAAAAACATTCACTTTCAATGATTTTTGTATTATATTAATAGGAGAGGAAGATTTTAGCACAACAAACGACTACCTCCAGTTGGTAATTAGTATACGGACGACTTTGCAAAAAACAAAACACACTAATGTTATCATCTGTACTCCGACATTTAGATACAGCTTCTATAAAAAAATGTACAATTGGAGAGTAGAGAATTTTAATAGCCTGCTTTATCTCGATATACTGACACATAAGCATGCATACTTTCTGGACTCGAATAAAAACCTATCATACGACTATACAATGTTCAAGAAACGCACTGGATTAATTAACAACTATGGCATGCATACCATTTTTAAAGACATTGACGATTTCATTCAGGGACTAAAGAAATGCGATCTATTGAATATCAACACTATTGAGGAGCCACTCCAAATAGACGACGTATCGAAAAACCAGTTATTTCTATGACAATTATTTACATATACTACATCAGAATATTGCCGGACTCTTGAATAAATCGGATGCTCTTACTGTATGCTTGGAAGAACTTATACTGAAGAATGTCAATATCGACGTCATATGCATCTCTGAACATTTCATTATGTCAGGTTATGAAGACTATATTTCCATCCCTAACTACGAGTTAGCGGCTTGTTTTAGTAGAAAAGACATAAAACGAGGTGGAACATGTATTTTGGTGAAAAAAGGACTTCAATGGGTAGATCTACCTGATATAAACAAACTAGCAATAAGTAGCTCATTTGAATGTTGTGCTATCAAACTAACGCAAACAGGCACCATTGTTATCTGTATCTATAGAATTCCAAAATCCAACAATTTAACTACATTTTTTGAGCGTTTAGACAAATTGTTACAGTCGATAACAAAGACACGTAAGCAACATAATATTATAATATGCGGTGATTTCAATATTGACACATTAAAACGTACCAACATATCCCTAGACCTAAAATGTCTGTTGCTTAATTATAATATAAAGCTGGAACTCAATCAGCCAACTAGGCTGAAAAGTCAAACATGCATTGACAACTTTGCACATAATCTTGGAAATAAATGTAAAGCTGACGTAGTTGAATTTGCTTTGTCAGATCACACTAGTCAAATACTGAAGTGTCCTGTAAAAAGAACTTTCTGTTTAAATTACTGGTATATCAAACGACGAGACTATAGTACAGAAAATATGAACAAGTTTAGAGAATGTCTGGAAAACACTTATTTTGCGGATATCTATGAATGTGATGACCCGGATAGAGCTTACAACCTATTTCTGGAGACTTTTTCTCTGTTTTATGGCTTATGCTTTCCGCTTATAAGAATAAAAATAAGGTTACATGATAGACCAAAATGGGTGTCGCGTGGAATTAAAGCTTGTAGTAAAAAGAAAAGAGCACTTTTGTGGCGTTACCGTTTGAACAGAAATGAAGCAAATAAAAAAGAACTTAAAAAATATACCACCACGTACAAGCGTATAATTAAATTAACACAACGTGCTCAAAATATATATAAAATAGAATCATCATTAAATAAATCAAAAGCGACATGGCAAATCATAAACCGGTCAAAAACTAATTTACCTAAGAATACAATTGCAAACATTAAAATGGGTAATTCAAATATAACACATCCACGTGACATAGCCAATGTTTTTAACGACTTTTTCATTGACAAAATTAAACCTGTCAGTAATATGGGTATACAAACAACTTCAAATATACCCAAACCTAGCCACTCCATGTTTATGGCACCAAGTAATAAAAATGACATACAAAACATAATTAAATCCTTAAAAAATACTAATAGTGTAGGACATGATGGTATATCCACAGAAATAGTAAAATATGTATCGGACAGCATTAGCGGCCATTTAAGTCACATGATTAATTTATGCATAATACGAGGCATATATCCGGCGGATCTTAAGACTGCCGTAGTAAAACCTCTGTACAAAAAAAATGACAGAGAAAATACGGAGTCTTATAGGCCTATTGCGCTTGTGCCAATATTCTCAAAGATTTTTGAAAAATATATATATGAACAAATTCACAAATATTTAGTAAAACATAACATCTTGACTGAAGAACAAAAAGGCTTTAGAAAAGATAAGACTATTAACATGGCTATTTATGACTTCTTGAATAAAGTAATTGCAAATGTTGACCATAGAATACCGGTTTGTTCAATATATTGTGATATGACTCAAGCTTTTGACTACGTAGACCACAATATCTTGCTTGATAAACTAGAAGCTTACGGAATAAGAGGAAATATCCTGCAGCTAATTGAATCGTATCTAAAAAACCGAAAGCAATATGTAGAAATTTCACAGGTAGATCTGAAAACTAAATACGAAAAGGTCTATAGGTCACGTGATAGATCAATCTCATATGGTGTACCACAGGGGAGCGTGCTTGGTCCCCCTCTATTTATACTATATATAAATGACTTGCCCAAAGTGACGAAACATCACATGACTCTTTTTGCTGATGACAGTACAGTTACCATTGACTGCACAAACAAACAAAATTATAATAATGAAGTTACTAATACTATTAATTCAATAATTAAATGGCTCAACAATAACAATCTCAAAATAAATATTGACAAAACCAAACTAATGGCCTTCAGTCAACGCAAAAATGTAACTATGAATATTCACTATGACAATAAAGAAATAAATCAAGTAAGCACCTCCAAATTCTTAGGCTTAACCATAGACCAACGGTTGGATTGGAAAGCCCACACTCTAGAATTGGCAAAGCGACTTAGCAAATCGACGTATGCCTTATATAAGCTCGCTCCAGTCATAGGAACGGACGCTATTGTTACAGCATACCATGGAATGGTGGGTTCAATATTAAGATACGGCGTTATGTTTTGGGGGAACTCAGCCAATAAGGAACTTATATTTAAATCCCAAAAAAAGTGTATTAGGGTAATGTTTGGTTTGAAATGCACAGACACTTGTAAACCATTTTTTATTAAGTATAAAATACTGACGCTGCCCTCTTTGTACATATTTGAGGTTGCGGTATTTGTAAAAACTAACCCAAATTTGTTTCCCAAGCTATCTGACTCAAATTGTCGGAGTCGACGACACGTCAATATGTTATGTGCAAGACAGTCTAAGACAGCTCTGATGCATAAAAGTGTTTTCTGCATGGCACCAATTATATATGATCGCATACCAGTATCAATCAAAATCTTAAATGTTAATTTGTTTAAAAAACATTTCAAAAACTTTCTCATAAGTAAATCGTATTATAATGTCTCGGAGTTCATATCGGAAAAAATCAGTGGGACCTAAGTATCGTACTCATCTTGTTTTCAGTATTATTCTAGACATGCTTTTTTAAATAATAATTAAACTTATAATGTAATTGTATTGACATTTTTTTGATAAATTATTTCTGTTCCTATTTTACTTTAAATTGACATGCTTATATTGTATACATTGACATAGTTATTATTGTAGCCAACATTTGATGTAAAATTTATTATGACATTTTCTATTCTATTGTAATTTAAATGATTTGACTTTAATTTGTAAAATTTTTAAAATGAATTTATTAATATTTCTAATGTTAATTTAAAATAATATTTAATTGAATAAGATTTGCATGCCCACTTGACGGCAAAACATGGAGAACTTACTTTATGACAACACCTATGTACATAACCCATGTTTGCAAAGGAATAAATGATTTGATTTGATTTATTCGTATTTTTTTTAGTACCTACTGTGTGTATGTTTGATGCTATCGGATTTAATGGAGTAGGTATTTCGAGAAAAAATGCTAGTATTACATTCAAAATAGTAGTTTTTTAAATGTTAGTGTCCTTTATTTACAGGTCACCGTTATTCTGAGAGGTATGGTATCCCCAATCTTCGTTTTAGTAGAATTAGATTATGTTAAGATTACGGGCAGCACTCATTCTCTGAGATTAAAAATACTCATTTATTTGTAACATTACAACACCTATTACAGTAAAGTTCATACAATTCACACCCTTAGTTTAGTGAATGTGAATTGTATGAACTTTTTGTGAGGCCTTAAGTCCTTTAACCAGTCGATATTTATCAACTGAGACCACTACCTATATGGCAGACTGATCAATAGGCATTTGTCTCCAATATCTCACACTACGAAGTAGGACCAACTATCACCACAAACACATTAATTGAGCAGCAGATGTAATGACGAAACTAGTCCATATCTTGCACCCGCATGTCTTGACCGTGCCATTGTTAGCCCGTGGGACCAGCACTAGTCTATAGAATACCTGTAACACAAGCACTAGGCTATAGAATAGAATAGCCAGCACATTGTCTGACAATACAATATGGTCCTATCTCATGTATTATTGCGACCCGTACGCGCATGCTTTGAGTGTAGGTGTAAAGTAAATTATTTTTGAAATATAGTTTTTGTTTTTAATCCAACTAATGTGAAAGTTTGTGTGTTTGGGTGTTTGTTACTGAATTACGGAAAAACGGCTGAATAAATTTGGATGAAATTAACCTGGATTATCACATAGGATACTTTTTATCCCTATATTCCCGCGGGATCGAGAGTTACGCGGGTGAAACCACGGGGCGCAGCTAGTTATACATAGTTTATGCATCTCCAATATACAATTTTTGGCATCATAGAACAAATCAGTTACTTATGGTTAATTATTACTATCTTTACGTCACTTGAAACGGGTTAAAAATTTACCATCCCTAGAAAAAGGCCAAATATCAACATACGTCACACCAGACCTGCGGAGTACTTGTGCAACACATTCACAATGGCAATACCTTTTCATTATGGCAAGTCATTCATTGCATTATTTACGTTGTCGAGCGATGAATTTTTCAAACATATCTATGTAGCTATGGATTATGAATTTCCTTTAATATCCTTCGGATTGCGACAGAAAATGTGTTACGAAATTGAAATGCAGACTTCTAGAAGAGCAAGACTTCTAAGCTAGAGACAGGGTCCGCTTCGCAATGATATGACGAAATAATAAATAATATTTAATTCAAGTCCGATGGTAGGTACTCCTTACTAACATACTCCAATGTGCAATACAAACAAAGCCTTACTTACCATGCAAGTTTTTTCAAATTTCAAAAACTGTCTCATTGTCGTTCTTCAAACTAATAAAAATCGATTTCAATCAATTGATAACACTATAATGTATGGGCGGTTCGTTTACCTGAATATTACATTGACTTAGCGGAACTTACAAACTTGAAAATACTAGGAAGTGTTTATTAATTGACAACTGCGACCTTCAATACTCCGCCTCTTCATAATATTTAATGTAAAAAATAATTCAACGTGTGTTCCCAAAACAAATATTTGTATGGCTTGTGTATTTTCTTTAGCCAAATTAAACATGTGTGATTTCAAAGGGCTTCCTGACTCCCTCACATCGAATTTTAACATCAAAAGAAGCCAATTTCTTCAACAAGGTAGGTATTTATATTATACGTGTGCTGATTATGGATTTTTTGTCAAAATAAAAAATGTCTAGTTGATTTTTGATAATGAAAAATGAATTCGTAATTATTAAGGTGATGAGAGCAGTGGTGGCCCAGCGGTAACGGTCGCGACTTACAAGTTGTAGGTCGTAGTTTCGAACCCTAGCAGGCGCTTTACTTTGTGTAAATAATTTCATCACCACTGCTCTCAAAGCGGTGAAGAAAAACATCGTGAGGACCAAAAATTTGAAGACATGTGACATTTACCAACCCGCACTGGGCCCGCGTGGTGGATTACGGCCAGCTCCCTCTCACAGAGAGGAGCTGTGTCCTAGCAGTGCGAAAATTATAGGCTGATCATATATGAAGATGATCTTTTGTGAATTAAATACACCTGTGTACAATACACCACACGTATACATGTCGCAGATGGATTGTCGAATCCACTGTTTTACAAAACCGCTAGTTGTTTTTCAAAACAGTTTCATACTAGCTCCTCATACTGTGTTTTTGCGAAAAATATACATAACTAGCTTCCGCCCGCGGCTTCGCCCGCGTGTTATGTCGATAAAAAGTAGCCTATGTCCTTTCTCAGGCTCTAGACTATTTCTGTGTACCAAATTTTATTTAAATCGGTTCAGTAGTTTTGGCGTGAAAGCGCGACAGACAGACAGACCGACAGACAGACAGAGATACTTTCGCATTTATAATATTAAATAAGGAAGTAAGGATATATAATAATAAAGTAAGATTTTCGCGGTATACTACAATGCTTTCGAATTCCTAGGTGGGATCGTAAAGTTAAGGACATTGTTATGTTGGCGTAACATCGTTCCACTCTCTACAGAGAAACATTGTCAGCTACGAGATACAACACCTCTGAAAAGGCTAGGCGTAGACGTTTTAAATGTAAAAATATTCGTATAAATCTGTGTAAATATTAATAATATAAATAACTTTAATATTTTCTTAAAAACTTGAGGCTATCTTTAAATGTACGGGGACGTCCATGTTCATTGTTTTTTGTAATGTATCTATACAACATAGAATAAGAATAAAATAAAGGAATGTTCTCTTCAGTTTCTTAGCAGACAGTTCAGTTAGTATGTCGGCCTAACTTTTACCAATTTTAATGGATCAGCTTCTTACCTGGGTAGATGTTAAGTAATGACATAATATCCATTGTTTTAACGGAGAATGCAATTTACCCACCACAACCCAACGTGTCACGATTTGTAAAGAGTGGTTACCCATCTAGTAACCTTCCGTGATAAGTGTAGCTTAACCTCGTCGTACGATAGAACCGTACGACTATCATTGTGTCCGAAACTATTTAGCAGACATAAATAACTGGCAATATTACACATTGTTCAACCAAATTGATTCACTTTGAATGAACGTCACAGAATGAAAGGTATGGCCGAAAATAACGACTCACTTTTAACACAGAAAGTGAATTAATTTGGTTGCACAGTATATTGCGGCCATAATGTAAAATCCGCATTGAATAGCACAAAAGTCATTCACCCCTGAAAGTATGCAGTGAGCCAACACATGATGAGGAACTGTGGCAGAGTGAAGTCATAATCCTATTAGTTGGGAGCTGGCTCCTGGGTGGAAACGTTTGAAACCCTTTCAAATCTGACTCTGTGTTGAAGTTGAACTTGCATTTGTTTGATAGACTTTTGTTTATTTACCTTAATCTTCACTCTATGTGATTATAGGCTGTCTAGGATCTGAATTTATTTCATAATTTCGTAGACAGTCAATCCATTTTTTTTATATAAACTAATGTGTCTGTTTTGACCTCAGTCCGTTGTATTTTTTCGGAAATAACCAAGATTTGAAAAAAAAATAAAAATTATAATGCATAGGTACTACAAAACACTTTATAATATGTCTGTTGTTATCCACATTTATTTAAAACTCGATATCGTAGACTGAGGCAATCGTTTTTCCTACCGAAAAAATGTTTAGCCCCATAGGGAATTGGCTGTATGATGAAAACACACAGCTATCAGCGATGACATTACGTTTTCTCCCCTGAAAGTAGAAAAATAAGAAAATTGCACCGTTTCGACACACCCTCGTGATAGCAAAAAACTGGTTTTCTGCGAATCGGATACGCACAGAGAGTTCCGTATTATTGGAATACAGAATATTCAGCCTTGACCAATACATTTAGTGGGTCAATCAATTTATACCTGGAATCTCCAGTACCCGTGATGTCGAGCGATCACGAGAATAAATTCATAAATTTAAATTCCTCCAATGGGAGTAGTTACTGGTTATATCTTTTATATTTCTAAATAATTTTGATGAGGTCTTGGGTTTGATTCCTAGGTCGGGCAAAGTCAGTAGCAGGCCGGAGTCTGGATTTGCTGGCAATAGGCTCGCCGCCTATTTTATAGGACTTAAACATAACTGGCGAAAATGTGGGTACTATAGGCACAACTCTTTTTTTTTTTGGTTGTGTTGTTAATTACTTCTCCCGCTCTGGGCGGAGCGGGAGGTCGTGTCAGACTCTTACTGACTAAAACCCACCCGTGTTCCTTTAGTTACCTGTAAATTGCCAGAGGCGACGGTATACCTTTCGGACTTTCCCGCGACCCCAGAAACAGGCACACCTCTGACTTACCCTTCTGGGAAAATAAGCGTCATGTTATGTTATAATATTCCATACAACTCTTTGTTACTACAGATGAGTTCTTTACACCTCGGTCCGCAAGAGACTATAGTTTGATGTAGAAAAGCTCTCTTAGATCAGTCTGTCTCGCGTACAAAGCAATGAGACCACTCTATCTAAGGCATTACTTCAGTCAATTAGAGTCTACTTAGATTAATCTAGCGGGTCCTCTTTCTTAGACAAAGCATTTTATTTTGTTACTTTGGGACATTATCATCAGTTAGTGCTGGCAATTTTCATTACTGGCCACTTTATGCTAAACTCGAATTTAGAACACGCGGTCGTGTTCCATTTTGTAACCCGACCGCGGAATCCTAAAAATGTAACATCTAGATAAAGATGGCATTCAGTGGAAATCTCTAGAGCCGTTTCCATTATCCTGTGCCACGGGAGCTCGACGTCATATTGACACATTTGCGGAGAGATATTTCGAGAGATTTCTCGAGATATTTTTAGAAGATTTTTTCCCAATTTTACCCTTGAAATTAGAGAGGTACTTTTGTTTAAGCGAATAGTTTTTAAGAGAAGTATCTTTTTAAGTTTATAAATGCTGTCATGCGCAATTAGATTAATAATTATTATTTGAGTGGTGACTATAATATTTTAAAAGTTTAATTATTTCAACCTTATGGTCTTATATTGCCAAGTTACATCAGTATTATTCAAGTTACTTTTTATTATGATCGACAACGTTCTTCAACGAACTAAAATCATTAGAATTCTGTTCACTTGTATTTTGTACCTAATAAAATGTATTACGTATTTTCTTGTACCCATTCTTTTAAGAGTCTCAAGTGACTTCATTGACATGAAATGACAAAAACTGGGTCAAATTGAGGTCGTTTATAAATGCCATGTTTTTACAAACAAGCAGCTAATTTTCCGCTACCACCAAAAGGTTATCTCAAACTAAGATCATTCTAGCATTCTTCGACGCGCTTGTAAGCGATGAAGTCTACGATAAAAAAGCACAACCAGGACAAAAGCGCGGTCTCATGATCATTAATTGTCTTCGAAAAGGTCACGGAAAATCAATGGAAGGTCAAGTTCAAGTGTGTAGTTCAGGTGGTGTTTGAATCTTTTCTTATTTATGTATTTTACATGGTTGAGAACAGAATTGTGGCCGAATAATTGTTGTTGTATCTTTTCTCCGATTTGAGATCCTATTATCTATTGAAGTCGAGAGGAATATAATAGTCGAGAGGAGGAATAAGTCACAACTTCGTATTTCCGGACTAACAGCGGAAAAAATAATGATGGTCGACATAATTATCCTTACATATTATAAAACAAATTCCTCCGCCGGGTCTGTCTGTCGTCCGGTTCGCGATAAACTGAAAAACTACTGCACCGATTTTCATGCTGTTTTCACCAATGGATAGAGTGGTTCTCGAGGAAGGTTTTAGTATATAATAACCAACATCCACGCAGCCGCGGGCATCAGCTAGTTTTTTATATAAAATAGTATAAAGTATTTTAAATAACGTGTTTTTGATGTTTTTACGAATAACTGTACGATCCAATTTTCGTGCAATTTGAGTAGGTACATACATAAATAACTAGGGCACTAACTGAAAAGCTGGCTGGTGCATGATTTCATATATGAAATACCTATTGGAAAAGTTTACGTGTGCTTTCATTCTGTTGATCTTTCATGTTTATGTGCAACTGCATTTCATAAAACCAGGAAACTAGATAGACAAATAAAAAAAACTCAGGTCGTACTGTAACTACGGAGTGCATTCGTCCATTTTGTGTTCCAAACGCGGCAATTTAATGGCGGGTCGGCCATCTTTTTTTCATTTTATTTTTATTTTGTGCCTGTTCGGTACCGTTATGTGGGGCAAAGACTAGGACATAATGACAAGTAATTGAGTCGGCACTGGATAATGTAGCCTCTTTTATCGAACAAGATATTAAAATTCATAGCTACCTTTTTCTTCGACGGTGCTGTTGGTTATTGTTTGTAACTACTTTTTTGCTCATTAACAAAGAAGAAGGTCCGTGACTTTTTCAGCTGGTCTTTTTATATTTTGACGTCTTTTTATTAACCTCTAGGTATAGTGAGTTCCATAATGCCCTCCGAGAGCCATACGACAAATGTTTTCCTTTTATATTGCCATTTAAACGTTGATAAATCCCTTGAAAATCCGTGCATTTATAACGTGTCTGATTGTCAACAACTTGGAGCTCATGGAGAGCTTTCAGCCTGCTTCGTATGACGCTATACTTAGTTCAAGTAAAAACCGACAAACTAATATCTAAGACTTATAGCATACTATGTACCATCAAACTTGCTACATTGTAATATTTAAAGTTTTCCCTACTGAAAAGACTGCCTATTTTCTCCACCAGGTACACACGGCTACACATCAAGCTATACATTTCCAGTATAAGCTGACCTCGCATTGTACGGAAATCCTATACAATGCGAGATCAGCATAAACTGGAAATGTATAGCATGATGTAGACCCGTGTGTACCTACTTAACAAACTCTTTGCAAGTTCTTTATCAAAGAGTTCAGTGGTTTACAAAGGTTTACATAAGAACATACTCACACATTGGTACAGTCAACAACAAAAGTCGATTGACACTTCAGTTCCATTTGATGAAATATTTAAATAGAAAAAAAATCTTTAAAGATTTTAACTCTTAGCTATTACATGAACCAGCCAGGGTTGCGGGAAAGTCCAAAGGGATACCGGAACCTTGGCTACAGGCAACTGAAGGAACACGGGTGGGTTTTAGTCAGTAAAAGTCTGACACGCCCTTCCGCTGAGAGCGGGAGAAGTCATTTGATGATTTCCCAGCCTCAAAAAAAAAGCTATTTCATGAAATGTTAAAAAGCAGATTATAAAAATAGCAGTGTTGATCGACTTTTGTTGCTAACCGTTTTACTATCTTCTTGTTTTAATAGTAAGAACCAAAATGCCAAAACATAATTAAGTAGGTACAGCCAATCAAACTTTTACCCGTCATATTTTTGGGAATAGAAAAAGCCAAATCAAACTAAAAGTCGTAACGGACCATCTGTCAGAAATATTGGAGCCATCAATCCAACGCAATAGCTGGGCGGAGATTAATCCTCAATCCATCTAAAAAACTATACCATTTTTCCCTCTGTGAACCTAAAGTTACGTAGACCCCAACGTGTGGCGTAAAATATTACTATGAACGAAAAAAGAGTGCTGTTGTTTTTACTAATGGAGGGAGTTGAATCAATATTGTTACTCATCTCAATTATCTTTGAGTTTACTAAAAAGTATTTTTCTCATCTGGTTCAGCCAATAAACGTCAAGTCAAACATTATTTTTATTTTTTATATTTTTATATATTGTGTTTCACGAACTGTGTCCAAATAAATGTTATTCTTTCTATTTTTTCTTTCTTTTAAGTGCTGGATATATGCTTCTCCTAAGCGTCTGCATATCGACCGGTTTTGTGCGTCGCGCATCCATCATTCCCACGATCTTCACCAGGTCATTGGTCCACCTTGTGGGGATGTAGTCACCACTCCAGAACCTTTGGGCAGAAAGAATTTACTTGTCATTGATAAAAAAAAAACATCATTATTATTAGGAATCAACCTCCTCTTGTTCTTCCAGGTTAGCACACATCTTACTGCAGGAGTCATCCTACATCTTCTTTTGGCTTAGCCACCAGCTTATCAAAAGCTTTCGTATTCACCATCTGCCTACATTTTATACTGTTGCAATTCTGCGAAATAGAAAGAAAATCTCAACATCTCATCTGCCTAGCCTCTTCCTAACTATGTTGGGGTCGGCTTCCAGTCTAACCGGATGCAGCTGAATACCAGTATTTTACATGGAGCGACTGCCTATCTGACCTCCACAACCCAGTAACTGGGTAATACGATACCCCTTGGTAAGACTGTTTGTCAGACTTTCGGGCTTCTGACCACCCGTAACGACTGTCAAAGATTCACAAATGACAGCCGGGACCAACGGCTTAACGTGCTTTCCGAGGCACGAAGGAGTGCCGGTATGTAAAGATGGTCACCCATCCATGGACTAACCTCAGCAAGCGTAGCTTAACCTGATGGATCGACCCGTGCGGCTGTTATTACGTAGCCACGAGCTCCTCAAAGAAAAGAAAATCTCAACAACAAGAACTAAAATTACTAATTAGCATAGAAATCAAAATATCAACTCTTCTGAAGAAAATACAGTGTAAAAATGAAGCAAGTCCCTCAAATTGGAAGCCGCAGACAAAGTTGAAACAAAAAGCTAATAAAAAAATAACTTGGTATTCACTGTATAGCCGTGTAGTCTCCAGCAATCGCCGAGTTGAGACAGCTCGACTCGAAGGACCATTAATTAAAAAAGTTGCCACCCGCAATATTGGTGCGTGAACACGAACGGGCAAGCGGATTAACTACACAGCCCTCAAATAAACATTCAACTTTACCACCACTCCATAAAGTTCATATTGACTCGTATGGCCAGGTAGACAAAGACGACTGGTTGGCTAAAAGTTCCTGACGTCAATTATCCAAGTTACAATCCTCGCTTCGATCATTAAAACGTTCGATCGGTTTATTTTGTGAATAGACTGGCTGACCTGTGGATTGCCCGGTTAATTCGAGAACTGGGGTAGGGTACACAGTTACGATTTGCTCGTTTATGCTGTATATTCAAATCGAGGTTCATTTCGTCTTCTATTTGTTATTTAAAATTTTATGATCTTTTATAAAATCCAGGCTTATGTATTCATAAAATGTTAATTTACCATCTTTTTTTCTTATCGTTCATGTTAATGAACGATAAGAAAATGCATTACTTTTTAATTAAAATTAAAAATGAATTAAAAATTAAAGAATTAAAAAGTAATGCATCAACAGGGAGGTGTTAATTGCTAACAGGAAGGTCACAGTTCAAATCCTTTGAATAGTGAACCTCTTACACAAGCATAATTAGTTTAGTTGGACTGACTAGAGACGAGGATCCGTTTAATTTAATTTAAACATAAAATGGCTGCAAATTTTCTCTAATTATAATTGAAACTTAGACTGCAGCTGTTGTAAAAGTCCTTAATTAGAATCGATTCGAAAAGCCATTCAATCGAGTAATTTTAACCGTCGAACAAAATTCTTCGCTTCAGAAAGAAAAACATCATATTATTTTGACAGTTGAAAATTATTTCTTTGATAGACAATAATACTGACAACAACATTATTTTGAGATGAACATGTTAGAAGTTATAGTTATTACTTATGATATAATAGTACCTTTGCGCTGGAGTGTGTGTGAGCACAGGGGTTTTACTTTCTAAGGAAAAGTTTTTATTAAGAAAATTGTTGTGAAGTGTAATAAACGTTCCTTGGAGTTAAGATATCAACAACAAGTTGTTTGTCTATTTTTAGAATATAAATGAAACAAAATATACGTCACAAAAACAATAATATTAACAACTGAAGCTGTTCGTTTGCAGTATTCACAAAAAGAAAACATTATTAATAAAGCAAACAAAAAAAAATTGAAAATCAACAATGATGTTTCTATAAAGATAAGTATATCTTTTTATCTTTTGAGTTTGAATTTATATTGGTATTTCTGAACTGAAAATATTTGTTAAAGCACTTCTCAAACTAGTCGAAAACACAGAACTAATCAACATCTACCGGCTACCCTATCCAAGATCCATGACACGATACAAACTACCAAAGATATGCAACACTAAACACACATTGTGATATCATTACTTAGCAGCTGATGCATATCTATAGTAATACTTTCCACAGTATGCCACCTGGAACTTCACACGAAGTGACTAAAAATTTTAACGTTAGGTACTTTACTACGGTGACAAAAATGCGAGCTGAACAAAATGCTTTTATTTCTACCGTAACAAGGTTAGGGTCGCACGTGGAGTACATCAGACACAAAGTGCTGACTATGCTGTAACATCGTTAGGGTCTGTTCAAGTGTGCCACAGTCAGTACTACACCATAGCAAAAAAATATCGCCGACCACAAAATTGTATCAGAACGTGGTCGTTCCATTCACATATAGGCACAGTCGACCGCACGTCGCATCTGTGGTAAAACTTTGACCTTAAGCTAGCCTAGCGTAGTACGGAGTTTCAATATAAAGCAGCCCAGCGAGACACTAGTTTTGTTACAATTGTACTTAAAATTTGGAATAGCGCTTAAATGCTGTCGTGACCACGTGGTCCATATGAACAACATCGAGGCCACAAAGGCAACCACACACTACTCGCAGACAAGCGGCCGACCACATCGTGACCTTTTTGTGGCTGCCACGACATGAATCCAAAAAACTTTAGCGACACTATACATACTAGCCATTCTCAACAACATTTTTGTCGCTACCCTGTGGTTGTGGCGCGTCTAAATAGAACCTTACATAGTCCGGATGGGAGTCCCTAGAGCATCGTCATAACGATTATGTCGGTCATACACGTGGTCATAAAATTGATAAGTGTGAGCGACGCAATTAGTTTACAGTGACATCACTATCAACAATTAATACGTTATGTTACGAAGAACTGGCATATAGACGCACATGTTTTGTTTTTTGATTGACAAACATAGAATTAAAAAATGACTGGCGGTTTCATTTATTCATTATTTTATGGTTAGTGGGTCAAGTAAGGTTTCCAGTATCTATATCTACGTTATACACATTATACAACAAAGTCGCTTTTCGTGTCTGTCTGTCTGACCGCTTGGATCTTTTAATATACACACTGGATTTTGATGCGTATGTCTCCGTCATTAAACTTAGTTTATTACTTCGAGCATACATTCCGAAAGGTTTTTATGTGTTTAAATATTTGACCTTAGATTTAGGACGGTAGGTAATCTCGATGTTTTGACATCTCGCCAATGCACCCGTGCGAAGCAAGGGCGGGTCTCTAGTTTGTATAAAAAGTGGTAATTTCACTTAAACTCAATGTCTTCCCTTTTCATTAGAGTTTCATTTCTCATATCTTTTTATTACCTACGAGAAATTATGAATTTAATATTACTTAACTATGCGAGTGTTCGACTAATGAATGTTCGACTTCTTTTAGTCCAAGCTCCACAGCTGCGTTCAATTTCGAACTAACTGTATTTCTGAGAGTTCATTAAAATAAAGTTTATTTTGAACGTTACTGTTGGGTCCAGTTGATATACCTTCTCTGAAATGGGCATTCGGTACATTACAGATAGAAGATAGGTAGAATCCGTAAAATACTCTTTATTATGTATAGGTACACCATAAAAATTACCTACAGATATAAATGTAGAACTTTTATAAGGTGGGGGCTTAATTCTATATTAGGCTTATTCATAAAGGCTTAATATCAGGGATTGATGATTTAAATTTTGTTATAACCTTATTTTTCAACCGGACCCTCATTACTGAGGATCGTGGTCACTGGAACCCTTTAAGCGGACAATCTGCCTCCATCGACTCCGGTCCAATGTTGCCGTCACTGCCTGCTGAAATTTGCTTGAGGAACGTTGCTTTTACTTGTCCGGGCTCGTCAGTGTCCGTCCGCAAAATCGCGGATCGTGGGATTTCGGTATTAGGTATTGCCAACAATGACAAGCATTTCAAGGCTGTTATCGCCTCTTCACATTATATTATTAAGTTTCAGCTATATTGAACCAAAACTATTGGAATCTTTGGTACTGATTTTCCATTTTTTGTTGTTGATAAAACCAATTATTTAAATATTCCGAACATCATTTTTAACTCTCCATCCACGATTTTTAATATAATTTTTAAGATCGAATCTCAGAAACTACAGCACAGTTTACCTAGATACAGTTGGCCTACATTCTACATTTTTCTCCTACCAAGTTGGAACGCTCGTCCATATTAAACGAAACGCATTAAAGTTCCTAAAGAAGATTAGGTCTCGGTCCTACTAACAAGTAATTTGGTTTATATTTGGTTCCCTACATTTTGAAACATCCAATCATTGTTGAATATTGTATGAGCGTTGCTTCGACTGTGGGCAGGAGATAAAAAGGTCGTGCTATGTTCCCTCCAGGAACAGTTGTTTATTTATTTATTTAACTGTACAATATTAAATTATATATAGCGGCTTGTGGCTAAGTATTAACAGCCGAACGGGTCGATCGATCCGGTTAAGCAATGCTTGCCGCGGTTGAACCGTGGATGGGTAACCATCTTTACATACCACGCCACAGCCACAGAGGGGTCTTGGCCCCTCCGTGGCTCGGAAAGTACGTAAAGCCGGTGTCCCGGCTGGCATTTGTAGATCTTTGACAGCTGTACGAGTCGTCAGAATCACGAAAGTCTGACAACCAGTCTTACCAAGGGGTATCGTACCTACCCAGTAACTGGGTTGTTGAGGTCAGACAGGCAGTCGCTCCATATAAAATACTGGTATTCAGCTGCATCCAGTTAGAATGGAAGCCGACCCCAACATAGTTAGGAAAAGGCTAGGCAGAGGATTAAGTTCTGTGTAGTGATGTTTCTTAAATATTTAGTTTTAGGAATAATGAGTCATAGTTTATATTGATTAAAAAGAAAATAGTTGTTGGTAGTGTAGTGACATAATTTCTAAGTTATGAAGTAGGTATATTCAAAACATTACTTTACGAAATATTTACCGTGTTATTCCGTGTGTAAGACACCTCACAAGGTTTGCCAAACATATGAACGTTAAACTTGAACTAAAATTAACTCAATAATTAATGCAATTACTGCTTATTAGATTAACTCCTACGCGTTAACAAACAGGAACACGTGAATATTAAAGGCGACGTACAGAAACGATAAGATGGCTGCCTTTTGAGGAAAGAAAGTAGAATTTCCCCTTATCGTCCGCGTAACGTCCCAACAAACATTTACGGCGTTGAGTAGACGTTTTGGTGGCAACTTAATGTTATTTAGTATAATCGTATAAATGTCATAAGGACGTTTACTCTACGGCATTAGGGCCCATTTTATTCAACTTAAGTTGCTAAGAGTTTCGTGTAACAGTCATATAAATACCTACTTAGTCGCATAGTAGTCATATACACGTCGGCGATTTGACTAAATATCATGTAATGATAGCTGTCGCGGCGTGTATTCGACTTCGGGTCGAGTTATGGTACACAATATGACTTTTATATAATGTAATCGTTGTGTTATTGTAATTTAAAGATGATGCTCATATTGAACGAAATTATATTGTAACAGATTATATCACTTTATTTTAATATGGCGGTGTTTTTGACAGCTGAGTTAATATTGCATTTTTTCTTTGTTATTTGAGGTGATAAAACCATTTCATCAGTTGTAAACCATTGTGCAATCAAGTTTACTGATTAATGTGAGGTAGGTTTGGAACAAATTTTTTATGCGCTTTTAAAACTCTAACGTTTTCACATATTTTATTAATAATTTTATTAAGTGACTGCGTTATATGACAACTACATAACTTCCCGACCTATAAACTGCGTGTTCATTGTAAATGTTTACGCCATTACAGTTGATTTAGGGATCAGTAATAAAATTAAAAACGCTTAGCTAACTTAGTTCAAAGAATTTATATTTAAAAAATAGAATTTTTTTAACTCCTCTCAGGTTCCTTGCTGGAACGCGTAATTCTTTTAGGGCCCACTGCTCGCCCGACATCGCGCCCCGGCGGAGGCCCGCCGCGTATCAGCGGCTCCGGGTAAAACCTCAATATCTTGAGTTATACTTATCGCAGCTCGATAACGTAAAGTAATTTGGATTCTTGAATAAACAGACCACATACTTATCTATATACGGTGAACGGATGAATACAATAGGATTTACAATATTATCGTAAAGTGCGTGGTAGTTTATTTGTTCTTATGTTTTGACGATTTCTGTTAAAAATACTGTTTCTATTGTTATAAAATTTTACAGGCAGTATTATGAATAGATATCGAATCTAAAAAAAAATACAGTTTGAGATAATAACAGAAAATAAAAAACAAAATTATTACGTAACTAGAGGTCATCTTGACCTTGATTTCAAGGACTGTGTTTTGACGACAAAATGTTGTTATTATGTCGTTATAGTAGTGAAAATCACTTACAAATTGATTCAATTACACTAATTAATATTTTATAGTAGCTTCCCACGCTGTAAAGATCATAAAACAAACACTATTCACATAATCACCACCACACTCAGTACTTTCACGGCATTTTTTTGATACGCTAATTTTGCACACTCAACTTATGTATTTTGGTAATATTATTATCACACACGATGTATAAACTATTATTAATTTGATTTAATATCACTTCACGACGATTACGGCAGTAAAAACACGAAATAATTATTAAAATATGCACGGAGACCGTCCACGCACACCCGCGCAGTCGCTCTGACAGATGACACTGTCAAACGTCAATTTTTATTTTTTAAATATTATTTTTTAGTGGTGTTCCATGCACAGATTAAGCATTTAGTAGATTAATTTGACGTGAATATCATCCAACTCTAGAGTGCTACTGCCCATAGACACTATTAACCAGTATTTCAGTAGAAATAGAGACCTAAGTTGCGTGGCATCGACTGATGCATTTTAAGCATCAGTGGGGCTTGAATATTTCCAGGATATTTCCGATTGATGCATCGCGTGCATCATTAGGACTCAAGTGGTTAAGTCTAAATAATATTTTTGTTTTAGGTAAACCCCACAATGATCTCTAATTATGCGGATGTTAATAAGTTTTTATCAAAGATGGACCTCATTGAAATGATACGCGCACATTTTAAATGGAAAACTTGAAATGTTTATTACGTTCCTGGGATAATTAAAAAAATGAAACAATTTTTTCTTTCAACTACATAGTAATGTTATCTGTGTAGTATTATAATATCTGTGGTAATTTTATCATTAATCACTGACAGACCTGACTTGACCTGACTGGTTAATACAAATGGATAAAAACCGTTTAAAATTACCTGACTTGACCTGACTTGACCTGACTTGACCTGACTTGACCTGACTTGACCTGACTTGACCTGACTTGACCTGACTTGACCTGACTTGACCTGACTTGACCTGACTTGACCTGACTTGACCTGACTTGACCTGACTTGACCTGACTTGACCTGACTTGACCTGACTTGACCTGACTTGACCTGACTTGACCTGACTTGACCTGACTTGACCTGACTTGACCTGACTTGACCTGACTTGACCTGACTTGACCTGACTTGACCTGACTTGACCTGACTTGACCTGACTTGACCTGACTTGACCTGAATTGACCGCCTTTTTTATTACCTCCTTCATATAGATTTATTTGGCTTTAATGCAACTTGTGGAATATTAAAATCCCACTTTTTTAATAGTCTCTGAAGTCATCATTGTTGGTTGAAGTGTCTTCTTTATCAACATTATCTTCATTTTCGGATGACTTCAACTTCGAAAAATCAACAAGAGTCCTGAACTTTGGAAAATGAACTGCGGGGCACACTTGTAGTATTTTGGTTAAATTGATTAGTTAAATTTGCATTTAAATGTGATACGGAACCTTTCTTATTTTCCTCACTCTCAGCTTGAGCTCTATTACTTTGTATTAAAGAACGCGAAAATTGTATACAAGGTTATTATAAACCTTTAATATGAGTATTAATTAAGTAGCGGTCGTATTATTATGTTTGTGATACTTTAGGATGTATACAGGTCGCACTCGTAATACTTATTCGACTTATATATAATGGTAACAAATACTACGTGTAAACAATTATTATCCGTTTAGCAGATGTTTAAAAGGTAATTATATGACAAAATGTACAGTTTTATGACGTTTATACTACGAAAACGTTTAGAGGACGAAAAGTTGTATAAGTAAGTTTTATAAATGTCGAAATAACGTCGTATGACATTATTATACGACAAAAAATGTTTATGACTATTCGGACATATAATACACCAGTACATGACGAAGAGTTAAAATAATGACTATAAAATAACTTTAAAAAGACTTAAGGTCATATACAAGTTTGATTATATGACAAAAATGTTTGTTGGGGTACGATTAATATTAATAATTTATTATACTAGACAGATAGGTAATTACGTTATGTTACCAACTCATCAGTTGTATTGTTGCCTTTCGTAATACATTACATTGTCGTCGAAAACTTGCATTTATGTAGTAAGATTTGTATTTCGATCACGTCCATAGACCCTACCTAGACAAGTGACAATCGCTTCGAAAGCGTTTCGTATTTCTACAACGACTTTCAACAGGATTGACATAAGCTTTTTCGATAGCTTATATCAGTCCTATACATTTTTGCTTTTTCCATAATCGTTATAGCTGTTAGAATGTCACTTTCTATAGGGCCAGTAGGAAACAAGTAGGAAATTATATTGGCGTTGGAAAGGAAACGCTTGAATACCTTCAAAAAGGGACGAAGAAGAACTGTTACAGATGGAAATTGCCTTAATATTCATGCTGAGCAGAAGGGTGCTATCAATAAGAGGTTATTAGTATGCAGGTGGGTGCCGGCCCTTATCTGACATAATCCATAACTCATCTCGAAATACGCAAGTGAAGTTATAACCTAATATAACCCAGAGAGCCCTCAGTCAACTCTTATTAACCCAACCTTTCTCATTTAACAAAAAACTAATAAAAAAATATACGAAAAAGGAAGAAAATGTTATTTTATCAATTTCCTGATAGCGTTCACTTCCGAAATCATCACTTACCATCTAAAATATGGGTCGAAGCTAATTTCCCTGAAGGGCGACGGGTGATTGTCGCGCATAAATCTATAGGGACATTGAAGAGGCCAATTTATTAGGAAAATATTTCCAGTTTAATGGAGTCACGCCCTGGTCGCGACATGAAGACGTTTTTAATCTGTTTGCGTAGGTTTGATTTTAATAAGAAATGCCTGGTCCTTTGGTACGGAACACGTATTTTCAATTTAAATGAGGTCTTATGAAATCTATATAAATAAAAATGAAATGCGGTTCATTGGTAAGTACATCACTTGAGAACGGTTAAACTGATTTGATTATTTTTTGTTTTAAAATGTTCCTAATAGATCAAATTAGGTTTTTATGGAAAGAAAAATCGGAAAAGATACCGGGTTTTTTTTTAAATTTGGGAAGTACTGATATTCCTTTTTATATGATTTTTTTTAATGAACTATTAAAATTTGGACACGACAATGTCCGTCGGGTCAGCTAATTAGTTAGAACCAAATAATTATAATTTTGTTTTTGAAAAGAGGTCCGTTTCTTCGAGTCTTATTTGAATTGAAAAAATAAAGATAGTGTTTCTGTTTCTACAATTGAAACAAATTATAGGTAAAGAAAAAAAATTGGTGAAACAGCCCACACGTTCGGGAAGTTTTGAAACAACCGTTGAAACTATGTAGTACCGAGAATTCGCTGAGCAACGAAATACATAGCTAGTCGGCAAAACCAAATCACTATTTGAACAGTAAGTAGGTACAGTCAACAGTGGTAACAAAACCGGTTTAAGCTGGCTTCGGCGTTTCAATAGAATTATTGAAACGCCGTACTGCGCTAGGCCAGTTCAAGGTCGAAGTTTTATCACAGACGTGCGGTCGACTGTACTCGTACAATGGTGGATCTATTTTTAAAACCATCGATTCGATATAATGTTGGTGCTTCTAGACGCGAAGAATTCTGCACCGAGGCCGGTATTCAATTAATGTATTTCTGGCTTCGACGAACGAACCGCGAGAGAAGGGTTTTTCCTTTAAGTGTATTCACTTGGGAGGTGGGTAGGGAGTTAACTAATCTTTTTATTAGTATAAGCACTTTGTTAATTTTAATTGGTCTTACGTTTAAGACTAAGGCGATTGTCCTAGTTTAGGGGTTTGATTTATTTGTGTGAGCTTTTTCCTGTAGGAAAATAAAATAGAAATGTGATGAATATCCATTCCCTATTGGCTGCTGCCCGCAACTTCGTCATTTTATAATTTTTAATAAGTACAAATATCCTTGATAAAAAGTAGCCTTAGATGTCTCTCATCTCCAGGTCCTAGGCTACATAATCTGTCAATTTTCATAACAATCGGTTCAGTGGTTTAGGCGTGAAAAGGTAACAGCCAGACAGACAGAGTTTCTTTCGCATTGACAGAGTTTTTTTTTGCGGTATATATATATAATATTTTTAAAGATAGAAGTGTATGCTTTATGCATGTATTTATTTATTGACGGATTCGAATAATTACTCGAATTGTTTCATATGACAAGACGGTTATTGTAACTTATTATGAAAATATTCATGCATTTCGTTGATATATGCCTATGACATAAAACATAGTAGACGTAATTTATTTATCTTATTATCATTTTTTTCAAATTTTACACTCACTTAGTATTTTTATTAGGTATATTAGTATTTTTAAAAGGCTTATCACCAGATTCTAGAGCATAATGCGTGAAAAAAGAAAAATCTAAACCCTGAAAATTTTACGATCTGTAGGGATTAAAGATTTTTGTATTTCTTTTAAAAGATTGGCTGGCAGACTCGATCGAATGTATAAATAATGATTATTTTATAGAAGCAGCGGGGGCAGGTCCCAAGATGCAAATAAAATACTAAGATCAGACTGCGTAAAATATTGTTTGTTACCTGGCAGAGATTTATTTATTTTATTATTTATGTGCACACAGTAAAATCCAAAATAGATACGACATAATTAAAATATGAGTACAAAGGTACTGCTTATTTCTTAAGAAACTTCCAGCAGACCTGCGAAATAAAAATGAGAAAGAAATGTAGACAATAGTGTGTGAGAACAAGAAGAGAAAAACATGATTATGCGAAGTCTTAACTAAAAATATCAAATATACCTACACATATACGCAAGAAAATTAACATATACTTAAATAAATACATAAAGCTTAAATATATAAATATAAATACACTATAGGTACCTATATAATAGTATACTCAAAGTTGAGAGGAAAGATAATGCTCTTTTACACGAAGTTTGAAGTTTTTTTATGCGATTGGTTTGTTTTTAATTCATTGTTGGAATATCATCGAAGCAACTAATCCGACTATTTTACTGCCCTTTTTCTAAAATACAATAGACGTAGATATATTTAGTAACCTGTTCCGCTTAACAAATATTCAAGAGTCATAAAAACCCTGTAAGAAATCGACACGTGTTTCGCCTCTCAACGAGGCATCCTCAGGATGACGATTGACCAATTGCTAACCAGAACACGACGTGTTACCACACCGAGCGCTGGACGCAAAGAAACGCCGTTGTCTTTTTCACGTGTCGATGTTAAGCGGGATAGGTTACTAAATATATCTACGTCGATTGTATTTTATAATGGATTTCCGCAAAGTCACGCCTGAATCAATTAACTAGCATCCAGATATAAGTACTAGAGAAGCTACGTCAAATAACTGAATTGTCCTATTCTTCGTATTGAATCTTTAGTTCGCTGCAGCGCTAAAATAATAACAATTCGTCTAAACCGTACCTAATTTACCACAGTGCTAGATTTGCTGCGGAAGTGTATTTATTTTCGGCAAAAAGGTCTTAAGCGCCATGTAAATCACGGCACTTACGCGTTTTCTTCGACAAACTGCGGCGCGATCGCCGCAGTTGAACGAGACAAAGTAGGAATTTACGGTGTCTTCTCTAGTACGTTAGTACTTATATCTCGATGTTAACTAGCCTTTTTCTTCCAAACCTCTAGAACTCACTCGCTATCTTTGATTTGAAAGGGCGTTTCCTTTTGATTGCCGGAAAACCTTCAATACTTACTCATTAAAAATCAATAATAATATCGAGTAATCAACCATAAACCGTTGTTATGATAACCGTATACCAGATGTTCGTTCTCATTCCATCTCAATTAGTGTTATTATAGAAATGTTCTCGTATTAGCTCGGGGCATCGATAACTGCCTACAAATTGCTACATCATCGAACATCCTGTTCAATCATTAGGCAATATTATTACAATTTCCTGCCTTAAATTACATGAATCGTGTATTTTTTGGCCTTTTGAACGTGTGCGGAAAAGGACCAACACGTAGAGGCAATTTGGGTAGATTTTATCCTTAACAAATCGGTCGTTTTGAATTTTTATACAGAAATAAGAAAAAATAAACATTTATTTGACGCAGGAAAAGGCACACGATAAAAAAACACAAAAAAAAAACAGAATAACATAATAACACAATTATTTAGCGTAAATAGCAGACCTCGTCGGAGATGGCGGGACGAGCTGGATAGGTGTAAGTAAGGAGGACGCGCGGGCTCGCGAAAGATGAAAGGAGTGGAGGGAGGCCTTTGCGCAGGAGTGGGACAGCGTAAGCGTAGTGGAAAAGCCCCTTAGATACTTATTTCAGAAATTAGTTGGATATAAAAAATATGGCAACAGCTCCCTTTTACTTGGGACTTGAGCTTTTGGGTGAAAAACCTGACTAAAAAAACCTACTAAAAACCTCTGACTATCCCTGCGGACAACTAATAGTGGAATAATACTCTGATAAGAAAAATAACATAGTTTTTAATTTACCTCCATAGTTTAAAACTTCAAATGCCTGTTGAAGTATCTATTCCACTTAAAAAGCTTTGTAGTTCCAATATGAGCTTAGTTATTAAACTTAGAATATTAGTTATGATGTGAACAATGTTATTGACAAGTTCAGAGTAATTGTGTAGATAAGGTCATGTATGTATTAAACCTTTAATTCCTTCGGGAGTAAAAAAATGAGTAGGTGAGTTGAAAAAGCAGAAGATTGCAAAACCCACTCTTTGAACAAGCAATTGGTTAATAAATTATTTTTAGTTTATTTTGTGAGGGTATGACCTTATTGGTGATGTTCTTCAGAAAGGTCAGGTGCGTAGCAACCGATGTGTGGGTAAGACCTGAGGACCTAGACAAGTGACAATCGCTTCGAAAGCGTTTCCTATTTCTACAACGACTTTCAACAGGATTGACATAAGCTTTTCGATAGCTTATGTCAGTTCTATACATTTCTGCCTTTTCCATCATCGTTATCGGTGATAGAATGTCACTTTGCCTAGGGCCTGAGATGTATGAACGTAGACGAAGCTCAAGGAGCGTAACGTAAGGTGGCATTCTGTTCTTTCTGCCCCCCATGGGCGTGAGTTTGTATGTATTGTTAGGGTCCTTTGAATTTATATTGTAAATTGTATCTAAATAATGTCAAATTGAAATCGCCATTGACAAAAATATAATTGCGTAACCAAAATCAAACCCACACGAAAAGTCAAGCCAGCAACAACAAAAAGTTGTTTTCAATATAAAAATTCCGTGAAACATTAGTAACCATTTATGAAAACACTGAGTGCTACAATTTGCGTGGGCGCCCTTAAAAGCCGGTGGGCTCGACATGAATGAAAATAGTAATTGTCATTAGTGACATTGTCGCATATACAACGCATATTTTTCCTAGAAATAAAATGTTTTAAATTCAAATTCAATTCATTTATTTCAAGTAGCATAGACTCATAGAATATGGATAGGTATATTTACAAATAAAATTAAATGAAAAGTAAAAATTATAATTAAATAATAAAAAAATTAAGTACAATTAAAATTAAAATAAAATCAAATCAAAATTAAAAAGGGGTTCTTAAGGGTACGACAATGACTTGAGTTCTTGTACAGCAGCAACGCTTTAACCATACAATGTTAGGTAGTACAACTGAGTACTTTTTACTTATGAAAAGGTTTACACTACACATTTATTCATGAAAATAAGTCATCAGCCTAGCTTTTATACATATAGACGTCAACTTCTAGCTTCACCTTTCTAACTTGAACTGTCATTCAAAAGTACCTGAAATTTACGCTTTTAGTTTGAGTAATATGTAGCGCGAATGTCGTTAATGTAAAAATGTGAAAAACGGAATCCATTATAACATAGCTCTCCGAAGCACCATGCAAAGGAACTCTACTAAAATCTACTATCTACCGTAACCATGTACCCTTCAATGCCTCCACATCACTATCAATCTGCTTAGCCTTTTATCAACTATGATTGGGCCGGGTGCAGCCGAATACCAGTATTATACATGGAGCGACTGCCTATCTGACCTCCACAACCCAGTTACTAAGTAACACGATACCCCTTCGAAGACTGGTGGTCAGACTTTTGAGCTTCTGACTACCCGTACACGACTGTCAACGATCTACGAATGACATCATCAACATCTCGAATTCTCGATAAGTAAGTAGTGGATGTTCACCCATCCACGCACCGACCGCAGCATGCATAGCTTAACTTTAGATCGACCCGTGCGGCTGTTATCATTTAACCACGAGCCCCACAACACTAAAACAAAAACACTTTAACCCCAACATTGTCTGCGGTGATAACCCGTAACACAAGTTAATGAATAAGTGATGGACCGGCCATTCATGCTATATCGGTGACCCTGCGTAGGGAGGGTCTTTATAGACCCGGTAATTACTACGAATAAGGGTCAATGACGAATATTTCTGGTTCATATATGGCATTTTTGGGGACATGCCTGAAATATCGTGAATTGTGAAAGGTATTAAATGCCTCTGACTGCGACTTCCGTCCATGTGGAAGTCAACTACATAAAACATAATTATTATTCTATTGCACTCGCATTTATAATGTAGCTTTGTATCAATGAAAGAAGTTTTGTAATCGGATCAGTACTTCCAGACACTACCTACCTCTTACGTACCAACTGTGTGTTGTGTTACCTCTTTATAATGTCAGTTTAGATGTTCTAAATTACATTACATTTATTATACTAAATTAACTAAAAAAACAATTACATATATAACAAAATTAAAAAGAAAAAATAAAGGGGAGGGGCTCATTGACCATCAAAGAATTCGTCCGCATCGCTGTCAATGGGAAAGGTGCCCAAAATGCTGGCAGCATTGCCACGTTGAATGGCAATGCTGATTCTTTGGGCTAAAAATAGGCCAGCCCTCTGGTCACGTGAAGAGTCGACCAATCGCTTAGTGATGTCCCTCAATAAATGTTGATGTTCTTCAATAAATAATAATAAAATACTATAATAAATAGTTAGGTTTCTAAATCGAACTGAATCAGTTGAGGTTTTCTTTAAAAAATTAAAGTACTTTACGTCGTACTGTATTTCGTTAATTTACTGAAATCTAATCCAAATTATAAACGTCTTTATTGCAATTTATAAGTCGGCAAACTTTGTCGACCTTTAGGCCCTGGACTAAAGCCGTAACTATATTCTAACCTCGTTATTCGTAAAACCCTAAGTCGCAAATGAATACCTAATTATGTATTGAAAGTAAAGATAACTTTTTCCAATAAAGTTATTCACGTAAAAATCACGAAGTCTGCAGCTTTCAAGTACTAATTAAAATGAAACTAGAGACTGTTCCAGATTAGTTAGTGGTTTATTTAACTTTTTTCAGTCCTGAAGTTTCAAGTGCAAATTACAAATTAATTTTGAAATAGAAAAATCACTGTAATAATTTTTTGTTCGAATCACTGTAATAATTTTATTAACATTATCAGTTATTTTTTTTCCCTCATGCCTTATATATAGAACTGTACTATTCCAGGGAGGGGAGGCACGAGGCACCTTTCTTTTTTTTTCTATGCTTCGGGGACACGTTTCAGTTTCCACGAAAACCGTTATTAAAATTTCTACAGCGTGGGTGCGTTTACAAACATGAATCTCACAAACTGTTTGTTTTGTTTTACGAAACAATGAACTTACCTATTTTTTTTATTAGATTAATTCTAAAAACTGTAGTAGACAATGTATAAGTAGGATTAGTTCGTACATTTCTCTACGCAAATCAATCATTGCAATTTATACCTTTTGAAATTGACATAAGAGTCACATGCCACGCGCTAGTGAATTGAAGGAACTATACTATAAAACTAATCCGAGTGGATTGCAGCGAGACTTAGATTGACAGCGACACGACCGCTCCTCGAGGCACCCCGCAATTGTCTGACAAGTAGAAATGACGATGATCTAACTGTGCGCTCGCGTACCTCGTTATAATACTTTTAAACAGAATGGAGGAATCGTCATCAGCCTAGCCTTTTCCCAACTTTGTTGTGGTCGGCGTTTATTCTAACAAAATAATATATAATTATGTACTGCATACCAGAATTTTACATGGAGCGACTGCCTATGCACCCTCCACAAGTCCGTTATTGGATAACACTATACCCTTTGGTAAGACTGATTGTCAGACTTTAGACCCGTAACGACTGTCAAAAATTTACGAGTAGCTATATAGGAATATAAATCAATCAGCAGTAACATTGTATTGTTCTGAAAAGCTGTATTATATTACTGGTCCTTTCAGTTGGAATTACAACCAAACATTTTGAAATGAATTGTGTCAAAATGTCAAATGAATGGGTATTGTACGATAAGATCTACAATAATCAATTGTTTTCGAGTAAAACATTTATTTCAGAATTAAATGAAATAATTAATAGACTGTAAAGACGCTTTTTATTCCGGTAATAAAGAATGAGAAGCTCGTGGCTAAGTAATAACAGCCGAACGGGTCAATCCTTCAGGTTAAGCTACGCTTGCCGGGGTTGGTCCGTGGATGGGCGACCATATTTACATACCGAGAAAGTAAGCTTCGGAAAGTACATTAAGCCGTTGGTTCCGGATTTCATTCGTGAATCTTTGACAGTCGTTACGGGTCGTCAGAAGCTCGAAAGTCTGACAACCAGTCTTACCAAGGGGTATCGTATTACCCAGTTACAGGATTGTGGAGGTCAGAAAGGATCGCTCCATGTAAAATACTGGTATTCAGCTGCATCCGGTTAGACTGGAAGCCGACCCCAATATTAGTTGGGAAAGAGTTAGGTACATTGAAAGGCGGAATATTTGGCACTCGTCCAAATATTCCGCCTTTACGCTATAAAAGAAGAAAATCCCACACATCGATTGTATTTGTATGATAGAATGGAGTGTCGTAGAGCCTGTAGTACAAGAAATTTCTCAGATAAAGCAATATACGCGAACCGACGGAGCAATGCGTATGAAGCTAATCTTCCTTTGTCATATGGACAAACAATGGCCACGGCACACGGATCACATGTGGGAGTATTGGACTATAATTGGCTCAAAACATTGCAACAACATACTGACGTTATAGAATATTCTGATCAGTTCTTCTAGGTTAGTATCAGTTTAGTGTTAATATAAGTCATATCATAATAAAGTGGTTATGAATAATTACTTGGTTAACGAACTCTTTTAAATCAACTCTTTACAATGACTTGCTTGTTGTCTATGAAACCTTAAAAGAATACATCATTTTGTAAACAACGAACGATGTGATTTGGAGAGTAATTTCAAAATTAAATAAAATAAAAACGCATAATTTAAATAATGAAGTCATAGTTTCGTTAATAGTAACTACTAAAGCTTGCCCTTGAACAAAAACAAATATTTTCAGGTATAAAATACCATTAGAAAGGCATTAATATATCATCCACGCTTTGTGGATCGGATATCGTTCTAAGCGCGGAAGTTCAAGGGTGAACTGTTCGAAATACCGGAAGCGTTTTACAGGTTAAACAAAACATTAAAGAAATGTATGGCTATTGCATGTAGATGCGAGAAAAAGAAAACGAAGCTTATACAATGTTTTTGTGGCAAAAACAATATGTGAGAACAATGTTTAAAAAATAACTAATATCTACTTAGTTCAGTGAACTGTTGACAGTGAAACAACTAAGTATAGCGCCATAAGGTATTTTTTGGCGGGTGACCAAAATCGGACCAAGCGGCGCCATCTTGTTTTTTCAATACATTTCACAGACCAATTTCACAGATATTTACCAAAAGCGCCCCCCTGATAACGTCATTGGAGCGCCAAAAGATGCTTGTAGCAGTTTCAAGTCCAGAATAACAAAAGGAACCGTATACCTACAATGTTTTTGTTGCAACAAAATTCAAATCTGTGAGAAATGTTTAAAAACGTTAACTTTTTAGTTCCGTAAACAATTGATAGTAGGTCAAACAACTCGTGAGCCACAACATCTCACTCATCAGTTAATCTATTGTTACTCTAAGTTCTTGCAAGACGGAAGGGTCCTTTCAGGGTTAGTCTCCAGGGATCAGGGCTATTTTGATGAAGGGACGGACTTAAGCTGTCAGGGGAATGACTGACAGTAATGAATTCCGCCCTACATTGTATAATAGCACAGTATAAATATAGACAGTATAGAACTCGTGGAACTCCTGAACTCGTGGCTAAGTAATAACCGCCGCACGGGTCGATCCATCAGGTTAAGCTACGCTTGCCGGGGTTGGTCCGTGGATGGGTGACCATCTTGACATACCGACTCCGTCCCTTGGAAAGGACGTTAAGCCGTTGGTCCCGGCTGTCATTTGTGGATCTTTGACAGTCGTTACGGATCCTCAGAAACTCGAAAATCTGACAACCAGTCAACCAAGGGGTATCGTATTACCCAGTTACTGGGTTGTGGAGGTCAGATAGGCAGTCGCTCCATGTAAAATACTGGTATTCAGCTGCATCCGGTTAGACTAGAAGCCGACCCCAACATAGTTGGGAAAAGGCTAGGCAGATGATGAAATATAGACGTATAGAAACTACGTTCGAAACGGCAACAACACACAGAAGGGCTTATTAACGAGACGCCAAAGTGATTGTCGCGGTGCTGTCAGTTCAGTTGCGGGTGCCATGTCGAGAAGAGAGGACGCAGCGATCTTTTTAAAAATTAAGGGTGAATAATTATTTTAAAAAAATAGGTCTAGTTTCCATACTGTCCATATTTATACTGTGATAATAGTATCTTAAGTTTGAAGGCTTCTTTGTTGTGTAAATGTCTGGTTGTTCTCTTGCTAATGATGGTAATTTGATCAAGAGTATTACGGCCCGTTTCTTCAACAAAAGTAACAGTCAACTGTTCTTCCGCGCTGTTGGATTTACATCCCTCGCCTCAGCGCTGAGGATTGTAAATACAACACTGCAAAAGAACAGTGGGCAGTTACTTTGGCTGTTAGTTTTGATGAAGAAACTGGCCATTAGACTGCATTAGTTTTTTCTAAACATCACTTCGAAATTCGAACGGTACTTAGCAAAATGACATAGATGATTTATTTTTAAAACAAATGGGTTCGCTTTAGAAGTGTGAAGTTCGAAATAAGCTTATCTAAATAGCACCTATGTGTAGTTGTTTCTAAGATTTCATAATACGGGTATTTATTAGGTACTAGCTGACCCGACAGACGTTGTCCTGTCAATTTTCTAATTTTCCGCGCAATTTTCTTAATATTTTCTTTCATAAGAACTTTCTCCTGACAATAAGAAACACAACAGAAAAAGAATTAGCGAAATCGGTCTAGCCGTTCACGCGTGATGGCGTGACCAAGGGAAATAGGGATTTATTTATATACATATAGATATGCATGACAGACGTAGTACATAATACTAAGGAGCGATTAGGGGAATAAATAATACTATGGACAACGCAGATGAAAGGCTTATTCCGTTCGGATCCCACATTGTGGGATCCGTAAGGAACGTGGAAAAAATTAACATTTTGTTCCGATAAAGAAGTAAATACACAGAAATGGTGGTCTAGTTCTGTTACGTGCTGGGCATCAATACACAAAAAAATACAAACTAAAGAAACCAGTACGTGGCGAATGTGGCGATGTACGAATTATTAAAAGAAGAAGTGCACCGCGATACTAACCCTAAAAAGATCATTAAGATCATTTCGTAATTACTCATCATTTACTAATCACTAATTCAAGATCATTTCGTTCGTGTATTAAGTATACTCATTTAACAAATTTTTTCCACGTTCTTAACGGATCCCACAATGTGGGATCCGATCGGAATAAGCCAGATGAAACCACTTGTAGTTTTAAAGTGTTTTTCTTGTAATCCATTTTTCTTTTTTTCTTTCTTTTCATAACCACAGACGTACTTTTAATTCGAAAACGCTTTATTTCCAAAGAAAACTCGGAGTTATTTAAATAGATTCCCTAATCAACAGTTCTACGTACACAATGCAATTAAAACATAATTTAATACGTGTTACCCAGCTGCGACTGAACACAAATATTATTCGCAGTTCATTCAGTTATTTAAATTAATTTAATTAAATCATTTCTTAGAACGATTGTTACTTACGTTTGGAACAACATACACACACACACGCTAGACATTGTACACTTAGTTGGCAATAAACGTTTTGACTTTGACTTTGACTTTGAGACTTTTGTAGACGTTGAGAGAAGAATATTGATTTCTTTGGACTGAATGGCAATGGTCTACTTTGAAATTCATAATTGTTTCAATTTATATGGGCAGACTGTTCATCCCCTTATGTATTCAACAATATGGTTGAGGAAAATAGTAATAAACCCTTATTCTTCTTTTCGAGTCGATGTATTGTGTACCTACTTGTTTTAAATAACCTGGCTACGGGCATATAGAACTGGGCCTTGATAGACGCATCATCACTGGAATTTATATACAGCCTGTGTCATCAGAAATGTGTTCATATTTCAGGGCCCGTTGGTCCCGGCTGTCATTTGTGGATTTTTGACAGTCGTTACGGATCGTCAGAACCTCGAAAATCTGACAACCAGTCTTACCAAGGGGTATCGTATTACCCAGTTACTGGGTTGTGGAGGTCAGATAGGCAGGCGCTCCATGTAAAATACTGGTATTCAGCTGCATCCGGTTAGACTGGAAGCCGACCCCAACTGTTGGCAACACCGAGTGAAGCTCCTTGGAGCGTCGGCGATGAAGTTTTTTGAAGATGGAACTTCCCGCCATTACTTTGTTCTCAAGCCGCGAAACGCGTTTGATTTTGTGATTTATTTATGAATAATAAGTTTCTATAAATAGCTAATACGTGTTTTAAATCTCCACATAGAAATAGTTAATACAACATAGTTGGGAAAAGGCTAGGTAGATGATGATGGTAACATTATCCCCAACCGACAAACTGTAAAATTAATGTTAATTTAACTTTATGGATCGTTCCGCCTATAAAAATCAAAATATCAGAAAACTAACGCGTGTATTTTCCTGTTACAACCTCTGCGGGTGGAGGGTTCAAGGGTATTGTTATTTTAAACATTTTGGGGAGTACGCACGTGCTCTTTTCATGACTACGTAATAATCAAGGGTTAATGTATCCGTTTTAATAAACTACCTTTGCTGTTAAAATAAAAATAATATATTCAACTTTTGAATTAATAAACTTATACGCTATGGCAAAAGTTGTAGAACAAAATTAAATATTTAAATCAGTACAAGCACCCCTAAAAGTTTGTCTTAAATTAATAAGACTTTTCTTTAATTAAATAATACTGTGAAATAACTTCTAATTAGTGTAAAAAAGCCACCTGAGATCAGATTCATTAGCTGTGGGAGAAACTCAGCGCAGTTTCATAAAAACTTGCTGCTTTTAATGAGCCAACGTCGCGTAGAATAGTCTCATGGGAATATTTATTATAAAATATAATAAAACCGCTTCTAAAACGGCTTGGTTTTGAAGCTGCATTTTTCTGTTTTTTTTTTTAAATTATATTTAATAGGTACAGTCAAGAAAATTAATTGTTAATTAAATTGACATAAGGTCACCCGGGGCGAATGCAACTAAAAAAAAAATTTTTGAAACATTGCTTCCCTCCACCATGAGCTACTTAAATAATAGGGATATTCTAATAAATGTACTTCATTGCACAGCTTTCGATGAACAGTTTCGACATAAATTAAGTTACAAATAGACTTTGGTTTTTCATTAATTCGCATTATTGTTGAATAAGACCAGTAATAGTTACATTCACCCCACTTTGGGGTAAATGTGACTATTCGTTATAACTCTGTTGTTTTCTGTTTCTAAATGTTGAGGTCAAGAGTACATGTAGATGCACACAGAATTATCTGTAAAAGCTATCTATAGTCGCTGAGAGAGAGTTCAGTTTCAAGCAAATTTACTTTTTTTTTTTTATGGGGCGAATGCGACTGTCTTCCATACTGACTAGTGTTGAGATGTAGTACCTACTACTTATCGATAAATATTTGTAAAGACATTCGATAA
The DNA here is from genome assembly GCA_947522985.1 of Lithophane socia. Lineage (NCBI taxonomy): Eukaryota > Metazoa > Arthropoda > Insecta > Lepidoptera > Noctuidae > Lithophane > Lithophane socia. The sequence goes on along the minus strand of OX383262.1, from coordinate 16,080,284 downwards.
TTAACAATAATGAAAGGTTTTAAATACCTATAGGTTTCTTATTGCAAAAACACAAAATCGATGTAAGTGTAAATGTAAGTTTAAATACCTTTTTTCTTTTATAGTTTCGGACCATCTGATAACAAAATTTGGATTTTGTATTAACTTGGTACATTTTTTTATTTAAGCTACCTATCTATTTCATTTTGTTAAAACTACGCAAAATCTAAAACACTTCATACTAATTGCAGCTAAACATTTATGCAAATACGTGAAATTCACTTATCGAAATATCGACACGGAACGCCACTAGTAATTTGCAGTTTTCGTACAAAAAGCATGGGGCGAATGTGACTGCAAAAATAGTTGCAATAACCCCCGTGCATGAAAAGTTGGGGTTAATGTAACTATATCAATAAAATGTTAATTATAACACCTAGAGTTTAACCAAATATACCAAAAACACTTACGTTTTATATTGTTTTTAGGATGCACTTCTATTTCTCCTTGCAACGACTCGAAATATTTTTAATGTACCACAACACAAAACACGACGCAGCAACACGTTGCTCCAAATTGGCGGCTGACAGAAAATGATCTGTCAGTACTACAGTAGGTGAACTAGTGATGCCATCTGTACTTTGTTTGAAAAAACTATGATTCCTCTTTACTCCAATAGATAGAGCTATCTACAAAAATAATTAGATTGAGAGAAAATTTAATTAGTTGCCTTAGCCCCATAGTTGCTTTAGCCCCGGGTGACCTTACTTCGCCAATACGGTTACACCACAGTAGTCGTAGGAATAGCCATTTTAGCCCTTTGAATAAACGGAAAATTTAAAGTAGGTAGTCAATAAAAAAAAAAAACTTGACATACTTTAAACTCACAAATTCACAAGCAACAACACATTTTTCACATAACACTGTGATACAAGAAATGTCCAAAGTGATACAAGAAATGTAAATGAAATTAAATTAAATTAAATAAATTTATTTGCTTTGAATGCAGGTATTTACAATTTGGTGTTAGAATATTATTTACAGGGCCTTGTACATTCTGCCTATTATGCATCCAAATTTTAAACTTAATTTACTTAATCTAGACTTTAAAATTAAACATCCAATAATTTACTTAAGCTAAACTAGCCAAAAATATGTCCAAAAGAAAAACGTAACAAACACGTTAGCGGTCACCGATCTTCCTCAAATAGATACTTAACATTAGGACGGAGTATTTCAAAGAAACTTAGTGAAAAGTTTATCCGAGCTTTGCGCTATTGCCAGAGGAATAGTAATAGTAACGAGAACTACCGAGTATTACCGAAGTTTTACTGAAATCCCTTGTCCCTTGGTGTTGTACCGTCGTTAGATTGTATAGTGGGCAGGTATAATGGGCATAAAAGAGGTCATGCCCTTTCTTTTAGCTACACGATGACTTAAGTACTGAAGTAAGCTTAAGTTGCGATAAACATAGCATTTACTTCAAAATTCATTTTTTACGTGATTCTATTTATGACTTATAAATTCATCATCTGCATAGCCTTTTCCCAACTATGTTGGGGTCTTCCAGTCTAACCGGATGCAGCTGAATACCAGTATTTAACATGGAGCGACTGCCTATCTGACCTCCGCAACCCAGTAACTGGGTAATACGATACCCCTTGGTAAGACTGGATGTCAGACTTTCGAGCTTCTGACGACCCGTAACGACTGCCAAAGATCCACAAATGACAGCCGGGACCAACGGCTTGACGTGCTTTCCGAGGCACGGAGGAGTCTCGGTATGTAAATATGGTCACCCATCCACGGACCAACCCCGGCAAGCGTAGCTTAACCTGATGGATCGACCCGTGCGGCTGTTATTACTTAGCCACGAGCTCCTCCTTACGACTTATAAATTATTACTCCATAAAATAAATCTAGGCCCCTTGACAACAGTGACAAAGAGAAAGAAATAAATATTAACACTTATTTGGACACATTTCGTGAAACACAAAATACAAATAACAAAACATAAAAAAGTGAAAATAATGTTTTAACTATAATGGGTACCTCAAGGCTGCGCCAAAAAGGTTCCACCAGGACGTCTTTGAAACGTCTTGATGATATCAATTTCAGTTTTGGTAGATCACTCATTTTTACAGAGACATTCTTTAGACATTCTTTAACTATGTAGAATGTCCCACGTAAGTTAGAAACTTAAGATACTCATAGTTCATACCGTCCGTGGGAAGTCGCCATTTGTCTAGTCCTAATGTTCCATGCACCCCGCTTGAATAATAAACTGATATGAAATATTCATACTTATGAACTACGCCTCGTTGTTATTAGACAGTGGAACTCTGTTAAATCTTGATCCTAGTCGTTTTTCGAATAGCTTTCGGAAGTAATGTTTAACGTACACCGCAATCACGTGCTTTCGCAGTAACGTACATCGCAATCACGTGCTTTCGCAGTAATGTACATCGTAATCACGTTCTTTCGCAGTAACGTACATCGCAATTACGTACATTCGCAGTAACGTACATCGCAATCACGTACTTTCGCAGAAACGTACATCGCAATCACGTACTTTCGCAGAAACGTACATCGTAGTAAAGACCTTTCGCGACAACGTACATCGCAATCACGTACTTTCGCAGTAACGTACATCGTAATCACGTACTTTCGCAGTAACGTACATCGCAATCACGTACTTTCGCAGTAACGTACATCGCAGTAAAGAACTTCGCAATAACGATTTACACTCTTGTTTAACGTTTTGTTTTTGAGATCGCTTCTTTGTGTTTGAAAATACATTCATTTAAGTTACGAGACTATTTAAAAACTTTCGTTTAATTAAAGCATTGCTAAAGAATATGTAACCGCACCCGGTTATGTTGGAAGCCAACCCGGCATAGTTGGGAAAAGGGTATGCAGATGATGACTCTAAAGAGTAATGTAACAAAATTCAACTTGAAAATTACACGCTTTTCTTTTTGCGATCTCCGTGACTAATAAGAAAATTATATAGGACAAGAGCATGTCACATGAGACTAATTCCTTGGTGTCTGTATTAAAATGTTTACAAAAACCAAAAAATGCTATTTTCTTTATTTCACTTTTCACACATATAAATTATATTTTTAAATATTTGAATAAAAAAATATATAAAACATTTAAAAATATAAAAAATAGTAGCCCACCGGTATCGGGAACAGGGTCCAAGCTACCGGCGGTCAGGGCTCCAGAGAGAGGAACCTCCTAACAACGCGAGCCGTGTCCAGGAGTACAGCTTTCTGAATCAAGCCCTTAATCCAGCTGCCCAACGAGAGCCTCCTTAGGTGTTGGTCGAGGCTCTTGGCAATTAATCCATTGGCTGATACGACTATCGGCACAATGATCGCAGAGTCCACATCCCACATGTCGACAACCTCGTGAGCCAAGTCAAGATACTTGATTTGTTTATCTTTCTCGGCCTTCACGAGGTTCCCGTTATGCGGGACCGTTATGTCAATGATCATTGCGCGCCGCTCTGTTCGATCCACCACCACTATATCAGGCTTATTGGCAACAATAGTCCTGTCAGTGATGATGGATCGATCCCAGTACAATGTGATATTTCCATTTTCGAGAACTGGGTCGGGCACGTACCTGTAGTACGGCACTTCCGATTCCACTAGGCTGTATTTCAGAGCAAGTTGCTGATGGATAATCCTGGCTACAAGGTTGTGTTTATGCAAGTACTCTCTCTATTATTGAATTTTTTTAAACATGTTTAAAAAAATAATTATTGCTGCATGTTCACTTTTCGAATGTATATTATTGTATTATTATATTGTTAATTATGATGTATGTAATGTAGAAAACACAATATAATATGTTCCTGATAAATAAATAATGCGTAAATATGTAGTTCAGTGTACCTACTAAAGGCACGTTACCAGCCTATTGCATATTCATTCCAGTCTGATATGAATCGTCTTCAACTAACATAAGGCAGTATTCTTGGCTTCTTGCCTACTTCCGCTTTGTTTTTAAGTAGCTGTTATTTCTGGATATGGGGTAGTTTCCTGAATATTGCTTGAGGAATCAGAGCTTTTTGAAGTCGAAAACCCGAGTTCAGAGTTCATGAACTTGACAAAGAAGTAGACTTTATGAAGACAAGTAACGAGTTTAACGCGACAAACTTCAAAAGTAATAAATGTTTCCTTAGGGCGATTGTATCTAAGACACGTGTAATCACTGTTGAGTTGCTGAGCTTTATACCACATGTTCAATCACAGTCCTTGTCTGTTATAGGTGGCACAGAGGAAGGACACACTCGGCCACACGCCCTGCGATCGATCTGACACAAATATTGATAAAAAGGGTCACGTGGGTGGATTTACTTTGTTATATTAAAGGAACAACAGAAGACTCACTCCAGCAGTCCAAATTGCGCACACACTTTCAATCACAATCCTATGGATTTTGAAAGCAATTTCTAATTCATTGCTTCTTATGCTTTGAAAATTCGTCTCATAAACAACGTAAATGACGTAATGTCATTTTGTTGAATTGTCAAATGAAAGGCCATTGTAATTGTATTGACAGCTGTGCGCACAGATTGCAACCTGTGGCGCGTGAGTCGCTGACGGAACGGAATGTTGCTATCAATAAATAATATATTTTTATAAACACTTAATTAATGTATTTATTTTATTTCTTATTTTTTTTTTTATTTCATTTTTCATACTTACAAATTATATTTTTAAATATTAGACTAAAAAATTATATAAAACATTTAAAAATATAAAAAATAGTAGCCCACCGGTATCGGGAACAGGGTCCATTTATTTCTTATTTTGTTATTGATCACTCATTATGTGCAATGTCAATGGGTGCACGATTGACGTCATGACGTCAACGCCGGCTGTCACTGAAAACCAGCGGTAGGGCTCTGTCTCGCATAGGGTCGCAGCATTATGCTGAGCGAAGGCCGTTTTGCGTGAATGTGACGCATATTTTTCCGCAACTTGCGTCATGTTTGCCGCAAATAAACGTATTTCTTTCTTTTCTTTTTACGCATTGACCCACGTTGGTTTTCTAGATAAAGTAATGATCTTTGTTGTACCCAAGAGATTGGGTCCTGCATTTTGGGTTTTGGTTTGATTGAATGAAAAAATAGGTAGCTGCAGTCCTATGTATAAGATTGAAGAACCCGATAACATTTTGCGTGACCTGGTAATTGAAACCAGGACCTCATGCTTAGCAGTACCCCTAGCGACCACTAGACCATTTTTTTAATTTTTTTACTGTTGTAAATCATCCAATGACTTTTCCCGCTCTGGGCGGAGCGGAAGGGCGTGTCAGACTTTTACTGACTAAAAACCACCCGTGCTCCTTAGGTTGCCTGTTGCCAAGGTCCCGGTATCCCTTCTTTCGGACTTTCCCGCAACCATGGCAGGAGCGACCACTAGACCACTAGACCAACGGGGCAGATAGTTAGTGGACTCTCTTTATGTTTCTCTTCTGTGGTAGCTCGTTCTATTGAGTTTATATCACGATAGACTTCGAGCATTTGTTTTGCTTCAGTTTGGAGTTTGTTGACATTAGCCATAGGTTTTTATCGATCTTTACCCACTAGTAGTTGCCGATAACTTCATATTATGGAACAGGACGATTACTGTTTGTAAACTTGCCCAATTTTGTCCATAATATTTACATATGATTGATTGTCGATGTGGGAGTATGATAAACCTGTGAATGAAAATTATAGGGAGACAAATGACAGGTAAAAATATGTGGAACAATACAGCCTGTTTAACCACTTTTGGTAACCATTTCAATAACATTAAATCTGGGATGCCTAAACATTTAAACAAACACTGTACTGCAAAAAAATTAATGTCGACTAATTCAAAAACCTTCAATCAAATGCCTAGCGTTTTCCCAACATGTTAGGGTGGGCTTCCAGTCTAACCGGATGCAGCGTACATGGAGCGACAGCGATTCAAATACCTTGGTTGGCTAAAGTAAACCTTAATACATACCGAAATGTCGGAAGACTTCATACAATATTTGTACTCAAATTGTGGACTTTAACTTCTTCTAAATCGACGACTTACCGATGAACTTTTAGCACAAGTTGTAACAGTCAACACAAGTCAACAGAGGTCAATCGACACTTTGCTATCAGCAATAATGTTAGTGCTCAGGATATTTCAATATTGCGGAGTTTAACTATGAACAAGTTTGTTTGAGATGTTAGGATAGTAACTTAATGTTTGTTTAGTTTACTTGCTAGCTACACGATGTCTATTTCTTTTCATAAATTCTATTACAATGTTAGGTATATAATACCTCTTTGGGTAAACATAGTTCGCTAGTTAATGAGTGTAAGTAAACTAGAAATATTGAAGATTATTAAAATGGAAATACACTGAACTAAGCGGTTTATCGATCAGTGGCGTACTAAGCTGTGCCTTCAGTCAAACATCCGCTATACCTATAGGTATAACATGCCAATATGTTATTTTAACTCAAGAAGATACACTGAGTTGTATGTCTATGCTTTGCATGGCTCCAAATTGAGGTTCTGCGCAAAGTAATAGAAAATAACGCCCATTTATCGTTTACAAAACACATGTTTAGAATGTCTTAAACAATCAAATCATTTATAAAGCATTTTTAAACATTTCCAAGTCAATAAAAATACAAAATAATGTATTCTTATTCTGGTATACATCGAGCAGCAATACCTATACATTTCTGTACATATTTCAACCCGTACGGAGGCACTTCCTATTATTTGAAGCAGCCTTGAACTTCGACGCTTATAACGATATCCACAAAGCGTGGGTGATATGATGCCTACGTATCTTTATAATACGTATTATGTACATTATTTGTTATTTTTTCAAAGGTCGAGCGAAGTTTTCAGGTAATATTAGCAAAACTATGGCTTCATGTATGTGCCTGAATAATGGTTTTTGTTAGGGTTTATTAATAATTTATTTTTCGGTACTAAGTTAAAGTTTCTTTTAGGGATTTCACGGTATTTTGTTACGTTTTGTATATACTTAGTACAGTGTACAGTTGCGGGGAAAAGGTAGTATAAAATAAACGATAATTTCACTCATTCTTGAGCAGTTGATTTTCATGAAAGAATTTCTCTACGTTTCCGAATAAACATGTGAGAACTTTTCCAAACAGTGATCTCGTTCAGGTAAATCTAGTTTGAAAGTTTTTCGAATGCAACACTGCTTCCTTCTCACGGAGTTACCTCACAATAGAATAAGGGTGAGTCAGTTTGTGGTTCGCTGGGTTCAAAGCGGGTACTGTGTGCACGTGGACACGTAGATGTGGTATGTTGGAAATGAATTTTATGTGTGATATTGTTTAATGATAAATTAGAGACTCGAGACTCCTCCGTGCCTCCAAAAGCACGTGAAGCCGTTGGTCCCGGCTGTCATTTGTGTATCTTTGACAGTCGTTACGGGTCATCAGAAGCCCGAAAGTCTGATAACCAGTCTTACGAAGGGGTATCGTATTACCAAGTTACTGGGGTTGTAGAGGTCAGATAAGCAGTCGCTCAATGTATGTAAAATACTGGTATGCAGCTGCATCCGGTTAGACTGGAAGCCGACCCTAACATAGTTGGGAAAAGGCTAGGCAGATGATGATTGTTTAATGATAATTGATTTTATTTCTGTATGTAGTATTGTACACGGCACGGTTAATTAACAAACGGAGGTACAAACCGCGCCGTAGAAAAAACTTGTCTTGACACCAAGCTCCGGCGCATAAACCTTAGCTTTTCACGGCAAGAAAAACGTGTGTGTACAAACAAGTACAAAGAGCTCTACTCGTCAATTTGGGTATGAAAATGGCTAGTGTAACGTAGCAACTTACTTGTTGTTTTTTGATGTTTGATTTAGAGGTTTGATTCAAAGATTTTTTTTATTTTGAATAGGCTTGCATTTGCAAAAAATAAACACGGCGGTAATGTCGACTATTGCTTGGCTACGTAGGATTAAGTTCATTTTTCTACCTGTATTTATTATAGATACCTATATGTGTTGCTAAATGAAAAAAAATCATACGTAATATGCGCCGCAATATTTTTTTGGTCAATTACGCCAACACAATGTTTATTTGAATAAAATGAAGCACTTTTTGTAAAAATATTCGATGAATCCACTTATTTATTTCAGTTTTATTTTTAAAACAGACACGCACGTTTGCCCGTATTGTAAAAATAAACTAAAACGGCGGTCGGTTTGAGCGACAGGATGAATTTGTAGAATGTAATGAAAATATCGCAATGAAAATTATGGACGTGAATGAGTACCTAGTAAAAATATTTTTTAACAGATTTCTTTAATTTTTCCAGGTACTTACTTAAGCGGAGAAGGCAGACATGTAAGTTTTATCTAAGTATGTTTTTAAAGTTGTGTTTAACTGATATTCTTCCTGGTTGTTGTTATAACATCTTCAATAAGTATCCTTTACCTTAGTTGTGTATTTATGTTGTAACTAAATAATTAGACATACCTAGCTACTAAAATAGAACATGTTATGAACATTTACATTTCTATTTTAAAAATTCACTCCCATTAAAAGTCTGAGATGTGCAACATTTTATTCTTACAAACCATATTAATGAACAAGGGCTGGAGGAGACTACACGCGCGAGTTTCTGCGGACAATAAACTGTCAAGTCATTGAGGCGTGCCTCATGTTACATATCTCTGGAGAACGTAGCGGCGCGGAAAATATAAAATGTATGAATTTTGTTAACATGCCTGCTAAAGGAGACTTTGGCAGACATTTTAATAAAGGAGAAGACTTCTTCATTTGACTTGAGAGCTTTGTCTTATGTGTAGGTTTCAGATCAAAAACCAGGGTAGATATTAAAAATTCTACCTTTCTTATTGTAAAACATAACTAAGAGATTGCGTCATGCATCAAAAATAGCGTCCAAGTAAGTTAAAGCACAAGTATTGGTACACAGGTTACCATGCTTACGCAACATTGGTTACCGCAAAAGATACTGCGAGATGTTCTTTTGTTTAAAATGAATACGGAATGTTGCCCGCAACAGTGTAACATTCTATGCGGCCAGGAACATTGTTTCCCGTAACATTTACAGTCCAGCCATACACCAAACATGTGATAATAACAAACTGCGAGTACCAAACCGTCTGCGTATGCGCTACTGAATGGGTCGCACATACCTTAGATGCTAGCTTGAAATGATACTCAATACTCAATACATTTATTGCTTCCACATGTGAACTTAGGTGGTAGGTTTTACAAAGATATGACCATTATGAACCTAGGGCACAGCAAAAAGAAGGAGAGAGGAGAGGAAGGGGTCTTTTGTATTTTACAACTAACCTATTATTATTATTTAAAGCTACCTCGTTTGTAATTAATGTAAATCATAATTTTACTTTTTTTAACTTGAATAAATTTTTATATAAATTCTATAGATTATAATAAAATAATTCTATAAAACTTATAATTAAATTTAAAATTTATCATTTAAGTATTCATACGTCACGTATAGATACGTCACGAGTAGCCAAAGATGATAGTTTATTGAATCGTTTCAACATCCCAACTAATGCTATTTGAACGTAGTGTGAATGACCGTTAATGTTCACAGCTGACTATGAATGATCGAATGAATATTTATTTGACAAACATAACACGGTCTTCAGGAACAATTCAACTGACAGACAGCTGTGCTGCTGGGGAGTTTGTTGCGCCACTTCTTCTTACCAGCTAAAGCACTAGGAAGTGGTGAAGGGTGGGCGTTTTGGGGGACTGTCTTATGTAATTTTGACGTTAGAAAAGTGCTGATTGTCAGCCTAGTTTGAATAAATGACTTTTGATTTTGACTATGAACGCTGATTATGTACTGTCGCGTTACACTATAATTTGTGCAAGAGCGACGGGCAAGTACTGAGGCCCTAGAAAAAGTGTCATTCTATCAGCGATAACAATGATGGAAAAGGTATAGGACTGACATAAGCTATCGAAAAGCTTATGTCAATCCTGTTGAAAGTCGTTGTAGAAAAACGAAACGCTTTCGAAGCGACTGTCACTTGTCTAGGCCCTCGTGCCATGTAAGATGATTTCTGAAGTCTTTTCATTGATTCCAAGCTCAACTAAACCTAACGTTTTATACCAGCCATCAAATTGCAAACAAAAGTAACAGACAAGAAAAAAGCCGTAATTTTCGATAGATAATTTCTAAGTATCGGTACTGTTTACCGTTATAAAACGAAGGACGGTAACGTATCGATAACATTGCGATTGACACTTAAAGACCGCCATACGCCTTGCGATCAATCGACTTTTTATGTGCCTATGTCATGGCACCGATCTATTTTATGTTGCTTACGGTAAATTGGATGGGGAATGGCACGTTTTACTGTTTTTAATCATCGTGAAGGATTGAATCTAGGAATACGATGAGGTCTTTTTTTTTTTAAGGTTTAGTAATCGTCTAATAACTTCTCCCGCTCTGGGTGGAGTGGAAGGGCGTGTCAGACTTCTCCCACTGACTAAAACCCACCCGTGTTCCTTCAGTTGCCTGTTGTCCCGGTATACCTTTCGGACTAACCCGCAACCCTGCCAGGATGAGGTCTAAACACAGTAGTGCTTAATGTTCAGTTCTTATATTTTATTGTTAGGGAATATGCATGTATTTTTTTAATATTTTTATTCGATAGTTTACAATAAAAAATTCGACGGCAAAAAAGCAATTTAAAGTAGTTAAAAAAATGTTTTAAAATTTCCAACCGATCCGGGCTATTTAAACGCCCACCATTTGGCGCGCTTGGTGTGGTGACGTCACAGTCCGTGAAAGCAGACAAGCAACTGTCAAGTCAACGTCAAACACTCCTTTTTCTATGAGCGTTTGACATTGACTTGACACTTGTTGATTGACTTGACATTGACATTTTGATTGTTATCCCGGATTGTTACGTCACATCCGATCTTAGCCTTTTCAAGTATTTGAATTACCCACAGTTTTTTGGGACTTTAAAAAATTTTATTTCTCGCTCAAAAAGTAGTTTTATTCAAAAATATTGATGGAGGCATAATTCTGAAGTAATATAGTTTATAAAAAAAAATATTTGACCCATATTTGAATCACATGCATATTCCCTATTGTATTGTATTTATTTATTTCGCAACATAGGTAAAGAAATACAGATCTAATGACAACTCTTGAATGCAGCAGGGGTTGGTTGTCCGTGGAGTTTCGTGCCCGTGCTTCTCCATACTACCTACTACGCTTTGGAATGGGTGACTCCTTTGACAATTCAAAAGTGCCTGTAAATGGTTTCATTAAAATAAATAGGTACTTTGACAAACTCAAAGCATTTAGTTTGATTAGCTAAAACCTTTAATAGTGTTTTAACAACAGCTATTTAAACTGTTTGGTACTTTTACAATTTTTACCTCATGTTTTCTTTGAAGTAACTAATAAAATATAGAATTCAACACACTTTTAATAGATAGTGAATCAAAGTGTATAAAGACAGGTTTATACGGGCCCAGTAATGTGTCAGTACAGTAAGTCAGTCCAGCGCTGACTTGCAACTGGGCTCGTGAAGACACTGTTTCAACCCTGTCCAGTGCTGACTACGCGCTCTCCAGTCAGTCCAGTTGACTAACCTAGCCGTCTATTTTCGGGCCCATTAGCGTCCCCGCCTGACTTACTGACTTATAGCCGATTTCGTGATTTCGACTACGTGAACCCACTGACTGGGTCCGGAAATTCCACGTCAATAGGTCCAGTCACTGCCATCGTATAAACCAGGCATTACTTTTCTTTTCACACTATCATTTGTGTCATTAATAATTCTTCGAAAACAAATAAAATACAGGACGAAAATAGAAAAACGGACGACGGGACAAAAAAAGATCATAATAATTGTAAAATTTCGGTCTGTTATGTGATTCATTAAAACATAATAATATATTAATCGTTAATCGATCGTTATTAGAATACATTATTATCGTTCAAGACATCCATTGTTAATATTTTAGTAGTCTTGTTTAATTCTGTAGTCCACCGTCTTTTTCAAGAAATAGAAAAAAACAACTTTTAAATTCTCGACCATGTCCCACTTGCTGGAGTGTCAGAAGTGCTCGTTCTCTTGCACTTTTGATGACCTAAACTAAAGAATGCTACTAATTCTGCAATCAACGTGGCCGCCTACTGGCAATATAGAAGCAAAGTACCAACGACACGAAAAGATGAAGAAGAAGTCTCTTTCTTTTATTGGTACATTCAACAATTAAAGAGAGTATGCAAGCAGCGACTGAAATGAAATTGTTTATTCTGTAAATAGGATATTGGAATCACTTTTACACGTCATATTAAAAAGTTGTAAAAATAAGCTAGATGAGGTCGGCGTTTCCTATCTGACTACTCTGAGAAGAAAGGCCGAAACAAACTCAGAGGTCACAGTCTCTTTTAAAGTCCAGACATAATCTTGGTCAGGCCATACGACTATTTAACCAATCACGTTCATGTCCTGGGTACCCATAAATAACAGTGCTAAAGTGAAGAATAAATGATTGAACTTGATTAAAATCTATGTGGACTAACAAAATATGGTCCTTATAGTATAGATTAAAATGTCACAAACACACGTCTGTGACATTAACAAGCTATGTGTTTGTCAAATACCATCGGCATTTATGTGTTCAAACATATCGGGGTTGAGTTTAATAACAATTATTGAAGACGTGGGTGGGAATCATATTAAAAGCTTGGCTTTTTATTTGCCATTAATCGAAAAGTATGTTTTACCAACCTACACTAAAATAAACCTTAAGAAAACGAATTTCGGATAGCAAAAAGCACAAAGGGTCACAAAACTATTCTATTTTCGATGCAAATTAAACTATGTCTCATTGAAATAAAGGTCTGAATCCCAAATCCTTTTAGTTCTAAAATTAAATTTCTTATTTTTAAACCATAATAACTGGCTTCATGGCACCACACTGTGTGAGTCACGTTTCTTTTTCATTTTATCTACACGACGCTAACGGGAACTAAATTACATTTTATAGAATAAAACCTGTTCACAGACTGTGATGGAGAGCAGTTAGTATGAAATTTGTTTTAGAATTGTGGTGGTTACTAAAATAGCCTTTTGAAGAGAAAATTCTCATCTATAGTAAAGCTGATTGGAAGACTAGATATTATTATGGTGATGATAGTGATGATAGTAACGGAGTAGGTACAACAGCTGCTAGGGTGCGCGGTAATGGACGAGTATCTCCTGGGCCCCCGACTTACGGTAGCGGCAGGACCCCCGGGGTTTTATTCGTTAAGGTAGCCCATCAGTGCCCATTCCTCAGTAGCAACCCGGAGTCTTTTTTTTTTTTTTTTTTTTTTTTTTTTTTTTTTTTTTAAAAAACGTTGCCCCACACTAAGTAAGTACACTTTTAGTCTGGATTGGTGCCCGGTTGGTGGCAACAAACTCGCCCCCAGTTTCATAGACTAAGGTCTTAACTTGCGATATGTTGGTGTACTACCTATAATGTAAACCTCTGCCTAATCCTTCGGGGAATACAGGCGTGATGTTATGGGAGGTAAAAACAGTACAACAGCTGTAAAAGCCATAATTTAGGAGTTGCTAACACGCGTCATATATCCGGCTTTTTTCCAACTTGCGATCTAAACATAATCTAGTAGGTTATGTCAGTACCAATTACTAACCAACTGACCAACACGATGTATATAGACTTGATGTCCATCGTTAGTTACAGGAGGAGCCGTGCGGCTGTACTACTTAGCCACGAGCTAAGTAGTACAGCCGCACGGGTCAATCCATCAGGTTAAGCTACGCTTGCCGGGGTTGGTCCGTAGATGGGTGACCATCTTTACATAGGGAGACTCCTCCATGCCTCGGAAAGCACATTAAGCCGTTGGTCCCGGCTGTCATTTGTGGATCTTTGACAGTCGTTACGGGTCGTCAGAAGCCCGAAAGTCTGACAACCAGTCTTACCGGGACGGAGGGGTATCGTATTACCCAGTTACTGGGTTGTGGAGGCTGGTCAAATAGGCAGTCGCTCCATGTAAAATACTGGTATTAAGTTGCATCCGGTTAGACAGGAAGCCGACCCCAACATCGTTGGGAAAAGGCTAGGCAGATGATGTCCACTAATAGTTACACGTTATTGCTATCAAGTAAACACATGAATAATTATGGATTCAAAAATTGTCCGGTAACACGGGAATGTGACACACGAAGATTGAACTTCATTAATTGTGTTATGTTTTTCCCGGCAAAGAAGTTCTTAAAATACTAGACTTTAGACTGCTACAAAGAATTATTTAAGTTATAACAAAAACCTGCCAAGTGCGTGTCGATCTACGCACAATGAAGAGTTCCGTAGTTGGGATGAATTTATGTAACAAACTTAACATTGTACTTGAAAAACTTGTTCTCCCATACATTCTGTATAGGGAACATGTTTTTGCAACTACACATGTAAGTTGGTCGATTATTACTCGTTAACTTGGGAAGCCTACTTAGCTGTGATAATTTTCGTTTTTACCACTTACCTCTTTGTCGGCGTGATTTATATGTATAACCATACCAAATTACAGCTTTATAGTACACACGGCTACACATCAAGCTATACATTTCCAGTTTATGCTGATCTCGCATTGTATAGGATTTCCGCACAATGCGAGGTCAGCTTATTATTTTACATTCATCCTTGACATACAATCATTGTATTTGACATTATATACCTGCAATTAATTTCAACTCTTAGTGGCTTTTGTGGACAGGATTATAATTATTCAATTTGTTACAGTTGTAATAGCAATCACTTCAATTGGTTTAAATAGGTTTTTATTTTTATTTGAATTCTAATTTTATTATCATTAGTCTTTTAGATAGATTATTTTCTATTTGTGAATGTGAGAACGTTGTAGGCTTATTGGACTGTAGATTTATTGAACATCTTCTATTTTTGTTAAGTACCTGGTACTTACTTGTTGAAAGGCCTACATTGTCCTCCCATGCCTACCAACACTGTAATTTGAAAGTATTGTAAAAGCCAATTATTTTTAAAAGAGTAACCATGGAGTTTCTTGCCGGCTCTTCTCCATAGGAAACGACCAATTGGAACCGTGCACCTAGCTTCTGACGTTTCATAAGTGCCCATGTAGGTTTATGTGAAATAAAATATTTTGATTTTGATTTTGATATTATTATTATTATTTGGGTAGACACACTAGCAGCTAATTAGCTGATGCGTGTGTATCATATAGCTTGGAGATATTTTGTCTGTCCAGTCGATTCTTGAAGCAGTAGCAGCAGCTTATACTGGGAATATATAGCTTGATGTGTAGCCGTGTGTACCAACAATATAGATTGTTGGTACGCACGGCTAGCTAAGCCGGCTAGCTAAGCCGCGGACAGACGGACAAACGGACATGGTGAAACTTTGACTACGGAACCCTAAAAACTTACTTATATTTGGCTCAACCTGGTGCTCAACCCCGGAATCCCATGCGCAGCAGTCATGTTTTTAATTAATAATAAACGAACAAGGCAATAACAGTATTAATCCTTGTGTCTACTTATAATATGAGTTAATTTACAAGGAAACCGTCCAAACTATCCTTTGGTAGTTTTCTTTGTGAATTAACTACTAATTTCAAGTAAAAACAAAACACTAACATAAATTCGAATCCCAGACTAAATTAATGTTGAAAGCTTCGAGGAAAATGCAGCGTCGAACCACAAAATAAAGTTATAATACAAAATGTACAGAAAATGTTCCCGTACGCTTTACTGGTAATACTGTCCTTAAACTAAGTAATTGAGAGAATTACTTAGCTCTGAACAGGACAACTTTGCACAAGCTTCGTAAAATTGAGACGGTCGCTTTAAGATTGAACGTTTTAGTTAAAATTTTACACTTATGGACGCATTTCGCGCTTTTATAATTTCTAACTCGACGATATATCACGGACGTTCGTTAAAATGTATGGAAATACACTATTTACAACGTTATCGTGGACAGAAGTTTTAAAAAAACTTCATTATTTCGTCTAGTTAAAGAATTTGCATCTAAAATAGTAGGTTTGTCACTGTTCCAGTAAAGATATAAATTTAAAACCTACTACTACTACTAAGTACATAAAAATAGTAATTATATAAAGGTTATATACCATAATAAAAAGTTATCATTATTTATCACCACTAAAATAAATTCAATGATCCAATAAAATCTTCTCCCTAGTGTGTAAGAGGGCTACGCAGCTGCTACGCCGTAGCAAGTGCTACGGCTACGCCAACTACGCGGACGTAGCAAACCAACTCCGCTACTTTCGTGCGTTCAATTATTATGGTTTATAGTGTGAGACATTTTTTCTCAAAAACAGACTACAATCTTATTCACTTGAGAAACACTGGTTGCATACAAATAAATGTTCCTTGGAACGATTATCGGACCGGTATGTTTAAAAAATAAAATATGCCAAAAGAGTTTAGAAGGTTTAAAAAAATAAACTTTATTTAGGTAATCTGCATAAACCACAATTTATTTGTTACTAGCGAAATTAATCTTTTTATTATTTGTAAATAACAGCCAATAAAATCTGAAGAAATTGGAAATGTTGTAATCAATTTCAAGTCGAAATATAGTACATTTAATTGATATCTGACCTCCACTTAGTAATGAGAAATAAGGTTAATGGAAGTTTAGAAGAAATTTGGGGAGCTTCATTTGAAAATAAAATCTTCAGTTTCTGGTCCCTTAATTCATTAATTAAATCAATGACTGATTGAATTTTGCATAATTGCGTGACATTTCCGTATTATTTTAAATCCTTGATTACTTTCAATATTCCTGCTTTTATAGATTTAGTAACAATTTTCTTTTGTTCCAGTTTATAATAGAGTACTAGCTGCCGCCAGCGGCTTCGCCCGCATGATAATGTTGATAAATAACTAGCTGTGCCCCGCGGTTTCACCCGCGTAAGTCTCGATCCTCTGGGAAAATCGGTATCCTATGTCCTATTCCAGGGCATAGTCTATCCCTGTGCCAAATTTCATCCATACCCGTTCAGCCGTTTTAACGTGAAAGCGTAACAAACAAACAAACTCACTTACTCGCATTTATAATATAAGTTAGGATAGGTAGGATAGACTATATATTACTCAGTGATATTATAGCATTCTACACGTGAAAGAATTTTTAAAATCGGTCCAGTCATTTTGGCAAACAAAAATATATATAATATAAAAATAATTCTTATTTTCTCTTTATATATTATTGTAAAAATTCTCACAAATTCCAAGTATATACAGAAAACTAACAAGTTTCTTTCTTAAATTAGCTATATTTAAATAAATTCAGTGTGAAAAATAGCCCTGAGCAAGATCCCCGTTTTAGCCACAAGGTGCTAACAGAATGAAGATAATAAAATGTTATGTTCTTAATAGCTGTCCGCGGGGCTATAGACTTGAATAAGCTGCTTTCGTTTACTGAAATGTACTTTCAAAAGATATTTTTGGGCATTTGATATTATTTTAACGAAGAGTCTAATTTATTTTGGACTGAGCATATTTTTTTTACAATAGAATAGAATACTTTTATATCAGACAGAGTCCATTAGGTTAGAAACAATATAAACATTTGTGAACGGTTACGATAAATCAAGTTTAAGTTACGACAAATTACTTCAGTAAATAGGTACATTTTGTAATAAAATCAACAGTCGACGCTAAAATTCAATCACGTGTGGTGCATGATTTATTTTTGCGTTGACTGTTTATCTGAATTAAATTCTTTTTATTTTTCTTCTTAAAATAATGGTTTTTATAAATTAAAAATCTAGCACCACAGCTTTTAATAATATAAGTTCATATCCACCTGTTATTCTAACCAAATAAAGAATCCTTCATATCTAATTTATCTCCAGAAAATTAAACAATTTAATTATCCAACAGTATCGTTTTAAAACGCTCCCGCGGGCCCCAGCGGAGCCATTCTGAAGTGAATTTGTAATTTCTATTAGGTTACGAGCTCGGAACACGTGACAACGTCTGCGACCATTATCTAAATTGCATCTACGACGCTCCACAGAGCCACTGACGTGACCTGAGAAGGAGTTTTACGTTTTTTGTTTATTATAATTACTTGCAGCACCCCGCGGTTTCACCCGCGTAAGTCTCGATCCCGTGGGAATATCGGGATAAAAAGTATCATACGTCCTAATCCAGGTCATGATCTACCAATGTGCCAAAAAATCCGTTGAGCCATTTTACCGTAAAGCGTTGTTTCTTTTTAAATGGCGGAAAACTGGTTAATTATATCAATATTTTTCTTGCTATCTTTCTTTAGCTCCAGGGCTAACTTTTAATATCTATAGGTACACGCGAGAATTACTCACTCTCGCGTCAAAAATTTGGCTATTTCGGTCGCTTTTCTCGTTTCCCGCCAGCGCTGCCATATAAAATACTAGCCTCGGTGTGTCAAACGTGATATTTTCTCAATAAACCCTAACATGGCACCTAAGTTATCTCAGTAAGTTAATGATCCAATTGTTAATTAAGTTGTAATAAGCGGCTAGAGTGTAAGTATGGCAAGCGAGAACCAGTACCTACGTATCAGTGCAGCGATTGTCTTTGTACGTGAATACATTCATAATTATCACCTACTTTGATTAAATTATTTGCACTAATAACTAACTAGAAAGATCTACTGTTTTCAAAATGATAAGACAAGAGATTATCAATAATTAATTGGCAACTGACAGAGTGTATAACTGCAATCGTGCAGTTGGTTTTACAGAGCACTGTCAAAATCTGTTTGTTTTTTTAAATGATGCTTTCAAATAGAAAGTTCACGCATATTCGTCTTTGAAAAGTACGAGTCCAAGTTTTGAATCAGAACACCCACTGATACAACTTGACCGAACAAGACACGAGAACCAGTCAACAACTTTCACAAATAAAAGTAAGAAACTCTGATACGGGTATGTAAATAGGATCTTGTCTATGCGCATGAACAGTTCCATAGTTTCAGTATGAAATTCGCGAGTTGTTCTATATTTGTTTTACTCAATAATGCGGAGAAAGGGTTTGGAAAAGGAGTTTGTAATGTGAGCGAGTTTGTCAATGTGATGTGACATAAATATGATCATTCAAGTAAAAGGGTAGATGTGGGTGGTATCATTGAAGTTATATTAGGTAAGTATTGGCAAGTTCACTTTCTGCACCTGTTATTCTTTCCTTTTTCGTTAAAGTCAAAAAAATATGAGCCCAGTCCAGTCTTTAGTCTTTCGTTGATTTTTCGGTAAATTACTCTTTGATTATATAGGATCATAATTTTGTGAATAAACAAAGTGCAAGTGACAGTTTATTTATTTATTAAGGCTCCGTTTATGTTTAGATAAAATGTGTTTAAATAAAATTTATTTTTAAATAAAAGTGTCTATAACAACCTAAGACAAGTTTATACAATATACAATTGTGGCAAGTAATGCTTTTCATAATGAACAGTCAGATAACATTACATTTGAGCAGATTGACACATACATTTGTCGAGTTATGCCCATTTCATACGACTGACAAAGAATGTCAGTTGAGGTTGAGAACTGAATTTCTTACAGTTGATAGTCAATTTGTTTTTCAATTGATTTCACCTTAGGAGTTCATGACAGGAAGTGGGTATTTTACTTGTATCAGTCTAAAATCACTATGTAGGTTGTAGAAGACAAGTCAGAGGCCTTAGTGCGAGTTTCTTTTAACTATCTTCACTTTACGCATCGCCCGCGTTCGGCGCTCCGATTGGCCCTTCACCATTGAAGGCCAGTGAAGGGCGTAAAGTGAAGATAGTTAAAAGAAACTCGCACTAAGGCCTCAGTGCGCGAACAATGTGAACCACAAAAGTACGATTAGCTACGAAACTCTTGTAAGTACCTGCATATTCATGGGTTAATTTCCCCGAAAACCATTTACGGTCTCTCTCATCTGGCTTTAAACTGTTTACCTTTTCAGTTCCATATAAAAACATTCAAGTATACCCGATGTTCCTCTTGCTGACATCATTCGAATCTTTACTTTATAAAGGTAAAAGCAAACAGGAAAAGTTACTTAACGTATACATTATTTATACAAAATGTTTGTTTATATCGGTAGGTAGCTACCTTTTTCTCTCCAAGGCTACGAAACCACAGCAATATATTTTAAAACTTATTTCCGCTGAAGCAAGATTAAATTTCCTTTGCAGCGAGCTGATGCACAATCTATTGATGATATTTTGCTTCAAAATAGATAAGCTATAAATATGGATGACACTTTTCTATAAATATTAGTTCCGATCAATAGTTTCCTTGATATTTTCACTGAGAGAATAATAAAATTTTACTCGGCCGGCAAAAAAAATCAATCTGCCTAGCCTTTCCCCAACTATATTGGGGTCGGCTTCCAGTCTAACCGGATGCAGCTGAATAGTTCCAGCTCTAGTATTTTACATGAAGCGACTGCCTATCTGACCTCCACAACCCAGTAATTGGGTAATACGATACCCCTTGGTAAGACTGGTTGCCAGACTTTCGAGCTTCTGACGACTCGTCACGACTGTCAAAAATCAACGAATGACAGCCGGGACCAACGGCTTAACGTGCTTTCCGAGGCACGGAGGAGTCTCGATATGTAAAGATGGTCACCCATCCACAGACCAACCCCGACAAGCGTAGCTTAACCTGACGGATCGACCCGTGCGCCTGTTATTACTTAGCCACGAGCTCCTCTACTCTACTCGGCCGGCACTGTGTACAATAAAACTTTTTGAATCTTCAAGTCTGTTGTTCTGATCTAATAAATGTAGATTTCATATTACTAACTAATTAACTTAAAAAAAGTTAATGTCAAAGTCAATAAAACCATTTACATGCAGTTTTGAATTATAAAGGCTTCAGAAAGTTTAAACTACATGGTTTTAGGTTGATATATTCCAAAATATGTACAAGTCTCACTATCACAGAAATGGTTGTTTTTTCACGTGTCTCATTTTACTTGACACACGAGGGATAACTATAGGGTCTTTTTACATTATGGTAATAATTGTTAATGGTCTACAGGATATCTATAGCGTACTCTTGTGAAGTATTTAACAAAAACAACGACCTAGTGCATAACAAAACAGTTTACAAACAAGCTAATGTCATTGTAAACAACTCACTCCTCGCTCCCCTGTAATGGCACCAGTAACTCAACGGTGGACATTTATTTTCGGACTAATGGTAGGTTAGTAATGGCGGCATCATATCGATCGTTATTAAAGGCCGATACGCAATAGAACACGCTACAAAATGCAGAAGGTCGACTGCATAAGGATAGGATACTTAACCTATCCGTATGGAGTCGAACTATTGATTTACAAAGTTTATGTAGACGGGAAAAGACCTCCCGGATCTGTAGTAAAAATGGGAGTCCCGCAGGGCTCAATCCTTGGCCCATTTTTGTCCAAAGCCGTCGTACACTTATAGATGCGTACGTGCGGTGATCTCAAACAAGTGCCGGTCGTGTGTGCGCTTGCACTCATGAAGCGTATCTATGTGTGCGTGCTTTTTCGCTCAGTGTATGGAGCCGACCTTCTGTAACTACCTACTTTGTGTCCACGCTATCTTTGTTCGGAAATAAATTCTTAAAAGGAAGGGAAGCGCTTAGAATATTGACTTGGGTTTTATGGTGGTTTTTCGGTAAGGCCTATATTTCTGATAGCGTGTTTCGTAGCTATTAGTGGTCTTCTTTGCTTTGAGAAGTCGGTCGTGGACTAATTCTGGAAGAGCACGATTGGATTCTTTCATAATAGGTAAATGAGGTTATTAAGGTGGCCATTTCTTGCGGAACTGTTATTTCAATTTCTTAGTGGTGACCGTAGCTTTGCTTGTGTATTTACAAAGGTTTTTTAAATAATTCCAGTCAAAAGTACCTTTTAGTAGAGGAAGGAGCATTTAAAACTAACAAAATTAACATTGTTTTCGGACAAACACATTTTATTACGGCTTTTCAGGAAATAAATAGACAGGGAAATTATTTGTTTATTAATTGACTAGCAACTTGAATTGCCCATAAATTCAAATAAAAACTGTCATTCTTGGACAATTGCAGGAAATAGCTAGAACACGGCAAGTTGACGTAGTGTATCAATTTGATAAACAATGAATTTGTGGTTGAATGGTTTTGGTTTTTTTCTACAAAGTTCTATTGCTAAGAACACCAAAACTCACTCGATACCTACATCACGTCCAACTATTGATTAGCCTGTTAGTTGTACTCACCAGTTTAGATCTAGACACATTACTTCAGCTACACCACTTCAGTGGCTCCCAGCTGTGGAGTAAACGTAATTTATAGCTATTAAACCAATTTGAACACACGTCTTCGTTGCCGACTGACTCCGTAAGTAGGTATATAGGTTATGCAATGTTATGTAGGTAGATTGCGTAAGAGGCGTATCGGTTTTGAAAAATGTTATAACATTGGTAAAGATTTATAGTTCCGTGACTACATTGCTACATACAATTTCACTCTTTGAATTTTCTTTTCGATTCGATCTTTCGATTTAAGGAAAAATTGTTACACAAATGCCTCACATAAGCTTCGTGTGGGAAAACGACATTGGTGCCTATGTGTATAGAATTTTTGGGATACCATTCATAGTCAGTTACAATGTTTGTATGTACGGGTATGTTGAACACCAAAACTACAAATACAATGGTATCATTAAGTTATTATATCATCAACATCATCATCATCATTTCAGCCGAAAGACGTCCACTGCTAGACATAGGCCTCCCCCAAGTACCGCCACTTCGACCGGTTCTGTGCTTCTCGCATCCAGCGTTATGTTATATTCATCAATCATTTGCCTAGACTTTGTTGGGGTCGGCTTCCAGTCTAACCATCCGGCAGCTGAATACCAGTATTTTACATGGAGTGACGGTCTATCTGACCTGCACAACCCAGTTACTGGGTTATACCATCTTAGTAAGCTTGTCAGATTTCCTAACAAGGTTTTTTTCAGAGAATATTTTCGGTCGATTCGTGTTTAAAAGAGCGGTGATTACTTGACTTCATTATTTATGAAACTTAGGATTTATTAATATACTCTTAATCTTAATCTCTTATCTCTCCCTAATCTACTTAGTACTTACCAATCTCTTAGCCGCATCTAGCTCTAATGTTACTATTGGGAGATGCTAATAGGATCGGCATTCTTCCAAATTGAATTAATTTCTAACTTATGAAAAATTAACCTGACCTTTCTTAAAATTATTATCGTTTGTCAAGTGTAAGCAAGTGTGGACTTATGTTATTGCAATAATTCTAGCGAAAAAACTTGAACCTAGACAAGTGCGTCGCTCGTGGTGCGAGTACCAAATTGTTATCTGCCCCTCGTCATGGAAGAATACTTTTGGCCGCAGGACGTGGTGTTCCGTCGCTTCCGCGGACAAGTACCACAGGACAGCACGAAGTTAAGCTAGTGCAAAGTGAAGTGCTACTAACATAGTCTTAAGCCTTATTTATTAACACAAGTTTTCATAAAAGTATGTATGTCTAGGTTAAGGTATTTTTCTATGGGCCTGTGTCGCCTGAAATAAATGGTATATTATTATTATTATATTATTTACGGTAGAACGCGAACGGTCTAGAAGCATCTGATTAATTACTTTGAGTTTGAGAAAGACAAATGTGGGCAGACATCGAAATAACGAGTTTATTAAAAAAAAAATTGTAAATAAATGTAGTACTTTTTTCGAGTATTATAATTAGTCGAGACACTACCTATTCGAATCATTATCATCGTTATTTCAGTCTTCAGTCGAAAGTCGTCCATTGCTGAAGATAGGTAGGCGTCCTCCAAGCGCCGCCACTTCGACCGGTTCTGTACTTCCCGCATCCAGCGTTCACGAAGTCATTAGTCCACCTTGTGGAAGGCCTTCCAACGCTATGTCTTTCGGTACGCGGTCACCACTCCAGAATGATGTAAATCCAAGTGGTGATAATCAGTCAACCATGATAACCTGCTTGCTGAGTGGCTGCTGGACCTCTAAGTATAGGTATTTAGTTATATATATATTTATTTACTTATAAGTATAGTTCGTGCTGATAAAAGAGAGAACGAGAAATATTTCTGGCCACTAATAATTATGTATGTTACAGTCAATGCTGTTGGCAGTTTTTTGCCCTTGAAGTTTTACTTCGTCCATGTCTCAACACTCATGTCGTACTTTTGCCCTTGACCCTCAACTACAAGTGGACTTGATACTGACCCCTGCTTTAAATTCTGCTCAACTCCTGAGGGAAAGCAAGTTAGGTCGTGCAGTACTCTAAAGTCGAGATAATAGCACATTACGCTTGAACGCTTTAGAAGAAAAACGCATTTCGATGTAATACTTGACCATATTCATTTTAAATGTGCTGAGTACAGATTTTTGACTTATAGTCGTTAATATTTATTGTCACCTTTATTTTTTTTTAAGCTGTTGTTACATTTTTCCTAATGCAATGTATTTGGAATCCCTTTTTAAAATTGATGTGCACTTTAGTAGTAATTGTAGGTATTTAAGTGAACTCAATGCTTTAGGCATAATTTAATAAGTAAAGTTTAAATTAAAAGTATGAATAATATTATTAATAATTAGTATTATTTATAATATTATAATTCATATTTATTCACAATACGATATTAGCTGCCCTCTTCACTTAACATCATTCATGTCCATTTTTATCTTTTTGTCCATCACTAACTTTCACGGTGGACGTTCCAGCCTAGTTTTTCCAATAATCTCCACACTATTGTAGCAAAATAACATACACACATTTTCAAATTACATCATTTCTATCCTGAAACCTTCACACAACCTCAATACATCAATAATTTCTCATCTCCACAGTAAAGAGGCAGAGGTTGGAATCAATTTCCGTTTCATATCCGACTCCATCTTTGTCCCGCGACACGACGTTAATTTTGTATCAAACACTTTTGTAAACGAGTGGTTGGTTTTAAAAGGAGATGGGAATGATATCGAGTTATATTTTGAAGAAATCAGAGAAGCTGGTAGCATGTTTTTTTACTATTTATGTAGTGTAGTTTTGTCTACATTACAAAACAAAAGTTGAAAGTTAATTTTGATACTTTAAACTACTTTAACATTTCAGAAAACTATTAATACAAAAAATGGGAAGTTGAATATTTTATTACGTTCAAACAAATAATAGTCCATTTGAGTTTGAGTTTTACTTCAATTAAGAATGAACCTTAATAATAATGCCACTAATGTTTTATTTGAAAATATTTTGACGAAAAAATCTTGTCTACCCATCGCATCGTACCGTTTTTGCTTGTCTTACGTTTAGAGGTTCAGGGAAAACCAAAACTTATGTTGTATAATAAATAATACACCCCTTTGCAAAAAAACGGGCACCTTAACAGTCATTGGCTTTTGTATGGATAATATTAATATTTTTACTATTTCATTAGCATAAATGACTAGTAATTTGTTATAATCAATAAGAATATAGTTTTTTGGCTACACTCCTCTTCCAGCAGCGCTACAATTTTACTAGCTCTTATTGCTTTTTCTGCCATTACAATAAACACAAAGATATAACTTTGAAGTCACAATAAGGCTGGATTATGCGACAAACATAAATTATTCTACTAAAAATAACGAGAAGTTAGTTTTAGTTGCCAGGATAACCTTCTCACCGCAAACCTGCAAAATGTTAGTAAAAGTCACAAACGGAAAACGGGATTATTATTGTTTTTAAACAAACGTTTCGAATTTTGAATTTACTTTTTTTCTTACCCAGACTCTTTATTAAGTGCCAGTAACATAGTTTGGCTATTAAAACCTCTTTACAACTAAATGATTACCAATAATTTACAAAAATCAAAACCACCCGTTTTTTTTGCAAAGGGGTGTATATAATATGTACTTACGACTTGTGTTTATATAATAAACAAACACAAATCTAGTTTCTTATGTACTCATCTATACTGTACCGTACAAGATTTACTAGTAACTTGAATCGCTTGAACGCCTCCACACAGTTGAGCACCTCTGAGCAGACTG
Source organism: Lithophane socia (assembly GCA_947522985.1). Classification (NCBI taxonomy): domain Eukaryota; kingdom Metazoa; phylum Arthropoda; class Insecta; order Lepidoptera; family Noctuidae; genus Lithophane; species Lithophane socia. The sequence goes on along the minus strand of OX383262.1, from coordinate 16,054,192 downwards.
TCGGTTATTCGGGTGTTAACGTTTCAAGTGTTAACGTTTCAGCAACTACGGTTCATGTTCTAGGAAATACTTACATAGTTTGTAAATACATACGTTATTTTGTAAAAAGAAAAGTTGAGTTTTTCCCAGGTAAAATTGCTTAACTGACGACCATCACGAACCTTTATTTCAGACCACAAAGAATCCATACAGCAGTGCAGCAGTGTTTAGAAAAGAAAACTAATAACGGATGCTGTATTCAAATAATAATCGTATGCGTATTATGTACGTTTTCGTTACAAGGTACACAAAAGAATATAAATACTACTCTTTGCATTTCAGTCGAATTTTATACGTCTTTATAATATTTTTATTTTATTTAGCATAGCACCTGCTATGTTTTCTCTATCATTTACATAGGGGAAAGCAATAATGGTAAAATAACACAATCAACTTTCAAAATAATTCAATTTTCAATGTGCCATGATATCATGGACGAAAAATCTCTACCTGTTTAAAATACATACCTACTGTAAATCGAGCATTTTTCATTGCGTAGGTAAAAACATTAATTTACAAACATTTTCAGTTGTTAATGTCAGGACCACTACCACTTATACGCTGATTACCATTTGTCAGAATCCAAAGGGCGTTTGAATTAAGCGGCATTATGACAACAATTTTCACGGACCCGTATCAAGTGTAATAATATTTCGTGTAATGTTTCATGACAATATGGACGATAAGGTAGTCTGTATCGTAGGAGACGAAGGCTAGGTGATAAAATACAAAGATTTTAAGTCGGTTTAGCTTATGTAATCCACTTAATAATAAAAAAAAACATTCACTGATAGACAACGGACAGCCTACAAGCAACAACAACTAGAAGCATGAAATTTTGCACAAGAGTTCCTTACTAATACAGATTTTTGAAAATTCATAGCATAAATGGGTTAAAATATCAAGTTTGTCATTTATTGTAGACGTGACATCTTACCGGGCGTGACAAAGACTAGTCTTTAAGAATAAAGTAACCGTAAAGTAAAGTAAATAAAGATTGGTCCTTAGAGGCAAGAAAAATGGGTTGGCATGAACGTAACTTTACCGAACTATGAATAAGTATTAGGTTATTAGTGTCTACTGCATGTATAATAAAATAAAAAAAACCATTTACAAAATTCTCTTCAAGATTTACCATTGACATTAAAAAGAAAAAACTGTTTAGTAAAAGTTTAAACAGTATTTTTTTTACTATATTAAAAACATTACACTATTAAAGAATATTTAGAGGATAAGATGATAGAACCTTTAATACCTATACTGAATGTATTTTTCCTGTAAGAATGCGGGCGGTTCACCGGTGAGCTATACGGCAATCGGCGTAAAGCCCCACTGGAACGATATCGTTCCAGCGGGTTCGCGCGTTTCGCGCGTTAAAAATCTCTATTTCTACTTATAAATAAGGGTTTTTATCGTCTGTGGCAATTTAAGTCTATGGGCAGATAGATATTCTAGTCGGCTTACTCATTAAAAACCATAATTGCTTTTTTTTATTTATTTTTTTATTGTTGAAGTTTGACGTGTGTCACGTCAAAATTGCTGTGACTTCTGTTTATTTTTTTCTGTTAATGTCATAATCTCTTATTGTTGTTAGATTACTTACGTATTCATAATAAAACCTGCGAAAATTTAAGAATAATCATAATGAATTAATGTGCATGCCAAATCATGGCATGGATTTGCTGAAACCAAAATTCCTGTAATATCCATTGTACCAATTTTGGCAAACAAATACTTTTGATTTGTGTTCAAATAACACTGTAACCAACCCATGAACAAATAAAGCCTCTTAATCCAACCTCAGGTAATTCCGGTCGTGTTTGATTCACTATTTCCTCAACACAACCCAAATAAATACAAGCCCTACATCAAACTAACACGGTATTTATTGCCCGTTCGGCCATTTTGTTTGGCTGCTCTAACAAATTGCTAGCAAACCGATATTTATGGATGGGTCGGGCTTCCTCTGAATTCATGGGGTGATTTTTACTCAGAGGTTTCTTCATCTTGGAGTGTTTACTTGCTCAATACTCAAGGGTCATTTAAAATTTCGTCTAAGTTAAAACTTGTGGTGGTTTTTTTGATTCTGACATAACTGCAATTACTTGATTTAATTAATTATCCTATTTAATTGATTTTTATTTTTCGTTTTGTTTTAACATTAATTGATTTGGTCTGACATTTATTTAATTATATCATCATAGCTTTATCACATATATAATTCTTGTATTTAATATGGGTCTAGAACCTGAAATAAATGAATTTTATTTTATTTATTTTATAAATAAACTAGCTTCCACCCGCGGCTTCGCTCGCGTGGTATGTCGATAAAAAGTAGCCTATGTCCTTTCTCAGGCTCTAGACTATCTGTGTACTAAATTTCATCTAAATCGCTTCAGTAGTTTAGGCGTGAAAGCGCGACAGACAGACAGACAGAGTTACTTTCGCATTTGTAATATTAGTAAGGAAGTAAGGATGTAGAGAAAAAGAGGTAGAACCTCATGTAACTTTTGTTTGTTGTAACTTTCATGACACTATATTTTAAGGAGGAATTATAATTTAACTCTTTTTCTTGTTTACTTAAAAGACTCTTCAAAAATATTGGTCCTTCGATCCATTGAGTCTTTATCAACTTATGTACCAAAATATAGTTACCCACCTGCAATATTCTCACCCACCTGTATACAAAGACAAGGTCCTAAGCCCCTAACACACATTTAATTCACTTCCCTGATAGCTAAACAAAGCGTTAGATCAAAGTAATGCCGTTTTTATTGCGTACGGCGCCATTTGTTTAGTTGCTACTAACAGATTGCTTGCAAACCAATATTTATGGAAGGATCGTGCCACCTCTGTTTGTTCGTGTTCACCGGTTTATTCCGGTTTTAACATGTTTTTGTGCGTGGTTACTGGTTTTTGAAGCTTTTCTTCTGCAAACCGTAGCTGTAAAATGCTTATCTAAGAATCGACTGAAAGCCAGCAGGAAGAAATAGGAAATTCTTCAGAATCATTTCCGTACGGAACATTGTTGATTGTTTGAGACGTCCAGAAAGATCAGTTTTTGCCACAGCAGTGTGCTTAATGTGCATTTTATACCCCATGAGAATATCAGCAATGCGACATTTATTTTTAACTGTCGTAGCATCGTGCTGAGATGGGCCTCGCACAGGACTCTTATGTTTCTTAATTATAATTTTTTGTTTTTATTGCTTTTTATTTTTCTATGTTTGTATTTAATGTAGATTGTGTTTTTCAAATTTATTTTTTTTCTCTATACTTACATACTTATAACATAAACTCCTTCTGGGGCAGTCGGGTAAAAAAGTTAACAATTGCTAGATGCAGCTGGTCATTAGAGAACACCAATATTCAGCAGCCCACGGAGTCATAGGTATGCGTACAAGTCGTAAGCGCATGTAAAATACTACATATTCATGATGAGTATTTGCAAGTAGTTTCCTATACCAGATTCCTAGGAAGAAAATCTTGTTTATTCAAGCTTACCAAAGGAGGTACCTTCATTTTGCATACAAACACTGAATAAATGCAAATACTTGGTATTGGAAACTGGGTGGTTTCGCATTGCATAAATGTGTAACTGTTCCAGTGTAGCGTTAGAAGAAAACCAGTTTTATTAAATTGCTTCACATTTTTCTTAAGTTTTTAGGTTTGGTTTTGCTGACGTGCATCCCTCGGAATGACAGATATTCATTCTTATCTCTGTGGGCCTCTTGATTTTGTGGTAAAACTCATACAAAATATTTACTAGGTTTCAAGACTTTATTCATATCGATGGGTATTTGTTGAAAAAATGTAAACCAAAATGCTATTGAATAGATGTATTAGGTCACCTATGAAATCAGTATTTTGTATGGGGAATTTTAAAGAAGTTGCATTTTTCATACTAACATTTTCTTAATTTATGTAACAACCATGAACACTAATGTTTTGAAACTTTTATGCACTAATGTTTAAAAACTAAGATAACTTATGCCACTTAGATTAAGCGACCAAAATAAGTTTTGGCTAAGTTAAAAAAAAATAGTGGTCAATTCTGCTAACAAAATGAGGAGTCATTTTTAAGGTATTTTTAATGTTTAGAAAACTATAAGTAATAAGGTTTTCTTACTATTGGTAGTTGTCTATGATGGTCATTATTCGATATAATACCGAGCAATTGATGAATATTTTAAATCATAGAAGTGACCAGGTTCTCTATTTGTGAGAAAAAAACGCCAATTTCATAGGTCCCGGACCCATTATTTTTGATCGTCAGAATTTACTTTACGTTTACATCGTGCGTTCGTGCTAGGACCTCTGTGCTCGTACTAGACCGAATTTCAACCGAAGTGAAGATGACTTGTCAAATGAAGCATATCTGCATACGTCAGAACATGTCCCAGGGGCATTTACTAGCCCATATTGCTGACCAGTTGACCCAATTCCTATTAAGCAAAGTAAATGAAATACTTGTAAATGGCCGGAGCTAGTTTCATGTGAACCGATGTGTAAATGTGGCGATGAAAGTGGTCCACTTATCTTGCTTTCCCGTTACCGAGAAACTCCGACTTCGACGATATATACTGGTAGATACTTGTCTATGGTACCTTTTATAATGGTTTATAAAAAACACGCCCACCAAAATGACTTCTCTGCTCCACCCAGAGCGGGAGAAGTTCACACACCCAAAAAAAAAAAAAAGTCACCTTTGACCAAAAATCCTGGAGCGTGATCCTCCAGGATTTTTGGTCAAAGGTGACTTTTTTTTAAACCTTACATTTGCAGAATCATGGAAAGAGAAAATTGCAAAGCATTTACAAAAACGGTCTGAGTTTTTATGGAAATATTTGTAAACCAACTATTTTTATTCTTTATTTTGTTATTTGTATTTTGTGTTTCATGAACTGTGTCCAAATAAACGTTGTTTTATTCTTCTTTGTCTAGCCAACGTTTGCCAACTATTTGTCGCCAAACAAACTCTCACTAATATAAACACTAGTTGCTGGCAACTAGCTCGATATAAAGCAGTATGGTGCACTTATCTTAGATTTCCGTTATACGGGAGAACTTCCACGTTTTGCGATACACTATATTTTGCCGTACGAGGATAAAGAGAAGGTATTTGTATCCAAGTTTAGTAGCTGTACGAGGTTATTTATAACAGCTATCTCATTTCGTAACTTATTTTCCTAACCGATTATGACTGATTTGTTTCATTTGGACAGTTCAACAACATTCATTGCGTTGTTGAGCAGATTTTTTCTAAACTTATGAAGCTAACTATGGATTAGACATTTGTTTCAAATCGATTCAGATTGTGATTCATCGTGTATTTATGCAATTATGGTGCAGGTTATTATGGTCATTATGGTTATTATGGTTATTATGGTCCTACTAATATTCTAAGTTTTATTACTCTAGGTTTTTTTTAACCGGCGCGGCCGCACAAAATACCAAATATTTACTAACTCGATGGGAGAAATTCCTAGTGTGGTGCAAAGATTAAAAAAAAAGGAAAAATAAATAAAATCCACTCGAGCATTTTTGCAAATTCCGTACCACAAACGACTTTTCGAGAACACAAAAGGGTACATATCAATTAGTTGGGGCCACCCTATTTTCCGGCCCATCGGGTACGTGTGCCAGTCAGGCTGGAGGATTTAAAACGTGGAACAGATTGGTTTCGTTGCAAGCACTGACTAGTTCTACGTCTCTTGTTGAGGCGGCTAAGTTCCGCATTTTTTGGAATAAGTGAGAGTTAACCTTTTAGATAAAAAAACAATCTGCCTAGCCTTTTCCCAACTATGTTGGGGTAGGCTTCCAGTCTAACCGGATGCAGCTGAATATCAGTATTTTACATGGAACGACTGTCTATCTGATCTCCACAACCCAGTAACTGGGTATTATGATACCCCTTGGTAAGACTGGTTGTCAGACTTTCGAGCTTCTGACGACCCGTAACGACTGTCAAAGATCCACAAATGACAGCCGGGACCAACGGCTTAATGTGCTTTCCGAGGCACGGAGGAGTCTCGGTATGTAAAGATGGTTACTCATCCACGGACCAACCCCAGCAAGCGTAGCTTAACCTGATGGATCGACATGAGCGGCCGTTATTACTTAGCCACGAGATAAAAAGAAAAAAAAATTGAAAAAAAATCAATCTGCCTAGCCTTTTCCCACCTATGTTGAAAATATAGTTTTTATAATGTTTGTACGTTTATCAGGATAAATGTTCCGGATTGGTGTAAAACCGACTGAGCGGATTTGGATGAAATTTGGCACACAGGTAGTTTATAAACTGGATTTCCACATAGGTTACTTTTAATCTCGTTAGTATGTTCCTATGGGAAATTTTCCGACGTAAACGCGAGCCAAGCCGCGGGCAAATGAAAACAAGATTGATACACGCAAAAGTTAGTCCCTCTATCTATCTCGACATGTTTTTACAGCTAAACTACCCTTTTGATTGCGTTCGGCACAGCTAGTGTCAGCTAGGTCATGAATATTAATGCAAGCATTGTCACGGACCAGCGGAAATCTGTATTCAGCTGCACTCACACTGATGTAAATTAATGTTTTTTTTTTTGTATGCATTTATCACTTAAAACTTTATAAAGGGCTCATAAATATTCGTTGCTTTTTCAGATTATCGTGGGAGACAACAGGAAATACTATGTAAGTTAGAAATCTTCAGAATCGCCTTTAAACTTGGTGCATGCAATTTTTTTAAAACTAAGTTATGTTTAAAGGCTCATCCTAAAGATGAAATATCTTTTGCGAAGACCTTACTAGTCTGGAGCAGCATCCAACCACATCATAATCAGTCTACAATGTTTCCACTGCTGGGACAGAGGCCTCCTCTCTGTAAGAGGGAGTGGGTACGCGGGCCCAGTGCGGATTGGCAGCAGGCGCGGTCGCAGCCCAAGATTTTGGAGGGGTCACCATTGGTGCCGAGGAATATTTTCAGGGAAATGGTTACCTAATTGACTCTAAAAACTTTTTTTGGTATATGCCCATCGGGGTTACTGTGGCTCAATTACCAAGTTTTTAGGTAGTAAGGCACATCATTCAGTCTCTCGACAGCTTGAATGATTTGTGGGGGGGGGGGGGGGGGTGTTTTAAAAACGGTGGGCACGTTTCACGGTTATCTATTAATTATACAGTTCGAATACACATCGCTACGAGTATTTCCCAAGAGTGTTGTGAAAGGTAGACAAACTCCCGTTCCGCTCGTACGCTCGTGCAGTTCAATTCCCTACGTGCTTGTCACATGCAATTGTTACAAGAACTAACTGTTTTGGTACATGGAGCCGAGTCTGGAAGTTTTTGTACAACGTTTTTGGACGCAAATTATATTATAAGTTGTTTTTATATGAGCGGAACAGTTAAAACAATACTGTACCTAATCTATGTAGGATCATGTTTTTAGGACGAGAGGCGGAGCGTGTTCTCTTTTAGAGGGTTATACGACGTGTTGTTTTGAACTAACAAACAAATTAATCAGCTGCAGTCAGTGTTAGCTAGTTTGTGGTATTTAAGGGGGATGCGCTAGGTTTATTGAATGACTATTTCACGAAATCATGACATTTGGCACTTTCATGAACTTAAAGAGTTGTATTGCTGATTCTAATGTTTATAATTCTGTAAATCCATATTTGTTACGAGCGCTAATAATATTTAGATCAACATACAACCTGATACTGACCTGCAAATTGCAAAAAACTATTTCGCGGGCTGCCCTAGCGCATCAACCTTAATGAACTTATCTGGGTAAGCTTAAAGTTCTGTAATATAAATCAGCGTAAGCGGCCTTTCATATGGCGCTGCACGCGTCGACGTCATACCCACATACAGTTAAAAAATCATAAATGCAATGTGTCATGAGTCATGATAGTTTTGAATTAAAAAAAAATACGTTTCTCTGGACACAGGAATTGAGCTTTCACTAAATGATAAATGATTTTATTTCTGTAAGTAGGTTTGTACAAACACTTTTACACGTCAATCACATTTTTAAAACTAGATGAGGTCGGCGTTTCCTATCTGACTACTCTGAGAAGAAAGGCCGAAACAAACTCAGAGGTCACAGTCTCTTTTAAAGTCCAGACATAATCTTGGTCAGATTATGTGAAGACCATGTAGATTGGTGTCTGAAATGGTCTTTTGAGGAAAGAACCACACAGATTGAGTGGACCTGTCCAGTCAGTGCACGCATTTGTCAGTAATCGTGCAGTTCAACTCCGAATTTAAGGAGCTCAACGATTTGACGAACAATACCAAAGAAAGGACATTTGGTTAGGCCGCATAAATTACTCAAACTGCCAGACTATGATTAATTAAAATTAAGAAAAAATAAATAATAAAAAAGAAAAGAAAGATCCACATAATCTTCACATTCACAATAATTAAAAATAATATAATACTTTACACACTGCAGAAAAGTAAGACAAACTCTGTTCTAATAATAAACATTCAACAACAGTTATATGACTGTCCAGTCACATAAAATTGTCTAGTTACTAACAATAACATACTTAACATTAAACCTTCATCAAAGTTAACAACATTACGCTATAGTCAACAGCATTATGCTATCCGGCGTCAAAACTAACTGAATTACAAATTGTGCGGTTAATCCAATCTTAGTTGAACTTAGTTTCGATGTTAGACGCACGATTACAATGGCACATTGTTTGGTAAGATTAAGTGTTTGCAGGAATACCTAAACATAATTGGGTAGATCTTTCAATGTACGTAAATCCTTACATACATTGAAAGATTTACCCAATTATAGGTTAGGTATAATGCCGATCTAGAATCTATCTTTTATGCTTAGCTTAGCTCAGTAATTTTTGGTAAAATTATCAGCAAGAATCAGCCATAATGAGAAAAACAGACAATAAGTAATGTTGGTACGGCCATTTTGAATATTCATTTTTAAATAAAAAATCAACATTCAAAGTGGCAGATATTTTAAGAGTTATCTTTATAGAAAATATTTTCAGTCCACCATAATTGCTAGACGATGTTCTATATCTGTACCTACATGTCCTACATAAGTCCCAAATAAAAAGAAAAGTAAGTACAGACGCCAGCACATCAAGCTACTACAATCTGTCAAATTTCTTTAATAGATTTTCAACTTTATCACTACAGCATAAGGTTTAAGGTTGATTGCGAAAATTTCACAGTTTCGGGTAGCTTGACCTGCTGGCGTCTGTACCTAATGTACCTAATAAAGTAAGGCCTCAAATTCTAAGGTTACGTCATTCCTATTCTATTTTCGGCCACAGGCTAACAATACAGATAGCCTTATCGTCCATAATGTCATGACATGTGACGTCACACAACATGACACTTGACACGGGTCCCTGACAATTGTAGTCATAATGCCGCTTGATTCCAACGCCGCTTTGAATTTTGAATTTAAATGGATATTGGGGTAAAGGTCAAAATATACTTACAATACGACCGTTGTAAAAATACTACTGAATTTAAAGCTCGCGAACATTTGGATTGTAATAATTGAAGAAAAGTTTCTTGTGAAAGAACTCATTCATACGCTCACGAATACTCGTACACTATATTCAGAGTTAGCGCCTCAAAAACGACCCAAAAAATAAGGCAACCTTGTGCGATCAAAAATAGATGCCCAAATTACTAGCATATTTATTTATTCACTCAAATTGCTTGCAATTGCTTAGAATTCTGCAATATTTTAGAATAAATATATATATAAATTATTCAAACAAACTTCAAGCGATTTTTTTTACATTTTCTCCTTCTGCAGACAGTTCTAAACATTAATATTATCGCAAACATAATTCAACTTCATGATATTTTACCTTTCCTTATTATACATTTTTTTTTAAATTGAGAAATTAAATGTAGGTACAGTACTATCAGTCGTGGTCAGTTGAGCAATGAGGTTTTGTTCGTTCTAGTTGCTGAGTGTATTGTTGTTCAAAGTCTCTTCCCGAAAAGTACGCTACTCCCTTCACCATTATCTTTGCCACCAGCGCTTAGGATTTAGTAAGAAGGTCATTGATGCCGATAAAATTAATTATATGCTCATGAGATCACACTTTTCAACTGTGATTGAGACTGGTTCTGGAAGATGTTCAACATCAAAGTTGATTGATTAATATTGACTGATTGATTGATTGACAGAGTATTGAGTTTCCGGCTGAATTTATGTAGGTCACGGTGCTACTTCAGAATAATTATTAAAAGCTGGTCCTTTTCCGGGAAGTACTTGATTACATCCGTGCCGTGACGTAATTTTCCGATATTTCGGAAAACTGAATTATCGGTCGCACCTATTACTAGGCATGGCACTATTTGTCACTGCCCTTATTATTCAAATTCGAAGAATTTTCCCTGTATGTACACATTCGACACGACTGACGTAATTTTTAATTAAATCCACGAATTTGTCCAATTATCTTGTTTACATAAAGAGAGGTACATGCATGTACGTAATGTGTATACAGAAATATTGTAACTGTTTATTGGCTTATGACTGAATTCTACAAAGAGTTAAATTACAGCCAGTCTCAAAAAGATAAGTATCTCGACCATAATTCATTGAATTGTTTAGCATAGGAGGTGTAGGCCCCGCTCGCCCCTTGGATCTTGCCCCTAATTGCCTAAGTGTAACCACTCGCCCCTTAGAATATTAGATGGCCCCCGGTCGCCCCCGGTTGCTAGTAGGTTAAAAGTACAGTCAGCACTCTAAGTTTTTAAATATTAAAATAATTAATGTTTTCTTTAAACTTCAATCAAAACCTAACAAAAAGTACTAGGCTTGCATGAATTTAAGATAGCATTACAATCATCAGTATTATCCCACTAATAGGATTTGGATGAAAGGCACAAATAGTTTATAACTAACAAAAAAGTACTAGGATTGCATAAATTCACGTTTAGTTACACTTGGAGATAAGTACTAAACTAATTAGCAAATATCGCAAAACGCATCCGTTCCACATTAGAATACAAACATAGAAAAAGAAAGCATTATATATACGACTCTCTCAACGGGTAACATATTTTAACAAACCTTTTGTTTATTGGACCCATGAAAAAGTTTACTTTTGTTATAATAGGTAAGCCAGGTACCAAAATCTATCATAAGTGTCACGAGTTGATGGGATTACAGATAGAGTTATTTAAAGTAATCAAATATAGCGTTATTCGTAACGTGTGCATTTTTCTGTCTGACTGTACCTTTTTTGGTTAAATTTCAAAGGAAATGCCGCAAGGGGCGAATCGGTACATCAAAATAATTATTTAAATGTCAATTTTCCACTCGCCCCTTCGTAAGGGGCGAATCAGTATTCCAAAATAATAAAAAACGGGGCGAGTGGGTCATTTTAATCAAAGGGGCAAGGTCCAAAGGGCGACCGGGGCCCACACCATCTTTGTTCCAAAACATTGTATCAATGTGTAACCAAAAAACATATTACACATTGGGTATCTAATTGTAGCTGCATATTGATACAGTATTATGGAACACAAATTGTAGACAATGAAATGAATTCTTGTCGATACATAATTTTGAGGCTAACTGTACCTACCTAATGGCTAGTTATTAAGGACGATTTTTCAATTTGTTCAATCCGTTCTTACTATCTCTGACGACTCTGTACGTAACTTATAGCGCATAATTAAAAATAGTAACTTACGCACACACAGGGTCTTCCAAAGAAGTTTTCAGAATCATAACACATTCAAGATTTCGACTTCCATGGGTATAATAATTATACAGGGTGGCGATTTAGTCACCTGCATTTGTCAACAGGGTGATTCTACCCGTCATATTAAACAACTTTCGCTATGAAAATCATATCTGATTCGTACAAAAAAAAATTTTCATACATGCATAGAAATAGTCTGTCTAAATATGTAAAGAATTTGTTTTTATTTTTTCACGATATGGGATAGGAGTTTCAACGCGAAAGTTGTTTAGTAATGAAGGGTAGAATCACCCCGTTGACGGATGCAGGCGACCATATCGCCACCATGTATTAAGGATAAACTGACCTTCTTAAGCACTAATTTTTATAAGCACGTACTTTGTAATTTTTGCTCTATTTAGGTAGGTATTACTTTTACTCGAAATTCGTCTACTTTCCCTTATTTTTATGTCCTCGTCGAAATTATCGCTACGTCTACCGGGAATTCACGCCTCAGTACTTCGTAAAGAACTCTAGATTACGTTAATTTATAAACATTCATTAACGAGATACCCAACGTAATTAGCAAGGACGTGTCTTGTAAATTAGATAAAGAAATATTATGCCGACAAAACCTGCTGTAGTCCGACGTGCAAACTGGTGATCAAGACAGAAATTCTAAGAAAATGTAGATTCACTCTTAGAAATTGTAGATTCACAGGAATACTAACTGGTTACGTGCAACCCTAGTTACTGACGTGACATTTCGATGCTAGAAAAAAACGCTTCTGCTTAGGTTATTTTTATCCAATAGGTACTAAATACATCCTGCATCCGGTTAGACTGGAAGCCGACCCCAACATAGTTGGGAAAAGGCTAGGCAGATGATGAGGTACTACTAAATACTTTACATATACTTAGTCCATGGCGAGACATGTAGAGCATAACCCTATTTATTAAGACCATTATTGTAGCATGTTTTAATGCAAATAAAAAACATACTATCCAATCAATTAAATTAAAAATTAAAGCTACCCAATTCGTCTTAAATATTGCATAAATTTTTCTCAAGAGACAATAATACAACGGTGCCCGTTCTCAAAGAGCAAACAACTCTCTTTGAAGCCCTCACCATTGGAACATGTAGTGTTTCCCCAATGTTCTCGGAATAGCGTGGCATTTACTTTAATACACGCATATTACGTGATATTCGCACGACTATTACGTACTTATTTTTGTCCCATTTGCTAGAATAATCTAGTATTCTACTATAGCAAAATGATGTCAAATAAAAAATGTTGGTTTGATTGTCAGAATATTCTCATACATGACATAAAATTGGCGCATGAATAAATATTTTCATCAGTAAAATAATCGCAGCATAAAAATAAGCGTCAACGGTTAGTAAGGACGGAGCGGTGCCGCGGGGAGTTTATGCAAAAATATTTTCAACAAACTCATTCATCATGAAAATTTCAAATCAACCAACTCATCGAAATTAATAAAGATTCAATTCAGAAAAAAATTTTCAAGTCACCGCAACATCGCGTGAGTTCGTTCATAACGATCTATTTAAATGTAACGATCGTTCATTCCCGAACTTGAGTGAGTGAATGAATGAATGAATGGCTAATGGAGCAAGCGCTCAGGTGGTTTGGAAAGTTCCAATGTCAGTGCCGACTTCTGACTAATGAGATACGGAGTTACAATTGAATTTTAAGAAGTCTAAATATATGATAATGCCGTTAAAGTTGATAGAATTTTTACGTAGCTAGGTACTTGTGAAATTAGTGATGTTGCTGTTCTTGAGAGCTCTTGAATTGGAGTCTCTTGCTAAGTGGGTTGGAAATATCAAAGTCTGTGTAAATATGAAGAGGTCTTGACAGCCTTGAATACGTACATTATAATAAAATGTGTCCTTTATGCTCTGTTAAATACTGTTATAAGGTTTTGATGTTTTGTAGCAAAGAAACTGTTTAGTACTATTTAGAAGAATTTTATTAATAGGAAATTACCAAGTCTAAGAGCACTGTTACATGAGTCACTAAACTGCCCAGAATTGCGCAATTTTGTGGCACCGTAACATAACGGGTTACATCATGTTAGACTTAGTAAATTTAAAAAGTCTTTGGCTTTTAAATAAGGCTATTAGGTTACTTGACTGACTAAGAACTAGTAGCATTGTCATACATTGACGTTCGATTCATCAGATAATTTTATTTGCATGAAAATCGCTGTTTATAATAGACGATATCACATGTTACAAATTCCATGAAAGTTCACTTCACTTTATCACAAGAGTGGTCTCCATAATTGAAAAAAAAACATAACGAACATTTCATTCCCAAGCGCCGTAATTCAAATTTCAATTTCGAATGAACCGACCGACATGACACGATGTCAACCGAAGCGGTCGTCCAATGAGTATGCATTAGCGCTTCTGCGGGGACTATTCCGATCACAACATGTAGGGTTGCAGAATAAAACCAATCGCGTGATTGAGTTTTCGAATGTTTCAATTAATAGCTGAAACTTTTAGCATAATGAGTTTTATCCGATATTGTTCGACTGTTTGAGTTGTTTTTTAATTGGGTGTGATTCAGTTTCGATATTGATTATGGATTTTATGTTAATGTCGGATTATGAGGGTTATTAATTAGTTTCGGGGTCGTTGTAATGTTCATATTTTATTGGTGCAATGGATAAAAGAGATGTTTTTTTTTTAATGGGTGGTATATTTGAGTATTGTATTTATTTATGCACAAGTACTAATGAACTTCCTACCTTCCTCTACCTACACCATAATTGCGCCATTAACTATCAATCACAATCTGTATGATTTTGAAGGATATTGCTAATTTGCATTACATTGCATTGCTTCATAAGTTCGAAAAATTTGTCTGCTCAACAACGTAAGAATATTGTTGAACTGTCAAAATTAAAGCCATTGCTGTTAGTGTGTTACGCAATGACCCCGCTGTATACTCAAACCACAACAAACGAACAGACTATAATAAGGTGTTATGTATAATGCTCCACCATGAATTATATATTATCAACTGCATCCACACAAGGCACACTTATTTATGAATTTACGTGCTTTCCGAGGCACAGGATGTGGTATGTAACTGTTTACCCATCTACGGACCAACCGCGGCAAGCGTAGCTTACATTATAAATATCAGAACTAAATCAATGTAAAACAGACAAATTGTTCTAACAGTACTAATTGGCCGCAACGAGCTAATTTGGAACCGCGAGTCGTTTACTATGTAACCACTTCATTGATCTATAGTGCAAATCTAGCAGCCACGTGCAGGCTCTGTGGTTCCGTTTGATCTGAGGGTGGATACCTAAGTAGGTAGCCTATCTACCCGGAGGTCAAACGGGAATCAGTGAAATTGATAATTAAAGACCTGTTTCAGGCTTTCGCTTTCTAGGTATCAAAAGCTGGGTTTCTGATTTGAACGATTTTGGTCCTCTGATGCATTTAATTTTGTACAGATTTTCGGTGACCTAGGTAACAAGAATAGACAATTATTTCTGGTAGATGTGTGGGTAACATTAAGAAATATGATATGACAAAGGAAAATATTATCATGAGTGTGTAAAATGATAATGTTTAGAAAAAAGTTTACCGTGTATATTTGTACACGGTGGGGCTTTATCGGACATACTTCAAGCACACAAATGTTCAGAGGCGGACTTAATGGCATAGGCATTGTCTACCAGTCAACCTTTGGGTGATGCACAGACAAACAGTGGTAGGTGCGATTACGAAAAATTGAGGAATAAAAAAATATTTAAATACCAACTACTTAAATCTGTTAAAAACTATAAATATAATATATATGCCTAAAAATATACTAAATTCACGAATATACTAAAACAAATAAGACAAACAATGGGAAAACATTATCGTTGTGACGACACTACCAGCTTCTTACGAATGTGCTCGCGGACTATAACTTTAAAGGATAAGGTCATTTTGACTTAAATAACGTTAATTATTTATGCTAGTATACTATACAACATGTAACAGAATAAGCGCAAGACCTGGAAGTAGTTTGCTCAGAATCGGCTTCTGAATCGATTTCCATCATTATTTATATGTGTTAATTTTTCATGAAAAAAATCTTTTCTTTAACTGAAATTAGAACCACCGCGTCTTACCAAGGTAATAAGATATTTTATTTAAGGAAATTTAAGCCTTATCTCAAAGGAATAAAAACTATTCAAATGCCTAAACAAATTTGTAATACGCTCATAGCTATCCTATGTTTCATGTTTAGTCAGGAAGTCTATTTTGTAAAAAAAAACTAGGTGTCGTTTAATTAAATTAAATTACAGATATTATTTTAGTCTTATAATTTAATATTCTAATTGGGGTGTATGAGCTCTTGCGTTTATTCCGTTACAGGTTGTATACTCTATCCGCAACTGAACTATATTTCCACATGCAGCGCCATATCGCCCTAGTTACAAACTTCAAGTCACACTATCCGACTGAACCAACATCCATCGTCCATCCATTAGTCCCCGTCTGCAAACAGAGACTATTATAAATTAATGAGTTCATACTAATTACCAACTGTGATTGTTTACAACCGAGCATGGCGGCGTGACATGCGTGAAATTATTCATGGAAAGAGAACAGCGGAGTAGAATCCTGCTAGTGAAATGCTAGTGAATCGGATGGAAGCTTTGGGAACATGGTTTTAATACTTAGATGCGTAGTTTTACTAACGATATATTGTTTTTATTGACATAACGTTATAAATAGAACTTGCATGAAAGACTTGCACAATGGGGACGCGGCTTGCTCGTCAAGATTCTATATTATAACAAAATAAACGCAATGAAAGAAGGAATTAATGAGAAAATAAACAAAAAATCGGCCAAGTACGAGTCGGACTCGCACACGAAGGATTCCGTACCGTATTAAGATGGAGCAAAAAAACGCCGAAAAATACACGTTTCTTGTATGGGGAACCCCTTTATTTATTTTTTTGTTATGCCTTTGAAAATTTCAACGGAATACCTATGACGGTTCATGAGATACAGTCTGCTGACAGACAGGTGGACGGACGAGCGGATAGCAGACGCTTAGTAACAGGGTTTCGTTTGGCACCCTTTGGGTACGGAACTTCAAAGTAATGGACAGACAGATGAACAACAACGTTATTATTTGACGGTTTTCTTTCTTCAATTATAATGTAGAAAATTGGGACAGAATATTAAAAACAATAAGTTTCTTTTAATTAAAACAAAAAAAAACATACCGACGAATTGAGAACCTCCTCCTTTTTGAAGAAGTCGGTTAACTGTTTCAAAAGTACGAAGCTTCTATAAGGTAGTAAATAATTAATTCTTTACAGTGGCATTTCATCATGGAGGTGCTGAATTTTTTAAAATTATTTTGTTGTCTCGTAGAATTATTTGCTGTTCTTTTATTATTTTGTTTTCTATTGTGTGCACTGTAACTGTGTCCCGTTTTATATGAAATAATATAATATTTCCATTCCATTCTATTAAAATAGTGAAAGAACCATTGTGTTCACTGGCTACGTGCACACTTCAACCATTAATTTTTACTTTTTCTAAACCGAATCTTTGTCATCTCGAAACTTAATTTTTAATTATGAAAAAAATTACGGCGTTAGCCTTCTCACAAATACAGGGTCGTTGCCAAAGATCTTGACCCACAATACTTTGACACGACCAACATCACATCACTGCCACATTATAAACAACGGAAAAATACCATCTATGGGTATAATATAAATAAATAATGATTAATGTCAATGGCCTAAAGGCATTTAGTATTAGCCAGTCAGTTACTAGATAACCAAACATTAATATTATAACCTCGATATAACCGGAGTCAATAACCTCAAGCTTACAAAGGTAGAAACATCATGAATTAGTCACAAACACTAATTAGGAACCGTCTGTTTGCCTCTAATGAGACTGTATTAATCGAGTTCTGGGAACACCGAGCAAGTTCTGACTAATATCTATGTAGGTACTTACTGTACTAGGTATTCTCTATATTATATTATTCTGTGTTATTATCTAGCGATATAAAAAAACAAAATTAGGTACTTTTGTTTCAAATAATTATTTATTTATTTAGGCATAGGGAATGCATAAATAAATAAATTATTTTTATTCGCTCATCAAGTAATTAAAAAGCTAATTTAATTTAGAGCAGTGGTGGCCCAGTGGTAACGGCCGCGACTTACGAGTTGTAGGTCGTAGGTTCGAACCCCGACAGGCGCTTTACTTTGTGTAAATAATTTTAATCACCACTGCTCTCAAAACGGTGAAGGAAAACATCGTGAGGAAACTGGCATGTCTTAGAACCAAAAAATTCGAAGACATGTGACATCTACCAACCCGCACTGGGCCCGCGTGGTGGATTACGGCCCACTCCCTCTCATAGAGAGGAGGCCTGTGTCCCAGCAGTGGGAACATTATAGGCTGATTATGTTAAGTAATTAAAATAAATAAATTAGTGCGAAACAGTTTGTTTTATCAAGACCTGAAAGCCAATAAAATTCTCTAGCTTAAAAAACGTTCACATTCAAGTCGCAATCTGTCAAACTTGTCAAAAATGTTGGTAAATTTACAGTAATTTTGACAGATTGCGAATGAGATGCGAATGCGAATGTTCTTAAAAATTACGAGAATTGCTCCTCTTTTCTTAGGGCGATGATCAGTGCAATATTTAAGAACTTGTCCAGAAGGAGCGAATTCGCCGCGATCCTCTCGTGCGTATCACGCGCGACTGTTTCGCCCAGAAAGAGCGTGCCTACGCGTGAGCATATAAACAATTACTTATCAAAATGTTGGCGCTCCATTTCCCTGGATACGAGCACTCGCTCTGGAGTTTGCGCGTTAACTGGGCGCAACAAGGCGTCCCTAGTATCTCGACTCGCGCGCATTACGCGCGAATCACGCGCGAGTCGAGAGTCTGGCGTAGTGCACGCGATTTACGATTGGTGCCGAGTATATCACTAACGTGCGAATGATTTTGCGCGAAACGTTTCGCGGTGAATTCGCCCTTTCTGGATCAGCTCTTACTGGGTAACACATCAATATCATACTGTTCACTCGGTAAAAAACAATTGCGGTATCAAACTGGGATGTGATCCCCAAAATTATACAGGAAAATGACATACTGATCATCGCAAATTAAACTCTCATGGTAACGGGTTTTGCTATCGTCTCATTGATTTTCTTTACATACCTACATCTATTTTACATGTTATAATGAAATATAAAATATTGTAAAACATTTCAATTCCTTTCTTCCCCATACAAATCTACGAGTAGGTACCCACTGTTACATTTGGATGGGGCAACTAGAATCAATTCTATTTTCTAGCTAATTTTTGACGTTCAAAATTGCCCATCTATACAAGTCGCTTTTCGTGGTTGTCTGTACCTATAGGTATCCGCGTTGTTCTTCTAAACCACGCAACAGATTTTGATGAAGTTTTCACCATCGTTTAGAGAAATAAATCCGGAAGATTTATGTGTATAATACGTTATTATTGAAGTTACAGTTACTAAGAAATCTTGATTTTGTTTCAAATCGTAAAAAGTAGGAGCGGGTCGCTAGTTTGAAATAGATTGGAAAATCAAAAATCTTTGATTTCAGACAATTCCAAAATTACCTTACATAATAACGTACGTCAGAATCACTCGTAAGTACCTACATAACCTATATAGGTAACCATAATAACAAAATGGAACCAAAATCTCTATTGAAACGTTCTCTATATTATTTACAGGTAATAGAAAACGCCAATTGAATTGAGACATGTAAATAACATTGAAGAGCTACCTCGAGGTTTAAATACATTCGCTTGTGTAGAAATCTATTTACTTGACGGAATGGGAGCCGCCATTATTGTACCACTCGAGGTAATATCCGTTGCTAACTAAATATAGGACGCTAGTTTTTGCCTGCGACTTCACCCGTGTGAATTTTAGAATTACCCGTATTAACTTAATTCGATTTTTTTTTAACCACGATGATTTTTTTAAAATCAGGAGTCAGTTTTTAAAAGATTCGTTGACAAGAATTCATTTAATTGTGTACAATGTTTGGTCCATATTAATGTGAAGCCACAAAAGATTATTTCATACACACAATGATACAGATATTACGGAACACGAACTGTAGCTACTATTACCAAACATTTCAAGCATCTGACTCCATTGTCATAGGCTGTGCGTCAATAATCATATCAGTCAGTAGGTATGTCATTAAGATTTTGTGTTAAGAGGCTCTACCGACATCACAATCAAAACAATTGTTTTTGTTTTAAATAAATAACATACAACCGCTACCTAATATTTCTGCTGCAAATCATTACCTGCCTACTTTATGTCCCACTGCCAGCTAAAGACCTTCTATTTTAGAATACAATTATTTAAATTTACAAAATTAACATCGCACATTCACATAAGCCGTTCAAATATAGACGACACCAAACCACGTACAAATTGACTTAATCACTAGTCTCACTATATTTACCAAGGTAATAATGAAGCTCAGTCGCCTACGCACTATACACTTCACGGTAACATAAACTTTATGTTCTTGGCAATAAGGATGAAGATGGCGTGTGTAATAATAATAATATAAATCGACAATATAGATTCTTAAGCGTGAAAACCGCTATTTTAATGCAGGGAGCTGTTTGTTTTAATTTTAGTGAGTGATTTCCATACTAACACTGTAATGGAAGGTAAACAAATTGTATTGGGTGCTTGTCTTTAATTAAATTATGAAATATTATTGTATGTATCTCTATCCTTGTAGGTAATACTAATATTATTTTGTATCGAATAACACTGTCTTCCTCAACGACTGAAATAATTGCATTTATAACCAACTTCAAAAGAGGTAGGTTAGGCTATGTTTACTCACGTATGTATCATGTAGGTATTCTCAAACATTTAGACTTAGGTACCTACCATTCACGTTTCAATACTGAATATTAGTAGAATAAAAATCATCGCTACAATATTATCTAAACAAAAAAGGTGTCCTTGAATTTATTATTATAATAAGAATATTACAAGTAGATACGCTAATAAAAGCTTAACTAATACTTATACTTACATTATTGTAAAACAAAGTCCTCCGCTGCGTCTGTCTGTCGTCCTGTTCGCGATAAACTCAAAAACTACTGCACCGATTTTCATGTAATTTTCACCAATGAATAGAGTGGTTCTCGAGGAAGGTTTTAGTTTATAATAACCGACATCCACATGGGCGAAGCCACGGGCATCAGCTAGTACATAATATAAATTAACAAAAATCCCTTAATAATATCTATAATAGTCTCTGTAGTCAGAAATCTGAACAAAACATAGAATGACAGACCATACTCTCAACTCAGTGAAAGCAGCAGGAATCCTATTTAAAATTTCAATTGCTCCTTACCTGCAGACCTTCCATATCATGAATGAATGAACTGTCCGCTTACTAATGACTTGCAAACTAAATTGAAAAGGAAAACAACTATAGCTATGGAAAACTCGATTCAATCTCACGCTGCTTTTGTAAAACGTTGTTTTGTCAAACTTCTTTATACAATGACCACCGTATTTCAATCCTTCGTACAATTTAAATGGTCTATTATAGCTCTCAAAGATTCTGAATTCAACGTAACTGGATGCGACTCGACTTGAATTAATTTTCTCTTTGAATCAACTGTACGACTTGCGAGAGGGTAGAAAGAGAATGATATATATATCATACTGATTGTAAGAGTCATAATAGTTTGAACTAAGATTTTAAACTGGCGTTTATTTGAAACACCAGCTTATTTTGTACGAGAAGGTAAGTAGGTATTTATTTAAATGGTGTAATTGGTATCGATTCTGATAATAATCTGTGTATTCTTGGGAAAAAACTGACTCATCATCATTATTTCAGCCGAATGTTTGCTGCTATTACACTGCTGGACATAGGCCTCCCCCAAGGGTCATCACAACGACCGGTCTTCTGTTTCTCGTATCCAGCAGATTCCTGCGGCCTGCACAATATCATCGGTCTGATGGCCTTCCCACGTGGCGCCTTCCGTTACGCGGTCGCCACTCCAAAACTTTTCGGCCCCATCGGCTATCTGGGGGCTTAAAACAGTCACTTCGCAGAATCATAATAGGAAAATATTATGAATCATTGTAAAATGTCACAAACAGACAATTCATAAAATGATCTGCGTGCGATTAATATTACGAGATTCGTAAAATGGTCCACACATGAATTGCTTTTGTGTCAAATTAGAGGAATTGCTAATGACAACTGGAAATTCAGGAAATGAATCGCTTTTAGAGGAATTGCTAATGCGGCCGGTTTAGGCACACTGTTCTGCGAGCAAGATGCTACTTAAAGACCATTATTCGGGCTATGTGGGATACCTTTGTTCTCTTGCGGAAAATACCTGTCTAGTTTTTAATAATTTAGAAATACTCTTGAACAAATGCCACTTGAATTTTACTCATAAAAGGTATGGTAACAATCAAATACTATATGAATATATGTTTTTATGAAATAGAAAATTAAGCTATTGCTTATAAGAATTCTGTGCGATATTAAATTCTCAGTATCCTCGCCAATTTCTCCTTTTCAAAGCGTAATGTATGAAAGCAAATTAAATCTATCATGCCTGGCCATACCGCCATTTTGTGCGGCCGGTGCTGCAAAAATTAAAACGGTTATAAAATCATTTGAGTGGACTGTTTTAATTGCAGTTCCAATTGCTTTTTGTTTTTATGTTTTTTTTTTATGTGCCCGTATGGTATATATATTTGTAGGAACTGTTAGTGGTATGAAAGAGTTGGTCTGTATTTTATCTCTAAAGTTTTTGGACTCTCAATCGTCAATAAAGTAACATAATTATTGTGCTGTCTTATCGTATGTATGTTATTACGATACCTATCGGTAGAAAACGGGTCGAATGACGTCAGTAAAAAAGAAAGGGTCTTAATAGAGCCTATTTTACGTTTACCATCTTCATTTTCGGAAATCATCATTATTTGAAAACATATACAGTGATTGTAAAAAGTCTACCCAGCCTGGTGATTATTACCATTGAAACCAATGATATTATATTAACAGATATGTTATAAGCGCGCAATCGTGAAGACTCGAAAACATTCCAATTGTAACGTTTTTACTTGTAGTGAAATGTAAAATGAATGAAACGTGGGTATGTGTGCCGCTGCTGCGCGGAACACTTATTTCGGTTGTTTTGTGAGTGTATAACATATCTGTTAATATAACATCATTGATTGAAACTATCACTATAATTATCTCTAAGAGGTCCAAAAAGTTCACAGCTCGGTTCTCATGACCTTCTATTGTACTTACTACCCGACAAAAAAAAACCAGTTTCAGTGCCCCACAGATCCACAAATTAACCATTTATTCTCACAAATTCGTCCGTCCCTAACAAAAAGGTTCGTTCTGGAACGTTTCACAAGTTTTTGCTTTGTTTTTGGAAAGCGTTCTCGTGTTCTTCACAAATAATGAATAGTTCGCTGAAGGAAAGTTTTCTTCACGCCATTTTATCTGTTTAGTCTTTATTATTTAATGCTGTTTGAAATACTTAAACGAAATTAATCTTAAATAGCCATGTAGTAGCTAGTGAAAGTGAACTGCATTTTTCAGGGTCAGTATATGGATGGAGTCACTATGGACCTGTGTTCAGCAAGAGATTACCTTAGCTTATAGTGTCCCCACCTATGAAATAGGCGTTTTTTTCTCAAAAATAAACCTCGTCACTTCTATGATTTTAAATATTCATCAATTGCTTGGTATTTTAACGAATAATGACCATCTTATACAAGTATCAATAGTAAATAAACCTGATTATTAATAGTGTTCTAAACAAAAAAATACCTTAAAAATAACTCCTCATTTTGTTAGCAGAAATTACCACAATTTTTTTTTAGCCAATTCTTTTTTTATCGCTTAATCTATGTGGCATACGTTATCTTAGTTTTTAAACATTAGTGCGTTTGGGCGCTCCTTGTGGGGCCCCACATCGCTGTCAGTGCGGTGTAGCAGTCGACCGCCTCGGACACCATGGCCTTTCCTGCAGCAAGAGCGCTGGTCTGTTGGCATGGCACGCAAGCATTAATGACATCATCCGTCGGGCTCTTGTCACCGCCGGGGTGCCAGCTGTTTTAGAACCCAATGGCTTGGTACGCGACGATGGGAAGAGACCAGACGGAATGACCATAATGCCTTGGAAGTTGGGTAGGCCTTTGGTGTGGGATGCAACCTGTGTCAACACCCTCGCGCCATCCCATCTTCCTAGCACGGCGGGCTGTGCTGGGGCGGCTGCTGCAGGTGCAGAAAACCTCAAACGGCGCAAATATAACAACCTTATTGGTAGCTATATTTTTGAGGAGTGCTCATCGAGTATTTCGGGACATCGCCAAGCGGTTGGTCGACTCTTCACGTGACCAGAGGGCTGGTCAATTTCTAGGTCAAAGAATCAGCATTGCCATCCAACGTGGCAATGCTGCCAGCCTTTTGGGCACTTTTCCCACTGACAGCGATGCGGAAGAATTTTTTGACGCCCTCCCTACTTTCCATAATAATTTTTATTTCGCTTTGTATATAATTTTAGTAATTTTTTTGTATATAAAAACATATGATTATTAAATATGTAAATAGGATTATATGAAAATAATAAACTCTTAGTGCATAAAAGTTTAAAACATTAGTGTTCATGGTTTTTATATAAATTAAGAAAATTTTAGTATGAATAATGCAACTTCTTTAAAATTCCCCATAAAAAACACTGATTTCATATAGTGGGGACCTAATATTAACCTCTTTTTACCCGACTACGGCGAAGAAAAAAGGAGGGTTATGATTTTGACCGGTATGTATGTATGTATGTAGGTAATAGGTAATACGGGCTGGTATCCGCAGCTCCACGTCAAAGCGCGTATTTTGCGTACGTAATCTGTTCGATTTATGCCCTAACACGTGTGACTCCGGATTTTTAATTTGTCTGTCTGCGGTGTCTTGTTTATACCTTTGAAGTCGTAGTTGGGTTTTAGTTTTTATTACTTGATTTTTTCTAACGAAGCAATCAAAGCATTGCACTATCCACATTGCATCCGGGCTTGAGATTACTAAATGATGGGTATCCACATTTGAGACCAAATACACAAACTTGATTGTGTATTCCCGAAAGCTAGTGCGGTCGCTTACTCCTCTATTCTACACAATAGCAACAAGTACTTGCTAAGTAAGTTAGTATTGTTCGTGGATGTACTTCCGCGGGTCTGACGTCACGTGCATTGGTTTGTATGGAGTGGAGCACTTGTGTGTATAGTGCAATTTGAAGTAGATTGTGGTATACAATGGCTGTCGAAAGGCGAGTCGAAATGTTTCCAATGTGATTATTTTAGATTTGATTTTGGAATGGGTCTTTGTAATAATAATAACTGTGGGAACTTTCTTTTCTTTCTAGGTGACACATTTCAGATGTTACCGATTATCACCTGTCGTCTTATTTAAAAGCCACCCACAACTTTGCCATTTCGGTACCACTACATAAAACGCCTCTTCATTATTCTCACTCAAAGCCGGGTCTTACTCATCTATCCATTATACTTAAGTATTCATAAATTAGGAGATTCTGTACAATTTCTGAAAGTATTTACGATACAAATTTAGAAAATATTTTACAATTTCAATTCAATCACATCTAATTTTACGTATGCCTACATTTATAGGGTCCTTTTGTTTGTTGTTACGACATCCACAGATTCTGTACTAATGTCTAACAATGTCCTTTGTCATAAATATCCATTGTAAAACATTTAAAGTAAATAATATAATATCTGAAAGAGAAATATAGGTGGGCTTAAAGCGTCGGTATATTATTATTCTTAAATTTTTCAATCTGTTTGAAACATAAGCAGCTTAAACGTATGTAGACAAATGACCTTTTGTTTCGGACAAACTCTTATTTGATAAAATATACAAGTTGGTTTATTCTAGCTACAGTGGAGTTTGTACACAGATTATATTTTTGTTTACTTTTGAAATTATTCGAGTGTGAACTACGTTAGAAAATTGAGGAAAGTTTACGGTAATACCTATAATTTTAGATTTATCAACGATACAGGAGTTTGACCGAATAAAGTTATTTTTGAACAGAGTCACGTTCTTAGCAAAGTATTTTCCAAGACTACACTCGCGACAATCTAAGAAGTCCGTTTTGACGTTTCGTTCTCGTACTTGTAATAAAACGTTATGCCTTGAGAATCAGTTTTAAGAAATGTAGATAAGCCATCGATTACAAACTCTCTAAGTATAATCAATTAATATGTCTCGAGAAACAGTTTTTAAGAAACCAATTTTTTTTTCAGCTCTACACAGTACATTTTTATAGCTGTCAAAACGGACTTCTTAGATTGTTGCGAGTCTAGCTATCACAATTATGTTCTACCCTATTTACACTTTCACAATTTTTGTCAGAATACAATCAAGTAATCATTGGAATTTGTTTAAAATATTCAATTAACTATTTAAACGGAAATGTATAATAATAATCCAATCAATTACGGAGCATTTCTATAAGTGAATTCCAATGTGATACATAACAATTACTGCATGATAGGTACGTCATACCCGGCGGATGCCTACTTGGTGAGCCAGCAGTTGTTAACAAAGGATAATAATAATAATAATGTAGGTATTTATTCAATTGGTGGAATCCGACGTTCGGCAATATTGCAGACGGACACGCACGGCAGACGACCACAGACCGCCACGCACCGCGCACCGAGGAACTTCCGATGTCTGCGATACCCTGCACGTACACCTTCTCACGGTCCGTCGTCCGGGCTCGTCGGTGTTCGTCCGCAAAATCGCGGATCTTGGGATTTCGGTAAATGGCGTAAATTCTCGTTATCTCAGCATCAATGGAAATTGTATTGACGATGTTATTATTATTATTTCGGTTTTTAAATTTATTTTTCTCAGGTTAGTTCCTGGTATTTTCAGAATCTCACGGGTGTGAACCAAGGTGAGATTCTAGTTATTATTCTGGGAAGGTAAATTGCTCTGTACTGCAGTGAAATTATTATCTAAGTCTAGTTGTAAAAATTTTCTTACTATGCGGCAAGTGTTTAATATGGCAGCTTTTTGTAATGTTAGATAAGTGTATTTGGATAGATCGAGTGCATTAAAACTATTGAATATTTGTTTTGGGATAACACCTGTTGTAGATATTACTATTGGGACTATAGTGACTCTATTCATTTTCCAAACTCTGGTAATTTCCTCTTGTAATTCTGTATACTTCCTGATTTTTTCTGTGATAGTTTTTTGTATGTTATTAGTGTTTGGGACTGCTATATCTATTATAAATGTGTGTTTACCTACTTTATCAACAAGTGTTATATCAGGTCTGTTGTTATATATGGTGTGGTCTGTTATTATAGTGCGATCATAATATATTCGGTAGAATTGGTTTTCTAAAACAGGTCTAGGCGTGTACTTGTAGTATGGTGTGTAGGGATCTTGCATGAGTTTAAGTTTGGTTGCGAGTTTTTGGTGTACGATATTAACAAGTTGATTATGTCTGTGCGTATAGTCGTTTTGGGTTAGTGTGATACAAGCTCCTGTGATATGTTGTATTGTTTCAGGTTTGCTGTGACATTTTCTGCATAAATCATTTCTTACTGTACTATCTTTTATTATGTATTTTCTATAATTTTTTGTGTTTATGACTTGATCTTGAATGGCTAACATAAACCCTTCTGTTTCAGGAAACAGCTCACTTAACTCTAGCCATTTGTTAGAAGCCTCTTTATCTATGAATGTTTGGTGTAAATCGTTGGGATGTCTTCCATGAAGTTCTTTTTGCCTCCACTTCCTGTGTATCTCTTCTCTATGTCTCGCTTTATCTACTGTCTCAATATTGCTATCATCGCTAAGGTTCAGTGGTGTATACTGTTTGTCTATCTCTATAATTGTTTTGTGTAATTGACTGTTATTTTTCTTCCGCATGAAAAATTGTTTTAAGTTTATGACTTGTCTTTTATGAAGATGTGATATTTCGATTAGTCCCCTGCCACCTTCTTTTCTGGACATTATAACTCTTTCGATTGCTGACTTGGGGTGGTGATATCTATGTTGTGTTAGTGTGGTTCTTGTTTTAACTTCAAGAGCATGTAATTCTGTGTTAGACCATTTTATTACACCGAAAGAATAAGTAAGTATAGGAATCGCGAACGTATTTATGGATTTGAATAAATTTTTACTAGATAGGTGCATTTTGCATAACGAATGTATTCTACTATTGTATTCTGTTTTTAGTTTATCCTTAATAGTCCTATGTTCTAACAAACGTGCTTGATTGTAACCTAAATATTTATACAGTTCTTCGTCTTTCATCGCTTCTATCACTTCTTCAGTGTCTGTTGAGTAGTTTCCTTCTATAATCTTACCTTTCTCTATATTTAGTTTCCTGCATTTGTCTAGTCCAAAATCCATTCTTATGTCTTTTGAAAATGTTGTTGTGATATTTAATAAATCGTGTAAATCTTTATTTTTATTAGCGTATAATTTTAAATCATCCATATATAGTAAATGTGTAATTTGGTGCAATATCGACCTGCCGTTCCTAATATCAAAGCCTAATTTCGATTCGATTAATGCTCTGGAGAGTGGATTCAGGGCTAGACAAAACCATAGAGGGCTTAATGAGTCCCCTTGGAAAATACCCTTTTTAATCGCTATTTCGTCTACGGATAAGTTTGTTGTTTTAGTTTGTAATTTTAGTGTCGTTCTCCAGGATCCCATTGTACTTTTAAGAAAATTTATAATTAGTGGATTAATTTTATATATGCTTAATACTTCGATCAACCATTATTATTATTATTATTGTTTAAATGTCTTTGACATATCTCGGGACCCTGGGGTCCCGGACCTTTGGAAGGCGTGCGAGGGGCCGAAGCCAACTCGCAGAGGCCCCTTAGACATTTTTAAGTGTTGAGACACCAACCGACGATTCTCCCTGTATGCACTATGCAAGTGCAGCCAAGGACAACCCCCGATTGGCGTAGGACTATTGCATGATATGGAAACAAAGATATTTGATTATGGGTTTGGGTAGCTTAGTGAACTGGTTATCTTGAACTATGGAAAGACTATGGCCCCTGCCTGACCAATGTTTATAAAAATACACAGATAAAATGGCAGGGGGTGACTTGCACACTCAATAATGGGCCCCCGAAAACGGTCGCTAGCACATAGTGACGTAGCGACAAGGAGGCAACATGTCCTGAGGTGCTTAAGAGGAGTGGAGAGGTATTCCACGGCTATCAGGACAATCCCGGAAGTACGGTCAAGATCCCTACCAGCATCTTACTGAAATACTTCCTTCCTCCGAGCACGTTTGCTCTTGCGAATCTCCACTCAAGCCGGCCAATAAAGGCAAGAATGAGGTGGGAGCTCTGTTCCTCGTCAGTGTTTACTCCAGCCGGCCAATAAAGGCAAGCCAGAGATGAGGAACAAGACTTCTCCCGGGAGGTAGGGTCCGTGGGGTCGCTACTGCCCAACAGCTCGCCACAAGCTGCCCTGCGGGTTTTTGTATCTCTCTTGGTCTGGCTCCTCACCCTAGCCCCGTTCCGGCAAAGTAAACTCTGCCGGCACAGACCTGAAGTTCGGAGCGCACCAGCCCCACCACGACGTCAACGTAGAGATACGGCGGTGGGGTTATTATTATTATTATTAATCTTTATTAATCAGACTACAATGGTCTATAGTGTTAGTAACAAAATAGCTTAACCTATGTTAGTACTTAATTACTAAAACAGAACGGGTCCGGTTCGCAAGCGCCCACACCAGCGGGCTATCTGCCCGGGCGGCTATCGATTGCAGGATAGTGTTGGGACTGCCACGCAGCCTGCGGAGTAGCGAGGCAGATTTCTTACGCCACAGTGCATCAAAGCCGTCAGTGCGTGCGTCTGCAAACATTGCCGAGGCACTACAGAAGCGCGGCAATCGCAACAATAACCTGAATGCGTTATTGTATTGGATACGCAAAGCATTGCAGGCCTTTTGGGTATATGTGAACCACAGGGCCCCCGAGTACAGTGCTGTGCAGTATGCCTTAAAAAGGGTTATTTTAATTGCACCTGTACATCGAGAAAACCTGCGTGCCAGCATATTCGCCCTGACCGACAATGCTCTGCGCTCCCTTTCGAGATCCATGTCATCTTTTAGGTCATGAGTAACCAGATGGCCCAGGTATTTAAATTTATAAACCCTGTTAATCGGGTGACCTTTCATTAGGAGAGGAGGGACATTAGTGGGACACCTGGTGCCAGACCCAAAGACCATGAATTCTGTCTTACTGCTATTGTATATTAACCCGTGAGTCACAGCGTACGACTCACACACATTGAGTAGCTTTCGGAGAGCACCGATAGAGGGAGCCAGCAGCACCATGTCGTCTGCGTAGCTTATGTTGTTAAAGCAAATTCCATCCACGTAGCAGCCGACACGTGTGCTGCTGAGTCGCTCAATCAGAGCATTAACATAAAGACCGAAGAGCAAAGGCGAGGACAGGCCCCCAGGGTTATACTTGATACGAGCGCGGCGTCGCGTCGCATCACTCGCGGTCTGAACTGACCCTAAGGGGCTTCGTTAAGGAAGCCCTACGCTTCCTGAAGACCTTGTTTTCCTTTTTAGTGTGCTCTGAGTATTTAGTGGTCACTAAAACGGGAAGTCTATCCTTTTTAACTTGAAAACCACTAAATGTGTAAGATGATATCCGAGAGAGGGCAATCATCTTGGAAAGTTATTTCTGTCAAAAAATAGCATTGTGAATTTCCATCTGAACGGTTCGGTTGCCGGTTTAATGATAGACACATAGGGCCTTTTTAACACTACTTGTTGAACGCGTGTTTAATGTCAGTTTTATGTCAAACTCCATATAGAACTGTCATGTTTAAAAGGTGTTTAGGCTAAACAACCAATAAACACGGTTTTGTGGTAATAAGGATGGGGTTTAAGTATTTGACTTTATGATCGGCAATATATCAAAAATCTAGATGAAAAACTGGACTTCCTCGTGTCGAACATGTTGTGATTTTTTTCTGTAACAGTACTCATTAATAACACTGTTAGTAGATTGACTCAGTAACTCACCCGTAATTATAATAATAATCAACATTGCATATTAATATCCCACGCCCGTAGGCGTTCAGTAGAATTGATTACTATGTTACCTACTACGGATCAAGCTGTCAATATTATTATAATATACGGTTGTTATTGTTTCCAGTCCCGGGTACACATTATGCGAAAACTTTCTACTATGGGAAGACATTTGCGAATCCATTATTTTGTCTTAAGAGGAAATAGGGTCGGTCCCCTCTCCATACAAACGCTCTCGCCTGTTTTCTCTCTGCTTTATGGCCTTAGAGTAATGATTTTTTACAGTAAAATAAATATCAACTAGTTCTATGCCCCTATGTTTTCCGTTTTAATGATAAATTATCTGTAGAAGCACAAGAACTCTCAGAAAATGCTCAAAATTGCCTGTTTAGACCGCTGTCATCAGAGGCCTATTGTACAAATTTGACAACTGTTATTGAAAAAAGAAATACACAGGGGCACATTAAATATCCTTCATAATCAATTTATAAAATATCTTTCAAAATGGTCCAATATTGGAGGAAGAAATAGATGAGATCCGAACCTCGAATTATGACTTTTTGTATGGAGAAAAGACCGACCCTATTTCCTCTTAAATACCAATATGTAATATTAATAATATTCCTTGTTTGTATGGATTCCCTAATAGATTTGTATTACTAGGGTATTTTGTTAATATTTATAAGTGACTGTAAAATTCTGTTGATATCTTTAATAGTTCTAGTGTCATGTACTTTCTGAAGGGCTTCGTCGTATTTCTGACGCCAAACATTGCTGCTCTGCACCTATACTACGACGTATTAATGCCACCATTTTTCCAGTGTTAGTGAGAGACGGAGCTATACAAGGCCGCTAGCACCATCCTTTTTTCGCAGTGGAATAATGATGGCATTAATACTTCATAGTCAGCCCCCTGTTCCGGTTTCGAGAGTATAGTGACCGGTGCAGGAGGTGAGGAGCTCGTGGCTAAGTAATAACAGCCGCTCGGGTCGATCCATCAGGTTAAGCTACGCTTGCCGGGGTTGGTCCGTGGATGGGTGACCATTTTCACATATCGAGACTCCTCCGTGGCTCGGAAAGCACGTTAAGCCGTTGGTCCCGGCTGTCATTTGTGGATCTTTGGCAGTCTTTACGAGTCGTCAGAAGCACGAAAGTCTGACAACCAGTCTAACCAAAGGGTATCGTATTACCCAGTTACTGGGTTGTGGAGGTCAGATAGGCAGTCGCTCCATGTAAAATACTGGTATTCAGCTGCATCCGGTTAGACTGGAAGCCGACCCCAACATAGTTGGGAAAAGGCTAGGCAGAAGAAGAGTGACCGGTGCACCTAAGTATAGAAACTCGGAGCATTTTAGATTATCAAGGTTATTGGGTTGTTCTATTTGGAATCTCCCAGTAGCAGCCCGGAGCATGGATTAGTGCCCGGTTACTAGCAATAGGCTCGCCCCCTTTTACATAACAAAATGTGGTGCACTACACACTTCTGCCCAACCCTTCGGGAAAACAAGGCGTGATGTTATGTATTTATGTATTAGTGGTATAGGTATTTGATTTCATTATCACGTAACAGTTAAACACTGTAATTAACGTTCTCGTCTCCCGGTAACGTCTTGGTTCGTCTCGAGAAGATTCTGCAAATGAATTATTCCATTAGTGACGATCGCTGCTAGTCTAATAGCGTTTTAAACGATTTTCATTAGAGAGTTATCTCGTTGTTATTGAGTACTTAGTTTAATAATGATAGTGCTTATTACTTTAAGTTTCTTTCATTTTAAGTGCTGTCTGTCCGGGGATAAATACTATAATAAGACACAGACAGATTTTTATTTAATTAACATTGTTTTCAAATAATATTATGTTAGACTACAAAAATAAAACGCTGACCTTTGAATTACTTTCAGGGTTATAAGTCTGTCTTTTAAGTTCTATGAAAAAGTTCTAACATAGAATCAATTTTAAATATCTCTTTTAAAGAGCAAAGTATCTATGTAATTTCTACTTTATTACTAAATGGAATTTAGATGGCTTTTAAAAGAATTGCGTCAGATCATACTAAACGATACTCTTTGGTTATCTGTAAGGAAAGGAGGGGATATCCCCGTTGTCTCGCGATGTCCTTTAGGAGATCACAGACAGTTATCTTTATTTACTTCTAGGTAGATGTTCCATCTTCATCTTATTCCTTTTTCAGCCTTGTACGAGGTATTTGATATTTACTTTGATTAAAAATGCGGGTAAATCGTAAAAAGGATTTGCAATTTATTTTTTGAAAACCTAGTTGACTAACTCCCTTGTTGGTCAAGCGGCCAGTGTCTTTTGTTTTTTTTTTTTCAGATGTATATTTACGGAACTTCAGGCAAGTTTCTTTAAGGAGGTTGAAAGTTTCTTCACCTTTTTACTCGACTCTTTTCATGTCCATAGTTACTATTAATACTAAAATCTTACAAATGATGAACTTGGACAAGGCTCAACCTTGTCCAAGTTCATCATTTGTAAGATTAAAATAATAAGTATCTTTTCGATCTCGATAATCCTTCTTTTGATTTCATTCTTGTGTTCATTTATTTCATCATTCCATTATAAACGTTTCAGGTATCGGAAAATCGATTTCTACCTACTTCGCGATAAAAACATTACAAATTACGAATCGTAACATTTCGCCACATTTCGGCTATCTTCGAGGTCCTTTGATCAGAATTTCTCAAGGGAAATAATTAATTTTGTATATTAAAACGGGAAATTAATGCGGTGGCGTCTCTGATATTTGGGGTCTGATCAAGTCTTTAACAGATATTCAAGGGTTGAAGGTGAGGCATTAAAATATGAGTATTGTAATGTAGAGAAGATCAATTTATTTTAAAGATTATTAAGAAAGACATGATAGATGATGATGAAATTGAAATAAATTGGAATAAATATTTGAGCCACAGGAACAGCTACGCAGGATCTTTGTAGATCTCACAAGCAGGCATCAAATTGAAAATAGTTAATTGGCGTGACTTTGCGGAAATCCATTATAAAATACAATAGACGTAGATATATTTAGTAATAACCTGTAAGAAATCGACACGTGTTTCACCTCTCAACGAGGCATCCTCAGGATGACGGGTGACCAGTCGCAAACCAAATCAAATGGACAAATGGGATCAAGTGGGATGGGAGTATTTTCTACTAAATAATGTTCAAATAAAAAAAAAACACATATTTTGTAATCGTTCTCAAAAGGCAGTTTCACAGTTTTAGTGGCATCAGTAGTGACAATATTGATCGATCCATTGTAATGATGTAGGTACTCGTTTACAGGTAGTTAATTATTGTTTTGGTGTCCTTTGAAGGCATACATCATGTGTGTGTTTGATTATCATATTCTGTAGGTAATACCCGATACTAACTATCGAGGATATGGTAATAATTCATTCTAATTATATTTCCAAGCGTGTTATTTTGTTGAATAATAATGTGGATTTTAATTACTGCTATATTTTTTTTCACGGCTTTGCCAGCGTGGAGAGGAGCTCGTGGCTAAGTAATAACAGCCGCACGGGTTGATCCCTCATTATGCGGGGTTGGTTCATGGATGGGTGACCATCTTTACATACCGAGACTGCACCGTGCCTCGGAAAGCACGTTACGCCGTTGGTCCCACCTGTCATTCGTGGATCTTTAACAGCTGTTACGGTTCGTCAGAAACCCGAAAGTCTGACAACCAGTCTTACCAAGGGGTATCGTATTACCCAGTTACTGAGTTGTGGGGGTCAGATAGGCAGTCGCTTAGACTGAAAGCCGACCCGAAACATAGTTGGGAAAAGGCTAGACACATTGATTGGCTTTGCCTGGGTGGAAACGTTCTTCCGAGATTAAAACGTATACCCTATGTGTTAATCCTGGTTATAAACCATCTGTGTGGCATTCGTTCAGCTTTTTATGCGCCAATCCAGAACATACAGAAAAACGGACAAAAATTATAAAATCATTTCACTAGATTAGTCTAGCAAGATAGTTAAATTACTAGATCGTCCTCGTATCATAGTTACATTCCTAGTAAGACATGAACCGCTTTCATATACGTATATTACGGTATATAGCTATATAGCGATAGGATACATAACTATATCACGGCTTCAACCATCTTACTGCGACATAAATATAGATTGAACTAAAATTAATACCTGTTGAAACGTTTGCGGCTAAATGTGTATTGTAAAGTAATAGTTTAAAAAATAAAATAAAATATATAATTCAAAAACAAAAGATCTTCAGTGGTATTATTAATCGCTATTATACAAATAATTTTATTGTTTCGGAATTCTCTGTAAGAAAAAGCTTTTTATTAAAGAAAATAAGTACCGAATCCTTATTTCGTAGACAAAGCAACATTTAGCAGTTACATTCAAATATCAACTTTAGCTTTTAAGCAATAAAAGTTTTAATGGACTGTCATTCGTTTTCTCAACATCTGAGGCTTGAAAATGAAATATTTGTCAAATTGTACTCTTGAATTTAATTGAATTAAGTACTCCACTGAAATTGTCCAGGGAAGTTTTATAACAAATTTGGATTGTGTAATATTAAATGATTAATTTGACATGGAAATGAAAATTTTAGGTAAGACTGTACCTTCCTAATAATTAATTTTGTGTTCCAAGAAATTTAAACTTTGTTGTCTTCCGCAAATTGTCATCAATAAGATGCTAACAAAATGATGGCCAATATTTTAAAGAATGTCATAGCCTAGCATATATTTTCAACATGTTTTTTTGTAAATTGGAACCTTGTAGCTATTTCCTGATATTCAGGAAATACATAGCTACAAGTACCTACTGCTTCTGTATGTTGTACCTACTATGTATTTTGTGTGCATCAAATAAACGATCGATCTATTTAAGGCCGGAATTCTTCTTGCGCTGAATTGATGTTGATCGCGTACGTCGGTCGCGCGTGCGTATCACGCGGGTCGGTCTCACTCGTCAGCGCCGCGTTCGTCGGTCTACCGACGAGTATGGTATTGTGCGAGCGCCCCCAGTCTGATACCGATGACGATCAGTTATTTTTTTTTTATTATTTTTTTTTTTTACTTTAACATAAAACGGCCAGGGCCAATTACATTAGTTAAAGACAAACACAAAAACACATTCCAGAGTACAGTAACTTAAGTATACAGCTACTCGACAGTCATTCGCGACAGTCATACGCTCATCTCACAATACTCCAGGCATACTGACAAGATCTTCTTCCATTCATCCGCGAACACATCACAGTCAGGCTTAGCGTCCAAGAGAGCGTTGAGCGCAGAGAGTGTGCGAGGGATAGGAGACTGGGCTCGAGCCACGGTTCTACTCCGAGGCACGGCGAACAATCTATGCCTCCTGCCACGGTTGTACTTTAACGGAGCAAAAAGATGGGATAGTTCGCCATGCAGTTCAGGAGCATCTGTTTTTCCGTGAAGGATCTTGCACATATTAATAATTTGGTCATTTTTTCTTCTAACCTCGAGAGAATTGTATCCTAAACAGCCTAAAAGAAAGTTCGAAGGGTACAAAAACGGATAATATCCATTCAAACGTTTGTAAAGATACCTAAGATAAGCTTTTTGTACTTTTTCTAAGAGTAAAGTGTACTTGTTTTCGTGCGGGTTCCAGACGCATGCACTGGACTCCAACTTACTCCGAACAAGTACATTAAAAATAGATTTGATAGCGCTGATGTTGCTAAAATCTTTAGCATTGCGCAGGATAAAACCTAATCGTTTAAATGAGTCTTTTGCTACCGAAGCTATGTGATCATGAAACGTAAGCTTGTTGTCAAATATGACACCCAGATCTTTCATTCCAGTTGTTCTAGTAATGGCGCTACCATTAATTCTATAAGTAAAACTCATCGGGTTTCTTGCTCGGGTAAAACTCATGACGAAGCATTTGGAATAGTTGAATTCCATTTTGTTCTGAACACTCCACTCCACTATCGCCTCAATATCACGTTGCAGCGCGAGACCATCGGATTCAGAGTGAATTTCAGAAAAGAGTTTCAAATCATCTGCATACAATAGACTTCTAGCGTGATGAATAACTAAAGGAAGGTCGTTGATCATTATCAAGAAAAGAAGCGGTCCCAGGATGGATCCTTGACTGACTCCAGAACGCGTATGATAGTGCTGGGATTCATAAAGACCCAGTCTGACAAACTGCTGACGATCGCGGAGGTAGTCAGCGAGGAGTCGTAACAGACCTGGCGGAAATCCGATGGCACATAGTTTTGCCAGCAGAATATCATTATTGACCCTATCAAACGCCTTCCGGAAGTCGAAGTACAAGACATCGACCTGACTTCCACAGTCCAATCGTTTTGATATATAGTCTACTAGGGTAAGAAGGTTAGTATTTACTGATCGTTTTGCTCTGAAACCATGTTGTTCGTCACATAGATACTTTTCAACTTGGGAATAAATATAATTATGTAGTATGTTTTCAAAAACTTTAGCCGGCGATGACAAAACAGCAATAGGACGGAATTCTTCTACTAATGTTTTATTCAAACTCTTGGGAATAGGAGTGACCCTTGAAATCTTCCATTGTGGTGGGTATAATCCGGTTTTTAAGGATTGATTAAATATATGTAATAATGGTAAGCAAAAATGTTTTTTAAAACTCTTCAAAATTTCTGGAGGAATGTTGTCAGGCCCTACCGAACTACTAAGTTTAAGTTTACTTATTCCTGACATGACATCTTGAGGAGTGAATTTAAATATATTTATATAATTACTGCTAACATAAGTATCACAAAGGGAAGCCTTTTCAACATCAAGTTGCGGAACATCGGGAAGATAAACGCTAACAAAGAAATCAGCGAAGGCGTCAGCCGCGCGAACACCTGAAAATTTTTCATCGTTGTATGTAACACTCGGCTCAAAACCACCTTTTGAGCGTAAGCTGGTAATATGTTGCCAGAAATTACGCGGATTGATTCTTAAATTATTTTCGATCATTTTGGTATACGATGCGACGATGATACGATCAGTTGAATGCCACTTGGCAGACGACTGCATCGTAGAGTGGTCGGTCTCGCAGTAAGGTATTTTTTTACTATGTATTAAAAAAAAAAAAAAGTTTCATTTCTCGCTGACGTATGCGACTGACCGTACGCGACCGACTGGACGCGACCGACATCACCGTAATAGGAATTCAGGCCTAAGCAGTTAACGATTTATACGCTACCTAGTAATGTTGCAAGAAAAGGAGGTATTCGGGATTCATGAATTGCTTCTATTAAACCGTCCACTGCTATTTTGAAAAACCAGTTTGTTGATCAATAATGACAATAGGTATCTTCTCGAATAATTTCTCTCTCAATTTCCAAAGAACCTAACCAACCTGCAGATCAAAGAAGACATAGTTTCTTTATTAGGTACAAATCGAGATTCTTTGAAAGAGCTTCTGCAAAAAAAAGCAGAAAAAGACAAAGACATAATAACCTTATTTCAAATTATAACGACAAACGCGAGGAAACAAATAAAGTACAATTTTCTCCGCGGATGATAAACAATTGATGACGAGCTAAGTAAAAGACGTTCAACAATATAAATAAAAAATAAAACGGTCGCTAGCTCGCTTAAAGAATATTAGCGACAAAATGAAGCGAATAAAATCTCATTTGTTTGAAACGAGTTGAAAAAGGATGCGAGAAGGTAGTTATTTAATTATTCATTCACGACCCAATAGGAGCAGGGGTAAGCGCTCAGTTTTATGTGCTAAGGTAGGGTATTCATGCTGTGTGACTGAGCTATGCAATGCAGAGCAGTGGTGGCCCAGTGGTAACGGCCGCGACTTACGAGTAGTAAGGTCGTAGGTTCGAACCCTGACAGGCGCTTTACTTTGTGTAAATAATTTCATCACCACTGCTTTCGAAACGGTGACGGAAAACATCGTGAGGAAACCGGCATGTCCTAGAACCAAAAATTCGAAGACATGTGACATCTACCAACCCGCACTGGGCCCGCGTGGTGGATAACGGCCGACTCCCTCTCAGAGAGAGGAGGCGTGTGTCCCAGCAGCGGGAACATTGTAGACTAATTATGTATGTATGCAATGTATGTATTATGAGCTATGCAAGAAAATTAGGAAGTAAAAGGTTTATTAAGGCGAAATTTTTACATACGTACAGTCACGGAGTTTAATTGATGAGCCACCTTCAAACTTTTGAATTTTGCCGTTTCATACATTCACGAGATTACACGATTAAACACGAACTCAAATCACATGCTCGTAAACAAGATGACAAATAAATTACTTTTAATCGGAAATAGTCTTATCCATAGAGGTTGACTAATAAGTTCTCAATGATAAAAATAAATACAATGTTGCATTAAGTTTATCCAATCTATTTGATACCGACCTCCTTTGAATCATAGCTCATTAACTCGATAATTGTGAAAACTTAACTGAAGACAGTGACAGTTGAAATATCGATGTCAGAGACGTTATTTTCGAACTTGTCGAACTGACTATTAATATTTCCTAACCTAGCAACGAGTGTTTATCGTTGCTAGGTCAACCAATTGCAGGTCTAGCAACAGTATACTGTTGCTAGACCTGCAATTGGTTGACTTTGGGTAGTCACTCTGCTGTCAAGTTTGTAGTTATGGCTCTCAGGTTAGCCAACCGGTAAAGATATGAAATATAATTTGTTTCTTCTAAAACGAAGACGTAATAAATGACTGCGTGTCGGGAACCGAATAAACCCGATTTGCATTACACGGCTAAAATACGAACAGTGCCAGGTGGCTTATCAATTAAAGTCCGTGACTGTACACGCCAAGGCGAGGCAACGGAGCTGAAATTAGATTTAGTAGTACCCAAAAATCTATCTATTTATTTCCTACAAAAATTTCATAAAATAGCTATACTAAAATAGCGCTTAGTTTCTTCCGGAATAATTATTGTGATGTATACTATCGATTTATTTTTGAAGTTATTCACTCACATTCTTAGTCTTAGAAGTGGACCAACACAGAGTCCTCTATTCCCAAGGCACATTGTTTCTCATCATAGTTTCTCTCCCACGCACATCCTATAATCCTTAGTATATGGATAAACGTCAATTAGGCTATGACTTTCGAGAAAGCTACAATAAGATGGTGACAACACAAGATTACTTCTCCATTACCCAACCATTGTGTCCACGCTTCCTTAAAGGCATCGCTCCACAGCCTGCCCTCGGCTAAGCTGAGTGGACGTAACTTCTATTTGTATAAAAATGTAGGTAGGA
Source organism: Lithophane socia (assembly GCA_947522985.1). Taxonomy (NCBI): domain Eukaryota; kingdom Metazoa; phylum Arthropoda; class Insecta; order Lepidoptera; family Noctuidae; genus Lithophane; species Lithophane socia. The sequence goes on along the minus strand of OX383262.1, from coordinate 16,013,989 downwards.
TCGTCCACGGCCACTGTACGCACGACTAGCTGCGTAGCGTTGCTAAACGAATGAACCGCTCAGCTAACGTGGCAAAACTCTCCCGTGTACAACCTTCGTAACAGCGGACAGTAGACTTTAGTCCTGCTCTGTTCGGTTGTTCTGCCTTCGCTCCGCTCTTGAATATGTCATAGGAGTCAGGTCTCGGAATTTTCCCCCGCTCTGAAAGTTTGAATGACCATCTTTGCTTAAATTAAAAGATTAAACAATTTTCTTCTATGAAATCTGCTTTAAATTGGTGAAATCTCATTAGTTTTTAAGGTTCCGTAGTCAACAAGGAACCCTTTTAGTTTCGCCATGTCCGTCTGTCTGTCTGTCCGCGGCTTAGCACAGAGACTGTTGGTACTAGAAAGCTGTAATTTGGTATGGATATACATATAAATCACGCCGACAACGTATCGTTGGAAAGGTCGTTTAAAAATAATGGGAGTTTGTGCAATCCATTTTTGGATTCAGGGATCCGTTTGCGAAATATGAAGCTTTAAAGTGCTTTATTAGAGTCAAGTGTCCCCACCCCTGCCTGCTAAATGGTTGGTTTTGGATATGTGAAAAAATTCACGTCAGTAGTATTATAACGAAATTAAAAGGAAAACTATCACCCCTACGTAGGCTTCACAAGTTACCGAGTAAAGTCAAAGTCAAAGTCAAATAATTTATTTCAAATAGGCACATATATGGCACTTTTGAACGTCAAACGACCAACGACGTAATAATCGACCAACTTAAATTTGCTGTAGCAAAAACATGTTCTCCCATACATTCTGTATAGGAGAACAAGTTTTTCAACAATGTTAAGTTTGTTCGATAAATTCATCCCAACTACGGAACCTTTCATTGTGCGTGGTTCGACATGCACTTGGCCGGTTTTTATAAGTACTTATTGGTCTGTCAGTTACAGGAATCGGGCATAAAATGTTACAAAACAGAAAGCATTTTTGTACTTTCGATTTGGACGTGTGACGTGACATTGATTTGTATTACTTTGAACGACGTCGCGACGTCACGAATCCAATATGTCGCACGTTCGACACGAAACTTGACAATAGAATATCCCGAATACCGTCGAGTATCAATCGAAAGGTTCATAAGAGCTTTATCAGTGTAATGAAATGTAACTGAACCAAATGACACGAACTGAATGATAATAAAAAAAGACGGAAAATGTTCTTGTAAGTAAATTCATGAAGTTTTTAAAAAATAACAGTTTTTTCAATTTCGTATTGTTGTAAAAACATTGTAGTTATCCATAATTACCAAACTAGACGAATGATTTCAAGTTTTTAACCCATTCTTTTGACGTCATTCTTTGGCGGCATTTTCGCCGATCATCAAACTTAAGGTGGCGGCAGAGACGTCAGTTCAAATGTAGACAATATGTATTAGGTCCCCACCTTTGAAATCAGCGTTTAGTATGGAGAATTCTAAAGAAGTTACATTTTTCATACTAAAATTTTCTTAATTTATGTAACAACCATGAACACTAATGTTTAAAAACTTTTATGCACTAATATTAAAAAAACTAAGCGAACGTAATATGCCACTTATAAGTTTCGGCTAAGTTAAAACAAATAGTGGTCATTTCTGCTAACAAAATGAGGAGTCATTTTTAAGGTATTTTTTATGTTTAGAAAACTATAAGTAATAAGGTTTTTTACTATTGGTAGTTGTCAATGATGGTCATTATTCGATATAATACCAAGTAATTGATGAATATTTTAAATCATAGAAGTGACGAGGTTTTCTATTTGTGAGAAAAAAAAAAGCCAATTTCATAGGGGAACCCAATATGTATCAAATCAAGAGAAGACGTCTTATTATTTTCTGGGAAGCACAGGGAAACATAACATAACATAATCAGCCTATAATGTTCCCACTGCTGGGACACAGGCCTCCTCTCTATGAGAGGGAGTGGGCCGTAATCCACCACGCGGGCCCAGTGTGGGTTGGTAGATGTCACATGTCTTCGAATTTTTGGTTCAAAGACATGCCGGTTTCTTCACGATGTTTTCCTTCACCGTTTTGAGAGCAGTGGTGATGAAATTATTTACACAAAGTAAAGCGCCTGTCGGGGTTCGAAACCTACGACCTACAACTCGTAAGTCGCGGCCGTTACCACTGGTATACTACTGCAGGGAAACGCGACTACTCTATACAAATTTGTACGGCAAAATAAAGTACCAACTTGCTAAAATAAAGCATATTTTGTTCAAGAGTCTATAATGTCTACCAGATACTTATTGTGCCCCATTTCATTCTCTAATGGCTTCAGTCAACATTCCGAAAAATGCTTTAATGGGTACTTTGGTTAAAAGACCGGAGTTAACAGTTTCACGGTTCAGGAATTCAAGATTTTTCTATTTAAATATAGGTATATTTAAACAGAATATACCTATATTTAAATATTTTCAGGATAACATTAACACATTATACCTATACTACCTACTAGCGACCCGCCCCTGAAAGAAAGAAAGAAAGAAAGAAAAATGCGTTTATTGGCATTGTCACAGAAAAATACACCTTAAAACTAAAAAAAACAGAAAACAGTCATTACAATGCCAAAAGGGCCTCAGCTCAGCATATTGTCCCAGCTTTGGACGTTGATTGCGACTTGCCACAACAACGAGATTTCTTTCTATGTAAGTTTATTATTATTAACGGATTATACAAAGAATCCTTCGAGAATATCAATTAAAAAAAAAATGATATGTTTTAATATTATATTATACAGGGTGGCCGGAACATTCAAGTCCAAAAAAAAAATGATTTTCCCTCGTGCCGTGGGGTATCCGAATCACCCCCTCATGTCTGTTCCGCGATTTTTGATAGTTTTCGAGTTTTCTGAATTTTCAGACCAGATATTTTTGCGTAATCGTATTCATCCCCCGAGCTTCGTTTTTCTTTTTCGTGTCGACTAACCACCCCGTGGTTGACCTGGCGTCGGAGTTTTATGCCACCCGCCTCTGACTTGGCTTCACATGCCGTCGAGAAATATGTATTTCTCTTTACGCATGTCTGAGAGATATCTCTCTGGCATGCCGGTTGCCTCACGATGTTTTCCTTTACTGATTTTGAAGCAAGGGTGATAATTAATCAGTATGTACATGAATCCGAATAGTTAGAGGTGCGTGGCTATTGGGTTCAAACTCGAGACCTATCGAAAGTGCCTACTTGAAATAAATTATTTGACTTTGACTTTGACTTTAGACCTTTGACTTGGCAGTCCGACGGTCACGCCACTAGGCTATCACTGCTGTTAGCGAGGTTGGTGGTACTTGGTGGCTTGGAGCTTGGCGGTGGAGCTTAGTATAATGTATTTTCAACTAAACTTGAGACTAATTTAATGAAGTGATTTCATCTAAACTTGAGACTAATTTAATGAAGAAATCATTGTCTTTACAAATATACGTATACTTCACACATCAAATATCACCAAAGTGTGTTCCTAAGTCAGAGCACGGTTTCGCAATTTCCGGCGTGTTTCCCGGGTAATCGTGTCAGACGGATGTACGGCCGCCATTTTAACTTTCAAGTGAAGGCGGAAAGTTTTTCGCCTTTGCTTCACGAGTGGGAGTTCAAAGAAAATAGTTAGGTACGTCAGTCTGTCATTGTCTGGGTGTGTTCGCAGTTGGAACAGACATTGGTGTGAGCTGTTCCAGTTTTTGTCGTCATTAAGTTCGTGATTAACAGGTTTTGTTTATATATTATGTGTTGAGACAAGTAGAGTAAATAAAATAGTAAATAGTCGAGAGTAGTCTATTACATTTAAGACTCATTGGGTTAGAAGAATAAAAATAACTCTGTTTTAAACCAATATCATGAGTAAAGATGAAAAAAAGAGTTGAATAATAAAAATTCAAAACTAATATAATACAGAGAATAGATTTTTTGTATTTTGTTTGTAATGGATAAACTTAGCCGATTCGTTTCGACACTAAGAATTTCTTCCTGTATCGTGGGTGCGTTTACAAACATAGAAACTCACATACCCGGAACAACTACTTGCAGATCATACAAATATTTGTTCCGTGCGGGGATCGAACCAACTTACAACTTACATCCATCATTACAGGGTTGCGATATTGTACTTGTCTAACTCTTATCCTATAACATTTGGTAACTTATTACAAATAAAGCATTCTTTGTGAACTCACTCAGAGAACAACAGAATAGGTCCGAGTCATTAGCTATGAGGTTGAGAGTGCGGTTTCGGAATTTAAAAATTCTTTCACATAAAGAAGGCTGCACTATCAGCGAGTAACATGGGCTGTATTTTATCAATTTTCACGCGTACAAGAATAATGTTTCAGTTACAATATAAAACGGTAATGTAGCCTATGCCGAAAATACTTATCTTTTTTGAAACGAAATTGTACCTATTTGTATCCTACATTCATCCACAAAATCGTTTAGCGTGTAAAAGCCTAATATTTCAGGCTAAGCTTCAGCCGAAAAAAGTTCCATCGAAACTTATGTAAGTCAAGTAATCTGTACTAAACAGTTTTCAAGTCGAGCTATTTCTCAAATTAAAGCACAATAGAGCCATGGAGATAGAAAAAACGGCAAATTGTTAATAAATCTAAGTGAAAGCGTTTCGGCTCGAGCCAAATACGTTCAATATTTCAGGGACCCACGTTTCAATTTGTCGGATTGCGTGAAAATCGAGAAGGTCCCTCCTTCGCAAATACTGTGTAATACAGTCATTTATTTCTCTTTTAGGCGTGTTACTCACTTGCTCTGGTCTGCATTAAACAGAACAGCCGGGTGGCAAAATGGAAGTACATATAAACTGATTACAGTCGGCTTTACTTTTCAAAATATGTTAAAATCGAATCGAAAGGGCCAACTAGAACGAGTGTATAGCACCGGCTTGCTACATACTTTTTCAGCTCGACACAGCTGACTAGTGAAGTCGAATGTGAATTATATAATTTATACGAGTAACTCTGGGAATAACAGTAGGTCCTGAATTTTTAATAAATAAACAAAAACTAAAAAAAATACTTAGGGTCGACCTTGTTTTTCAACAAATTACTATCAAATAGAATATGACGACCCGAACAAGTATGTAACACGCCTTAGTAATTCGAAATTGAAATGGGCATCGGGAAGTCAGTAACGAAATTGCAAGGAATTATTTGCACCCAAATATTCCATATTAATTTGTGTCTTGCGTTACTAGAATTTAATTTTCAACATTATATTTTAGAACTGTTATTGTTAAAAGGTGAAGCAGAACGCAGGTGTTCTTGGTAACGAAAACGAGGTCTTTACGATACGATTTTGAATTTGAATTCTAGACAACAATTTTGAAAACATTTTGATAAAAGATACTAGCTTCCACCCGCGGCTTTGCCCGCGTGTTATGTCGATAAAAATTAAGGGTAATTTTTCATCTTTTTTTTGGTCTGGGGAAGGCCCCAGGCTGCCATCTATCTCCTTGCCAAATATCGAAATCCGTTCTGTGGTTTAGGCGTGAAAAGGTAACATACAGACAGACAGACAGACAGAGTTACTTTCGCATTAATAATATTAGTATAGATTATTATAATTTCTGTTTGTTGTATCAGCACGATTAAACAAAAAACTCGTGCAGTAGTAAAAGATTAGCCAGTTACCGCAAGTTTCGTCTACCACTTCCCCATTGAGAGCCATCATGCTTTAGTATCGTATTGGCAATCGTACTAATACTAGTTAGAATTTTGAAATCATGCTGTAGGTATTTATTATTCAAACAGAATTTATGACATACGGCTGCGATTGTTTGATGGAATTGTAAACATAGAGAACTATAACTAAATCCTGATGTACAAACTACGGAATACAAAAAACAAATCACGAGCACAAAGCCAGTTTACATACATTTAAACCGAAACTAAACTAGTTTTGCCTCTACATACTCGTAGTTCAACTTCAAGTTAAACAAACCACAAAATAATACAATTAAAATCAACTGTCCAAAGCGACAGCCGAACTGAGGCCCTCACACGAACGCGAGACATAAACGTGACGTTTATTCGAACGATTTTTGAATCGAAAATACAATGTATTCTACAGTCTATATGGAATAATTGGACATATTTAAGCGTGTAGTACAGAATATCAACCTGGCCATCTTCTACATAATGTTACCGCACACTCAAATGCTGAAAGATTTCTTAAAATGGATAAATACCTAAAGGCTTAAAATGGAGTAAATTATTATGTGCGAAACGTGTATTTTCAATTTTGAAATCGTTCGAATTTACGTCATGTTGACTACGCAGCTACGCGCGGTCGTGCTAGGCCTACCGCACCGGTGCAGTCGAAATACTACGCAGTCAAACTGTGCAGCGGTTTGCAAGCTCCCTTTTTGTCCAGTGCTACTGTGCATATATTAACAATTTATAGATAGAATGTTGGAACTGTTTCAGTTAGAAAATCTGATTGCTATGGGAAATCAAGATTAGATTTTTAGATTTTGGGAACAGTTATTAATTTAGGTATACCTCTCAACCTCACCAAACCCCGTACAAATCAAAGCTATTATAATATTCATAACGCAGTACATTGTCCACAACAAGGCTCCATCAAATCTCCAATAGCCAGCAATATATAGCCAAGATAATGCCCTGACAGCCTCTAAACTGTCTAGGATTTGTCCTTTGTAGCCCGCAATGGGAAGTTGCATAACTCTGACGTCATAGCAAAGTAATAATGAAACATTTAGTTGGTATTAAAGTGACCGAGCCGGAATTGTTGGCAGTTTCTGAGAAGTTAGTGACAGGGTTAGTCCGAGCAATCCGATTGCGTAATTGGACTGTTACGGGTTGACGAAGTTGAGTGTGATGCTTACAGAAAAGTTCGTACGTACTCTGAAATTCGGGTACCTACGGATCTGAAAATAAGTACCTATTTACCTTATCGCTGAATTTACATAATGTCGGTCGGTCGGTGTGGTGGTATAAAGTATTATAAGTCGTACTATTTTGTCGTTATACGTTTGCTGAAATAAGTTCAACCATTATGTTACTATTTGTGATAGCTACAAGTTACAAAAAGTAATTGACTTCATAAATCAACATACATAAAAAATATACAATAGTGGCCAATTACTATTATAATAAAATATATTACTTGGTGAAATATTACTCAGGTAAAATCTGGCGTACATAACGCTCTTATACCTCCCAAAATACTTAATTAATTGATGTGTTTTCTGTGTAGCACAAAGAAGCAACAGGCCTAATTTCGTTATGAATCATCGCAATTACTTCACAGCTACATTAAGACGAAATTTTGGAAGCAGAAATAAATATCATACCTTTGTATGACAAGCGAAATATCACACGAAGCAGGCTCCATGATAAATGAGAAGGGATAATACTTCTCAGCTCACTTTACTTAAACAGCATTAAGATTCATGACCGGAGACTGTAAACAAAGAACTTGAAATTGCGGCTTTACAGTCGGATTATGAACTTTAGTTGTACATTTTGGAAAAGCGTAAAGAAAAATCCCTAAACGCGATCGAGAATTTACTAAATTCAGTATTTTGTTTCAGATAAAATGATAGTCCGGACGCGCGCGGCAGAGTAGCTGTAGTTGGATTTGAGAAGACGTCAAAATGCTTCACAGAACGTCATCGTCGAGGCGACGGCGCGCTTCCAGGAGTGCTGCCACATCACCACAAGCGAGGTCCCCAAGAGCATCAGCACAACCGTCTCGAAGAGCCTCGTTAGCAGCCACAGAAACTGATGAAGAAATGGAGCCAACCCCTCCTCCGCAGAGAAGCCCACGAGCAAGCCTAGCGCCAGACGCTGCACTCGATGGCGGCTACCACCGCAGTCCACGACACTCTCTGGTCCCCGAAGCCCGATCAGCCAGAAACTCCATAACTCCAGATACGGCACCTCCGAACAGAAACACTTTAGGACCATCAAGAAACAACTTAGCAGTTGACATGAACTATGGATCGAGACTAAGCTTGAATCCACAAGACTTCAACCGAAGTCCAAGAAACAGTATTACACCAGACGCTAACGCCAGGAGTCCACGACGAAGTTTGGTTCCCGAGGGTACGTCATGGAACCAGCCACGAAACTCCTTGGTGCCAGATGTTGGTCGAAGTCCACGTCATTCCGTAGCATGTATTCAAATAGATCCGGCTCGAAGTCAAAAAGACTTAGGCCCGAGTCCACGGACAAGTCCAAGAGGCAGTGTAGAAGCTCCTTTGAAGAAAGAAATGCCGGAAATGAACAGGAGTCCAAGGGGTTCGTTGATTCCTGATTCGCAGAGGAGTCCTCGGGGAAGTATTGCGCCATCAGAGAGAAGTGCACGGGGTAGCTTAGTGACGGGTGAAGGGACGGCGGAAGTTAATAGGGTGAGCCCGAGGGGAAGCTTGACGCTGACATTTCAAGAGCCATTGGTTTCACGAGAACGCCGACCGAGCGAGGACAGTCAGACAGCGGGTAAGTATATTTATTAATCGCACCTTTGCGACAAGGCCGATACAAATCTCTCAATTAACACAATTAATAGGGCGACTCAATATTTACGACACAAAATAGAGGTACAAACTGATGGCAACCCTATTAGAATTATTACACCCCAAATCCTAGTCGTATTTAAATTAAGTGGTATAACGGATTTCTCGGAATAATCTCTATTTTGACAGCTTGTCGTGACTTGAATTGAGAGCTTATTTTGGGAGCTTAGGCCCACAAGCCAATACTGCTCCTAGAGTGTGTATATTTGCATAACCAGAAGAGATGTTCTTTAATAATTTAATTCCAATTATTTTTACTTTTATATAAGCCCTCCGATCATAACAATTGCCTTTGAAGACACACTTTTCAGATTTTATTGTCATCTTCTCATCTATAAACAAACTTATAAACTCTTATAGTTTTATGACGTAACCATTTTTTAAATTATTTTTAAAAGTAGCTAGATTTAAGTTTGTCCTCTACATTACTAACCCCCGAAATGATTTCTCAAAAGTTGGCAAGATCGACACTACCTGTGTCAAATTATTGTTCGTCACACGCATAATTTTAAGTCTCATATTTTTGTTCAGGTACCCGTGGAAGAAGTGTGTCCCCCTACAGGGCATCTGTGGCTGGCAGGCAGACCGGGGCCGGTATTCCCTCCGACACAGGCTCCCGACGAGCTTCGAGCTCTGTAAGTCAGGTAATTATGAACAATCATTATTATTCAGTTTAGTCTAAGGTGCAGGTGAATCACTGAAAATCACCGAATTCCTTTAACACTAATCGTATTTAAAACACCCTTCGGATCCATTGAGGTTCAAACTAAAGATTGTCCCGCGTATGGAAAATGTGACAACTACGGTTTATTGGTATTCAGGCAGATTGAGACGTTTTCTGTCCCGGACAACAACATGTTACGCAAAAATTTAGTTCGCGGAGTCTGCTCAAGTTTAAATAATGAATCTGTTCGGGTTATCATTTAGTCATCTTCAAACGATTGACGGTAACCGAACGATGTCTTAAATTCGATAAATGCACTTAATGTTTTTTTTAGCGCTAAATGAACTTAATGCTTTGTGCTGCAAGGGCTCATCAGAATGTCGGTCAAGTAGGCTAGGTCGGTATAACTCTAAAAGGGTGTATTGGTAGAAGAGGACGAGGTGTCTACTCAGCAAAATAATAATTATGGACTGATTACATGATAATTAATAAATCATGACATTACTCCTGTTTTCCCTTGAGGCACTGTACCTTAGTACATTCACATTTCGACAATTATGTTTAACTACTGCATACGTAGGTGGCGAACCTACATGTTTTTCAGGGCAAAACAAACACTTTATGTAACGAACTGTCTAATGCCAATCAATGATGTGCAATAAACTCCTTCCCTTTATTTTTTATTTTGTTATATAATTGTAGGTATATACTATACATATTTATTTTTAAGTCTGTTATAAGTATATATTATAATTATGTAGATACCGTATAATAATAAATCAACATGATGTGCAGCTTTATAATGTGATCCTTTGATAAACTAACAGGCGTAAGATACATTTTAATGCTGACTCTAGAGCCAAAAATTCATGGGTTTTAATTGATAAATACTCAAAGGATTTAACAGTGAAGGAATTTTCAATAAGCGACACTCCAGATCTGATGGTATTTATTATTCTTATAACCTACTGTAAAACTGAAGTCTAACTCATAAAATAAACAGTTTTATTTCCATCTCATAACGTTTACGTTCAGTCATGAAAGACTGAAATATTTCTATAAAATCACAAAAGTGCGTTCAACGAGTAATATCGAGAATAGGGAAGCTTTTCAGAGCTCGTGTTTATGTTAAAAGCGTAAAACTGAGTTATATTGATGTGTGAAGAGTTTGATGTGTTATAAACAGATTTTATAGGATGTAGTTTAAAAGACGGAATGATAACGGGTTCTTAGGCATGAACTATACAGGGTGTAAGGGTTAACACTCTTGTCATTCAAACCATGGGTAGTTGACTTAAATATAAAAATAAATGTTCGAGTAACGTAAAAAAAAAAGTTTCTATGTGACACCGTGCTCGCTAGTGAAACAGCTGACTGACTGAGAGAGGGGTCACGCTCACGGCCGGTCAGGTCACGTCCCGCGCTCCCCACCTGATTGAGTCGCAAGTTCGTAGCCCTAGCGCATAGGTGAAAGGGTGAAATACGCCAGTGGTAAAAAGTAATGAAAAAAAAAAAACAAAAAAAAGGCGTAATTTTCCATTGAGTTTACGTTCTATAAATGACACAAAACCACTGGTTTCAAGGACAGCGGTGTTTACCCTAACACCTGTATGGGAATACCTCACGTTGTGGTACTGAGTGTCTGGGTGCGCTGGACGTACGTAAAGGCTATGCACAATTGCTCACAGTTCTTCTTCTTCTTAGTATCGATGGCAATCTAAATAGACTCGACCCAGAATTCGGCCACGTATTCGTCGCCATCACTGGTGTCCATCAGTTCCTGTAACGTGCAGCTGACAGGACACGCCGGATTACGTGTTCCATCGTTTGAGGAACAGCACCACATTTACACTGAAAGGCGGAGTCACCTATGAATCTCCACCAGGGGCCTAAAACAGCCACATTAGCAATTCCTCTAAAAGCAATTCATTTCCTGATTTCCCAGCTGTCATTAGCAGTTCCTCTAATTTGACACTCAAGCTATTTATGATTTGTGGACCATTTTACGAATCTCTATAGATAACTGTCAAACAGATGAATTATTTCCTAATATGAATTGCGCGCAGATCATTTATGAATTAGCAGGTTGTGGCATTTTACGATGATTTTAATGATTTTATGTTATATTTTTAATGATTTTATGTTACATTTTATGTTATATATGATGATTTTAAGTTTTAAGCCCCCTGAATAGATTTTCCTTGCTTCGGCCAACCATTGCTCACACTAATGCCCACACAGAAGAGCTATTGGATTTTCAAATTCATCAGTTCGTATTTATTTGAGTGTCGCCTAGTGTTAGTAAAACGGGTTTTTTTTTATCATGGGCTACATTCATTTACCTGTAAAGTGAAAGAGGCTAATACAAATATTTTAATATTTGAATTACAAAAAAACCGGAAGGTGGACGACCAATAATGGTGTTACAATTTTAAGTGTTTTCAACTACATAAAATTTGCATAACAATACTTTGCATGCAACGAACTGCTTCGAACATGCAACAAACAGTAATTATGTACTAACATTCGCTACTAATTAAGATTGATATAGTTAATCTACATTGTAATTAAGTGTTCAACTTGTACCAACCTTTATTAATTTAAAATGGTTTATAAAACATATAAGTTATTTTAATAATTACAGTCAAAACACAGACTTTGATTCGGGTTTCTGACAAATTGATGCTCTCTGTGCTACGGCGTAGGCACGTAGCAGTCGTAGAGGGTCTACGACACTGCTACGAATTACTTCTAAGTCAATGAGATTCCCGTATTTTTATGAACGTTCGCATTATAATCTCAGTCTCAATCGGACGAAAATAGCTTTAATTTACTTTTTTTTGCTACCAAAAGTTTTGACATTGATCCCAAGTAACATGGGACAAGGGCAGGACGATGGTGAAAAGTTTTTGACATTGATTTTCGCTGAGATGAAATTGCGACTAGATTAAGAACGCTTTCACATGACGCTTTCCTACAGGGCCTCATGTACAAAGAGTTTGTTATTACGGTCAAGAGGCAAAGAAGAAGATTTATTTTCGGAAATAGTAACTGGGCAATCGATCAAATCCTTTTAGCGATATTAGGTACCTACGGTAAACACGCGAAGAAATGAAGGTCAGATATCCAAAGTTGAACAAAATTGTATTTACGATTTTTATTACCCTGGGGCATACTAAAGGGTATTTCGTGAATATCTTATGTTGGTATAGTGATGAATTTAAAGGAGTAAGTACACTAAAGTCTGTAGTTCAAAGCTATCGATATTTGAGTAAATCCAACTCCTTCGGGCTAAAGGATATTGACCGATTTGGACCAAATGCTGCCCAGATATGGGAGTGCTTCCAAATGGTTCCTTGCATCAATTTATACATAAAAATAAAAAAAATCGGTCCCAGGGTTAAAAAGTTATTACTTTAATGTTTTTCTAGTTTTATTTAATTATTGGAAATCTATAAGATAGCGTCGTTGAGTTTGATCTCATTGCTTTTATCTTGACAAGTGCTATAGCCTCACATGGTGTCCAGAGTCTGATGATGGAGCTGAAGGGTGGTCACGGGCACTCCTCAAGTAAACCAGATAGCCCCGTCGTATGTGGTTTCGGTTAAATATTCAAACGTTAACACGTTAAAGTACGTCTCACGGTACTCAGAGACGTCACTTTACGTAACTAACTATATTGATCTTGTAAAACACATGTGATATGCAATAAATAATTGAATTGAGTGATTCTCTCTCGAATCCTCAATGACAAATGTCTTTTTGGAAAGTACTACCTAATATCCAATTCTCCAGGTATCAGGCGACGAACAGCGTCGCCTCTGCGGCGAGCAGGCCAAGTACAGTGACCGCACTGGCCTGGGCCTCGGCATGGGCCTCACCACCTACGGCTCCGTGGCCTACCAGCTGAAGGACGCGAATATGGAGGCCTCGGGAACTGTCGACTTCGTCTGCAGAGCGGCTAAGATTATGAATAGAACAAGTAAGTATTTTGTTTACTTTTACTTTTCGATTTGTTATAATGATCACTAGTTTGAGATTCTTCTCCGACCAACTAATAGGAGAAAATTTAAATCTCCGACCAATTAATAGAAAAAAAAAAAAAAAAATATCATAGGTTGAGATAAATACAATCTAATTATTAAAAAAACAGCTGTTCCGTACATTTTGACGAGTTATGCGAACACAAGTACGGAACAGCTGTTTTTTTTTCGCGATTTCATATTTGTTACATAGTAAAAGTTGTTCATAATGATGAGTACAATGACTCCTTAAGAGGTTGTTGGTGTTTTACCAATAACCCTGTATACGTAGTGTATTTTCGAAGCAGCTATGTATTCGAATTTCAAATCATACTAATTTTGGTGCCTTTGCACTGGGCATTTGTCCAGGGTAGACATTCGCACAGCATCTACGCAGTGACTTTGCTGTATGCTATCATATTGCTGCTTGAAAAATCAAGCCTTTAATAGTACTATCCTGCAATACACTGGAACATGAAGTTTCAAAGAATCGAACAGAACGGTTAGTCATGTCATGTTGGATTGGACACAAGCTTTGATACACGAACAACAAGATTCAATAAGCGATACTACATTGTTTGACTAAATGGAAGCCTTTTGTTTCAGTACTCATGACTGTGTTCCTGATTTTCCTCGCTACTCTGCCTATTATTATGATGATTATGGGTAAGTTTTGAGCGTCTGATAGTGTATACTGATTGATCATGTGCTAAGCCTTTTCACAACTATGTTGGGGTTGGCTTCTAGCCTAACCAGAGGTCCTAGACAAAGTAACATTCTATCAGCGATAACGATGATAGAAAAGGCAAAATGTATAGGACTGACATAAGCTATCGAAAAGCTTATGTCAATCCTGTTGAAAGTCGTTGTAGAAATACGAAACGCTTTCGAAGCGATTGTCACTTGTCTAGGCCCTCAGATGCATTGCACAGGATTAAGAACCTGACCATGTGACTTCTAAAATCTATGTTATTGTACATATATATTCCACAAATAAATAAATTAATGGATGAATGAAGTCGTGTACCGTGGGCCTATCTTACAGTCTAACTTTTGTAATCTTGCCGTTTGCAAATCGTCTATTCACAAACACTTTCTGAAACAATTCTCTTCAATTTTGAATCAGGACAGCGTCTTGTTAAATGTACGTGCTCAAATATCCTACGAGAATATTTTATTTCTAAACAAGACCACGATAACGACTTAGTAGTGCGAAAACATCTCTTTCTACAGAAAAACGATGCCATTATGACGACATATAGCCGAATTTTCTCTGAACGTTTGAATATCATGCAATTTTTATGCTTTTTATGAAGAAAACTGTCTAATAAGACACTCAATGTGAAACACTCAGACGTCTGTATGAGTTTGTCGATAAAGTGGCTATATTCCTCTGATAGAAACTTGATGCTTGATTGAAAAAGTCTGACCTCTCTTTTGAGTAGTAATTTTATTGGTATTCGGCTCCATTTGCTAAAGGTCGTAATGTTGCGGTTCTTTACGACTGCCACGGGAAAAAGAGAGCAAACATTTACTCTTTACTTGAACCAAAAAACTTTTTACAAAAAAAAAAAACAACAACACTTAAAAGTGAAAAATAACTTTAATTTCGGAAGTCGGTGTCTTTGGTTTTGAATTTTCGTTTATTTTCCACCGACTTCCGAATTTAAAGTTATTTTTCACTTTTTAGTGTTTTTTTACGAAGCCAGTTGTTTTTTTTTTAAATCATTTTTTAGTTTTGGTACCTACCCCACACAAATTCCAATACCACTTCCTATGTAACATTGAGAGGAACTTAAAACGTCATCCATATAGGCTAAGTGGGCCTTTCAGAGGCTCACTGGCCATGGAGGTGCATGGCCTACCAATCAAAAAAAGAATCTTCAAAATCAATTCATAGTTACTATTGGCGGAGTAATCGCGTAAAAAATACACAAACAGACAAATATTAAACACCTCCTCCTTTATTAAATCGGTTAAAAAGTAGAGGAATTATGACCTATTATGCTAATTAATAATTTTACAGAAACCGAGTCAACAGATCAACAGTAGCAGGTGTAGCATGAGCACCGTTTTGTAGACGGAAGAGTAGACAAAAATGACGTTCCCTGTAGACAGTACGACTGCAGCAAAGTAGAAAGAGTCAACTGCACTTTTTTACGAAATTCACTCTTTTACATAATTCGACTCAGAATTCTTTGTTTTGTCATAGGATTTATTGGTTGTCAGTGTGATTTTGGCAGTAAGGATAGAAAACTTTCTTCCGAAATAGTCTACCTACAAAAATACCTAGACAAAGATCGTTAGAAATGAAAGACAAAATGACAGATTGTAGAAAGATTTCTACGGTGGATGTCAAAAATGAAGAAACGAACTGTCACTTTTTATAGAAAAAGCTATGTCTATTCTTCGTAGAGATAGAAAGCGCCATGCTACGCCTGCTGACTGTTCAACACAAATTAATTAATTTCAGTTTATAAATGGTTGATAAGTTAAAAGGGAGTTTAAAGAGCGCGATGACCGACAAAAAAAACAAAAAAAACACGAGCCTAAAAGCTTCAAAAGAAAAACACTTTTCCTTTCTTCTGTACTCCAACCAAAGGTCATTAGGAAGCAAGTACTCGTGTACAGTCACCGAGATAAAGCTTAATCCAAAGTTGACATAAATCTGATAAGACGGTCCACGAGATACCACCATAATGAAATTACAGACTGACAGACACCGCAAAATAGCGCCCGAAAAAATGAAGAGTAAAAAGTTTGTAAATAAGTTTATTGATTAAAAGTAGGTTTTAATGGACGGTCGTCAAGGAAAAGTAGTATTTGAGTGAAGTTACAAAGTCTGACTCAGTTTGAAGGGTAAGAAAAATGGCGTCAATCTATTACTTGGCTGGTGAGTTGAAT
The DNA here is from genome assembly GCA_947522985.1 of Lithophane socia. NCBI lineage: Eukaryota > Metazoa > Arthropoda > Insecta > Lepidoptera > Noctuidae > Lithophane > Lithophane socia. Next base: position 15,997,836 of record OX383262.1, on the reverse strand, counting down.
TGAATGAGGTGTTTTTGACATCGTGAAAAATACTGTTTTAATTTATTTATTTATTTTAGGTCAGCCAACAATTGTTTACACCATGCTATTACAATATATCGCATACCGAAGCTAATAAAGGCGTAAGAGGAATATACTTAATATTAATCTTACGCCTTTATTGGCCTGGGTGTGCGATATTTGATTTAGCTACAATTACAAGTGTAACAATTACTTATAGGCTAACACTGCATACACTAATTATGGTTAAACAATGAAATTAGTTAATTATTCTCAAATAAAATACGAAAAACTTAAATAGGCTATGGTTACACAGTTAATAAATAACCATACAAACTTTAGAAAAATAATTAAAATTTGAAGATTGACAAATAAAATTTGATGATTATAATGAATATAATATATATTATAATAGATACAATAAAATTATAAGTATTCAAATAACATATGATGCAATTTAATTGAAATGGCAATAAGTTTAGAAGTGAGTATGTCTTTTAGTGCAGATGAAAAGTTACGCCATATTAAACACAGAAAGTACCAAAACTTCACCTAAAAATTTCACGGACGGATATATCTGCCGCTGGTTGGATTCCATTACATGCTAGGCGACGTCGCAGCAGACCTAGACGAAGATGGAGGGACTAACATAACTCCTACGAGTACTAGATGTATTGGCCCGCAATGGCAGAGGAAAACGTGTGGTGAAAGGGACAGGTAGGCCTTTGCCCAACAAAAGTACAGTCAGGCTAAGTGAATCATGACCCACTTTGACGATAAATCGTTTGAAACCGTCAAAATAACAAAGATGGCAAATGACAAGTTCCTTACCAAGGAAATGTATGTTTACTCGAATGTCGACCTAATTGTATTTGAATGTCTATAAGAAAATAAGCTTATGGTGGGTCAGAATTCAATTTTTTTGACTGTACATTATGGGCTAAATAGATAGATAGATAGACAGTGGAAAATCTGCATTGTTATTAGTAACTAGCTTCCACTAGCGCTCGATATCTTTATAAATTATAGCTTCTTTAGAAGTTTGAGAAACAGGGTGTACAATTCACTCGTCATCTATAGAAAAGTTAAGATCCTTCGACCAGACGGGTGTCGTGTCTGGCGGGCAACTGCCCAACGATTGATGTCGGAATCTTGTATAATATGTCCATCGCGCGGTAAACTCTAATTGCGCGATGCAGGATTTATGTGACGTCAGGATTTTTGTGTGACGTCAAGTCTTTGATGCATAGTTCGCATGTGGCGATGTAGATGCCGCCACACTTCTGTTACACAGTGATATTGTAGCAAACTATTGAACTCAATACTCAATACTTTATTGCATTCCACATGTAGGTATTCTTAGGTGGTAAACTTATAATTAGATCATACGGACCCTGTCGGGCACAGCAAAATAAGTGAGTTTGTAACAATATTTTTATTTAAAAGAGTGTCCGTGGAGTTTCTTGCCCGTTCTTCTCCATAGGTACCTACTTCATATTTCTGACTGACCGATTCCTTGACAATTCAAAAGTGCCTGTTAATGGTTTAATTGAAATAAATGCTTTGAGTTTGAGTTTGAGAGAGGAAGAATTTTTTGTTAATTATATAACATTACTTATCAAACTGATTATAATAAAGATGTAGATGTCTTTTGAGATAAGACGCTTGTATACAAAATATAAACAGGTGAGATGAAAGAAAGAAAGTAAAAAGTAAGAAGTAGTTGTTGAAAGTAGTTTTTGAGTTTATTCATTAAAAACAAAAATACAAATCTAAGTGTAGATCATCTGCAGTTTCTTCCAAGTACCTTTTTATTATTCTCAGAATCGAACTGGCCACCGCATCACAATACTGATCACAAATTCCTCACGATAAGTTATATAAGTTCGTTCCCGTGGATTCGCTCATGAATATTCTAATTAATTACTACCTGCTGATTGAGCTGTTTCCCTTGATTGTACTCGCTCCAGTAAATTGCGAACAGACTTGCTTATTACACGGTACCGATATGGTACCTGACAGGGTAATTATATTGAATAAACCTTTGTGTTAGCATGGTAAGGAAAGCTTAGCTTGGTAAAATAACTAACACCAAAGTACAATAAAGTATATTTATAACGATGTATGTATGCTTAACTGGGTAAGTTTGCTGAATTGCCAGAAGACTTATTTGCAATTTGTCAAAAATTGCAATTCGTTATCTTGTCATAACGAAAATGGTATTTCAGATATAATCACCCGACTACGGCGAAGAAAAAAGGAGGGTTATGATTTTGACCGGTATGTATGTATGTATGTTCATCTGTTCCCTCCTATCTTCCAAACCACTTATCTCAATTTGACAAATGAGGTATCGTTAGAAGCGTCGTGATTGTCCGCTGGTTATAGGCTATGTGAAGTCACATTAAATTAAAAATGGCGCCCTCTAGAGGACATAAAGTGAGGAACTTAAAAAAAAAAATGGTTTAATCGTACCATGTTGGGTATCAAATGAAAGGGCTTAATGAGCACATTTCAAAAATATATATATTATAACCCCAAAAGAATAAAAAAAAAACAAGTAACAAAAACTAAAACCCAACTACGACTTAAAAGGTATAAACAAGACACCACAGACAGACAAATTAAAAATCCGGAGTCACACGTAATCTGTTCGATTTATGCCCTCACACGTGTGACTCCGGATTTTTAATTTGTCTGTCTGTGGTGTCTTGTTTATACCTTTTAAGTCGTAGTTGGGTTTTAGTTTTTGTTACTTGTTTTTTTTTTTTACTTTTTTGTAATTATTGTTCAAAATCAAATAAGCAGTGTTTTTTTTTCACTTCAATTATTTACAGTTATTTAATAAACATCTAACACTACAATACTAATCATATGTACAAGTATATAAAAAAGGGCTTTTAGATATTGAGTTATGATAATTATTGTCTCAAACAAATCTACGTATCTACAAACCTATAAGAACCATTACCAATAACAAAGGAAATTCTCCAATAACACAATTCTTCGTACTGTTTTGTGAAAATGCGGTCACTCCATTATGATCTGGGTTGATCTTGTGAAAGGGTTACCTTTGACCCTATGATAACCCTTCATGTTCACAAGGAAAAAAATATAAACAAAGTAACCCTTCCTCTTTACACGGTTAGCTTCACGCCATAAAAAACGGCAACAAAATAGTCACATCAAACGATAAACCCAACTTTTAAGGTCATACTTTTACTGAAATTATGATAATTCGTGCCCGTTTTTCGTGTTCGATTCGGCAATAAAATCGAGGTAAAACGATCATTCTATATTGAACAGTAATCGATCGCACTTGAACTAATATTTGTACAGTCAGGTGTAATCAGCGCGTTGATCTACAAATCCGGTGCGTACTGCTTTAATCCGGTTTGAGCAGGACCGGCCACGGGAATTAGGTCGGCGCCACATTATCGAATGCTTGTTGCTTGTGCATGGATCTGGTGAACTTTGACCCACTTCTGCTTCGCATAATAATCGTCCGTAGACGGAACCATCTTCCGAGGACTATATACTATATGCACAAAGATTTTCATATACCGTAAACTGAAGCGAATTTCATAAAAAATTCAGACCACTGACGTTTTTCCTCATTGTGTAGATCATAAATAAATAAATCTGTTCCTTTAAAAATTACAAGGATTGTAATTAGAAAAGATGGACATCCAGGATTAATCTGATTATTTTGGAACCTGTTGCTGGACGCCAGAAGATTAGTATAGTGTTTATACTGTAATTTGAACAAAATATTATTCCATGCAATAGGTTAATTATATTCAGGTGTTAATGATTACAACCAGAATAAGGTGTTCATTAATATAATACCCTGTTAGTGGAGGGCAAATACCTCTTTTCCCATAGCACTACACCATGTTCCGAAAGGGGTGTTGGATCAGCAATTTCTTTCCGCTTCTTAACCAGTTCAGATCATCAAATCCAAGTTACTATCTGTACCAAAACTGTCTGATGAAAGTGTAAACAAACCCTGTTCAGGTTAAATTCTTACGCAATCACTCATTAAAAGAAATTAGTAGCATATTCATTTGTATATAGAAGGTTTCAACTTTATAACTCACTCATTTTTCCGACAATTATTGTATGAATATAATTTTGAAATTGTAGTTGAAAAATTATCGACGAAAATTGAGGTTATAAAATTAACCCGAATTGTCAAACGTGAAACATCTTTATGGTGATTTAAAATTAGAATGTCGGGTTAAAGTATTCAAACAATTAAATCACTTGTGACTGGCACTAAAAATTGGTATCAGAATGGCTCAGAAAATGTACCACATTCGTTTTTATTAAAATTTAAATGGACCAGAAAATATGGTACAATTTCTGATCCATTTACATTTTAATAAGATACTTTTGAAACAGACTTTACCTTTAAAATTTTCCTTCGCTACTGAAAACTTTATTAAAATAACAGTTTAGACTAACATCACCATTTTCCCCAGGTGTCCACTACGTGCGGGACTGTCCCGCGGAGACCCGAATCCCAGTGTACCTGATAGTGGGGGGAGCGGCTGGCGGGATCGGGCTCGGCTGGCTCCTGTTCAACCAGCTCGTCGGAAGGAACTCCAACTCCTCAGCCAGCGTGCCCGAGAGGATCCTCGCATATTTGCTCACTATGTTTCTGATGGCTTGGTAAGGGTTGAAATGTTAACTATTGTGGGTACTTTTCTTGGTATATGCCCTGCATTGGTACAGTCAGCCACATGTCAGTAGGTAATCCTTTGAAAGTCCATTTGTTAATAAATTCATGATAAAATTGGAGATGCTTTATTGTCTTGAAAATGATACAAAAGGTTGAATTTTGAAAAGAAGTGAACATTACGTTTACGTAACGTCAGATTACATTGGTATAATGAATAATACATTGTAATATCGAATCAATCTTCAAGCCTCTCCCTTAAGACCTAGGCCAAATATTTTCTTGATATTCGGATAGCTCATGACCTATAGTAGATTGTTGCATCGAGCGCAAAGTGAGTTATTAATGCACGAGGTAGTCAGTCAGTAGTCAAAGTAACTCAGGAAAATACTAGTGAAACAAATTAAAATGATGGCTGAATTTCACGTTTGTGGAAACAGTACACTTGTGGTACTTTATTTGATGCTAAAGTAGTTTAATAGCAGTTGGAAAAGTGTTTCATACCGCACAGAACTACACTTACGTGCAAAAACAGAAGTGGCGCACAAGAGCGAAAATGAAATTAATTCTTTTAAAATAAATAACAAACCGAAGTGAAAAGTTAGTCAGGTTTTTAGAAAATATACGTAGGTAATAATCAACGCGAGTTTTCTAACGTAAGATTAAAAGCGTTTTCAAAAATATTATCCTAGGGTTTACATAAAAACATTATCTACCTAAGTAAAAGCATAATATACAGACTGAGTCTAACAAGTTCTAACATTTTTTTTTATCTTAAATCCTTTTCAAAACCATTAACTAGCTTTTCTGTAAATGTAAACTGTTATAAGTGCCATAACATAACTGTTAATGATATATATAGATCACTATAATATTGTTGAAAAACCCAATTCTCATACTTAATTTTGAGTGTGCACAGTGTGTCAGTTATCTGCTCGCAAGTGTAGTTAACAATGTCGTTCTTTGTTTGGAATAGTTTGCGGTGTTCACAATATGTTTATAATGTGAAAAATTTGCAAATGCAATTTATTTTGTCAAATTGGTTTTGTTCGTTTTCTTCTGCTACGAACTTTGAATGAGAATGAGTTTGCCAAATAGTTTTATTGTTTTTGTGTTGTTCCCATTTATCGTTTATGGTTACGGCAATATGGGTTTAAAACAAGTTTTGTGGAACTATAAATTGAGTCACAAGAATAAATGGCTTTTGTTTAATTCTAATAGTATAAATGTGAAAGTGATTTTGTTTCTTTGTTACGCTTTCACGCTAAAATGGCTGATCGGATTTTGATGAAATTTGGCACAAGGGTAGACACAGCCTGGAATAGGACATAGAATATTTTTTATCCCGATATTCCCACGGGATCAAGACTTACGCGGGTGAAGCCGCGGGGCGCAGCCAGTTGTTTGATAATTCGATGAATGTTACGGAAGTTTAAAATCATGTCGTAAAAACGGACGAAATCAATGATTGAAAACTCTTTCTCTCTCTCTGTTATGGATATTCATAATGAGGTCAGAACTCAGATCCTTTTAATGTAAATGAAGGTTTGTCCATAAAACAGTTAACTGCCTCACGTTTAAATTAACAAATTCACAACCAGGACCATAAAGTTATGAAACTGTTTTAATTAAATACAGACTTCATAACAATAATAATATAATACACACGGACTTATTCTTTTGTTCTCATGAATTGTTCGTAATAAGTTACAAAATTATAAATCAAATCATAAGTTAGGATAAAATTATAATAATAAGTTAGGATTACGGTTAATGCCGCTGGAGACGCCCTGGGCGTCGGGAATCCCAGGCGGATTCCCGGCCACCATAGGCGCGGGCCTGCGGACGGCGAGCAATGGGTAGCTCGCCGTCCGATCAGGACCAGGCCGATGGGTCGATGGCGCGTCGTGTTCCACGCGCGCCTCAAAGAGATGTCAGCACAATTTGCGGGTTAGTCCGAAAGGGATACCGGGACCTTGGCAACAGGCAACTGAAGGAACACGGGTGGGTTTTAGTCAGTAAAAGTCTGGCACGCCCTTCCGCTCCACCCAGAGCGGGAGAAGTCATTGGATGATGGGAAATCATCCAACGACTTTTTCCCTCAAAAAAAAAAAAAAGGATTACGGTTAATTATTATGATTATGGATTACAGTGCTTCGACAAGCATGGCCAGCCCACTGCTATAACATGGCAAACACGACTGACGATTGACGTAGGGTATCAATTTGCCTAACTATGAATTTCCCTGACTGTACCTTATAACAATGTCCAAAAGATTCTACTCCTTTAAATGACAGATAAGGTGAAGACGTTCTTAAGATTGATCATTTTGAAAATCAATCAATCTAGACAAGGCTTCAAAGGAGAATCTGATTTGACGTTCGAAATGATTTAATTCCAACTATTTTCAGAAAGATTTTCAATACTGTGAATGTAACTTTCTTTCACAACAGATTCATTCGCCGCTGTAATCTTACGTTTGACGAATGATATTGTTCAAATTACATTAAGTGATTGGAGTTCAAGCTATGTTGAAATTATTAATCATTGTTATCATCATAGACAGCCCTAGACAGCCCTGGGGGCCTGCCACCATCGGTTACAGCAGTATTATTTTAATCTTACTTCGTGGGGGAAAGAGATGGAGCTATACGTCCTGTAGAGCTTCATCTCTTTCCTACACTGTAGTAATATTAGTATAGTGGTGGTGGTAGGCCCCCTGTTCCACCCACTGCTGAGTGTGTAGGCCTCCTCCTTTTTGTGTGATGCAGAATCCAGCGGTTCTTTGCTAGAACCTCCTTCGTTTCTTGGAAAGCCTATACAGGTATGAGGAACAGGGTGTAAAGTTCACACATCCTCTATATAAAAGGTAGGATCTTGCGATCAGACGGGTTTTATGTCTGGTGCCCGGCGATTGTTGTTGAGACGTTTCATATAATTATGCTAGTCGCAAGGTAAACTCCGCTTGCGCGATGCAGGATTTTGTGTGAGGTCAATGTGTTTTATGTAGTAGTTGTTCGCATGTGGCGATGTAGATACCACACACACAGACCTACCAATTTCTGAACTTTTCACTTTATCTTGGAACGAAGAAACATCAGTACTTAAACTATCTCTTCAAGCATGTTTACTTCTACACTACTAAACCCACAATCTCCAACAGGTTTGCTGTTGGCAACTACTGGACCCTAGGCATCATGTGGCCAGATTACGCCCCAACACTGTTTGAACCGAACAAGTGGTGTCACAGGACATTATACGTGTTCTCGCTCACTCAGCTTGGAGTGGTGTGGGGACTGATGGCTTTGTTCCTACTGCTACTGCTGGCTCTCGCCGTTTGTCAGGTAATGGCTCAGGTATACTATGAAAACTTATAAATATGGCTTTTGTAGATTTCAGTAGTAGAGATTCATTGGTTAGAGGTACGTAAACACCTGCCAGGGTTGCGGGTTAGTCCGAAAGGGATACTGGGACCTTGGCAACAGGCAACTGAAGGAACACTGGTGGGTTTTAGTCAGTAAAAGTCTGACACACCCTTCCGCTCCATAGCGGGAGAAGTCATTGGAAGATTGCCCACTCTCAAAAAAAAAGGGGTACGTAATCAACATAATGAACATCCGTGCTGTTCTCGAAACCTCCACTAATACTGCAAAATTCGTTCGTCACTTGTATTTACCTATCTATCTACTATGTAAATAAAAATATTAAAATCACTAGAGATTCCATATTTATCTTTGCGTTATGAAGTCAGAACTAAGGTTGTACTCATATTATTAAGAATGTGTATAAACGTTTTAAGACGGAAATAACTTTTATTATATCGTATACTTTGCATATTAAAATTCTGAAAGTTAGTACAGATAAAAGGGTTCGAGAAAATTGGGTACGAACCTGTGGTACGCACATTGCCTATGTAAATAGATAACATAAACTTTTTAGCCTTTACTAAGTCAAGACCTATCGTAAACCCCACAGTTTGTGGTTTACTATGAGTCTTTATTAACATACTAAATACTTGATAACTTTTAAGGCTTCGGGGCTTTTATGGGAGACAGGAGGAGGAGGCGAACGTTTACTCAAATCAAAATTATTTACTTTAATTTTCTTGTTTAGGTATTCGGCTGTGGCTGGTTAGGACCGCCGAGATACAAGTAGCAACGGCGCAGCGTCGTGCTAGAGCTATGGCACAGGAACATCAACAACACCATGGACGTGGCCGGCGCTCTGCTGCCCTTCACACAAGTAGTCCGCCCCGAGCTCACCATCCACGTGCAGGAGGTGCTCACTCAGGCAGACAAGGAAGCAGACGGCCCCAAACACAAAAACACAATCCCTGAAATAAACGAACCTAGTGACAGAGACGATGAAGTGAAAAGTCCTACCAAAAACTTTGACAGTCCTAAAAGTGAACATATAAACAAAAGTGTAAATGACAATTCTAATAGAAAGTACTATGAGAAAAATGCTAATGGTAAGAATAATGAAGTAAGAAGCTGCGACGTGGTGACAATGAAGAATCCTAGGAAGGGCAGCCCTGCCTGATGGTTGTTCGTCGTGCTGCCACCGCACGGCAAAAAGCATGTACATTTCGAAGCAACAGATAAGATATACTACTTCTGAATTGCTAAGGACAATTTATCACTGTCGAGCTAAATGTCGAACCAAGTTTTTATAAGATGTCAAAGGTAGCTTTTACGATAACATTATGTTAGATCAAAAGCGATGATTTCTTTTTTATTGAAATGTCTAGATAAAGACCGACCATGTCATTGATACATTAAACATTTATTCAGAAAGATTATTATAAAAGTAGAAAGTGTTATTATTGGGATCAGGAGTCGTCTTCAGAAAAATACTTCAAAAACCTTAGCAAAGTGAATATTATTCTAAAATGAAAGCTAAACTCTTATCCGTTTCTAAAGTGTTGGTACATTTAGAGAACCTTGTAAAACTTCTACTAGAACTGGAATCCCACTGTGACTAACAGTTGGAATCCAGGCTTAGGCCAGACCTTTGGGATAAAAGTTTTAGATTCACTATCGCTCATCTTTACGGATAAAACTTGAATAAACTTTGTAGCATTAAGATGACGTTCGATATTTATGCTCGCCAGTGTACCGTTGCTTGACTGTCACTGCTTTTCGACTCCGTGCTCAAACCGCTGTCTGTAACTGTACCTTAAATAGTATATCAAAAAATAATGCGTAAAATATTAACATAGTATATGTGATAGTAGTTTTAATTTCATATCATTCTGTTGTCTTAAAGAGGTATATGTGCTGTTTTTTTTATCGTTAAGATACAACGAATATTTATTAGATACTAGTGCTTTTTATATTGTATTGTAAATATTGAGATTGTAATCACTAATCAGTATATAATGTAGATATACCATATCAGCGGACATATTGTAGAATACATATCCTATAGAGTGTTATTATTAAGTGTAATCCGGGAACGAATTGAGTGGGATAAAGTGGATTGCTTGTGGCGGCTGTCATGACCCGTAAATGAAGGAAAAAATATCTAGGAATTCTCACATAAAATTCCGGATCTTCATATTCAGTGTTATTTATTCAAAGCTTATGAAAACAAACTAGGTAGTTTATGCTATATTACATTATCATCATGTTATGCTAACATAAAACGCTGAACCTGTGGATCCTATAGGCTTGTTGTAAGTGCCATAGAACCAACATTCCTGGCGATGGGAATCAGCATCTGTTGTTGACGTCACGAGTATGCTGTCTCACGTTTATATTGCCGTCCCATTCTAACGTTCCTCGGGTGAAATTGAACGTATACCAATAAACACCATTTATATTGTAGATTGTATTAGAAATAATATTTTGTGTGCACCTAATAACGATACTTTTAAATTGTACTAAATGTCTGATTATCGTACGTGATACATGTGACGATACTCGCGACATTATAAATAAAAACACTTGAGGACAACATTTTACTATTATTTTTACCTGTAAAAGAATATCGTTATTTACAGCTTGTGGCGGCGTCCTAATTGGGAGCGATCGTACGATGGCGCGATGCGTTTTTCATCTCACGATCAAAGTGGTCGTGCGATGACCTAACAGGTGTCCTAATAGATCGCGCGATGTCCATTGTGTGATGCCCTCGCGCATCGACGCATCGCGTAGGTAACCGATTAGGACACTCAAAAGAGATCTGTTGCTTTGATTACATGATCGCACAATCAAACGCATCGTACGTCATCGGGCGATCTTCGCCAAATAGGACGACGCTTCAGTCTAAAGCAAACAATTGACACTTCCCAAAAGAATAAAAAATTAAATTCCCAATTTTATAATATCTCGAGTTTCGAAACAAAGTGATCACGAAAACTGCATGGAACAGGCTTTAATAGAGATCTTATGTGAAATCATATTTTTATAGAAGAGAAATAATGAAAATGTGTTATATAATATTTGTATCAATGTGCTTTTAGATGAAAATTCGGAAATCAGTTAGTCAAATGTACCATGTAATGTGCAGCGTATTTTGTATTTCCCTCCAAAGAGGATTTCTGCGACTTTCTAGGCCAAGACATACATACATACATTAATGTTTTATTTCGAGTGAACTAAACTCTCTTTAGAAATGAATGAATTATGTATTGGATTTTGTAGCCGTTTACAATCAAAGTCTTTAACGCAGTTACCTATCTACTTATGTACATAATAAAGTAAAGTTAATTAATCTACTTCTGACACGTGAATAGGCTCAGACACTAACAGTTCTAAAAATAAATAGTCTGAATATACATAATAAAAAGCCTCTAGACTTATTTACACAATTTGTCAGAAAATCTTGACGCTACTAATAATAACTCATTTGCTTTTGTCTCGTTAGCAAATTACGTACAAATTCTGTACCTACTATCTAAATAGGTATTTCACAAATATATTTTGGCAACTTATGAACTTTTAGATTTTAAACTGCTATTCCAAATGAAAGTTTATGCTGCATTGTAAAAAAAAAAAAATTCAAAAGTTAACTAAAAATAAATATAGAGTAATTAGCTTAAGGTACGCTGTCCACTTAAGTGTAGAATCAAAAAATCATAAATAAATCGCATGAAAAATAAATCGTTGTGACCGACGTTGTGATAGGAGATAGCGATTTCATACAAAGATATCACATCCGACGCCAAAAAGATTAAAGTCAAATCATGTATGTAAATAAAATAGGCACGTAAAAAACACGTTTGAACGTCAAAATTATGTAAGAGAACACTATTTATAAAACAACTGAGGAGTTAATCTCAGTGAGTAAACGCTCAGTGTGATTTCCAGATTTTTTTGCCTCAAATGTAGAGCCACCTAAGATTATTAAAATTTACACGTTTATCTCAGAGCAGACATCAAAGAACCGTAGACTCAATATCTTGCTAACATACCGTTCAAATTCGTTCAACCGCAATCTCATCTCCTTACTTATGCAGCAAACGTTCGCTGTAAAAAAGAGAGACTCGCAAAAGCACTCTAAACGTTGTGCATTTTATTTTTCCTTTTACAAAAAGTGACACACATTAAGCCTGACCTAAAAAAGTTACAAGCAAATTACGTCCATCTCGAGTTGTTACGAAAAATAAAGAAATTCTGTACCGAAATCTGGCTTAGGATCCCGCAAAGAGTCAACGAAAGTACAGATTTTCTTCACGTGTCGACCTTTCTCCCGGTATAATAATAACTGTCGGTTGTAATTCCCGAAAAAGGGTGGATAAAGATAAAATGTAATTCTCTTATTGTTTGTGGCTAGATAAGGGAATTACGTCGAAATTCGATTGTGAGATCATACAATTTTCCTTTTGTGACACTGATTATCACAATGGCTAATCTCTGACTCGGTTCTGAGCTACTTAAAATAATTTGGACTTGGGTTTCGTTTGAGACCGACTGCTAGCAGCATTGATTATGAAAAGTATTCTAATTTTTTTTCACGAATCAATGCGAATGTGAACGTATGTTTTTAGAGAACACTTTAGTGGACAGCTGGCCTAATATAAAGCCCTGTATTTATTGCAATATTCGTCCTAAACTGTACAGACGTCCCCTTATAGACCAATTTTTAATCAAAACAATGCTTTTTACTGTATTTTTGAAAATTCCTTTTTTACAAAATATTTGCTGATCAAAACTTATTCAAGCACATAATTTACTGACGGTGTTTTGGATATTAAATAAAAAAAAGCTAAAAATTAATAAAATAGGCAATGCGTTATAGAATTGAATTCTTTTAGAAAATAAGTATAATAGTCGACCACAATATTCTGTAAATTGTCACAAACTACGATAACTGGTACGACTAAAACATTTATTTAAAAACCTTATTCATAGCTTAACTGCTAAACCATATTATGAAAAAGAAAACGATTACAGGATTTTCAAATGTCGCAGTTAAACTGTGAAATAAGACTTTCCCTAGTATTAAAAGTATTAGGAATTTATAGTACTGGATTTGGGAACATAGATAAAATTGTAGTTATTTTTGTATAGGAAAAAAATGAAAAATTTTAATCACATCCCTATACTCTTGGATATAATATATCTTATATATCTATTTAATAGATAGATCCTTTTTGAATATACCTATTTAGTCTTAAATATAAATATCATTGTGTACGCAAAAGAATTTTCGATAAAAATAAATAAATATGTACAATTGTACATGGTAAATATCTAAAAACTGCTATGCTGTGCTGGTCAGGAATTGAATCAAAACATAGAACTTAGTTGAAAACATCCCATTTTTTTCTAGGAAAAAAAAATGGCTCTAGTTATTAAATCTGAATATCGTTTATATTTTGTTTGATAATATATTAGGTGACAATGAACCAAACACCTATTATATTAATTAATTCAATTTAAAATCAACTGTGAAAATAAGTTATTTTCTTTCTTTTACTGCGAAACTCGAAAACATTTTTACTTTATGATTAACAAGCCATTGAAAGTACTAAGATTTTTTCAACCTCTCAAAACTGACCTTGACCTTTAAAATGATGTACCTTTTGATTGTCAGTCAAATACTAAATCATAATACTAAATATTGAAGATACACTCCTATATTTATGAAGGTGATATTGCCGCGAAATGTCTCAATAAATTGTCGTGACCCTGACCTTGGGTTTCGTTCGACCTTACCTTCCCTACAACATGACTCCGTTTCCATTCATATTTATTTCATGTTTTGGTATATCCTAACAACATTGGGTTTTGGGAACATTAATATTAAAATCAAAACATAGAAATTCTATGTCGCTTTCTTCTCTGTATTTTTGGAATATCCTAAATTTTGAAAATATTTCTAGGTATTAGTGAACTTAGATATTGTATTATGATTAGTGCCTAAAAGTAAGCTTTTGGAGTCGCGTTTTCATAGTCCACCATTTTGATTTTTCAATGTCGTATGACCTCAGAATTTTATACATATACTTCTTCAGTGTTTCTAATTTCAAAATGGCGTTCTCTTTCCTCTATTTTTAAAGCAGCGTCTTGAATGATGAATTGATGATATAAATGTAGGAATAGTAGATTATTACTTGATTACTTTTTCTTGGACATGAATACGCGATATTTGACGACCACGAAATATATATTAGAAATTAGATCCCCATATCAATGTCCACTTAATATCCTATACTATAATTATAATATTATAGCCATATTTACATTAGTTTAATGAAGTGGATTACAATTAATTAAAGACTATTTGTAGATGTCTCTTTAATTATATATTATGAATAAAATATTATTATATAAATCGCTGGAAGCATGACCTATAGGTATTATTATAACATATGATTATATAGAAAACTGTAAAGATGTATTGCGTGTATTTATTGTGATGACATGAGTAAATAAATGTGTTTTTTTAATCTAAAGACTTTTTTTTCTGGAAACATTCACAGAAAACCTAAAGGGACACTTTTTTAAAGAAAACTTAGATCAATAAATCTGCCAATGTATTCGTCTTTTACATCATGTTCCTGCCACTTGATTAATTCATTTTTTTTTGCCTAAAAGTTCGCAACTTCCACTATTTTCCAATGTACCCAACTATGCCAAAGGTACAATAATATATACGTTTTTTTTCCATTTCAAACCCAAGGCGTGAGAGGCACAAGATCCATAAAACCATACATTCCGAGGAGAAAGTTTTTTTACTTTTAATTTATTTCCGAAATAAGGTTTAGAGCGGTACGGAGCAAAAGGACTATACAGGGTGTTAGGGTTCACACCGTTATCCTTGAAACCAGTGGTTTGGTGTAATTTATAGAACGTAAAATCAATGGAAAATTACAACATTTTTTTATTTTTCTTAAAACTTCATTTTACCACAAAAGATGCAAGTTCGTTGCCCTATGCGCTAAGGCAACGAACTTGCGCGAACTCAATACGGGCCGGGGGTGCGGGACGTTACCTGACCGGACGCGAACGCGACCCTTCCCTCAGTTAGTCAGCAACTTTTTAAAACCTTTTAATGAAAATAACTTTTTTTTGTTGTTACAAGGTCATTTGTTTTTATATTTAAGTCAGTTGACTTAAATATAAAAACAAATGACCTTGTAACAACAAAAAAAAAGTTATTTTGCCCATACCCATGATTTGAGTGACAACGGTGTTTACCCTGACAAACTGTATAAGGATGCAGGAGGCGAGGAGGTGGCATTTCTGCTTACCCCCGTAGAGCTGTTAATTCATCGACTATTTCAATTGTTCTACACGATACTTAGTAGGTATAAGACTAGGTAGCTATAGGAATAGTCAGTATTATAGTAACAAAGTATACCAAGACAAGGGAAAACGATAAATTGTTCGTGTTTTATTGCGTGGGTGCGGTGAGCGGCCAATGTTTTATTAAAACGGTTCTAACAATTATCGGGTTCACCGAAAGTGTTGTAAATGTGTTACCAGTTTGTTTTGCTATAAAAAGGCGTGAAAGTTCGACTGATAACAAAATAATCGATTGTAATTTGCGATTAGGCCGATGGCCCATAAACAAAGTTATTGCCTATTATTGTCTTAAAACACCCTCGTGGTAAGTAATAACAGCCGCACGGGTCGATCCATCTGGTTGAGCTGCGCTTTTCGGGGTTGGTCCGTGGATGGGTGACCATCTTTACATACCGATACTATTCCGTGCCTCGGAAAGCACGTTAAGCCGTTGGTCCCGGCTGTCATTTGTGAATCTTTGACAGTCGATACGAGTCGTCAGAAGCTCGTAAGTCTGACAACCAGTCTTACCAAGGGGTATCGTATTACCCAGTTACTGGGTTGTGGAGGTCAGATAGGCAGTCGCTCCATGTGAAATACTGGTATTCAGCTGCATCCGGTTAGACTGGAAGCCGACCTCAACATAGTTGGGAAAAGGCTAGGAGAATGATGATGTCTTAAAACACCCTGAGAATTGCTGATACGCAGGTTAGTGGGATTTGTAAAGACATGCAGAAGGGTTAACCAGGGTTATAATTGTAAACAAGAAATGCAAAGGATAATGGGAAATGACTGGTATTTGAGCGACTGTTTACAATTACCCCTTGCTTTACACTGGTTGACTATTTTTCTTTTAGACAAACGATCTTGTAACGACAAGTGCTGCTACCCACCCCAAATGATCACAAAGTTACCAGGAGTCGTTTCGAAATACGTTTATTTGCAAAAATGACGCTAAAACAGAAAAAATACAACCAAACCTGAATTTTCAAAGGAGTCGGGGAGTTAGAAACATGAAGCAAGTTGACCATTCCAAAGCGTAGTAGGTTCCTATGGAGAAGAAAGGGCAAGAAACTCCAACTCCAACCATGGACAATCTTTTAAATCAAAATATAGTTACTAAAACCTAAATCACAGCTTTATATGAAACTGAAAGTTCAATACACTGCACAGTTTAACCTCAGTTCGTGTGCTATCACGGAAATAGCTATCCCAAGTAAGCAGCGAGCTATCTGAGAAACCTTTAATATAATCCCGGTCTGATTGCTCGACGTGCTCCAAGGGGGCGATAAAAGGAGATGGAGAAATTCCGAGAATTATGTTGGCATTCTATTTAAAACTGGAATTGGGTCTCGCGTTACATTGCCTGGGAATGTAAAATATTGCGATACCTCGTGAGGGGTATGATCAAATTGGTTCAAATGTATGGTGTTAAAATAAATCTGCGTATGCACTATTCCAACTTTCAAAAAAGGTTAATATTGAGACATTGTTAACAGCATACCATGGACTTGCAGCTTCTGTTTTACGGTACGGTATTATTTTCTGGGGGCAGTCAGCTAATAGGGAGGTTGTCTTTAGAATGCAGAAACGCTGTGTGAGGTCTATGTGTGGTCTAAAAACGACGGATAGCTGTATTCCGTATTTCAAAAAACTAAAGATATTGACACTGCCAGCAATGTATATAATGGAAATTGCATTGTTTGTAAAAAAAAACCCGCATTTATTTGTCAGCTTATCGGCAGTCAGAAGAAATCCATTGCGTACTCAATATTGTAACAAACTATGTAATGTTAAATGTAAAACAGCCTTAATGCGTAAAAGCCTTTTCGGCAATGCTCCAAAAATTTATAATAAAATACCGGATGCCATAAAAAATATGCCATTAATAAAATTCAAAAAGGCACTTAATAGCTTGCTTAGTGACAAATGTTACTACACACTGGATGAATTTTTAAATGATGACTCAATATAGTGCTTTGTTTCTATTTTGTGTGAAAAAACATAAATGATGAATTAATTTGAGGTTGAAATTTATTATAAATATTGACATTTAATAATTTTTGACATTTTCAATTATTCTGACTTGGTTTTTTTTTTTTTTTGACATTTATAACGAAATAATTCCTCATTTAAATCTGACATCATTCAATTTTTTAAATAATATTATATAATTTTTATGATTTATTCTGTAATTTTAATTATGCATGATTATCAAACATCTGGTTTTTTTAAATTTAAATTCATTTTATTTAGATAGATGCACACCATATTTGTATGTCTCCTGGCATAACATAGCGTTCTGTTCACCAAACTCAAGATCTGTATTCTTTACCTGTGTTAACAAATAAAAGTGATTTGATTTGATTTGATTTGATTTGAAAAATAAAAACTGAGAAGTAAAAAGCACTAGTGTGAAAAATTTGCACATTTTGGCTGATTAGAAAACGCTCTTTTCGAGCACATGCACTGTAAAATATTTAAACGCCTTATTGAAACAAAAATTCCGTTTTACAAATATTGAATCCACAAAAAGCCTAAATCATTAAAATAAAAGACTACACAATCGTATTATTTATCAGGAACCAAATCAGGAAGTTTCCCTATAATAGGCTCAGTTAGTAGGTATGAGGTTTAGAGTTTATTAACTACTTTGAAACACGATGAAATACACATAAAATTACCCGAAACTGTGACAAACCGCTAAGAAAGTCGCTTTTTCGTGTGTACTCGTAATAATCTGTGGGTTTATGCGTGTTAGAGCCGTTTATCTATTTCTGTAACACCCCTTACTCACCCCTATGGTGAGGAAACGAACATATTCAATTTGGATGAAAGCGGTTTCGGTATAGAATTTATATGAACACGCGTGTTGAGTATGTTTGTAGATTGCCTTTACTTTATATATTGACTTTATAGAAATGCTCGGGATACAGTATAACTTGCTTCGTATTGCAACAATATATATTATACCTCTTTTAAAAAGGCTTGTACCGACGTTATTTGTCATATTTTTCTAAGTCATATTTTTGACTAAAAAACAAATACAATCTAACTATCTGCAGGGCCGTGGGGGTCACGTCAAATACATATTAGCTTCATATCTGTGTCCAACAGCCCAATAGAGGTGCTTAAAATCGCCTCTGACTCGCGGTCAAATGGTGCCCCCCGCGGCCCCAACGGAACTACTGTATGTCGACCACATGGTGTCCCCTACGGCTCGAACAGAAAGACTGAAAAATTAAAGCGGCGTTCAACGTGTTAACACTAGGTTAACAAAATGTAATGCTTAACAAAAGCGTTTATCTTAGCGCGCTAAACTCTCGGCGCTTGAACTGTCAACGCTCGGATCAAGCCCCGAAACTTGACAATTGAATGTGCAATAATATTTAGGCATTATATATTACTTATCGATCCCCCTCCGTGCCGCAAAGCCGTATTTAAAGCCCTTCTTCCCGCTTCTTATTTGTAGATCTTTGACAGTCGTTATGGGTAGTCAGAAGCCCAAAAAAGATACCAAGGGGTATCGTAACCAGTAACTGGTTGTGGAGGTCAGATAGGCAGTTGCTCCATGTAAAATACTGGTATTCAGCTGCATGCAGTTAGACTAGAAGAGGACCCCAACATAGTTGGGAAAAGCCTAGGCAGATTGACATTGAGTTGTCGCATAGTACTTGTGGAAACAGGCATTACACTAGTACGTAATAATAGAATAGAATAGAATATATTTTATTAAGTATAAAATTGGTAAAGTATTAACATAAAATCTTAGAAATAATTTACAAAGGTATCATAAAGTTAGATGCCTGTACTAGGATAAACCTGTATCACAGGCGGCATGAAATCTAACTTATGGTAATTATAAGGACAATAACATTCTTAACAATATTTAACATTAGAAGTCTTGAAATAATGACAAAATTTAATTATCTGATTTATTCTTATATACCTAGTTTACTTATATACTATTTACCTTAAAAATAAAAAGAACAATAAAAAGTCTTAAATACGTAATTTCTTATTTAGTTTGCGTAAAATAGTTTCTTGCACTTTATAACCTAGTTAAACACATAATTATTATTTTCCGTCAGCAGAATTTGTAAGTGGGCTAAAGTAAGCTCTCTGCATGTTTTTGCTGCATGACCATATAGTTGGCATTTGTAGCATCTCGTAACCAGGGTGAAGTCCCTGATAGGGCAGGACGTCCAATTTATAAAAAGCCTTGATTGGGATAACAGGGCTTTACGTATAATCGCTAATATAAAATAAAAAGATCGTCGTATAATAAAAGGAGATCATTCAAATTGTTAGTAAAATTTTTTTTCATGAAAAAATAAATGTGAATCTAAGGATAGGAAAAAGCTCAGCCATAGTAACTTAAAAAAAAAAAAAAAAAAAAACTTAATTTGAATACAAATAATAATGCAAAGTAAGCAGATGCGAAAGAACCGAATGTTCATAAAAATATTGATCAAAGTTTTTCTATTTTTTGCGCCTAACTCTCGGTTTTTGTTGATACGCACAAAATTGGGGAGCAGAACACTGGAATTCACTTAGCTGTCTGTCAGTCAATGTGAACGGCACGATTTTCGTTTGACCGGCCAATAGGCAGCCAATATTTCTGTGTAGTTTTATCAGAATAGGCACCAAACTAAACTGAGACCTCGAAATAATTCGTAAATAAAATTGGTCCAATTTTCCCAAAGGACTTATCATTCATAATTAATTTATTTTCAGCCCAGCTCAAATAAGATAAACTCGAATTGCTATAATTACGAAGCCTTAAAACTTTCTTAAAACTCTCAAGCAGTATTTTCTAGAACATTTTCGTCTTGAATTTTATCTTAAGTCTCAACTCCGACTAACAGGTAAATAAAAGTAGGTACTGAAACTTAGAAATTACTTCGCGCAGTGGAACTCCATTTCATACCGGGAACGAAATACGAGCAAAGAAAGTATCGGTTCGTCGACGAAGTACCTACTGGACAGAACAAATGGACTTGGTCGGGTTTGAAAAATGTTCTCAACCTCCTTTGCTAAAGAGGTCAAGTCTGTAACTCTAAGGGCGGACATACACGAGCAGTTTGAATAAGTTATAGTTGATCACTCCTTTGCGGCACAATCATCCTTTCATTGACATACACAAAACCGCCAAAATCTTCGTTTTCAAAGCTATAATGTCATTTCCCAATGTTTAACTGTGTACTTAAACAGTATTTTAACTAACAAAGGGCGTTCCCGTTAACCCACAAAATAACGTCAAAACATGCTAAAAAAATGTTTTTTTTTAATGTCAGTAGTGAAATATTCACAAATTGATACGACTATTTAACTATTTAATTACTATCAACTATTATTACTATTTAATTTTTTAAATTATTTAATTGATTGATTATGTAAATATTTTTTGTGAAAATGTTGATATTAAAAAAATAAAAATATGGTATTTTTTTAACATGAATATACGCTTTTTTATTGCAGGTTAACGGGAACGCCCTTCGTTAGACAACATACTGTATAATAATAAAATATTATAAATTGATAACTGCTTGAGCACTTCACTCGTGCAATCGAGCTGTTGCAACTGCAAGATATACACTGACTGTTCTTGACTTCTCTTATCTGCTCTCCGCCCATCTCGTCTGGCCCCCGTTTTCAAGATGCCATGCCGCAGCGGCTGATAACGGCTGCTCGGGCAGGTGCGGTCATTGCTGGAGCAGATTACATTGATTGCTCGTGTGGACAGTGTACGTCGTGTACGCAGCCGCCCTATGAAATAGAAACCATATTTTGCCGGAAGATAACTTTCCATTTTTAGAAAGGAAATAAATCCGGGTTCGAGAAACTTTCGGAGGATATTTAAGCCCAAGTTTTATTATTGACAGGACCCAGAATCTCCGAATCAAACAACTCACGTCAAACAAAAATAAGTCATATTCGGAAAGTTTTGGCCGAAGACGTTTACTTGGAGCGTTTGCGTTGCCGAAACTTGAGACAAATATGTTGAGTCCACAAGTTGGGAAGTAGGCTAAGTACACAACGGCGGAAGTATTAATCTGGTTAGACTCCAGCTTACTATCTTATAAACTTGCTGGTTACGACATTGGGTAGGATTTGATTAGTGTTATATTATGAAAGCGATTTTAAATTACATTTATATGCTTTCAGTTTTTAGTTTTTGGAGAAGCTCGTGATTGGAAGTAATAACAGGCGCACGGGTCGATCCGTGAGGTTAAGCTACGCTTGCCGGGGTTGGTCTGTGGATGGGTGACCATCTTTACATGTCGAGACTCCTCCGTACCTCGGAAAGCACGTTAAGCCGTTGGTCCCGGCTGGCATTCGTTGATCTTTGACAGTCGTTACGGGTCGTCAGAAGTTCGAAAGTCTGACAACCAGTCTTACCAAGGGGTATCGTATTACCCAGTTCCTGGGTTGTGGAGGTCAGATAGGCAGTCTCGACTGGAAGCCGACCCCAATATAGTTGGGAAAAGGTTAGGCAGATTTTTTGATTCTTTCAGTTTTTGGTTGAACTTTTGGTAAAAAGCATTTCAGTTTTCATCTTCTTTACAGTCTGTGCAAAATTACTTTTATCAGTACATAAAATCTCAGTTCTTTTTATATTACTATTAACTCGTTCTTTGTGCGGTTACGTAGAAATATCCCATACAAACTTATAACACGTATAAGACTACTGTCTGAATCGAACACTGAGATAACCTCGCGGGTGTGAATGTAAAGGTTTTTATTACAGTAAGCTTGTCTACACGTGTTACACTATCTTTACTTTATAGCATTTGCCTAATAAAATCTTGCTTGAACTTGATTGATTTTTGCTTGCTTTCAGAGCCCTATCTTTATTACTCAAACTCCGTTTTACTCTTTTTTTGCTGATTCTTGTTTCCTATGTCATACAAAAGAAAAAAAAAGAAAGTAGGTAACTGCATGCAGGCAGAGTAGAAAAATATTTCTCTCCGTATCAAATCGTCCTAATAGCAAAACTACACTTTAGCAAAACGACACTTTAGCAAAATTTCCTATTAGCAAATCGTTTATATATATAACCATTTATGTACAGGTACACACACTTAAACAGACAAGAACAAAGGAGTAGAAAAATACGTAAAAAGATGATGCTTATTTCTAAATAAATCTCTTCCAGCATGACCGCGATTGGAAAGTGGATAAAAGAGATGTAGACAAATCAATCTGCCTAGCCTTTTCCCAACTCTGTTGGGGTCGGCTTTCAGTCTAACCGGATGCAGCTGAATACCAGTATTTTACATGGAGTGACTGCCTATCTGACCTCCACAACCCAGTATCTGGGTAATAAGATACCCCTTGGTAAGACTGTCAGACTTTCGGGCTTCTGACGACCCGTAACGACTGTCAAAGATCTACGAATGACAGCCAGGACCAACCAACGGCTTAACGTGCTTTCCGAGGCACGGAGGGGTCTCGGTATGTAAAGATGGTCACCCATCCACGGATCAACCCCGCCAAGCGTAGCTTAACCTGATGGATCGACCGGTGCGGTAGTTATTAGTTAGCCACGAGCTCCTCGTCAAAAGAGATGTAGACAATATGTAAAAAAAATGTGTGTAAGATAGAAGAGAATATAAATACTTGGTTGTTTAATAGTAGAAAAATAATTTAAAAATACACATTTTTTTTTAGTAGCTAGGTACCTTGTACCTCATTGGCTATTTTTATTATGAAAGATCAATCAACAAGAACAACTAACAACTAAATCATAAGTAAAACACATTTTCCAAGAAAACTTTACTCAAAACTTTAAAAAGTTCCATTCTAAAGCATTCGTATTCCCCGACCATTTCCAGAGGTCTTCAACATCTAAGTAACATGTAAACTGAGTCAGCCATCTCGTAAGTAGACGTCATATAGTAAAATGTGAACTATCCGTTATTCTGTCCGTTTCGAGTTACCAACGGATTGCGGGTTTGCGTTTCATGAGCTTATTTGCGTAATGTATGAGAATCTCCTGTAAAGCCGTATTATCTTGACTATTGTTATTTCAATTTGATTTTGACTGTGATTAGGAAGAGTCATTTCATTTAGCTTTTTTTTTATTCTATCTGCACCTATACCACGACGTATTAATGCCACCATTTTTCCAGTGTTAGTGAGAGACGGAGCTATACAAGGCCGCTAGCACCATCCTTTTTTCGCAGTGGAATAATGATGGCATTTGTACTTCATAGTCTCCTGTGCGCTAAACGTTTTTCAGAAAATCGTTTTGAGACCCCATTTTTGTTGGGCTCATTTTCAAAAATACATAATAAACATACATTATAGTTCACAATAGTTCATTATAGTTAGTAATAAATGTTCTATTAAGCAGTTTAAACGCCTCAAAAACGCGGTATCCCGGATTCTCATTCTCTACTTAACTAGATTTTCTTTGATTCCCAAAGTGAAGTGAAAAAGAAGTAACGTAACAGCAACTAATACCAGATTATCACAACATAGCGAACTAATATCCTAAACAATTCCCTGAAACGGCTCCAAATGGCAAGTGTTTACCTCTCTACGTAATGTAAGTACTGTCATTATCCGTTCCTGAAACGGGATGGTGCTATACACTCAGTATATGTGCATCTCTGTCTAACCCAATTGAGAAACATTATGGCTGTATTACGTTTGAACAGTCTGGCTGTTATGTGTTATGTAGTAATCTAAGGGTATTTAAACAGGATGGTATTCGCTACTTAGAATTGTGTACTGACCGTCCGTAGTAGTGTTTGTTTATGTGTGACAATAGCAATTCCTAAACGTCTAAGTTACTGCCTTTGAATCTAAAATAAAAAAGTAATGTACCACCAATCTATACCCGGTGTAAAATCTTTGTATTTTTTTTGT
Organism: Lithophane socia; assembly: GCA_947522985.1. Classification (NCBI taxonomy): domain Eukaryota; kingdom Metazoa; phylum Arthropoda; class Insecta; order Lepidoptera; family Noctuidae; genus Lithophane; species Lithophane socia. The sequence goes on along the minus strand of OX383262.1, from coordinate 15,973,542 downwards.
ACACACGGCTACACATCAAGCTATACATTTCCAGTTTATGCTGATCTCGCATTACATAGGATTTTTGTACAATGTGACGTCAGCTTATACTGGAAATGTATAGCTTGATGTGTAGCCTTGTGTACTTGTACAAGTCACTATTTTCCTTCTTACACAATACAACTAGGTCGTATATAAACCGACATCATTACAGCAGATAATATATAGCATAAAGGCAGTAATTAATTAAGCCTTCGCGCAGGAATATAATAGTAAGATAATAACTAACGATAATATGTTTTTAATTGCTATAATAGCTTCTATGAAGGCAAAGACTGAACGTGTAATTTCCAGGTATAAATTTTACGACAAATTTTGAATGAAGAAGCGGTGCACTAGAATATTGTATCAGACATTATTTCTGGCTCTTTTGTCTACTGGTCACAAGCATGAACTACTGCGGTACTTGTGGTTCTGAGTTCGCTTTTTATTTAGCAATAGATAAGAAGATTCTTAGGATTATCTCACAGTAGCCTGCAGTCTGGTTTTTTAGAATTAGACTCGCATTTCATGGGACTTTAGGCATATTTAAAGTCCCAACAACAACATCAATTCATTTAAGAGGTTAATACCTCTAAAATGAATTGATGTTGACAATCATGATGTTTATTTCTGTAAGTAAGAACTTTAAAGACACTTTTGCACATATTTTTTTAAATCAATGTTTTAAAACCTGATGGCGCCAGAATTTCCTAGCTGACTGATCCCTGAGAAGAAATTCAAATAAAAAAAAACAATATCAGAGCTTTGTCTAAACTCTTCGTTTTAGAAAATTAACTTCTAATGAATTCCTAACGAGACCAAAAAATGTAAATGAATACTTACTTTTAATAATAAACTTACTTACTAGGTACTTACTTTTAATAATAATAATAAATGTAAATGAATACTTACTTTTATACTTGAATACTTACCATAAATAATGGATCATTATCTAAAGCTAATCTGCCAATAGGTTGACTTTCTAAGTAATTTTCATAACATTCCGAAGGTCAAATCAAATATTTGATTAGGAGTCTGTCGCCGCAATAATCCGTAAAGTTTGGTTTCAATTAACTAACTAATTGGAACCAAAATTGAAATGATATGACAATAGCCTACAACTATTTTCATTAATAAGATATTGAGTTAAATTTTGAGTAGAAGGATCTTAAAAAAACAATGTTCATTTTTTGCAGGGAGAATTTCTTACGCTGTTTGAAGGCCGCAATTTGCATTTATTGAACTCAATTCTGACTACGACTGTTATTTTTGGACGTATTTAAAAAAATGCATGAATGAGCTAGCATAGCTCATGCAGGGGTGAAAAATATTAGCCAACATGCTAACATTACTTTATACTATCCTGGTCAGTATAATCTTATTCCAGCAACCCTACCCCTATGTCCATCCAAGTTGATTGATCCTATCATAATACCTACATAGGTTAAATACAATAGACGTAGATATATTTATTAACCTATTCCGCTTAACTATTCTTCGAGAGTCGTAAAAAAAACCCTGTAAGAAATCGACACGTGTTTTACCTCTCAACAAGGCATCCTCAGGATGACGATTGACCTATTGCAAACCAGAACACGACGTGTTGCCACACCGAGCGTACTTATGTACCTACATAGGTACTGTAGAGATTATGATGCATAGTTTGTAGTATGAGAAAAACGCTATTCAATCAATTTGCCTAGCCTTTCCCCAACTATATGGGGGTCGGTTACCAGTCTCACCGGATGCATCTGAATACCAATATTTTACATGGAGCGACCGCCTATCTGACCTCCACAACCCAGTAACTGGGTTATACGATCCCCTTGGTAAGACTGGTTGTCAGAATTTCGGGCTTCTGATGACCCGTAACGACCGACAAAGATCTACGAATGATAGAACGTACTTTTCGAGGCACGGTGGAATCTCGATATGTAAAGATAGTCACCCATCCACAGAAAGCGTATCCCGAACAGCGTAGCTTAACCTGATGGATCGGCCCATGCGGCTATTATTGCTTAGACACGAGCTCCTCAAAAAACGCAATTACAAAAGAGGGAAAAAAGTTGAGAGTCGGCTCCTGAGCTGTCAAGTAGGAGACAAATATGATATTATAATAGCAATAATAAGGTAAATCCGTAAATAGTTGTTTTATTCCTCCTAGTACAATAGACTACCGAAGGGTTTACAGTACTACATCCTTACTAAAATTATAAATGTGAAAGTAACTCTGTCTGTCGCGCTTTCACGCCTAAACTACTGAACCGATTTAAATGACAGATAGTCTAGAGCCTGAGAAAGGACATAGGCTACTTTTTATCGACATACCACGCGGGCGAAGCCGCGGGCGGAAGCTAGTGCATACATAAACCCACGCTTTCTTCCCATGGAGAAAGAACCTAAAGAACGCGACCACACATCTTTACGTACATCCTAGGTACTAGGTATTTCCAAACTCGTAATCATTGCATGTAAGTACTTCATCAATTATATTACCAGTATTTTTTTGACTGCATATTATACTGAAGTTTAATATCTCTTCATGATATTAAGCTTAATAAACCGCTTTTCCTAGAAGAAACTATTTTTAACCTGGTATAATAATATTTACGACTTTTCCTTATAATATTAAAATTTAATCCCGTAAATATAGTCTCGTTAGCTGTGCCCATGGAATTAAACCCACACATAGTCTGTGGGCGTAAAATTATTTTACACGGGAGTTAAAACTAAAGGAGATATTATTAATAAACGCATACTAACATGATAATAATAGAGTTGCCTTTATTAGATCAAAATAAAACATTCAAATGTGTGTGTATGTTATTATGATATAAATATAATATGTTATTATGTCTATATTTTTTGTAATTCTACATTTAGAAATCCTGTAGTCGTTCTCTGCTTGACTTTGGAATATTCAAATAGAAGGAACTATATTTGGAAAGTGTATAAGTAAGTTAATTGTCACCATGTTGACTAAACCCGTGGCCACAAGTTACACGCGTTCTGCGACAGCGACAGTGGAGAAAACAAATGAAAATAGTTTTTTAAGAGCATGCCACGAGTAACAGCGACGCGACGGAAACAGGGGTACTTCAGTGTAGGAAAGAGATGAAGCTCTGCAGGACGAATAGCTCCATCTCGTTCCCCCACGAAGTAAGATTAAAATAATACTGCTGTAAGAGGTGATGGAAGGCACCCAGGTGACGTGCGAGCGTGTCCCTTGTCGCAGGTCGCATCGCTGGAGGCTGAGAACAGGGCCTAACGCAGAGAGGGAATAGGAAGCCCTATGTTCATGTCCATGTTCATCGCTTCAACTAGCTCTGAAACTAGATAAGATAAGATAGATAAGATAAGATAGATAAGATAAGATAGATAAGATAAGATAGATAAGATAAGATAGATAAGATAAGATAGATAAGATAAGATAGATAAGATAAGATAGATAAGATAAGATAGATAAGATAAGATAGATAAGATAAGATAGATAAGATAAGATAGATAAGATAAGATAGATAAGATAAGATAGATAAGATAAGATAGATAAGATAAGATAGATAAGATAAGATAGATAAGATAAGATAGATAAGATAAGATAGATAAGATAATATTTTATTTGCTAAACATGTGTCATACATACAAGAAAGAACATGCATGCAAGATGGTAAAAGAAAACATTAAGTACAGGCATGTTTGCCATATGATGTGACGTGCAAATTTCCAGAAATGGTATTAATAAAAACATTCTAATAAAATCACATTAAAATAAATTAAGAATGAAAGTCAAGTCAAGTATTAAACACAAAAAAAATATTATAATCAAATCAAATAAGCTATTATGTCAATACAATTCTTTCATCTAGGAACTCATTAATGTTATAGTATGCTTTATTTACTAAATATGTCTTAAGTTTACTTTTCAAGTGTACATTATTAAGCTCCTTCCAACTTTTAGGCAACTTATTATAAACAGTTGGAGCCATATGAAATACACTTTTGCGCATAAGTGCAGTCCTACAGGGAGGTACACGCAGCTGAGCTAGTTGAAGCGATGAACATGCCAGGAGCAGCTGAACAACGCTTGAGTGTAGCCGGACGCTGGTGGCACCGTTACTAAACTACCGTTTAAAATTTATCTAAACTAGAAAGAAACTCTAATAACTTAAATCCATACTGTAATTTAGTTACTGCATACATAAAACGCATTTATTAACCTTTATCTCGGTAATAACCAACCCCGCTGCAAACAAGAATTAGTTTCATTCAGCTTTAACTCAATTACTCTGAATAGCTACGGAAATTCAATTTAGCTTTCTAACCTTCAAAGTTAAAAGATGAAACGTATAGGTGTTCGCAGGTAAGTTACAGGCACTGTAGAAAAAGAAAACAGAAGCTCAACAAAATTATTTTGTGTACCAATTTGTTGTCTACAGTTCATCAAAGCGTAAAACGATTTTAAAAACCTGTGTATGGACGGAAGATTTTGAAATCGTCAGAGCTAGACGCTCGCGATTAAAGTCACTGCGTGTGTGTTTAGGGTTGAAAAAAAGGAAAATAATGAAATAAATTTATGTTTATTTACATCGTAACGTTCTCATTTTGAAATAAAAACCGGTCAAGTACGAGTCGGAGTCACGCACGAAAGGTTCTGTACCATTATCAATGAAAACGGAAAAAAAATCACGTTTGTTGTATGGGAGCCCCTTAAATATTTATTTTATTCTGTTTTTTAGTATTTGTTGTTATAGCGGCAACAGAAATACAATATCTGTGAAAATTTCGACTGTCTAACTATCACGGTTCATGAGATAAAGCCTGGTGACAGACGGACAGACAGACGGACAGCGGAGTCTTAGTAATAGGGTCCCGTTTTACCCTTTGGGTAAGGAACCCTAAATAATGACCCATGATATTTCCACGTGAAATTACAAATATTTATTAAAACTTTCCCAAAAAAAAATCTGGTACAATGCGTCGATTCAAGTTTTGTTCGTAGTTATTCCACTGTTTATAACATGTACTATGCAGGTACGTCTCAATAAAGGGGTCGGTACGTGACCGGCCCTTTCTGATTCACTATTTATACCTACTCGGTGACCTGGTACAATAACTGGAAAAATTGGTGTCACGCACGTGACTTGAAAAGTATTGTGAATGAAATTATTATGATGATTTGGTAGTGTTTGGGGGGATTTTTGTTGGTTCACTTCGTTTTCGTATCATGTTTATTAGCTACGTTCTTACGTTGTACCAACAATTAGTCGTTTTACCTACAACTTGGCTCAAAAATGTTTCAGGAACTCGAATGAAATGAGAAATAATATTGCATACCAATGGGATTTAGAATTGTTGTTGTTGAAACGAATGACGTTTCGTTTCTTCAATACGCAATTCTTACTTCTTTCTTCAGTTATTCTCAGTTTTCATTTTATTCAAGCTTATTTTTGTCTAACATTTACAATATTCGACTCTGAAAACTAAACCCTAAACACCAGTGTCCGAACTTCGAAACTCCTGAAAACTCGGCCCACATCAAGTTCGTTGACCCCAAACCTTCCAGATTTTTCCACCATTACACCAATCAACACGTCATTCCCAACAGACCCATAGCCTGGAATAGCCGTTCCGTCCCAACTTCATACAAATATTTTATCTCACCCTCGAGATTTACAAAGTTTACTTTTCTTTTGTGATAATGTATTTTCCAGAGTGTTTAGTTTTCACTGTTTTACGTGGCACTGTTTATTGGCTACCTACAAAAGTTGGTTCAAGTTTCGGTACGAACTTTATTTGACAGCCTATTGTTGTATTTGGTCGCAAGTGCTACTGCTGGCAGTGCAGTGGTGGCCCAGTGGTAACGGCCAAGACTTACGAATTGTAGGTTGAAGGTTCGAACCCTGACAGGCGCTTTACTTTGTGTAAATTATTTCATAGCCACTGCTCCCAAAACGGTGAAGGAAAACATCGTGAGGAAACCGGCATGTCCTAGAACCAAAAATTCGAAGACATATGGGCCCGCGTGGTGGATTACGGCCCGCTCCCTCTCACAGAGAGGAGGCCTGTGTCCCAGTAGTGGGAACATTATAGGCTGATTAATGCATTATGCTACTGCTGAGCATGAGTTCCTTGGTTCGATTCCCGGGTAGAGCAAGTGTTATTGGGTTTTTCCATTCGGATTCGTATTCAAAGCAGTAGCCCGGGGTCTGGATTTGTGCCCGGTTGATAGCAATAGGCTCACCCCTTGTTACATGGGACATAAACAAAACTGGCGGAATATGGGTGTACTATAGGTACTGCTCTGCCTAACTCTTTGGCGAATGCCGAGTTGCTTTCATTATGTTTGGCGGACCATAACGTTTGATAGCGTCGACAGAATAATAATAATATACGTACATTTCTATTTTATTTCTATGTTTCGTAGTTTTCATTTTTTTTCATTTTTATTTTTTATTTTTATTATTTGTCGGAGTAGAGTAGTGTCGGACTAAAGGCATGTCGAAGTAAAGTATTGTCGAAGTAAAGACGTGTCGGAGTTCCGTAATGTCGAAGTAAAATCATGTCGTAGTAGCGTTTGTCGAAGTTCCGTTTGGTAGTCTTTAATAATACATTTCTCATTTTAAAATCAGTTATTTTGTCTATGGTGGCCACCGCCAAAAAATAAATGATTTCAAAATAAGACTTCTTAAATTAAGACATCTCGAAAAGCCTGTCTGAGTTTATTAACTAACAATGTTTTACGAACGCTAAGCATGACAAATTGGTGTGAAAGATAAATATTATGCGTTGGTTCATCATATTTGCACAGAAATTCATATGAACCCTCGTTTTCAAGTACCCATTTATTTAGCTAAATAATTTTCCACATTAATATATCAGGATTACTTTCGAGCAGTGCACACTTTTCAGCATGATGATATTGTGTCGAGTAATTCGGCCTATTGTTTCAAAATATTACGAATTAGCGTCTACTTTTAACATAAACTTATTACCCTATGATACTCGGCTGTAGTGTATCAGTGAAAGATTTTTTGTAATCATTTCAGTACTTCCAGAGAATTACCTTTTACAAACATGCATGATACTTATAAAAAAAACAATTTTACTTTTTTTTGGGGATCCGTATCCGAAGGGTGTCAAACGGGGGTTCCGTTTATACCCTTCGGGTACGTTTATTACTAAGCATCCACTGTCCGTCCGTCTGTCTGTCAGCGGGCTGTATCTCAAGAACCATAAAATAAGTAGACAGTTGAATTTTTCACGGATTGCGTATTTCTATTGCCGCTATAACAAAAAAATATAAAAATTAAATAAAGTAAAGTATTAAATAATTAAAGGACCCAATACAACATTTTGTGAACCTCTCGTGTGTGAGTATCTAACTCACACACGAAAGGTTCACAAAATGTTCATTTTGTCATTTGGTTTAAATAGGTTTTTTATTATTTGTCTGTTATATAGATTCTTTTCTATTTGGTGAATGTCAGAACTTTGTAGACTTATTGGACTGTAGATTTGTTGATCATCTTCTATTTTGTTAAGTACCTGGTACTTACTTGTTGAAAGGCCTACATTGTCCACCCATGCCTACTAACACTGTAATTTGAAATTATTTTTAAAAAAGTAACCGTGGAGTTTGTTCCCGGCTCTTCTCCATAGGAAACGACCAATTGGAACCGTGCACCTAGCTTCTGATGTTTCATAAGTGCCCATGTAGGTTTAGTGAAATAAAATATTTTGATTTTTGATTTTGATTATCATGAACCAAAAACTTTTCATCAATAGAAAAACTCTTCTACGTCCGATCAGATTTACTTTCTACGAACGAAAAGGTTCCATTATTCGTCCGTTTTTGACAAATTCAGGCCTCACCTTTATCCTAAATGCTGGAACTTTCCTACCGAATGTCGGAGTTCAATAAATACGATTGTCAAGTGTCCTTGAACCTTGGCTTGCGCTCGAGTGCCCTCGACAATACAACTCATGTAAATTGTTTAGTAAAGCTATGTACGTAGGAAAGGGATAAGGGTAACGTAACGGGGATAGGTCTGTATATCTCTAAAGTTATCGAAATGTATGGTTTGTGTTTTGCGGTTTCTAATCCTAATTCTAACTTCCTAACTAATATTGAGTTTGTTTGTTTGCTTGTTACGCTTTCACGGTAAAATGGCTAAACGGATTTGGATGAAATTTGGCACATAGGTAGACCATGACCTGGAGAAGGACATATAATATTTTTTTCCCGATATTCCTACGGGATCCAGACTTACGTGGGTGAAACTGCAGGGTGCAGCTAGTGAAGGTATAATTTCTGATCTTTGAATAATTGAATACATGAACTTTGGAAAAAATCTACTCGATTCGAAGTACTTATTATTTTATTTTCACCATTATTTCACTGTTACGTCTCCCTTGATACTGAAAAATTCAAAATCGGGAACATTAAAGTAGATGGAATACAAAATGACATCGAAATCCTGAGTGAATTTTATGTTTAATACAACCTGTAGATTATTACTAGGACATACTTCTTTTATTTTTAGTCTATTTTTATCACACGAAACCTCATCATTTTTTTAATATGATTGTTTGTACAAACCTACTTAGAGAAACTCAAAAAAAAAAAGGCTGAAACTTAAATCTCCGTGAAAACATAACCCTGAAAAATATGTCAGTCATTAAATATTCCATCACCCAACGAAAAATAACGTAAGCCAAGCTTTAATCCCTTAATTAACCCTTCCAAATTTTAAATTAATTTGGTAGAAAGAAAAATATGCAAATTAATTGTTCTGGAGGGTCTACCTGACCCATGGCCTTGACTAACGCGTGGCGACTCGATGCGGACGGATGCGAACCGTTGCGGGCCTCTGCGCTGCGGTTACACCACGTCGTGAGTTTTGGTATGTAATTACGTTTTTGGAATTGCTAAACATACGGGTTGATATTTTGGAACCTACAAAAGTCACAGGGATATTTCAACTGAAGTTTTACGCCTGCGGGCAATTTCATTATGAAATAGTGCGGCGTTGGCGTACTCTACTGAATGCGAACTTCTGAATACGTAAACTGAATAAAATTTTGCACGTTGACGTGCAAAGTTGTTAGGTTTTTATTTCACTATATAGCTGTTGCCCGCTACTTCGTCTGCGTGTATTTTATATTTTAATTTATTTATTTTGTTTCTTATCAATTTACATTTTTAAATATTTTTATAAAAAACATTTAAAAATATAAAAAATACTAGCTTGGCTTGTTCTTTGGCCAAAGAATTAGCATTGCCATTCAACGTGGCAATGCTGCCAGTCTTCTGGGCACGTTTCCGGATGACAGCGATGCGGACGAATACTTCGACGCCTGAGGGTCCCTTTGTTTTTATATCTATTAGTAAGTCCTTTTAGTTTTAGTTTTTTTTTGTTAGTTATTAATCCTATACTTAAATATATTTAAATAAAACTTATGAATAAATAAAAAAATACTAGCCCATCGGTATCGTGAACAGAATCCAAGCTACCGGTGGTCAGAGCTCCTGGGAGAGGAACCGCTTTCTGGATCAAGCCCTTGATCCGGAAATTGATATTTTCATTATCTTTTAACCCAAAATAATCTGGATGACAGTAGCCAGTGTTCTACACAGGTCCCAGGCTACCTATCTGTCTTTCATAACGATCTGTTCAGCGGTTTAGTTATGATAATGTAACAAACAAACAAATGGGCAGAGTTACTTTCGCAACATTAGTACGGCTAGGCTCACGTGTCTATTGAAAGACAAGAATTTCGTCTTATGGCTGCAAAACGGTCGTTCTATCAAGAATTATTGGTTTAAAACACTAGCCAACAGAGTTTTCGCAAAATCGTGATCCCTAATTTTTTATTCTTTTCATTAATTTCGTAGAAACATTAAATCAGTACGAAGTAGAAAGAAAGAAAAGAAAGAAAAATAGGTTTATCTGCACAGAAACACGTGCATACAAAAAGATAACAGTAACTTAATCATAATTATAAATCATAGAAATATGATATGAGGAGTACATTGAAAATAAATTTTAAAAAACAGTTGGCAGCTGCACGTCATGACTGTGACAAGAAGGCTTCCACTCAGCCACAGCACAGCGCTGATTTTCAGTGGTCACCCGAAAAAGACGTACGGAAATCAAGTCAGGTTCAATGATTTGTACATAATAAATAGTACCTACTTATATAATAAATAGGAAAAACAATTAAAGTTTAAGTAAAACGAATTAAGGCTCTTGCATACTGTCGCGATTCGTCGCGCGACGCGAATTTTAACAAAACAATATCTGAGAAAACTTCACGGCGAACAATGCGGCAGCGCGGCGTCGCGTCGTGCGACGAATCGCGCCAGTATGTAAGAGCCTTTAAGTAGCTCACCTTGAAAGTGCCGACCTACCAACTCCATGGAGATTATATTTTCCCAAACAAGACAACAATAGCGATAGAGCTGCATCTTCAAAGTTAGGTATCTAGTTTATAGTCAAGCTAGACTATGTAGTCGATTTATTTCCATCTCGTCGACACCTACTGCTACTATTTGCAGTATTAACGCTTCTTCGGGATATAAATATCGTCCTCGGGAATAATGCAGGTGTTTTCTCCTTACATTTTCTTGCGAATATTTTACTATGCTGAAGTTTTAAAATGATATCGCATTTGTAGTCAACAAATGCGATATCATTTGGGAAATTCTCGAAGAACCATGTTTTGTTAGTGAAATGTTTACATGCAGCGTAGCCACCATACACATACTCGTACATAATATACTACATATTACATATATACAGGGTATAAGGGACAGCCTTCCGCAAATTAACAGGGGGCATTCAGCTCCTTATTTTGAATCATATTTCACCGGAAATTTTCTCAGTAAAGTTTTCATTTTTTTATCGTTTGTTAAGTTACTATTCCTTTATTTCAATGTAAAATTACATTCTCTGTACGCAGCACTCCATTTATGTAAATAAAATAGCTAAAATCTAAAAACCAGCAATGGATGTTAAAATACATGAGCGCGCTCCCAGCGCCACGGGGAGTGCGGCTACGCGGGTTTTGCCACGGTAACGATACATTGCGCGTGAGGTTATAATACAAATCAGATTATTGGATTCCCATAACGTTCCTGAAATAATTTGATGTACCAATCGTCTTAGTATGATATGCTGAATTCATCCCATCAGTCTGCGGATGGCTGTCCCTTACACCCTGTATACTCGCTTAAGAATAGTATCCTGTCACCACATTGCTATAGTGTTAACTACATCGGTCAGAAGTATAATACATAATTTAGACCTAGCACCTAGTTTAGAAGATAGGCATATAATTTAATGTATGCCATTCCACCGTTCACAGCAGACCCGTTTAAAACATTTATCCGTAAATTTTCACAAAAACAGAGCGACTTTGCTTAGAGAAGTTATACCTTATTACGTCCACGACCCACGTGTGTCCCTTTGTTATTAGTCAAACGTCCCGAGGACTCACAGGGCTACGTAAAATCGCTCTGAATACGGTTCACTCAACGGAATAATATCGAACCTTTAACCTCCAATCGAAATTACCTAAATTCAATCGTAGAAAATGGAGATAAAGTAGATTTTCCCTTGAAAGGTCACTGTTTTTAATCCGGTCTGAAAGTTTTCTATTGAATAGTGAAACTTCCGAGTGACCGACTATTGAGATAACAGTTGGGCTTAGAATAATGAGTCCTTTGAACGAATTTCTATACGCCCATTATGTTTAGAAGAAAGTTATTGAACAAGGTAACATCCATATTAATATTATAAATTCGAAAGTAACTATGTCTGTCTGTATGTTACCTTTTCACGCCTAAACCACTGAACGGATTGAGATAGATGGCACCCTGGGGCAGGACATAGGCTACTTTATATCGCGGGCGGAAGCTAGTAGGCTATAATTTATAAAGATATCACCCGGGTGAAGCCGGTGGTGGAAGATAGTCTTTCATAAAATGATACCGTTTCTATCTACTACATATACACTCTCGTTAATGACTGTGCTCCTACATTAGCACAGGTACATTATACGAGATTTAATTTAAAGTGCTGTTAAAGTTCATAATATTTTAGGTCTAATTTTGGTACTAATTACTACCAAGCATTTGGTAATTCAAAAGCGTTCTAAAAACACAAAAAAGTCCGTTGTCAATAATATTTTGGCAACGGACTTCTAAACAATTATATCCTGCTTAACGGTTAAGAACTATAAATGGTAACCTTTCGTGCTTATAACTTTGTACCTAATTGGATACTTAGCGATATAACAGTAATGAAAACGATATTACTTAATCTAAAATGTATTTAGCTAAACATGCATGGGAAATAGCGTGATAGATTGCCGATTGTGATTTTATTTTATTTCGGCTTTTATTATGATCGTGAAATGAAGCCGTTGGGCGCTAAGTATTTTATCGAATATGTCAGTAAGCAAGAAATTTATTCTATTTATATTTTGGCTTTTCGTCGATGGAAAATCAATTTTTCACGTCGGAATAGTATTTCATTTCAAGAAGAAAATATTGAATAACTGTAACTTTCTTTAGAATGGAATACAAGTAATATTTAAATAATTTAAAGAGTCTTTTTAAGTTGGGTCTGGTTTGGACAAATAAGTATTTTTTTGTGTATAGAAAAAAAAGTTTTTATTTTGCTAATTTATTTTCGCTACGTGTAAAATTCTCTGGGTAATTGGGAAGCGACTAGGTACGCGTCGCACTCGACCAGAGTTTCTCGTTCATCGAGGTTACAACTCAAAAACCTGACCCTCTTAGGGTCCAAGTTTTTGTAGAAACCTAGTTAAAACAACTTCAGTGAACGAAAGAATAAACAAATCGTAAATTAGTTTCACTAGTTTACGTTGACATGAAACGTAAACGTGAATTAACATTCGGGTCACAAACTAGTAGGTACGTGTTCTTTCTTATGATTTATGACGACATTACTATTACGTGATTCTACGTACGTAACATTGAAGGTCGCTTTCGTATTCTTGTAGTTTTACATCGAATTTATTCAAGACACGATTTTTTATTTACTATAGTTGGTCGTTTTATCTCTCTGATGATCGTCGTTTACTACTCAAGAAAAAGTATTTTTAAAGTAGTTTCGTTCACTAATATAGTTACAAAACAGAGAGAGGCGATTCCCGTATTTTTAAAAAGGTTCGCATTTTAATCTGTCTCATCAGTTAATCAGTCAAAAAAACTTCTATTTTCTTTACATTTTTGTCAAATTCACCTTGATTGCTGCTGAGATGAGATTGCGACTAAATGTTGATTATTTTTTTTATCACGGTTATTTTATTACGGTAAAACTCACCACTGAATTTGCTTCAATCTCTATCCACATTTTTCTTCTCGTCTTTGCTATTTAAGAATTGCTTACTTACCATGGTAAAAATATTAGTCAGTTAGTGCCTATTATGATAACGGAGCTCGTGCTGGATTTCTTCAAATTCATCTCCACCTTTTTCTCGCTTCCCACTTCATTCATATTAATATTGCCTATAACTCTGTTGCTAACAAAGTGGCATACGTCGTTAGGCAAACAATTTAGCTGCAGGCAAGGTTCGTTAGGTGCCAGTACACAATGTATTACTTGAAACCGGAGGAACGTAGAAGATCCGGTTAAACTGTGTACGAAAACATCTTCATTTTGACGAAAGCATTTTTCTCAAGACACAGCTAAACTTATGTATGGGTACAAGGCTACAACGTATTGTAATTAATTTATCTGTACACAGACAATCGGAAATCTGCTCTTGCCTAGCGTAATGTTCAGGTTTCAATAAAATACATTATCAACAAGTTTTACTTTATTCTTATCTAATCTTAAAATTATTATAATACGAGATTTTCCATAGATAACACTATATTTAGGTGAATGCTGTCTGTTGTCTTTTCATTTTTTCGTCTTATCTTTGAGACCGATCTGCTCTGCCTGCTCGAAGGTGTCTGGCAGAGTGTGGCCAAGAGTCTCTGGTGTTAGGAAGATCAGAATACCGGATACTAGTGCGAAGGAGCCAAATAATACAAATGGCAGCTCAGTAAACCATTGTGCACCCTGCAACAGAATATGTATACTTTGTTGAGACTTTAAATTCACTTATAAAAAAAATCTATAATTTTGAAGTAAAATACTGAAATCCAACAAATAGAATCAAACATGAAACAAAACCAACATCATCAAACATAAAAAATCAATCATACATTTTCAGTAACTACTATTGTTTACTGCTATTAGATGTTTGAAAGTGAGAACTTGACGAAGCAGAGGATCGACGATGACACCTGTGGCACTCCTTCAAGAATCCATATCAGATTTCACTTTTCAGTCCTAAGGAACAAACTGATTATGAATGATAATTAAATCTATTATGCTTCCAATATTACTCCTACGCTAATTTTTATTTTAATCTTTTTTATGGAACACAATACTCCGTTCAACTCAGTCAATAGCTATACTAAGGTCGAAAATGTAACTTACAAATGCGGGAGTGAGCGGCGCAATCATGGACCCAATCCTTCCCATCATGGAGGAGTAAGCGAACAAGCTGTGTCGATGTTTCGTTGGGTACAGCTCCGCAGTGTACACGTACACGGCTGTCATCACCATTGCTATCGACATCTTTGCGATCAGGTATATTGTCAGCGACACGGCGTACAAATCTGCAGAAAAAAAAAAATTATAAAAAGATATATGAACTGTTATGAGAGTGCATGGTAAAAGTTGGCAACATCGCAAATAGCTGTCAAATATTTAACTGTTTTTAGAAATTTGTTAATCAATTATTACTGTGGATTGCAATAATAACATTGAATTAGGTATTGTAACAGTTTTAGATTTATAAAGGGCATTTAAAAAGTTTCCAATTGCTTTTTTCCCACCTAAAAGTAAATATTCGCGGTATTAATTATTGCATTTCATAGCCAATATTTTAGTTCAATATTCTCAATTTTGCGCCGACCAAAAATAAATTGAGATAAGGGCAAGAGAATGATTCAGTAATATTAACGAATTAATCAAAACCGGTAAAGTATTTGACAGACATTTGTGAAGTGACCAACATTCACCAAAAAAAGTTTAATATGCAAAAATTACAAATGGTAAGATGCTTACCCTGAGGTATAAAAATGTAAGCAATCTGGCACGCAGCACATAACCAAAAAGCTCCAGTCAATACAGGCTTTCTTCCAATCCTGTCCATCAGGAAATATGAGATCCAATAGCCAGGGATTTCGACTGCGGCTACAGCCACGTAGTTCAAATATCTATTGCCAGACATGTTTACGGCATTGAGTGACAGTCCGTAGTAGATGAAAGTGGTTGTGATCCACCAAACGGGAGAGACGAGGACACGGATCAATATTTTCTTGTGCTGGAACACTTGCACTACTAGCCAGGGTTCGCCTCCGCGTTTTTCTGCCTCCTCTGCACTGATCCTCAACTTCTCCTGCGCTGTTCGCCGTAATGCTTGGAGTGATTTCTCAGATACCTGTTTTCCGTTAACCCTTGCGACTTTTCTAAGGAGAGCTTCAGATTCATCGAAGCGACCCTTACTCATGTACCACCGCACTGACTCGCTGATAAGCCAGTAGTAGAAGATGGTGAGGAATTGCGGGATGTAGAGGGTTAGAGTTAGGTTCCTCCAGTTGGGTACGCCCCACGCAATCAGCCCCATTGTCACTTGTCCTAACGCGAAGCAAGTGTTCGTCGCTGCTCCAGCGGCTACTCGGTACTTCGGGCCAACCAGCTCCATTACTGTGACAATGTTTATGATTTAGAATGGAATGGCAGCTTAGCAATAAAAAATCAGATCAGTTCGACATTTCTAAAGAAAGTAGCTTCTAATTGATTCAGTTATTTACCTAGCATCAATTTAGCGGAAACTGAATAGACGTCAATGCTTTAACGATTGTGCATCATTCTTAATAACCGTGGTCCGCTACACACTTCCTATCAAACATATAATTTCTTTGAAAATGTTGCATGTTGATTCATAAAAGTGACATGAATTATTTTAATTAAGTCCATTAAAAAACGGATAAAACAATACATACTTATTTTAAGAGCGCTATTACAAAATCGAAGTGCAGATTTAGGTAAATTTGACGGGGCGCGGCAAAGATGCGCTCGTGTGAGTCTATTGAAGTACGCTACGCACACATGCAAACCGGGCGTGATCAACTTGATCCTTTCCACTTTACTTTTGAAATAAATTAAGTTACAGTTATTTATAGTTCGTGTTACTGTTATTTTTAGCATTGCATACAACAATTGTTTAAAAATATTATTTTACTTTAAAAAAAGTTAATTTTTTTTTTCAAGCAAGATTAGATAGTAGCCTATGTTATAAAATACTTTTTGTTAAAATTTGGAAAGTAAATTCATAGATAAAAAATAGAATTTCGGACGAAAAATTGTCAATAACTATCTGTGTTACGGAATTATTTTTGGTGTATTACTAAATGAAACATAAAAAAATTGACTTATACATTCCAAAGTTCAAGATACAGTTGTACCATGGACATTTTTATAAATGATTAAATTACTGTATCTTTGATGTAACAAAGCATCAAAAGACGTCCAAAAGTTAAATTTTATGAAACATCCTTTACAAAGACAAGTTTTTTACTGATTTGTGTAAACAAATTGAAATATTTATTTAAAACACTGTCAAGATATATAATGAGACTTCCTCGGACATATTTTTTTTTTAAGTTTGAGGCTATAACTTAATCATAATCACACATCAAAACTAGCGTCAAACGCTCAAATTCAAGAAAAATTGTAATAGCCCTCTTAAGTATTTTACACACATGACGTTACATGATAAATTATTCGACACACGGCACGCGATCTTTTAAACATTACAATTTAATCATAATCGCAGGTAATAAATAATAATATTTATAAACCAATATATCACGTATTGATTATTATCAAACATATTTGCACGATACGAATAATTTACATGTCACTTCTATCTTTTGCACACTTTCCCACTAGATTGTAAGGGATGATTAATTTTATCAAAATTTCAACGTCTCTTATATAAATAATGTTAAACATAGTGTCGAGCCCTATGTGTATTATAGTTTACCGCCATACCTACCTTGATACTAGATTGTATGAGCAGAGTTACAATTATTTTGTTCTACAGAAAACGATACCCTATCTATCTACCGCCATTTTTCGATGCCAAATAATACATCACTCTGTTAACTATGTAGATTCTGAAGAACTCCACATTGTCACTTACTGGAAGTGTTGCTTAGTATCCATACAATATGTGCGCATTAAGTATTATCCAATACACAGAGGAGTGCATTGGGAGAACCTCCGTTCAATAAGCTATGGATCCCATTTAAAAGTGTAATAAATCAAATGCATACATACATAAAAGGAATTACTCACTCAATATATAAACGCAGGAAAATCCTCCAGATCCGAAAGTGGCCTCAAAGAACTCAGAGAACATGAACCCGAGGTAGGTGTCAGCCCAATACCGCGTGACGCCGAGCCAGGCCGTGTTGAACGCGTTGATAGTGAGCGCGACCCGGCGCCCCCAGCGGTCTGACACGAAGCCGGTGATGGGCAGCGCCGTCAGCGTGCCGAACGTGCGCACAGTGCCGATCAGCGATCGTCGCCATTCGTCACACGCCAGCCCGTACTACATAATGATAAAGAATATCGATCAAGCATCGTTTTTCTCACGGACTACACACAACACCCAAGCTGCTTATGCCATCAAACAAATTTAGATTGTGAAGTTCTGGTTTCAAGGGTATAAGAGCAAAAGTAATTACTAGAAAATGAAGCATATCAGCTTATCCTCTGTGATGTTTTTGATATTAATGATAGTCGGCGGTGACCACTAAACACTATTGTGACCTTTTAGCCATCTAATAAAATAAAAAACAAGCATTTTGTAAACTAACGTCGTAGACAACGGAGTGTGTGTTCTCATACACGAAGTCATCACAAGGCAGACGGGTGTCGCGGTTGAAGAGTGTTGCGGGGCAGGTGTCACTGTCAACTACCCGAAGTGTCGCGTTCACGTTGGCGAAACGTTCGCAGTTGTCGAACGAGCCCTGACTGGATCCCTGTGGCACTGCGTTCTCCAACCAGTACGGAGAGAAACTCGTTGGCTCACCTTCACACTCCGGGATCAGACATCTATAATTAGAACACTGAAAACTCAAACTCAAACTCATATCTAGCATCAAGGAGTTAGTCAATTGTGTGTAGCAAGTTCAATTTAAAGAAAAAAAATATATGTAGAAAATTAAAATAGGTTCGTCAGTAAGGCTGACAAACACTAAATGCAAAATATGTGGAAGATCTAGCAAACGCTGGCCTAATGACTCGAAAGCGTTCATGTCGGATTATCCACAAAAAGCAACACATGTAATGATGTGTGGAATGCTATGCAAGAAACCTTTGTGCAACTGTATAATAAGTTAAAAAAGTCAAAGTTTAAAAATAAAAAACAACCGACTTAAAAAAAAATAACATTAATTTCGGAAGTCGTGTCTCTATACATATAGTTTTTTATTTTCCTTTTTGCCCACATCAAACAACGATCGCATTTGGATAGTATTATATCAAATAACGTTAAATAGTTATTTGATAAGCAAGGCTGCAAAGTTGTTTTTTGGCGCGAGTACTTGTATTGAAACCTGAGCAAACGAAGGATTCTAGGATTGAACCATGAGCGAAGCAAATGGTTCAAATATAGAATCCTGAGCGATCCGAAGGTTTCAAAGGTACGAGACGCAGAATAACTTTGCTGCCGAGCGAACCACATAACTTTTCACCTCACTACAGCGAGGAAAATGGTGGTCTCCATGTATTGAACAAATATTGTAGGTACGCTTTGCACTCTTTGCGCAATTTTCCGGAAGAAAGCTTAATAAGCAAACCAAAATGATGGAAAGCGAATTGAATGTAGAAGAAAATTATGTCAAGTTTTTTGAAGTGAAAACTTCTTTAGGCGCTTTGAGCTATTCTTTTCGTGCTGGCCAGTGCAATTATTCTAAAAATGAGGTTGGCGCACTGACATGAAATAAGTATTCGTGCATTATTTTTTTTACAGTGGACCTGGCGGCATAAAAAAAATATTATAAAGAAAGGTTCGAATTTTAAAAACTCTCTCCACGCTAGCGGATAAAATGTACTTTTGCACTCAGATTTCGAATGATAAACAGACTCTTTCCGAGCTTGTGAGGTGAAAATATTATTTACCTGGTACTGATTCGAGAGGTGGTGAACACGTATTCAACGGCGCTCCATGCTACGAACTGCACCAAAAGCACAGACAATAAGAAAGTCCTCAACTGGTACTTTCCAAACTGTCCTATTTCTTCTACGAGGATAGTGTCTAATTCTACTTCGCGTTCCTTTTCTGGTGGGATGTCTTCGGAGTCCACGTCTATGTTCCGATTCTTCTGTGAGTCCGCCATCTTGAACATGGAACATTTACCATCCAGAATAAAAAAAAAACTGTTTTTCATTTGGGTAAAAAACTCAGATTATGGTAAGTTAACAAAGTTTTGCCGTTTTTGCAATTGTAATTAATTTTCACTAACAGCCGCGTATACGTATCTAACTAAATCCTAAAAAATAAATTAAGTCAATGCAAAATGCTATACAGTTTAATGTTTATTAATATTTTAAAACTGAACTACATTTAAAAAATTAATTTGTTTTTATCACCATTTGTTGTCTTCGAAATACGTAATAATTTTGTATTTTTTTCTAACCGGGAACGGCCCCGGTTCACACCACGCCAGCCACTTGCACGTGCACCTCAAAGTGCAGAATACCGTATTTATAAACTTTTTATCTAATTTATAAGAAACTGCTGATATAATGAACTAGTAATTCCCGCCGTCTACGCCGTCATGTCTAGAGGCTTAAGCATTTATCAAAATATTTATGTTTTTATGGGGATTAGGTATGGCTTTATTGGTCACGCATAATGTTAATCAAATGACCTTTTGGAACTTCAGTGATCTTTGTGCCGATACTGAAATATGCAATGTGATATTATCTGTAAATGATCAATTTTTATCATAATTTCTACTTTTATCTCATAATCAATCAAAACACCTTATTTATTTAGATTAAGGGGCCGTGCACAAAATCGACTGATTTTGATCAATTTTGATCATTGGTTGTACGGGAATTTTCAAATTACGGAAAATCACTAATATTCGCAACATGTTTTCCGAAAAATGACGGGAGACTGACGTTTGATCATTTTTTTACTTTTGATTTAGAACTTTAAAAAATATCATCAATATCATTATGGTCTGCTTGCATGTGGCTGAACAACTTTTTTCACGTTCGATACAAAATATAGCAGCAAAATAATGTTGAAAACACCTATTTAAAAAAAACCAGTCTGTAATCTATTTTTTCCCAATAATTAGCAAACCATATCAAGAAATTAAAAATCACACTAATAGTCTTCAGTTATCCTTGAGATAAAATCAAAATAACAAACTCAGAGGTCACGTCTCTTTTAATGTTCAGACATAATCTTGGTCAGATCATGTGAAGACCATGTTTTGCGTCTGAAATGGTCTTTTGAGGAAAGAACTACACAGATTAGGTGGATCTGTCCAGGCAGTGCACGCATTTGTCAGAAATCGTGTAGGTCAACTCATACAACTCAAAAACATAATCAACCTTGAAATTCAATTTGATCTAAAATAATCAACCGGAAGGAGAAAAGCCGAAATTTATAATTATATCTTCAGGGTCGTAAATAGTAGACTAAACGTAGATTAGGAAGACAATAACGCCATTGACCTTGATATCAATCTACTATAAAACATGCAGATAGACATAATAAGAAATAATAATTTAGTCCAACTGATTATTTAATTAGATTAGATAATTATATATCGGAATGCTTTATGGAAATATAGACGAACAAGGTATGTGGTATTCAGCATGTATCAGCGTGTGGTCAAAACTAAGTGTGTGCTACCATTGGAGTGCACGCATGGCGCAGAGCCGTCAACTGCTGAGACCACCAGCTCACCTGGCGCGAAGCACATCCGGGCTGGACCCGGGGCATTGCCACGTCACAAATATTGGACATGGCCTCCCGGAACCACTCCGCCTCGTCGTTGATGTCGGCAGGCCTGTCCGGTGATGACACCCAGGCCTGCACGATCGAGGCTTCCAGGAGAAGCTCCCGGTCCAGCTGCTTTAGCGCCCACCGCGTACCACTCGGGGCCTGTCGGACCGGCGCGCTCGAGGACTGGGCGGACATATAGTGGAAACCATTAAACTGAAAAACTGTCTCAATGGAAAAAGTTGTTCAGTTTGAACACCCTTCATTTTGACGACACTTTTCTGATGCACACACTGTGGGCATAGGTATAAAACCTCTTAGCGGGAAAGTCCGAAAGGGATACCGGGGCCCTTGGCAACAGGCAACTGAAGGAACACGGGTGGGTTTTAGTCAGTAAAAGTCTGACCCGGAGCGGGAGAAGTTATTTGATGACTTCCCACACAAAAAAAAAAAGGTATATGACCTCTGAGTTTGTTTTAGCTTTTCTTCTTATATATCAGTTAGCAAAGAAATGCCTTCTAGTTTTAAAATGTAAAAATGTTTTAGAAGATCTACTTGCAGAAATAAACATCATTTCATTTCAGGAAAAAATATGAATCATTCCACTACACGGGCAATATTTATTTTTATTGTGTGCGTTATAACTTTTTAAGCGTATGGCATACTTAAAGAGAGTGATGATAAAGAAACGATGACTCAATACACTCACAACATTGTTTAAAATAAGTTGTTGTTGTTGTTATTGTTGTTGTTGTGCTTCCTGTATACAATACTGGAACGTTTCTCACTCGATGGCAGTTGGGCTTCGTAGTACCCTGCCTGTTCACACGCACGACGCTGTCAGCTGCTGTTAATCAGCCCCACGTCGTTTTGGGTGGGTTTGTAGTTTATTGTAGGGAAATCCATTAACGTAACATAAAATAATGTATTCCCCAACGCAAGCGTTACGTGTCAATTACCCTTTTTGTAATCGTCTCTTGTCTTTTAACTTAAATATTCAAAGAAAAGTAGATTCCCTTTCCTTAATCTTTTTACCTATGAATTAAATCAACCATATTTGATACTGGCATTATTTTCATGAATTCTTGTCCGTTATGTTTCTTTTAGTCGGAACAAGGCAAAATACTTGAATTATGAGAATTTGTTGCAATCGGTGGGAGACTGTCCAGTCTGGTGACGAGCTCTACAGGACCGTACCTACGGGGTGGACTGCGGTCCTTTCCCCTAACGAAGAAAAACGAAAAATGTATCAGCCTAGGGTAATGTAGGTACAGTCACATATGCGTCTGTTACGTGGCGTGTACAAGGTTAATATAGGCATGTCACGTAACAAACATCAGATACTCACTTCTAAACAGGCGCCTAAACTCACATGCGAGCCCACGGGTGCTCCTTAGCCCGGTCCGTGACCGACCCGTGACAGGCTAGATCTGGAAGCGAGGAAAGGGGAACGGAAGCACAATCATCTGGCGAGGAAAGACCGCCGTCGTCGTCGACCGGTGTCGTGAAGACAGCGGCGCTGTGCATCAGCGTCGCGGCGCGCCTACAGTAAACAAATAGCAATCACTCACATGGGTGTGCGAAGCGCTCAAAATACCACCAGCAGACAATAAACGCACCAAATGAGGGGTCCGTTTATACGGACCACCGCATATCCTCTGCGGGCAGGGAGCTATGCCCTTGCACCGCATTGATCGAGAGTGGCATCTAATAGCTCATTGACGTTATAGTTTGTTGAATTTTGGTCAGTCAGTTCTGTCTCATAAAAATTAAAGGAGTTATCTAGGTTTGTTAATCATGAAGGGAATCAGGGTTCGTGATGAGGTATCGTGGTCACTCTAAAGCGCGACTCAAAAAGATACGAGCGCAAGCGTAAGATATCTGAGACCTCGAGTCACCGTCTTCTAGCTCTATTCGACTCGAACAGATGCAGGAGCATGCGGCGTACCATCAAACACTCCTGACCGCATCAGTTGTTGCCATAGATGTGCCACCAAATTATAAAAAAAACAGTGCCTATCAAATTCCTTGTGAAATAACATGACTGCTGCACCTGTACGACCAGAACTAAATTGTATCTCTGAGATGGAACAGCGCCTCATTTCCCAGATAAAACCTTTTATAAAAGTAGTTTGTTCGAGCGGTCGTTACGGGCAACAGCGTTTTAAGAGTCAGGCCATCCTCTCCGCTCAGCAAGTTGAAGAAGTAATAGAGCAGGCTTCATTAAATGTAGCAAGTGCAGGAGTAAGTGTTGTTACGACAAATTGGAAAATGTAACTTGTAACAGCAGGTTCTCGGTGGATATTGAGAAAATTAAAAGGGTATTAGACTGGCCTAATAATCATTTGCATTCAAATGTTCAAGTCAATTCACACATAATAAATTAAGAACTGCAATCAAGTATTATGGAGGCTATCCGATATAGTGACCATAATCCAAAATCCGAAAATTCTATCCGTAATTGTGAAGCTGAGGGGTGTACTACAACATGTAGTTAAAAACTGTGTTAATAATGACGTATATCGAACTACTGTATATAATATACAGTAGTTCGAAAGAAAGTATTAGTCAAATTCAGGATGAAATACAAAATAAAACATAGAAATCTGTACAGTGCTTACCGATATTGTTACTAGATATTTATTTATGTAACAAACAAAAATTATGTTAAAATAAGGTACTTTTATAATATAGTTAACTGTAAATACGTTAATAATAAATAAAACTTGATCGTCAAATTAGATAAGTAATTAAGTACCATCGTATAATAAAAAATAAATATTTAATAAAAAAATCGTTTTATTTTTAAAGAAAAAATATTATTTACCAGGGTAAATAATATTTTTCTTTAATTGAAATATGGTATATTCACGCATTCTGTTATTATAAGTATTAATTACTTTGCCTGACCGGGATGTAATCGAACCCAGGCTTTCATGTCTGGGTCATTTCAACTTGTGAATTTGTGTCAGCTTCATCAAAGAGACATACAGATAAAATAATAACTAGAACGCGCGCAAGATACCTAAGTCTGCGCACGTCTGGTAGCGCTTGCTTAATTATAAACTGTAATATTTTAAATATTAAACCTATATTAATAATATCATCTTACTAATACTAATCTTACACTAATATTAATCAATTAAATAATTATATACATATTTTGAACGACGATACACGACAAGATGGCGGCCATTGAGTTAAATGTACTACGCGATACATTTAACTCAATGATGGCGGCATACGATTAGTTCAGTTAGTTAGTTCCCAAGAAGAAGAACTATTCAATAAATAAACATTAATCTATTTGAATAGAAGTGATAATGTCATTTCAATAATCTATTTGATTAGACAATCTATTGCATAAATAAAATTTCATCTATTCCTATAGATTTATGTTCCGATGAATCAGACAGTTTATTCTAATAGACCACCAATTCCACAAACAAGATATTTTCTTCTATTTTAATACATTATGTTTTATGTATTTGAATATTGAAAATTAGAGTGTCTGGATCTTCTTTGATCCAGATGCCCCAATCACATACTACTTACTACATATTTTATTATTAACGGAGCTCGTGTTGGCTACCTTAAAATGTATCTCCACCTGCATTGCTATTCTGTTACCATCTCACCGTGAAAATGTAGGTGAAGTGAGCTTGTAGTGAACTGTCACTGCCTTAGCATCAGTAGGTATCAATGACAATGACAGCTTACTCCACGCTCACTTCACCTAAGTTTTCACGGTGGGATGGTTACAGAATAGCAATGCTGTTCTTCACTTCAATCTCGTTAATAACATTAATATAGCCAATATCTCTGCTGCTCACAAAGTCGCATACGTCGCCGTTAGGCAAACAATTAGCTGCAGGCAAGGTTCGTTTGGTACCAGCATACAATGCATGACTTGCTGGGGTAAGCTGATATGCGGGGTGTTAATAACCTGAGGTACGTCGAAGATCCTGGTCGTGATTGATGAAGTAATTTTATTCGTTAGATACTGTTCAAAACAGTGAGATACTCTTGTAAAAGAACTTTTCCTGGAACTTAGAGAATCCCACTGAAGAAACGGGTCTGTTAACCTCAGGGCCAAAAAGGCAAACTATAAACTAATCATAATGTCTACATTAATATGTGTCTATGTCATTATCAACAGGCATACTATTTTTAAAGAACCCTCTTGCCTGAACGAGTAGTTTTCAATACAATACATAATCTTCAAGTTTAACATTATTCTTATCTCATAAAAAAATATAAAAATACGAGATTTTCCACGGATTACACTGTAGTCATTTTTTCGTCTTATCTTTGAGGCCAATCTGCTCTGCCTGCTCGAAGGTGTCTGGCAAAGTTTGCCCAAGCGTCTCTGGTGTTAGGAAGATCAGAAGACCGGCTAACAGTGCGAAGGAGCCAAATAACACAAATGGCAGCTCAGTAAACCATTGTGCACCCTGCAACAGAATAAGTATACTTTTTGAATGACTTTAAATTTACTTAATTTACTTATGAAAAAACTTAATTTTGAACTCTATCACTGAAATCCAACAAACAGAATCAAACAAAACTAACATCATCAAACATATAAAATCAATCTATTATACATTTTCAGTAGCTACCGTTATTGCTATTAATTATATTGCTACTACATAGATATTTTAGAGTGAGAACTAGAGGAATCAGAGAACCTGGCAATGATCCCTGTGGTACTCCTTCAAGAATTCGTCTGAGATTCAATTTTCAGTTATAAGGGACAATCTGAATATGAATGATATTTAAATCTATCAATGCTTCCAATATTACTCCTACGTTTATTGTTATTTAAACTATTTTATGGAACACAACACTCTGTTCAACTCAGTCAATAGCTATACTAAGGTCGAAAATGTAACTTACAAATGCGGGAGTGAGCGGCGCAACCATGGAACCAACCCTTCCCATCATAGAGGAGTAAGCGAACAAGCTGTGTCGATGTTTCGTAGGGTACAGTTCCGCAGTGTACACGTAAACTGCCGTTCCCACCATTGCTATCGACATCTTTGCGATCAGGTATACTGTCAGCGATGCTGCATACAAATCTGCAAAAAAAAAACCAACTTATCTGTTAAGAGAGTGCATTCCAAAAGTTGGCAACATCGCTAATATCTCTCATTTATTTATCTGTTTTTATAAATTAGTCTGGAAAGTGGATGGTTTGTTCTGTAGGGAAATATGAAATATTTGGTCTATAGTGTACTAAAATATTAATATTTCCGTTTATTTATTTATTGTCTTAACTAATTACATTTTTAAATATTTCTTAAATTCAAATAAAAATATAAAAAAACATTTAAAAATATAAAAAATTGATGTCCGCCGGTGTTGGGAGCAGGGTCCAAGCTACCGGTGGTTAGGGCTGCAGAGACAGGAACCTCCTCACAATGCGAGCCGTATCAAGGAGTTCTGCCTTCTGAATCAGGCCCTTGATCCAACCGCCTAACGAGAGCCTCGAGAGATGTTGGTCGAGGCTTTCGGCTATCAGGCCATATTAATTATTAATATGGATTGCAAACTGTTACTGTAAGGTGTTGTAACAGTTTTAAATGTAAAAAAAGGCATTTAAAAAGTTTCCAAATGCTATTTTTTATATCTAAAACTAAATATTTAATCTTACAGTATTCATTATTGCATTTTAGTGTACTATAAAGTGATCGATATTTCATATTTCCTTATGGTAATGCAGACATATTGCACCGACCACAAATAAATTCCGAATTTAACCGAAGTAATATTAACGAATTCATGAAAACCGATAATTATTTGACAGCTATTTGTGAAGTGGTCAACGCAAAAAATACAAAAATGTGAAAAATATAAGATGCTTACCCTGAGGTATAAAAATGTAAGCAATCTGGCACGCAGCACATAACAAAAAAGCTCCAGTCAATACAGGCTTTCTTCCAATCCTGTCCATCAGGAAATATGAGATCCAATAGCCAGGGATTTCGACTGCGGCTACAGCCACGAAGTTCAAATATCTATTGCCAGACATGTTGACGGCATTGAGTGACAGTCCGTAGTAGATTAACGTTAGTGCGATCCACCACACGGGAGAGATGAGAACACGAATCAATATTTTCTTGTGCTGGAACACCTGTACTACTAGCCAGGGTTCGCCTCCGCGTTTTTCTGCCTCCTCCGCACTGACCCTCAACTTCTCCTGCGCTGTTCGCCGTAATGCTTGGAGTGATTTCTCAGATAGCTGTTTTCCGTTTACCCGTGCGACTTTTCTAAGGAGAGCTTCGGATTCATCGAAGCGACCTTTACTCATGTACCACCGCACAGACTCGCTGATAAGCCAGTAGTAGAAAATGCTGAGGAACTGCGGAATGTAGAGGGTTAGAGTCAGGTTTCTCCAGTTGGGTACGGCCCACGCAATCAGCCCCATTGTCACTTGTCCTAGCGCGAAGAACGTGTTCATCGCTGCCCCAGCGGCTACTCGGTACTTCGGGCCAACCAGCTCCATTACTGTGACAATGTTTATGAATTAGATGAGAGTAGCTAGTTAGCAATGAAAAATCATTATATTAATAGCTGGATGTTACTAAAGAAAGTTGCATGTAAATGCTTTAGTTATTTACCTAGCATCAATTTAGTGAAAACAGAATATCCTCAGTACTTTAACGATTGTGCATCTATCTTTATAACCGTGGTCAGCTACACACTACATATTAAACATAACATTTCTTTGTAAATGTTGCACGTTGAATTGTTGATTCATAAAAGTGACTTAATGTTTTAATTGGTCCCATATAAAAAAAACTGATAAAACAATTATTTGATACGTGTCACACGATCTTTTAAACAAAACAATGTAATCATAATCGCTGTTCTTAAATTCATAAACCAATATATCACATAATGATTATTATCAAAAATATTTGACACCAGCAATGTTATGAACACTACGCTAACTTGAATACTAGTTAAGTACACTAAAAAGCCGATAAAATAATGTGTGATAAACGCCAACTCATAATTAGCGTACTATATTCTCGACTGTCAAAAGGCGAGAATGCTAAAACAATACATTAAATTCATGTTAATTGCCAAATTATAACTAAAATAACTGAAATAAACAAAAAAAAAACAATAATTAAGCGTGTCACACACTAGGAATCCTTACATAATTATTATAAAACAAAGTCCTCCGCCGCGTCTGTCTGTCGTCCTGTTCGCGATAAACTCAAAAACTACTGCACCGATTTTCAGGCTGTTTTCACCAATGAATACAGTGGTTCTCGACGAAGGTTTTAGTATATAACCAACATCCACGCGGGCGAAGCCGCGGGCATCAGCTAGTATACTATAATATAAAATATTATAGTATACTAGCTATTATATTATCTTCGACATATCGCTATGTCGAAGATATTAAATATTTAAAGTATCTTAAGATCCTGACTGATTATGTAAAAGTTATGTTATCATACCGAAGTCATTGAAACAATGATTATTGTAAAGCGTTAGATTTTTTTATTTATTCGTACCTCGTGAAATGCAAAATATTGGTACCAAATAACACGTCTAATAAGTAGAAATGTGTTAGTAAAAAAAAAACAGTGAAACTCCTTGTATAGTATACAAAGCGTTATGATAATAACCTTCAATATTTTGAATGGTGCCTTAGCTGCGCTGACTGAACATCATCTTTACGTAATTGTTCAGTCAGCGTCAAAATTCGATAAACATTACGGACTAATAATTATTATTATTTGAAATCTATTCTATCTTTACGAATATAGAAGAGTTTGATTGTTTGAACACGCTAATCTCAGGAACTACCAGTTTGGTAGCCCATTTCTTGAGAAAGGTATCATCGCGCTACTGTCAAGTAGTTTTAGCAATAGTAAGTTTTGTATACGCTTCATTGCAAAAACTTAACATCCTGTATAAGGGACAAAACGTGCGATTCTTAAGACGGCAGCGTCCAGTAGAATGTCGTTATATATTATCGTATCTTATAACTGTGTGTGGTCGGTTAATATACTCATAATATACTCGTATCTTTACATTAAGCGCTTTAATATAAATATTATCTTGGATATGTTGTGATCCCCTTAATACCTTAAACCACTATCTACTAAGTACTTGTAGTGAGTACCTACTCTCAGCTAAGTCATGCTACTTCGTAATTATTGGAATTATATAAAATTGTTTTTTTACTAATTTATAGTCCTTACGTAATAAAAATAATATGGCATTTTTAAGTTTGCCCAACTCTAAGTTAGCGTAGTTCAAATTATTGGTGTCCTTCTCGTGTCGATTTGCACGAAACGATTAATTTACATGTCCCTACTTTTTTTTGCACACTTTCAAGGGATAATAATTAATTTTATCAAAATTTCGAGGTAAGCTAAAGAAATAATGTTACACATAATGACGATACCTATGTGCATTATAGTCCACCGCCTTATGTACAGTCGAAAAAATTTAATTCCGACCCACCATAAGCTTATTTTACAGACATTCAAATACAATTAGGTCGACATTCGCGTGAATATACATTTCCTTGGTAACGAATTTGTCATCTGCCATCTTTGTTATTTTGACGGTTTCAAACGATTTATCGTCAAAGTGGGTGATGATTCAGTTAGCCTGACTGTACCTCAATATAATATATGAAACCGTATGAGCTGAGTTGCAACAATTTTAGTCGATAGAAAAGTATAGGTACTCTAACCATCTATTTATGTATCTATCAACCGCCACTTTGCGATGCCAAATAATACATCACTGCTAACTATTTTAATTCTGAAGAATGGAGAAAATCGGAAATTCTTCAGAATCTAATTATCATTGACATGAGAGAATTATTGTTCAACAAGCTATGGATTCCATTTAGTATTGTAATAAATTAAATGCATACATGCGTAAAAAACACAATATTCTTACTCAATATATAAACGCAGGAAAACAATCCAGATCCGAAAGTTGCCTCAAAAAACTCGGAGAACATGAACCCGAGGTAGGTGTCAGCCCAGTACCGCGTGACGCCAATCCAGGCCGTGTTGAACGCGGTGATGGTGACCGCGACCCGGCGCCCCCATCGGTCCGACACATAGCCGGTGATCGGTAGCGCCGTCAGCGAGCCGAACGTGCGCACAGTGCCGATCAGTGATCGCCGCCATTCGTCACACGCCAGACCGTACTAGATAGACATAACGAATTTAATTTAATATACACAACTCCTATTGCTGCCATCACAAAGATTTCGATTGTGAAGGGTATGGGTGCAAGATTAATTACCAGAACATGAAGCATTTCAGCTTTGCCTCTGAGATGTTTCAGATACTACTGATAGTCGACGGTTACCACTAAACACAATTGTGGCTTGTTTGCCATCCAATCAAATAAATAAAACAAGCATTTCATCAACTCACATCGTAGACAACGGAGTGTGTGTTCGCATATACGAAGTCATCACAAGTCAGGCGGGTGTCGCGGTTGAAGAGTGTTGCGGGGCAGGTGTCACTGTCAACTACCCGAAGTGTCGCGTTCACGTTGGCGAAACGTTCGCAGTTGTCGAACGAGCCCTGACTGGATCCCTGTGGCACTGCGTTCTCCAACCAGTACGGAGAGAAACTCGTCGGCTCACCTTCACACTCCGGGATCAGACATCTATAATAGAATACTCAAAACTCAAACTGATAGCTTTTATTTCAATTAAACCATTTACAGGCACTTTTGAATTGTCAAGGAGTCAGTCAGAAAGATGTAGGTAGTTGAATCAAAGGAAAAATTTAAATATGTAGGTGGTCAAATAGCCTTAGGTACCTACTGACGAATCAGTAAGGCTTACCCAAACACAAAATACCACGCTTTACGTTAAAAAAGGAATCGCCGATGTGTGTGTGTGTGGCTTCACCGTGGAAGATCTAGTAAACGCAGGCGTGCTGACTCGAAAGCCGCGTTCATGTCAGATTTTCCAGAAAAGGCAACACATAAAGTGAACAGTGGAAAGCTATATAGGAAACATTTGGCAAAACAAGTTTAAAAAAAACGTGAAACTAACTTGGAGGATAGGTGACTAGGGTTTTATCAGTACAATAAAATTTTTGAAAATTTCTATTAATGAATGAATGAATGAAAGATTTATTTATTCATATAAAATCTCTAAATCTAAGTACATTGCCCCACAAAACTGCTTACGCAGTTTAACTGTGAGATCATTGAGTCTCTCTTACAGAAAATATAATATCTACGTCATATCAATATATACTTATCACCTACACTTACAAAGAATCCAACAAATGTTTTTTTAGAATACGTGCAAATTTAACTTTATTTTCTTCTTGTCTGATGTTAGCAGTGTTCAATAAATAGGGAATGCGTTTTTGTAAAGTTCTGTCGCCATAGTAATTACTGACTCTGGGAACATCATATTTACCAGCTGTCATCGACCTGGTATTACACCTGTTAGAAACCAGTGAGTCACTATCTTGCCTGCCATGGTTATTGACTAATAATAGGTACTTGTGTTTAAGGCTAACTGGTAGAATTTTACATATTTTGAATAATCTACTATAGTCTCCTTTACAGCTATTTTTTGTTTTCTTGTTAACTAATAATTGTATAAGCGCTTTAACACTTTGGCGGACAGTAACGTACACGCACATAGACGTAATAACAATAAAACTTCAATCGTGTCTCATTCACTGTCCGCCAAAGTGTTAAGTGATTTTTTTTATACTGGGGATTAACGACATCATACACATTCACATAGAGATAAACGATATCAAATAACGTTGGTATATTACTTTACCTGGTACTGATTCGAGCGGTGGTGAACATGTATTCAACGGCGCTCCATGCTACGAACTGCACCAAGACCACAAATAATAAGAAAGTCCTCAACTGGTACTTTCCAAACTGTCCAATCTCTTGTACGAGGATAGTGTCTAAATCCACTTGGCACTGATTCTTCTCCGAGTCCGCCATCTTGAAAACGAAGAGAAAATTGTAATTTTCACTGAAATTAAAATCTTTGTATTTGAGGAAAAAACTTAGTTGTAATAAACAAACGAAGATTTGCTGTATTTGCAATTATTATTATTTTATGAAATGTAAAATTCCGAAAAATCAAATTCAATAAATTGCAAAATATAACACAAATTATAATTTTTATTGCAAATTACAGTGCTTACATAAATATTTTTAAAGTGTTGTAAGTTCTGCAAAATATACCTTCTTAGTTTTTCTAAGAAAAATTATTTGCACTTCCAACTTTTTAATTTAGTAAATGCACGATAATACACAGTTTAATGTTTATTATTACTAGATATTTTAAAACTGGGCAATTAAAGGTACAAAGGATAGAATATTATTATTACAAAATTGATTGATTACATTTACAAAAATTTATTTGCAGGTATCACCGTTTATTTAGTTGTCCTCGTATAGAGTAAAATTTTGTAAATTTTTCTCTCCGGCACGGCGCCTGTTCACACCACGCCAGCCACTTACTTGCGCGTGCACCTCAAGCAAAGTGTGGGAGGTCTATTTATAAACTTTTTATCTATCTATACATAAAATATAATCGTAGCGCAGTCAAAGCTGAACATTGAATATTTTTGAAAAAAAGTAATCGCTGCGAGGTCTAGGATAGATTCTTATGGCTAATCTCTAAGATAGATTTGTTCCATACAAACAAATCTCTTAAGGAAAAGGGAACCAATCTAACTTAGAGAGATGTATGAATGATTCTAATGATTATAATGCTGTAAATACATATAAATGATATAGTCGCGAATCATATTTAGATCAAGATTCAACCTTTTTTTTTTTGGGCGTGGGAAATCATCCAATGACTTCTCCCGCTCTGGGCGGAGCGGAAGTGCGTGTCATACTTTTACTGACTAAAACCCACCCGTGTTCCTTCAGTTGCCTGTTGCCAAGGTCCCGGTATCCGTTTCGGACTTTCCCGCAACCCTGACCGGATCAAGATACAACCTAACATTGACTTGCAAATAGCTGCGGATCCACCTTCAATAAATTCAGATAAGGGCAAGGGAATGATGATGATGATGCTGGGACGCAGGCGATCAATTTTTCGTTAAAAACTAAAACTGCTGGACGAGCTGCTTCTCTCACGGATAACTGGTAAAGAAAGAAAGAAAAATTGTTTATTCTGCACAAACAAAACACACACACAAATAAAAAATAATACAAAAGTAGCGAAATGCTTCGTATTCAACCAATAAAAAAAAAAATTGACAATATTGTTCTTTGACGATTGGTACGTCCCTTACTCCTGCGTCAACAGTCCAGGGGGCCAAGTCTACTAATTTACAAACATGTCAGTGTACCAATGATGAGTTTTTGACAGATTTTGTATGGCGTATCCGTCAAAAACTGATCATTGTGAGACCACTGACACGTTTGTAAATTAGTAGACTTGGCCCCCTGACTCTCTATATGTTTTGGCTGCTGAGACCAAAACTACAAACGATACTACGTCTGTACAGGGAAGTTTTATAAAAATGTGGCTATTATTTTAGTAAATTGCCTCACGTTTTGCCACGTGAACGAAGTCGCGGGTAGAAGCTAGTTTTATAGTAACCTGCTGATAAAATAAATGACTAATTGCCGCCGTCCACGCCAATTTATCAAAATGTATAGATTTGGGGATTATTTTTTTAATCGACTTCAAAAAAGAGAATTTAAGTATTTATGTTCGGGTATTTAAATATATTATATTTTTAATTTGATATTTTCGTCGAATGTGGACCGATTTTGTAAATGTTTACATAGTAACCAGTAGTAGGTATATTAATTGGTGTGGGTCAAGTACAAAAAAATAACCGACTTCCAATAAAAACACTACAAAGTAATTTCCGAAATTAAAGTTATTTGTCACGGTGTAGTGTTTTTACAATTTTTTTTTTTAAAAGAAAAAAAAAAATCTTTTTTTTTATTATTATGCGTGGTAACAATAAGAGAGCTTCTAAAACTTATACAAAATGGCTCTGAATTAATAACGCGTCTGTGGGCGGGTAAAAAAAGTCCATGTGAGCTAAAAGAAAAGTCGAAAAAAATAGTCTCGAGTTTCAAGTGGCACCAGTTTTGAGGTGGTCGTGTTATCTGTGTTTACGATTTTGTTTACTATGCATTTATTATCCCAATGTATTAGTGCAATATATCAAAACATTCCTCAAGATTCATGCGATAAGAATATAATTATACAATTATTATGTCACAGAACCAAAGTTTGTTTATAACAATAAAATCGTTATGGACAAACACGGTCAATCGGGCTGATTTATTAAATCTCCTAAAAAAATATTACTCGTAGGTAATATGGAAATAAAGTTTTAAATAATTGTTGAATAAACTAAATCTTGCTCATTATTTATGCAGATTATTTTGTTAATGATTTATTTTATTATTTGAGACTTTCTGCAACCTTCTTGCGGAGTTTTTTTTTTTGAGGTTGGGGGAAATCATCAAACTTAAACTCAAACTCAAAGCATTTATTTCAAATAAACCAATTACGGGCACTTTTGAATTGTCATGGGGTCGGTCAATCAGAAAGATGAAGCTAGTTGCCCATTCCAAAGCGTAGTAGGTTCCTATGGAGAAGAACGGGAAAGAAACTCCACGGACACTCTTTTGTCTCATCAAGTGACACATCAAGTGACTTCTCCCGCTCTGGGTGGAGCGGAAGGGCGTGTCAGACTTTTACTGACTAAAACCCAACCGTGTTCCTTCAGTTGCCTGTTGCCAAGGTCCGGGTATCCCTTTCGGACTTTCCCGCAACCCTGCCAGGAACCTACTTACAGTGCTAAAAATCTCTCCGGTTACACACCGGGGACTGTAAAGTTAACCACTTATCAAATTAGAAAATGGACAACAAATCAACAGTTTACTAGATCTACAACATTTTCACATTTACAAAATAGAAAAGAATCTATAAAAAAAGATAAAAAAACTAAAAAAACATGAATGACATGATTGCCATTACAACTACCTACAGTATTTTTTTTTTCATTGATATCAGCCTAGATACTGTAAAATTTATTGCTGATAGACAGAATTAGTTGGGTACCTATCGTTTTGTTAAAACTGATAATTTAATAAATTGGATTAGATAAGATCTACTATGTAAATACTCACAATGTTATGAATTTACAAGTACAACAGTCGAACAAGGCATCATCACTACATAGTATAAAACAAAGTCGCTTTCTCTGTCCCTATATCCTATGTACCTATGCTTAAATCTTTAACGGATTTTGATGCGGTTTTCACTAATGGATAGAGTAACGTATTGTTTTATTGTGAATGTGAGGACTATGTGGATATTTATTTTTCGTCCTGTTAGTTTTAGCGAAGGTCTGGCAATTTGAGAAGTTTATGCGACCTACCCAAATGTCCTTTCTTTGGTATTGTTCGTCGAGTCGTTGAGCTCCTTAAGTTCTGAGTTGAGCTCCACTATTACTGACAAATGCTTGCACTGACTGGACAAGTCCACTCAAATCTGTGTGGTTCTTTCCCCAAAAGACCATTTCAGACTCTAATCTACATGGTACTCATATAGCCTGACCAAGATTATGTTTGGAGTTTAAAGGAGACGGTGACCTCTGAGTTTGTTTCGGCCTTTCTTCTCAGAGTAGTCAGATAGGAAACGCCGACCTCATCTAGCTTATTTTTACAACTTTTTAATATGACGTGTAAAAGTGATTCCAATATCCTATTTACAGAATAAACAATTTCATTTCAGTGGTTCTCGAGGAAGGTTTTAGTATATAATAACCGACATCCACGCGGGCGAAGCCGCAGGCATCAGCTAGTTTGGTATAAAGGCTACAATAGCTATGTGGCCTCTGACTTTGTTTCGGAATTTTAGATCAGTCAGTAGGAGACGTCAGCGCCATCTAGTTTTAAAATAACATAACATTATCGCCAGTTTTAAAATATTCACCAAAAATGTACGTGTCATTACAGAAATAAAAAAAATATCAGCTTATTGGTGACTCGTACGAATTTACTCGCCTGAAAACGGGCGAATCGACACTTCTTTTAAATAATATTTTTTTTTTCTTGAGGCGATTCACACGAAGTTATTTTTTTTGTAGGCGAATCGATTCCTGTTGTTGTCGTCTTGCCTAGAAATAAACGGTATATTAAAAAAAAACAAATTGGACTGAACATTGATGTGTGGAATTCCACTAATTAGAACTCAAAATTAATATTTTTATCATTGTTTATAAGAATACCATTCTTTTTCTTGGCTCAATGACTGAAGATGCCAACAGATTTTATAGATTTTTAACGAACTATATTGTTGCTCGATACACTGTGTTTTGACGATCAATAAGACTAGCAGGTTTTATAGATTGGTCAACGATCGATAAATAAAAATCAATTTGCCAATATATCTGCAAGCCTACGTTATAGGTATGCTACGCTAAAAAATGTAATATAGAGGAGTGCTTTCAATCACAAAAAAACCGGCCAAGTGCGAGTCCGACTCGCGTACGAAGGGTTCCGTATCATTATCTATAAAAACGGCAAAAAATCACGTTTGTTGTATGGAGGGCTTCCATACAACAAACGTGATTTTTTGCCGTTTTTGCCCTTAAATATTTGTTTTATTTTATTTTAATTAATTTTCGTTTATTTATTTTCTTTCTTATTAGTTACATTTTTAAATATTTTTATTTAAATTTTATTAATCCTGTTGACAGCGATGCGGACGAATTTTTTGATGCCCTTTGATAATTTTCCCTTGTACATAATTATTATTATAGATATTATAAGTCTTTGTTAGTTCTTAAAATTTTATTTTTATTAATTAATTATTATTAAAGTGAATATGTAACTAAATATTCTGTGAATATTTCAAGCGTCTTCCTTTTGCCGTTTTCAATATCGAGCAAAAAGTCACGTTTGATGTATGGGCGCCACCTTAAATATTTATTTTATTCTGTTTTTTAGTATTAGTTGTTATAGCGGCATCAGATAATATCCATTATCTGTGAAAATGTCAACTGTCTAGCTATCACGGTTCATGAGATACAGCCTGGTGACAGACGGACAGACAGACAGCGGATCCTTAGTAATAGGGTCCCGTTTTACCCTTTGGGTACGGAACCCTAAAAATGTTCACAAAATATTATTCGAGTTTGAGCCAATTACTGGAATCGGACTCTCGGATGTTGTCGGTCCGGTCATTACGGAATTCTATTCGATGAAATTACTTAAGAGGTACTTCATTTCCCGGCCCTATGTCGAGTGCTGAAGAATGAAAAAATTAAGAGCATTTAAATATTTAATTTTCTTTTTTCTCCACAATCTTAAGCACCTTTCGCTGATTAATACAAGTTGTTATATGGGTCACCTTCCAGACTTTCAGCTTTGTCATATTTCTGAAATACGATATTAGTATTATATCAGGACAAATTGCTTCTTGTACTTCAGAAAGGTCAGGGGGCCTACCACCACCACGTACAGCAGTAGCTATTATTTTAATCTAACTTCGTGTGGGAAAGAGATGGAGCTATACGTCCTGTAGAGCTTCATCTCTTTCCTACACTGAAGTAATATTAAAATAATACTGCTTTAAGCGGTGGTGGTAGGCCCCCAGGTGCGTAGTATTCGCAATCGGCGCGGCGGGCGTCTATGACTATGTATCATTGTAAACGAAGGACGAGGAGTATGTAAGGACAGTGAGTATGGTAGATCGTAGCAGGTGGCGACCTGTTGTTTTTGCCTACCCCACCCATACCCATATCCTACCCATGGGAAGAAGGCGTGTGTTTATATTTATGTAAATCGCCATCTTAGTCCAGTAGGTACTCAATTTGCAGGGCAACGCCTATCTGTCCATATTGCATAAGTCTATCTGCTGACGAAATATGGACTTGTAATAGTGGAAGACAAATAAAATATTGGTTCCGAGTCTGGTCACAAACATTGGTTCCAAGTTCCAATGTTTGTGCATGCGATTCGTGTTTGTAGTGGCATTACAACACAGTGGAAATCTCTATTCAAAGGCTTTGCATGTTAGCCGTTTGTTTATTTCCTGGTAGTGATTTCGACTATTGCGTTGGTAAGATTTACTTTGAGCAATGGATTTTCGAGTTTTTATGTGTTTCGTATAATCAACTTAATTATTATAAATCGTCTAGTGGTGTGACCGTCAGACTGCAAAGTCTTAGGTCTCGCGTTCGCATCCAAAGCACGCACCTCTGACTTTTCAGATTCATGTGCGTATTGTATAATTGACACTTGCTTCAAAAACGGTGAAGATAAACCTCGTGAGGAAACCTGTTGCATGCCTGAGAGATATTTCTCGAAGGTATGTGAAGCCAAGTCTAAGTCTAAACGTCTAAAAACAACAAGTCAAGTCTAAACATATTAAGGAAGCATGAAGGATTTTTGAAAATTCACTCCCTAAAGGGTTTAAAAATAGGATGAAAGATTGTATGGAAGTTTTAATTTTTTTTCTAATGGGGCTTGTATAATAATAATCTTGTTTCTTATAATATAAAAGTCCTGTCTTATGCACCAGCTGCCAAAAACATTAACAATAAATAAATAAATAAAAACATTACTGTCAGGTTAAGAAGATTATATTACTAAAACCTCAATTGCAATGACTTTCACTATTATCGAATAAATACTTACGTAGAGTTATGCAGGTATGAGGCACGAGACCAAATTAAAATGATCAGAAAATAAATTAAAATTAACTAAGTTAGAACACCATGGAAAAGGTGCAAAAAGTAAATGAAATAACTTTAATTTTTTGGAGTAAGTATAACAAGTTTGAACAATTGGGAAGGTTCTAATTTCCTCTTTTCATCCGTTTTGTTCGACCAAGTTGAAAAGTGTTGGTAATAGGCAAACAAGAATAAAGTGGAGGTACCAGGAAAACATACAACGAAAGGTTGCGTGCGTAGTCGCCGGAACTGAGAACAACAGATTACGCTGAATTTAAGGCTTCGCCGCGCCGTTTGTTATTTGACCAGAAAAACGTGCCTCTAATGTCTTCTGAGGTGATTTATAGATGATTGTTCTCTGAAGCTTGAGAAAGGACGCTATCAATTAAACTGTGGGTAGTATTTGTTACCTATTTTCTTAATCGAGAATTTTTATTTTAAACATTTTGTTAGCTATTACTGATACTTTAAACATGACACCGTGAAGACTTATGTGAAGTGAGCATGAAATGAGCTGTCATTCCACTTGATGTTTGGGATAGACACCATTGACAGTTTGGTTCACTGATCGGCTATTACACAACATACAACAAGAAGTTGTGTTCCGTGATTGGGGTGCTGTAATGAGATTATTTAACCCTATGCGTAACCTACATCGAGCTGATCATTATTGAAAACGAATGCGTGAACCGTGACGTCATCGATCAGCTGTCACTCATGAGGAGGTACGTGTGCGTAGCGTGACACGTGACGGAGTGCTTTATGCAGGTTACTTTAGTTCACGCTGTGCTATACAGGAAGATTTTTTAGTCACCGTCCAAATTTTCTCTAGGCATTATGTATCATTCACTAACTCCATTTTTGAAAAAAAATCGATACGTAAAATTTTCATATTAAATCATTTTCTCGATGGTGCAGCGTGCACCCCGCTTGCCCCCCGCCCCGCTACACCTGCGCAAAACATCTATCGTTATCCCCAGTCGGCCCCGCGCACCCTTTCGCGGCGCAAGCGCTTACTTCCGTGTTCCCGCGCATCCCGCCGGCGCCCCGCGCTATCGTGAATTTGCATAAAATGTATTCCCACCGCGAGTATTACGAAATGGTGCGATCTTATACTAAAAGAAAAAACACGTATTCAATGGTTTTCGCCAAAGATTAATATATCAAAATTTGGACGGTGAATAAAAAATCTTCCCGTATGTGTGTGCCTATGTTGATAATTATTGTTAAATGGATCCTTTCGGTACCATGTTTGAACATGAAGTAAACTAATCAAATACATAAATTGATGGATAAGGGTGAGAGAGCTTGGCGGCATGCTATTGGAGAGGAGGCTTATTACTTAAGAATGATGATATACATAAATGTGTAGGTAACAGTAATCAACAATCATCAATCTTCTGCCTCTCAATCAGTTACAAGTAAAAGACTGAAAGAGTATCTTATATTGAACTATAAGAGTCTCAAACTCACTACCCCTTGTTATTCTAGCTGAGGTACATAATAATTATTGGGCTATTGTCACTAGGTATATCATAATAATCAGCCTATACAGCATTCCCCCTGGTTCCCACAGGCCTCCACTCGGCAAAATATTTCAAAGTAATCGTTGCAACCTAGATTCCTAAAATAAAATAAGAAAGAATTGATTCGTCCCACTAGTCCCAAACTACCCATGCAAAACAATATTACAATCCACCAAAAATCTTAACAACTTACTAAAGTACCTACCTATTCATCCAACCGGGCCCTTACCGTGCTTACCTATATCGAGCACTTGATAACTGGCAAAGCTGGTCGGCTAATGAAAGGTACTCCAGTACCCGCACGAACCGGATAACCGGTATATTTGTATATACCGTCCCGGCAGCACGCGAAAGCTTATTTTTTTAGTAATTGAGTGTAAATCGTACCTTATTAGGTTCGTTACTAACTTAATAATATGGCTGAATTGTAAGCTATGGATTATTAATGTAAGAGTTAGTTACGAAGCCAATAACCAAGTACATATAATGAATTAGATTTCTGCTAAAAGGTTAAATTAAAACGGTTTTTATTTACCCTTTTTTTTTAGCAAACCAAATTAATGCACGCAGACATCTTCGTAAATATTTTCATTCATATATTCAGTAAAAACTATTAAACTGTCTTTACTCAAAAGTGCACTAATAATAACGATCACAATTTTTTTTCTTCAAATCATAAATACGACCTCATCTTCTTTATTTAAAACCAGTCTTTTAACCAATCTGTATGGCCACAGAGTAACAAAATCTCAATCACCAAAATAACCATAAACCCAGCACAATTGACGTAAATACTCGTACCATCAAACCTAGACTTTACCTTATCAGGGGCCCTTTCAAAGCATCAGGGCGACGGCACACTGTCCTCAAGGTCAGATACGCCGTTTGTCACAACCTCAAACGTCCGGAATTAGGTTACAAGGTCACGGCGTAGATAATTTGGGGATCGGAGTAGGCTGAGATTAGGGCTTGTTTATTAGGCAGTTCATTCTGATATGGAGGCACTGGTCTGTTGAATATGCGATATTAATTTTGAGTGTACTGTAGGTTGGTTGATTACAATGCTAAGTTGCTAACTATCCTAATCCTAACTAAATCAATCTGCCTAGCCTTTTCCCAACTATGTTGGGGTCGGCTTCCGGTCTAACCGGTTGCAGCTGAATACCAGTATTTTACATGACCTCCACAACCCAGTAACTGGGTAATACGATACCCCTTGGTTAGACTGGTTGTCAGACTTTCGTGCTTCTGACGACTCGTAACGACTGTCAAAGCCGTTGCTGCCGTTGGTCCCGGCTGTCATTTGTGGATACAAATGACAGCCGGGACCAACGGCTTAACGTGCTTTCCGAGGCACGGAGGAGTCTCGATATGTGAAAATGGTCACCCATCCACGGACCAACCTCGGCAAGCGTAGCTTAACCTGATGGATCGACCCGAGCGGCTGTTATTACTTAACCACGAGCTCCTCTACACACGAGCTCCATCCTAATCCTAACTAATATTATAAATGTGAAAGTGAGTTTGTTTGTTATGAATTCACGCTAAAACGGATTTGGATGAAATTTCGCTGCTTTTCATCTTGATTTACAGACGAAGTCGGGAGCAACAGCTAGTAAGACAATAAATCAAACGTTGCCCAGTCAAACATCGAAATAAAGCAATCGAATGATGTTATTTTTACAAAGTTACAAACCGTCATCATCTTCATCATTGTAAGCCTTGTTCCACCCCCTGTCACCTGTCCAGTAATAGGCCCCTTCTATGCCATGGTTCCCTAATCTGTCATTGCTCTACTTTTAATTCTTTTTACCTATTGTGGTACAGTAATCTTATTCTACGTGGATCGTCTTCGCATGTAATTATATAATTGGTGTATATAAAATATTGTAAAACATTTTTAAAAGAGTAACGATGGAGTTTCTTGCCCATTCTTCTCCATACGAAAACTACCTTTTGGAAGGGGCAACTAGAATCAGTTCTATTTCTTTGTTTTTGACGTTCAAAAGTGCCTTTTATGTGCCTAATTGAAATAAATGATTTGACTTTGACTTTATGCGAGTCTCATAGTTACGAATGGAGTGAACCAAAAACCAACTTTACTTTTGCAAAGCAATTAGTTGTGTATAATCAATCTGCCAAAATGTCGCCTTCTAGCTAGACGAGCTTCATATTCTGTTTCATTTTGATTGGCTTATCTTTCGTCGGCAGTTAATCGAAACACGGCATGCAGCATGTAAGCCCGCAGCCTGTCTGGGCTTAGTCAAATCTACTTTGTAGCGACTTTGGCAGTTGAGTCTTTGATATTTCCTATTTCCGCAATGTTGTCGGCTCATGAAGCAAACACAGGCAACTGGGTTGGCTACTGTCCTAATAAAAAAGTTTTTACAAAAAAAAAAAACAACAGATTTTCACCGGTTATTTTTTTTTAAAGTTTTTTTGACAAGATATCGATGAATATACACAAACAAAAAATATAGATTATATACATACCTAAAGACGTAACATAGAACATCTTCCTTTTTGGAAGTGTGTTAAAAAGCGATCGTCGTGCGAATAGGCGATTGTCGCAATCATTTGGGTTTTGCCAAACAAAATTGCAACGATATCGCGTATTCGCACAACGATCGCCTTTCTATTAGGACAGCCTCTCATAGATAAGATACCATCGGTATTAGTAGCATTTGGTGAGAATTGTTGAGATGTATCTGAGGGCCTAGATAAGTCAGTGACAATCGCTTCCGTTTCGTATTTCTACAACTACTTTCAACAGGATTGACATAAGCTTTTCAATAGCTTATGTCAGTCCTATACATTTTTGCCTTTTCCATCATCGTTATCGCTGATAGAATGTCATTTCATCTAGGGCCTCTACTGACAAAAATAACTATAGATACTTATTCCGTAGGGAACTTCGTAGTATTTGGTGACAGAAAAATTTACAAAATTAAATATCCCAATGTACGCGTAAAGGTCGCTGCACACAGCGGGCGCGGCGCGGCGTGACCGGGCGGCGACGCGACGCTGAGCAGTTGTAATGTACTAGTTACTATGGATGACGCAACACAGAGCCGCCGCACTCGGCGCGACGCGAACCGTCGCGCCACGCTGGCGTCGCGCCGAGAGCGAATACAACTCCGACGCGGCGGGGCGCGGCGCGACGGGGCGTTTTTGATTTATTTCATGCCCCCATTTCCGTTTACGTTGTTTTTCTTAGCTAGTGCAAATAAGAGCAAGAGCGTTTCCACGTCTGAATCGCTCAACATCTTTTTGATGAATGAATCGCGTCGCTAAACGGTCGGCGTGAATGGGCGCGGCGGGACGTGATCGCGCCCGCAGTGTGAACGCTCCCGTCGCGCCAGCGCCGCGTCGGCGCCCGGTCACGCCGCGCCCCGCCACGTCACGCCACGCCCGCTGCGTGCAGAGACCTTAAAGCTACCTACCTACCTACTTACCTACCTAAAGTACCTACTAAAAATTGCCGTAAAACTGTAATATTACAATATTCTTTCACAAATTCAAGACAATGCGCTGTTTATGAAAAAAAACGAAGCCCTAAAAGGCTTTGAATAGTAGTATTCTTTGCCGGTAGATGGCGCGCGTTCGGTTTCAAAGTGACGAATAGCGGCGTAACAAGATACGCGCTTTGTTCAATCTATACCCGCCCTTATCGCTAACAGGGAGAGAGATTTTATGATACTTTCTTTTGATTTTGTTCTTTGGTGACAAA
Organism: Lithophane socia; assembly: GCA_947522985.1. NCBI lineage: Eukaryota > Metazoa > Arthropoda > Insecta > Lepidoptera > Noctuidae > Lithophane > Lithophane socia. Next base: position 15,929,437 of record OX383262.1, on the reverse strand, counting down.
TATTGTTGTAAATGTGAAATTATTATGAGGTTAGACTACATGAATGGTGTTTTTCCAGCAGGCGTAGCATGGCGCTTTTTATCTCTACGAAGAATAGACATATCTAGCTTTTTCTATACAAAGTGACAGTTCGTTTCTTCATTTTTGACATACACCGTAGAAATCTTTCTAAAATCTGTCATTTTGTCTTTCATTTCTAACGACTTTTGTCTAGGTCTTTTTGTAGGTAGACTATTTCGGATGAAAGTTTTCTATCCCTACTGTCAAAATCACACTGACAACCGATAAATCCTATGACAAAACAAAGAATTCTGAGTCGAACTATGTAAAAGAGTGAATTTCGTAAAAAGTGCAGTTGACTCTTTCAACTTTGCTGCCGTCTCGTACTGTCTACTGTCTACAGGAAACGTCATTTTTGTCTACTCTTCCGTCGACAAAACGGTGCTCATGCTACGCCTGCTGTAGTGATACCTGCATGAAAGAAACATTTATTAAGGCAAGGCAGAAATCCCTTTTTTTTTTTGCTTGTGGGAAATCATCCAATGACTCCAATCATCCAATCTCCTGCTCTGGGCGGAGTGTCAGACTTTTACTAAATAAAACCCACCCGTGTTCCTGTTACAGTTGCCTGTTGCCAAGGTCCCGGTATCCCTTTCGGATTTTCCCGCAACCCTGGACTTTCCCGCAACCCTCGAAGGCAGAATTCCCTAGGAAGGAGAAATCCTAGTGAACGCCAATGATACCAAGAAATTCTTTCAGGAAAATATGTGTAGACATTTTTCAGGTTTAAATAAAATATAGACCCTGAACATTATCCAGCTATTAATAACCTTCACTAAAATAAGGTTCTAATAGTAGATCGGGTTCACAACCTCTCGATGGCCAGTCAATGGCCACATTCCCTCATTTTCCTCCATTATTTTTGCTCACAGCTCGGGATCGAGTCGAGCACTCGAAGCCAGTGGTCTCCAAAGCTAAATGGAGCATGAAATTAACAAAACCCGTCTCTGCCGCCAATCTGCCGCAAATTGCACTGAGAATTACCTTCTACCGCTGGCACGCCCACACTTGAAATAGTATTGGCAATCTTGCGACCTTTATGTACCTACTTAAGTTTATAATCTAATCTGAGTAGACTTTATTATACCACTGCAGTTAAATGTGACGTCACTTTAAATTGAATATCCTTCACTTCCTCTAGAGGACAAAAAGTAATGACATAAAAAAATATGAGGCCATCTTGGGTATCAAATGAAAGAACTTAATTAGCATATTTCTTAAATATATAATTACAACCCCAAAAAAATTAACCCCAAAATCATTTTTACCACGGGAGAAATGCGGAGTACAACCCTGCTTGCATTGCCTCTCACTCTCGATCGTGTGCTAGCGAACTCCAGCGCATACCGTCACATGCCTTCGCATCCCTACGCGGTATACCCTAGCCCGCTCTTCAATACTGCAAAGAGTAATCCCAATTGATGCTCCATGATCGGTGTCTGAGCTTTGGAATCTATACCTTGTTACCATTCGATACGTATGAATTTACGTTTATTTTAAAATACTCTCCCCCGCTGACGCCGATGTGCGCTGGCCTGTCACATAGACTCATAGACCTTGGCCCTGTTTATCAAAAGTTACAAGTCTACACGTTCACAAGTTACCTAGAATGTTAATTTTCGTTAAATTCATAGCTCATCTCCATATCCACAATCAGCTTTAATGTTCCCGCTGCTGGGACACGGGCATTAGGTCATCTCTCTCTCATTTAAAAAAGAAAATTGTAAATTTATAAGTACTTGCGAACTAAATAATGAAATTTGGTACTACAAACCTTGTACGTTTTCATAAGTAAGTTTTCACTTGTCGTTTTATGACATGCAACTTCATGCGAGTGACTTGGGGTAGTAAGTAATTACGAGGACAATAGGTACCTCTGCCCAACCAATACAGACGTCATGTAATGTTATACCTATTGCAATCATGCTGATTGGCTAACTATAACTATACCCTTCAGAAACCCTTAAAAAAACAAGGGGCCCTAGAAGAAGTGACATTCTATCAGCGATAACGATGATGGAAAAGGCAAAAATGTATAGGACTGACATAAGCTATCGAAAAGCTTATGTCAATCCTGTTGAAAGGCGTTGTAGAAATACGAAACGCTTTCGAAGCAATTGTCACTTGTCTAAGTCCTCAGATCTTCAGTCTATTTCCAGCGTACACGTGGATCCTTTAATCCCAAGCCATTTCTAACTTCAATCGTCCTATAAATTTGTGTATTGAGAGATAGTCTGTTAATCCCTACCTACTATTCCCTGAAGAGGAAAATTCCTGCAGACAGAAACAAAAGAGAAAATCTGCGAGTAAAATCAACAGTACATCGGAAGGTGTGAACACGTATATTTTTCGTACCTACAAATGTATAGGTTAGATAGTCTGTTCCAAAATTAGCAGATACAAGTGTAAATAAACCCGGTTTTGGTTAAATTCTTACAGAATCACTCAATATATAGTATATTATCTAACGAAGGGCGTTCCCGTGATCCTGCAAAAAAAAAAATATTACCATTAAATTTTTTTTATTATTTTTTTAGAGAATATAATATAAGAAACTCTGTACACGCACACTTGCCCCCTTGTCTTTCCACGTTTAAATACAAGTGCGTGTTTTTTTTACGTATCAATTTAATATTTTTGTGAATCTTTCACTAGCTATTTTTTTTTTTTTTTTGCATGTTTGGACGCTACGCTATTGCGGTATAACGGGAACTCCCTTTGTTAGTTAACATACTAGCACATTCATCCGTATTTAGTAGGTTTAAATTTTTAGCTCATCACTATTTCCAATAATTTCATTGATGTTTGAAAAACATTATTAAGTTGTAATTGAAACATCATCTACAAACATGGAGGCTATTAACCTCAATTGTCAAATGAAAAACATCAATAAGGTGATTTAAAATCAGAATTTCGGGTTTAAGAATTCAAATAATCAAATCAAAGCACTCAATTTGTAAGTGGCAGTAAAACTGGTTTCTCTACGTACGTTTTATGATCCTTTTGTTTACATTTTCATTAAATGCATATGATACAGACTATTTACCGCGGCTCCGGCTCGTGGAAGTGGTTTGTTTCTGAAGACACAGTATAATAAAGTAATCATTTATACTGAGTTCAAGATATGTGTGTTAAATTAACTACCTAAGTTATATAATTATATAAAGAGAAAACAACTGACGACAGTATTTTATTTTTTAAACTATAGAATTAGGTATTTTAGGAGGAGCTCGTGGCTAAGTAATAACAGCCGCTCGGGTCGATCCATCAGGTTAAGCTACGCTTGCCGGGGTTGGTCCGTGGATGGGTGACCATTTTCACATATGGAGACTCCTCCGTGGCTCGGAAAGCACGTTAAGCCGTTGGTCCCGGCTGTCATTTGTGGATCTTTGGCATTCGTTACGAGTCGTCAGAAGCACGAAAGTCTGACGACCAGTCTAGCCAAAGGGTATCGTATTACCCAGTTACTGGGTTGTGGAGGTCAGATAGGCAGTCGCTCCATGTAAAATACTGGTATTCAGCTGCATCCAGTTAGACTGGAAGCCGACCCCAACATAGTTGGGAAAGGCTAGGCAGAAGAGAATTAGGTATTTGGGTCATTTTTCTCATATACTGCAGATCAATATTATAAAACAATAATGCAATTTGTCTACATAGCCCGACGGGACGTCAGTTTTAAATAGATAAGCTAACCGATTTTTTTACCGGTTAGCTTATCTATCTAAAACTGACGTCTCGTGAAAAGTCTCCAGAATTATGAGTATTTCAACATCTGTGACACATCTCTCCTCATGTCGCCGATTTTAACGCTCCACCATTTTAGTTCAAGCTCGAATTATTCTGTAACCTTGACTCAACCTGTCTGTAATTTTAGACATAATATTATATAGGTATGTAGATACACTATCTTCAAAGCAAGTATTCAATGCAGTATACGGCTTTATACCTACAATCTTCGCATTGTTACCTAGGGTTCGGAATTCCATGGCATCAAAGGAATTTAGTTCGATAGGAGCGTCTCGCCTGTTGCATGTGATTTCAATCTAGGCTTAAATATGTTTAATTTACAATAGACAAAAGCAAGTGATGCAAGTAAATAGATCATCACTATAAATAAATTTAAAAGACGTAAACTTTATAAACATAAGTAGTTATTAAATATATTTCGTTAGAATAATAATTATCTTATAAGCGTCCTACATCGAGATCTATCAACAGTTATTGATTAGATTTAATCAATCTGCCTAACATTTTCCCAACTACTTTCGGCTTGGCTCCCAGTATTTTTGTAAAGTACCTAAATACTTTAATTATTGTGAATGTGAGGACTATGTTGATCATCTTTTTAAATTATACTCCATGCTTAGTCCTCGATAATTATCCTGATTTACTATGTAGTCTCACTACAGTCCCATCGTGTGCACGCGAATATTCAGAGAATAAATCCTGCAAGAAAAAACTTTTACGCTGGCAACTATAACCAGCTAATGTCATTCATTATTTTCGCGTCGTGTAGCGCACATCATTTTAAGAAAATTATTGAATTTTCTTTTATAAACTTATTACTTTTGATTATTATCAACAATAAATAATACCAATCAACAAAATGTGGCGAAAATTGGATAGAAACCGCTTAGGCGAGCTCAAGGGCGACTTCGGCGTCCCGTTTTTTGGAGTCAGTAATACAGGCCGATCGGCAAAAGACAATTATTTTTGTAAACGAAGAAGAAAACACAGGTATGTATGTGTGGTATAATGAAAAATTTCAGGGATTACGATTAATTTGGATTGCAAAGCAGCAGAGGATTATAATTATCCGTCATACTGCCAGTGCTCGGTACGTCCGTTCTTGTACAATGTAACATGAAGTTCGTGTTACACAAGACAGTATAGTGCTATGTGCAACAGGAGGTCCTGTTGACTCCCGTCGAGACTTGTTCTCGAACCTCAAGTTGGGGAAAAACGCACAAAATATAATGTATACCTAGAAGTTCTATGGTATGCACTGCCTATGCACAAAATGTTGTTTTTCTCTCGTGAGAAATTATTATTATTACAATAAGGCAGGAGCCTAGCTCTCGCAGCCTCAAGTTGAGGCAAAAAGCTCAAAATATAAATGTACTTATATCTAGAAGTTCTATGATATGTACTCAATATTGTTCTCTCGTGAGAAATTATTATTACAATAAGGCAGGAGCCTAGCTCTCGCAGCCTCAAGTTGAGGCAAAAAGCTCAAAATATAAATGTATATCTAGAAGTTCTATGATATGTATTCAATATTGTTCTCTCGTGAGAAATTATTATCACAATATTGATTGATAAAGAATCAGTTCTGCACATTAAGCATCATCAGACTTAGTTAGTCTATTGTGTGCTTTGTAGATCATATCCAAGATCTAAAGGATGGTTCTATGAGGTTGTATGAAGCAATGATAATGGCCTTGGGAAACCCGTCCAGTTCCAAGAAAACCTAAATGTTTTTACTTTTTTAAAATCATCTGACCAAGATTTAAAAATGATCAAGAAAGAAGAATTACCTACATAATGTAAAATGCATTTAATACTAGTACTGTTGAATTTACTATTGCTGGATGCTTCAAAATTGAACATGGATTTAAACGGCTGAGTCACCCAATCAAGGAAAACAACCAGAGGGTGGAAGACCACCACAGTCATTTGGAATTGCATTACCGCAGTGTAAACAGTATCTATATTTTGATAAAAAACAATTGGAACACAACAAATATTAAAATTCTCACCTATGTTTTCACAATTATTAAGCAACTTACTTTGATGATACCAGTTAAACTAGATAAAAATCAAGATTAAAACAACAAATATAGCGAAACGGGACAGTTTCCTGTTTGGTGAAAAGTTCATTATTGAACATGTCAAGTCTGGGTAATTAAGAAGGCGGCTACAACTACACTGTTAAGTAATTGTAAGGAAAACTCCAATGCCCCTTCACGTTTGATTCAAGCAGGGGGGGGGCAAGTACCAATCTAGGACCATTGGGAAGTACCAACAGCAGAGGATTTCATCAGGCAAGACGTACTGATACAAACCTGTATGTCAATTATAGAGGTAACGACAATTGCATGTCGCCTTAAATATTTTACTCTTGCCGGCGGTGATCTTTTTCACACAAGATAAAGTTATCTGGTCATGTTTGAAGAGATATAGAATTCCATTTAAGGACAGTCCTACACAACATAATACCTAAAAAATTGTGCATTTTCAGAGTCTGAATATGTATTTAATACAACAAAAGAAATTGGTAAGTTGTTAGATTTGAGTGTGCAGTGTGCACCTATCAGTGGACAGTTTTTTAATCAAAAATATTTATTGTACACAAACTAAATGGAGGTTCCAGTAAATCCAAAATGTCTGAATAAAATTTATCCATACACAACAGTTTTAAAATGAAAGACATACCTAAGGAGGTTATGTAAAATAAAATGATCATTTGGGCACAATTGATTTATAAGATGTCTATTTTTTAATATCATTGAACACTTATGACAAAACACATTTGAGGGTTTATTGTAAAAACAATTAATTCAATTATTTGTGCTTTGGCTTGTGTACTGCCCCACACCAGTAATATCTTATATTTATACTTTAGTGGGTGATAAAAATCTGTGTTTTTATCTTGAGGATTTAACTTGTACTTATTGGAGAACATTATTAAGATTTTTTTGAAAATTTTAGTAAAACTATAGGCTTTTGGAGTGCCTTGCATGTTACATAAATAAGGTTAAAACTAATTCCAAACCCAATTAAGTTGCTGAGTACTTAGGATTTGTGATTGATACAAAGTATATTATGACATTGTCATTGACAGATTTAAAGAGATATTCATCTATTATTTTACATCTTATCCTATCGGCTTGTTGTCCAGTTGTGAGTTTTGGATTTCTATGCTTAAGTACCTACACTAGAATTTGGAAAAATCCAAGATGTGTAGAGTTAGTTTACCACAGTGACTTTGATTTACATAATCAGCCTATAATGTTCCCACTGCTGGGACACAGGCCGTTTGATTTAATTATGATAAATATGGGAAATATTTGTTTTGACAGTCAGATAGCAAATGGGGTTTGGAAAGTCAAGAAAAATCATTTAAGTTTTTTGGAATTTTTTGATGCTTTTCTTGGTATAGAATATTTTACCGAATACTTAAATGTATACCAAATTTTATGATAAACAATACTACAACCTTAGATTATAATGTGTGGTAGTCAATTTAATAATCTTAATTGCCTGGCTAGGCAAAATATGGCAGTGGTGTGAAGCCCTAACAATGGGGATATCTGCATTTTATGTATAATCTAAAGACAGCATAGAAACTGATCTTGAGTCTAGAAATAAAAACATTGATTGTGTGTCTGGCTCCTGCAGCATTTCAGGACATAGTGAGATCTTTTGGAAATCTTTTCCATTGATCTACATATTTGCTACTAGAGCTAATACTAAGTGTCATAGATATGAGATATCTAGCCTGGCACTTGTAGAAAATATAGATGCATTTACAGTAAATTGGAATTATTACCCATTATTTTATGCATTTCCACTATTAGGATTAATTTCACAAACTATTAAGTTGATCAGGTTTTTTGGCATCTTACTTTCTCCTATGAGATTATCACAACCTTGGTACCCATTTTTTAATTTCATGGTGAAATCACAGATTACAGTACCTATATAGTTTGAACCAACAAACCAATTTTTGCTGTCACCTTCCAGAATGCTGCATCCTTTGCACTGCAGCTTTTTTCCCTGGGGGCCTGCATATTGGCAGAGAACCGTTTAAGAAGCAAATGATACCACATGCCACCATTAAGGTCATGATATCTTCATTGTCAGATAACAGTGTCAGGCAGTATTCAGTAACACACTACATAAGTGGTGGACTTTCTGTAATGGTAAAAATATTCACGATAATATTTCTATCACTAAAATATTAAAGTTTCTTACACAACAATTCAACAATGGCAGTTCATATACGTTCAGCACTAATAGATCTGCATAACCATTGATCATAAATGCTGATGTAGGTACCGATCCTGTAATTAAGAGGTTCTTTAAAGGTATCTTCAAATTACAACAAAGTTGCACTAACTACAATGATATATAATATAATATAATTCATTTATTTAACAGATCATACAATCCAACTTGTTAGACAATTAATCATAATACACACACATCTTACACACTAGTGTTAGTAAATTATATTTGGCAAATCCCGTAAACTAATTAATAACAATGTCAAAATGGATGTATGGGATCCATCAATGTTACTGAATTTTATAGAATGATGGTACCCATTACAACAATTATCACTTGACAAAGTAGCCAAAAAGTATGTAAGAATTATTTCAAGTCTTAAAGAATATAACTTATCTGTAATTGAGACTTCATAACATCCAAATTATTGATTCAAGTGTTAACATAAAAATCACTGATTGGTAAAAACATCTAAGACAGGAAAACGGCTAACAATTATTATGTTATCCTACTTTTCATATGGAACCTGACATTTGTCATGTGATTACATTACAATATTATATAAATTATACACACAAATGGTGTAATTCAGAGATAGGTAATACAGAAAAATTATTAATGCCTCATAATTATGTTAGTTAGCCAAACAATTAGTTATTGGATTAAACAAACAATGTTGGACAGTGGCATAGATATCAAAATATTTACTCCTCATTCCACAAGTCATGCTTCAATAGTGACTGGTGAGGTGTGTCAGAAGATAATCAGTATTTTTAAAACGGTTGTTTGGTCATAAGTTTTGCTAAATTTTTGCCAAGTTTGTTGGTAATGTTGACCTTGAGACTGATGTGATTTTTTTTTTTCATAAATTAAGTTTTGAGCCAAAAGAGTAGGCATACTAAATAGGTACATACTTGGTTGTTGATAATTAGAATAGAAGCATTATTAAAAGAGAATTAATTGAAAATGTGGTAAAGTTTTTCCACTTGCAATTAAAGGTTGATTTTATGTTTTAGTGTGAAACAAATGTTTGTAATTTCCAACTTCATCTCTCTAAACATCTACATAGTAAATCAGGATAATTATCGAGGACTAAGCATGGAGTATAATTACTAAATTAAACGAACTTACCTAAGTGAAGTTCTATTGTAATTATACGAAATGCTTAGTCCTCGATACTATGTTCCCTCCCAAGCCCTGAACAAGACCATAGTTTGTTTTTTGACCCTGGGATTGAAGTTGGGGAATTATTGTCTGTTAATTTTAATTCTCTCATTGCAGATCACTCTAAATAGAATGACATTAGCTGGTTATAGTTGCCAGCGTAAAAGTTTTTTCTTGCAGGATTTATTCTCTGAATATTCGCGTGCACACGATGGGACTGTAGTGAGACTACATAGTAAATCAGGATAATTATCGAGGACTAAGCATTTCGTATAATTACAATAGAACTTCACTTAGGTAAGTTCGTTTAATTTAGTAATTAAACTTTATACTTATTGTCTCTGGTCCCCCGAAATGAATTCCTTCCCAAACAATAGTGTCCAATATAATGGCAAAATATCCATACTTATACTATTCTCTGTCTGTCTATCTGTCTGTCTGTATGTTACCTTTTCACGCCTAAACCAGTTAACGGATTTCGACAAAATTTGGCAAGGAGATAGATGGCATCCTGGGGAAGGAAATAGGCTACTTTTTATCGACATACCATGCGGGCGATGCCTCGGGTGGAAGCTAGTACAAAATAAATCGATTTTTTTTTATAATATCATTTAAAATTGGTTGAAAAATGCTTTGAGTTTGAGTTTAAATACGAATCTAGTTTTACAATACTAAAACAAAAGTTAGCATCGCATCAAGTTTTTTCTTTCATACCAAGTAGGTAAATTTTTCAAATAATGTTCTTGTCTTGCAATAAACTACGGGTAGGTATCAAGTGCCATCCATCACGCCACAAGACGCTTGCAAGGCCAACAAAATTAAAGGGTCTCGCAAAGCTCAAGTGATTTCGGGACACAAAGGATAATTTTAATGTTTGAAAAAATATTCCGCGGCGGCGTCTGAGGGTTGAATATAATATTTTTCGTCGTTTTTCGTTGAAATTTTTGATTCACTCGTGTGTGCTACCATTGTGTTGTCTAGATGTTAGCTCCCGCAGGTGTCGTTACAAATGGCGATGATTTTTCCCGTTCTGTTTGTGTATTTTAAAGTTATGTACTGAAACAGATTTTTTTCTAAACAGTTTGTGTTAAAAAATATACAAAAGTCAAATGGCGGAAGCCCCAACCTCGTAAGTCGTTACTGCAGCAACACTTTGGACGGACCATGAGTTTAGACTTCATACGTTTTACTATTGACTTCAATCTATTGCTGAATCTACTAGTAATAAGTAAGTAATAAAAATTATTCATCAATAAGTAACAATACAATTTATCTGTATCTTTATTTTGCATAAAATATGATGCCTAAAATTAATATTATTTATTTATTTAAAGTACTGTTTTTGTCCTTATTACTTACAATTTCATTCTCATATTATTACATAACTATTTTACAACAAAATTAAAGAAAGAAACTAAAGAACATATAGTTATAGTTACTTGCATATTTAATAATTAAGTAATAATATTTTTTTAATAATAATTTAGTATTTAATAATACAGTAGTAATAATGTTTAATAATAACTTATAGTTATAGTTACTTGCATATTTAATTATTAAGTATTTGACATTTTATTTCTTATTTTATTACATTTATTTTTTAAAGTATTATGCCATTATTGTTTTTAACAAGGACTTCTCTACTAGTCTAGGCATTCTATCTTATTCCACATATCTTTGATCACAGTCTTTGATCTTTACGAGTAATTTGTCAACTCGTCCTACATACCTACGATCCATTTAGGACGTTCTTATGATTTGCTGCAAGTCGTCCTAATGGGCCGTAGGTATGTAATACGAGTTGACGAATTACTCATATTTACCATCCAATTTTTTCCACATGTTTTGCTTACTGACACAAACAATTTAGTCTTGTTTTTTTTTTTTACTCACAAAACTGTTGTCTTATTAGACGTTTTTAAAATGTGGAGGTTCTGCAAACAATGATATTTTCCCCTAAAGACCTTCTGATTCGGAGGAGGATTTCGTTTGATTAACATCTACTAGATGTGAATCTAGCATGCATATTTTATCAAGCATTTAAAATTGACACTAATTATTTAAACAAAAAATACTGATACAAATCATATAAATTGAATAAACGGAAAAAGGTTCATGAAAAACTAAATACAATTACACAATTAAATCTCTAAGTTTAGTCCTTACTGAGGCTACGGAACCAGCTGTGGGCGGATGTTATCAGACATTCAAGTTATTGCCGGTACTTACAAAAGCACTAATTTCTCGAAAGACAGAACTAATTAATCTCAGAAACTTTTCTCATACAGTAAAAAAAAACCTCACAGAAAAATTCTCAACGATCCCCAAGAGAACCCGGGTACTACTCTTAGCGAACAATCGCGAGCAACACAGCTGAAGCGTTAAACACGGCTTAATTACCTGGAAACTTTCAAAGGACAGTTTTTATTCCTGTTTGAATAATCCTCTCATTTTTAAAGCTGTTCGCCTTTGATAAACATGAACAGAAAGATTGTCTCGTTTGAAAAATGTCGCTGAGCTTTGAGTATTGGTTTTATCTTCGCTTTTGAGATGATGGATTAAGTTTCAAGTACCGATATTTACATAATTTTGGGTACGATATATAGAAATATCAGCCTATATTTTTTGTTTTTTGTACCGAGTCTAAACGACATAATCCCTCTTTTAGTAGTTTATGAAACTGTTACAATAAATCAAGGGTTATTAAAACAGGAGTGTGAGTTTACACAGGAGTGTTTTAATACCAAGTTATGTGCAGTTTCGTAAACTACCTACTTTATCCAAACTCATGCAATTTCAACAAAAACACAATAAATAATATCGTATCGTTCGCCCGCCCCGTAAGTAGATACTGTACTTGGACATAACTAGCAAAATGTGGTAGCTATACCACTATCTACAAGCCTTTGGAGATTTTGAAGACTTTATTATTTATGCATCTTTAGTAAGGTTTTCAGAGACTACAAACTCAAACTCAAAGCATTTATTTCAATTTACAGGCACTTTTGAATTATCAAGGAGTCGGTCAGTCAGAAATATGAAGCTAGTTGCCCATTCCAAAGCGTAGTAGGTACATATGGAGAAGAACGGGCAAGAAACTCCACGGACACTCTTTTAAATCAAAATATTGTTACATCATGTTAAAATTATACTTGTGAGAACAATGTAGAAAGCACGTTAAAAGCGTCTGCAATTATAACATAAAACAATTCAAAAATTGAAATACGCCATGGCTTATAAACTAAGAATAATTGTTAATATACAGTAACAATTGATTGAACTTATTGATTGTAATAGTCGTCGGATAAATTAAAAACGAAATGTTTTACTAATGTATTTCTTTCAATAACTAACAAAAAAAAAAAATTAAAACTAAAAGGACTTACTAATAGATATAAAAACAAAGGGACCCTCAGGCGTCGAAGTATTCGTCCGCATCGCTGTCATCCGGAAACGTGCCCAGAAGACTGGCAGCATTGCCACGTTGAATGGCAATGCTAATTCTTTGGCCAAAGAACAAGCCAGCCCTCTGGTCACGTGAAGTATCGACCAGTCGGTGAGAAATTTCCTTAAAAAGGAGACGCGCACTCGGGCCCCATGACCCGAGCGTTTCGACCCCAAACGGCTCAAAACTGTAGTTGCCCACAAGGTTACAGTATTTGCGCCGCTTGAGGGTCTCAGCAGCCGCGCCAGCACAGCCCGCCGTGCTAGGAACATGGGATGGCGCAAGGGTGTCGACACACGTTGCGTCCCACACCAGAGGCCTACCCACCTTCCAAGGCAGCAACGTCATGCCATCTGGTCTCTTCCCATCGTCACGTACCAAGCCGTTTGGTTCTAATACCGCTGGTACGCCGGCGGTGACAAGGGCTCGACGAATAATATCGTTGATGCTGGCGTGCCGTGCTATGCGGCCTGCACTCCTGTAGCAGGACAGGCCATGGTGCCCGAGACTGTCGACAGCTTCGCCGCAGTGACACCGATGCGGAGCGACACAAGGTGCGCCTAAGCGGAGACATGTAGCGAGCCGAAACGATGAGTCATCCATCATAGTACCTATGGTGGGTGACGGGAGCGCCTGAAGCCATAAGCCCGACTCCCATTCTCCCACAGCCAGCAGACGGGCACGCTCAACAATATTAGGTGACGTATTTATCAAGGTATTCCGTATAATACTGCAGAGCGGCACGTCCCACCGTCTCTGGGAGGACGGGTTGTCGGGCAAATCCGTATTGGGACAAGCCATTTTCCAAGCGTTCAACGCATCAGCCAAACACGGTACCTCAAAATCAACCAGTGAGGAAGATAAAATGTTCCTGGTTAATTTATCGGTACTGTGGACTGAGGAGAGGAAGGCCGGTAAACTTATACTTGAAATTTTGCGAACGCCGAGACCACCCAAGCGAATGGGGAGTGTGGCTTGCTGCCACGCTCGGTCGTCCAGAGCCACATTTAGGATTGAGGTTAGTGTGTTTCTAATAATTTGGTCTACTTTTTCTAAAAGTTGTGGATGCTTCCAAATGTGTGAGGAACGAAGGCTATATGTAAATTTTGGTCCAAAGCAACAATACCGGATGAGGGTGAAGGCCGAATGAATGTTAATTTTGAAAAGTCTTTCCGAGACATCAATGAAATTTTGTATCTTCTCCTCAATGAACGTTGGAAAGGATTCGTCGAAAATTGGGGACCCCAGGAGGTGAAGTGAGTTTCTTTCGGTAATTTTGATGTTTGGTGCTATTGTGTTAAATTTTGCGATGGTAGTCTGTCTGTCAGTGGTTTGGGGAAGGTAAATTTCACATTTTGAGAGGTTAAGGTCTAGGCCAATGGAGCTGAATTTATCTTTTAAAAAGGTTAAGTCTTTTAGGACTGTGTCTACATCACCTCCTAGGGTTCCGTCATCCAAATACCATACGTTGAATTTAGAATTTAGTTGTCGAATAATTGGATTTATTGCCAAACTAAAAATGACTGGCCCAAGAGGGTCACCCTGTTGACATCCAACGGCCGATTCCAAAAGGTTGTCTTTGTAAAGTAATTTAGAAGGGTGCTTGTAACATTGATAGAGAAAACTGTAATTTTTGGGAATTTTATTTATTATTTATTATTAAAACTATTTCTTTTTATTTTCGAACAACATTTATTCTAATAACATTCTATTACAGCTTACAGTATGAATACTACAATGAACTAAGTTTAGAATTTTTATCATCAAGTTTTCTTATTATTTCTGTTCCAGAATGCTGTTGAATATTAGCTGATAAATGTTACATTATTTTGAATATTATTTATTCATCAGAGATTATTCGGTGGAAATAATTTATAGTGTTGAAAGAGTTGAAAATTCACATGGATGAATTCCAAACCAGTTATTTGAAACATTTCCGTCGATATTATTGAGTTCATTCAATATAAATTTTTCGTAATTATTTTATTAATATCACTGAAATATATCAATCAGAGAACATTTCTAGAAACCAATAATTGTTTATTGGAAAAATTCCTTTGAATTCAGCAGCCTGCAATCATGTTTTATTTAACTTCAATCAGCTTATGTAATATTCTGTCTGACTTTAATTTAATTGGCAATCTTTGAAAATGGGAAAGTGCATGAGCAATACCGAAAAAAGTAAGAATTTAGGTTTTGTTTGATGCCAAAATGCGATAGGGTGGGCAAATTCATTTTTCAGTAATCAAACATTAATTTGCCAGACTAAAGTGCTATATAACTGCCCGACACCAGGGTGAGAATGAGTTTTTGACAGATTTCGTATGGCATATCTGTCAAAAACTGATCATTGTGAGACCACTGACACGTTTGTAAATTAGTAGACTTGGCCCCCTGAGGGCCTGAAACGGGTGGCCGTTTCAGGCCCTAGGTCAAATTATAGGAATTGCTAATGTGGATTAGCAATTCCTATAATTTGACACAAAAGCAATTCATAATTGTGTGGACCATTTTACGAATCTCCATAGAAAACTGTCAAACAGATGAATTATTTTGTAATATGAATCGCACGCAGATCATAATATTATGAATTGTCAGTTTGTGACATTTTACGAAGATTCATAATATTTTCCTATCACGATTCTACCAAAGTGGCTGTTTTAAGCCCCCGATGTCAAGAACGCATTCTCTCGAACAATTTCGCATCATCGATCAAAGTCGCAAAACAAGCAAGATGTCAAGAACGCTTTCTGTCGACGGCCGGACTGTAAGAATGGGTTGAATTTAAGTTGTTAGGTAGTCAAATTGCTTGATAACCTATTTCCCTGACTTAAATTACCCAATACAAATACTGGGGCAAATTAGATAGCTCTGCAGAAGTTCTTTCTTTCTTTTTCGTGTGTCTGACTTGGCTTCACATGCCGTCGAGAAATATCTCTCAGGCATGCCGGTTTCCTCACGATGTTTTCCTGCACCGTTTTTGAAGAAATTTGATAATTATACAATACGCACATGAATCCGAAAAGTCAGAATTGCGTGGCTTGGGTTCGTGTTTAGATATTGATATGCAATAGATGCTTGTTATAGCTTTCCAGCATTGGTCCAATGAATGCAAAGTTAGCCAAAAAATCCTACTACAACTTAAATATCACACAGCGATAGAACTGTACATTTCAGTAGAAATAAGTCAGATTTGATTTACGTTAGCTCGTGTGACAGCTGGATCACCCTGCCCTGGGGGGATTGTCCTACATTCTGACTTGATGTTGTCATACGTATAGATGAAATCAATGTAAGTGTTCGACGGTTAGGCAGTGGCTTTAATTTTTGTGACGTTTGTGTTGTTGATTAGCTTTATTTAGCCTCGTTTGAATAAGCTACTTGTTTTAAACACGGGTGTAAAAAGACATACTACATTTCCAGTTTATGCTGATCTCGCAATGTATAGGATTTCCGTACAATGCGAGGTCAGCTTATACTGGAAATGTATAGCTTGATGTGTAGCCGTGTGTACCTGTGTACCTACCCTTGTCATTATGATCGTTTTTAGGATTCCGTACCTCAAAAGGAAGAAACGGAATCGGTTCCTTATAGGATCACTTCGTTGTCCGTCCGGCGATCTGTCTATCTGTCAGTCTGTAAAGACGCCTTTTCTCAGGAACGCGCGGAGGTTTCATATCGAACACGTAAATCTACGGTCGCTTGAATCTCTAAAAAATCAAGCGTCTAAGTCAACGCAATACAAAAGTACTGCCATTTATGCGACATATTTTGATACTCTCAAATCAATCGAAAGCTATAGGGTACTTCCTAGAATCATAGGGTCTTTAGAACAAAAACTTAGACACTTGTTCAACACGTGTCTAATGTCAGTTTTTCGTTGAGGCAAAACAACTGATAAACACGGTTTTGGTTGGTGGTTCCATTATCTAGGTAGGTTTGTAGTTTATAATACACGTCACTACTCTAGGTATATTCATCCTGAGTGCATGTATTGAATGTCACTCAAACAATGTAACGAACTGCCACTCTGGACACTAAATTGTAAGACTGTCAATTCATGTTATTTTGTGTGTAAAATTATTAAGTCTAAGGTTTTTTAAGCAAGTCGATTCAAATTCGAACCTTTATTACTTATCACGTCTTAATAATAATGATAAAGTTCAAATGGGTCATGTTTCAATGGGTCCATTTGAAGTTTATAATTATTAATAATACAATGGGCACAACAATTCCATAAAATATGAGTAGTAGCATGGTTCAAAAGATAAATGAAGTAAATAGGAATTAAAATATTGTTAACATTAAAAATTTAATAAAATTACAATACAGCTTATATTATAGTATCACATTTAAATTATTGATATACGTCTTTGCAAGTTATAAAAAATCAATAAAAAAAGAAGATTCCTTGTTTCAGGAATGAAAGCATAACTTCCCCATTTTCTAAATGTATTTAAATTCTAAGAGATACCCAACCCAACCAATGTTACAATGTCTGTTTTCAACGTCATTTATTTCGTAATCACTCAACAGCTAAATACAATGACGATGCAGCAGTCAATTCGGGAATATTGTCACGAGATAACACACACAGTACATCCACTAAATACAGGTCGCGCTTTACTCGAGTAAAATTATTTAACAACATTTTATAGGAATGAACGATTAAACGTTATTTTACTCCTTTGTGTCGTGTGAACGTGGAATAAAACAAAAATGAACCTTAACTCGAGTTAACCATTCACTCGAGTGAATGAATAACTCAAAACAAAATTAACTTAACTGACCAAAGTATAATAAGAGCGTTAATTTGCCCGTTTCATTTCATTTTTTCATTATTTGGTAGGCGAGTGAAAGACGCCAAGTGCCAAAATCCAACATCGTTAGATCGGTTCACTAATAAATTCACTCTTCACCTTTGATTCATTGTTTGTTCAGACGTTTCGCTTTGAATGAAAGATACTTACCGAAAAATAATAAAACCGACCAGCATTGCTATTCTGTAGCCATCTCACCGTGAAAACTTAGGTGAAGTGAGCGTGGAGTGAGCTGTCATTGTCATTGATACCTACTGATGCTAAGGCAGTGACAGTTCATTCCAAGCTCACTTTACCTCAGTTTTCATGGTGAGATTTTTACAGAATAGACCGGCTAGTGCGAGTCGGACTCAAGCATGAAGGGTTCCGTACCACTATTTATAATAAAAACGGCAAATAATCACGTTTGTTGTATGGGGAGCCCTTAAATATTTATCTTATTCTGTTTTTTAGTATTTGTTGTTTATAACAGCAAGCGGCAACAGAAATACATCATCTGTGAAAATTTTTACTGTCTAAGCCTGGTTACAGACTGACGGACGGGCGGACTGACAGCGGAGCCTTAGTTATAGGGTCCCGTTTTACCCTTTGGGTAGGGAAACCATAAAATCTGCTGTTCCCTATATTTTAACGAGATAAATGCGCGATTTCATGGTTGTTTTCATAGTGAAAGTTGCTCATAACGATGAGTACAATGATTCCTAAGAGGATTAAAACGAATAAAATTTCACCCTGAGAGCCTTCTGTACCTGTCTGTTTTGTGGTACATCTATCGACGTTCGAACGTCCGTCTATGATGGACTCGTCCAATTTCACGAACAATTGATCGCTGATACCTCCGGCGGCGTCCGATTCACAGGATCCTCGATGCAATTCGATTGATTAGCAGTCACAGACGTCGGTATTGGATGGACTTTCATTGGTTTGGCTGTGACTTGACAGGCGTAGGTAGGTGGGTACTGTATTGCTCACCCGGGCAATAAAAGTAATAAATGATACTTTAGCATTCGAATTTTATGAGTCTACGCATTTGGAACTAGTCGAAGCATTTGCATAATTTAATAAACCCACTTGACTCTAGAAATCATGACATCAATTTTCTGCTCAAAAAAAGATATCTACGAGATATCTTTTTTTGAGCAGAAAATTTTAGAATAACACATCAAAAATTCAATTGATTTTTAAATTCAATAATATTTGAATTACAGAGAAACGTACCGATTGATTTAGAAGTTTAATAAAATGAATTAGGTATACATAAAACCATTTTTTTATGAATTATACATTACTCTACTTCACACAGTTTTAACGATTTGGGAAAACAAGAGATTTCTGTAATATATTTAAGTTTAATATTAATTTATTTTACACAAAAACCTTCCAAAATAAAATATCTAAAATATAGTTGTTGGGAATTGAACCCAATTCAACACATTGCACGCGGTCTGCATGCGCAGGCATCGTGATCAGTGCGTCATCGGTATAAAAGGCGCGACCGCGATAGACGATTCTCCTATCTAACTTAATTATTAATTGTTTGTCCGGGAAAGTTATAGTCTTTTAATAATCACGGCAAAAAACCATTGCCTATTTCATTCCGACCACTCCTTTTATTGCTCCCCGTGCTAACATGGTGATAATCGCATCAAAAACCATTGTGAAGTTTAGAAGAACTAAGCAGTCACACAGACTGACTCGGAAAAGCGACTTTATTTTATACTATGTATAGACAAGCAATAAAAACCATTCACACTATCAAGAAGAAACTCAAAAAAAGAAATAGCTCCCACGATAAAAAGAATGCAGCTCGAATCATTCTTCATTACAAATGTTCTCGAGAATGGCAACGGAAAACGTCCATTAATTGTTAAGTGCCGTCAACAAGTACTTCTGGAACAATTGAGGACTTTCCGACGATAAAATCTAAGGGTTAGCTCGTGAATAGATTCTAAATAGAAGACCTTACTTGGGATTGACTTGACAATCTCCTAATTTTCTTGTCGGTTAAAAATGAGCACTTCAGTCCACTGCATAATCAGCCTATAATGTTCCTGCTGGGACCCAGACTTGCTTATTGTATAACAGTTGTCGGTTGATTTATTTTAATTTAAAAATATATACATCCATGGTATATTTGAGATCTTTGTGTACCTAATATAAGACACGAAGATTATAAGATTTTTTTAAATAAGTTCTTATCTTACTACGCAAGCTTTCCTGAAAATATGATCAAGTACACCAAACCATTTCACACTTCAAAGCGATTTATGATGATAGAGTTAAAACCGCCAAAGTGACGTGTGTAAGTGAGCCTTTAAAATGAGTGAAACTAGGTTTAGAACGATAAAATCTAGCCGCTGCACAATTACGTCTAATGGCTGTTCAGCACTTGCTTAATGCCCTGAGTGCAGCGGCGGGCAACACTATAAAGAGGCTATATAGAGCTAGGTATGGCCTGTATAAAGCTATTGTTGTAGGAATGCTTTTAGAGTTATCTTGTAAGTATTGTCTCTGTTAAATAGCGCAGTTCACATGGTTGAAGTGAAAGTTTTAAATGTAGATGTTTTTTGATAAATTAATACTTTTTCACTTGTCGTATGGATACCATTGCGTATAAGAAAGCCGCACACTAGATTCATATTCTTGACTAAAAATATAAAAGTGGCTGTCGAAATGGTGATACATCCCTACCTAATTAAAAGTGTTATTTTGTTTAGATTATGGCCTGCATGGAGGACGACGAGACAGCAGCTCATGTGCTGCTAAACTGCCCGGTGATCGCCACATACAAGCCACAGCAAAGTAATTCCACCTAGTTGCCATCCGTCAGATTGACAGTAACACCAAAGCGTTTCTGGCCTTTCTTGAGGAGCTGGGGTGGATCGAAGAATCAATTTTCCCACTTGTACGCAAAATACGCACATTGACGTGGAGTTGCCGATATCAGCCGGTATTTTACATTATATAAGTTTGTAATAGACTTACGCAGACCAGGACGGCATGGCAAGGGATTTAATTTTTTACAAATGGACATTTAAACGTATCGATATAGAAATACGATATTAATTGATATGTTTTAAAATTATGCTATGGCATCGAAAGGGATTTCATTACACGGCATTGAAAGACGCGCCACGGGCTCCCGCGGCGGGATGCCTTGGCGTACTGCGGCATGCCGAGGACGGAGGAGGTTGTGACATACCGCGGGGCGCGCGCGCCGTGGCAAGGCGTTGGAATGCCGCGGTATCTAAGCGGCTAGTGTGCGCCGACTGACGGCAAAATCCTTTGCCATCCTGTTCCGGTCTGCGTTGGCCTTAATATTCCATATAAACAGACGACAAGTCGACAACCCCATCCCGCACGGCTTCCACTTATTATCACCGATTATCATAAACTAAACAGCCACATCAAAGCCGATGTAAGCTTTGTGTATTACTAACAGGATAATCATAATTATTTTCACCATACATACATTATATGTACATATTTATTAATTATTATGAGTTACTAACATCAGGGGTTTTTGCAAAGGAAACTTGGAGTCAACATCTTAACTTTGTAGAACATCGTTAGACAGACATTAAATGTAGCTTAGAAAAATCATGCATAAGCAACAAGACTCTCAATTTACTATCATCAAACTAAAGACCACACTTACAGTAACAATGGGTTTTATTTTGACAGTTCAACAACATTCAAAGCGTTATTTATGTTGTTCGAACATATTTATAAGCAGTGGTGGCCCAGTGGTAACGGCCACGACTTAGGAGTTGTAGGTCGTAGGTTCGAACCCTCACAGGTGCTTTACTTTGTGTGAATTATTTCATCGCCACTACTCTCAAAACGGTGAAGGTAAACGTGACATCTACCAATCCACACTAGGCCCGCGTGGTAGATTAAAAAGCCCCTCTCGAAGAGAGGAGGCCTGTGTCCCAGCAGTGGGAACATCTGATTATGCTATGAACTTGAACATCAAATGATTAGCAATATCCTTCAAAATCATTCAAATTGTGATTGATAGTGTGTTACGTTATTAGGGTGCTGATTCACACGGTGTGATTTAATTGCCTGTGGCATACCAAAAGTTTAAGCAACAATAAAAGTTGCACCGTCTAAATAGTGTTCAGACAATGCAAGACTTTGTCGTTGCTTTAATTTTATTGTATGCCTCAGGCCAGGGCCACGACATAATATGTAAATGGGGCTTTAGTATGTAAGCATTATGCAAACATACTTTAGCATTTATTGTAATTGCAGCCCAAGTTATAGTTTGATTAACTAAAAACATACCTGTAGGCAAGCGATGGGTGCAGAAGAAGTCGCAGTATCTTTAGTTAGTGAGCCAAAAATTTGACCTGGCTTTTGGCATGAACGTATGAAATACCCTCGGACCCTATTACCTCAGACATTTTATTAACCAGTGCCTGTAATATGATGTTGAGATAAACAAAGATTTATGATGATATAATGATTATGATTAATTGAAAGTGATTGAAACTCGACCCATATTCTAATAATTCAAAGCATTTGGGAGGAGAATCTAGTTAAAACGAAACAAATACAGCCCATCTTAACCCTCTTTAATCTTAACAAAGTTACTGAGACGAATTCTGTTATTTGTGAGAACTCCTTCACCCGTGCCTTTACATTGGTACTCTCTTTGATCAAAACATTGTCGGCCCATTTCCCATTGCTTTTCTTCACTTATAAATTCATAATGAATGTAAGGCTGGGACTGACTGGCATTTCATCAACATTTCAAGATGTTTTTGAGTTATTGTCGAGACTTTAGATCGTGATTTTGTAAAATAAATTATTTAAGTGAGCTAAAACATTCATTTCTAGTTTTGGAAATAGTTAAACTATACTTACCATTCATCTGACTAGACTTTTCCCAACTAGATTAGAGTTGATTCTAGTGAATGTCGTTCTTTAATACCTACCAACATTTTTTATGGAGAGTCTGCTACCTGAGTTCCACAACTCGATGGGCATTTTATGTCAAAATACAGGGTGTAAGGGTAAACACCGTTGTCACTCAAACCATGGGTAGTTGACTTAAATATAAAAATAAATGACGGAGAACAAAAAAAAACATAATTTTCATTAAAAGATTTTTTAAAGTTTATATCCGACACCGTCCGCAAATTCATGGATATGCGCCTGAATTCGCCCCCCTCCTATCTACCTACACAACACATGAATAAATACACAATAGTGGTCGCACTCGCGGTCGGTCAGGACACGTCCCGCGCCCCCCGCCCGTGTTGAGACGTAAGTTTATTGCCCTAGCGCGTATGGTGAAATACTCTTGTGGTAAAACGTAGATTTTATTTACAAAAAAAGGTGTAATTTTCCATAACCACTGGTTTCAAGGATAACGGTGTTTACCCTAACACCCTGTAAGTAGAAATTGTAAACTGCATGCATAATTATTTTGACTGTGTGTAGCTTTTGTTTAGGTCTTCTATTGGTGGAATCCGACGATCGGCAATATTGCAGACGGACACGCACGGCAGACGACCACAGACCGCCACGCACCGCGCACCGAGGAACTTCCGATGTCCGCGATACACGCGCACGTACACCTTCCCACGGTCTGTCGTCCGGGCTCGTCGGTGTCCGTCCGCAAAATCGCGGAACGTGGGATTTCGTTATAATAGGGTAAGTGATTCATTAAACGTTCAGTTTCGTATAGCTACAGACAAATACCAAAAGCAGCTCCTACCTTGAACATTACTGTTGTTCAAAAACGCCTCATTATATGCACAACCCCTAATACTTGGCACAGTAAACGTTCCTAAGTACGATCGTTAGACAAAGTTGCTAAGTTCAGTTTTAATAATAATATATAGGCGGAGCATGAAGAGTTCACAATGAATAGTTAATGCTCGCCTGAGCTTTATTACTTGCTCCTCAATGAAGTTTTAAAGTAAGTCATTAACTTTTTGTGGGTCAGGCAGATACGGTATTTATAATGTCTTAGGAAATTAGATGTTTTAATTTAAATTGATGATTATGTTATTTAAGTTGGGTAACAATATTTTGTTTGTTTAGTTTAAGAGAAGGGAGGAGAGGGGAGGAGCTCTTAGCTAAGTAATAACAGCCGCGCGGATCGATCCAAAAGGTAAGCTACGCTTGCCGCGGTTGGTCCGTGGATAGGTGACAATGTTAACATGCCGAGACTCCTCCGTTGCTCGGAAAGCACGTTAAGCCGTTGGTCCCGGCTGTCATTCGTGGATCTTTGACAGTCGTTACGGGTCGTCAGAATCCTGAAAGTCTGACAAACAGTCTTACCAAAGAGAGAGAGAGTATTACCCAATTACTGGGTTTTGGAGGGCAGGATAGGCAGTCGCTCTATGTAAAATACTGGTATTCAGCTGCATCCGGTAAGACTGGAAGCCGACCCTAGTTGGGAAAAGGCTGGCAGATTGAAGGGACTTCTCTGTAGTTCTTAGAGTTATTTATTCTTCTTTACTGTTGCAACCATAGAAATATAATTATATCAATGGTTGCAACTATAGTTTAGGGTTTACCATTTATTTTACTTATAATAGTAATAATGCCATTTTAGATACACCATAGAGTTATGTAACTTGGTGATCTTTCATTGACTTTACAACTAAAGCAAACGAAAATTTAAAGTCCAAAATATTTAGTTCAGACCTTCCGCCACATTTTCGGGTTTTTTCCGTCATGATTATAATGGTCTCCGTCATAAACGTAAATGAAAAAAACATGAAAAAATTATTGGTTAATCATTTGTATTCCAAGAGGAGGGCTGTTTGCATAATGCCCGAATAAAGTCAGGAGGGCACGGGCCGACGCATCTGTTCCTATTCTACAGGAAACACAGTTGAAGTGCCTCTCATATTATATCGTCAAATTAGGGGCGCACCGATTTCCGTAAATTGCAGGGTTTCACTTAGTTTTACGTAAAATTATGTAAATTTTACGAGCATGTGGAACAGTTTTCGTAAACTCTTCGAGCAAAAATAGATTGGGTAATGTGAAATGTGACTACAGGGCCCATCGGGTTTTAGGGTTATATTTATCCGATGTTTGAAAATGCTGCGTGTATAAAAGTGATAATGAATTCGTTACCTACGTTTCTGCGATATTAATTTGTATTCATATATGAGGGGAATGAGCCGCTCCCATGCTCTGTTTATCCACATTTCATAGCTCTTAAAAACATGCAGTTCTGAGTGTACCGATCCACTCTTCGCCTATACCGACGGATACGGTTTGCCCATGCATAAACTTTCTGCTTCAGGAAGTCGATGCGGTCTGTTACACAGAAAAATATTCTCGAAGACTAATACTATTTTATTTTAGAACGTAAAAGACCATAAAATATAAAGATATAGCCTTCATTTTTTACAGTAAAAAGTAACAGTTTGAAAATAAAAACCTTCTAACATCATAATTGGACCAGCACGAACCGAGTAAACACAAGTCCAGCTTGGCCTGCTTGGCTGTATTTGCTGCACTTAAGCTTACACTCGGCAGTTATTGGAGCGTCGCAGACTACCCCAAACAGGGGTTAAACCAGTGTTAAGCACCATTTGGAGCTTACTATGAGATTAGAGCTGTTAGTGGAACATGTATTGCCGTGTTTATCACGTTAACTGTCTGATGTCACCCTAATTGTATTTAGGAGTGTTCATTGTCTTGATGTAATCTTTTAGTGACCCTGACAATTTGAGGAAGAAATTAGATGGTATGTTGTGCGACTTAGTTGTTAAGGTTCATGCTCTAAAGCATGTATGAGTGTATTTGTGTGTGTGGATGTGTGTGATGTATGTGTGTGAGTGTGTTGTATGAGTATTGTAGTTTTTTTTTTGCTATAATATATTTTTTCTGGTGTAGGTACAATAAAGTATACATAAATAAATAAATAATAAATATGAAACGGCTGATTATTTTGGTCTATATACCACATTGGTGTAATGAAAGACAAATATGGGCTTATGTACGTATTTCAAAGGGATCTAGGCATTAGACAACAATACTTCTGGTTGTGTTACATGTTTGATCGTTCCTTGTATTGCCCATCGAATCCGGAAACCCACGTTCAAGTATGTACTTAATAGCCGGGGGAATTTGCGCCGAGTTTTAGGCTAACTTTGTTGTACGTATTATTACTAAGATTTTCCTAATAACTATGTATTTTGCCTCAATTTTTATTCACGAAAACGCATTCCCCGGCCGTTAAACGATATGTTATGGCAGCACATGAAAATCAAATCGAACTAACCAAAACACCGGTAGCTATCTTGATTAATTTAGATTTGAATACACTACACACATCGTTTTTGTTAAGATAAATAGGTAGGTACTCCAACAGCTGAAAACCTCAGAGATCAATCAAGCAAATTCATTACACTGATTGGTACCTATAAGGGTTACCGATTGGAATTGATTGCAAATATCCGTGCTCTGTCACGTGAGACGTACGTTTGAGAATAGCCACCAATTCACATCAATAAACTATGTATTCCAGGGTCGGGCAAAGTGCTATTAGGTTTTTTCATCTTGTATTTCTCAGTAGCAGCGGCGGAGTCTACATTTGTGACCGGTTGATGGCAATAGGCGCGCTCCCTTTACATGGGCCATAAGGCGAAAGTTTCAGGGTAGCCCAAAAAAATTAAAATCTTACGTTTTTTGCAATTTGCAGGTCAGTATCAGATTCTATGTTGATTAAAATATGATTTGCGACCGTAACTAATATGGTTTTACAGAATCATAAACATTAGAATCAGCAAAACAACTCTCTAAGTTCATATACGTGTATTGAATGACTTTTTCATGAAATCATGATATTTAGGTCTAATCTTCCGTCGACAAAATGAGTTTCTATGGCGGTCATGCCACGCGTGCAGGTGTGAATTCCCAGAACATGAGACGCAAAACTATAGGGAGTTGCCAACAATTTAATATCAATTCTGCCCTACATTTTAAAGCGCAGCCGATGCGCTGAGCAATAATTTGCCATCCCCATTATATGCTGGTGCAACAGCCCCGAGAGTGCAGCCAAGTGAAATGAACCGTAAATATTGGAGGAGCCTGGTTTTCCTCCGGGTACATTCTGAGGAAATAGCTAGGTAATCGAATGTTGCAGTGTGCATGAGATATGCTATTCAGTGTGTATTGGACTATCTTAGAACTATGTCCAATGGAAACATTAGGGTCAATGCATTGCAATCATTGAGGAATTAGAACATTGCTGTGTGGACATTGGTACAGTGCTGTCTGTCTTACAGTCCTCACCATGTCCTAACAGATGATTAAAAAAACGTAACGATCGTTTTAATTTTAAGTGCACTAAAGGCTCCGTTCTCGGGAATATCCATGGTCTTATAACAGGGCGTGAAATAACAGTATTTTTTGGAAACTGATACCATTGACCTTGGTGTGATACCGATACCGCTACCAGAGTAGTACCTGTACTATGGGAACCCCTACCAGACGTAGTAGGTACCTGTACCGATACCAAAGAAATATTTCCGTAAGTTATAGTGAGAAAACTAATTTATTAAGTAAAAAGGATAGTTATTAGGAATTATAAAAATAATTTGTTACTTGTTAGGTGGAGTACCTGTAACAGTCTGGACCAGGTATCCGTCTGGACTCGGTACCCACGTACCAAAATGGCAAGAACCGCTAAGTACCGGTACAGAACCTGTACTTCTAGTATCCAAGCCCCGAGTCTTGTATGAGACAACGTATGAGACAGAATCAAACAGTTTTAAAGCGTTATTAATCGCTATTTTTATCAAATTCGTCACAATAAAGGAAGTTTTAATGGGCGAGCCCAACAATCGTTTGGCACAAAATAAACCTTGGGTTATTATTGATAGACAGCCCAAAAAGTTTCAAAGACCATCCCTACTGGGCCTTTTTGGCGCAGCCTTGAGGCACACTACCTTCATAATGTCCTATATCGTACTTTTACACTCTTTATTTGTTTTTTTTTAATTTTATTTTGTGTGCTGTATAAATGTATTTTCTTTCTTTCTTTTCTTTCTCTCGATCTACAAAAATACCCACTAAACTTGTTTAAGATACCCAATAGAATGTCACATACGTTGACGCATAAAGAATTTATCGTCCGTCACAGAAAATGGCGCGCTATAAAAAGAAATTGTTCGTACATAAGTGCGCGCGCGGATCTGCGACAATCGCTAATGTGCGCTCGTTGTGTGAATGAGGTGTCGTTAGTGTGTGCCTTTGCGTATGTGGTTTGTACGTGTGGGGAGTGTGTGTAGGCAAATTATGATTTATTTATTTATTTATAACAATCTTACCTACACCATCCGGTTAGACTGGAAGCCGACCCCAACATAGTTGGGAAAAGGCTAGGCAGATGATGAATCTTACCTACACTATCATTACAGATCTATGATCCAATGCGACAGACTGGCCTTGATGTGTGATGTGATGATGTGATGATGTGTTGTTGAAGTGTGGTTATAGATTTATGTATGAAGTATTTATTGTATTGGAAGTTTTTCAGGAAAGAGTCGAAAAATGTCCGTTATAGTTCGCAGGGAATAATGCTTTATGTTCTGAGTCGTATTTGACCATAGTTTGATACGTCCTGTGGATACGACTTTAAAAAAATAATTATTTTATTTCACATAAGCCTACATGGGCACCTATGAAACGTCAGAAGCTAGGTGCACGGTTCCAATTGGTCGTTTCCTATGGAGAAGAGCCGACAAGAAACTCCACGGTTACTCTTTTAAAAATAATTGGCTTTTACAATATTTTCAAATTACAGTGTTAGTAGGCATGGGAGGAAAATGTAGGCCATTCAACAAGTACCAAGTACTTAACAAAATAGGAGATTTGGGGTGGTTGATTTCGTAGGTACCTTAAAAAACATATCCCATGAATTCCTTATTGGAACGAAGTACTCTAACGCGGCTTACGGTAGGAGTAAACTGGCAGAAATTTTCACGTAACGAAAAAGCGTTATTCCCGAAGAAGTCAGTTCAAAAGTTTTTGTTTTTGTTTTGGATCGGAGTTCGACACGACCCCTTCCGACTTTTTAAAATAATTTTAGCACAATCCTGCGTCAACAGTCGCTTCAAAAGTTTAATAGATGTAAAATTAAAAGAATATTAACTCTTAGGTATATAATAAAATGCTGAAATTCCATGTATAAAATAATTTTCTGTTAATTCCGATGATGTGTAAAAGAAGCAGTGGTAATCGACGTCTATCGCTAATCATTGTTTTCTTGAGCTTCATTCATTATTTTCTTTCAAACGCTTGCAAAATATAAGAACTATTTAGATTGAATCCATTTTGTAAAACATTGCATTATTTCTCGACTCACTGGTCTAAAAATGCGCGTTCTTATTTAAACACGCTTTTATATTCGCAATTACTTTTGTTTGTAAAGCATTTGCCCTTTCAAAGACTTACTGGAAAAAAATCCATTTCTTTGTGAAATACAAAGACATGATAATAAAGGATCATGACGCTGTCCGTACCTATCTGTCTGTTCTCAGAAAAGGGCAAAGGGCAGGCTAGGAGTTTGTCATTGATATTATGAATTTAAAGATGATTGTGATTTTATTTAAACACAATATACTAAAATAGCAGCCACATTTTTATAAGACATCCTCGGCCGCATCGCATCACCCATCACCTTTTTGTCTTTTTGCTCGGCTCGTAAGGGTCTTAGCGGGATATTAAATAGCCTATAACCTTCCTCATATGATCAAACAACGGAATAGTAGATTTTTCATATTTCAGAGTTGCTTGCATTTCAGAACCTGTGTTACCTGTCAAAAAGTGTTCGTGGGTTGCAGCTGAAAATCAGCGTCAGGTGGTACACTGGTGTTGCCATCTGACAATATGCTGAGCTGAGGCCCTTTTGGCACTGTAATTACTGTTTTCTGTTTTTTTTTTTTAGTTTTATGGTGTATTTTTCTGTGACAATGCCAATAAACGCATTTTTCTTTCTTTATTATCTTTCAAAAGTCTGCAAAAAACTGTCTGGTAATTTTTTGGACCTTATATTGAAAACGAAAAAATAAAAGTTACGCTTTTCACACATTCAAACTGAATTGTTCAACTGTTCATAAACTTATTACCAACCAAAATAATTAACAACATATTCCATTTCGCTAATTCATAAAAGATTATAAAGGCCTATACGGTTTCAACCGTAACTGAAACTCGTGTAAGTAACATATCAGACGTAACGTAACTTAGCGCGTTACGAACTTATTTGTTTCGGTAGGAAGTTAAGGAAATGGCGGCAAGTGACTCTGTTGTCTATGCTATGTTTATATTGTAATATGTTGATGGTGTGTGGGAGTAATACGAGTTCCTTCCTTTGGTACGTTTTTGGAAATTGGAAAATTGGAAGCATCATTTGGGTTTTAATCGAAAATAGTGGATTCGTGAAAATTTTTGTTGTTGTGAAACTTTATCACGGTTTCAACCATCTTACTGTGACATATCCATAGAGAGGCAGAAATCGTCGGAACATGCCATCTTACACAAGAAAAGAGGACAGCCGCAGTGTGAAATTTAGTTGAGAAACACTTAATAGTATTAATTCACAAAATCAGAAGGTAGCTTTACGAACGAATGTTGCAGTTCATAGTACCTATGTCCACGACTAAAAGTTGGCGGACTATGCACAGGTGTTGTCAATAACAAATCGACCCATTATTTCGCTTGATTAAATCATAAAATCCATAATTAATCTCTGTGATTAAATAATTAAATCACAACGAATTAATCCTTTAAATCACAACAGATTTAAATCCCTGTTTTACAATTAATTGCACGGCAGTGGCCCATGACGAGGTCAATACTTTAAAGGTGAAAGCAGACGAGCGGAAAATAGCGTTATAAAATAAAGAGCGTCACCAAAATTATGTAGCATTTACACTTATTACATCACGCCTGTAATCTCCGAAGGGTTAGGCCAGGTGTACCAGTTCACCCACATTTTGCATTTTGCATTTCGTTTTAAGTTTCATAAAATATTGCTGTTTTGCCTCTCCGGATGTAAAATGAGTCGACTTAAAAAAAGCATACTCACTCATTTTGAGCTATGCAAATTGCGCTGAGTAACGTGAGATTTGGTGCGTCCTCGGGGATAATTCTTGTTGTTCCCAGTTTTCCTATTTTTCAAGGATTCATTTTAATTTTCTCAACACCCGACTGTTCTGCAAATTAAACTAATATATTAAATAAAACCAAATGAAAACTAATTTCTTTGACCCACCATGAGAGGGTTAAATGCCAGGCTGTATTTACGCGACTCAACATGAGTCGGACCGAAATAAATAAACTTAAAATTCCTGACTTTTTTTCAGCGGTGTGTAACGCTGTGCGCAAGCTCCCTAACCCGTCGTGAACGCAAACACGCGCGTTTGGCTAATGAAGCTCGTTCCCTGTCGACCCCGGCTCATTTGGCGCGCTTTAGCTGCAATTTCACCGAACGTCTGTTTGCCGGCTCGATGTCAATCTGTAAACATGCTGCGCTTTCAAATGCTAATGATATGATTTAGTTACACGAGTTTATTGTTGTGTTTCTTTGTGACTGTCGGGTTGAGATTGCTATTTTGAATTTCATCTGGTCCCAGTATCGTTTTACGCAGTAACTAGATTGTGGAGGTTAGTTAAGCAGTTGCTCCATGTAAAATACTGGTATTCAGCTGCATCCGGTTAGACTGGAAGCCGACCCCAACATAGTTGGGAAAAGGCTAGGCATCCAAATATACCTCCAATAAATCCATAAAAATATTATAAATTCGAAAGTATCTCTGTATGGCTATCTGTCTGTCTGTCTGTATGTTACCTTTTCACGCCTAAACCACTGAACGGATTTCGATAAAATTTGGCAAGGAGATAGATGGCATCCCGGGGAAGGACATAGGCTATCAACATACCACGCGGGCGGAAGCTAGTAAGATATATTTAAAATCACAAGAAAAGTAGAAACAAAAGGTTTTCATATAAAGTTAATAAGATGACCTTTTCAATAGGTATAAATTGAAGAGGGCCACAAACAGTTTATGTCTTCAATTTTCCGTAGTAGGTACTGCGATAAATACGAAATGAAAGACTCCACTTACAAAATGAATGTAACGACTAAGTTCATAGCACGTAAATATTTATGTTATAACTATGAAAAATATATTGTATCGGAAAAATGGTAAAAGTCCCGGTGGTACTAAGATTGCGATTTTTCGAAACTTCGCACGCACTTGGGGACTTGTTTAATTTATTCATTCAACTTGTTATAGAGAATATTTTTTAAGTAGCTCAGAACTTGGCGATGCTTGAAAGTTATTAAGGATTTATTTTAACTTGGTTGTACATGTTGGGTATTATAATGACTTTATACAGACTTTTTATGCGTTAGAAATTAACATAATAATTAATACCAGCCCTATTATTTGTCCCATTTTCAAAATCAAAATCATCAAAATCAAAATATTTTAATTTTCACATCAAATGATTAGCAATATCCTTCAAAATCATTCAAATTGTGATTGATAGTGTGTTACGTTATTAGGGCGCTGATTAACACGGTGTGATTTAATTGCCTGTGTCATACCAAAAGTTTAAGCAACAATAATAGTTGCACCGTCTAAATAGTCGTTGCTTTAATTTTATTGTATGCCTCAGGCCAGGGCCACGACATAATATTCCTCCAAGCGACCGGGTGGCACACGCGTCGACAAAAAAATTCCGTACAAGCGATTTTTGGCGTGTTAATGAGGCTTTAGTAAATGATTTTATTTCTGTAAGTAGGTTTGTATGCAAGCATTATGCAAACATACTTTAGCATTTATTGTAATTGCAGCCCAAGTTATAGTTTGATTAACTAAAAACATACCTGTAGGCAAGCGATGGGTGCAGAAGAAGTCGCAGTATAGTGGTGTTGGTTAGTGAGCCAAAAATTTGACCTGGCTTTTGGCATGAACAAAATCAAAATCAAAATATTTTATTTCACATAAACCTACATGGGCACTTATGAAACGTCAGAAGCTAGGTGCACGGTTCCAATTGGTAGTTTCCTATGGAGAAGAGCCGGCAAGAAACTCCATGGTTACTCTTTTAAAAATAATTGGCTTTTACAATATTTTCGAATTACAGTGTTAGTTGGTATGGGAGGACAGTGGAGGCCTTTCAACAAGGACCAGGTAGGCACACACTTAAAAAAATTGAAAATGTTCAAAAAATCTACAGTGCCCTAAGCCTACAACGTACTCACATTCACAAGATAGAAAAGAATCTATCATCATCATCTGCCTAGCCTTTTCCCAACTATGTTGGGGTCAGCTTCCAACATAGGTATAACCGGATGCAGCTGAATACCAGTATTTTACATGGAGCGACTGCCTATCTGACCTCCACAACCCAGTAACTGGGTAATACGATACCCCTTGGTAAGACTGGTTGTCAGACTTTCGGGCTTCTGACGACCCGTAACGGCTGTCAAAGATCCACAATTGACAGCCGGGACCAACGGCTTAACGTGCTGTCCGAGGCACGGAGGAGTCTCGGTATGTTAAGATGGACCCATCCCCGGACCACCCCGGCAAGCGTAGCTTAATCTATATAAAAGATAAATAAGATAATAAAAATAAAAACCTATTTTAAACCAAATTACATGATTGCCATTGCAGGGCAAAAGCCTCTTCTCATACTGAAAAGGCATGAGCATTGATCACCACGCTTGCTAAAGACGGGTTGACGACTTCACTTATATTAACGTTTTACTAGGTTTCCTCACGATGCTTTTCCTTCACCGATGTCAGTAAATGAGACAAACTCAGAAAGTACATAAAATATGAATTGAAAAAGTCACATTGGTTACATCTTTGTAAATATGTGAGCAACATGTATCTGGTAATTAATTTATTCATTCTTGCTCCATTTATAATTCTTTTTACCTTTTGTGGTACAGTCTTATTGTAGGTGCATCGTCTTCACATATAATTATAAAATTAATGTATACAAAATATTGTAAAACATTTTTAAAAGAGTAACGGTGGAGTTTCTTGCCCATTCTTCTCCATACGAAAACTACCTTTTGGAAGGGGCAACTAGAATCAATTCCATTTCTTTGTTTTGACGTTCAAAAGTGGCATATATGTGCCTATTTGAAATAAATTATTTGACTTTGACTTTGACTTGCCCGGATTTGAACCCACAACATCGTGCACGAGAGGCGAATCGTAATTTTTCAGAGTATCTATGTATTTCAACAGAAAATCTTTGACGCCACCTTTTTCCTTTTTACCCGCGGAACTCTAAAAACGAAATTTTTCGTGCAGAAAATCTGGCTTCCAGTTCATATTACCATTCCAGAAAGGGAATGAGGGAAGTATTCATTCATTCGTGTGTTACAGTGAAGCTCGCTAAGTGCTCGTATCATTTTGTAAATATTCATCAAAGGCTCATTCACACAGTTATGTTTCAAATAATCATGTTTTGGTATGGTTTCATTAATTTACAAATGATTTGGATCAATGTGTTAGTATGCTCTGTTTGTGAACGTGCTCATTTACATTGAGCTGGCAACACTGGAATCCATGCTGTGACACTGTATCGATATTGGACCAATTTTAACACTTTTCAATTCAGTCAAGCATTCAGACGCCATATTATCAGGAACAAAGAACACGTGACATAAACGTAACGCGAATTCGAACAATTTACGAATCGAAAATACAACTATGCTATAGTATTTTGGTTGAAATTTTTGCGATAAGAATAAAAAAGTATAATCCTTAGTTAAAGAAGTCATCATCTGCCTAGACTTTTCCCAACAATGTTGGGATCGGCTTCCAGTCTAACCGGATGCAGCTGAATACCAGTATTATACAAGGAGCGACTGCCTCTGACCTCCAAAATCCAGTTACTGGGTAACACGATACCCCTTGGTAAGACTGGTTGTCAGACTTTCAGGCTTCTGACGACCCGTAACGACTGTCAAAGATCTACAAATGACAGCCGGGACCAACGGCTTAACGTGCTTTCCGAGGCACGGAGGAGTCTCGGTATGTTAAGATGGACCCATCCCCGGACCACCCCGGCAAGCGTAGCTTAACGTGATGGATCGACCCGTTCGGCTGATATAACTTAGCTCTACGAGCTCCTAATTCTCTCCGCTCCCCTATTTAAAATAGTGAAGTCTTTAAAACTAAGTTTTTACTGTGACACAAGTATTTTCAATTTTCGTTTTTCCGCGCATTCATGCTAACCCCACATTATCCAGAATTGGATTTGAATTGAGCAATTGTTTGCTTTCTGATTGCCGATTCAGAGCTACTGCATTCAAACGTTGGATCGGAATACTAGCCTAATGTAAATCAGCCCTTATTTCTCATCATTTTTACGAATTTATTTTCACATTGGTTGGCGCCCAATGTAATACATCAAAGTATTGTGCAACACATTACATGATTGCGTTCACCAATCCATTTGTTCATGTATGTAAATGTGAAATACTTTCGTGAGCGGTTCTCACGAGGAGACGTGGGCGACCGTATTAACGTTACTTCCAATATTACGATGTTTCAGATAAGAGCACAGTTGTATTACCACTCTAATACGTTCCAATAATAATGGAAAATCGAAGAGATTACGATGGAAAAAGTAAGTGGTTGTACTATCGGTATACGTTCATAACCAGGTTCACAGAGTCAATTTCTTTGCTTATATTTTATTCAAGCCAAGTCGTGCAATATTCAAATATTATTATGAACCGTCATATTATGCAATCTTAATTTGGCACGCGGAGATGTAATCTGTGCCAAATCCCAGCCTCTTAGCAAGCTGGGCTCATGTTTATTGCTTTATTACAGCTACATCAGAAGTTCTTACCTTTAAGAATTTTAGCAGGAATAACTTTATACTGGTGAAACAGATATTTTATACTGGTGAAACAGATATTTTATACTGGTGAAACAGATATTTTGTACTGGAGAAACATATATTTTATACTGGTGTAACAGATATTTTATACTGGTGAAACAGATATTTTGTACTGGAGAATCAGATATTTTATACTGGTGAAACAGATATTTTATACTGGTGAAACCGATATTTTGTACTGGAGAAACAGATATTTTATACTGGAGAAACATATTTTATACTGGTGAAACAGATATTTTGAACTGGTGAAACAGATATTTTGTACTGGAGAAACAGATATTTTATACTGGAGAAACATATATTTTATACTGGTGAAACAGATATTTTGAACTGGTGAAACAGATATTTTGTACTGGAGAAACAGATATTTTATACTGGAGAAACATATATTTTATACTGGTGAAACAGATATTTTGAACTGGTGAAACAGATATTTGGTACTGGAGAAACAGATATTTTATACTGGGGAAACAGATATTTTGAACTGGTGAAACAGATATTTTGTACTGGAGGAACAGATATTTTATACTGGTGAAACAGATATTTTGTACTGCAGAAACAGATATTTTGTATGTCTTACAGCTAAACTATCTTTTTGATTGCAATATTATAGCTAGTTTATGAATAGGTATATTAATGCATTGTCACAGTCCAGCGGAAAACTTTATTCAGGTGCACTAAAATTAATGTTTGTTTGTTTGCATTTATCATTGAAAACTTTATAAAAATCTCATGAATACTTGTTTGGTTTTGCCAGATTATTGTGCGTGGAAAAGGTGTGAACATATATTTTGTTATAATTATTAAGTAAAAGATACGCTACGCGATACGATATGCCTTATACGCTTTACTCAATTAGGTTCCTCATTTACTACAAGTACTAATATACTTTGCTAGGATCAGATTGCTTTCAGTCTGAATAAAACTAACTTTGGTAATCCTATTAAAATGGGCCCCATACAGTCTGTGATATAATTATCTTCAAACCGCTACGGGGCTACGACGTAGCGTTTTCGTAGAACTTCGTAGAGTTTCGTAGCAGTGCTATAGAAATTCGTAGTCAACTGCAAGCTGTCCATTCCAATTAACTGGATTCAAAGATGACGGGTCGATATTGTGAACGCTCTGAGAGTTTTATTGTTAAGTTATATAATGTTGGTTTACCAAGTGCAGATTTTGTAGTATGTCACCTATAGTTTCTTTAAATATAAATAAATTAAATACGACTCCGATTTTGTAAAAATAAGCAAATAATAATTAATCGTAATCTAATAATTTCATAATTACTTAAAAATGTTGAAATATATCATTTTTATTTTTTTGGCACCCTCTTGTGCCATGATACATTTTTAGTAGTTTAAAGAAAATAATATAACTGCATTAATAATAATTCAAACTAGCAAACCCAATTATGCCCTTTGATCAAAAAACACACGAATAAAAATTATAACTATTAAATTGGCGCCCAACGTGGGACCAAAAACTCAATCTAATAATAACATTTTCATAATACCCTCAACAAACGAATACACGTATTTAATCTGTGGCAGATGAGAGTGAGCGCAATAAAACTACTCCGAGCGACACTCGTGTACTTAGCGGGAACGATAAAGGTGCACGGGGGTCGCAATTAGGATATGGCTACGAAATTAGCGGGTTGCAGGTTATAAAATAGATACATTACTTTTTTAATAGTGAAGGTTTTTTAAACTGCTCTTCTCAAACCTTTGCTTTTTGACACTAAGCTAAGAACCGATATTGAAAAAGATGATCGTATCGAATTAGACCTGCAACTGTCATTAACGAGACACAATAGAATTTTAATTGATTTCGGCCATTAGAAGGCCAATCGACAGTTGAGCGGTGAGACATCACTAAATTTTCTCAAAGGCAACATACTCGTAGATTTCATATTGTTTATTTATTATTATTTAGTGACAGTACACACAGAAAGTCCGAAAGGGATACCGGGACCATGGCAATAGGCAACTAAAGGAACACGGGTGGGTTTTAGTTAGTAAAAGTCTGACACGCCCTCCCGCTCCGCCCATAAAGCGGGTGAAGTCAATTGAATCTAAAAATAAAAAAAATATACGAAATAATAATAATGTTGAGTACAAAGGTACTTCTTATTTCTGTAATTTCTCAAACGACAAAGGTGATCATCTGCCTAGCCTTTTCCAACTATGTTGGGGTCGGCTTCCAGTCTAACCGGATGCAGCTGAATATCAGTATTTTACATGGAGCGACTGCCTATCTGACCTCCACAACCCAGTAACTGGGTAATACGATACCCCTTGGTCAGACTGGTTGTCAGACTTTCGTGCTTCTGACGACTCGTAACGACTGTCAAAGATCCACAAATGACAGCCGGGACCAACGGCTTAACGTGCTTTCCGAGGCACGGAGGAGTCTCCATATGTGAAAATGGTCACCCATCCACGGACCAACCCCGGCAAGCGTAGCTTAACTGATGGATCGACCCGAGCGGCTGTTATTACTTAGCCACGAGCTCCTCAAACGACAAAGGTGATGCTTATTTCTAAAGAAATCTCTTCCAGCACACCTGCGATAGGAAAGTAGATAAGAGATGTAGACACCGTGTGTAAAATTCAAGAGAAAGTAAAATACATAAAGTCAACACAATTCACTTAATAAACTAGAACAAATAATATGATCATACACTTACATACAAATATAAATACTACATGCATAATATACATAACTACCTACTTCATAAATATATATCGAAATAAATACATACACAACTATGACGAAGTGGAAAGATAGTAAAATAAATAAATAATAATAGTGGTAGTAAAATAGTGTGTGAGAACAAGAAGAGAAGAATAATTATGATTTTGTGACGATTTAAACTATAACATTCCACACAACCTACACATTTATTGCAAAAAAATATATTATATACTTAAATTAATTCATAATGCACAATATTATACACAATATATTATTATATAAACATAATAAAATATAAATTATTCTAAAAATAATGTATAAATTCTCACAAGGGTATGTGGTGATATTCGCCACTGTCCATTAATGACTTTTGTGTTAGGTTGGTTACCGCACCCGCCCGCCCATCGTATCCCACGCTGGGCGGGCGGGAGCGGTACAACCTGAAGCTTTCGCCTTAAATGGAATACTTAAAAATCTGAAAACATCTGAATACAGTTTACCACAGATTTCATGACCACACACCAAGCGCTTTTGCTCGCGTCATGTCAAAATGCAATTACGTGCAGCGAGGTAATGCACCGGTACGGGCGCGGGTTCGCTTCCCGGACGATGCATATTTACTTTTATTTGCAGCCCTTTGATGTACGGTGGAACAGTTTAGAGGCACTTTAACACGTAATCTGATTTTTAGGTCAGTGAGTGTTGCATGTAAGGTAGGTAAAGCAAAGGTGTTATCAGTTTTACAATCCGTGTTCTCGATGGAATTTTTACGCGACTACGGCAAAGCCAAAGGAGACAAATCTAGATATAATAAACTCGAAACTCAAAGCATTTATTTTAGTTAAAC
Source organism: Lithophane socia (assembly GCA_947522985.1). Classification (NCBI taxonomy): domain Eukaryota; kingdom Metazoa; phylum Arthropoda; class Insecta; order Lepidoptera; family Noctuidae; genus Lithophane; species Lithophane socia. The sequence goes on along the minus strand of OX383262.1, from coordinate 15,890,469 downwards.
CAATTACAGACACGTTTGGATTGTCAAAGAGACGGTCATTTAGTCAGGAAGTTGAAGCTAGTTGCCCATAGCAAAACGTAGATCTCTATGTAGAAGAACGGGCTTGAAACTCCAAGGACACTCTTTTAAATCAAGTTTCTGTATTTTTTCGTTTATGTGAATAATATTGGTATTTATGTTTGTTTGTTCAAGGGAAAGTTGTTCGGTTTTCTGGCTGATTTCTTGTTGCAGTTTTGTAACAGCTACATCAATTTCAGATTGAATAAAATTGTACTTTTGATTTTTGACAAGATAGATTGTTGTTGTAAGAGGAGCTCGTGGCTAAGTAATAACAGCCGCACGGGTCGATCCACCACGTTAACCTACGCTTACCGGGGTTGGTCTGTGGATGGGTGACCATTTTTACTCCTCCGTGCCTCGGAAAGCACGTTAAGCCGTAGGTCCCGGCTGTCATTTGTAGATCTTTGACAGTCGTTACGGGTCGTCAGAAGCCCGAAAGTCTGACAACCACTCTTACCAAGGGGTATCGTGTTACCCAGAAACTGGGTTGTGGAGGTCAGATAGGCAGTCGCTCCATGTAAAATACTGGTATTCAGCTGCATCCGGTTAGACTGGAAGCCGACCCCAACATTTTTGGTATAAAGTTAGGCAGATGATGCAGATGATGATGAAGTCTTTCATCTTCAAATCGATTGATTGGCAAGTTGTGAACGGGTGCAAACTACAATGTACACGATGAAGACGAAACTACTTCAAATAATTAAGGATCGGACGTCACTAGGTAAGTTAGTCCGATCTATATAATTCTTATCTATTAACTTAACTCAAACATAAAATCCCATGAAAATAGGGTTTTTTTTTTAATTAAGTACCTGTTTCCAAAATAAACACGTGATATTTCTAATTCCATCGCAACCTGACGCCACGGGAAGTCGGTGCGGATCGGTGCGGGTCGGTGCGGATCGCTGCAGGTAGCGAACATGATATTGAACAATCTCGTTATAGCATGAAGGTCGAATACAATGTTACAGTTTTATTATTATGTTCATAGTTCCGTATTCTATACTTACTGAAAGTTTTGCAGTAACAACACGACTTCCAGTAGACATTAGAATGTATGGCTTTATAAGATTCCTTGTTTTTGAAGGATATTGGATCCACTATAGTTTTGTAGTTGGTCGTACTTTCTCTTGACTTTTGTCTGTCGCAGACGATTTCTTGTAATAAAAAAAAAAGAATATTCAAAATATGACGCCCGACCAATAAAGTCCCCAATATTTCTAATATTTTCACTGTAAAGAACATCGTATTTCAGAAACATAATAAACATTGCACTTTAAATAGAAATGTAAACCAGCCAATAAACGCGTTCATTTTGTATTCTTCCGTCATAAAACAACAACCTTTTAGTGTAACATTACCATATACAGGCTGTTACTTAATGCTGGGTCAACAAAGTAACGTTTACAATCGCCGAACATTGTATCATGCTTATTAGTCACGCGATGCGGAAGCGAAGCGGTTTACTTCATACTTTGATTTATTCATATTTTATTTATTTACTAGCGTCGCGTTCCTGCTTCGCACAATTTTTACGACTTGACAACACATCGAGATCTCTACGTTTTATGTAGCTTGAATACTAACGTAGTATACATATAAACCTTCCGGAAATTCTCTTACCGATGGTGAAAACCTCATCAAAATCCGTTGCGTGGTTTCGAAGAACAACGTGTTCATACGGACAAACGGCAGCTCTAGGCTACATTCCCAGTAGACAGCGGTGCGGAGGAATTATTCGAGTTTGTTTATTTAATGTTTAAGTTAAGTTAGGATATTATATTATTATTTAGGTATTAATTAAGTATATGTTGAATAAACAAAATTTTATTTTTCGTAGAAGTAATCTACATAATTAAAATGACAACACAACATGGCTTAAAACCTTCTCTGTAAACACAATCAGCTATTGAGATAGTCGATGTCGTAATCAAGGTAATCAAGTGAGATCAAAATTAATTAGACCAAAGTTTCCCGAATGGCAAAGTTGAAAGCTACCTGATTCGTGGGCTCTTATATTTTAGCATAAAGATTGTTATAAGTTATAGGCGGAAGCGGTTTAAATTGATGCAATTTCCTACAAGTCACTATTAGTTTATTAAGAAAAGATTCCTGACTATTTAAATACTGAATATTTCTTTGAATAATTTTCGTTAGAAAAGTTGGAATTACAAGTAGGTTGGTGAACAACAAGAATATAATATTAATTGTTCATTATCAACTGAGAGAAAACTAGGTGTCGTCCTAAGGTATGTAATTAAATAAAGCTGAAGAGTTTGCTTGTTTGAACGTGCTAATCTCTGGAATTACTAGTCGGATTTACCTAATCTTAAACACTTTCGCAAACTGAATAAGACACAATTGAAATGTTATTTTTATTACGTCTATTGGCGTTTACAGTCCGCGAAAGTGTTAAGGAAGGTTATTAGGGTATATAATATACCCCATATATGCCTTAGGAGTCGAGCAAAAGTTAGAACGAAGGCCCAGCAGAACCGAAATATTAGCGGGCGATGCGATGCGACGCTGTGTGCCGGGGGTGTCGCGGGCACAAGCTTATACATAAAATCACCCGTTATGGGGGATAGGCAGAAACTAGAACGCCACCTGTTACGATCCTTAATAATACACCTTACTGCTTCATTTAAAGGTTATCAGTGTAATATTATTTCACCAAGGGTTGGTAAACTAAAAAGTCGTTTAATTATCAACTTAAAAATAATACTATAATATAATACTCTATTAATATGATTTAAGTTTATGAAATCTAAGCCATCAAAATTAAAGTGCATTTAAAGTCTCAGAAAGTCATCCATCTCTCATAACTTCAACCACATCATTATTAGAACTTGACTGGAGTCACCCGCCGTCATAATTTTAATTAAGAGAAAATTTTAAGAGCGACAACTTTTAATAACTTAGTTAAGCGAAGTTACCCGCGACGTGGCGGACGATATTGTGGCTGAATAAGAAATATGTCGCAACACTCGACGCAACTGGTCAAGGAAAAATTGTATTTCTTTATAAATTATGGAAAAAGAATGTCATGGAAACTGTGGCGTTTCGTTACCAAGAAATTGGACGAATCTTGCAGCTAGCAAAGGATGAGATTTTGACGCACAATGTTGCATCAAGTGTGGTCCTAGCCTAGAATTTGAGAATTGATGAAAAATTCTATTACGGCTGAAAAGTAGAGAGTACCCGACTAAAGCTTTGGCTTCCTAAGAAAGAAGATAACTATTACTCGATAACGGCTGACCAAATACAGAGCTATTTTGTTGACACCCTAATGTCCAATACTGGTGAGAATTACAAAACTTGTAATTCTCACCAGTATTGGACATGACGGCCGTTAAATACAACGGAACCGTTTTCCTAAAAAAATCCCTAGGTTTAGGGCTTTGCCAAGTGGCAATGGCTTTCAAAGTGTTAAGTACTTCTACAACGACTTTCAACCGGATTAACAACTAGTTTTCGGTAGCTTATATTCATTTAAAAAAAATGGATAGAATGTCACCTCATCTACGCCCTCTGGGTCCTATTTATCATTCTACTAGCTTCCGCCAGCGGCCTCACCCGCGTGATAAATCTTTATAAATTATAGCCTATGTTACTCAATAATAATTAAGCATTCAGTAGAATCGATAGAATTCAAAGATCGATTTAAAAAAAATCTTGCACCATTATGTTTAGTTTTTGGGTTTATACATTTGAAAAAAAAAATACAAATCTTTCTAATATTTGCTGAACCAATAGCATTCAGCATATTTTGTACAAGCCGTAGTAGCCTGGAGATTTAAAATGGTTTGCAAAAACTGTAGAAAATATTAAAACTTTCTGAACTAAGCAAGCAATGAATCTAACAAAATTATTTGCTTCGGAGACCTTTAGTAAAATTAATTTTACACGGAGGACTTTCTTCTCCGTATATTTTTTAATAGTAAGTATAAAATGTTTCATTGTAAAGGTTATAACTCAATGGGAGCTCCGGAGCGGAATAAAAATACCTTTTGCTGTATAGATCTTGGCGTGGGTGATGTAAAGGATGATCAATAATTCTGGCTACTTTGGTGTCCTGGCGATAAATCTGCGGTCAAAATCTCGTGTTACAGAAAAAAAAGCCAAACAAATCGCTGCCATGAGATTTTTTACCTAAAGGTACACTGAGCTTCAATAGACTTTCATACAAATATTAATTACATTTTTAAATATTTTTATTAAAAAAAAACTAAAAACATCAATTTGAATTAATATAAGAAAAAAATGTATCCCATCGGCATCAGGAACAGGGTCCAAGCTGCCAGTGGTCACTGTGGTCAGGGCTCCTAGACAAAGGAACCTCCTCACTATGCGTTCCGTGTTCTGGAGTACTGCTTACGGAATCAAGCCCTTGAACCAGCCGCGCAATAAGAGCCTCCTGAGGTGTTAGTGGAGGCTCTCCTCCATTAGGCAATTTGTCATAACGATTATCGATACAATTATTGCAGAGCCCACGTTCCACATATCGACATCCTCGTGTGCTAAGTCAAGATACTAGATTTTTATTATCTTTCTTAACATGAAATCCTTTATTATTAAATGAGCAATATTATATATATCCCTATAAATATTTGTAATCACGCTCTCGAAACCGGCTGTAACGTTTTCGATGAAAGTTGCAATATAGGAGTTTACGGGGGCGAAAAATCGATCTATCTAGGTCTCTTAACTGGAAAAAAATAGTTTTCTCTATTTTCTATGTGATACAACGTTGGTATACCTGGGCGACATGTTTATCTATTTTCACCCAAGCAGAGCTCAGTCGATCAGGTACTAATAATAATGTATATTTCCTTTATTTCTTTTGAAATACATTTATTATTAAAATCTTTTTCCCAGAACCGTTAACCCTAAAGATTTTCCAAGTATTTAGATCCTAATGGATAAATGCAAAAGATAGGATTGGTCAACCTTTCAGATTGGAAGTAAATCGGCTTAGACCATTAACAGGTGCGTAAGATACGGAGTAAGGGTTTATAGAAGACGCGTCCCATTTACTTGAAATCTCTGAATTATTTAGTTTTTCACGAGCGGTGTGTGAGACTAATTTTAAAGTTTCCACTTACGAATATACTGTATCTTCCACTTACGAAATTGTCGAAGATTGGCAACATTAATTAATATTTTAGTGTTGCAACACAAAGTTTGCAAGAAGGCATAAGTCTGTTACGAGTTGTCCGAGACTTCACGTAATTTTACCGATTTCAAAAAAGGAAGTTCATTATTTATCTCACCATAAGTCAATATTCAATTTCCGTAGATAAACCTTGGTTTTCAATATTTATTTAATTTTGTATCAATCAAAATTGTATTTGTTGGTCGGAGGATCCTCCCTTTTCTATAGAGGATAAGTGAACTTTACACCCTGTTCCTCATACCTCTGAAGCTTTTATACCACAACTTTTTTTTTGTTAATTACCGCTCCAAACTACTGAGCAAAAGCAACAAATTCTTCCAGGTATCCTTTTCCAGATTTGCCCCAAACCAACCACGACTTACATTCCAAAATTCTTTTTCAAAAATCCCCGAACATTTTACACGAAAAACGCTGTAAATATCAATTTTATCGCTAAGTCCACTGCTTCCCCGGTTCAGAAAGGGATATAAAATACCTGCACGTATTCAACACCGCTGGAGCCTTAGGAATGTAATTTTCCGTAGCTCGCTTGGCAAGTATGTTGGTGCTCTGAAATTAAGATATCCGTTCATATTGCTAGATATATTTCATGTACGTATGTTATAACTGTGCTGTGAAGTCAGGGAATATCTAGAAAAAGATTACGTCGTATCAGATTTTTTGAGAAATTGTAATGTGGGTATGGGTAATAAAAGCTTATCTGCTAATCACTTCGGCAGTTGAGACCGGAGACTTATTGACGCCTTTTTATCAACATAATAGCAAAGCTGATAAGACGGGTTATAAAAAATGTCTCATGCTGTACCTAAACTTATGTACCTATATGTCTAGAACTAAAGTCACAGTGAACAGACTTTAACGTCTGGGCAGACGGACTAAACTTGAACTGCAAGCCAGCTGCCAACCGACTGTGCCTGTGTTATGTTAACTGCACAAAAACTGCATCCAAACTGCAGCGGAAGCTGGCGTGTTGTTCAAATGCCACCAAAACTGTAATGCAGTGTAGATATACATTTGGCTAGGTTCATGAAAAATATTACAGAGTCGCAACATTCTTACTTTCAGTTATTGGCCTCTTAAGTTATGGTAGTAAGCTGAGAAAATGGTCGATTATAGGCTATGTAAGTTATACCAGTATTTGAGGAAAACCTTGAGCAGACCGGCGTCTCTTACCCAATATAGATAACGAGGGGTACTTTACGCATGGTTATGGTACCCATTGAATGCTTTCTTTTATATTCACACCCAATTTCGGAAACGCGGTGAACAGAACTTTAGTATACTTTCCCAGGTACTTGGTACCATCAGGTACTTACATGCAGTAGTTTTTAATATTATAAGAATAACTTTACTATCCATAGCATTTACATTATGCATGCATTGCATATTGTGCATGGTATTAAGCTCGCCCCCGATTACATGATACTTGTTACATACCTACTAGAGAAATGTCTGTGTGTGCACTCTAGAAAATCCTTCGTAGCCATTCGGGAAACAATAGGGAGCGAGCCTATTGCCATCAACCGGGTACAATACTCCGGGTTGCTAGGTACTGAGAAATTCCTAATGGAAAAACTCAATAACGTTTTGCCCGATCTGGGGATCAAACCCAGCAACTCATGGTCAGTAGTAGCTTTTGCGACTAATAAATAAGCCAACGAGGTGATCAAAGTGTATCTAACAGAACAACTGTCTTGATAAACACTCCTACAATTTTACGTAGATCCTTATAAATATGACGGTGCGTTTAAAGATTTTACGACGCTTTTACGGAGTTGATTTTCGAACGATTGTGACAGCTGTCAACTTGACTTAACCCCGAGTACTGAGGAGGCGGCCCCCCGCCAAAATAATGGAAGATCGCGGAGATGGATTGAAACCGGGAAACCGGCAAGGATTAATTACGACTTTGGTATTGGTGATCATGGTGACTACCCTGGCAGGGCAGTGAGTTGACTGATCTGCGCTCGCGCCTCACGTACTCGGTGGAACGTCGTTTCTTTTCTTTCTTTCTTTTTCTTTACATTATTTTTCATTCCCATTTAATTACATCTCCTAGCCCGCAAACCCACGCCTAAGAGACAATAAGACATCTTCTGATAAAGACAATGTATTGCCTTTAAATATATTCAAGCTGGGTGTAGGTAAATGTTGTGTTTTTCTGACCTCGTTAACTTTTATCGTTCAACGATATTACGTTATTGTAGTTAATAAAAACGAAAGCACGATTGTTCTAACACCCACGTTCTGAACAAAAACAGTAACTCCATATTTATTCCGCAGTATTCTGCGTAGGAGTCAGGTAACTGGCAATTGCTTTTCTTTCATTTGTTTACAACATAAAATGTTCTTGGAGACAAATAGGGGTGAAATTGCAGGGTTGAGTTGCATTTGTTTACAAAACAAGATGCTCTTAGGCCATGTACGCACGTGCGTTTTTTTACCGTACTCTGAATTTTCAACTCTTGGCGTCAAACCGAGAGTTGAGAATCCAAAAGAGGAAATCCTAGCGCGTTGTAAAAGCGCACTGTTCGATTTTCAACTCTCGGTGTTATGCGGAGCATTGAAAATCCAGGTACCGGTCTGCAGGCGTAGCATGAGCACCGTTTTGTCGACGGAAGAGTAGACAAAAATGACTTTTCTCGTAGACAGTAGACAGTACGAGACGGCAGCAAAGTAGAAAGAGTGAACTGCACTTTTTACGAAATTCACTCTTTTACATAATTCGACTCAGAATTCTTTGTTTTATCATAGGATTTATTATTCGGTTGTCAGTGTGATTTTGACAGTAAGGATAGAAAACTTACTTCCGAAATAGTCTGCGTACAAAAAGACCTAGACAAAGATCGTAAGAAAAGAAAGACAAAATGACAGATTGTAGAAAGATTTCTACGGTGGATGTCAAAAATGAAGAAACGAACTGTCACTTTGTATAGAAAAAGCTATGTCTATTCTTCGTAGAGATAGAAAGCGTCATGCTACGCCTGCTGGTACGGTAAAACAAACGTTACCATAAAAAGATGTGTACGTAAACTTACGCAAACAAGGGGTAGGATTACTGGTTGCATTTTCTCCTCCAACAAAGAGGCTTTTCTTGAACTATAAAAGAGTTACTTATCTACCTAACTATGATGAACTGCAAAGCATTTTCTATTCCGTATTCAACAACACGTTTTCTACAATACAAAAACAAACATTTGGCTGAAACAGTATCAGGCAACTTTTGTTTATCACGCAAATAAATAGACGGGAAAAGATGAATAGATAATTATGTAGCCTACAATTTAAATCAAGTTTATAACTATTAAACCAGAGATTTTGGTACTATTTCAGTGACATAATCAATATTTTAAAGACGCGACGAATTTTTGGGTAATGTAAGTGCGCAAAATTAATAGAAAAATCTTAAATTCAATGACAGAAAACGCACAAAATCCATTCTAAAAGCATGGATTTTCATGGATCACAAGAGTTTCTTATAAAATAACGAAGATAAGCATTAAGGATGAATTTTTGAAAATTCATCTGCTAGTGGGTTATGAAAGTTTGTATGGAAGTTCATTATTTTTGCCGTCCAGTCTCATCGGGCTTGTTAACTATAAAGTTCTCTCTGCGTGAGCTAACCAAAATCTCGTTTGACAAGCATCGTAAAGTTATGATTATGACACTACTAGCTGCGCCCCGCGGTTTCACCCGCGTAAATCTCTATCCCGTGGGAATATCGGGATAAAAAGTATCCCATGTCCTATTCCAGGTAGTGGTCTACCCCTGTGCCACATTTTCATCCAAATCCGTTCAGCCGTTTTAGCGTGAAAGCGTAACAAACAAACTCACTTTCGCATTTATAATATTAGTTAGGATTCTCTAACGATCCTTCACTAAGAAAGTCTGCGGGCTGATAGTATGATTTATGAACCTCGCAGTACCCGCCTCATTACGCAGTAAAAACGTAAAGTTGTCGTGTAACTAGCGTCATGATTCCAAGTAAAGCTGTTCCATTGGAATTTCTCACCAGAAGCAGAGCGGTGCTGGGATAGGCAAAAATAACCAAAAGAATTTTACACGTCACCGCTGCGCTTCAATGAAATGAAAACGTGTTTGTTGGTTGTACAATGGAACCACGGATCGACATGATTTTTGCGTAGAGATTAAATATAAGACGGGCAAAATCTAGTAGGTTTTAAACATTTTAACCGAGATATGAGCAGAACTGTGTTCGCTCGTTCCGGACGGCTTTCTCGCTCCTCTCCGCTCCCTCGCTTCTCTCCGATTCTTCGCTCCTCTCCGCTTCCTCGCTCCTCTCCGCTTCTTTGCTCGTCTCCACTTTCTCGCTCCACTCCGCTTCTGAGCTCCTCTCCGCTTCTTCGCTCTTCTCCACTCCCTCGCTCCTCTCTGATTCTTCGCTCGTCTCCGCTTCTTTGCTCCTCTCCGCTTCCTCGCTCCTCTCTGCTTCCTCGCTCCTCTCCGCTTCTTTGCTCTTCTCCGCTCCCTCGCTCCTCTCCGCTTCTTCGCTCCTCTCCGCTTCCTCGCTCCTCTCCGCTTCTTCTCTCGTCTCCGCTTTCTCGCTCCACTCCGCTTCTGAGCTCCTCTCCACTTCTTCGCTCTTCTTCGCTCCCTCGCTCCTCTCCGCTTCTTCGATCCTCTCCACTTCTTCGCTCCTCTCCGCTTCCTCGCTCCTCTCCGCTTCTTCGCTCCTCTCCGCTTCTTTGCTCTTCTCCGCTCCCTCGCTCCTCTCCGCTTCTTCGCTCCTCTCCGCTTCCTCGCTCCTCTCCGCTTCTTCTCTCGTCTCCGCTTTCTCGCTCCACTCCGCTTCTGAGCTCCTCTCCACTTCTTCGCTCTTCTTCGCTCCCTCGCTCCTCTCCGCTTCTTCGATCCTCTCCACTTCTTCGCTCCTCTCCGCTTCCTCGCTCCTCTCCGCTTCTTCGCTCCTCTCCATTTTCTCGCTCTTCTCCGCTCCCTCGCTCCTCTCCGCTTCTTCGCTCCTCTCCGCTTCCTCGCTCCGCAGCGATGGACAGGCAGCCTTTTTTTTTTTTTTTTTTTGGGTGGGAAATCATCCAATGACTTCTCCCGCTCTGGGTGGAGCGGAAGGGCGTGTCAGACTTTTACTGACTAAAACCCACCCGTGTTCCTTCAGTTGCCTGTTGCCAAGGTCCCGGTATCCCTTTCGGACTAACCCGCAACCCTGGCAGGCATCGGTCCTAGCGGACCCCGCCAATTGTGCTGACATCTCTTTGAGGCGCGCGTGGAACACGACGCGCCATCGACCCGGGCCTGGTCCTGATCGGACGGCGAGCTACCCATTGCTCGCCGTCCGCAAGCCCGCGCCTATGGTGGCCGGGAATCCGCCTGGGATTCCCGACGCCCAGGGCGTCTCCAGCGGCGGCGGCGGTTAGGGGCGTGAGGGCGCAAACTTTGCCTCTCCCTCACGCGTTCCGCCTCCTCCTTCGCGAGCATTACTGCTTCGCAGAAGGAGGTGACTGCTTCCCATGCCCTCTCGCTCCGTACCATGGCCTGGACCAGAGCCGGACGCGAGAGGTCACCGCCGCCAATCGCCTCCAAGAGGACACGGCGGGGCTCCGCCCAAGCGGGGCAGACCTCCACCGTATGCTCCACCGTGTCCTCCGGGCGATCCACACAGTGGTGACACCCGGGCGTTTCCTCCCGCCTTATACGAAACAGGAACCTCCCGAAGCAATGGACAGGCAGCCTAAGGCTTGTGTCTGCTCAGTGCGCAGTCATGGAACGCTACGATGTAGTTCTGACACGACTTTAGAGACTAATGGGTACTTAAGAGTTGGAGGATGTTTTTAGTAAGCGATACGATTCCGATTCGACTTCTGCATGGTCTTATAAGGCAGGAAAGCCGAGTTCAAACAATGCCAGGTAGGACGCTTTGTTTGAGATTAATAATTGTTGTTTAAAAAAAAACTTTAATCTATCTATCTTAATATAAAGAGGTGTATCCGATACCGAAAATTCTTTCACCGATGGGAAGCTATAGCATTGCCGAGATTCATAGGATTTTTTTTAAATTTAACTTAATACTTATAGGAACTATCCTATATGTATAACTTTAAATACAATATTAATAATAGTCTGCAGTTTAGGAGATATTTCACCATTTATTTATGATGTGGTGGTTACTTACATAATTTTGTTTCATTGTGACTTGTTCTAATGCCCATGGATATTTTTTGATGTATAACATCTATCCTCCCGCTTTCCTGCAATCTGTGGGAGTGATTTCGTGAAAAGCGACGGAAGTGTGTAACAGGAAGCCGGGGATGCGCGCGCGCTATTTGATTTGACCAATGAGCTCGCGCGTTGCTAGAGTTGGCCATCAGAAACGACCTTGACGAGGCTTTAATGTTGTTTAGGACCAAGCTTTAGATAAGTCGTAGGTATTGTATAAAAAGGTCTTCTCCAAGAAAAACATAAAGAGGACTTACAGTTGTTTTGCATTTATGTAGTATTATTGTCATCAAGTAATGGAGCTTATTACCTATTAAATATGTATCATGAAAGTACTCTTCACACATCGTGGGTTTTCACAAAGAGTTTTTTCAACTCTACTTGTAGGTATCCAAGCTACGCTTTAAATACTTATCGCACGAACAACGAAGAAAATAAACTTCTTTTAACTTGAACATAAGCCTTTGGGAACTTACCACCTCGTTTTATAAGAAAATATTATACTTTTCTTAAGTTTGCCGACGCCTACTTAAAAAATCATAGCAATATTTTGCGCTAATACAACTTCATGCCAACAAATAACGAGAATATTAAAAGTTTTATTAGGTACCTTTAATATTTATCTATTATGTTGATAAATTGATTAAATTCTTAGTATTCGTGTGATGTTCTTCTTCTTTTTATTATTATAGGGAATTTTTTGTTGTTAAAATTTAGCACTTAATAATTATACAGACTGGTCAATTGACGCGCAACATAATTACCATGGATTCAGTACTTACATTATTCTGGACCCCCTGAGAAGAAATAATTCGCCGGTTATTTAAAAAAAAACTGTTCCAAACATTTCGACCACGTAGATATTGTATTTTTGTAGAATACCTGATTTTTTTTAAATAAAATAAATAAATAAAATAAAATAAAAATAAAAATCATTTAATTCAGACAAAAAAGTCCATAGGCACAGCAAGGTTGTTAGTAACAAGAATTTTGCTTATAACTAATGTTAGTAACAAAAAGGTAAAACAATCCTAGACTCACCGTCTACCCCTGCGCAGTAGGCTCATCGGCCTCGCAACACATGGAGTTCGGTGAACCTACTGAGCAGAACAGTATCGGTTCTCTCGCCAATCATCCTCAGGACTATTCAGGCTACTCAGGCTATTCGGGCTCCCCCGTACTCGTCGCACCACCGACGCAACTTTTTTACGCATAATTGCGTAGAAGTCATCTACGCTGGCGTCAGCAAACATGCCGGATGCACTGCAATATCGAGGGAGCCGAAACAAAGCCCTGAACACATTATTATACTGGACGCGCAAGGTCTTGTAGGCTTTTTGTGTAAAGTTTGCCCACAGGCCGCTCGTGTAGAACGTCTGGCAGAATTTAATAAGGGCCGAATTTTTTTAACTCATTGGGGTCCAGTACTGAATCCATCCATAACTGGTTGTGCGTCGATGCCACTGTATTATCATAACATTACGTCTGTATTCCCCCTCCTGAAGGGTTAGGCAAATGTGTACCAACCCAGGACATTTTAAGTCCCATGTAATTAAAAAACAATAGAAAAAAGCAATACAGTTTAATTATATTTACAATTTATTATAAAGCAATTACACAAATTATTAGAATCTAAGTTAGAACACAGTTAAATAGTATTTCAGCTGTAAACAAAATATAAGTCAATTTGTAATGTTGTACCTACAAAAGATCGGGGTCATGACTTATTCATTGGATACAATACAATAGAATGGGTAAGGAGTCGTTTGGGCACCCCAGGGTTGAGTTACGTGTATTACCGCAATGAAATTCAGTTGGGACGCTAAATCATTTTTCTTTCCAACACATCATAACATCACGCCTGTAACCCCTGAAGGGTTCGGCAGACGTGTACTACCGATAATATAACCACATTTCGAGATTAAGTTTTAGAAGTTTATCGAAAATAAATTGTTTAGCAAATTGATCACACATATTCAAATCACAACCGCAAATTTTTGACAGTAGCTAACGATTACTTCTATTGCTATAACACGGTAAATTGACATAGTGTGTATGAAGTTGGTAAGCAATTAGTTTCCCTAACTGTACCTAGTGTGTCATGTTGATAAACAATTAATTTACCTAACTATACCAACTTGCTGGTTATACGAAAAATACAACTTTCTTAACATATAACTCAATCTAGAAATTTCAGTTACGCTACGTGGCAAACTCAAACCACCTCATAAAAATTCAGCTTTGCTCAGGTACTTAGTGTACCTATCTAAAGTGTCACTTTTCGAGGACTCTCTGAACATTAATTTAAATGCCTCTATAGGATTCAGATGGCAGATAAATCTCTCAAAAGGTACGTGAGGTGACATTCACGTAAGTCTACTTGTAATTTAAATGCCTATTTGGTATCTGATTAAATGTATACCTATACCTCTGTTTCTTTTGCAAAACCTTGCAATGACTAGTTTTTTTTTAACATTAGAATGCTCTTATTTGGAATTTTAGATTACCTACATGGAGTTTTATAATTTCTATACTCTTGTTTCGGTAAATGCGAGAATAACTCATGTTTTTAGGTATGTCATCTTCTGTAGTCTAATCCTTGCCCTCACTACTAGGGGCTCAGCTATCTGGGGTGACAACGATCCCACGACATTCACCATTATCGTAGACCCTAATAAAATCCCGTAACACTATCTTTTTTCTTCTATTTACTGAGGCCTTTCATGAATCATTATTGGTTCGTCCATTCGAGTTGGTATCGTGTAAAGTAAAAAAACTATTTTATAACCCTGTGGACATTGAGGTCTTTTAGAGTGTTTATTTTTTGAGAAGAATGAGATTTTTCTTCTCTCTCTTAGGTGTCATAAAGGCGTTTCAGGATCGCTTTCAGGGCGTGGCAGGATCACAAGAAAATGATGTAGCGGACATTACGGTCGACTAGACGATTGCGAAGTGGAATTGTTTTGTTTTATCAATCCATTTGCGAAGCGATTTGTTTATTTTTTTATAATTTGATACCCTTGAAAAGGTTGCTGGTAGACTGGATGCGGAAGGTGGAGGACAAGGTGTTGTGGCGCAGCCTGGCGTCTGGCCTATGTCCAGTAGTGGACTGCGGTTGGCTGAGTTGATTGATTGATCGATCTTGGCTGGGTATAATAGTCTCCACACTTCTCTTTCGAACTATTCTGACCCACGTTCGTTATTGTTTCCTCGCTTCTATCTATTATTTACGTATTTACATCGACGTGTACAAAACACAAGAAAAATCTAGAAACCAAAAGTCAAGTTTTCAATAAGAAGTTACCATATTCTGAACAAAGCAGACTTATCCAGTGTTTTCTCACAAACTGAATTCGTAGCATATTAAACTTTGATCCAGTTTCTCGACCAACCTCTGCGTGAGTTTTGAAATGCAAACTTTTCAGGCGCTTCAGAATACGAAATCCGGAGACGAACGGCTGTGCCGTGTGTTCTACACAAATATTTAATATTTGTCCCAAAATCCCGGATTTTCACAAGAAGACATTTTTGTATGAATATTACTTTTGCTTAATAACATACCAACAAGTTTAACTTCATTTTACTACATGATTTATACTGGAACCACTTGCTGTAAAGTTTATCCTTAAAAATAAGATTCATATTTGTATGAAACGTAGATCGCACTTTTTGCTAAGTTTAGCAAAGTAAAGTTAAAGTGCGATCTATTAATTTTACCCTAAGTTTTCGAAGAAGAAGCTGTCTGACCTTCATCGAACATAATATTACAAGCTATCTTCATCTGAGTATTGGATTTTTCCAGTAAACTTACTCCAACAACACGGAAATAAATTATGGCGACAAATAATTAAAAATAAGCTTTATAAATAGGTCATTGCTTCACCCAAATTCGACAAGCTCTACATAGCACACTTGTGAAATTCCCTTAAGTACATCTTATTGCAACACAAAACCTTTTACTTCAAAATCGATCTCTTTGATTGATGCGTTGTCAAGGGAATTCTTTCATGTCTCAAGTCTGAAGGACAGGCCCATACTCGAGTCCTGCCAATACTTTTACTTCAAAGGGCTGATTGACGGAAGGATGTTTCTGGAACTTGACATGCAAAGGTTCGGTAAATGGCGGGTTGGAGTTTGAAAGAAAGTCGTTTGAAATCTTATTTCCAACGTTTTAAAGAGAATTTTATATTGCGAACTGTTTACAGCTGTTCAGGCTGGAATATATTCGTTTGACTATGAAATAACTATTTGAACGGTGACTGCGTCTTGTAGAAGCAGTTTATTTAAGAAAAAACTTTTCCCAATAAAACTCAACCAGGTTTAAAAAAAAACACTAAAAAGTGAAAAATAACTTTTATTTCCGAAGTCAATGGCTAAAAACAAAAATTCAAAAGCAAAGACACTGACTTCCGAATTTAAAGTTATTTTTCACTTTTAAGTGTTTTTTTTTTAACCTAGTTGCTTTTTTTTTGTAAGAAGTTTTATTTTTTTTACTTTTTAGTTGTGGTACCTACCACACACGAATTCGAATACCTGCCTGCCTGTAAATAACAGTGAGGGGAACTTAAAACATCATCGATAATTATAGGCTAAGTGGGAAAAATACGTATTATTGAAGCTAACTCAAAAACTACGCAAGCAAAGTTAATAACATTTATAAGGGACGTACCAAAGAAAACAGGATCATCAAAATCAATTCATAATTGGCGGAGTAATCGCGTAACAAACACAAAAATAAACATATATACAGTCAATGATATTATATTAACAGATATGTTATACACTCACAAATCAACCGAAAAAAGTGTTCCGCGCAGCAGCGGCACAAATACCCACGTTTAATTCATTTTTACATTTCACTACAAGTAAAAACGTTACAATTGGAATGTTTTCGAGTCTTCACGATTGCGCGCTTATAACATATCTGTTAATTTAATATCATTGTATACAGTCCTGTAAGCTAAAGCAAGCATGAAAAACAACCAAGGCAACCCTAGGCAATAAACTACCCTCCAACAATAAAATACAACATGATATCCAACACAACACAATAATTATCAACAGACAACAGTAGGGGAAGGTGGGGGGATACCGGATAGTTAAGAAAAAGACACAATAAATAAACCACTATGTTATTTATTGAGGTAATCAATGTCATAAATGTTTAAGTATACCTTAGGCATAACTTTGGCATTAAAATGTTTGAGATCAATCTTAGTAACTACAAAATATAAGTTTTTTAATAAAAAATTATAAATCCGAATTCACCCCATACCTATGGGTCAAACCGGATAGCCATTTTTTATTCAAGGGGTGAATACAGATACTAACAATAAAACTAAATAATCAAATTATTCACAGTTTTTGCATACAAAAAATAATAATTCTTGCATGGTAAGTTGCTCTAACAACTGATGCAACTTTCGTGAGCCGATTTAAGACAAGCAGTGCATTGGTACCATTCATCAGTGGACTTAGTTTGACTTTACTTTTCGCCACAAACCAAACACTCCGAATCTGCTCCGAATCTGCTAGCACTCTGTAAAAAAAAAAAAAAAAGTAATTAAACAGAGGAATAAAACAAACGCCCGCAATACCTATATATAAAATCAATCTGGGTGACACCGGATAGTCGAAATCACCCCGTCCGCTTGTACCCCACAGGTGCCATTTTAGAAATTGTAAAACTAACAGAGATTATGTAACCTCATAGCAACAACAAATGCCATTTTAAAAGGTTAAATATGTATTACTTCATAAAAAATACAACTGTATATGATAGCACATACCTAAACTTAATGACAACACTTTAAAAAAATCAAAATATTAGATAACTTACCTTTGTTTACAATTTTCGTTTATAGACGCACGCGCTGAGATGTTACCGTCACCGCCATTTGCAACTGCAATGAGTAAGCGTTCGCGCGTATTTCACCGCTAGCTAGAGCGAGACAGCTGTACGCGGAGTAATGAAATAGCAACCATCTGGTTTCACCCCCTGTCCGGTTTCCCCCCACCTTCCCCTATCTCGACAATATTCATTGACCCATATTAAAGCGGTACTCGATATAAGCAAATGTCAATGACCGGTCAAGTGGGTGACCTGGTAACCTCGCCTAGTATTTTATTACAATGTACAAGAAAAGGGAGAAAGTCCATTCATAACATAAAGTATGATAAGTCATTTAAATAATTGCAGATACTAATTATAATCGGGAGGAGCTCGTGGCTTAGTAATAACAGCCGCACGGGTCGATTCATCAGGTTAAGCTACGCTTGACGGAGTTGGTCCGTAGATGGGTGATCATCTTTACATATCGTGACTCCTCCGTGCCTCGGAAAGCACGTTAAACCGTTGGCCCCGGCTGTCATTTGTGGATCTTTGACAGTCGTTACGGGTTATAAGAAGCCCCAAAGGCTGACAAAACCAGTCTTACCAAGGGGTATCGTATTACCCAGTTACTGGGTTGTGAAGGGCAGATTGGCAGTCGCTCCATGTAAAATACTGGTATTCAGCTGCATCCGGTTAGATTGGAAGCCGACCCCAACATAGCTGGGAAAAGGCTAGGCAGATTGATGAATTATAATCGGGCTCAAAAAAGAGACAGAAAAATGGAAAGACGAAAGTGGGACACAACAGGTTCAAAATAATTATATTTAATTATGTCCCAAAAAGGTTATTTAAAGAAGTGGTTTAAAAGTCACATCAATGCAGTCTCGGTTTGAATCGAAAAGTTGCTTATTACGCAGGCACACACAAACAGAACATGCTTTTTTTCATGTGCGTAGATAGAAAAATAGATTCACACATATTAAGATCATTACTGTCCCTCTGTAAAATGTTCCTCATGCAGCAATAAGTCACTATCTAAAGTTATTGTGTTTCTCACGTGCTCAACACCAAATAAATACAGAAAACCCTGCCAATAGTGCCCAAAGCGTAATGCTATTAAAAAAATATTAGCTCATTTTAGCAAGACGGCAAGCGTGATGTACCCTTCGTGACGCTCCCCGTGAGTTCCTACCACGAACGCGTGAAGTAAACGTAATGTAAGTCCAAACGATTGCATGTTATAGCATTTTGGTTTCAATTTATGCGGTAAGCACAAAAAGTATGGATAAGATAAGGTCTCAAAACTAAATAATTATATACTTTATTTAATTTAGAATCTTAGTTAATTACCTAATAGATAATAAAATTATAATTCGAAAAAAAAAAAAAAAAATTATATACTTATATTATGTGCGTAAAAAATATTTTCAATTTCAAAACCGTTCGAATTTACGTTACGTTTATTCAGCACGATCGTGAGGCCCATAGAACTTTGTAAGTTTCTGCCGTAGTTTTCAAGCACGTAAAACACATGTAACTTGCACATGCAAGTTGCAAATAGTTTGCATGACATAGTGACATTCACCAATCAGAAGAGTTGTTATGGCGCAATGGCACGCAAGCCACCTAGGTGCATACTCTTGTGCAAGTTACGGCTTATGGCATCTGTCCCATCGCCGCCGGTGATTAACGAGAAGCGAGTAGACCTAGCAATTAAAAACGAGATGGCGAGCAACGAGCACCGAATGCACGACGGTGACAAGCGGTTACCCGCTGGTAAGCGTGAGTCTCTCAGCGAGTGTTCTGCCCGCCAAGCGAGCATCGCTGAGTACTCTCTTTGATAGCTCTTGTCGCTAACGAGTACCTACTCATCAGCGGTGTGAACAGTCAGCGATCAACTATTCATATTTGTAGCTCTTTTACTTACACGGTACCTAAGATCTTTTGTACGTTTCTTGAGCGCAAAACTAGGAACTAGTCGGCTGTGGGACATCTGTCCTGCCTTAGAAGTAACTGTGTTTTTTATGCTTATCAAGATAATGTACATTCAAACGTTTTCTGAAGGTTTGTCTCCAAATTCCGCGGTAGAAGATGAAGGAGTAAGTCTTCTGTTTATCGTTGTGCATTGGTATTAAACGACACCTCGAGACTGCGAGGTTTTGAAGAGTTTCAATGTAAGGAGTTCGTGTATTACGTACCTATGTCGGTTTGTGGTCAAATGGAAGTACTTTGTTGAGAGCTATCTTTACTTCGTTACCAATTGCTGTTTAATGAATCCCTAAATGTTACTAGACTATACGCTCTTGAATCCTGATAATTCCGGTGCAGCTAATGTTCAGCTGTAGAAGTTGGCAGCTACCGACAAATTCCCCACATTTCGCAGCTGGCACAAATTTTCTGTAGATATTTCCATAATACGAGCATGGTGCTCACAGTGATCGTTAGTTTATGTAGGACTAGCGGCGCCCCGCGGTTTCACCCGCGTAAGTCTCGATCCCGTGGGAATATCGGGATAAAAAGTGTCCTATGTGTTAATGCAGGTTATAAACTATCTGTTTGCCAATCCAAATCCATTCAGTAGTTTTTACGTGAAAGAGTAACAAACATCCATCTATCCATCCATCCATACTTACAAACTTTTGCGTTTATAATATTAGTTAGAAGTTAGATTAGATAGTTATTTTTACAGCAGCCTTAATGGCTTCGGATTGTCCTAATCTATAGATGTAAAGCATAAAAAATATCGGGCATTACATTAAGCATATCGGGAACTTACAATAAGCATAGCGGCAATGCAAGGTGAGGCTTGTTGTGAATGTTTCTAGCTCAGATGAAACATAGTGTTTATTTGATTGCAACGAAACCTTAATGATTTCCATTCTATCGTTTAAAAACTTGTTCCCGAATCCTCAAAATTCCTCATCATAATTGGTATCAACAATAACATACAATAGTCCCATCAGATCCAGAAGTTGTTCAACTCTCAAACTGGAGCAAACAGTCTCGATACTATTTAATTGTGTTCATAGGGACGTGACGGGCAAACAGATGAACTTGTACTGCCTGATACGCTGTTCTTACTGGAGTAGGATAATAATAATGTGGTTTACATAATTATTATGCAGATGTGGTTGGAATAATGTGTTATGTAAATGTATAATTGAGCACATTAGTCTAGTAGTCACAAGTCAGGGGCTCGTTGCTCAATAATAACAGCCACACGGGTCAATTGAAGGTTAAGCTTCGCTTTCCGTGGTCGGCCCGTGGATGGGTGACCATCCATTACATAGCGAGACCTCCCTTGCCTCGGTAAGCACGTTAAACTGTTGCTCCCGGCTGTCATTTGTAGATCACTGACAGTCGTTACGGGTAGTCAGAAGCCTGAAAGTCTGAAAACCAGTCATACTAATATTTTGCTAAGAAATTATGGAAATAGCTTCTTATTTTTTTATTTCTTAATAATTATAAGTCCCGGAATTCCAGAAAATCCGGGAATGCACAATTATTCTGATACATAGTATGCTCTTATGAAGATTACTTATTAATATACTGTAAACATTCTTTAACGAAACTCAAGGCACCGAGTTATTTGTCGCTATATGCTATACTAGTTTGTCAACCTAGTTTACAACATTAGCTAGCATTTCTATAGACAAAAAGTACAAAATCTATCAAGTTCCCGAATCGCGAGATTCTTACGATCGATACAAAAGTGCATTCAATAGTAGCACATGAACGTAAGTAAATATACATTCGATTCTATAATCAGAACTCTAAATCTGTCGATCCCGGATTCCCGGGATTTTTTCGATACAAAAGTGCATTCCATCATTTCCAGTACCTCAACTTTAGGCAAATATGCATCCGCCTCCGATCTCATAAGTATCACATACACAGTACAAGTATCACATAACATAACATTATCTAACAAGATACAGCTACATTTCATGATCAAAGATGATTAGATTCCAATCGGTTACAGCTTAACCTGTTACAATTAGCGTGGAAGCTCTAATTGGAATCACGTTCGTTACAGCTGTGGAGGGTTGAAATCCGATAATAATTTTGACATTTCTAGTGACGGATTTTCCCAATTCAATGGAGCTTGAACGAACACGGCTTGAAATATTCAATAATCAAGTGGGATGTGCCTGACCATCCCACTTGATGATTGAATATTTCAAGCCGTGTTCGTTCATTTTCACAGTAGGAAGAAAAATATTTTCCATGAGATATAATATAAGTAACATCAACACACTACTTCAATAAGACTTCACCTACTCGGAACTACGGCACACGTCGGTTCTCAAACGACGTAAACGCCAATACTGCTAACATCCCTTATGCCCTTTGAGTTGAGGTTCCAATTAATTCGCATGACCAGACAAACAAATAAATGAACGCACGTATTTCTTCAGGGAACTGCTATATTTTGTCGAATAGAAAACAAACACTGCCTCGGGGTGATCGCAATCCAGTCAAAATATCCGAAGATAAAATGTAATGTTAAAAGAAGAGGTGCAAAAAAGCTTGTTCGGTGGGTGTGTTCGTTTGTTTTATCCGAGATAGAGGGTAAACATCGTTTGTCTCTCGCTGGGGGCTAGCGATAGGGCTATGAAACTAGCGGGGTTACGAACAAAATGAATAGTTGTTAGTAACGTAATAACTCGAGACTCGGTTAAGCTAGGGAAGCATAGCACAAAAGGGACTATACTTAGCAGTGGGTGGAACAAGGCTTCCAATGACATAAGAAAAAATATATAAGTATTTGGAAAAAAAATATTATAACCTTACCTATGGAACCTAAGCTAACACCCTGTATAGTAAACAAGATGTTAGGGTAAACACCGTTATCCTTGAAACCAGTGGTTTGCTGTCATTTATAGAACGTAAAATCAATGGAAAACTACAACTTTTTTTTTAACAAGTTTATTTCTCCCTTTCACCCTATGCGCTAGGGCAACGAACTTGCGTCTCAATACAGGCGGGGGGCGCGGGACGTGACCTGACTGGCCGCAAATGCGACCCCTCCCTCAGTCAGTCAGCTGTTTCGCTAGCGAGCACATTGTCGGATAGAAACTTTTTTATATCTTTTAATGAAAATAACGTTTTTTTTTTATTGTTACTCGGTCATTTATTTTTATATTTAAGTCAACCACCCATGGTTTGTGTGACAACGGTGTTAACCCTGACGCCCTGTATAGGGTGACTGGTAATTAGTGGCCGATACTTAAACACGTGACTTTACTTATGAACAACTTTAACTATGGGACCATCAGCCGAAATATCGAAAAAAAATCAGCTGTTCCCAACATTTCGACGAGTTAAGCGAACAATACCAGTAACCCTATAAATGAAAAACTAACCCAGGCTAAGATTAGACACATATTTTCATCGATAAGAAGATAGAGTTTCAAAGTGTTAAGAGATAAGAGGGATTATGCTTTCAAGTGTGGGCAGTAATCTTGTCTATTGTGAATAGCACGTACACAGAAATATTGCTTTCAGAGTATTTTCAAAACATTAGGTTTCGTCAAAATAGCTCTAGCATTTCCAAAACCGAATCGATTTTATATGTTTTTAGGACCTTTTCTTATATAATAGGCTCAACAAGTTACTGAGCTTCTATAGTGTAAGCTATAATAAATGTAGTAATATATGTTATATATAATATATTTACCGCAATTCAATTACACAGACACAGAAAAACTTCTAGGAATTACGTTACGTAAGTATTTACTTTTGTAGATTTACATAGGTTTAGTTTTAGATATTAATGTACAAATAATTAGCCTTTTTCTCATAGTTTTGTTAGATTATTTCATATCAGTTTAACTTTAAATTTTAGTGTCTCATTTAAATTAAATGTAAAGTGATGGCCTGGAACATAGGTTTCAATTTTACCTAGATCGGGCGGGTCGCTACCTAACATTGTCATTTCGAACCATCATTACCGACTTGCACCTGTGATAACCATAATTATTTTAGTTTTAGTTTATTTTTAAGCACTATTATTGTTCGTGAAATCTTACTGTTGACTAAATGTACATATTTTGTAAACGTTTTTATTCAATAAATATTAGTATTGTAAAACGTTACGATTATTTACTGCTTATCCAATTATGCTTCACCAACGCCATATTTGCGTAACACACTTTCAGTCACAATCCTAAAGATTTGGAAGGAAATTTTTAATCCATTGGCTTCATTATGTTTGAAAAATTTGTCCGAAGAATATTTATTTGCAAGAGTACAGTAAATTGACTTAAATAATGAGTTTCCGTCATATTCTATCATTGATATCTCACCAACGTAAATAAATCAATGAATGTTGTTGAACTGTCAAAATGAAAGCCATTATAATAAATGTGTGTTACGTAATTATACCTACAGGCTTCATGCAGTTAAGTAAATACCTAGAAAACGAGTAACAACATTGACTCGAATGCACAGTTTTCAGAGCCGAACCGCGCGACGTAGCGGGAAGCTTAATGATGTTTGTTTCGGAATAATTTAAAACAATCCGGGCACTAATGAACCGTCTCACGCGCAGTCACTTGCATTTACACGGGTATACGTTTGTAACAGTGTATTATATTGAAAGGACGCAATTAACATCCATTTAGGTAATTTGTTTTAGGTTTTGAAGGTGTATTTGAACTGTTTTTAGTAGTTTATGATACCGTCTTCTTTGCGGATTTTCGTTTTTGTTTTTTGCTAGAATTATTTTAGAGTTTATTTTAATTTTATTTCAAGGTTTCTTATCATCCGTTTTAAATACTATTACTTACTTAATTTGCATCTGACGAAAAAAAAAATACACAAAAAGAACCCCATATTAAATCCTCAAAGTAAGCCAATCTTCATCGTTAAGGCTGTACCCTACCTCAGATTTTATCTCACTCGCACCATACTACTCGCGACCTGAATGAGAGCGAGACGGAGTGGAGCGCTAGCTGGTCTCAAACCTTGAAAAGTGTAGGTAATTGCTTTTTACGGTGAAAATAATGGTAATAAAAAAAAAAAAGACATAAGACCTGCTTTATAGATAGTTCAGTTATTATACAAAGTTTCATGATCTAATTTGAAGTTTTTTTTTAATACCAGCCGTTTATAGTTCTTTTTAGAGGTAAATTTTTTTATCGAGAAAATTTTATGTATTGTCGTGTTTTCGCCAAACATAGGACCTAGCATTATTCTTCAACTATTTCAAATTAATGCTGCAGTATTTTCGGCATAGCAGAGGATCATGCTAAGCAATTTGAGGTAGGGTGCGCCCTTAAATCCCGCCATGAGTTCTCAACCTCAAAACATTAAAAATGTTAATAATATGACGGAAGTTAGCAAGTTAAGTTTATGGGTCTTATGGGTCAGATTTAGGGGTCATTAGGGGTCTTTGCGTACCGTATATGTCACTGTTGGCTAAATATTTTACATCTTCATTTACATAGGTTGGTAGGTACGCATCTTGACAACTTTGCTCTTGGGAGTACCCACCATTTAAGGGCGCACCCTACCTCAGATTTTATCCCGCTCGCACCATACTACTCGCGACCTGAGTGAGAACGAGACGGAGTGGGGCGCTAGCGGCTCCAAAGTGTCGAAAAGTTTATGTAGGTAATTGCTTTTTACGTTGAAAATAATGGTAATTAAAAAAAAATGACTCACAAAGACCTGCTTTATAGTTAGTTCAGTTATCATGCAAAGTTTCATGATCTAATTTGAAGTATTTTTTGAATACCAGCGGTTTATAATTCTGTGCAGAGGTAACTTTGGATTTTTTTTCTATCGAGAAAATTTTATGTAATCTTGTTTTCGCCTCTTATATTTATTTCAAAATAATTGCTGCAGTATTTTCGGCATAACAGAGGATCATGCTAAGCAATATTTGATTGGGTGCGCCCTTAAAACGGCCTTCAACTTTCTCATTTGCTGGCCCTACTAGATATTTTTGACCTTTCGGACGGTAAATGCTACAAACATACTTAGGTATATAGGACTATAATAATAACTTGTTAACGTGCTAACCTATAATAAATTGTTATACTAACCCTTTTATATAAGAATCTTTATTTGAAAATGTAATAGTATAAACAATTGTTGGTTGGCCAGAAATAAATAAATAAATAATAAATATAATTGAAGTCGTACAATCTTCTAGCATGTAGGTAAACAATATTGAAATCGAACAAACAGTTCTTGAGATAAGAGCCACTACACAAACACGTGCATGTAATTAAAAAGATATCAGTGACATGCCCTTTATTCTATCATATCAAACATTAGTGGAACTTACTAGTGCTAACTAGATTGCGTTTCTAAGAGCTCCATAAATACCGTGTAATGTACTCGTGTCGATTTATCTGGCGACTAGTAACCGACTCTAAAGTATACAGATAATTTTAGTGTTCTAGATATATACATAAACATTCTTGGTACAGTAAAAAGATGAAATTCCTCAATTCATCTCACTTGAAGAACATAATCTGGCTTACTACCTTTAATGCCACAGTGTTGGTGCTGGCTCTTTCCGATGTCAACAAAGATTGCATTGCCAAAAACAACGGCACGATTTCAAACGACTTCCTATTAGGAACGTGGTACAAAATTTACAAGTTCATACACCTCGGCCCGTATCCCACATGCTCATGTCCGAATGTGACATTCACAAGACCAACGGAGGAAGAATTAAGAGGGTATCGAGAGAAGTTCAGTACGGTGGACCTGCCTCACGAAATAGGTGATGATGCTGTTGTGGAAGATAGAACCTACATCAAAGGCTTGGTTCTTGGAGAGTCAGAAACTAAAACGTATATCATTGACCCCAAATCTGCGATGAGGAGTAACCTGGAAGGTTATGAAGTGTATGTGTATAGACGGATCAACGATAAGTATATGTTGTTCTGGCAGTGTTGCCTAAGGGGTCATGTGAAGTGGCTACTGACGAGAGATCCGAAGGCACCAGAGGAAGAAATGCAGCAGATTATTAGGGACAGACCTGAGATAACTTATAAGAAGACTGGTGTCAGATATTGCAATGGGACATGTTATAGATGATCAATATTTTTAACCGTCTGAATCTTGAGCAGTTTGGTTTTATGCTGTAGTTGGACGCATTCGTCCAAGATTTGTTTGTGATTGCCATGATTTACTTTTTAATTTATCTACGAAATTAGTCAGCTTTAAGTTTTAAGATTTACATGTTATGTTTGTCTTTTTAATGCAACAAACTATCTCTATCAAAAGTAAATGTTTATTTCAATTGCCACATTCCCCTCTAAAGTAACATCTCCCTGTATACATTCCTATTTTAAAATGATTTCTTTTAAAGTGCCAGCTTCAAAATGCAATTGGACAAAGCGTTCAGTGGAAAGTTGGTGCACAAAGAATGTTTGGAACTGTCGGCGTCTCGTCTCAGGAGACGTGTTTGAGCAAAACTGACTTAAATGAGATTTTCACATTTTTATATATCTCTATTGTACAGGAAAATTGAAGTTCTGAGATTTGACGTTCGTGACAATGTTTTGGATAAAAATGATTATTTCTTTATTTAATATGTACCTATTATTTCTTTTGAAGTGTAGGATAGAGATTTTTTACAATCAGTTTATAGAAATAAAATATCATTAAATATTTGGTTAAAAAATAGTGGCTCATGTCGGGTTCAAACTCATAATTATGTACCTAGAAACTTTAGATTTTTGAATATATTATTTTATTTTTCCTATATTTCAAGAAAATCTAGTTGTCACTGGATTACACACTCCGAAATTCCCATAGGAACAGTTTCACCTACAAAAGCCTGAAACTTTTCAACAAAAAATGTATCTAATTTATGTAAGTACCTTCGGGCCGCCCTTTTCCCTTGAAATTCGCCTTTACGCTGCGAAATTGCCAGGTTATGACACAGTTTTGCGTAACCCGACATTGCGAGCGGGAGGTTCGTCACGGGACATGTAATATTCAACTGTCTGTGCATCCATTATTCAGGCGCCGCTGCCGTCACGGCCTAGCAAAACGCTGGCGTGAAAACGAACAAATTATTAACGAGATTTGCAAAATATGATCCTCGTAGAACGTATTATAAGGCTGTTATATCTGTGTTCAATGTAAGACACTTTGTGTCATGTTCTTTAGAGATTTAGAAAGTGAATATATTAAAATTCTGTTTCGTTTTTTACGTAACTTACGTATTACTGGTATTCTGCATTAATGGAGGCCTCTATGAGAGCACGTATCTAAATGCTAAATGATATAATTAGGTATTTATTTTGTAAACTTGTTTAGAAATAACACTTGTTCAAGTCAAATTCTTTCCACAATGGAAATAAGGACCACTGATCACTACACTGTTGCTAAATGCGTGTTGGTAATTTCGCACCACTGTCTTGGGTATAAATGGGCAAAGCTTTGCGTACAAAGCTGACATTGACAGTGGTACTAAAAAGTTTTCATCAATGTAAATCTGTGTGTACACACAGATTTACTTTTTTACAAAAAAAAAACTACTAACTTCCACAAAAAAACAATAATGAGTGAAAAATAACTTTAATTTCGGAAGTCGGTGTCTTTGCTTTTCAATTTTCGTTTTTGCAACCGACTTCCGAAATTAAAGTTATTTTTCACTTTTTAGTGTTTTTTTTGGAAGTCTGTTGTTTTTTTTTTGTAAAAAGTAAAAAAAAAACATACGAAGCCTCTTTGAAGAAGTCGGTTAAAAATGGAATTAATTTCATACAATTCTGTGCCTAATTACTTTCTTTTTAAAATATTGTACTAATGGGCACAAAATCGTAATCACACATAGTTTCTGCCAGATGTTGGACCTTTAATTCGAAGCCTCCATTCAAATCGACTTCGATCTCAAAATACGTTAGAACCACAAAAGAACCAACAGTTATCTCAATTGGCTTCCATCATTGCTTTCAATTAAGTTTTTACCGACTGAGCCAGTGACATGTTCCTCGGTGAGTGAGGCCTGGAGCTCCAATGATTAATTCGTCTTCATCGCTCTAACTTTCATCAACTATCGTTAGTCACTGCAGCTCTATTATTTAGCTAAATGTTTATTGTCATCCTAAAATGTTTGGTTTAATCTTTAGGTACTAACAAAATGTCATACAGTGTCTGTTTGCTTGTTTGTTAGGTAACTTTTTATGTCATAACCACTCGGCCAATTTTAGTAAAATTTTATACAAAGTTAGCTTGAACCGTAATGACCCTGAATAGCTAAGAAAAAAAAAATGAAAAAAATTGGGTGTCGAAGTTTGTATGGAAAAATTCAAAATCCACGTGGGCGGAGCAATGCTCTTATAATTATAATTATTTAAAAAAGGGATAACGTTCTTTAGTTTGAACAGTTTATTAAACACGAACAACGAGACTTATAATTAAACGTCACACAGAAATGAGCTAATACCAGATTACTTTGATAATTTAGGTTACAGAGGTCACACGGTGCCCAGTAACGTTCCCATGAGCAGAGCTTCAGCCATTCTTATCACTGATTAGATTACCTACTAATTAACACGTGACTCGTTCTTTTGTCGACAAATAATGACCGCTCGTGTGTTTACCTACTGTTTCTGTCGTGATGTTTTACTTAACCTAAAAATGAGGCGTCTTGTAACTGAATGATATTGTATAAATTAAAAAAGTAAGAAAATAACGTCCACATCAGTAAATCCGTTTTTCAATAAAAACTTTTCATGTAATTTTATTTTTTGCGACAAAATAGAGAGAACTTTAATAAATAGGGGGGACATTTGCCCCAATACACGCACAATGTCGGTCAGAAATCTATCAAATTATACTTATCCAATAATCTGATGATAACCAAAAAAGCGCAACAAAGCGGATTATACCTAAATTCCCTAAAAACGAGTAAAAATACCCAGAACGGGATTCAAACCCGCGTCCCATTGTTGAGCGCGTGCGGGTGACAATCATCCGATAATGACGTGTTTAGCGTGACAGATAATAGAGGGACACGTCAATCATTGCGTAATAAGCGTGTTGGAATGACAGCTTTTATGCCGTGACGAATAATTTCAACATAAACGAAAAAAAAAAGAAAAGAAAAAGAAAGCTGTAATGAGGTTATAATCCTGGCAATAAATCGGTCGAAAAAAGATTGGAAAACTCTTCTATACAAAAAATAACAGCTGTCACATTAAACATTTCGAAATTGGAATTCGATTTATAATCTATACTTCAAATGGTTTTTGTTCAAGGTGATAACTGTACGTGGGGTGAGCAATGTCTTAAACAGGACTAAAAGGCCAACCCAAGGTGAACAGATAAACAAAGAAACTGCAGGTAGGCCTTTAATTATGTTTTACTTTTTACAGCTAGTTTTAAATTTATGCAGATGATAATAATTGCTCTATTGTTTTAAAGATAAACAGAAGAGTGAACAATACCTACAGGTCTTATAAATAGTGAAAGCAGCTACATGTTTAGCCATTTAGGTATTTACGGGGTACCTTTTTTTGGCTAAAATGTAATGTGTAGGTACTTAGTTAACATTATCAGCATTCAAAAATAAATTAATCCTTACATATTATAAATCCATACATTATTATAAAACAAAGTCCTCCGCCGCGTCTGTCTGTCTGCCTGTTCGCGATAAACTCAAAAACTGCTGCACCGATTTTCATGCTGTTTTCAGCAATGGATAGAGTGGTTTTTGACGAAGGTTTAAGTATAAAATAACCGACAACCACGCGGGCGAAGCCGCGGGCATCAGCTAGTAAGTTATAAAGATTGAATAAAAATAAAAGTCAATAAAATTGCGATGTCGGATTTACGTCCTGATATATTTTTTACAAAACATCTGGTCCCTAGTATTAACATCGTATGGCTCCTTGTTTACAGTAATCTAATAACACAAAACTGAACACGTCGTAAAGGTTAATAAGGTTGCCATAGTTCGGAAACTCAAGTTTCCAACATCAATTATTGTCAAATCAATGTACCCGGCCGTAATGAGTGAGACAAATCGAGCTTTAGAAAGAGACGGTTACACAAGTATGAGTGACAGAGTTGACGCTCAATACTTTTGAAAATTAACTAAATACTTTTCTCAATGGCAAGCTGCCTAAATAAATACGAAAAAAAAAAATCTGCATTTTCTTAGTTGAAGATGGACTTTCTCTGAAAAATAAAATTTGTTAGTATTGACTTGCCGGAACTTAATAACACAGCGAAAATGGCAATTTTTGCCGAAAACCGGATACGAAATTCGGTTGGACACTACATAATAGCAGACGAGTGCTTATATGATCAATAATATATAAAAGAGGGCCATTCGCACCATGGTTTGCATCCGTCAGCAAGAATCTTGTAGGAGACACTTTGTAGATTTAAACATTCTCACTGTACCTTCCCTATACGTATTGGTGCTCCTAACACATTTTTCTAAATATGTACATCACTTTGAGACTGAAGAGGAAAGAAAGCTTAGAGAGAGTACGAGAAGAAAAGATTTTAATAGCACAAATATTCCTAAACTTAACATAGTCGCACACGGTACCGGTCACATGTCAGTGAAAATCTTCAATAAACTCCCCGATGATATAAAATTATCTCTTTACAAACGAGACTTCAAAACTAAATTGAAGCGTTACCTACTAGAAGGCTGCTATTATTCAATTAATGACATTTAAATTGTTAACATACATATTATACTAGAAATTTATTAGGATTATTATTGCTGCTACTATTGGTATATTTTTCTATGATTTGTAAGTAATTGACATTGAACATCTGACATAGCTATATTAATTATTGTGACATTGATAACCTGTATATTTAAATTACATTTATTTATTATTATTACTCTCCCTCATAGTAACTAAGTGGCATGTAATTTATTTTTCTTTTAATTGTAAAATAATATTGTTTATATTCGACACAATGTAAAAATTGTTATGAATAAATGAAATGAAATGAAATGAAATACCAATCGGAATTCTGTACTAATTGGCAAACGGTAAGAAGTGCCAAACTGCAACAAACTCCGGAACATTTGTGTTGGCAGAATTAGTGCAACGGACAGTTGGCAGATAGTTCGATGTTCACAGCTCAGACATTAGTTTTCACATTATTACTAAAACCGGTCGATTTCACTGTTTCTTGTTGGAATTGGATCTTTTGGACTAATTAGTCAATTCAGTTGTCTAAGTTTGTTGTTTTCACTATGTATAATATAATTAATAAGGTAAGTACCCGCCGCGTTTTGTCTTCGAAATTAAATGACATTATATTTTATTCTGTAAATAGAATATATTGGAATCAATGTATATACAGCGTGCCGCTACAATGGCGACATTAATTTAACGTACGGGTAGGGCTAGTGGCCAGTAAACATAAAAATTATAATAAAATAAAATAATTCGTCAATGGAAAAATTTAAATTTTCAAACAAACTAAATAACTAAAACATAACCAAAATTGAGATCACTCTGTGTAAAAGATTCATTCATGAAGCTACCTACCAGCTGGCTTACATTCTATCGGTACTATGCTTTGTCGGCATAATTTCTAAGAAATTGCGCGGCTTTCCTCTATTCGCCTACCATATGATCCGTGACCCCGGCAAATGACCTCTTCGCTACAGTTCTTTAAGTACAGGTTGCTCCAGGATGGTTATTTAGAAAATTGAAAATAAATCAATAAATAATAACGTCTAGTGAAATTCAAATATTTTCATAAAACGAATACGCGAAATCTTATACATGTGTTAAATTAATGTCGCCATTGTAGCGGCACGTTGTATAGGTCATGTTTAAAAAAAAATAAGCTAGATGGAGTCGACATTTCCTATCTGACTACCCTGAGAAGGTCTTTTTAACCGACTTCTAAAAGGAGGAGGTTATCAATTCGGATATTTATATTTTTTAAAGTCTAGACATAAAAAATATCATAGATATCGGTGACACTAAAGTGTTAAATGGGTATATGTCTAGTGTGAAAGTTGGTTACTAAATATATCTACGTCTATTGTATTTTATAATGGATTTCCGCAAAGTCACGCCTGAATTAATTAAACATCTAACAGTTCTAGTTAAACTTTTGACCTTAGCAAGTCGTTCTGTGTTTCTTGTAGCCATTTAGTTAATTGGCTCAAGTAAATGTGTGGATGGGCTGAAGTGAATTAGCCAGTGAGACGGATTGCTAGTCGGTGTGAAATTGCCTTAATATTCATTAGTGTGTGTCTGAGTGGTCTAGCTTTTTGGCCCTTGGTCCATGTTGATCCTAGAATTTATGTGTTTATTCACATTGGATTAACGGGTTAGTTGTTATAAATTAAAGGGTATTTATATCGTAAGGGTAAGGTGCTAGGGTAAGGGTTTACGCAACGGTATAGGGTATAGGATCATTTGTCTTAATTATAGGTAGTATTTCATACATAATCAAGCTTGAAATATACCCACAACAGGACTACGCCTTCTTTTCTTCATCTTCAGACCTACCTACTTCATAATTCTCCTGATCTTATCCCGCCCGCGGTTTTACTTCATTTTCGCTTAACTGTCTTTCTGTATTTTTTTCATTTTGCTCGGCTCATACGGATCGTAGTGTGATATTAAAACCCTTAAAACCCTAGCGGTAGTTATAGGTATCGGTTTCCGCGCGCGCGCGTTGAACCAACCAAGTCCGAGTGGCACCTCCGGACGCCGGGCGCGCGACACCCGCAACCGACTCGGGGAAATATCTACTAAGATCTAAACTAAGACTAGAAAGATCTACTCTACCGATACCAAATGTTTTCCTACACAGGCTGATAATATTTGTAAACCATAGAAAATAGAAGATCCTAAAAACCTCGTGCCCAAAATGTAAAAAATAATATACGTAAATCAGAAAGGTTTATATTATTATTCTGTGTTACAGCAAATAGGTACAGATCGATTCAAACTTAATGGTGGCTCGAAACTTAGCTTTTGGCTGCGCAGTACCACACCCCTCACCCCCGCTGTCACATGAAATTGTTACTGCGCAGCGAATAGCCTCATGTTCCGAGCCGCCATTAAGTGTGAATCGAACTGTAATCGTAATCGTGCATTCTGCGCTGGGCCTCGAGAGATTAAATGCTAAAAGAATTTTTCAAATCCGACTGGTAGTTCCAGGGATTAATCAAACAAACTCCTAAGCTTTACTATATTATAATACTTATAGATTCATATGAAACGATTAAGATACTAACAAAAATACCATCTAAGTTACTAAGATTATGCGAGGAATAATTAAAAACCTGAGCCTAA
Organism: Lithophane socia; assembly: GCA_947522985.1. Taxonomy (NCBI): domain Eukaryota; kingdom Metazoa; phylum Arthropoda; class Insecta; order Lepidoptera; family Noctuidae; genus Lithophane; species Lithophane socia. Next base: position 15,856,943 of record OX383262.1, on the reverse strand, counting down.
TGCTAAGACTATACTTACCTGTTAATTTTATGTTATAAACATATAAATAATATTGAACAGGACTATTAACTAAAATCAAAATCAAAAGTCATTTATTCAAACTAGGCTGAGAATCAGCACTATTCGAATGTCAAAATTACGTAAGACAGTCCCCCAAAACGTCCACCCTTCACCACTTCTTCCTAGTGCTTTAGCTGAGAAGAAGAAGTGGCGCAACAAATACCCCAGCAATACAGCTGTCTGTTCAGTTAGAAAAAAAATTGATTCCATACAATAGTATGAACATCATTAACATTACGCAACATAAACCATTTAAAATCAAATTATTAGCCCTATCAGCTAGCACACGCCAATACACCAACCAAAATACCAACGAAAACATAAATCTTAAGAATAATACTCGTACTACTTATTTTAAAATGATTTTTATAAAAATATTTTTAAATGTAAATAATATGTATTCAAAATTAAATAAAGGAGAAATTAATAATACTACTTATATAACACACACACATAACACTAATACACAATTTTAACTTAAACCCTAAGTAACATTTTCTGTGAGAGCCCCACCGGCATCTATAACAGCGTCACACCTCGCTCGCGAAATGATTCCCAAACTTGGTCAACATGAGCGACTAGTGCTGCTTTGGTCCTCTCACACCTATTATCCCATCGCTGGACCATAATACCCCAAAGATTTTCAATGGGGTTAAGGTCCGAGGACCGAGAAGGCCACGATACTGATCATATATTCGGCTGCTGTTGGATCCAATTTTGTACCAAGCGCGAAGTGTGTATAGGACAGTTGTCTTGAATAAAAACAATTTCAGGCATTTCGTCCTCTGGATAAACCACTCGCACTGTCGGTAAAAAGGTATCTTGCAGCAGGTGCAAATAACTTTCATCGTTTGGGGATAAAGGCTAGTTCCCCAGGACCTGCCGCACTCATCCAGCCCCACATGTTGACCACTCTCTTCCTGCCTCATAGTTTGGCAAAACATTGCGTGTATCGTACCGAGTATTATAATTCTCACGCCATAATTGCCGACGACCTGACTGGCTGGACTTAAAACAAATTTCGTCGGAAAATATGGCGTGTGAAAAATCAAAGTCCTGATAATCTCGTGCGAAACGTATTCTGGCCTCCTTATGGCCTTGATTAAGAAATGTTTTCTGAGCGGGCTTTCTGCTTTTTATTTCCGCCCGATGTAGTGCATTCCGAACTGTTCTCATGGTGCAATTAAAATCTTCTGCAAACAATCTGGTGGGTGTAAATGGGTGTTCTTCATACACCTGAATCATTCTTTCCACGCGCTGGGGGGTGATTATACGCGGAGTAACGGGTGAAGGCTGGCTCCGCACATGCCCTTCGCTGTCGTACCGCCGAAGCCATAGACGAACAGTATTTCTCTGTAAAAAGTAAATTAACTTTACCTAGCATTTGAAAAATTGTTTACACTTATTAGTTTATTAAAATGGACACATAATAAGTCATTCGCTATTTGCACAAATAGTTAAAACAATTTCTACCTTAGACGAATGTCAGTAAGGCTCAATTTAAATTACCGCGGCACGGAGTGAAAGCGTGTTTTGGTAACGCTATTGTACATAGTAGAACTTTGTGTTAATTGTCTAACGTACAAACTAGATACGAGCTTGGTACTGGCCAAGTCTACTAATTTACAAACGTTTCAATGGTCTCGCCATTATGAATTTTTGACAGATTTTGTATGGCAAATCTGTCAAAAATTCACAATGGAGAGACCATTGTAACGTTTGTAAACTAGCCTTCCATTCCGTTCCGCGGCAACGCATAAATTGAGCCTAATAGTTGAGCTTAGTTAAGAAGATTATGTGCGGAACTGGAGTTAAATTTTGTTGCTATTCGATATTTATAAAAATATAAACAAATAAAATATTATAACAAGTTCAAACAGGTAGTGGGAGTGTAGGTTAACATAAAAAAACAGTCACTTTGGATACTAAACAAAACAAACAAAAAAGCTTACCGTGTCGTATGTAGCTCCTCGGCAATTTGACTAATGTTAAGTCCTTCGTCCCGCAGAAACACGATTTCGTGCCTCTTTTTTGTGGTCAGACGGTACGAAGACATGATTCACAAATGTTACGTAAATACGTTGTTACCGAAAGCTCTGCAAATTGCAACTGAACCTATGAGGCGAGAAATTAGTTAAAACAAAACTTAAAGTACAAACAAAAACATTTTTTTTGTTCTATTCCTATTGGTCGAAAAAGGGTGGTCAGATTGTAACAGAGCCTGAGAAAGTTTAAACAAAATACTAGTAATAAAAAGCTTTATTTTTCTCGTTCCTTTTTGTTTTACTACTTGGTCGACGCAAAAAGGGGCTGATGGGGTCATCGTGTGCAAGGGATTTTATTATAAAAATTAGCAGATGTTCCTTTCGGCGCTTTTTATTTATCTTTTAATATTAACGTGAATTTTATTATTTTAAAACACACAAAATAACATCTTTCAAAGCAGGTAATCTCAGCCAATACGCCTTATCACGTCATCAAAAATGTACTCAACCAAATGTAAACAGCGTTTCGTAAATATTAAAAAACCTTTTGGCGGTGTTAGCAAAAACATCTTTGAGTTTTTTCCTCTTTTGCCAAGATGTGTATCTTGGGGCCCCAAAAAATACGCAATCCTTTACATGTTCGCTTTATGGTAACAATGGTCGCGGTGATTTGTGAAACGTGTGTTTTACGATAAAAAATGTTTCTCTATGTGCTTTGTTTAAGATCAGATGGAAAAGTTTTGAAGATTGTGTCTATTATCGTTTATTATGATTTGTAGAACATGGTGTGATACATTCGCAAAGTAATGATTATGCCTGATCTAATCTAACTGGCCTGTATTGTTCTACTGCCCTGAGGGCCTAGACAAGTGACAATCGCTTCGAAAGCGGTTCGTTTTTCTACAACGACTTTGAAAGGATTTACATAAGCTTTTCGATAACTTATGTCAGTCCTATACATTTTTGCCTTTTCCATCATCGTTATCGCTGATAGAATGTAACTTTGTCTAGGGCCTCAGACCTCCTTCTTCCGTTTCCATACCATTCGGTCCTTCTTTTCAGAGTAGGATAGGAAACACCGAACTCGTCTAGTTTTAATACGTTATGACGTGTATTTTGAAGAAAGAAATAAATCATTTAAATATCATTCTGTTTTCTGCCAATGTGACCCAGTCCTTTCTATATGAGTCAAGCTCGTCCCGCCACCTTCGCAGTAGTAGTATTTATGTTAAACGAAAATATTGAACTACTTCTCCTTGTATATGCCAAGACTGATTCGAAAATAGACTCTGGTTGTAATGTTGTTCAAATATTAGCTCATCAGCAAGGATAGTAGCGGGAATGACTGCCCAGGAATCACCAGACGTATAATTCAATACTTTGTGAAAGCTCTATTACATTTTCAAGCATTTTAAAATGTTTGTGCATAGTCGAGTAACAACTTTCTACTTTGTTTTTTTTGAATAGCTTGTTTTTGTAGCTACCTACGTAAATTACCGGGATTTAATGACACGTCTCACACACTTTATTTCATTCATCATTCATTTCATTCATTTTCTTTTCTTCATTCCACTGGAGCATCGCCAAATTCTCTGCAGACTATGACCAATAATTCTGTTATAGACCTTGTAGGTATCTCAGACGTAATGTTTGTTTTTAAAGCATCTTAAACAATCTCAAGTACTTCAGCAAAACAACACAGTCACCATTAATCCAAATAAGCGCAGCTGCTAAGTTTCTGGACCATTAATTTAAATTTCCCCGCCGCCATATTGCTTTCTGTTACCTAACAGTGACGCATTGATTTGAGATAAACTTAATGGATGACTGTAAGATTAAATTATTATGATAATGATTGTTTTCTGTAGCTATTCAGTTGGATATCTACTGAATATAATGGGTGCTTAGGTAGAACAAATGCGTCTCTTAAGAGAATTAACGAAAATTTTAGACAGGTCCATAATTTTTTTGGTGGAATTTTTCTTTAACGTTAATCAACGATTTCGTTTTTGTTTTTGTTATTTTTGTGGCTATAATATTTGATAAATTTTACATTAATATACAAATTAATTTAAGCTTTTTTTTTAGCTTTTTTGCTATTATTTAGATAAATATAAGATCAATATAGAGATAAAGATTGTGGGTTAAAGCTGTGTGTGTATTTAGATTATAGACCTTACATAAATAAAAACTACGTTTTACTTACTTGTAAAATTTAAAATAACACATTATTAAATAAATGACTTGAGAATTCTACTTGCATCAATTTATCCCTTAACCCAACACAGAGAAAACAACCCAATTATTATTATCTCTAAAAAATTTAAAGTTATAGAACCCAGCTTATCATAGCAAGATTTATTTACTACTAAGCTCGAATATAAGCCGCGTATTATCCTCACTACTTTATCACTAGAACGTACTTTATTTACAATGTTTGTACAGCAATATTTCTGTATTAACGTATTATAAAATACTTGTAATAATTCAAGGGATATTATAAATGAAATGGGGAGCGGTATTGAAATGTTAAGTTTAAAATACATGCGGGCAGTGTGGGGCTGGGAAACGAGCGGGTTTCGGGATTAAGCAAGTTAGAAGAGGCGATTTTTACCGAAATTCGTGATACGTAACATAAGCGTACTATATCTATTTATATTATTTACATCCATGCATCCCAATAGAAGCGATTTACTCGTGCTTAAATTTGCGATACTGCCAAGATATACTGTACTTACCAATTTTACTAAAATAATTTAAAAGATTCCAATTAAAAGATTCAATAAATTCTTAGTTATAATGACACATTCTTAGCTACTGCCTAAAATTATTAATCCACAACACTATTGATATCCAATGGATTTTCCTGCACACCGATTTCTGAAACGCGCATCAGATGCCGCCGAATCCGACATCTTGCCACAATCTTGTGTCCGCTACCGCAATCCGCTAGCCTCCCCGCTGTTTTAAGCACCACCCTTAATCAAACAAAGTCCAAGTGTGAGAACATCAAATAAATATGAATTGATAGGATCATAAATCCAGCGGATGCGGAGTACAATCCAGCGGATATTTGCTCATCCCTATCGCCATTTTATAAGGTTTTATGCCCTTTGGCACAGTTTTTGCGACCTTTGTTGTATGTGAGATCAAAGTTCGGTTTGATATTTGCAATGTTTTTTTTTTTGTGAGTAGATCACTCCTTTGGGCTTGAAGGTTAATCCTTTTTAGTTTCATTTTTTTCTTTTGTTTCTTTGATTTTCGTAAGATATGTATGTTTTTCTAGGAGTGATTTATAAATAAGTAAATCTGGGGGCTTAAAACAGTCACTTTGACAGAATAATAGGAACATTATTATGAATCATCGTAAAATGTCACAAACTGACAATTCATAAATGATCTGCGTGCGATTCATATTACAAAATAATTCATCTGTTTGACAGTTTTCTTTTGAATTGCTTTTGTGTCAAATTAGAGGAACTGCTTATTAATGACAGAATTGCTTTTAGAGGAATTGCTAATTTGGCCGTATTAGGCCCCCTGAACTTGATTGCTCACCCCGCGTGTATACCTACCGAGGTAAAAACATGTATTATATCGATATAAAGGAAACTAGTAGAGTTGTAGTATCTACTAGTTTCGTTTATATCATTTAGGTGTTCCTAAAACAAGTTGTGAAGACTAGTTGTAAACATTACTTGTCAAAAATGTAAACAAAATAGTCAATAGCACGTATCTGGAACAAATGTCAATACAAAAATACCTACATAAGTTTCATGCAGGACATGTTTTTGATAAGTCTTTTACTAGACTGGTAAAAAAAGTACCTATCACAACTTGCCCCATTACGAGTGTACACGCGGGTGAATGAAGAATCGAGAAAGAAGCTGCAGCAACAGCTCTTTTGTTTGTGCTTATGCTAAGATTTTTAAGGGACCTACAGTAGTTATGCCAATCTACTTACAAGACACAACGCAATAGTACGAGCGTTTATATTTATAGACCACTGTCTCAAAATATTATTAGGGATTTAACTAAAACTATTAAATTACCAAATTATAGCAAAACCTTTTGCTTGTACAACAATTTGTATCTCATTGTTCAGTTGAAGCAAAACCGTGAATGTGCGACTGAAAATATCGTCAAAATTATTCATCAAAATATCCTGAAATAATTATGTTTAAAACGAATAAACAAACATTTTATTGTTCACTGAACTATTGTTTGGCAGCTGAGTTACTGAAGGACGTATGCCACGCAAAATAAATCTGTAGACAGAAATGAATTTTACATGAAATAATGGTACCTAGGTATTATTTTGAAACTAAAAATGAAATTGACGCAAGTACTTTTTAGCATAAATAAACAATGGAGTGATTACTGCAAAAATACCAGCTTAGGTACAGTCCAACAGTGGAGAAGTTCTTTTCCGGTCTTTTACATTTCAGTTATGTAATTTTTCCCAATGTTTTCTTTGATCAGTGATTTCAGTGACCATTTAGAAGGTTAATTTATTTCATAAAAGGCACTAGATACAAAAATAGAATTGATTCTAGTCGCCCCTTGCAATAGGTAGTTTACGTATGGTGAAGAATGGGCAAGAAACTCCACTGGTACCTACTCTTTTAAAATGCTTTACAATAAAGAATGCAGTCACGGTCACATTCGTGGTTTCCATTCCTAGTTTGGAACCAGCTTCTTATTTTTCTCAAATTTTTCTCAGCGGGTCCATATACATTAGTCACCAACAACATTAGTTCTACCTGAACAACTAGGTCTCTCAATTTTCCGGTCAGCAGCATTCGTATAAAACCTAAATAAATGCCCATATGTATGTATGTATGTATGCGCAGAACGAGTTCAAAACAATAGGCACATGAAAACCAAATAGTCGGGTGTCAAACAAACTCGTTACTATTTGCAACTGAATATTGTACGCTGATCAAAAGAATGGAGTGTTATTTGATATCACTTTTTTCACAATTTTTTTTTTGTTCTAGTGGTAATTATGGGAAAAACAATTTTATTTTAGAATCATGTAGGTAACATGACTGTAGCAAGTCACGCATAGGTTATGAAAAACAAAGTCAAAATTATTTTATTTAATGAGTCTTTGGTAACTTTAGTTGGTAACGAAGGAAATCGAGAAAGGAGACCCACGCAGTAGGATTTTATTGTGAAAAAAAAAACTTTTTCCAAAAAAAAAACAACCTACTTTTTTGGAAAAAGGTTTTGTTTTTCACTTTTTAGTGAACATAAATGTTTATTGCATGTTTTGTTTATAATTTTTTACTGTTATAACTTTTATATACAATGTAACACTAAAATTATATACAAAGCGAAATAAAAATTATTATAGAAAGGAAGGGCTCATAGGGCGTCAAAAAATTCTTCCGCATCGCTGTCAGTGGGAAAAGTGCCCAAAAGGCTGGCAGCATTGCCACGTTGGATGGCAATGCTGATTCTTTGACCTAGAAATTGACCAGCCCTCTGGTCACGTGAAGAGTCGACCAACTTGCCGATGTCCCGAAATACTCGATGAGCACTCGGACCCCACGGCCCTAGTGTTTCAACCCCAAACGGCTCAAAGACATAGCTACCAATATAGCTTTTTAGTTGTGGTACCTACCCCATACAAATTCAAATACCAATATCTGCTATATAAATAACAGTGACGAAGTCACATAGAATGTCGTCTACATAAACTAAGTGGGAAAAATACGTAATATTGAAGCATTCAAAAACAACGCAAGCAAAGTAAATAAAAAATTTATGGGACCACCTCTGAAGCATGACCTACCAAACAAAAAAGAATCATCAATATCGATTCATATTTGGCGGAGTAATCGCGTAAAAAACACACAAAAAAAACATCTGACGAATTGAGAATACTCCTTCTTTTTGAAGAAGTAGGTTAAAAATGCTAACTCATCAAAAAAAAAATTACTGGGAGTTTGGGAACACTATTAATAACAATTAAAATGATCTGTTTACAGTTTTAATCTTCTTTCTAGACATTTAGCAAAAAAAAATTAGATACGTAATGAGCTCTTCAGAATAAAACTATAATTGGTAAATATCGTTGGTCGTTTAAACGTAATATTTCATAGCAAACAAACTAGTCTAGACAATCAAAAAATCAAGTAATAAAAACTAAAACCCAACTACGACTTAAAAGGTATAAACAAGACACCACAGACAGACAAATTAAAAATCCAGAGTCACACGTGTTAGGGCATAAATCGAACAGATTACTCGTGACTCCGGATTTTTTCATTGTTTTGTCTCGCCTAGGCTTAATGATGAGAGGAGTGAACTTTGCTTGTTTTCGTGTACCGACAAGAGTGTAATAGTGATAGAATAGTGATGAAACATAAGTACCTGCCACTAGGACATACGTAAACTGACTTAAAAAAACAAAATACTTTAGAAAAGAAAAAAAGAAAATGAGAACAATTTAGAATAACCAGCGGACGACCAAGGCGCTTTCAACGATACCTCATTTGTCAAATTATGACGACTAGTTTAGAAATTATGAGGGAACACATGAACATACATAGGTACAAACATACATACATACATACATACATACTGGTCAAAATCATAACCCTCCTTTTTGCTTCGCCGTAGTCGGGTAAAAAAGGGAGCAAAGAGAACGCCGTATGTGTTTGGCAATTATGTGTACATAACATTACGCCTGTATTCCCCGAAGAATCAAATAGAGGTGTAGCTATTATATTGCACCCATATTTCACTAGTTATGTTTAAGACACATGTAATAGGTGCGAGCCTATTGCCATCAACCATACACAAATCCAGACTCTGGGTTGCTACTGAGAAATTCCTAATAAAAAAACTCAATAACACTTTGTCCGTCCTGGAAATCAAACCCAGGGCCTCACGCTCATCAGTAGCGCTTGTGACCATTAGACCAACGACACAGTTTTTTGCAATATATATATGTTATTTTTTTTGTCTCCAATACAGGTTGTATTGGAGACAAAAAAAAACAACAACAAAAAGTAGGCATGCTTTTCCGAAACACTGTTTCCATTTTTCACAACACGCGGCTTCCGCGTATTGAATCCAGAAAAACGGATTAAACTAAAACAAAACAATATAAAAGCCAGTTTTTGTAGACTTCGTATAAAGTAATAGGATTCCCATGAAGCGGGTGGGCAGTCGGCTTGAAAATTGTGTTTGTGGGACATTCACGGCAGCTGGGCTATAGTCCTACTGATCGTATTACTTTAGCAAGTTACTCGTATTATTGATTCACAGCACTTCATAATAATAATTCGTTTATTTTTCAGACAAAGTCATTACATTAAAAAACACAAAATTGATATAAAAATCACACAGGTAAACAGTTAAATAATCCTCAAACATTCAAATAATATAAAATAATCAAATTAAAATTAAAATACATACACATTTACGCATGTCATTCAAATCAACGACTATCTACTAGCGTCTTTATTGAAATGCAATTCCGTGAAAGATTGTTCTTTCACTTTTATTTCAAACTTGGCAAGAAAACCATTTTATTTTAATTCTATCCTTTATTCCCACTGAAAAACTAAATAATATCACATTATTTTATGCAAATAACACGTTATCTACTGCACCAGTGTAATTGCTTCCGTGCTTGCTTTTCTTGCTTTCCTGTTGCTGTGCCCTTATAGGTTACAGAATTTGTGCCTTTTGTAACATCTATTATACATAACTAGCTGATGCCCGCGGCTTCGCCCACGTGGATGTCGGTTGTTATAATTATACTGTAACCTTCCTCGAGAACCACTCTATCCATCGGTGAAAACAACATGAAAATCGGTGCAGTGGTTTTTGAGTTTATCGCGAACAGGACGACAGAGAGACGCGGCGCGCCGCGTTTGTCTGTCTGTCTGATAAACTCGGCGGAGGACTTTGTTTTATAATATGTAAAGATGGAACGCAATTAGTGAATAATATGACTTTTGAACTAGAAGGTTGGGTACTTAATATCTAGGGGTCTTTACGATATTCTTCCTTTACCGTAAGCCGGAGTTGTCAAAGATTTTTATAATTTAACTTGATAATAATAACGCCAAGAGGAGGGGAAAAACAAATCATTCAACCTAATTTGCTCCTATACAATTTCCTGTAAAATTTACTCCGGTAAGAGGCTCATAATAAACTGAATCATACAAATCCAGTCCGTCCTTTCAACTACATTCAAACTATTGTGCACTGCACTTGCGGACAGTCATAATTGGACACTCTCTCTTGTGACCGCGATTGTACTCCACAGTCCACGGCTATCAAAGTGTTCCTCACTCTAATTAATTTGGCTGCGAGTGTACTGTTTACAATGCTTTTGGACCTCTATGAAATGTAACAGTAATGGTGGAGCTTTTCCTAAAAGAGCAGCAGCAGCAAGCAGTTATTGTTTAAAATACTATTTCATAAGAAGGGTTACCAGTAAATACGTATACATGAAGCTTTTAACTTTGCTTTTAGCCATATAGCTATCGGCTATTCCCTAGGTGATACTACAATAGAAGACATCAACCACGAATCATTCAATAAAATTTAATTAATTCAAAATCATCATCTTTTCAGCCGAACGACGTCAACTGCTGGATATAGGCCTCCCCCAAGCACCGCCACTTCGACCAGTTCGGTGCTTCTCGCATCCAGCGGATTCCTCATCAGGTCATCAGGCCACCTTGACCTTCGAACGCTACCTCTTCCGGTACGCGGTCGTCACTCCAGAACATTTCGGCCCCATCGGCTATCTGTTCTGAAAGAAATGTGCTCTACCCAAATTATTTATTACTTTGCCAACTCGGGTGATTAGTACACAGATGTTTTGATCAAATACTACTACTCTACCTACTCTTTATTCTCATTTCTAATCTCACCTTATTTTCCTGTGCCCTTACAGGGTCCATAATTGTATCTTAGCGAATTATGCGAATAAACTTGATTGATTGATAGCTTTAAGCCGATTTGTAACAACTTAATTCACATTATGGTATGCAAATAAATGAATATGAATATTTTCATAAACATGAAAAATAAAGAGCAATGAAGCATTTACTATGTTTTAACAGAAATATGAAAATGACAGTAATAATATTATTAAATGAGAGGAGTTCTAAGAAATCTATTGATGTGCATTTTTTTGAAAATTATCTAATCACTGTTCACGAGGAAAACATAGAACCACTTACTAGATAAGTTTGATTCCCAGAAAAATCCGAATGAAAGTAAACTTACTACAATTTAAAAATAATTTATAATAAATTTTTATTAATTGGATATCGTCTGAAACAAATCTCTGTTGACTTTCTAAAAATTAAATTAAATAATTTGGAAGAAATGCTTAACTTTGACATTGCAATTAATTTATCATTGACCACTTTCTTTATGTATTCGTCTTTACTGCCCACTTTATATCACTTTATATTTATACTTTATTGTATGAAGTCCTGGTTTTATTCCATGGATAGGAAAGTGTTCTTGAGTTTTTTGCATCTGTTTCTCAGCTCAGCTGCAGCCCAGAGTTTGGATTTGTGCCCGGCTGATGGCAATAGGCTCGCTCCCTATTACATGGGACTTAAGGGTCTTACATACTGGGGCGATTCGTCGCGCGACGCGACGCCGCCGCATTTTTTCAGAAATTGTTTTGTTATAATTCGCATCGCGCGGCGAATCGCGCCAGTATGTAAGAGCCTTTAAACATAACTGGCAATCGTGTGTGTACTATAGTTCCACCTCTGTCTAACGTTTCGGGGAATGATGTTATGTTTATTTTATGTTTTGAAAATATACCACACTAACTTTACCACACTACTTTAACCTCTGTCAATCCCTTCGAGTAATACAATCGCAAAAACAACAACAACAAAGCCGATGAAAGAAATACAAAAAACAGAACGCTAAATCCTCTCTTGATATTCTAGTCGGGTTCAACACGAAGCGTAGGTGCATGAGCACCCTTATCACAGTATTGAGCGGCGAATGCCAAGGTCGGTGTCAAGTTCAGATAAGGATCGCTTTGGAGTGCGATACAGCCTCCGTGCTGAAATGTGAGGGGAATTCTGAGGGATACAATTTTAAGGATTTTTTTAGAAGCTTGGTTTCAATGGAACAGTTTTTAGATTATAATAAATTGTAATTAGCACAAACATTGCAAAAAATACACTTTCAAATATTTATTTGTAACTAGCTACGCCCCAAGGTTTCACCCGTGTAAGTCTCAATCCCGTGGGAATATCGAGATAAAAAGTATCCTATAAAACTATCTGTTTGCCAAATTTCATCCAATACATTCAGTATTTTTTACATGAAAGAGTAACAAACATCCATCCGTCCATCCATCCATACTTACAAACCTTCGCGTTTTATAATATTAGTTAGGATTGTCTCTCCATAAGGTTAAAGATATTTCACAAAACTTGCATTTGTGTCTACAATTTATACGTAAACAAATTTTTTTTCGAAAGGGTCCTGTAGGTCCTTTGTTTTGATTCCTGGCGCTTGATCCGTAAACTTTAAAGGATCATGATGCCCAAAAATTATGCTAAAAAGATGCTTAAAGTTTAATTATTACTATGGCGTTGAGTGGTACCAAAATTATTTATTTATTTATTTAATACTTCAAGCACACAAAGGCGGACTTAATGCCATAGGCATTTTTTACCAGTCAACCTTTGGGTGATGCAGAGACAAACAGTGGTAGGTGCAATCTAAAGTTGTGGAATAAATAAATTATGTCTTTGTTAAACTGTAATGTTGCCACTACATTCCTGTACAATAGCAACACATTTAATCACAAAAACATTAATCCTTTATAACTCTCCCAACAATATCTCACCACACACTCAACAAATTCACGAGAAAAACCCACATTTTTCATTAAAATCTCGCAGTACAAGAACAATAATACAAAAAGTATTAAAGTAATAACGTCCTTTGTTGGCGCGACAGGGATTGTTGACGCGAAACATGAATAATATCATTTAAAAGTCCCAGTTGACGTAAATAATGGAGGACCGTCGGACTCTGAAATCTATACCGTTATTTAGTTTGTTAGCTGTCTGGCTAATGAAGATAGGACGAAATATTATCATCAATTTTCTAAATGCAAAATGTTATTGTGTACTTTAGAGCTAAGAATAGTAACTACGTATGGAGGGTCATATGGATAGACGTGCGAGCAAGTCCGCGTACTTGTGGCTCGGCGAGCTTACTCGTCCGTGTGTCATGCTAAGTACGCGGACTTCAAAACCGCTGAGTAAGTTCGTCGGCGATCCAACAATGAAATGAGCAAGCTTCACGAGTGTCACCAACGGCGAGCCGAGTAAGGTCGCGAACTTAAAAACCGCTTACTTTAAGTACGCACCTCTATTCACCCACTATACTTTTACCTCATCACCATCATTCCAATTTATTTTTATATATATAATTATATATAAGGTAGGTATATAAGAATAAATTAGATAATTACATTTTGTCATTATTTCAAGACTTCTAATGTTAAATATTGTTAAGACCATAAAGTGTGAACTCATGCCGCCTGTGATACAGGTTTATCCTAGTACACACGGCTACACATCAAGCTATACATTTCCAGTTTATGTTGATCTCGCATTGTATAGGATTTCCGCACAATGCGAGATCAGCATAAACTGGAAATGTATAGCTTGATGTGTAGCCGTGTGTACAGGCATCTAACATTATAATACCTTTGTAAATTATCTCTAAGATTTTATGTTACTACTTTACCAATTTTATACTTAATAAATATATTCTATTCTATTCTATAACTTTTTTTTTTCTTCCATACTTCTCTAATAGTCGTCATCTCGGTAGTCACCGCCTTTATATCATCATTCACACACTCTATCCATCGTTTCCTTGGTCTCCGCCCCTAAGACGACCCAATGACCTTTACCCTCTACTATTAAAAACTTCCATAATCATACTTACCCATTTCATTTTTCTATGTAGTTTAGTTATTTTTTGTCATTGTCTTTAAAAACTGCGCAAGTTAGCTCGGGTCCATTGATTTTTTCGTGTATGCTTGACATCGTTTTGGACCTATGTGGAGTACGTAATTGTAACGTAATGACTTTATAATAATAATCTACGTACTGTAAGGTTTTAAGCAACCTACTGGCTGTTAAGAAAGGCTTGATTCGAATGCTCTAGCAGTTTTGTATTTAGAAGAGAATATGAAGAGGTTGGTTAGCCTCTCGGCTGGCTTGCGGGCGAGATTAATATAAAATGTATCGTTGATTTTCTTGAGTTATTATAATTAGTAAAACTATCAAGAAGTGTTTTATTCGTAGAATCCTGTTGACTCCGTATTTAAGTTAATTATATCACTGTCTAATACGGAATCAACTGGACGGGTGTTTTTGCTCCTAAAATCAATAATTCGTTACCATTTACGTGTATTAGTCTGTAAGCTTTCTTAAAATTGTAAAAATAAAATACAATATGTGCCAATTGCCTAATAGGTACGTTTTTCTGGTGTTGTCGATTCGCCAAAAATAATAAATTGACTTGGTGCGAATCGCCTTCAGAAAAAACATATATTTAAGCGTTTCGATTCGCCCGTTTCGGGCGAAATATTTCGTGCGAATCAACCAATAAGCCCAATAAACTAGCTCATTCCCACATTCTCGTGCGGGCACTGCTTCACTTTCAGGCCTTTCCCGCCATTCGTGGTGATTGACAGTGACAGATGATACAGCAGCTACCTCAGTACTTGTGTGAGTGAGGCAGTGTTTACATACATAGATACACTACACTACTGCAATACGAATTGTAAGAAACAAAACAAGTCATACCACACATTCACATATTACACCGAACAAAATCATTATAATATCAATACAAATCTGCAAATCGGATAACGTTTTATTTGATTCAACAACAAAACGAACTGCGGGGTGAGGGCGGCGGGTGCAGGGGCTGGGGGGTTCGTTTTCATCAGTTTGGAAGGATTATCGGGAGGCACGGTTATTGGTTGCACAGTCGAGTGTACGGATTAAAAGTTCATTTTAGCAGTATTTGATACTTTCAAAATGGATTTTCTGGACTCATGGTAAAATTATGTGGTACCTAGTAATCAAAAAGTTTTCTTGCCAATTTGTTATTTGTAAATTCCGAGCTATTGTTATCGTATTAAATATGTAGTAATTAAGTACCTACGTAATTATCAGGGGGTCTATACCGGCCACATTACCAATTCCTCTAAAAGCAGTTCATTTCCTGAATTCCAGCCACCATTAGCAATTCCTCTAATTTTACATAAAAGCAATTCATAATTTGTGGACCATTTTACGAATCTCCATAGAAAACTGTCAAACAGATGAATTATTTTGTATTATGAATTACACGCAGATCATAGAATTGTCAGTTTGTGACATTTTACGAATTCATAATATGATTCTGCTAAAGTGACAGTTATAAGCCCCCCTTCTTTAATCTGTAATTATCTATTTAGTTTTGGTGCCTATAGTTCCTAGTTTCCTACACTGAAAGCCGATCTCAGAAATTCGGTAAAAGTTTCCGAAATCACGATGAACTTAATCGATCGATTAAATAGGAGTTTCTAGTTCTATCTAGTAGTATCTTATCTTGAAAAATATTTTATAGCATCAATTACTGCCCTGCTAAACAAAACTTTAGGTAAATAATTATATGACCTAAACGTTCAACGACTATCAACAGTTACTTGCCAAAAACCAAAACTTCACACCACTTGCACTGCTCCTGCAATTGACACACTTTGATATATGACGTCATAATCATGTAGTGCGAATGAAAAACCATTAGAAACATTAGACGATCAGTGCAGGAGCTGTTAGGGTGACGTCATCTACAGAGACTGGTTATGATGGGGGCGGGGCTTGCACGTGGCGGGAGAAAGTCATCGAATATGTATTGTAGTGCATAGATGTGGCAGAAGAATAAGGCATTATAGGTACAAAGAGTCTTAACAGTCTACTACGGTGTTCGAATAATTGAGGTATGGACCAGAGGAAGTGAGTTGCAAATAAATAACTTCTAATGATTTTGTTCTGCCAAAAACTCTACAGGTACTCCTACATTTATTATCATTTATTAGCCTTCTACAATTTTCCAAATTTTCATGCAATCCTCTAAAATTATTTGAATGAGAAGACAGCTATCCCACTTCTGATAGCCTTTACCAGAAGTCGTCATCATATTAGTGGTTCAGCAGCGTCAATATCATCAGGATTGTGCCGGAAGGCAGTTCGTCGTAGACCTGGTACAACTGCGGCTTCCCTGACATTATCCTCCTCGTCATCAGAACAGCCGCCATGCGGCCATCGATGCAACGCTCTGCTACAGTGACTGTCACCAGCCAGTGTCACGCTTATCCGACCGTTTCTGTGATTCCTAGTAATTTCGCAACAAAACTAAACGGGTGGCGCCACTTGCTACGCCGCCGTCAAGCATAATATTATTTATAGAAATTGAATTTTTGAGAAATTTTTCACTAATATTCTGTGGCACTTATCTCATAATATTGTTAGCCAAATAAGACTAGTGCTGTGGCGCGGCCTGGGAGGGGCCTTTGTCCAGCAGTGGACTGTGATAGACTGGGTAAAAAAGCAGCAAGAGTGTGTGGTCTTATTACAAATTTTAAAGCCACTTCAACCCCGACTTACATCGCAAGCCTCAAGTAATGACAATTTGAAACACCGTATCCTATCCACTACATTTACAATAGCACTTAACACGCAAAATCAAGTCAAAAGCGTTTCATTCACAAAATATTCAAAAGAATACAATCGAAGTAATAAATTATCTGTTCGGATTTTTACCACAAACAAGAGTTTTAAAGGCGGAACAATAGAACTCATTCAAAAATTGAAAACCGTTTCGATGAATGAACGTAGAGTGAATGAATGAATGGTTGGCACAGACAGACTGGCGTCGTTTATTTCGCGATTTGAAACCAATTTTTTTCTTGTCTAGGGCGTTTTTTTTGTTTACCTGCCAGCGTTTGATAGACCGCTTTTGTTTGTTTTGTTTGCAGAGAAAGTTCTGGTAAAATAGAACTAAAACTTTTGCTGTACAAGTGCTGCCTAACGAAACAGGAGTGAAGATGAAAAATATCTTCTAAGATTTAATTAGCGACTGTGAGACGAAGCCTAAAAAATACACGGTACCTAAAGAGAAAAGTTGGAAGGAAGATTTCTAGAGCAATTTAATTGACCGGCGACATCCTTAAAAATATTTTGCCATTATTAATTATTACCAAGCAAACAAGCAGCGTCCACGCAGTCAATGGGATGACCGTAAACTTTAAAAAGTATTTAGGTGCCTTTAAAAAAGCTTTTTCAAGCTTCCCGAAAGAAAATATCAGCCGTTCCACTGTTTGTTCATTTTTGTCTTCCTTTCGTCATCTTTTAGTCGAAGTGAAACGTTTGAACACAAAATGAATCAAAAGTGAAAAATGAATTAAATAGTGAATCGATCTAACGATTTTATTTCACTCGCCTACTGAATGAAATGAGCAAATTTATTATTTGTTGTTGTAGCGGCAATAGAAATACACAATCTTTTCAATTGTCTACCTATTACGGATCATGAGATACAGCCCGCTGATAGACAGACGGACGGACGGACAGCGGAGGCTTAGTAATAAGGCCCTAGTAATTGGCACCCTTCGAACCCTAAAAATGAACATTCACTCGAGTGACGAAGCGTCTGATATCAACTATATTTTGATCGTAAGGGCTCGTGTACACGGCACCATGCTCCCACCACGCCGACGCCGACGTCGCGCCAACGACGCGCCGGGATGCCACGCCGACGCAAGTCGCGCCGTGGCGGCGCAGGTGGTGCCGTGAGGCGCACCGGCGGCGATGCGGTAGCGGCGCGGTGGCGGTGAGGTGACGGCGTCGTGTCGCTGAGCACAAACGCCACTGCTATCCAGCCCTTATAAAAAAGATAGAATTCAGTATTCTATAATCTATTCCATTCCATCATTCAATCAATCTGCCTAGCCTTTTCCTAACTAGGTTGGGGTCGGCTTCCAGTCTAACCGGATGCAGCTGAATAGTACTATTACCAGTATTTTACATGAAACAACGGCCTATCTGACCTCCACAACCCAGTAACTGTGTAAAACGATACCCCTTGGTAAGACTGGTTGTCAGACTTTCGGGCTTCGGACGACCCGTAACGACTGTCAAAGACCCACGAATGACAACCGAAATGAACACACGACATGACATGACCGAATGACACTATTCCATTCCATATTCTGGCAAATATTAATCTTTTGATTTGATTTTTCTATCCTTACCCTCAGTCCCACGCAGTAACGGATACTTCTCCACGGTGAAGGCAACAAGAGATCGATATTGAAACTTACAGGACTTCTTGCAACTAAAACAATCACGCTGTTTGCCAACTTAGTTACAGTTCACTAGCAAACTTCCTTATCTTGACGGACCAAATGGCACTTTTGACTTGGTGGTAAATATTTGTTGTCTTTAGCGAAATTGCTGCGACAAAGTTGATACTAGTGTACTGAACTATTTGTGAAAGATCAAAGTCAAACTATTTATTTCAAGTAGGTCATTAAAAATTAAGAGATCCGTAGGAGAACCAAGGTAAACGACAAAGCCCGAAGTATGGCCAAGCTTAAGTGGCAGTGGGCATGGCACATTCCTCGTAGAACAGACGACCGATGGGGCCGAAAGGTTCTGCAGTGGCGACCGTGTACCTACCGCAAGACGTAGCGTTGGAAGGCCCCCCACTAGGTGGACCGATGACCTAGTGAAGGCCGCTGGAATCCGCTGGATGCGAGAAGCACAGAACCGGTGGAACTGGCGGTGCTTGGAGGAGGCCTATGTCCAGCAGTGAACGTCTTTCGGCTGAAATGATGATGATGAGGTAATTCAAAGGCTCTTTTGAACGTCAACATTTACTAAAATATGGTAATCAATCGATTTTAGTTGCCCCTTCCATAGGCTAGTTTCTCTGCCATAAACGAGATTAATAAGTTCTTTCCTTATTTTGTATATTCCTTTAAGTGTGTTATATAAATATATAAAAAATAACTACACAGAATAAACAAGTACCCAGTCCGGAAACAACTGTTGACATGAACAACGTTAGTTCGACCACGCGTCATGCTAATTAGCGCGCTAAAACCTTTTGATGTACGCCGCATACGAGCGATAATTGCCACGCAGCCCGAACTATCGTCGCGACGATAGCCGATAATCGTTGGTCACATCTGTGTGCATCGTATCACTATACGAAGTTTTGTCACGATAGACGCAGGTGCGGCTCCAGCAATAGAGAGAACGGAAATTACGCGCCAGAGTGGTTAGATCGCAGCTATTGCATAGCCAATCATCATTCATTCATTTCAGCCGAAATACATCCACTGCTGGACAAAGGCCTCCTGACCCCCATATCCAATACAGTGATTAAAATAAGACAAACTTATCCTTATCCCACTACTTAACTAAATTAATTTATTGCACTCACAGGATTTCCTAATAAAGGTTCTTGAAACACGTCAAATGCCTTCTTGAATTGAAACTTTACCAACATGAGACTACTTAACAACGTCTCTGTAGAGTCTAGAATAGAATTTTCCAGAGTTATTTCTGTCGAAATACCTAGAGCCATAATAGACTTGAAACATATTAAGTCGTTACATAAACATTGACGACATTCCGGTGTTGTCTCGATGTAATCACTGGGAACTAAAATAAATAGGTATTTATTTTACTAAAACTTGGAACAGAGATCACGTTCCTTGGTGGTCTTAAAAATGTGTCGTAAGACGTAATTTACTTCAGGCTTAGGTACAACATAAAAAACGTGTAATCTTGGTGGACGGTCCTATGGCCATAATTTCAGAGATTTGTGGCGTCTATAGCCTCACATAACGTAATATTTGTGGCGTCTATAGCCTTACATAACGTAATATTTTGCCATAAAATGTCGGCTTTCTTTGAGTCATTGTTTGCAGAAAAATATTAAATGTAGAAGGATGTTTACAATTATTAATCTGTCAAGTTTTCCGTTGGAATCCATTGATGAAAAAGTTACCTCCAAGTTACAACTTACAGAGTGCACCTAGTTAGCGTAACAGTGTAAAGAAGCGATTTTTTTTTTTTTTTTTTTGACATATTTTTTATACAAAAACTGTCATACGTCAATTTTATTCTACGGATAAAATATAATCTGGCTTTGGTTAAATGCTGCTCTTAGGCCTATAACTGCTTTAATAATGGTCTCCCACAACAGCCATTTGGTATATTATGAAAATCTCTGGCTTACTTGTTTATAATAATATCCCTAACTTTTCTTCAACATTAAAAAAACGATGAACAACTTACACAAGAGCAATCTGCCTGCCTAGCCTTTTCCCAACTATACTGGGGTCAGCGTCCAGTCTAACCGGATGCAGCTGGATACCAGTATTTCACATGGAGCGACTGCTTATCCGACCTCCACAACCCACTGGGTAATACGATACCCCTTGGTAAGACTGGTTGTCAGACTTTCGGGCTTCTGACGACCCGTGACGATTGTCAAAGATCCACGAATGTCAGCCGTGATCAACAGCTTAACGTGTTTTTCGAGGCACGGAGGACTCTCGATATGTAAAGATGGTCACCCATCCACGGACCAACCCCGGCAAACGTAGCTGAACCTGATGGATCGACCCGTGCGGCTGTCGTTACTTAGCCACGAGCTTCACAAACAAGATCTTACCTAGAACAACTCACACGAGACATAAAACAAAATTGTTTTCTCTTCAAAACAAACGTGTTCACTAATGGCGGCGATATATCATTGTCCTCATATCTTTTAAGCTTAGATAGAACCATAAAGCTATTCGAACAAATGTTGCAGAAAGCTGTTTGGATTTCTTTTACTAGCCATTTGTCTCCAATTTCCTATAGAAAGGGATTTGTTGTGTCTGAACAAACAATGCTATGATATGGCCATCAAAGATTTCTGTTTGCTTTATTGTCTGTTGATATTTTATCGGTAATGTTCACTCTGTGAAAGATGCGTGTATTAGTTTAGCTGGCAACAACGTATGAAATGTTATGTGGTGTTACTTGGCAGTGTTACCAAATATAGCGAGCTACGATGATGTCGGGGGTGCATTGTGAAAGCTGACAACGTTGCAAATAGCTGTCAAGTATGTCACTATTTTGATTCAATCAACCCAGCCTATCGCAGTCCACTGCTGGACATAGACCTCTCCCAGCCTGCGCCACGACACCCTGGGTTCCGCCTTCCACATCCAGTCTGTCCTTTTGTCCTGTTCTTAAGGTCGTCGGTCCGTCTGCTCCACCGGCCATGGTTTTATATTATGATACTTGAAGAATAGTTAAGCGAAATAGGTTACTAAATATCTACGTATATTGTATTTTATAAGGTAGCTTATCTAAAGTGATCTTGTAGACGTCTTGTTAACGAATTAGACTGCTTTAAGACAACCACTTAAGTGAAATTAGTCTCTAGAGACATTAAACACTTAACAAGCCCCTTGGAAGGCATAATAAAATTGTAACGAATTCAAAACTGTACATTGAATATTTTAACAAAAAGTAATTGATACAAGGTATTTTAACAAAAAGTAATTGATACAAGGTGTGGGAACGAGTCTGATGCCAAAAGTATAGTTTTTAGATTTTTTTGTCCGTGGTGTGTTTGTCATAGATAGTTTATAACTCGAAACCTACTTTTAATCCCGGTAGTAGGTACGTTCCCCTGGGTAATTTCCTAACATCCACGCGGGTGAAGCCGCAAGAAAAATCTACGGTACTTTACTAACTTTAGAATCTGTATTGCAAATCCTTTTTTACTTAAATTCCATCAAACACACTCCTTGTTCATACTACACTGTCCGTCGGCACATCAATGCGATTTTTTTGTCGCAATCTGTCGTAGGTACTCACAAAACGTGCTTCTTCTCTGACATTTTCCGCTTTATCGAGAAGGTTAATCTGATAATCGATGACATGATCGATTCGTTTACTCGAGTGACTCGAGTGCCGGAGTATTCGTTTGTGTTCACCGCAAGTTTTGACAAAAGTTGTTCGGGGACTCAGGGTGAAGCAAATCGAGTTAGCTTTGTTTGATATCGGAATCGAGTAAACCAACTAAATATGGTTTGGGAGTACGAAAATAGTGTGTGGATTACAAATTAAATTACTTAGTTCGTTTTCTGACCACTGATAAGCCACATCACTATCACTACAAAGTATAAAACAAAGTAGCTTTCTCTGTCCCTATGTCCCTATGTATGCTTAAATCTTTAAAACTACGCAACGGATTTTGATGCGGTTTTTTTTAATAGATAGAATGCTTGAAGAGGAAGGTTTATATGTATAATAACATCCATTAGTATTTAGTATCAGCATTGCACTCGTGCGAAGCCGGGGCGGGTCGCTAGTCAGTATTATAAAACAAAGTCCTCCGCCGCGTTTGTCTGTCTGTTCGCGATAAACTCAAAAATGACTGCACCGATTTCTATGCTGTTTTTACCAATGGATAGAGTGGTTCTCGAGAAAGGTTTTAGTATAAATAATAACCGACATCCACGCGGATGAAGCTGCGGGCATCAGCTAGTTAAAAATATATCGTATTACTATTTTATTAAACAACAACACAACTGCAGTCTTCATTTAATTGCTCGAATCCAGATGGCTGGCACAGAAATATTAGTTATATTGAGGTGAAGCCATAAAAAGAAAATTAATAAAAATAAAAAACGTAGCAGTGACGTCATCGCATTTCTACGTCTTCGTCCTTCAAGAGGTATTAAAAGGCTGCCATTAAAATAGATGCAATTCCACAAACGACGTGTGCAGACTGCCAATAAGAACGCTTTGAGGCTATTAAGACGTGGGTGTTGTGCCAATTACAGTTTATTGTTTAGATTTTTAATTTAATTAATTCAGTTTAGGTATTTAGTTTTATGTTTAGTCTCATATTGACAATGGAATATTGAAGGCCATATACGGCAATTAATATTCCAGTTATAATAATATCAACTATTGCTATGTTTTATATTTTTTTTTTTTTTGTTGAATTTGTAATTTGTAATCTGTTGTGAATTTTATATGGGTGTATTCCTGAATTAAAAAATGATTTGATTTGATTTGGTTGACATAAGTATCAGAAAAGACCACGCAGGAAAATCTTAAGACTCATGAGGTTATATGGCCCTTTCAGAACAAAATAAATAATCAGGGGGCCTACCACCACCGCTTACAGCAGTATTATTTTAATCTTACTTCATGTGGGAAAGAGATGAAGCTATACGTCCTGTAGAGCTTTATCACTTTCCTGCACTGAAGTAATATTAAAATAATACTGCTGTAAGCGGTAGTGGTAGGCCCCCAGAGGTTGGTACATAATGAAATCCTAACGTTATTTTCAGCACGATTGCCACTGAACATTGTTTCTTTTTTAATTATCGTTATACAATAAAAATAATTAGGAAACATAATGTAACTATTGTGATTTTAGTACAAAATGTATTGTGTAAAACACAATTGCAATAATAACTTTAATAGCTATAATTAAAAATAATTTAAAAAATATTCATCTATTCATTCAAAAATGAAAAAGTACGCCACTAAATCATTTCTGCGGCAATTATAAAAATAAATTAAACTATTCTTCAACAAAATAAAATAAAAAAATACCAATAATTGAAAATAATTAGTTGGCAAGAAAAATATTACATGAATGAAATGCAATAGAGTTTCAACCTTTTGACGGGATTGTAAAGTTTATATTTGTTTGATACACAAAAGGTTATAAATCGCAATTACAGCAGGTACGGAGAGACAAGCAATTATTCGTAACCCGTGACGAGGAATTATTCAAATTAGGGTTAGGGTGTGGTGCAAACGAAAAGAGTGAGCGGGTTATTATGCGTAGTTTAGTAAAAAGTATAGCTTATCTAAAGAATTGCTGATTTTAGAGTAAGAAGCTACAAACATACGAAAAAAAAAAACTATGAGAATTAAGACAGCCACACAAGTGTAAAGTGTATACTCCGGTATGCAAAATCCGCACTTGCATGTGCGTCCGCTACTCCACGTCCAAGCGCGAATTTTGCGTCCACGTAGGTACACCAGACCGTTATACTATACAAAACGAAGTGTACACTCGTAGGTAAATACTGATACTGTTATAGTGGACTAGTTGCCCGCGACACCGTGTGCGATCCAGGATGAAAAGTAGCCTCTGCCAGGGTTGCGGGAAAGCTGCCAGGGTTGCGGGAAAGTCCGAAAGGGATACCGGGACCTTGGCAATAGGCAACTGAAGGAACACGGGTGGGTTTTAGTCAGTAAAAGTCTGACACGCCCTTCCGCTCCGCCCAGAGCGAGAGAAGTCATTAGATGATTTCTTTTCCAGGTTCCTGGTTACCTATCTGTCAAATTTCATCCAAATCCATTCAACCATTTTAGCGTGAAAGCGTAACAAACAAACTCACTTTTGCATTTATAAAAGTAGTTAGGATTAGGATGCCACAGCCAGGAGCGAAGTAGCGAGCGAAGTAGAGACTCGCTGGTCTCTCCCAACTTGCCACACATGCCACAAACAACGTGATCAACCCGTCATTGTGTTGGATGCGTACACTGAGTATCGCTAGGGATTTTTTTTAAACCGTATTGTCATTTTATTTTCATTATTTGCGTACGCAGATGAGTTCGCGGTCAAATACAACAGTAATGTGTTTTTGCACTGTGATTTATTTTGATGAAATACTGTACCTATGGTCTATTCCAAAACTGTTTGTCATTCGTGGATCTTTAACAGTCATTATAGGTCGTCAGAAGCCCGAAAGTCTGACAACCAGCTGTACGCGTCTAGATCGTCTCGCCATCTCTTCCTGGGCCGGCCTCGACGGCGCCGTCCATCCTCAGGCACCCACCGTGTGGAGACTGTTGCCTAGCGGTCGCTACGCATGCGGCTGACATGACACCTTTTTTTTTTTTTGGAGTTTGGGAATTGATCAAATGACTTCTCCCGCTCTGGGCGGAGCGGGAGGGCGTGTCAGGCTTTTACTGACTAAAACCCACCCGTGTTCCTTCAGTTGCCTATTGTCAAGGTCCCGGTATCCCTTTCCCGCAACCCTGCCAGGGCTGACATGATACCTACTATTACAAAATTGTAATTCAAAAATGTTTACCAATGGCCCGGCCCACTTCAAATCAGCCTAGTCGACATATAACTACGGAAAGCAAGGTCGGGGCAAACCTTTGCCATGCTCATTTTTACAGTAACATTCATACGAGTACCTACAGTGGTTACGAAGTTACTTGCCAAAAGCAGGAACATTTATATTAATCTTAAAACTCTCTTTGATTAGGCTCCCACAAACATGCGTGATATCGCGGGCGCGACAGGCTGCGCTACCCTTGTCGCGCCAGTTTGAACGAGCTTTAAATCTTTGATTCACAGTCTGAAACATTATAACCGACTCCTCAAGAAATACTAATAACATTTTGTCTTCAGTGACCCCGCGAACTAGCGGTGGACAGCAATACTCTCTGTTGGACCTCTGGGAAATTTACTCACTGCGAGCAACGCAACCAATTCCATCAGACATCTTATTATATTTTTCTTGCTTTGCTCTAGAAATGTTGGGAAAGGTTGAAGAAAGATTCCTATTAAATGAATGTCCACTGTTGGTCAAACACACATAGGTCATTGATATGTCATTGCAAGGGCTTGAAGATTATAATTGGATACAAAAGTTATGTTTATGCACTACGGTGTTTCAATCACTACAAAGTGACGGTGTTTCAATTACTATTAAGTGGGCTATAGCTAGCACCCTAATTTAGTGACTCTTTAAATTACAATCCGAGAATTTTGAAAGATATTGCTTATACATTGCTTCAAAATTCATCTGCTCAAAAACGTTTAAAATTCTAAATTAAACCTATTGCGATCAATTTTCATTGTATGTTTTAGGGGTATGGAGAACAAGGTGTAAAGTTCACTCATCCACCATCATAGAAATGGGAGGATCCTCCGACCAGACGGGAGTTGTGTCTGACGGGCAACTGGCCAACGATTGATGTTGGATTCTTGTATCACATCGCGCGGTAAACTCTGCGCGATGCAGGATTTATGTGACGTCAGGATTTTTATGTGAGGTCAGGTATTTGATGCGTAGCTCGCATGTGAAGATGTAGAAACCGCCACAATATTTACGCAATTACCTTGTAAGACATAGTTATTGAACTCTGTCCGTGAACTTCAGCAACTTTGCTGATAAAATATCATTGCTGCCAAAAGAGAATATGTTTATAGCCATGCCATTCTCATACAGAAAAGAAACAAGAAGATATTTATTAGCCTGAAGTAAGAAGCAAGCAAGTAAGAAGCGAACATTATCGCTGACAGGGACTACCTACTTCAGACTAATCATTCTTAGAAAGGTAAAACACTGCTGCATATTCCGGACGCATGACGAAAGATTACGGAACGTAAAACAAATCCGTTTCCATCCCGACGATCGACGGGTTAATTCCAGCGATGGGCTAAATCTTGCAACGGGCTTATTCCCGCGTCTGACTTAATTCCGCATTATTATTCCGGGCACAGTCTCCGGGCATAAAGAAAACGGGAAGATGCAAGTGTTTCAAGTTTTTGTTATTTTAGCCTACTTTGGACTCGACATTTTAATCTTGGTGGAGGAGAGAAGACGGTTTATTCTTGCACGAACATAATTGACACAATTTTCATTATGTTCCTTGGAATTCCCTTGGAGGGATATGTCATTTAATTCAATAGAGCCCTCTTTAAAATGAATGACGAGGACAGCCGACCCCTAAATCAGATGACACGAGGCTAGTCAGAGAGAGAGTCTTTCAAAATTACTGTTTAATTCCAGTTGCTAAACAATTATTTGTGATACGTCCAACCATGTAAAAGTCACCATCACTATATGCATATTAGTAGGCGGGGCTAACGGTTGTCATGGCGACAAGCCCCACCTCCCATGGAAGGGGTACACAGATGCGCATGAGTCGGCGAAACGGATGCTTTTGTTGAATGCTTCCTTGATGTGTCGTGAGATAAAAATGATAACTTTGTAAAAGGAGGAATGGAAAAACGTTAAAAAAATAAAAAGTACTTATGTCAGTTTTTGTTAAACATTGTTTTCGTTTCTGTTTTTTTTAAACCAACTAGAAACCAACTCGAGAATTTCTAACAATTAAATTGCCAACCTACAAAAATATTATACTGAATGACTACTTACCTATATCCGATACATAACTTGGATTCAATTTAAAATAGCTGATTTTGTCTAAACTATTTGACACACAGAAGGTATCCTATTAAAATAACATGCACAGAGTAAGTAAGGTAGTTCGAATTCTGGTTAACGAAACATCGATATCCTTGGAAGTTTAGCTCTATAACACTTATTTCAGGGCCTACCCTACCTCACATACCCTACCTATTTATCTCGGACGCACCATACTACTCGCGCCCTGAGTGAGAGCGAGACAGAATTGGGTGCTGGCGGCTCCAAGCCTCATATAGTTTACGGTAAAAATTATGGTAATTTAAAAGAAAAAAAAAAAAAACTTAAGACCTGCTGTATAGTTAGTTAAGTTATTATGCAAAGTTAAATGATCTAATTTGAAGTAATCGAAAAAAATATATATAATCGTGTTTTCGTCAAACATAGGACCTATAGCATCGATCCTCAACTTTAATATATATTTATTTCAAAATTAATGCTGCAGTATTTTCGGCATAACGGAGGACCATGCTAAGCAATTTGAGGTAGGGTAGGCCCTTAGCAAACACTATCAAAACCAGCCTTCGATCTTCGGACATGTCTCCTAGCATGTATTCGTATTTACAAACAAACGTATACAACGATTCGTTGTGTAAACATTCTAGACCACAGCCTCCACTAGCTCGTCCGCTGAGAATTGAGTAGTGGTCCAGTTTGCTTGCGGATTCGATTTGATTTTAAATTATAGATGCTGTTTCGAATGGTAGGTCATCATAGACGGTAACGGAAACTACTGAATATTGCGACTCCGAATGAATGGTCAATGAGGAAGTTCCTGATAGCTGGGTAGATCTAATATGCTGATTTTTTAACCGACTTCCAATAAGGAGGAGGTTCTATGTTCGTTATGTTCATCGATATTTTCGCCAACTGTCACCCGATTTAAGCGATAAACCTCTTTGTTAAGTAACTAATTAGTTAATTGGCTGCGCGCGCGCTCCGGCCAGTTGTTTAAATTCTTTTAAGTTCGAAAGGGTATACCTACTCCCAAGGTGGTCTCATATAAATTTTATTAACTTTGCGTACGTAGTTTTTGAGTTAGCTTCAATAATACGTATTTTTCCCACTTGTATTATGTAGACGATGTTCTGTGACGCCGTCACTGTTATTTACATAGCAGGACGTGATATTCGAATTTGTGTGGGGTAGGTACCACAACTAAAAAGTGAAATAATTAACAACAAAAAAACGACTTCTTTGTAAAAAGTTTTTATTGTAATTAGAACTAGGTACAGACAACCGCACGTCTGTGGCAAAACTATGACCTTTAGCTCGCCTAGCGTAGTACGGTATATCAGTGAACGAAAATATCAACAGAATAAGAGGTCAGCCCCCTAATTGAGTAACACACTTTAAATCATAATCTGAATGATTTGGAAGGATATGGCTAATCTATTGTTACATTATGTTCGAATTTTCCATCCATTAACTTTTTATTTACAATTTTAATTAATTTAACTCTTATAAAAAAAAAAAATATTATTAATTAATTATTATTACCTACTTATTTTTTTTAGTTTGTCAACACAAAAATATAGAAAACACTTCTCATGAGAAAAATCGAAAGACTTCCGTTTTTTTTGACATATATTCTTAAATATACACATTTTTCTGATAATCCTTACAAAACATAAACTTGCAAGGTGTTTCGATTTTTCTGATGAGAAGTATATTATTGAACTGTCAAAATGAAATCCATTGGTACTATTCGTTGGGTGTGAATCGTGTGGAACTGCGGATGTGGTCACAAAAGTGGTCAGCGCAGTTGTCACTGCTAAAGCACATTGCGCTGTGGTTTTAAATGACCAGTGACAACTGTTGGAGTTCCCGGTATAATACTATTTCGGAAACCACGTGCCCAGACTAATTCGATTGAAATTCGATTTCACTTAGTAATGAATACTAGCAGCATTTCATATTAAAATGTCCACCCAGATGTGCTATAAAAGCATAGATTTGGAGCAGACGAAAGAAAGCCTGCGCGCGACTGGTGGCGCATATTTAAAATATACTAATATTATTAATCATACATCAATGCTAATTAATTAAATAATTATATACTTAATTTGACCATACATAAACGACAAGACGGCGGCATACCATTAGTTCCTTCAGACTTATCTTGCGCGCTGTCTACTTTTGCGTGTAAGACAGTGTTTACATTATCATAGTTTACTATAAATCTGAAATACCTACATCATATTAAACTAGATATTATGTACAAACAT
Source organism: Lithophane socia (assembly GCA_947522985.1). Classification (NCBI taxonomy): domain Eukaryota; kingdom Metazoa; phylum Arthropoda; class Insecta; order Lepidoptera; family Noctuidae; genus Lithophane; species Lithophane socia. The sequence goes on along the minus strand of OX383262.1, from coordinate 15,827,316 downwards.
CCTGAACAATGCAAACTACCCATCGTACCTTCGTCTTTATGACCTATACCTACAAAGACGCTACGACCTCCTCATAAAATAGTCCTGGTGACCTGACATACAGGTTTTGAAAAAAAACTTAGTTTAGGCACCAGTCTTCCACAAATTAATTATAAATTTGTCTCTGTAGACTATTTATTTACTTTCTCTGTAATTTGTAGTAAGAAAATAAATAAATAAATAAAAAAAAAAAAAAAAAAAACAGTCCCCATAACACAAGAACGAACAAAATAGCCTTTAAACGACGTCGCATAACACCATATTATTATATTCCCATTACTATAACTCGACAACTTAAATTAAATACCTCACCTTCAGCACAATAAAAACGATAAAAATCACTTTATCTCCAATCTCATAATCGGTCTGAAGTGACGATTGCCGCTACAGTACAATACAATATAATACAATACAATGTAATTGGACGCTGAACATTGTGATTTAAAATGTCGGCATAATATTTGTAACATGAAACTGTAGAGGAGTGTGATTGGTGTAACTCGACTAGTTTCGTTTCGTCCCTTCGTCTATGTTATTTTTGTGAAAATGAAAGAAGAAAAGAAATGTTACTTTCTTCTAATTTTGCAATGATGCTTCGCAGTTATAGCGTCAACTAGTGTGTGCAGCTGTCTCGATAAAATTCACAGTTTACGACACATCTACATACTTTTAAAGAGAAAAAATGTAAATTCCTGTAAAACACAGCGAAGTAAATTAAGAAATGAAAGTAAAATCATATTTTGGGATATTTATTACTAACTTTTTTCATTGTGTGTTGCATAACCTACATTCCGTTACAATAATAGCCCAAAATACGAAATTGACTAAATACGGAGCGCCCAAAGCTGCCTAAACAAGTTATAACGAGTGAGCGCGACAAAGGGTGTGGCATTCTCTCGCCCTGTTTGTAACCTTATATTAGTACCGAATTGCGAACAAATTATAGCTTTATATAGCCATTTTATAGACCAGCAATTGAGCTCATACAATTCAGTAATCATATTTATGTATGAAAATTTAATTAAATATATTTAATAATCTCGCTACAAAAGACTTATAATATCTATAACTAAACAATTTTCTAACTAATATTAAATAAAATTAAATAAAACTAACTGTACAAATAAACAACTAATATCTAAAATATGGCGTCGAAAAATTCCTCCGCATCGCTGTCGGCTGGTAGTGTACCCAAGAGACTGGCGGCATTGCCACGTTGAATGGCAATGCTTAGCCTCTGACCAAGGTAAAAGCCAGCCCTTGGGTCGCGGGAAGTGTCAAACAGCCGTTTCGAGATTTCATTAAATAAACTATGAGCACTTGGACCCCACGGCCCTAGGGTTTCAACCCCAAACGGCTCGAAAATATAATTGCCTATAAGGCTATTATACTTTCGCCGCTTGAGGTTTTCCGCAGCCGCAGCGGCGGCGCCAGCACAGCACGCCGAGCCAGGAAGATGAGATGGCGCAAGAGTATCGACACACGTTGCGTCCCACACTAAAGGCCTACCCATCTTCCATGGAAATAAGGACATGCCGTCCGGTCTTTTGCCATCGTCGCGTGCCAAGCCATTGGGTTCTAATACAGCTGGAACGCCGACGGTGACAAGAGCTCGTCGGATGATGTCATTAATGTTAGCGTGACGTGCTAAGCGACCTGCACTTCGGCTGCAAGACAGGCCGTGGTGTCCGAGGCTGTTGACAACTTCGCCACAGTGACAGCGATGAGGAGAACAACATGGAGCTCCTAGTCGCAGGGAAGCAGCGATGCGGAACGTAGTGTCGTCGAACAAAGTTCCCAGGTTCGATGACGGTAGTGCGTGAAGCCACAGACCCGACTCCCACTTACCCACAGCCAGCAGGCGCGCGCGCTCCGCAGTAGTAGCAGACGTGTCAAGTAAATTGTTCTGTACTACTCTGCAGAGCGGCTCATCCCACCGTCTCTGGGAAGATGGATAGTCGGGCGGATCTGTATTCGGGCAAGCGAGTCTCCAGGCATCCATAGCCTCGGTGAAGCACGGCACGTCAAAATTAATCAGTGTGGAGGCTAGGATTTTCCTGATTAATTTCTCAGTACCGTGGACCGAGGATATGAATGCCGGTAAACTAATACTAGAAATTTTGCGGACGCCGAGGCCTCCCATGCGGATGGGAAGAGTAGCTTGCGCCCAAGCTCGGTCGTCCATGGCCACATTTAGGATCAACGTTAATGTATGACGGATAATTTGGTCCATTTGGTCTAAAAGATTAGTGTGCTTCCATAAATGCGAAGCGCGAAGGAAATATGTTAATTTAGGGCCGAAACAGCAGTAGCGGATTAGGGTTATGGCCGAATGCATGTTAATTTGGAACAATCTTTCCGAAACGTCATTGAAATTTTGAATTTTTTCCTCAATGAAACTGGGAAAGGAATCCTCAAAGATTGGAGACCCAAGGAGACGAAGAGAGCTTTTTTCAATAATTCTGATATCTGGGGCTATTGCGTTAAATTTGGGAAGTGTCAGATGTCTGTCAGTACTGTCCGCTAAGTATAGTTCACATTTCGAAAGGTTGAGATCAAGGCCAATGGAATGAAGTTCATTTTTTAGAAATTTAAGGTCATTTATAACAGTATGAAAATGTAATTCGAACTTTTTAAACACCTCTTTTATGAAGGTTTTAAAAGAGTTTTTAATGTGTCAAGGGAATTGTTATTATGACATAAACGTTTATAAATTAATGGGGCTGTATTCTAAGGAACGTTAATCTTAACGATTCTTCTCTGCTCGAGTGTTTTAAGTGTTTCTGGTCTGAGTTGATTTGGCATTTACTTATCTAAACACATGATTGTATTTCACCTAAAGGCTCTTACATACTGGGGCGATTCGTCAAACGACGCGAATTTTAACAAAACAATTTCTGAGAAAACTACACGGCGATCAATGCGGCGGCGTCGCGTCGCGCGACGAATCGCGCCAGTATGCAAGAGCCTTAATGAAAGATGAAATTGCCCACTGTAGAAGTACTATGAAAAACGAAATTGTTTTTCAGCTAGTAGGTAATTTAGACATAGTCACATAATTATGTATATTTTGACTTTTTTCTCGCTAATATTTAAGACTGTCGGTCATCTTCGTTTTCCTTCTGCATTATGTATTCCTGGTGCGATCGAACGAAGAGAAATCACACCAAAATAGCCCTTTTCGTGGTCCTATGAGTTCTGCAATTTAATTTGCACAATGACGGGGCGAACTCGTTATTAAAATGTTCAACGGTTTTTCATTTTCCAATTATTCAATTCTCCTACAATTCTGAACTCTCGTATGTATTCTATGTGCGTATAGTGCCTGCATCTTCATTGAAACTGGGTCATCGCAGATTAGATTCATCGGCATGTGTATACACCCGTCTTATACAATAACCTAGTCATGTTCCAGAGAGAGTTTGAGCCAACCTGTCTGTCTTGAAATGGTTTAATTAAATTCAATTTAATTAAGCATTGCTTGTCAGACTGCATTAATTAGCTTTGAACTTTAGATAATATCTCATGACCAAATTCATTATAACTCTCTTACTACTAAATAAAAAGTCTCACATAATATATCATAAGCAAGCAAATTATTTCTAATTCTCAAATTCATTATAACTCTCTTAATACTAAATAAAAAAGCTCAAATACATTATAAGCAAGCAAACTATTTCTATATCTCAAATTCATTCATTCACAGACAACCCACGGCCTACCACTGGGTCAAGCATGTTTGGTTTCAGAGTTCCTTTTGTAACGAAAGTGAGCATCAAGCAAGGATTTTTGAAATTTCATCCCTTCGGGGTTAAATAAAAGATGAAAGACTGTATAGAAGTTCGTAATTCTTGCCTATGGATAATCCCATTGGGCAAACGACTTTGTTACTCAATAAAATGTTAACATTTTCTAGACAATGTTCCCCATTATAAGAACAGTCTGATAGCTGACTTGTGAGCACACATATATTGTGTGCTAAGTGTTACATTGCGTTACATTATTGCGTTTGGGTGGCGCCCGCGGCAATTTACCACCCGTCGCACTTCCTCGGTGTACCGTAGGCAGAAAAGTTAGGATTAAAACGTTACTTACAAATATTTGGTAACAGAAATAGGAAATTCTTGAAATTATATCGCTGTACAAGAGATTTCAGACCTATTAAAACTTTTCGATGTCTGTTTTGTGACACACTTTTATGTATCGTCCTAATTAAGTTGATGGACAGATATTTAGAATCAATTACTTAACTCTACCTTCCAGAGCATGCTGATCTCGCATTATATAGGATTTCCGTACAATGCGAGATCAGCTTATACTGGAAATGTATAGTTTGATGTGTAGCCTGTGTACCCATAAAAATTCTTCAATCTGCAAAATGATATTCTATCTCAGCCATCATCATCCATAACCCTATTGCCTATTTATTTTGAGTTCGGCGCAACATGTCATGTCATTTTCTGTCTCAGCTGTTGACTAATAAGACTTAAGATGACTTCTTATGCTGACGTTACTACTAACTAACCACTGAAGGACTTAATCTTGAGCAGCTCATCGTGGCTAATCAGAACGTGTTATTGCAGACCCTACAGGGATTTGTGGCTTGGTGATACAATTTTTCACGATATAATCTTGTAAAAAGACAGTGTGCTTTTAAATTGATAGTTAAAATTAACTCCTAAAGTAACTAAATAATATACAGTTTTAGTTTTAAATGTTTTAAAACTACATAGTCAAGAAAATAAGCGACCAAAGCGGTGGGTCAGATTGGCATCTTTGGTTTTTTTAAGTGATGTAGTGGTATGTAACCCACACATGCAGACGGACTTGTGAACTCAAGTACCTATGACGTCACACGACTCACACGTAGTAGTTCGAGCTCAGGGAAAGTTCTATAGTGACAAAAAATTAAGTACTTAAATATTTTTGACTCAACCGTTGAGAGTTACACATGAAAAGTTCCACATAAATTGACTTTAGCAATAAATTACTGTAGCTTATGTTACCACTTCTTGGCGTCATCTAATATTGACTTAAACTGACAAAAGATTTAGTATTGGTTCAACAGTTGTATCGATACTACGTTTGTAGTTTGTGTCTGTGGTTTTGTGATCAAAATGAAAGAAAACAGGCATAAATCTACGTCACTGTGCCAATTGGAACTGCTCATAACTTTTATGGAGAAGCGTATCAATTTAGCCAAAGGAAAATTGCGATCAAAAGAAGGACTGATCATTGCATCACAGCTGTGGGCTAAATGTGCTGGAGTACTGAATATGGAAGGTGTTACTAGAACACCTAAGGAATGGGCGAGGGTAAGATTTTAATTAATACCTTGTTTAATATTAATAATCATTCCAAATAACATTAAAAAATCAATCTACCTAGCCTTTTCCCCAACTACGTTGGGGTTGGCTTCCAGTCTAACCAGATGTAGCTGAATACAAGTATTTTACATGAAGCGACTACCTATCTGAGCTGCACAACCAAATAACTGGGTAATGCGATACCCCTTGGCAAGACTGGTTGTCAGACTTTCGGGTTTCTAACGACCCGTAACGACTGTCAAATATCAACGAATGACAGCCGAGACCAACGGCTTAACGTGCTTTCCGAGGCATGGAGGAGTCTCTGTATGTAAAGATGGTCACCCATCCACAAACCATCCCCGGCTAGCTTAACCTGATGGATCAGCCCGTGCGGCTGTTATTACTTATTCACGAGCTCCTCATTAACATTAACATATTTTTATTAAACTTCTAAACGTATGATTTGATTTGTCCAATACATTCGTACAATGTCTTGCATAGAGATAATTTGCTTTAATTAAAACGGTAATAAACCAATTCAAACAGACATCTTATCTTTTCAAAAATTTCTTTAATATTAATTAAACCTACATTTAAATCATTTTTTTCTTTCTTTCTTCATGTTACTTTAATTTCAAAGAAAACAAATAATCATTCATTGTTGCTTCTTTAATCAATTTCAGTATTGGAATGACTACAAATGTCGAGTGCGGGCCAAAATAGCTAAAATAAACAGAAGCTATAGGGCTACAAGGGGTCGACCAACCGTGGCACAACAGCTAACCCCTCTGGAAGAAAGGTTGGCGGCCCTTCTAGGGAGGGATGCTACTGGTGCAGCTAGTACTAGTTCAGAGGAACATACACCAGCTGCCCCTGACCTCAGCACAACGGTGAAAGTTGAAACACCTCCAATTGTGACAGAGCATGAGCAGAAAGATCCTGTAATTGAGGAAACAGTTAATCAACCAGCTGATGAAGGCACCACGTTGCCGCAAACAGGTAACTCATTGTTTGAACACTTTATCATATTAATTACTAGCTGATGCCCGCGGCTTTGCCCGCGTGAATGTCTGTTATTATATACTAAAACCTTCCTCAAGAACCACTCTATCCATTGGTGAAAACAGCATGAAAATCGGTGCAGTAGTTCTTGAGTTTATCGCGAACAGGACGACACACAGATGAGGCGGAGGACTAGGCTTTATTTTATAATATGTAAGGATGGTCTATACATCATACCCCGCGTCTACATCCATAAACAATACTTGTTTTTGAAAAATATTGTCATAAACATGTCGAGTACTTTAATACAAAGCATTTTAGTAATTTATTTAAATTACACAGTACAAGTATCGTACATGTATTGACGTTGTTTCAGACATGCCATGTATGGATATCTATTTCGTAACACTGTTTGCAACGAGACAACTAGTCATTACAACTTGTTTTAGGTGTAAATGTTGAACAAAAACAACAGACACAACATTTAGTATACATGTTTAATATATTATTTTTATCTCACGAACCGACGCGCGCTTTACTTATGGTAACTAAGTGTACAAACGTGAATTGTGTGCGTAAACTTGTCTTCACGACAAGTAGCGTCAGCACACAACACACGCGTACACACTTCCGATATCGCCATTGTCTCAGATGGTACCGAGAGCTCCTGCACTTACACACACATTCACAGCATGTTTGTAGACTTGCTAATCACAAGAAAAGCGCGGGTCGTTCCGTGTGATAAAAATACTGTACCTTCGTGGAAACGTAAAGAAACAAATCTCGAATAATATCGATAAAAAAAGCTATTCATTTTTTTTAAATAGCGTTTCTCTTTATTTGCAGTCAGATCTGAAAATGATAGGCAAAGACGGATTCGCCGACGTGTTCGCCGCCGACGCCAGAGTAAGTTTTAATTTTGTATAATCGCTGGAGTCTCATTTTAAATACAGTGACATTTGTTGTCGGCATAAACTTCACAAAGTTTTTTTTTAAGCTGCAGTTCATTTCAAGCATCTTAAGGTGGGTTTAGACCAAACGAACATAGAACCAGAACAAGAGCTAGAGCATTCTCTTATTGATATTCTTGACATTTTAGTATGGAGAAACCACCGAAGGAATGTTCTGTTCCTGTTTACACAAAAAGAATTTGGTAGAGTGGGGGTAGAATGTGCATTCGCTCGCTTGGTCTAAATCGACCTTTAGTTTGACCGGAGACGTTATAGGAGACTTACGCATTTTGCGCTATTGCTTCGGAGACTAGGTACCTAAGTAAAAAAAAGTGATAATCAATCGTAACTCATAAACTTTCAATCTTTACCCGACTGCCCCAGAAAGAGGATAATGTTTTTTTAATCACTATATTTAACCGTTCAAACTTATATCACATGAAACTTAGTACTTTTGTCATAGAGAGTATTTGATTGCCACTTTTTTTTTGTCATGGCCGTATTTTTTTTTTGTTGACCGCTAATAAAATTCGGTCGAACTCTATAGATTACTAACAACATACATAGACTAACGCCTTTTTCCCATGGGGGTAGGCAGAAACTGACCTTTCTGAAGAACATCACCAATCAGGTCACTATATGTCCTCGTAGGGCGTCCCCTCCCTGAGTTTCCACTCATATCTACCTTGTAAATACCATTTTTTTTTATTAAAAAAATACTAACAAATTCTGGTTTTAACACTAACTCCATTTCAAATAGTATTAGACATTTAAATAAACCTTTTTTACAGTCCGTTCAACCGATTTTGACTTCTATACCGTAGGCTTATGGCATTAAAACCAAAAAAGTGACTACAATACCAACTGTTTACTGCAGCTGCCATTTTTCGTGCTACCAACGCAATAGAAGTCAAAACCGTTCGAACGGACTGTAAAAAAGGTTTATTCAAATGTCTAATCTTATTTTAAATGGAGTATAGGTTTATTTAATTACTTGTAGATACTCCTGCAGCTATTAATGAAATTAGGGCGGATATAGCCTGGATTATAGAGATTCTAACGCGATCGGAGGAAATGGCGGCGGATACTTCGCAAAGAAAATCAAAAGCTTTGACCAGCCTTGTCACATCTATGACCAGTATGGTCACATCTTTGGATATAATTGCAACAATTCTGGGTACTTCTGGGTTACAAAGAGTATGTGTTTTATCAAGTTATATTTTCTTTACTTAGTTAGTCGTAATAGCTTTGTTTGTAGATAATCTGACAACCAGTCTTACCAAGGGGATTGTGTGCTTGCTTGTGCACAACAATCACCAACTTGTGGAGGTTAGATTAGCAGTCGCTCCATGTAAAATACTGGTATTTAGCTGCATCCGATTAGACTGGAAGCGGACCCTACCAAAGTTGCGAAAAGACTAGGCAGATTGATCTCCCTTGAATAATATTAAGACAATGTCACATAATGATGTTATGGTCTATTCCAAAAGTATCTAATGAAATTTTAAACAAACTGTTCAGGTTAAATTCTTTTTTACTACAACCTTTTTCGTATCTAGTGCAATGGTGCCCTCTAGCGGGAGAAATTGTCAGTAACGTTACCTATTGTCAAATAAAAACCATCATAAAGGTAATTTGAAATATGAATTTCGGTTTTAGGTAAGTATTGAAATAAGCAATGAATTTATAAGTAAAGCTACAAATTGGAATACTGACATAGTAATGTGTTCTGATCCATTTGTTAACATTTTCATCACTTTTGGAACAGTTTGTAGATAATTATACTAATTAATTACACACGGACTGGTCGTATTGCACTTTATGCATTTACAATATTAGCCTTTTTATGTTTTATTTCTTTGCATGGTTTTTAATGAGATACTGTCTATTGATTGATTCTATATGAGATATTGTGTATTGTCTCTATTTCAGAATAATTGATATTGGTTGGAGAATCACCCACTGGAGAAAAAAAAACTATATGAATTTTCATTATATTACTTTCTTTTATAGTTTTTATAATGAATACGAGGCTTTTGGCTAATAACTTAGAATAGAATAGAATAGAATACTGTAATAATTGAATGTTATTCTTTTTTTTTTAGTAATGTGCGTTTATTTGTGCAGAATAAACAAATTTTCTTTCTTTTTTTTATTATGTTTAGAATGAAACTGATAGAAATGAAAATAAATTATATCGTAAGATAAATTACGTTTGTTTTATTTATTGCATAGAAGTACACAAGCTTCCAGACATAATTGAAGCATTGTGTTATTCAGTAAACAGCAAACAACCAATAATAGTCTTTCAGGCTGAATTCCGGCCATGGCGACCGATCTCAGCGGAAATCCTTCCGCACGGGAGATTTTATAGTGCACAGTTATGCCGACAAAATCAAAATAAAAATATTTTATTTCACATAAGCCTACATGGGCACTTACGAAACGTCAGAAGCTAGGTGCACGGTTCCAATTGGTCGTTTCCTATGGAGAAGAGCCGGCAAGAAACTCGATGGTTACTCTTTTAAAAATAATTAGCTTTTACAATACTTTCAAATTACAGTGTTGGTAGGCATGGGAGGACAATGTAGGCCTTTCAACAAGTAAGTACCAGGTACTTAACAAAAATAGAAGAAGTTCAAATAAATCTACAGTCAAATAAGCCTACAACATTCTCACATTCACAAAATAGAAAATAATCTATCTAAAAGACTAATAATAATAAAATTAAAATTCAAATAGTAGACACAGTTACACACTCTCTTCCCTCACTCTCATAGTCCGATTGCATGGCAATCAGCCACGATCGGATAGAGATCAGGCGCAGGACCAACGGCTTAACGTGCTTTACGAGTCACGGGGGTATCACACGTCAAATTCCAAACTCCGGGCTGTTACTGAGAAATTCCTAATGGAAAAACGCAATAACACTTTGCCCGACGGGAATCGAACCCAGGACCCCACGATCAGCAGTCGCACTTGCGACCACGAGACCGGGGCAGTCGAAACAACCGATATTACTAAGTAATCAGTTACTGCTCCCACATTATATTTTTCGGATTCATTATCACTCTTTCTAGCATACCTATACTGCGTTCGCAATTTATTTGCCAAATATGTAACCAAACACGAGTTTTAGAAAAACCAACTGTAACGTCTACATAAGGTTTAGCTTGCGCTACAACTTCATATTTTTTATGACTTTTTCAGCAGTACTAGTCAGTCTAAAATCAACTTTATTTACACAGTCATAAAGTTGATGTTTGGTTTAGTGGTAATAACATTGAAAACAAGGATTTAAATAGACCTTAGGTACCTATCCTCCGAAACAAATAACTCCATTTTAGACAACAAACGAGTCTTCCAAATTAATATATAGGTACTATTTCATTCCATTATGGTAGGTAAATGGTACATTTTAATAGACCAGATAGTACATAATATTTTTTTTTACAATAGACTACTTCGATAAGTCATTCGGTTATACTGATAATACATGAAATATCATGCACGTGTTCCTTACATTTGGTCCTAAGAGGCGTGGTCCTGTAAGGTTAATTTAGTTTTATAAATGGCCACGGGCGAAGCCAGGTGGGCGACACGAGTCAAAGAAAAGGACAACTGTGGGTGTTTTTTTGAAATAAGTATGTACTCTACTTTGTGAAAGAATGTATGTAAGAACGGGTAAATTATGACACTGTATGTAATAATTAAAAGACAGTAGAGGGACCTCTTTTATCTGTTCTGTGGTAGAAGGAGCGTTGGCTGACCATCGCAAAGGCCAGGTGAACGGACGACCTCCAGAAGATCGCAAGTAAGACCTGACCTGCCGGTTTATTCGGTAAACACGTCACCGTGAAAACTTAGGTGAAGTGAGCTGTTTCTCCACCTGATGCTAGGGATTGACAGTTCACTTCACCAAAATTTTCACGGTGAGGTGTTTACAGAACAAATCGGCTGGTCGACCACAAACCAGGGCATTGGCACAAAAGGGAGGAGGTCTAAACCTACTCAGCAGTGGATGGAACAAGGCTGAAAATGATGATGTAAAAAGTAAATTCTCTCGGTATGTTTAATGATTACTTCCCACTTGAACATCACTTAAGATTGGAAAGCACAAGCCAGATGTAGAGGAATTACGGCTTTTGAAACCCTTAATTTCAACATTTAAAAAATCTTCGTTTGTTTCAATCAGCACCGAAATCCAATTTCCAAAGCGAAGGTATACAATCGTAAGTATTTAATTGGTATTATTAATAGCAAATATCTTGAAGAAGAATCAGAGCCAATGTTATCTGAATTATCGTAATAAGTATAAAGGCATTTGATCATCCTTATCAGAACTGGCCATGTTGCGTGGGTTTGCGGGCGGGAGGAGTCGAAAGTAATTGAAAGTCTTTGCGAACAATCAAGACGTCTAATTGAATTAAGAACAATATTATTATGAAGAACGTTCCACCAAGTACGTGGGGCGCGAGCGCAATCACTTAAGTCACTTTTGCTGGGTATCTGATCACAATCAATTAACGTCACCAATCAATATCGCATATTTCGATCGATAGATTCGTTCTTCCTTTGTTGGTTCTTTATTATGGCGGGCCGCCTCCCCAGTACTTGGTGTTACGTCAAAATAGACAGTTGACAGATCCGTTCTGAAATCAACAATAGTAATCAAACGATTTGGCGTCGCCGAACCAATTCTCTCGACGCGCCGTCAAGTATATAAATATACAATTCAATTCAGATAATATTGGATAATCGCTTTGCTAACTCGTTATAAAAATAACACTCATAATAAATCCACTAATCTTATTACGTTCTAATAATATCATTTTAGACTGGGTTCTGCCCGCGATTTTCAGCCCTCAACCCACCGCGTCACATCGCATCGCACGCTATTACATCGTTTTCGCTTAGCATTATTTCTGACTGTTTTTCTTTTTATGCGGCTCCTAAGGTAGATCGTTAGGAGTCGCAAAAAAAGAAAGACAGTGATATTAAAAACTAGCTTATAACCATCCTCAAGACTGGCTAACAAAATCCAAAATATTTGTTCCAATCCGACTGGTATTTATAAAGATAAACGCGTTGAAACAAACAAACAAACTCTTCAGCTTTCATATTATTATGAAAAAACGCAAAAGGACCAGCCAAAAGATAACAGAAAATAAGTGTATCGCGTGCACATCGCGTATTAAAAAGATATTTTCTTCGTTTTAAACAATGTAAGAAATCGATTTATTTTGTGTGTATCAAGTGTGGATGTGTGTAGGTCTTCTCATGTGTTATTGCTAGAAAACACGCGATTCGTCGATAAATATCGTGGTACTTAATTCTCTCTTGATAGGGCGAAAGCTTCAGGGTAGCCAGCAAATTTAAAATTTGTGGGTATTTTGAACTTAATTTACTTTTACTTTGTTCTTTATTTTTCCCAAAAATATATAGAAGCACTTGTAAAGTTAATCAACTAGTTAATCAAGTAGACAAGACAATAGGGTTCGGTAATAAATTCCGGGGAGCCGGCAGAGAGCACCAAACAACGCGGCACCTAATGGGGAGCCACTAAAACTGGTACAAATAACACTTAGGTTCTACATGAGGAGGAAGCTTGAAGGTTTTGGAGGAGGTAGTTTTAGTTGGAAATGTATTTCATTTGAGCATCCGTACACAGGATATCTGGGGTTTCCATAAAATTATTGCTAAATATTATAAATATATTTAGGAAATATTGCTTGTACCAAATCAATTTACGTTTTATATCTTGTGATCAAAATTTACGAGACAAAAACCAAGACTGTTTTTTTTTTAACTGAAAACTTTCTGATTAATTACTCAATACACCAACGCATAAATTCCTATGGTATCTCTATACCATAATTAGCAGCCTCTAAAGCAGTTTACTGCGGAACTTAGGTCCTTCCAATTGCACCATTTCCATTGAGCTCGTTCTTCGGTCACTCTCATTCATCCAATTCCTTCGCTCCTGCTCATGATGCCCATCTGTAACTGCATCCTTCAGGACTTATTTGATATATAATTGATTCAGGCGTAACTTTGCGGAAATCCATTATAAAATACAATAGACGTAGATTATTTTATAAATTAGTTCCATAGACAAAGCACACAATTAGACCTCTGGGGTCTGTCTTAGCTAAGTTATAATCGAGTTGATGTAATGGTCTTTCAACTTACGCTTTATATTTTTACTATTCATTGAGTCTCTAATGTCTACAAGACAAGTATTTGGTTTAGTAAATTGGGTATTATACACCCCTTTGCAAAAAAAACGGGCACCTTAACAGTCATTGGGTTTTGTATGATTAATATTAATATTTTTACTAATTATGTCATTAGCATAAATGACTAGTAATTTGTTATAATCAATAAGAATACAGTTTTTTGGCAACACCACTCTTCCAGCAGCGCTACAATTTTACTAGTTCTTATTGATTTTTCTGTCATTACAATCGACACAAAGATATCACTTTTAAGTCACAATAAGGCTGGATTATGCGACAAACATGAATTATTCTAATAGAAATAACGAGAAGTTAGTTTTAGTTGCCAGGATAACCTTCTCACCGCAAACCTGCAAAATGTTAGTAAAAGTCACAAACGGAAAACGGGATTATTATTGTTTTTAAACAAAAGTTTCGAATTTAGAATTAACTTTTTTTCTCACCCAGACTCTTTATTAGGTGCCAGTAACATAGTTTGGCTATTAAAACCTCTTTACAACTAAATGATTAACAATAATGTACAAAAATCAAAACCGCCCGTTTTTTTTTGCAAAGGGGTGTATTAGAAGCGGTACGCCTGCCATAAAAGTTATTTTTGCGTAGCACTTGAAGTGATTTTGATTTGGCTTGTCGTGTATTCTTCTAAATGAAATGAAATGAAATTGTTTATTCTGTAAATAGGATATAGGAATCACTTTTACACGTCATTTTAAAAAGTTGTAAAAATAAGTTAGATGAGGTCGGCGTTTCCTATCTGACTACTCTGAGAAGAACGGCCGAAACAAACTCGAGAGTTCTCACAATATTATTAACTTAATTTTTCACTGATGAGAATACTGAACAAAATTAAAAGTACCGTATTATCCCACTCTAACATCCCAGTCCATCGTAATCTTGACAGTGGGTAGAATTTACGTTGTCCGCGCCAGTACTAATCAAGCGTTAGGATTGAGGCTCCGACGCACAATGTTCAACACAATCTGTAGCTACACGATTGTTTACTGCTTCAAGTACTTTTGTTCCTATTGTTTCTCTTATTTGGTAGAGTTTAAGTGTCTGTCCGTCGCATAGAGGTACCCATTAGACATGATGTCTATAGATAACTATTCTTAGTTTTTGTCAGGTCCGGAGATCTACATACACACCTATTATGAAAACCAGCGGGGCTCTGTCTTGCATAGGGTCGCAGCATTATGCTGAGCGATGGCCGTTTTGAGTGGATGTGACGCATATTTTTCTCCAGCTTGTTTTTTTTTGTTTTGTGTTTTTACTTTGAGTCATGTTTACCGCAAATAAGCTTTCTTTCTATGTACCGAACAAACTAGATTTAATTTATCCGTTTATTTCCTGAAGTCTATACTTGAAGCCATTTAAAAAGAGACCAACAAATACTGATATTTCCTGTTGTGTTTAAAAAACCGGCCAAGTAATATCACCGTACAATATTGAACACTACATTTTTCAAATACGTACTACTAAAAAAAAACATGTTTTTTCCTATATTTAATTTTTTTGGTTCATGAGATACAGTCCGCTGAAAGACAGACGGACGGATAGCGGAGGCTTAGCGTTCCGTTTGACACCATTTAGGTGCGGAACCCGAAAAACATAAGGACCCAAATCGGCACTAAGGACCACTAACGTCCAAATGGACAAAAATCTGAAATGATAAAAATATGCTAATACTTCAAAAGCGTGAAGAAACACAATTCTATGCGATCCTCATCAACGCAATATGTCCTATACCCTCAACACTCCAGCCGTTCATTACAATAATGACGTCAGCAAATCGAATCATGACTATTGTCACAGTACATTGCCACTTAATAAATCCCAAACAGAATAAAGGAAACAAATTAAATGTTTAATTCAAACACACCAACTGGCTGCATTCGTCACACCACGTCAAAATGGTCGTTTTATAATAATAAACAATCAAATGCAGCTGCTGAAAACTTTAACAACTTTATTGCTCAGTAGAATAAGGTCCAAAATCGAATAGAATCTGATTTAGTACCGACAATTTCAATTTCCGAACACTTCAAGGGCTGAATTACCCAAGAGTAGAAGGGCATAAGTTAAGTTGATGTTTCATAATAATTTATGCTTTATTTTCACAATGATTAAGTTGCTAATGCTACGTCAATTTATTTTTGCAATAGGGTTTGTACAGTCACATTTCGAATAGATTTATAAACAAAAAAAGTCGTAAACGAAATTGCATCAAAAATGTATGGCAATAAGAGTCACTTTGGCCCTGTAATTAATAAAATCGCAACAATACAACAGATCCATATAAAACATATGCGCAATACTTGAATAGTATAAAAAGCTTATAAACTACAAAGGGTGTATGAATACAAATAATTGTATGTCATTGTGGTTAGAGGAAAAAGTTCGCTTTTATAATAATTGGGTACTTAAGTTTGTTTCATTAAAACCATTATTTGTATTGTAAAAGCATATTAATGCTCAAGAGTTACTTGAATTATAAAACTTGTCACAGAGAGTCCTTTGTTGGCTATAGAGAAAGCAAAATCCTAAGCGGCCGTGGTGTTTCATCAACCCTATTAGCTGGCTTTTCATCTGGCTCATTAATTAATTTATCATTTTATGTTTGGCCAATCGTTTACAGTTTACGGTTAAAGATTAACATAGCTTTTCCATTGGTGCTCGGTTATCATCTTAAAAATGTCGTCTTTCTTTTTTGAAAGCGTGTTTTTTATGATATACTAGCCTGCTACGCCCCGTGGTTTCACCCGCGTAAGTCTCGACCCCGTGGGGATATCGGGATAAAAAGTCATATCCTATGTCCTATTCCAGGTCATGGTCTACCCCTGTGCCAAATTTCATCCAAATCCATTCAGCCGTTCACGCGTGATGCCGTGACCAAGGGAAATAGGGATTCATTTGTATAAATATAGATATGTCCGAACTTTTCGTACAATATATGTTTAATCTGTGAATGTAAGATAAACTCTGCAGCTTTCCACACAATCATAATATTATATTTCAAATCAGCATTAAGTATCAATATGATAATGACTGATTTTTTTAAAGCCAGTAAAAAGAACTTCAATAAAAACCCTTCATTATAAAAAATATGATTTCCGAAGTAAACCTTGTCAACACCAAACATTGCCCAAATCCAATATCTTTATTTCATGCCGATCTGTTTACACTCAAATAATAATATTATCTTATTGTAAACAAGCTGACGTAGTAATTAGGTGTAATCCAGGCCAGACAAAGGCCACGTGGCCGGCACAAGGCCCTCGTTAGGCCACGCCGGAGGGAGTGATGGCCTCTGAGATAAATGTCTGTTAATTGTAGGTATTATACATTTGTTATTAAATTATAGGCGATAGATTTTGGGAGGGAATCATTTTAGAGCAAGCTGTTGATTTATTTGATAGGAATCAGCAAAAAGTTGTGTTTGAAGAGGAAAATTACATTTTACAGTCATCACGATAAGTAAAGATACGCGTGTCTGTGTAAGTTTTACAGTTTTTATTATTATTGTGCTTCACTTTGGCGTGGCGACATCCTCACTTAAAAACTTCGAACTATAACCAAGCTTGTCACAAAGCAACAACCCTACTGCCAGTAAACTGTAATAACTCAATAAAAACTCTCAAAAACACCAATATCAACTTTACAAAAATACAACTTATCCTTTAATTCAGAAATAACAAAAACACAACCAACCTATCAATTATTTTGAGTGGCCAAACACTTAATGTCACACACCACCGCACTTACATTAGGAGGACATCCCATTAAAACTATGCCCACCCTAACCACGAAACATGAATAAAAAACATATATCCACCACAATTTTATCTCTAAAAGCCCTTCAAAGCATTATCGATAATTTTACGCAAACTGGGAACCATTCAACAGAAAAGAGAAAAAAATGACTATACAACTCCAGATTTGTCTTTTTCGAATAATTTATTACAAGAAGGCGTGGCTCAGAATTTTATTTGGCATAAAATTTATTGTAGAAATGATATAAAAATGGATAATAAGTGGAAAGCGTGGAAGATATTTAATGACCCGTCAAATGATAGTCGAAGGCGACAGATGTTTTTGCACGAGCCGAGCCGCTCTGGATTTTTGTGAGGGAAGTATTGTGGACATATTACGCTATTTTATTGTTGATAAATTGTGAATTATTGATGCTATATCGTCGGATGAATGGGATCGAATGTTATGGTTATGGTATTATTTTTTTGCGATGTTGCAATAGGTATATAAATATAATCGGTATTATTGTTTATACTTATGATTAAGTAAATATTCGTCTTTTCTTTTCAAGTTTAATCTACTCGCAGCTTTAGCACCAAGTATAAGTTCATAATTTATTTCGAGTGATGTACAGTTTGAACATTCGCGACTTCATCATCCTAATATTAAACTTTTCCGTTTCCAACGCCATTTATAAAAAAGTGTTCCAGATGTACAACTTCCATAAGTATGAATATTACACGGTATATAATATTACGAGGATAAAGTTCTAATTTATTCGCAAAACTTCTATGAGTGCGGAAAAGCATGAAAATTCTTATCAAGTTTCCTCCTTTTAGCTGTATGTACTTTCAGGCTTTATACCTTGAAAAAACTTGAGTAATTTGAGAGGTTTCAGAGTATTTCGTTTATGTACCTACTTACATTTACGATACAATACAATTTACAAAAAAAAGAAAGAAAGATAACGTGTACATACAACACGTAGGTGAGAGAAGCTTCTAAAACAATCGCTTGCAAGTTTAAGTACCTTTAAAAATAATAAAATGTAGGTATCTACAAATAGGCATGTCTATATACTTATCAAAAATACTTATTGTATTATTTTTAGAAAACTTTGGAGTTGAAAAAAGAAGGTTGATCAAATTAATAAAACTTTGGACGTAAATCTAACTAATATTATAAACGCGAAAGTTTGTAAGTATGGATGGATGGATGGATGTTTGTTACTATTTTACGCAAAAACTACCGAACCGATTTGGATGAAATTAGGCACACAGATAGTTTATAACCTGGATTAACACATAGAATACTTTTTATCCTGATATTCCCACGGGATCGAGACATATGCGGGTGAAACCGCAGGGCGCTACTAGTGACAACTATTTTCAGTGTTAACTTTTGTGAAATCATCGTTATCATTATTTGAATTTGTTCATTTCCCGTTTAGACTACCATTTATCTTCCAAAAGGTTCATTGGACCGTAAATTTTCCTTATTCTTTGTCCCGTGTCATCTCAAACGGCTGAACATCACCTTTTACCCAACAGCTGCCCAAAAGGTCATACACGCCATATCAAACGCTAAATGCCCAAATAAAAATCACGAAATT
Organism: Lithophane socia; assembly: GCA_947522985.1. Lineage (NCBI taxonomy): Eukaryota > Metazoa > Arthropoda > Insecta > Lepidoptera > Noctuidae > Lithophane > Lithophane socia. The sequence continues at coordinate 15,808,415 of OX383262.1, read as the reverse complement.
CATAGATAATCGTTCACCATAACTAATTTTTATTCTATTCATAAGAATCACAAGTAGCACTCAGAATTATATAATGGCGACAATAGGTCTGACTTCGACGAAGAAAAAGGCAGAGGCATGCGTGAAATTCCTTTCTATAATACATTATAACTATAATACGATAACTTGGTGTCAATTCTTTTGATAACGCAGGCGAAAATGACCTTTATTTCTATGGTGAAACATAAAAAAGTCTATGCATTTTTTTTAGCAAGAGTTTTGCTTACCAAACAGATTTACAAACGATCGAACTTAACTTCAAAGACATTAGACTCAAAATCGATTCAATTCAAAACGTAACACGCAATCCAAACTTGGTAACAAACAACAATGGTATCTTTGGAGCCGATTTGTCGCCGATGTCAAATGATTGAATGAACGGAGTCTAAATGAAAGAGCGAATGAATAGGAATTATAGGCGGCAGTTATGCAATCAATTAGAGAGGGCGGTACCCCGTAAGTCCCGAGCCCTTAGGAACCCGACACCTCAGCCCACGAAACCAAGAAAAGTTTAAATTGAATTTATAATTTTTACAAACTGATAAAGACTTTTAGGCAGCTTTTATTAAATTTCGTCGTTGTAAAGAAAAGTGAACGGTGTTACAGATAAAATGTTTTCAAGTTTATTATAATAGTCAGATATAATGGGAAATAACTTTTGGAATAATTTTCGAAGTACGAAAATAACGATAATTATTAAAATGGTTCAGTTTATTAATTTTATATTGAGTGTAAAGTTTTAGAGCTGTCGTAAAGAACTAAGAGCTGAGTGCTTCTTCAGGTGTCATTCACTTCTTAGTTAACAATGAGAGCCCTAATCGATTTCTCTTAGTATCTGGATCAATTTTCCTAAAAGGCTATTAAACCTTTCTCTACCACTTTACTTTTGATCTAATTTAGATATTTTATCAATTTCAACAATAATAGTGTCGAGGGTCTTCTTTGGAACGGCACAGCTGTAAGGTGTAAGTAATTTGATAATCTTACCTCAGCTAAACAAATTATAAAAAAATGCAGATTTTTGGCTGAATTGATGCTTATAGTACGTGTAACTATTTACACGTACTATAAACATGACTAGTATTTTCTTCATTTTAATCTATCTATTTAGATAAAATCAATTGCCGTGGGTTAGTGTCACAAAAAATCTAAAATGGATCCAGCGCCGATCCCTCTCAATACTAGGATGATTTAGGAAAAAGGAGAATAATTAGGAAAAATCCAAAGGAACACCCGTAAAATCGAAATTGAAATTCTGACTGGACGTCTGACGGGTCAGTTTGCTAGTGTAATAATAATAATAATATTTGTTTCTTCCATATTATATTCAAAATTACAAAATAATTTTATATCAACTCGCTCCCGCCCACTCTCATCTACCCGCTATCTTCCTACCCCCACAAGCGTCACACATCTTTCACAAAGACCCGCGCACACGACTCAAAGATACCGCTACCTAAACACGGTGACATTTTACACCCGAATAACGCCGCACAATATTTTACAGAACACATTCAGAGCTCAAATGAATGGGCTAATGTATTATTATCACACTTACTAGGACCATGAATGGAATTTTGTCAAGTGACCGTATCTAAGGACCAAAATTGTAATAGTATTTCATATACTCTTTATGAATGAAGATCGATTTGTAGTTGCAAAAAAATTGTAGCTAAAGTAGTGAATGCTGTAATGGCAGTAATGGATGGTATATTTCTTTTAGCATGGTATGCCTTGTGTACTGACTACTGTAGCTAAAATTCTCGTAAATTTTTCGTTGAAAAATAAAATGTTGGCAAATAAAGTAGGTACTTGAAGTGAATTCCATATTCGTATTCTACAAGTACCTCGCTCGAAATGTACTACATCATTCAATGCCACTTAACACGGTTCGAAACGGCTGCTGTAGTTTATTTCGATTATTTTAAAATATCTGCATAATTATTTCATATTAACAAAATATTGAATATTATCGAACGAATTTGAACGTTTGAATGTAATTTAACCGATTTGAAAGATATCGATATCTCTGAAATCGATTAGATTACAATAAAACCCTCACAAAATCCCATTTATTCGCACTATCATTAAATAACACCATTTAATACTAACGGCATCTCGACTTCCTGTTATAAAATACAGGAAGTGACGTCAAATGTGTCCGGCACGCGGCGCCGGCGTCTCTCGACCGGAAGTGCGTCGCAGTTCAATTTGCCGCCATATTTAAAATTAATAGGGAAATTTAACAGGCTATTGGTTTTTCCCAACGCTTGTTTTAATATTGAAGCAACGGATATTTGATTAGAACTTTAGGATTTGCTTTGAGGTTATGGTTGAATTAATTTCTAATTTTGGTGAAATTGTTGGTTAGTTATAACATGCTGCTATGAGTGTTTTAATAGTCATGGCTAGAAGGAAAAGTATTTATTACTTATTTAGATCAATTTTTTACCCGACTGCCAATAAAGGGTTATGTTTTTTATAAATATGATATGTACGACACGGACATGGACACTTGGCTAGATGTGATGATGGCAGGTGGAGCAGAGCCTTAACGGAATGGTTGCCAAGTAACGGTATAGAAGGAGCGTTGGCAGACCGATGGCCAGGTGGGTGGACAACCTACAGGGAACAAACTCAAACTCAAAGCATTTATTTCAAATAAACCAATTACAGGCACTTTTGAATTGTCAAGGGGTCGGTCAATCAGAACACCTGGATGAGACTCACACGCACCAGAAAAGCATGGCACAAAAGGGAGGAGGCCTATACTCAGCAGTGGGTGGAACAAGGCTGCCAGTGACGATGATGATGATGATGATGACGATGATTATGATGATGATGATATCAGTATCATCATCATCATCATAATCATCAATGATGATGATGATAATGCTGGTGATGATACTGATGATGATGATGGTGATGATTATGATAATGATGATGACCATAAAGCTGTTCTACACGGAACTGATCTACGTAGGAGTAAAACTATTTAAAGTAATGATCTCAATCAACTCTTATTTCAATAAAAGACAATAAAAATACACCGGTTCTAACAAAACAAAATGTACCTATGAAATTGAACAGTGACTTGCAAAATTATTATAAATCTATCCCAAAAATGCCATCATCTTAACATCCGTAGACCACACGAACTAAAAATACTATTTACAACCGTCACCATGCCATCGATATTCCAAAATCCTTTTCATAATACAACCACATCACGCGAAGTCAACCCTTTCAATGCTTCCGTCTCACAGCATTCAAAACTTATAAAACCAACACAATTGGACCAAAGGACCGGAAGGGACTGTCCAGTTAACCCTTCACTTATTTGTATCCGAATACAAACCCGTCAATGGCCAGTTTATGTATCTATTCGGATACAGTTTTTGCAATACAATCTTGGTTTTTTTTCATGAATACATTTAGATTATATGTGTGGAAGGACCACAATTTTATTTATGAAAACTTTATGCAGACTTAAAAATAACCGTACAAAGTCGAACTACCTTAGGCATTGTCTACCAGTCTATCTGAGGGTGATGCAGAGACAAACATAATAGCTGCAACATGACAGAAAAAAATAAATGAATTTTCGCTAAAAATTTAAGAGAGACAAAGAAAGGTTTATCTCAATCTATATCCAATCTATATAATATATTCAATCTATATAAAATATTTTGACTGTCAACTCCCTTTATTCTGTAAATAAAACTTTCGTTACTACATTTTAGGGATTACAAAGTTAAGGAAAATAAGTCAAGTTAAGGAGGTCATCACTCAATGAGATCGCGACTCGAAGATCAATGTTGAGGGCGGAAATGGATGAGTTTGACTCTAGCGAGTGATGAGGCCTTCACGAAAAAACAAATTGATAGATTAGGTAACTGTTTCCCGCTGAACATAGGACAATCAATCGGCAAACAAAAAAATTGGACGACCATAACATACTATCACGCCTGTAACCCCGAAGGGTAAGGCTGAGACGGACTGCATTCTTGCAGTTTGAATGCAGTTTAGTACGATTGCAATACTCGTAATTTACTGGTAACTGCATTCAAACTGCTTTGTAGTTGGAGTGCAGTTGAAACAGTTGAAATGCAGTCCGTCTGATGGCAGCCTTAGGAAGAGGTGTACCTATAGAGACACCCACATTCTAGAGGTACGCCCACATTTCACCACTGTTATGTTTAAGTCCCATGTGATAGGGGGCAAGCCTATTGCCATCAACCTGGCACTAATCCAGACCTCGAGCTGCTACTCAAAGATTAAACATAATGGAAAAACGCACTAACACTTTGCATCTAACTTACCTAACCTGATATTTATGTTAGATACCAAAAATGTTCACCGTTTTTTCCACTCTGACAGTGTCCAAAAATACACAGACTGGATAAGTTTATACTAATCTCCTTACTAATAAACGTTGTATAGCGTCTGTATAGTTACACAACGCTTTGTCTTCTTCTTTCGAAAGTCAAATTACTAACGACTGAAAGAGAGAAATCGGTGTGTAACTATTCTCCGGCTATAATACGTTTATTAGTAGGGAACTAAGGCTACAAGAAGTAAAAAAAACTTTTACCACAAAATAAACTCTAAATCACTAGATGAAATAAAATGTCCAAGTGCTATTACTAAAAGTCCAAAAGAAAAAACCTACTAGCTTCACTGCAATGACCACACAACAACTCCTTTACGGACATTCCGAAAACTAATAAAACTGGTCCCCTTGGCCCCCAACAATGACAAAGCAATAACAGGGACGAGTGTGCGAAACTAATCGTGTTTTGGCGTGGAACATCAGCTATTTCATTATAGCCCCTACGTATGGTGGTGATTTGATATGGCATTTGATTACCATACGTTTTGGGACTTTGAAGTAATAACAATGTTGACGTGCAGTTTTGGAATTGGCAGTTCGTTAGCTAGACTTTGACAGCAAATGTAATCAAGGAACTCGACGAGCGTACTCTTGCCTGCGGGTATATTTTAAAGATGACTGCTGTCAGTAAAGAAAAACAAAAAAGTAATTGATCTGTCATGGATCCAACATAAAAAATTTAAGTAATTTTAGCACCGGCATTAAATAAAAATTAAAAATTAAATTCCGTATCCTTTAAGCACTAGGAGGACACAGTATAGTGTATTCTTAGTCCTCTTCACCAGGTACGGTAAAAGCGTTACAATATTTTTAGAACAACTACAAAAAAAGTCGACGTCATTTTCGAAGATGAAATCTAAAACACGTGGTAAAAATACAAAACAAAACATTACAATTCTGTCACACTATCTTTTTGATCTCAATCAACCAGCACAGTCAAGTACGGTCCTAATAAACCTTGACAATAGACCTTATAATCCTAAACTACAAAGCAAATAGTTACCTATCAACACCACTCAGTTGCCAGGACAATCCCTTAAGTCAAAGCGAGACTAATTGATATTTTACAACACATCATTGTCACCCTTTCGTTTGTATTTATTTACAAACACGTGTGGACACCCCAGCGCTAATGATACTCGTAGCTAATGTGACATTTATACAGTGTTTCAAACAGAGAATTAATTTAGTTTTTATTAAATTAAAGTTTTCACGGTGACCTAAGTGTGACAGCAGCAGCTGAATATAATTGTCACGTGCAAGCTTTGTAAAAAGAGTTGATAAAAAGCTACTCAACTAATTTCAGTATGCAACCTCACGTAAAAAGACTCCACGACTACATTTAGATTTTATGTGTGAAAGGACCAAAATTTTATTTATGTATTATTAAAACTTTATGTACAAAAAAAAATAACTGTCCAGAGGCGGATTTAATGCCTTAGGCATTTTCTACCAGTCTACTTAAGGTGATGCAGAGACCAAAAAAAGCACCTGCACTACAAATGACTCAATGAATTTAGCGCTAAACGAATTTCTGTCAATTGTTTGAAGATAACAGAGACAGAGTGTTGTTTTAAATAAGTTTAACGTTAAATGCATCTAGGTACTGATTTTTGGGGTACAAGTGGGGCTTAATTGCGATAACTGAGTCTTTTTAAATAAAGTTCTTTCGCCCGTTACCGTAAGGGTCAGTGCACATCGCGACGTGAAACGACGCGACGCTGCGCGCAGTTTTTTAACAATTATGGAACTTATTTTCTGCACGAAAAGGTATAATTTCAGTGCGAGGGTTGACACGTGTCAAAGTACTTACGCTGTGATTCGTGGTTCTGCGCAGCGCGTGTACCTTATTGTGTAGTAAATAAATTCGATATTGTATCGGATCATAAAAAAGTGCGCGTCGCATCGTGTCTCAGTGTGACTGACCCTTAGTCAACATTAAAAAAATAACTAAATAAGATTACCCATTTTAGGACTAGCCCAAATAAGATTGTGAAAATCATAACTTCTACATTATCATTCAATCTAAAGTCGTTTTTCATGTCTGTCTGTGTTGACTTGTTGACTTCATCTTAATAACTACGCAACGCATTTTTATTCGTTTTTCAACATAATTTAATTTTAGAGAATTGATTCCAGAAAGATTATGTGCATACGTGTGGCGTCAGTTCAACAGACCCACACTAATATATATATCTTTGTTCGCAGTATGACTACCTACTAGCCTACCTACCCTTTTTCACTTCTTGCTAGCGTGAAGGTGCGCGCACGCCGCGCGCCGACCATCTAAGCGAGCCCCGTCTGCCGCGGAAACCGGTCTACTACCACACCCCGGACGCGGCGCACCGCGCCGCCTCTGCAGCCCGCTCAAGACGCAGATGGCGTCGACCGCCGACCAGTCAGCCAGAAGCCCTCAACGCGTACCCTCGTCGCTTTGGCTCGCTACCACTGTTACTATTTTCATTCCCGAAACTCAGTTTCTAATAACGCTATCCTATTGTATCTTGCGCTGTATTCCTTCTTTAGTAGAATCATTTCTTTTCATATCCTTAGCTTCAGTCTATCGTTTGTTCAGTGTATCTTTGCCAAATTATACTTCTACTAGGCTTTTATCGTGTTGATCATTTCACTCGCACCCATACGCTTCCAAATACGTAACACATTAATATTAAACTTACATAGTAATATAATCAAAAGAAAGCTCGTGGCTAAGTAATAACAGCCGCAAGGGTCGATCCATCAGGTTAAGCTACGCTTGCCGGGGTTGTTCCGTGGATGGGTGACCATATTTACATACCGAGACTCTTCCGTGCGTCGGAAAGCACGTTAAGCCCTTGGTCCCGGCTGTCATTTGTAGATCTTTGACAGTTGTTACGGGTCGTCAGAACCCCGAAAGTCAGACAACCAGTCTTACCACGAGGTATCGTGTTACCCAGTAACTGGGTTGTGGAGGTCAGATAGGCAGTCGCTCCATGTAAAATACTGGTATTCAGCTGCATCCAGTTAGACTGGAAGCCGCCCCCAACATTGTTGTGAAAAGGTTAGGCAGATGATGAGTAATATAATCAAAAAACCGAGCGAAGAAAGGGCGGGTTACTAGTATATAAACTCAACCCAACAGGGCCAAAGTAATAGATCAAATAATTCCCAAAGTGTATGTTAGCGAAGATCTAATATCTTGAACTTGAACGATAAATCATAAAAATACATTCTGTATCGTCGTCGAGGGAATACTAAAGACTCCGTTTGCAAGTCTAATGGATAAAAATATTAATTAACAACGAACTTGGGTTGTCTTCGGGTGCAGTCTGCGTCGAAATATTGGATCTTCAAGACAAATATTGAAGAATAAAAATAATAAAGAGAAAATCTTCGTATTTTCTTAGTTATATTGGACTCAACTTTGAGTCTAATAGTATAGCTTAGCTGTATATCATGTATTTGGCTCTAACTTAAAGAATTAGGTACCCTATTTGAATTACCTAACCTTTCCTGTAACTGAATCACCTGGGCCTCTGACTTGGCTTCACATGCCACAGAGAAATATCTCTCAGGCACGCCGGTTTCCTTACGATGTTTTCCTTCACCGTTTTCAAGATGTTATTGGTTTTACTTCAGACAGACCATTTACACACGAGTCAAAGTTAACTAATCTAAAATGTAATGTGCTTCTAGGACAAAATCAAACTGGTTGCTAATCTAGTTGTATAATTTATTATTTGTGTATCATAGATTTTTTACATTTTATGATTACTTAAACTCACACACTGTCCTATTAGTATTACTTGTAAGTTTTTAGGAATATTGTGATATCGTATACTTTTACAATGTTTGTAAATATGTGAGCACCGTGTATCTATCACATACTTAATTAATATATTTGTCATTGCTCCATTTTTTATTTTTTTTACCTATTGTGGTACAGTAATTGTATTCTCGGTGCATCGTCTTCACTTGTGTAATTATACAATTGATGTGTATTATATATTGTAAAACATTTTTTTTAATGAGTAACTGTGGAGTTTTTTGCCCATTCTTCTCCATACGAAAACTACCTTTTGGAAGGGGCAACTAGAATCAGTTCTATTTCTATTATGTATTTGAAGTTCAAAAGTGCCTTTAAAGTCAAATAATTAATTTCATGTAGGCAACTACATGAAATAAATTATTTGACTTTGACTTTGACTAGTGAAACTGAAGGAATATCATCTAAACATTTAAACCATAAGGGACTAAACTAACCACGATTAATTAACTAATTAAGAACTTATGTCATATGCGGCTTTTAAAGTGAATGAAATGGGTTATTGTATATTCGAATGAAATAATAACTCTTGCACAAAGTGTCATAATAAGTTGTAATGTAAGATCATCCTCGTAACCCCAGATTGTTTGTTGTTTGCTTGTTTGTGCAAGGGACTTTGGAAGTTCAAACATTAATATCAATTTATATACATAAATACATACATAAACTTAAGCCTTCTTCCCACGGGGGTAGGCAGAAACTACAGAACGTCACCCGCAACGATCTTTTTGCCTCATTTACGTTCGTGGGGCTTAAAACAGTCAATTTGGCAGAATCATAATAGGAAAATATTATGAATCATCGTAAAATATCACAAACTGACAATTCATATAACATAATCTGCGTGCGATTCATATTTTGAAATAATTCATCTATTTGACAGTTTTTTATGGAGATTCGTAAAATGGTCCACACATTATTGCTTTTGTGTCAAATTGTTAAATCGAAACACGGCGAAATAGGTACAATTAATTGGGTATGTAATGACTGCCTCGTTGGTTTAGTGGTCGCAAGCGCTCAGCTGAGAATGAGGTCCTAGTTTCAATTCTCAGATCCGGAAAGTGATATTGGGTTCTTTCATCAGGAATTTCTCAGAAGCAGCCTAGAGTCTGCTTGATGTCAAAAGGCTCACCCCCTGTTACATGGGAATTAAACATAGCTGGCGAAATGTGGGCATTTCTGCCTAACGCTTCGGGAATTACAGGCGTGACGATGTTTTATGTAATGAATACACCAGAAAATAATATAAAATTATATTATTCCAGTATTAGTATCATCATCTGCCTAGCATTTTCCCAACGATGTTGATGCCGTGTTCCAGTCTAACCGGATGCAGCTGAATACTAGTGTTTTACATGGAGCGACTGCCTATCTGACCTCCACAACCCGCAACCTCTGTTATTCCATTATTGGTATCATTTTAGTAAATAAGACTCCAAACAATGAACCTCTTCACGCGACTTAAAAGACTTACCTAACCATTATTAAAGTCAAAATTAACTGTAATTGCAACAAAAGTGTTCCAACAATATTGTATATGTAAATACAATAACCCCTGTCTACTGCTCCATCTTAATCACCAATCAAAACTACATAAGTACTTAAGCAGCTTTTGATTTCAGTTTTAACATTACCTTCTCAATTACTAACACAATCGACATAATTGTTTCATTGTTCCATTCCTACATTTAAACGTTACCAAAACTTTGTCACCTAAGTAGCCAAGCCGGATAAATAAATAAAAAAGCACTCTATCAAAGAAAGGGCACAAAAGACTTGAAGCATAAAGCGCTGTAATATAAAAAGTCGGCGCTTTACAAAACGTAAAAGCGTTTCATGTATTTATTGGTAAAAACTCTTGTACAATAGCGAATCGCATTTGTGATTGCATTTTGTGGCGAGCTTTCAATTGCTGGTGTATGGTGGAAGGTACAAACTTTATTGTGGTAAGGCAGGGGGCTCTCTGTTAGAAAGCCAATGTCAAAAGGTCGAAATTTTGACGATGGATTTATTTGCCAAAGTGAGGAGCTTGCAACGCCAATAGAATTATGATTGAAAAAGTTTTGAAACGTGAATTACCTACTGAAGTAATTATGAATAATAGTGATCTTACCTAATGATGCAACGAAAGAACTGGACAATTTCAGAAAACTATCAATAATAGTATTTAAAAATTACAAAAGTTCTACGGAAAAACGCACTGATTGATTTTAAGTTTACTAATATCCATTGGTTATTTTACTAAAACCCACCGTTTGCATTGTCGGATGCAATAAATTTATAGAGTATATAAGACATAAGTGCAGGGGCCATAGGTAAGTACTATGACGTGTTAAAGTCATCATTCTCCAGTATCAGAGAAATATGGAGCTATAAAGGGAAAAAAGAAAGAAAGAAAATACGTTTAATTGCGACAAAAATGACGCTAAGAAAGGACAAATACTTATTCGAATAAAACAAAAAATTGGGAGAAGTATATGCATCACATTCACGCAAAACGGCCATCGCTCAGCATAAAGCTGCGACCCTATGCGAGACAGAGCCCCAGCGCTGGTAAATAGGAAATGCTACCATCTTTTGACACGGAAGGGCGAATCTAACGATTGAAATCTTTGGTATTCTTATCACTTGCACCACACCCCACTCAATGCTCAGCGATTTGTGAGCTTCACTAGCCACTTAGCAGGAGATCTTTGTTCGTACTCTGTTCTGCAATTAATACGTGCTCCTAACACAAGTGTCGTGAGAAACATACGTTACCATTGAACTTAATTCTTTAATCAGAGGAAAAATATTGTCCTTGAGTTATTGTAAAGGGTCATTTAACACAACTTGGAAATCTTGATATTTAAGTTTGATTGGAAAGAAAAAAAAAGAAAAATATTTTATTTTGGACACGCACAGGAAAAATAAACAGTAATAAAAAGTTAGTAGGTACATAATTAAAATAAAAAAAGAACAATTTAAAACTAACAAAAAACTTAAATAACGACCAGTGCGAGGCCAAAAAGGCCTCCTATCTCAGCATAATGCTACGATATTTAAAATATAAATAACTATAAATCCTATCTCAGCATAATGCATAATATTTAATATGAGTGCAATGTTGTGGTAATATTTAAGTTCTTTTGAGTCTCATTCACTAAAACAAGTGTTATCCAGTAACTGGGTTGTGGATGTCAGATAGGCAGTCACTCCATGTAAAATACTGGTATTCGGCTGCATCCCGTGAGACTGGAAGTCGACCACAACTTAGTTGGAAAAAGTCTAGACAGATTGATTTTTTTATTCCAAATAACATTAATCTTGTCTACAACTTCAGAAATACCAAAACTGGAAATCAGGAGCCACGTAGATTGCTTAATTTGGAATAGAATGTATTGTGTGTCTGCTGGCCGACTTCCTTCACTTTAAAAATATTATCTCAAAAGTGAGTTTATAAGTACCAATGTACAACAACATGTACAATGTATGTAACATAGTCTACTTGGCGTATTTTGTAACTAAGAGATTTCTAAGAAATCTTAATGCTTTTAAGAACTTGTATACAGATCAAAACTAAAAATTGAATTATCAGATGTAATAAAGAATCAGCATCAAATTGATTTCCTTTCTTTCATCTAATATTCATTACCGTTTTTTTTTTTTTGGGTGGGAAATCATCAAATGACTTCTCCCGCTCTGGGCGGAGCGGAAGGGCGTGTCAGACTCTTACTGACTAAAACCCACCCGTGTTCCTCCAGTTGCCTGTTGCCAGGGTCCCGGTATCCCTTTCGGACTATTCCGCAACCCTGGCAGGCATCGGTCCTAACGGACCCCGTCAGGTGTGCTGACAATATTCATTAACCTGGGCACTTTTCTCACTGACATCGCGGACGATTTTTTTATTCACATAATAATAATCATATTTTAGTGTGAGATTGTATAATAATTATTATATTTAATATTTATCAACAAACCTTGTATGTTAACCCACAATATAATTACCTACATTCTGGGACTAAAATAAAACTTCTATAATAAATTATAGGAAAGCAATTTAAAGTTTTGTGACTTTAAATTAAAACAACGGTGAAAGTTTAAAGGTAAGCCGTTATACAAAATTGTTGTCTAATTTTGTTGAAATATTGTTGTAATTAAAATAACTTTAATTTTAATGAAGTTTACTTCAAACTTTGTAAACAATGATTTGATTTATTTTAATTAAATGATAAATGTTGAGATATTTTGTTGAGTTGATTAATAATAAAATTATGTAACGATGTAAGGTACTTACCTACTTAAATAAATAAAAAATAAATAAGAAAGTATAAATATTTTATTACTAAAATCGGACTGAAATTCGGCTAGATTTGCATTTTCGGCTAAAAATGTTTTCTTTTTTGGTCCATAAGTGCTTCTTAGAGCTCGATCTCGTCGATCCATCAGGTTAAGCTACGCTTGCCGGGGTTGGTCCGTGGATGGGTGACCATCTTCACATAGCGAGACTCCTCCGTGCCTCGGAAAGCACGTTAAGCCATTGGTCCCGGCTGTCATTTGTGGATCTTTGACAGTCGTTAAGGTTCGTCAGAAGCTCGAAAGTCTGACAACCAGTCTTACCAAGGGGTATCGTATCACCCAGTTACTGGGTTGTGGAGGTCAGATAGGCAGTCGCTCCATATAAAATACTGGTATTCAGCTGCATCCGGTTAGACTGGAAGCCGACCCCAACAGAGTTGGGAAAAGGCTAGGCAGATGATGAAGTGTTTCTATATAATAATATTGGGTCCCCACCTATGAAATTGGCGTTTTTTTTCTCACTAATAGAGAACCTCGTCACTTCTATGATTTAAAATATTCATCAATTGCTTGATATTATATCGAATAATGACCATCATAGACAACTAACAAGAGTAAAAAAAACAAATACTTTTTTGGTTTTCTAAACGTAAAAATACTTTTAAAAATAACTTCTCATTTTGCTAGCAGAAATTACCACTATTTTTTTTTTAACTTAGCTAAAACTTATTTTTGTCGCTTTATCTAAGTGACTTACGTTATCTTAGTTTTTAAACATTAGTGCATAAACATTTTAAAAAATTAGTGTTCATGGTTGATAAATAACTTAATAGAATGTTAGTATGCAACTTCTTTAAAATTCCCCATACAAAACGCTAATTTCATAGGTGGTTCACCTAATATGTTACTTTAATAATACGCGCGCTCTGTAATAATAATGTCGCTGGAACGGTAAAAGCTTTCCAGGCTGCTTTTATTAACTTAAAACACGTTGTTATTGTGTTATGATTCCATTTTTTATTGACTAGTGCTGTACCCGTTTTGTGAATTTTATTATAATAGAAATAAAATTATTTATTTCAAAATGTTTTAAGGCATAATTTAATGAAAATTGTAAATAAAAACGAAATAGATGCAATAGTATGTAATTTTCTTTCTAGGTACCTTAATATGTTGTTTCTTCTTAGTTGAATAAATTATTATGAAAAAAAAAAAACAATATTTTTGCTTGTGCCATTAGCCATAATTTATGGGCTAATTCAGAATATTGCTGAGTCAAGTCAGTCAAGATACTTAAATCCCTGACTAGACCCTTTCTTCACGTTTCCTAGCCTTCAGTCTAACCGGTAAGTGTAGCTGACATCAATATTTTCAAGGAGTTTCCACCTATCTTTGGTTTCAAGCAAACGGCAGAAACAAAAAAGTAACCACATATTCTTATGTAACCATAAAAAAAAACAAAATGACTGTTTTAAAAAAGGAACACAATTTGAATTAAAAATAAAGAACCTACCCTATCTGCTGTAACCCAATGACTCGTGTACATTAATTGTTCGCTTTGATCTCAAAATGTACCATAGTACAGGAGTGACTTTCGATTTATTTTTTTAACTTTACCCCTCTCTTATTTTCCGTTAAAAGCTATGTTAAGTCAGTAGTTTTAATTGAGTTTAATGGAACGGAGCAATTGGTAGGTTAGCGTTTGTTTTGATAACGCTGATAATATCGCAGTACTTACTAACAATAATATTGACTACAATAACCACAGGTGTAATGAAGAGTTTTAATATGCCTAGTGGATTATATTAGAAACTTAAATGCTTCCACTCAACGACAGAGAAGATAACATTGCTATCCAGATTGCATAATTTTTCCCGCAAAATATCGAGGTAACAGTCCATCGCCATTTTGTAGTTTTAGATTTTGGCTAACCTAATTCATAACACGAATACTTATACATATTGAGAGGTAGTATGAACGTATTATAAATCAAAATTATTTCTAATTTCTTCTAATATAGATTGAAGTTTAAAAGGGCTTAGTAGCCTACTTGTACTTCTGCCTAGCCTTTTCCCAACCATGTTGGGATTTTGGGGTCAGGTTCCAGTCTAACAGAATGCAGCTGAGTACCAGTATGGTGCGACTGCCTATCTGACCTCCACAACCAAGTTACTGGGTAATACGATTCCCCAATGGCAAGACTGTTTATGAGACTTTCGAGCTTCCGACCGTAACGACTGTCAAAGATCTACAAATGACAGCAGGGACCAAATGCTTTCCGAGGGACGGAGGAGTCTCGATATGTAATGGATCCATCCACGGACCGACCTCGGCAAGCGTAGCTCAACCTTGTATCGACCTTGTGGCTGTAATTATTTAGCCACGAGCCCCATCTATACTATGTTACCATGTATAATAAATAAAGTAAAGTCTGTTTTTTTAATCTCGTTGACTAATTTGACATCTAAAGTGATTGTTGTTTGTTTTTTCAATTTGGAGTTTGTCATTAATTGCAACTGTCAAATTAGTCTATGAAATTAAAAAAACAGACTTTAAGTACCTTAAATTAAAAAATAAACGTACTAATACCAACATCAACCCCATTACAGTGAAACAACAGCACTTGAACTAACTCCCCGTTAGTCAGTGCTCGGTAGTTCGAGTCTAAACAAAATTACGCAGAAGTTGGTCGGTAGATGGATCACCGTCTTATCTGCAGCCGCCGCGCTCCGCTCATCAATCCTACCATGTCTTATGTTTATTATATCGTGTACGTGTTGCTGGGAAACTTAGGTTAGCTGTCGAACTGAATAATTTCTAGAAAAACCTATATTTTCTCTCAAAAAAGCCTCGCCTACGGACGGGAGAGATGTCGTGAGATCGATCATTCGTAATCGCACTTTTGAAGTGAACCCAATAACTGTAAGTATCTTCATTTGCATACAATTAGGTAAATATAAAAGATTTTACATAAGATAGGACACGTTCTGCCGATAAAGTAGCATGAAAATATTTCAAAACATAAGTTTGAATTTTTACGTGAAATAACTGCGCAATATGGTGCAGGGGTGAAGATTAGGAATAATATAAGTAATAGAGATTTACACCCGGTTTCTGAATTGAGAATTTAGATTTGAATTTGAGAACGTCCTAATCTGTACTTAAGTATAACTTAAACATTTTTTCGTTTCTGAATTAAGTTTTTTTAACTTTAATCAAGATTTGAGTAATAGAACATCATTTACTCAAATTTGACAGATAGCATGCTTAAAAGTCGTTAGTTACGTTTCTGAAATTTGATTTTAACTTGTGAAACGCAAAAAGCTTAAGCACATACTTATGTATTTGAGAATAAACAGTTGAGATTTGCTAATTTTCTCAAATCAGAAATCGGGTGTTAGTTTATTGCCAAAAATCCGTTGTTTCATTTTAAATTAAAATCATTTCTAGCTTTGTTGCCTGCAACTTAGCAAGGTTAGTTTCTGTTCATAAATCTCCTTCTAATCTCCCACTTTTTTCTACTAGGTGAAAGCGAGTGAGCTGCGAGCATTTTGGAATTTCTTAACATTTCTTGGCATTCGTACTTTTACTGCAACATTACATTAAGTGTTTTGAGGTGATGTTGGTATAATTTCCGAGTTAAACTGGGGCAATGTTGTCAATTCATAATATAGTGCTCAATCAATCAACCTAAGCAATCACAGCTCAGCCTTGACTTTAAATAGAATATATTTTTAAGTATAAGTGTAAAAATTGTGGAGAAAAAATGTACAGTATTACAATACATATATACTAGCTGCGCCCCGCAGTTTCACCCGGATAAGTCTCGATTCCGTGTGAATATCGGGATAAAAAGTATCCTATGTCTCAATTCAGGTCATGGTTTACCCATGTGCCAAATTTAATCCTAATCCGTTCAGCCGTTTTAGCGTGAAAGCATAACAAACAAACAAACTCACTTTCGCATTTATATTAGGTATTAGCTTCCGCCCGCGTGATATGTCGATTAAAAAGTAACCTGTCCTTCCCCGGGATGTCATCAATCTCTTTGCCAAATTTTATCTTAATCCGTTCAGTGGTTTAGGCGTGAAAAGGGAACATACAGACAGACAGACAGAGTTACTTTCGAATTTATAATATTAGAATGGATAGATATAGGATGATATAGGATATAGGATTTATTTTAAATTCTAGTAAAAATTGTGGGGAAAATATGTAGAGTATTATTATTATTTTCCTATTTCTTTCAGTAAGCGTTTTCAAAGGTTTTTTCTATAAGAATGAAGGGAAAGCGAGAAGCTGGAGTGTATTTATGTCAACTAGACACTTATATCAAACATGAAAAGAAAAGAGATGAAAGGAGTGCGTAAAAACTTAGTCAGCACTTCTCACTGACCGCTAGTGGAAAGTGATACATATATAAAAAAGACCCAGTAGTAACACAAAACTACCCACGCCTTTATGTTCATGAAATCCACCACACATTCGCTAAAGAAAAAAACATTTGTCACAAACAGTCGTCGCGTTACAAAAACGCTTTGTGACATAATGAACTTAAAAATGTACAATAGTCGCGAAAAATGAGATCAATACTACTTGGGTACAAGACTCAAATATTTACCAATTTAATAATTGGCCGTTCCTAAACGAAAAATTACACGAATTTGAACCCTGTATTGAAAGGAAAAGAAGTTATGATTATGGGGAGGGAGCGCATAGTAAAGTTGGCAACCAATCGATACCTGTCCCACAAACTTATCGGCAAGCACAATAGAATAAGAATTACAATAGTATCGATACTCCATTCATAACCGTAGCTAAAAACATGAATGAACGATAGAATGAGTGAATTTATGAATGAAGTGGACAAGTGTACCCCGTAGTGACTCTCAGCTCTCAGACGAACAGGCGACAGTATTGTTAGACTATTTAAAAGCAATGTTCTGAGAATGACGCCATCTTGGATTTTAACGGACAATACGCAGGTGGTCATTAAATATCTTTTCCAAATTCATTTCCGTTTGTGATTGCGTTTTAAATGAAGTGCCTTTTGAAATTTTAGGGAGATTGGAGATGAATGAAGGTTTGTGTCCGTTGTCCGGTAATTAGAAATGGTTCTGCTTTGTATTTTGGAGCGTCAATTTAAGATAAATTAGGCACTGGACAGAACATTTTATTTTAGTGCTATTTTGGAGCATGCCATGCAAACACCTTATTTCCCTATGGTTAGTTGAACTTAGTCATGTAGAATCTAACTAATATTATAAACGCGATAGTTTGAAAGTATGGATGGATGGATGGATGGATGTTTGTTACTCTTTCACGTACAAACCACTGAATGGATTTGGATGAAATTTGGCAAACAGATAGTTTATAACCTGGATTAACACTTAGGATACTTTTTATCCCGATATTCACACGAAATCGAGACTTATGCGGGTGAAAACGCGGGGCGCAGCTAGTTACATAATTATAATTGTTATTTTGCATCACAGTGGTGTAGTACTTATATTTGGTGTGCTTCGAAACTTTAAAACCAAATTGTAGCCTGTATCCCTTACAAAACATTTCTACAGTTTGTATGGAAATGTCTGACCCGGTTTGACCTCAGCAAAGCTAAGTTCAGTACACAAAGCCTGGATGAAGCTTCAAGCATGACGTCACAGCTTCATGGATCCATGCACTGCGGATGTAACTCTGTAAGTGCTTTGTGTACACCACTGACGTTTTTAGAATAATTCCTAACGTAGATTTTAGTAAAGGCTTTAAAATTCAACCTTGGGATTGGACAGTGCACTGTGCACCAGTTAATGAGAGAAAGGTTCATAAACTGTCTAAAGGATATTAATAGAAAATTAACTTAAATATACAACAATACGAGTGCCGTCCCAAGTTTTGCTATCATCAGTAGGTAAGTTCAACTGTTCCAAACTATAAGTGAATATTTATATTATCTCGAAAATAAACTAAATAATTGATGCAGAAGTAACACGAATTAAAATCATACCGAACTATCAATGGGCAATCACGTCAAAACATCCCGTTACAAAACATCTTTTATTTGAAAACAGTTACCTAATTTGCCATATTTTTCATTGTGTAACTCTAAGAATTATCATTACCGTGTCATACGCCACCTGGTGTACTTTGACGTACGCACAAATAGGAGGATACCCTCGGTTTTATACGATAATAACCCTTTATATCTATCTGATTTGTGGGGGAGTTAGATCCTCGACATCCCACATAAAATCCACCTTTATTCCAATCGTAGAAAAGGGCGAAAATTCTTTGTAAATTTTTGCAGGATCAGATACGCAGTAACGAAGTGATGTTTGCCCAAACATTGTTATTTTCGTCCTATTGTTTGGCTGACGCGATTCCGTGATCGAATTCAGTGCCGTCAGATTTTTGTAACAAAAGAACAAAGATGTGTTGCAAAAAATATTTGCTGATGATACCGACTGATTTGTATTTTGTGTGCATTTTTGCTACTTTTTTATTCAACAGCCTTAGGCCCGGACGCATCCTTTACTTGAGATGAGATTCTCACTCGATGTCGATGTTTCAAAAGACAATGACCCAGGAAGCAGCCGTCGGCTTTTGTTTAATTTTGTCCTTTGAACACTTCAGACATTTTGCAAATTGAATTGTGAAGTCTTAGCAATGCTATTTTCATAGAAATTAAACTTAAAAAGGACGCCTTGTTTGCCGTGTGTATCTTACAATTCGCTTCAAGTTTCGCTCATTATCCTTACATAATGTAAAACAAAGTCCTCCGCCGCGTCTGTTTGTCTGTTCGCGATAAATTCAAAAACTACTGCACCGATTTTCTTGCTGTATTCACCAATGGATAGAGTGGTCGTCGAGGAAGGTTTTAGTATATAATAACCGACATCCACGCGGTCGAAGCCGCGGGCATCAGCTAGTGTAATAATATATTTGTGTCCTGAGATTCTAGAAATTCGAATAAAGAAGGTTAAAAGCATTAACTCAAAAAGTATGAATACAAAATCTAAATAATGATATGAACATTTTTAGACTCTATTGTAATTCTAGATTATTAATGTCATGATAAATGAATACATGACACGGAT
Organism: Lithophane socia; assembly: GCA_947522985.1. Taxonomy (NCBI): domain Eukaryota; kingdom Metazoa; phylum Arthropoda; class Insecta; order Lepidoptera; family Noctuidae; genus Lithophane; species Lithophane socia. The sequence continues at coordinate 15,788,803 of OX383262.1, read as the reverse complement.
ACAAAACAAATTACCTACCGTTGAGAAAGCAAACTTTTAATATTTACTTACATCAAAAAATCCCATCTAAAACCACTTATGCACACAAAAGAAAATGTTACTTTACAAATTAATACTGACATGATAATAACATGAATTGGTTCACAATTTTATTATAATGCTGCCGAATATTTAGGGTGCTTTTAATATTTCATAAACTAGTTTGGCCAGGGAACGAAGGGCGGGGCTTTAGTATGCCCTCCCCAATTGGTAGGGTTTCTTTTGCAAGGATCACGCGTGCACCATAAGGATTCAATTATGGGGTATTCATATTTAATTAATATGGTGCTCTATAGTGCAAGCGAGTGATTTTGATCGTTGGCTGTTTGTTTAGCTGAGATTTTTTTTTTTAATTCAAAATGTTTTATTTTACTTTTATAGGTATATTATCTAAGTAGACTTGTACTGAGCGAAGCATAAAAGATGTTAAAGATGAGTAGATAAACTTTTCCTAAAAATCATATCGAGCACAAATTGATAAGCTGTTAGTCTCAGTTGAAATGAAGTATTATTTACTTAAACTCCAAAAGCTTTTACTGTAGAGACTATTTAAAAAAAAAAAAAAAACATGTCAATACATAAAACTAGTTTAAATCCCCAAAGACGTTAAGAAGTAATAAATAATAACAACACTTTTATATCTCCTTTAAAAAACCTGAATAATTCAACAACAAAAAATCAACTTACACATCCACACATGCATTAAAACAGTAACCGAATTGGATTTAATGAGACAGATATTAGGGATGTTGACGTGCCATACAAAATTATTCATAGCTACTAAAATGCTCCATTCAAAGTTTTTTCCCCAACTAACACTGGGGTTGACGTCTCACCGACAAAGGGGTGGGCCGGGCCAAATAATTGCCAAAACGCTTCGAGGTCCATTGTGTGTATTTACAATAGGGTGCACTAAGTGGGGGTAGTTTTTGTAATTGTTACTTTTAGGACCGACGCACCCCATATCCAGTAGTGAATCGGAGTTCGAAGCGCGAGCTACACACACCAAAATGTCTCGGTCGTTCTTAGTCGACGCTCTGATAAGTGATACGAAAGATTGCAAGAAAAATGAACTGTCTAGTGAACCTATACATCCTTATGCGTTGATCGGTCATCATTTGGACCCGCGTTCCAAGTACTTACCGTACCCTTACCCGGGGAACTTGAACAACCTTCTGAACATCGGACTGCATCAGCAGCGGTCCCCGGATTTGTTCAGGCCGTTTCTGGAGCAGCTCAACTTTCGGTATCCGTTACTGCACCAGCTGCCTCGTCCTGATTTCTACGAAGCCCAGGCTGAACCTAAGCCATTTGAAGGGTATTTGAAAACTGAAGAACAGGAGCCGGTCAACTTTGTTCACAAGAGAAAGAAGTCTGTTTCTCCGTATCTGCATCACCCTTATAAAGTGACTACTTCTCCATCCAAGAGTCAAGGACAACGGTCTCCCTCGTTGTCCAGTGAAAGCAGAAATGGAACTCCAAGCCCGCCACTGGGTCACCCTGAAGAACTCTTACCAGGATACTCGAAAGACTTGAAACGTATGCCGATGAAAGAAGACTCCAGCAAAAGAATCAGAACCGCCTTCACAGGAACTCAACTCCTAGAGTTAGAAAGAGAGTTTTCTATGAACATGTATCTCTCAAGATTGAGAAGAATAGAGATCGCGTCCCGACTGAAGTTGTCTGAGAAACAAGTGAAGATCTGGTTCCAGAACCGCCGTGTGAAGTTGAAGAAGGAGGAGTCTCCGATGTCTTCTGACCCTCGTTCGAAGAAATGCTGCTGTGCGAAGAGTACCTGTTCTTCAAAGGACCAGGAACCTTGTGATCAAGAACAGATAGATGTAGTCAGTGACCACGACAATAGTTATGAGGCTCAAAACCTTTCACAATACTCTTGAGAGGTGGACCTGTGAATATTTTGGACTGAATTTTGTATTTTATATAGAAGGTTTAAGGATATAATCCAGGGCTAGTGGAAGCCTTTTGCAGTAAGATTTTATGATTGTTAACTTGATTGACAATGTTTAGAAATGTACGAAATAATGAGTTGTGTGTGAAATTCTAAAGTGCCAATGTTGAGGTTGTGAAACTTATGATTTTTCTTGCTATCACAAGTTTTGTAGAATAATAATAATTATAACAGTTGTCAATGTTAGCAGTCGATATTTAAATTTCAATTTCAAATTATGAAGTTTTTCATTATTACAAATATTACGTGTATTTAATAGTCTTTGCTTAATTACAACGTCAAATCAAAGGTCGAAATTAAAATCGATATTCAATTAATTAACTTTGTCAGTCACTGCATTTGTTCGTTTTAGTTTTTTTGGTACTAAAATAATTATTAGTTTAATTAAAATGGTTTGCACAATGACATTGTATTGTGATAGTAATAATACGTATCATTGTAACTTATTGATAGTAAGTGATATCTAAGTTCAAAGTAAGTTAAGAGTGCTTGTAAAATATTTGTATATTGTTAATAATGTAAATAATAATTTATGAACTATGATTCGGTATAAATGGAAATATATTTTGATGAAACTTTACAATTTGTTAGGGTATAATAAAATTGTACGAACTGAAACTAATTGGCTTTTATACTTAATTTTCCCAATTTCAAAAGATGAAAAGGTTAGTGAGTTATTAAGATTGATAAGTAAAGTATTCTGCTTATATTAAGAAAAACAGCTAATTTCTATCATAGGAATAAAGCCTTTTCAGAAATGCCCAATTGTACACACACGATTTTCTTACCGTGAAAAACTACGGTTTATTCGGCGCGTAGGCACGACTGTCAGTGATGTATCGATCACAATAGAAGATTTTTGACGGACACGCTTTTCTGCGGCGCGCTTAAGACGCCATACTGTAAAGAAACCGTGCTGTGTACTAAGGGCCTTATTGTCCGTAACGTCAAATTGTATGTACTTTTCCAGTACATCATGCAAGAAAGTTAGTTACAGAAGACCAACATTACAATTTCATTTTAAAACTACTTATATCTAATAAGTAGTTTTAAAATGAAATTGTGCTTAGGTATTTTTCCATTTCGAGTAGTTATTCAAGTAACTTTGCACAGCTCATCCTCTTACTTTCACGATTATAAGGAATCTTTAGCAAGCTGTCTGTTCAGATTGCTAGATTCAAAAAATCACATCAAATCCAGAAAATATTTATGCTTGAGGCTTAGTATTCTTAGATTCATCAGGCAGCACTAACATGGACTAACACCACTCCTCACCACACACCACACTTGTCTTCACACTTAACATTAAAAGCCAAAGTAAGGTATTTTAAATATAAACAACCTAACTATAAGTTTCAACATAAAAGTTGAATTCATATAAAAATAAAGCATTTACGTCTCCGTAGCATCGTAGCAGCTTCGTAGACGCTCGTAGACGCCTACGCGTAGAGGCTCGTGTTCCGTAGCGAACATAAGCCGGATAATATTCTACGATAAATGATCTCGGAATAATAATTCTGCTATTACAATGCTCTAGACTGCAATTTTATATTCTTGCAGCATTTAAGTTGTAAAAATACTAGCTTCTCAGCGTGTCGACGGGAAAATGTTAATGATCGGCTCAAAATTTAAATTATACATAGAATAAACAATGTGGAGAAAAAAAAATTGAAATATTTCTGCATGTAGAGAGAATTTCAGCTCATCTTGTTTGCAGATAATAAGGTTTATAAAACAAATAATTAATTGTGTTGAATCATTGTTGAAGACAGAGCCTGAAGTTCAGTGGCGGCGCAATGGAAACGGTTGTGACTTAAGAATTATAGGTCACTACTGGTTCGAACCCAGGCGTTACTTAGTGTGAGATGACAGCACATTTGACGGGGTCCGTTAGGACCGATGCCTGCCAGGGTTGCGGGAAAGTCCGAAAGGGATACCGTGACCTTGGCAAAAGGCAACTGAAGGAACACGGGTGGGTTTTTGTCAGTAAAAGTCTGATACGCCCTTCCGGTCCACCCAGATCCCCCTGTACACTGGGTGAATTCGCAAGGGCCACGTACTGTGTAGCATGTAAGGTATAGATATAAGTATATTTTAATTTGTTACTTTGTCGCATTAGATTATAATTATCTGTAATGGCAAAGGAAACATGTTAAATAAATAAATGATTTCTCGCCTTCAAAAAACGTTACTTAGTGTAAATTAGTTCAACAACACTGACCTCAAAACGGTGTAAGAAAAATAAAACTTCTAAACAAAAAAAACTAGAACAAAAAAAACGAAGACAGAGAAGCTCTGTGTCAGATCAGTAGGAACTATACAGGCTGATAATGTAATATGTAAAATTTCTTTACATTTCCTTCCTATAAGAAATAAATATAATAAATATTTATTCCACACTTTAGTTATTGCACCTACCACTGTTTGTCTCTGCATCACCCAAAGGTTGACTGGTAGAAAATGCCTACGGCATTAAGTCCGTAGATTATTACATTACATTCGTGTGCTTAAGGTATTAAATAAATAAATAAGATTAAAACACTGTCTCATGTTGTATTAACAGAGTACCAATAGTCCTCACAGCAGGTTGACATACAAGGGCACAACTACATGGTGATTTCATTAAGAGCGGAGAATTTGAAGAGCCCCAAAGAATTTAGGGGACATATTTATGTTTGGGCCTCCTATAATGCAAGCTCCCATAGTTGGGCCCTCGAGACCGGAATTTTATAGGGAATTTTAGCCGTGAGTGTATTTTTAATTAATTTTAATATTGTGACGGTCAGGATTTTTTTATTTTTTATGGTGTAAGCGATTCTCAGAATCACTAATATTGGGCCTCAAAATAATTATATGACTAGTAGCACCCCGCATAAATTTTTATCCCGTGGGAAAATCAGGATTGAACGATTCTATGTCCCAATTCAGGTAATAGTCTGCCCATGTGCCAAAATTCATACAAACCCCTTCAGCCGTTTTAGCGTAACAAACGAACAAACTTACTTTCGTATTCAGCCGTTTTATCGTGACAGCATGAAACAAACAAACTCACTTTTGCATATAAATTAGTTAGGATTAACAGGGCAATGTTAAAAAACTACGTCCAGTCGAATAGATGGATTAAACTTAATCATCTGCCTAGCCTTTTCCGAACTATGTTGGGGTCGGCTTCCAGTCTAACCGGATGCAGCTGAATACCAGTATTTTACATGGAGCACTGCCTATCTGACCTCCACAACCCAGTAACTGGGTAATACGATACCCCTTGGTAAGACTGGTTGTCAGACTTTCGGGCTTCTGACGACCCGTAACAATTGTCAAAGATGGATTAAACTTATTATGGATATTCATTTTTCACACACAACCAGTGTTTTTACCATCGCATCAGAGGACATATGATACAACGGTAAAGTGCTGCATTTATCGGATTTAAATGCATTCATCTCACGCATTTAAAACACTTTAAATTATATATGTAACTGAAAACCTCACATTATTAATACCACAAACCGCATTTTAACTGAACGTTTTATAATGTACTGCAAGTACTGAAAACAGTTTATAGAATAAACTTTAGTCACATAAATTACACTACCCACAATATATCTAGATAGATGCTGAAAAGCTGCATTTAAAACTTTCAACATTAATTTTGTCAAACATTTAAGTACGTTAAAGCTTAAATTAAATGTGATTTACGTTTTAATTAATGAATTCAAATGTCATTTAAAGTTTATTCTTTTTACCACTGTCATTACGAATAATCGGCAGGTATAAAGTTAATGTAAGGAATAATTAAATGAATAGGTTTGGGTACCAAAAGTTTAACCATATTTTCTGCAAAACGCATAGTTATGGAATAAAAGTAGGTATATAAATCTCTTTTTTACTTGTTACTGTATAACTTCTTAGAGGAGCTCGTGGCTAAGTAATAACAGCCACACGGGTTGATCCATGAGGGTAAGCTACGCTCCCCGGGGTTGGTCAGTGGATGGGTAACCATCTTTACATATACTCCTCCGAGCTTCAGTAAACACGTTAAGCCGTTGGTCCCGGCTGTCATTTGTGGATCATTGATGGTCGTTACGGGTCGCAAGAAGCCTGAAGTCTGACAACTAGTCTTACCAAGGGGTATCATATTACCCAGTAACTGGGTTGTGGAGGTCAGATAGGCAGTCGCTTCATGTAAAATATTGGTATTCCGCTGCATTAGGTTAGACTGGAAGCCGACCCCAACGTAGTTGTGAAAAGGCTAGATTGACTGTATAACTTGTTAGCTTGAAAATATATCATCATTATCTTCCTGCCCTTGTCCCATGTTACTTGGGGTCGACGAAACACGTTTTCTTTTTCTATTCCCTCCTGTGAACCATCACGCTATCATTCACTCCCTTTTCTTTAATATCACAGCTTGAAACATAAACAACATTATTTAATTTTACAATTTGCATGCTAAATATACACTGAAACTCGAAGTCAATGAATAATAAGTACATCGGAATAGACTCGACAAAACAATGGAAATGAAAACACGATCCAAGTTGGCAACTGTAAACAAGAGAATTGAAAATAAATCGATCTTGGCCTAGTTTTCAGTTCAAAGCTTGTTTCAGCAGAAAATGCTTCGAAACGATGATACTTTTGCTGTTCCAATAAAGTACTGAATTGCATTCAAAATGCACTTAATTTTCTTCTTCTTGTTTTAGTGCTTCATCAAGATGCTCTTTGTTAGGTATACACTTTTTATTTGGATACAAACTACACTATTGATGAGAAATATGCGGGCTATGCTCAGAGTTCCTTCACATGAGTAAAGCTTTACTCTGTGATTCCTTTTAAGGATAAAATCAGAAATGAAGTTAGCCGGAAAAGAATCGGAGTTACCGACATAGCTTGCAGAGTAAGCAAACTGAAGTGGCAGTGGGCTGGTCATGTTTGTCGAAGGACCGATGGCCGGTGGAGCAGACGAGTCCTGAAGTGGTTGTATACTGGGAGACGCCCCCCAACTAGGTGAACAGACTACCTTAAAAAAATGGCTGGGACAGACTAGATGCGGATGGCGGAGGACGGTGTGTTGTGCAGCTTGAGAGAGCCTTATGTCCAGCAGTGGACTGCGATAGGCTGAGTTGAAACTAAGGCATAAGTAACCAAAACCAAAAGTTTTATTTTTCGTGTTTTTCTGTATGTGTCCGCGGTGTTTTTCTTAACCACGCAACAGATTTTGATGAGGTTTTTCACCATCGTTTGGAGAATTTATTCCGGAAAGTTTATGTGTATAATACGTTAATAATGAAGTTACATAGGTATAACTTAGAAATCTCGATGTTTTGTCAAATGGTAAAACTACACAACTATTTTCTATTTTTATAAATGAAAACTATAGTGTTCAGTAACCTGGATGGCTTGAATGTCGTAATGTCCAACCAACCAATCTATTGGTAATTTAGTTAAGTTTCTCTATAAGTTAACTGTAATTTATTGTTCTTTGAGAAATAAATGACTCAAACTCAAAGCATTTATTTCAATTAAACCATTTACAGGCACTTTTGAATTGTCAAGGAGTCGGTCAGTCAGAAATATGAAACTAGTTGCCCATTCCAAAGCGTAGTAGGTACCTATGGAGAAGAACGGGCAAGAAACTCCACGGACACTCTTTTAAATCAAAATATTGTTACAAAATTGTTATTGTTGTCTTTAAATCGAAAAGCAATTTATATCTGAACAAAAATAACAGTAAGTAAACAACCAGTTTCCGTACACATAACTTAAATACCTCAAATACCCGGAAACTAAACTATACCGAAGAATTTAGTTCCGCCCAGCAGTTCCGATACAAAATAAATTAATCAAGCGAAGTCATTTGTAGTTCGCAACTGGCAACACTGGCTGGCAACTAGTTTGACGTTCAAATTACTCGGGGAACAGAAATAATCAAAGTTGCGTTGTCTTCTTGTTTCGGTACTAGTAAACAATATGGCCGTGGTAGTTCGGCCGATTGGTTAATAGTTGTAGGTACAGCTTGGCAAAAAAGAGTATGATGCGGTGACAGATGAAACTAAATATTTTACTTAGGTAATGCAGACCTATGATGTTGGCTCTACTTTGCCGACAAGTGCTAGTAGGTCTTTGAGTCAGTACAAGCAGCGTTTTTAACTATTTGTTTTAAATTATTTTATTCATTTCCCATTTGAAGTGACCTATATGCGGTACTTAGTGGCGCCCTCATTTTTTCCAAACTCTTTTTTGCCAAGCTGTAGTAATCATTATTACTTGACTTAAAGGCAGTGTTCAACGTTATTTACAAGAAAATATATTTGGTTCTAGGCGTCGGCGTCGCCCCTTCCAAAAGGTATGGGGAAGAAATTCATAGAAAAAAAAGTTTAAAATGTTGCTCTTTTAAAATATTTTGTATAAAATATTAAATATAATTATAATATTTATGTGAAGATAATGTAGGTACCTAGTAATAGAATTATTAAACTACAATAGTTACAAAGTATTATAAATTATGCAATGACAGATAAATTAATTATGTTAATAAATACATTTTATGAACATTTAGTTTAAGTTGTGTTCTTGTTAAGTTTATGTTTGTACAGTCACGAGCAAAAATATGTATACACTCAGCATAATGCAATAACGATTTTCTCGTGGAATTACGATTGTAACTTTGAAATGATACCTATTTCATAATAATAGGGGTTCCAAAATACTATGTTCGTTATATCATAAAGTTACAATCAGTACAGTAGGAGAAAATCACTTTTAAAAGTTGCTAAGTGTATACATATTAGTGCTCGTGACTGTACATGGTGCAACCGTAGACGGCTTCTCCATTTACTTAGTATTGTTAGATAGAGAGGTCTTTTTAGAATGATCCGTACATCCGTAAAATTCCTTACAACAGCCACCGTGGGTTCTGGTAAAACGGGCACATGATATATTTTTAATTTTTGGACAAGTTTGGTATCAGGAAACCCCCATCGTTTTGAAAAGCTGTTGTTTGTTTCAAAAGGAACTGTTGTTCTAAAAGACAGGATATCAATAATATTATTAATTTAATTAATATTATAAATGCGAAGGTAACTCTATCTGTCTCTTACCTTTTCGCGCCTAAACGGCTGTACGGATCTGGGTGAGTTTGGCTCACGGATAGTCCATGACCTGAGTTAGGATAAAGGATACTTTTTATCCCGGCCATACGTTCCCATGGGATACTTTCCGACCTCAACGCGGGCCAAGCCGTGGGCAAAAGCTAGTGATAAATAAAACGTACTCAAAATTAAACAAACTGAAACCGTAAACCATTCTTACGTCACAGAAATTAATATTCCAATAATTTGTATGCAGCGGAGCCTGCACAATATCTACTTAATTCCGTGAAATCTGGGCCCCGGTTGTGTATCGAAAACTTTCCAGTCCACTCCACTGATACTGTTGAGCAAAGTAGCTCAGAAGGCTAACATTATTAAGAAATTATATTTTATTTTAGACATCCGGCATATCCTAGATTCGAAGACGTGACATCTATCAACCCGCACTGGGCCCGCGTGGTGGATTACGGCCCACTCCCTCTCCCAGAGAGGAGGCCTGTGTCCCAGCAGTGGGAACGTTATAGGCTGATTATGATTATGATATTTTAGATAACGGTAAGTAACACTAATACTTTGGTTTTCTAAGGAAGCAGTTAACGACCACACATTATGGGCTGTCCAGATACAAGCCATTTTTTGGCACCTTCGTGTCAAATACCTGCTGGTGAAAATCTATCATGTTCTTTAGATAAAATACAAAAAATATTTAAAATTCATTAATTTATTTTCCATCCAATAAAAATATTGAAATTTTAATATAAAACCAAAATTAAGTCATCTTAGTAAGCAGACGAACCCTAGCTTATTGTTGATTCGCACGAAGTTAATTTATTTGTAGGTTAATTTATCGATGCCTAGAGTTGTCGACTCGCCTACAAATAAAATTAACTTCGTGCGAATCGCCTCAAGAAAAATTATATTATTTAAAAGTGTCGAGTGATTCGTTTGAGTCACCAATAAGCCAGATAAATAGCGTCAGCATTTAAATAAGACAATACCTATACTACATTTGAAATAATATTAGACATTTAAACAAACCTTTTTACAATCCCTTCAACCGTTTTTGACTTCTATACCGTCGGCATAAGGATGGTATTAAAAGCAAAAAAGGTTACACAATACCAACTGACTACTGCAGCTGCCATTTGTCATGCCACCAACGCAATAGAAGTCAAAATCGGTGGAACGGACTGTAAAAAAGGTTTATTTAAATGTCTAATTTAATTTTGTTGTGCTTTTTACCACTAACATTAGGGGACACCGGGGACACCTAAATGTAATGCACAAAATTTTATTGCACGCTGGATTTCAACTCTCGGCGCTGAGCCAAGCGTTGAAAATCGAACAGTGCGCTTTACTTTAGTCATTACATTTAGATGTTGAGTAGTCTACGTGAAGACAGGCAAAAAATTACTTACAAATACCTATAGCATGTCGATCAAAGTTAGCCTACTGACCTTCCCTACTCTGTGGTCCCTGTTTAAATCACCAGCTTTACTCATTGAGCGCTGGCTGTGCCATTTATTAGAATATTGAATTGGTCGGAGGTATTATTATGAATTGAATTATATTGGTATCTTGATAAATTAGTTTGACAAGTTATTGGGACTGTAATTGTTTTCTTATTGGAAAGATACTTTTGGAAGCTTACTGATTGATTAAGGTGAAAAAAGATTGAATATTTCTACCTGAAAATTATTTCCGATAATTTCATTACTTACTCTAAAAGGTAGATTAAGCACCCACAGTTACTTATACATGATTTCATTAGAAATTAACGCACAAATCTATAAAATGAAATGAAGATTTTATTAATGTAGGTACCTAAATGAGGACAAAAATGTTTTTATGCTTTCATTAAATGCCTGTAGGTAATCATATTTTTGTGTACTTATTTCATTTTACCGGTAAGTACTTGTAAGTTTTCTACGTTATTCAAATCATTTCCAATTTATTATTAACCCTAAAACGCAACGCAACACGCTTAATAAATCTCCCACGTAGGGATGCAGCCTAATGTTTGCCCAACGACCATCATCCATCTAAAATCAAATAACGTAATTATTTGCCAAAAGCATTTATTATCTACGGAGGGACGCGTTGCCGCGTGGCAGCCATACTAGGACACTCGACCCCTTTTGCAGTTCAAAATAGATAGATTTTTCTAATGTAGACCGTAACACAACCAAATAAAGCCTAGATTGGTTTTAATTTGTGGTTTGAAAAATGCAAAAATATTTTTGTTTTTCATGACACTCAGAATGCATTACCAAAATAACTTTATTGTACAAAATCTGGTTAGTGAATTTTATTGAGCATGAATAGAGTTCAAATTCGAGTGTTCTATTTTTTACAAACTGTATGATAATAGTTGTTTGCCATACAGTTCGCCACGCGGCATCTTTTCACTGGTATCTATTTGAATTTCGAACTTCAAATTCGGAATTTGTTTTTCATCAGCCGGTTCCCGTTTACGATTGGACTGTCATCAAGTGTGTTCCCTATTGTCAATTTGATTTATTTGTCTATGTGATTTTTGGTCAGCAATTAGGGTGGGAAATTGATTATTTGTTGATGGTATTACGTTAGTATCATTAAACTTGGTTTACTTTTCAATGAGTAAGTAATTTTAGTTAATGTTAGATAAATTCAACTTCGGTAAAATGTTACCACAACAAAATAAAAACACGTAGGCTGAATAGCTTATTATTCAAGTAACGTTTCCTTATTTAAAATTCATGCAAAACGAGAAGAAAAATGAAAAAGACATTAAGAAAAACTTAGTAAAAGATTGTTTCTTAACAAAAACTTAACGAATTTTGTGTAGTACGTAGTCATGATAAAGTAATCTTGAAAGTCATGATTAAACATGATTTATTTCTTTCTAGACGGAGTTTAGGCATTCTTAAGACTAAAGATTATGCTGAGATTTAATCTAAGTTCTTGTTTAGTCTTGCTTGAATCTTTTGACTTCATATAAATAAATGATTCAGTGACATAAGTCCTGCGTAGGTAATAAATAATTTTCATGATTTTACTTTTGCCTTTCACTGAAAATAATTAAGTTTTATAATAATAAATGTAGTGAATTGTAGCCAATAAGCCTGATATTGTGGTGATAGATCGACGAGAGCGCCGTGCAATGATTGTTAATATCTCTGTCCCTCATGACGAGAATCTCGTGAAAGCTGAGAAAGATAAAAAAATCAAGTATCTTGATTTAGCACACGAGGTTGTCGACATGTGGGACGTGGACTCTGCAATCATTGTACCGATAATCGTTACGGTCAATGGCCTAATAGCGAAGAGCCTCGACCAACTTAACATCTCAGGAGGCTCTCATTGCACGGCTGGGTCTAGGGCTTGATTCAGAAAGCAGTACTCCTGAACACGGCACGCATAGTGAGGAGGTTCCTCTCTCTAGAGCCCTGACCACCGGCAGCTTGGACCCTGATCCTGATGCCGATGGGCTACTTTTTTATATTTTTAAATGTTTTGTTTTCATGTTTTTTTATAAAAAATATTTTAAAATGTAACAAATATGTATTTAAAAAGAAATAATAATGTAGTGATAGGTATTGTTATTCAGTAGGTTTGTAATATAATGTTAACTTTAAGTAGGTACCTAACATAGCTTTAAGTTAGATGGAGTAATTCGTCAACTCGTCCTACATGCCTACGGCATATTACACATTTATTTTGATTTTCTGCAAGTCGTCCTTAATGGGCCGTAGGTATGTAGAACGAGTTGACAAATTACTCGTTAGATGTATCAAAGTAATAATACTTGCTGCGCCTTATCAGAAGGTCAATTCTCTTACCTAAGAAAACATTCACATTCAAGTCACAATCTGTCAAATTTGTCCATAATGTTGGTAAATTGATTGTATTTTTGACAGATTGCGATTGAGATTCTTAAAAGTGCTCCTCCAGGCATGTACCGTACCTACTCGTAATTTTTAGGCTAGTCTGTAACTGTGGCGAAATCGGTGCTCTCCGGAACGTGTACCTGCGGGATCAGGGCCCTCAGGGACGAACCCGTATGTACAAATAAATAAAATTCCCATAATTTTCTTTAGAATTAGATTTTCTTACTATGCCTTGATTTTGACAAAAGACAGCCACAAACAAAAAATAATTTCTAAAGGGTTTTCTAACACTGCGGGGAACGCCACATTGCGTTCGCAATTTACCGTCGAATGACATCACGGAAATGTCATTTAAGAAAGTAAGTTGGTGTGTTTCTCTAGCTAGAGAGCGTTTTTTGACACCGTAGTCCATATCCATATTCATTTATCGTTTATTATTTATCGTAGTCATACCCCGCTGCCATAATTTTCATGACAGCCGTCACTGCGGCCGTTATATAGCGGCCACCACGGTCGTAGAAAACCAAAGCTTTAGTCTTCAGTTTGTCGCTACGGCCAATACTAAAAAGGCCCTATTATCAAACCAACTAACAAACGTTACTAACAATAACGAATGATTCGGGAACAAATGGCATGCGAACATATTTGCATGTCGTTCGAAACGCTCCACTCTAGTGTGACTAGAGTAGTCCAATAAATCCCATCACGGTGACAACCGTATGCTTTTGTTAATAGGTTACCGAATGCAAGGACCCCTCTTTTGGTGCTAACAATTGATTTTAAACTCATAAGCTGAGCAGTGAAAGTCCAAATTTGCATATTATCAAATGGGTACAACTGCAGTGATATTGCCTCATATGAGTTCTAGTTTACAATGTCATTTAAAAATAATGACCGTCTATGTTGGTCATAGTAATAAAATCTTTTTACAAAAAAAAAAAAAACTATTTAATTTCGGAAGTCGGTGTCTTTGCTTTTCAATATTCGTTTTTTGTGACCGACTTCCGAAATAAAAGTTATTTTTCACTTAGTGTATTTTTTGGATGTCGGTTTTTTTTTGTAAAAAAGTTTTTATTTTTCACTTTTTAATTGTGGTACCTACCCCACATAAATTATAATACCACAACCTGCTATGTAAATAACAGTGAAGGGAGTAAATTAAAACATCTAGATAAACTAAGTGAGAAAAAAACGTAATATTGAAGCTAACTCAAAAACTACCTTCCCTACCTACCTACTTTACCAAACAAAAGAATAATCATCAAAATCTATTTATAATATTGGCGGAGTAATCGCGCTTTGTCTGTTGAAACACCCTCTGAGGGTTTCTGTTAGCTGACCGCTGTCTGTGGCGACACCCTCTCGTGGTCTATTATCACTCTCGCCAATTTTGACGTAAATTTGCTTATAAAAACTGTTCCTATCTTGCTCTAACTTGCACAGAATCTAGGAAACAAAAAAAGACAGATATACTTGTCTCTGTCAAGTATTTAAAATGAACTGAAAACGCATACTGCATCGAACAAGATCGCCCCGCCAGTAGGGATGCAAGAAGTTTAAAAAAGTATCGATATATAACGTATCGATATTTAATAAAAATAAAAACGATATATCGAAAAACAAATATCGATTTATCGATATATCGGTGGAATTAAAAAAAAAAATATTATGTAGTTCAAGGATTTAAGGATTATAATCATTTAAATACCAACCAGGAAAAAAAAGTACTTATACTTTTTACGGCTCTGACTTCCAGCGGTTTTAGTCAGTGGCGACAACTGTGTTGCTATTGGAAATATATCGTTTTTGATACATTTTCGATACTTGATATTTTATATCGATAAAGCAATATATCGAAATAATAAATATCGCCTGAAAATATCGATATATCGAACAAAAACTATCGATATTTCAATATATCGATATTTTTCTGCAAGCCTACCCGCCAGTCCAGTTTCCGCACGCGCGCCAACTGGTCGCTGCCTGATTTTTTAAATGTGTTATTGTGAGTGTTTGTGACTGTCGTGACTAGTTTCTGGCTGTACAACATAGTAAGTAATTATTATGTTTCATTGCCTTTATAGTGTAATCGATACAGATTTCGGTCAGAAATAGTTATTTCATCCAACAAGTTAGCCATTTTGCGACCCCCGGAACGTACGTTTCCACTTGATAAGAATGTAAGAATACTAAATACGGTAGTTATAGCAAACTGTTGTTATTACGTATCTATTTACGTATCGTATTATTGTTATAAGCATTTAATTAACATAATTATCGTAACAAATTAGCGTAATCTTGAAATTAAAAAATACAACCGACGCAAATTCCTTGTCTGTGGCAACGCCCCCAGAGGGATTGCCGTATGAAAAAAATGTATGGCAAGGTGTGTTTTTTGTTTTTGATTAATATGATGTTGTTTATTTGTATGCTAATAAGACAAAAACATTAAAAAAAAAAAAAATTACTAAACAATTATTTTTTTCTGAAAATGGACATCTCCCCTTTTCCTGACTTTACATTAAAATTAACAATTCATTACAAGGCATAACTGTACGTATCCATTTTTAATTAGTTAGCTTACCTATTTCATAACAACTTCAACGACATAAACTTTATATACAGCTCCAATACGAATCTGTTAAGATATCTTTTGTTTTATTGATCCCAGCGCCCGTAGCGGGCGACCCCACAGATGCGTCTTCACAGACAGACGTCATTGCGCAATATGGCCGCCACAGTGGATGGGAGACGAATTGGGAACCTCCTCCTTTTTGAAGAAGTCGGTTAAAAAATAAATTAATTATTTCTAATCGTATATTTTGTCTAGGCAATAATAGGAGTGTCCAGATTCATTTTTTTTGTGACTGACCCTCCCTTTGTCTATTCAAAAGTGCCTGTAATTGTCTTTGAAATAAATGTTACGCGTGTTTGAGTTATATACTACTTTGAATATTGACTACAGTCTACTGCAGTGTTCGAAACAAACTTTATATTTACTTGCAACGAAAACGACCAAAATATTATAGTCAGTCAATACTCGTCGCGCTTGTCTGCCTTTATTCCGTTTTCAGTAATTTCCATGACAATAGTCTACAACCAGTTTCGTTGTTGATAAATGTGTGAGTGACTGGACATAATATAGCTTCCTACTTTGACTTTGACTGTCACTTCCAAAGTCAAAACTGAAAATCATTTTGCCCTAAATTGTATGCTACCAAAATGGACCCAGCTTAGTTAGTAAATTCGCGTAATTATTCTCAAACAGCTGATAGCAGAATAATAACTTTCCGTCATAAATATTATCGTCCACCGATACCCATCATGCTCGTAATTTAAAATATAAACCAACTTCATTGCCTGTATTAAAAGATGGATGTTATTACGGAATATAACACCGCAGTAATTTCACGCTACATTGGGCGCTTAATCAATTTAGGCTGCCCACCTGTTTATATTGATACTCTATATACCTACCTATTCCATATTTAAAAGCTAGTGTCCAATTGATTTTATTTCCACTTAGGGCTGATTTTATCAAAGTAAAAAAAAATCTTTTATCCCTGGAATAAAATTGTCGTCTAAAAATAATTCTTATCCTTAGTCTTACCCTACGAATAAATTTTGAATTTTTGACAGTTTTTCCATACAAAAACTGTCAAAACTTCAAAATTTATTCGTAGGATAAGAACTTATTTTTCGATAAAAAAAATTTAGTCAAATTAAACAAATGTCAACTGTATTTCAGTGTTAATAGGTATGGGAGGACACTGTAGGCTTATGAGCAAGTACTGGGTTCCATTGAACCCAGTACTTGCTCATAAGCCTACAGCTAAGCTCATTAATGAGCATTTGTCATAGTTGTAGGCGAGTCTTCGTCTCCGGACAACTAGCTAGGACTGAAGTGCAGTCAGCGAAGTTAATAAAATAGGTATCTTTATAAAGGGTGCTAAACGGAACATTATTACTCTAAGCCTCCTCTGTATGTCTGTCTGCCAGCGGGCTGTATGTCATAATAGGTAGATAGTTGAAATTTTCAGATTGTGTATTTCTATTGCGGCGCTATTAACAAATAATAAAAATAAAATAAAGTTAAAAATTAAAGGGGGTCCCGATACTACAGACGTGTTTTTTTCGCCGTTTTTTGCTAAATATTCTAGAGGGGTACGGAACTCTTCGTGTGCAAGGTCCGACTTGCGCTTGCCCGGTTTTTATCTATTCAAATTACCCTTGAAATCTCATCCAGCCATTCCATTACTGTCACTGCATTAGACACTCCAATAACATTTATCGACATAATAAACGACTACCATCGATTAACTGTAACACGTTAACCCTCAATCAACCAACGTAACAGCCCACAGACACAATGATAGCCAATTCGTCACGGGTTGACATAAATTAACCATTATTTCACACCGATCAATAGATCCTCGATCAATATGGCCGCCGATGTATGAAACGAGTGGATCCCATGAATGAACGACTCTCACAATCGATGATTCGTCATACAACTTGTAACTTTTGTATGAGAATTGTTCTATTGTGTAACCAGTACTTATGTCTTTTGTAACATCTTGTATCTGAAGTGTGCAAGATTGAGAAATTGCGCGGAAAATATTAGAGGGCTGAATTCAATGGTCGTCACTGGAACTGTAAGTTTGAAGTTGTAACGCGAATATAGTTAAAAATGGTGTTTTATTAACCAACTTCAAAAAAATGAGAAGGTTCTCAGTTCGTCGGAATATTTTTTTTGTGTATGTTTCCCAGTTATTCTAAAACAGCTGGACAGATTTGGAAAATTCTTTTTTTTGTTTGAAAGGGTATCCTCTTGAGGCAGTCCCATATAAATTGTATTACCTTTCCTTGGGTATTTTTGAGTTAGCTGCAATTTTAAACGTGTTTTTTTTTTCAAACGTATTTTTCCCACTTAGGGCTGATTTTACCAAAGTCAGATATCTTTTATCCGTGGAATAAAAATGGCGTCTGACAGTTTTTGTATGGAAAAACTGACAAAAATTCAAAATTTATTCGCAGGATAAGACTTATTCTCGGTATAAAAGTTTGGTGAAATTCGCCCTTAGTCTATGAGGATGATTTTATAACTTCCTGTCAATGTTATTTACATTACAGGTAGTGGTATTCGAATTTGTGGGACTTTTTTAATCTATAAAAGATTTTTTTAAACTAACTGGCACGGTGGACACCTTATTCTTTTTTCTAAAATAAAAGTAACCTTAGTAACCCTTTATAACATCAGCTATCTGTTCCACTCAGGCGAAGCCGCGGGCCGCAGCCAGTATGTAATAATAATCTTGCAACATGTTTTGACATCGCCAGTGCAAACATACAGATGTTTGCACTGGCGAAACATTTACAACAAAACATGTTAGAATCTCTATTTTCTGTGGATGTTCCATACAATTGTTGACAGAAACTAGAGACTTTAACATGTTTTGTTGTGAATGTTTCGCCAGTGCAAACGCACAGTAACTCACCGCGCACTCACAGTATCTAACATTCCGCAAATAAAAAGTACGACACGAAAATATCTCCAAAATGTACTTGTACATCATTATTATTTTCCAATACAATAAAAAAAACTGCGAAAAATTTGTTTGAATAAAAATTCCTTACATTTTAGCAATTTCATTTCTCGCGTTATTATGTTCCAAGTTTTTTCGATTACATCCCATCTTCAGCTCCCGCTATCGTAATCTAAACCGTAATCATAGAACATTAAGGCTTATTATCGTTACTTGTTTATGTGAAGAGGTTTGTCGCTTCGTAGAATATTTGTTTCGTAATTCATAATTTCTTATTGTCGATTTGAATAACGTTGCGAGGAAAGAACTCATTTTGGAAGGTAGTAGACATTCAGAGGAATTTATTATCTGTGATAAATTTTTTGAGCTCTCAGAGTCTTATTAAACACACAGAGTCTTATTACAATTTGCCGTTATTATTTATTTATTTATACTTTACTAGCTGCGCCCCAAAGTTTCACCCACGTAAGTCTCGATCCCGTGGGAATATTGGGATAAAAAGTATTCTATGTCCTTAGTCTGCCCACGTGCCAAATTTCATCAAAATCCGTTCAGCCGTTTTAGCGTGAAAGCGTAACAAACAAACAAATAAACTCACTTTCGCATTTATAATATTAGTAAGGATTGTACTTACACCAGATTACTCATCACTACATATTATAAAACAAAGTCCTGTACCGCGTCTGTCTGTCTGTTCGCGATAAACTCAAACACCGCACCGATTTTCATGCTGTTTTCATCAATGGATAGAGTGGTTCTCGAGGAAGGCATCAAGCTAGTAAATAATAAATTAATAATGAATATATCGTACCTTAGTTGATACAAAAGAGGAAAAAAAAGGATTTTATATTTTTTTTAAGAATTTTGGTATGATTTATAATGTTAGGTCTCGATGACACGCATACGGATCCCACACACAAAAAAGTCGCAGAGCAAAATATATATTTTTTTAATTTATATCCTCT
Organism: Lithophane socia; assembly: GCA_947522985.1. Taxonomy (NCBI): domain Eukaryota; kingdom Metazoa; phylum Arthropoda; class Insecta; order Lepidoptera; family Noctuidae; genus Lithophane; species Lithophane socia. The sequence goes on along the minus strand of OX383262.1, from coordinate 15,769,321 downwards.
AGGTATGGTAATTATAATTAAATACCTACCTAATTGTCCAATTTTGTAATTCATTGTAAAACGAAAACGGCTGCCGACAAAGTCTTATGCAATTGGTAGACTTGTATGTTATTGGTAATACAGATTTTGAATGAATAAATAAGCAATAATAAATAAAACTGCGCAAATGTGGAAGTACTAACACCTCTCTCTACTAAACCAGTACAAACGTGGTGTTATTGCACCTACCTATTTGTCCAAAAAATGTGGAACGCTTCACGATTTTGCGTGTCACCCTTGCGCAGGGGCCTCTGTATTGTTCCAATTTTAGTAAGTGTACTGTAACGTTGTGGCTTCACACCTGAACTTAGTCGAGTACTATGTTACTAAGTGGTTGAGCACAACACTAATTTACATGCCCAACACTACCTACTTGACAGACTAGTCATGCACTTCATCTGCAACCAGCCATACTAGCGGTTCATTATGTAGAACCCCTAGATTCACCATGTGCCTCGAGTCTAGGGTGAGTTCATCATTATTATCTTACTTATTATACTGTACTGTGTGCTCCTTGTGCCATCTGCAATGGTTATGCCCTTTAAGCCTGGCTTGTCACAACATAACCTAAAATCACCTGTCATTCTGCCACGCTGTGATTGCACTCTCTCTTCTCTGCCTGTAAGCCGCTGCGATGCATTATGCTTACCTATCCTGCTTCCCATACCGTTCTTGGTCGCTAAGGAGGCTGGCACATCGCACGCGGCTTACTGCTAACTGCACCGCATCTGACATGCGCTCCCTAACGCGCTTTCAGGGTTCTACATCCCGGTTCTACGTACCGGCTTCTACACGGCGATTCTACACCTCGGTACTACATCCCGGCTTCTACGTACCGGCTTCTACATCTCGGATTCTACATCTCGGATTCTACATCGGCTGTTCTACACGGCTGTTCTACACGGCGATTCTACATCCCGGCTAAGGACCGGACGCGTTGGCATGCTGCCAATGCCCGCTACCGAGTCCTTGCCGAGGCCTGGCCTACCTGCGGCCTACCGCCGCGATCTACCTGCGGCCTAACGCCGCGAGCTACCTGCGGCCTAACGCCGTCTACCACCTGCAGGCCTGTGCTGACAGGCCTCCTCGTCGGCCACGTGTCTCCGACCCGTGCCGGCCCTACTGTTCCCGCTGAGCCTGCGCTGGCAGGCCCCTTCCTACTTCAACGACGATGACCAAGGACGGTACCCTTCTACCTACCTAAGTGTGCGAGTGCTCGGAAAGATCAGTGACCTTACCCGCGACCTAGCTGTGGATCTCCTACCTACTATATTACTTAATATATGTATCAAACTACCCAGCTGGTTTTACTTCTATCTCTACCCTACCTACCTATCTATCCGTTAACGGCCTGCGCAGCCTACCTGCAAAGCCCTAGCCGTTACAGTACTACCAAGTACACTTACTAAAATTGGAGCGAGTACGTATTTACATGACTCAATCGGTTGTATTTATCGCTTGAGACGTTGAAAACTTTACTTGCGCGATTCAGGATTTATTTAATTGTTGTGCAATAAGTGACGTATGTAGTCATTCAGGTTCAATTATTTCATCATAATAATGAAGCAGTGGGTTCGAATCCCAGGACAAGTTTTTCTTTTTTTATAATTATAAAATGTAATTTAATGTTTTTTATTTCCACCGATAAAACGAGTTACTTGCATAATGAAGATACCTACTGTTCATTTTCCAGTCATTTAAATTCATATTCATTTGTAGGTGCCAGAATGTAGATTCTGTTTACAACGTATGATCTTAAAACTACAATGGCCCTTTTACATTCTACTTTTACATAATGGTGTCCAAATATAAAAATAATAGTATTAATTAATTTATTTACATTTAAAATATATTCTAAACAGCCTCAAGATATCTGCCAATCGGATTGGTCCATCCACTCGACTTGCATATTTATGAATCGAATTGCAAACAAGATGCATTCGATTATTACATCGTGACCCGATGAATAATCGAATCCAATCAATGCACGGTATTTAGAATAACAAATCAACGGATATTGTATCGAATAGGGTATCGATATTCAAATTTCGAATACCTATTTGGTTTTTAAATTATTTTGTTTGAACTCAAAGGTATGATAATTTTATACGGATTTTGTTAAAGCCTTGCAGAGAAAAATAGTAGGAACCGAACCTTTTTTTTGAATAAAATAAATATTTGCAATTTTATGAAGAAAAACGATTGGGAAAATATGAATGGTTTCTTGTTTGAAAAAGTAATAACAGGCGCACGAGTCGATCCATCAGGTTAAGCTACGCTTGCCGGGGTTGGTCCGGGAATGGGTGACCATCTTTACATACCTACCGAGACTCCTCCGTGCCTCGCAAAGCATGTTAAGCCGTTGGTCCCGGCTGTCATTCGAAGATCTTTGACAGTCGTTACGGGTCGTTTGAAGTCCGTACGTCTGACAACCAGTCTTACCAGGAGGTCTCGTCATACCCAGAACTTACTGGGTTGCGGAGGTCAGATAGGCAGTCGCTCCATGTAAAATACTGATATTCAGCTGTATCCGGTTAGACTGGAAGCCGACCCAAAAGTTATATGGTGGGAAAAGGCTAGGCAGATTATTTATTTATTTTTTATTGATAAGAAAGGTACATTTTAAGTTTTATAATGTACATAATGTCCAACAAAACTATGCACATAGTTTGTCTGTTGGATCAATATTATTATTCTTTACTTATTATCTTACGAACTAAATTAACAATTACATATAGTAAATATAGTATGTATTTTTATTAATTCTAAATATTATATAGTAGAATTATATAATGTTATGTATGTATAATGCTAATGTAGCGTGTAGGTTTATTAGTAGTATATTCTATTAGTAGCTAGGTATAAGTATGAATATCATAGATCAAACATAAGTATAGATATTAAGAGTACATAGCTTATGTAAAAACAGTAGTTTAGCATGTAAGACAATATAAAGTTAAGGCAGTGTACTAATTAGGTATTTTTTTAGATTTATCTTAAATTTTTTTTCTTTTTTCCGTCTTTGATTTCGTCTGGTAAGTTGTTGAGTATGTAAGGGATACGCTTTTCTAATGTTCGGTCTCCATAGACATTATTTACTCTCGGTACTACATATTTACCAGACGACATCGTTCGGGTCTTATATTTGTTACATACATTTATTAATAATGCTTGATTGATCTTGTTTGAAAAACCTACAAGCAGTAGGTTTTTGAAACAAGAAATTGTGACTTTCCATGCAGACTGTACTGAAAGAATATGTAGCCAAGGTTTTATCTGAAATCCTATAAACAAAATAATATTTATAAATTAAAATAATGTTACAAAAAATAACAAAGCAACATTTCACTCCACAAACCACGGATTAATAAAATGAAGTCATAATCACAGCTGTCCTAACAAAACATTGTCTTAGATTAGTTAAAACCCCGCAGCGGTCGGTTAATTGTTTAATCCTTATTACGTCGTGAAAAAGTGATTAAAAGTCGTGTCTGTTGAGTATAACACGATTTCGAGGGTGCTTAGTAATTGCTGTAATCCTGGTACCTGAAAGGGTAGAAAGAACTGTTAGCACTAGCAACCGGCGAATGTAAAGCCTCCAATACACGTTGGCCCAACTCGCGTAAATATAAGCCACAGAATATCTATATTTCAACGATAATTTTACGCAAATGACGGTAGTTCAATGTTCTGATAATAGTTTAAAGTATACTGTGGCGTACATTGGCTTATGTTGGCCCAACGGGTATTGGAGGCTTATGACTAGATGACTTGTATTACCTATCAAAATTCCCGTCTGTATAATGATAAAACATTATTTTATAAACACAGTAAGTTAGCCATTTTACTCACATTATTATTAAGTAACACATGAAAAACGTAACTGATACAGCTACCCATTAATAAAGCAATTATTACCAACGCAAAAATACTTTAATAACAGTTTACCTATCAGATAATGCACTACATAACAATCTACCCTCAATAACACCCCTTACTACGTAGCGAGCTTCGTAAACGCACACGAACGGCACGTGTCCAAGTAAAATACAGTAATAACATAACATATGCTTATATTCCCCGAAGACAATGGCAGAAGTGTTTATAGTAGGTACAGTGTAAAATTATCACTTGCTTCAAAAACGTTGAAGGAAAACATCGTCAGGAAACCGGCGTGCCTGAGAGATATTTCTTGACGGCATGTGACGCCAAGTCAGAGGTGCAAGGGCGGCATAATAACTCTGACACCAGGTTAGTCACAACCACATGAAAAAGAAGAAAGAAGTGACATCTACGTACATTTCACCAGATATTTTAACGGGCGAACCTATTCCCACTAACTGGGCACAAAAGCAAACTCCGAGCTGCTAGTTACTGAGACATATCTCATGCCATGAGAAAACCCAATAACACTTTGCCCCGAACCTAGATATTGAAACCAGAGGGTCTAGACAAGTGACAATCGCTTCCAAAGCGTTTCGTAATTCTTTATCGACTTTCAACAGGATTGATATAAGCTTTTCGATAGCTTATGTCAGTCCTATACATTTTTTCCTTTTCCATCATCGTTATCGCTGATAGAATGTTACTTTGTCTAGGCCCTGACTCCAAGTTCAGCAGTTGCACTTGCGACCCCTACACACCAAAGAGGTAATCTACCCTCAATTACACCCTCTACTTACCAGCTTCGTAAACGCACACGATCGGCACGTGTCGAAGTAAAACACTGCAGTATGAAAGTAAATAAAGTTATTAGTGTATTTGTATAGTTATAATTATGGGATGATCTAATCCTGGCCCGGGGTGATGTTGTCATGCGCAGGTCAGATAAATTATAGTAATCGCGTGTGAGACCAAAATATTGAGCTGGGAATCTCTCGTATAATTGTTTTATAGATTCTTTAGACTTTAGTACTTTTCTATCTTATAAAGTTCGCTTTAAGGGTATAATAGAAAACATCCTTCCAGTCTAACCGGATGCAGCTGAATACCAGTATTTTACATAGAGTGACTACCCTATCTACCCTTCCTATCTGACCTCCACAACCCAGATACCTACTGGGTAATACGATACCCTATGGCAAACCTGAATATCAGACTTTCGGGCTTCCAACCTGTAACGACTGTCAAAAATCTTCAAAAGATGACAGCCGGTACCAACGGTTTAACGTGCTTTTCGAGACGCGGAGGGGTTACGATGTGTAAAGATGGTTACCCATCCACGGACCGACCTTGGCAAACGTAGCTTAACCTGATAGATCAACCCGTGCGGCTGTTATTACTAAGCCACGAGTCCCTATAACAGACAATATTATAATCCATCTATTATGTACTTTATATTATAAATTCAAAAGTAACTCTGTCTGTCTGTCTGTTACATTTTCACGCCTAACAACTGAACGGATTTCGATGAAATATGGCACACATTGGGTTAGGACCTGATACTTTTTAACTTGGTAGGACGAACCCACCGGTACCGACTTCACAAAAGGCAGTTAAATACTGCAAGACGTGTGTCACGTGTGTTTAAAATGTTGTAACAAAACGTTACATACAATTCCACATTTTGTAAAATGAACAAGAAGTTCACGAAACATTGAACTAACTTGAACGACAATAAGTATCAATAAAAATCGTTTTCGTTAAACCCTTCAGTCGTTTCAGCGGATGAGGCTTTATAAAAACACGTGAAAATCTTATTGGATGTCGATCATAAAGTTCGCTGAGAGTGGGTGCCGTGGGTGATGGCGTTCGCTTTATGTCAGAGGAGGTCTTTCACCCGATTGGTGAAGTGTAAATTGGAATTGAAAATGCCTACCTACAAGATTTTGATGTGAAGCTTTGAATAGTATTAAGTATTTTGACGGTAGCTCGCTAGAGGAGGAGGCTGAGCAATAACAGCCGCACGGGTTGATCCATCAGGTTAAGCTACGCTTGCCGGGGTTGCTCCGTGGATGGCTGACCATCTTTACATATCGAGACTCCTCCGTGCCTCGGAAAGCACGTTAAGCCGTTGGTCCCGGCTGTCATTTGAGGATCTTTGGCAGTCGTTACGAGTCGTCAGAAGCCCGAAAGTCTGACAACCAGTACCAAGGGATACCCCTTGGTACTGGTTGTATTAACCAGTTATTGGGTTGTGGAGGTCAGATAGGCAGTCGCTCCATGTAGAATACTGGTATTCAGCTGCATCCGGTTAGACTGGAAGCCGACCCCAACATAGGTGGAAAAAGGCTAGGCAGATTATTATAAGTATTTTGACGGTTGAAGTATTGGGTGGTTGCCTCAGTCTACGTCTTGGAACGGTTGTAGATGATTACGTTTACCTAGGACAAACTGTCCAGTTAGGTAGGACCAACTTCGAGAAAGAAGTCATCGTCTAACCCGACTGGGCTGGGCGGCGTTCGAGAAACTGCGTGCTATTTTCTCGTCTCACATACCACAGTGTCTCAAGACAAAAGTTTTTGACCTGTGTGTGTTGCCAGTGATGACCCATGGCACTGAAACGTGGTCGCTCACAATGGGACTCATTAGAAGGCCCCCTACAAGGTGGACCGATGACCTGGTGAAGGTCGCGGGAATGCACTGGATGCGAGAAGCACAGAACCGGTCAAAGTGGCGGGGCTTGGGGGAGGCCTATGTCCAGCAGTGGACGTCTTTCTGCTGAAATGGCGGTGATGATGATGACGTTTTGGAATGGACAACTAGCTTCAATTTTCTGACTATTAAAGTATTGACTAACTGACAGACTCCTTGACAATTCAAAAGTGCCTGTTGACTGCAGGCAGCAGCGGCAGGGGATGTGTCGCGACGACACTACTGGTTTCTATGAAATCGACGTGTCGCTCGACTAGCGAGTGATTTCTTTGATTTAATGAAAAAATATACTTTTATCGAATTATAATATCCACTGTGGCAACACTGTCGAAGTACAAAATTACTTATAATATTGTAAGAAACTTATAAATGTATTTTCAATAAGGCAACTGAATACATTATTTTACTTTGGCAACACTTAGAAATAACGGTTATGATATTATTATTGTTATTTCTGGGTAAGGAGCAAAAGTCTTGTTAAAAATGTTATGTTAGTATAGTTGTGCGAATTAAAAATATTAGCAAGAAAAGAGTGTTTACTTTATACAAGTAGGTAGCTATATAGTAGGTTGGTATTTGGTAAGTCACTTTACCAACGACTTCCTTTCAATTTAAAGCTACCGATACTAATCCAACAAACAATATATTCCATTAGCGATGAAAGGGCTCTTCATTACACCCTCTTATAAGTTATGGGGTATACACAATTTCACGGTGACCGCACCAACAGGTGACTCCGATCAGCCATAAAATACTCATCAATGTTATTCTTTATATCGATGACCGATATGTTTTTTTATTGAGTGATGTGTAACATTTCATCGATTTTTTTTAACAGCTTTTAAGTTTTTTGTGTACCTAGTGAAGTGTTAATTGTCGGTAATTTCCTTGTCGTGTAATTTGATGTTTGTTGAGAGTATTTTAAATGCTTTTTACCGACTTCAAAAAAGGAGGAGGTACTACGTTCGGATGATTGTTTTTTATTTTTTTTTATTTATGTTCACCGATTACTCCGCCGTTTGTGAACCGATTTTAAAAATTATTTTCTTGATTTTTAGTTCGAAAGGGTATACTCCCGAGATGGTCCCATATAAATTTTATCAAGTTTGCCTGCGTAGTTTTTGAGTTAGCTTCAATATTACGTATTTTTCCCACAGTCTATGTAGACGATATAATTATTAGACTTCTTCACTGTTATTTACATAGCAGGTAGTAACTTGTGTGGGGTAGGTACCACCACTAAAAAGTGAAAAATAAAAACTATTTAAAAAAAGCAAAAGCAAAGCACAGTCATCTAAAAAAAACTTGTAGTTTATTCGAATTCTAAAAATTCGAATTCACGTGCTTCGTATCCCGCCATTTTTGTTCGATATTAGTATTGCAAAGAACCTTTTATAGAGGATTCATTAAATGGTTGTAGATAAAGTCTTGTATGCAACTCTGTAAATAATTAGGTATTAAAACACTCATGTGATACTATTATCACACTCGGCTGTCTTTTAATACCCCTTATTATATAACACTTGCATAAATAACGATTTATAAACGTTTTTATGTTAATAATAGAACGTTAACTGCCCATAGTACCTATCTACTTGAAAACAGCATTTTGTACAGAAAATAAATCAGTGCATCTTGTCTTTAGGCTTATTCAAAGGAAATCAAACGCACTGCCTTCGAGATCGCATCGTAAAAAAATCGTTCGCATATTAATAAGTGCTAGATATAATAAGCACATCCAAGTAATTATGCTTACATTAACGTAGTTAATTATTATCATATTCATAACCAAAATTAAATTCCCAAGAAAACTGGGAAACTTTATCAAATTGAAATGTTGGAGGCTTCGAAAGCGAGCTTCTTATAAACCATCAAAGAACAACACGGTCTGTGGTCTCAGTAGGTATGTTGTTGGATAACATTCTCTTAAAACTTGCTGCTAATAAAATAAGAACTTTTACTAACTCACAGAATTAATTTTGGGTGGGTAAAATATCACTGCCTCGTTGGTCTAGTGGTTGCAAGCGCTACTGCTGAGCATGAGGTCCTGGGTTCGATTCCCGGGTCGGTCAAAGTGTTGTTTTGTTCAATCTAAAATTGCTTATTAGCAGACCGGAGTCTGGATTTGTGCCCGTTTGATAGCAATAGGCGAAATATGGGTGTACTAAGGTACCTAAATCTCTGCCTAACCCTTCAGAAAATGCAGGCATGATGTTATGTTAGACTTTGAAGTAATATCATTATCTGCTAGGCTTTTCCCACTAATATAGTCCTCCAGACCGTATTTTCGGCCACGGCGGCCAATCTCAACGGAGACTAAGCCTTCGGCGCGGGAGATATTATAGTGCACAAGTGTTTGCGCAGACACAAGTGCACTTTCTCTTCCCTCACTCTCATATTCCGATGGGACGGCAATCCCACTCCATTTCCCACTACCTTGGGGGTCGACTTACCGGATGCAGCTCATTACCCAGTATTTTACATAGACGCGACTTTAGCGACTGCCTATCTGACCTCAACAACCCTTGTTACTGGGTAACACGATAAGACTCCATGTCAGACTTTTGGATTTAACGACTGTCAAAGATCTACGAATGACTGTTATTCCCTACATCAGGGCTAAGGCGTCTCATGCATAGAAATACTGAGAATTGGTTTAAAAAAACGTTAAATCGTCATCATGGAGATACGACTTCTCATAACAACTTCACTGTACATGAATGTCATCGTCAAAGTCAAATCGTTTGTTGCCAACTATGTCTAGAGACATTAGTCGTATGATAAGTTAGTCGTACGTTAGATAGTAGATTCTTATGACTTAGGATGTTTAGTTTCATTGCATCTCTCCCAACCTAAAATGTTATCACATACATTATAAGGCAGACAGTAACTGCAACCGTAACGACGACTTCAATATATACCTAATGAAATATGAAGTTCAAAGTTTTGTAAAACAACTATCGACTAAGAGGGACTACACCTCCACCAGGCAAGTTAGTTGACACAACGTAGTTGTTGGCGTCCTGTACGCTGCGTAGTTGGCGCGAGCAAATAAAGTACCGAATCTCGAGTGGAATTCGTCCCCACCATCCCTAAGGAAGATTGCAGAGTTAAGGCTCTTACATACAGGGGCGATACGTCGCGCGACGCGAGGCCGCCGCATTGTTCGCCGTGAAGTTTTCTCAGAAATTGGTTTGTTAAAATTCGCGTCGCGCGGCGAATCGCGCCGGTATGTAAGAGCCTTTACTGCAGATACGTAACTTAAAGTTACTCAGCATGATTTGCTGGATAGGTACCTAACTTAGCATGTAAACAAAACATTTTGAAAGTCAGTCCAGTCTTAGATTTCTGACCGTAGTTCATTGTTACCTATGTACATACCTAGTGTTCCTGGTGCGCCAGTTTTAAGTTGTAAGAGGTAGGAATCTTAGCCTTTTGATTCCCAAAAAATTTACAAAGAATTTTTCGTAAAGAAAAATATTTACAGTAGGTAATTTAATACGGTGAGATTTTACTTCAAAAACTTTTGTTATAAGTACACGACGAGAAAACCTTGCTGGAAATAATAAATTCTAATTTGTGAAGCTTTTTTGTGTTCAGTTTTAGGAAAATATTGACTAACAGTTAAGGAAAGAACCAATTTTTATTAATGTACGTAGCTTGTTAAAGGAACGAGGTGATCCGGCAGAGGACCAACTGTCAAAGATCTACAAATGACAGCGGGACCAACGGCTTAACGTGCTTTCCGAGGCAGGGAGGGGTCTTGGTATGTGGAGAGGGTCACCCATCCAAGCGTAGCTTAACCTGATCGATTGATTCGCGCGGCTGTTATTAACTTAACCACAACCTCCACTAAAACATAATTAAGTATATTAATATAACTAGGTACATAAAACAGCCCAATATATCCCTGAATGCGATATGTTGCGAAACTAAGCATAGGGATTCAGTGTAGAGTAATGTTCCCGGGCTCAAGCCATACAAATAGTGCTGACAACTTGTAGCCCGGGATTTACGAACAAAAAACGGGAATTTCGGGATGGAAATTCAGAACATTTTGCGGTACTCTAGTAATTTATGTGATCTCTTAATTCTAGGCTAGGACTTTGAATAAATTAGATATGGACCTATTGCTAAACCTACTTTCCCATACTTATACAGAGTCAAATCAAATTAGCTAGCTAAACGTTGCAAACTCGATTGGTATCGTTATCAAAAAAAAAAATTTTTTCTTGGTGGTATTAAAATTTATTTAGTTGATTTTAAACCACAAACAAACTAACACTAATACTAAAATATATAAATTATGTACAAGTAATTAATATTATAAAATTGCAAAAGTGAGTTTGTTTGTTTGTTACGCTTTCACGCTAAAACGGCATATCATGGCCTGGATTAGGACATAGGATACTTTTTCCTGATATTCCCACGGAATCGAGAGTTACGCGGGTGAAACCGTGGGGCGCAGCAAGTAATATTGGGGTTTATTTATAAACGTAACTTAAAGTTAAGTTACGTTCAATCATCAAAAATGTATGGTTAAACAGTCGCTAATCATTAGGTACTTACTTTAAGCTACGTTTATAAATCAACCCCATTACCTATGTTTATAACAGCGCCGGGGCGCTCCGGCCGGAGTCTGGATTTGTGCCCGATTGATGGCAATAGGCTCGCCCCCTATTACATGGGACTTAAACATAACTGGCGAAATGTTAGTGTACTATTAATACTACCTAACTAGAGGTAACCCTTCGGGGAATACAGGTGTGATGTACTTATGATAACATGAAGATGATCAAACTGATAGGGGTGCTCAGACCAAATAAAAAGCATTTAATTAAGTTATGAATAATCTTAATTAAATCATCCATCATCACTGACAGGACTATTGTTGCCAATAAGCCTGATATAGTGGTGGTGGATCGAACAGAGCGGCGCGCAATGATCATTGACATAACAGTCCCGCATGACGGGAACCTCGTGAAGGCCGAGAAAGATAAACAAATCAAGTATCTTGACTTGGCTCACGAGGTTGTCGACATGTGGGATGTGGACTCTGCGATCATTGTGCCGATAGTCGTATCAGCCAATGGCTTAATTGCCAAGAGCCTCGACCAACACCTAAGGAGGCTCTCGTTGGGCTGCTGGATTAGGGGCTTGATTCAGAAAGCTGTACTCCTGGACACGGCTCGCATCGTTAGGAGGTTCCTCTCTCTGGAGCCCTGACCACCGGTGGCTTGGACCCTGTTCCCGATACCGGTGGGCTACTATTTTTTATATTTTTAAATGTTTTATATAATTTTTTAGTCTAATATTTAAAAATATAATTTATAAGTATGAAAAATGAAATAAAGATCTTAATTATAAATATTACGATTATGACACTCAGACTAAATAAAAAACCAAGACAGAGCGCTGCGAACAATGCAGTGAAGCATGCCAAAACTACACCAACGCTCTGTGCGTACACGCTCACACGCACACATTTACAACCATTTACAATCAAACTACACCAAAATGTATGTGCACATGTTTTCGAAACCGGCTTCACGTCACTGTTGACAGCGCTCTGTCTAGGTTTTTTATTTAGTCTGAGTGTCATAATCGTAATATTTATAATTAAGATTATTCATAACTCACTCTCACTAATCCATTAAATTAACCAACTACGATGGCAAGTTGTAAATCCAGTCAAGTCCCGGCTGGAGTCTTAAATTCATTAAAACAACAGTCGGTGTGGTTAACATAAAAAGTTTAATTGAGATTTGAAATGGGACTAAGGGATTTATAAAGACGTTAAGGTAAGATAGAACAGGACATGATTGCAATTTATACCGCATTTTAATTTCTTTTGTTGGATTCCTGTTGGATTAAAACGTGTTGAATTTACATAATCAAGACAGCGGACCCATTTTTTAGGACTTCATTTTATTTTATTACATAGACAAGTAGGTAAATACCATAGAGATATAATATTACATAAGCATTTTTACCTAATGTAAATCGTCATTCTTACTAACACTGTTAAGTACACTTTCGACCGTCTTATTGTAAACACGTACAAATCAATTAAATATTTTATCAAGAAGTCAAAAAAAAAAAAAAAAAAAAAAACAAAATGTACGAGCAATTGATTGCTAATACATGTGATAAGTTGAGATGGAAGAAAACTATTCTTGCTGACTTCTTGATAAAATATTTAATTGATTAGGTAAAAATGCTTATGCTAGCGTGCTAAATAAATGTGCGATGTAATCGTACATATTCCCGGACGAGATAGGAAGGATGAAAAGCATCTAGAATTCTAGATTAACAAAAATAGTTTAAAGTTTAAAACATGACAATTTAAATGTAGAGTTAATTAAGGGGAAGTTCCTACATGGACGCGAGGGTTGCTAGGAACATGGACGCGCACGCAGTCGAGGTGTCCACTTGTTTCACTTGTATCGCTGTTGCGGCGCAGCACGGCACTCCTTGTTCTTGATTCCTCAGCAACGGACGGTGGTGGTGATGATGGAACTCGCCATCGACATCGCGTACGGCGAGCTATAATGATGATTACAGTGGTGCCCAATATTCCAACTAGAGTGTAGATCGCAGCGTAGTGATGAATATCATGATAAGATAGATCATTAGGTAACATCACATCTGCCGCTTTCATAGACTGTATCCTTTTATCTACTTCGTTGATTTCTTGTTATATGCATATGCATGGCAAATTTAATTACTTTTAAAACGCATCTGAACTGCCTGACTTTTATGACAGTACATGATGCCACGGACGCAAACGAAGCTTTTGACAATTTCATGGACGATTTTTCTCTTTTATATAAATTATGTTTTCCGGAAAAAATTATAACTATAAAAACAAGCATCAAAACGAAATGGATCTCTCATGGAATAAAAATATGTAGTAAGAAGCAAAGACAGTTACTTTGGGCCCATAGAATAAACACTGACTCAAAGATTAAAATAGTTTTTAAAAACTACACCAAACTTTATAGGAAAATTATAAAACTAACACAAAAAGCGCAGAATAATCATTTCATAAATACCGCCCAAAATAAAGCAAAAGCCACCTGGCAAATAATAAATTCATCCAAGATGTGTTTGCCGCAGGAGCCTATAATGTGCATCAATAGAGACAATTTGTCGTTTACACACCCAGTGGACATTGCAAATGAATTTAACAATTATTTTATTGATGAAATTGAAAACAATGTAAAAACTGACATCACAATGAATAATTTTAATGTAAATAAACAAACATCAAATTCGCTATTTATGCAACCCGTAACTATTGACGACATAATAAAAATAATCTGCAGCCTAAAAAACACCAATACATTTGGATATGATGGCATTTCTACAATAGTAATCAAATTTACCAAAGAAATAATAGCAGCACCATTAGCCCATATCATTAACTTGTGTATAGCTGATGGCATATTCCCAAACAAGCTCAAAAAAGTTATAATAAAACCCTTATACAAAAAAGAAGACAAGACAAATTTAAAAAATTACAGACCTATTGCAAAAATTCCAATTTTTTCGAAAATTTTTGAGAACGTCATCTCTCATTCTTTATACGCCTATTTTGAAAAGTTTGAATTATTTTGCAAAGAACAAAAGGGATTTCGTAAGAATACCACGATTAATATGGCACTTTTTGATCTACTAGCTAATATCATGTCATCTGTAGATAAGAGAAATCCTGTCTGTGCAATTTATACTGACATGACCAAGGCTTTTGACTATGTGGACCATAAGATTCTATTACAAAAATTACATAGATATGGTATAAGAGGCAACATCCTGCAACTAATAGAATCGTACTTAAGTAATAGGATTCAATTTACAGAAATTTCTAGAGTATGTCCAAAGAGTAAATTAGAAACCATTTATCTATCAAACCCAAGACACGTAAGATATGGCGTCCCGCAGGGTAGCGTACTAGGGCCGCCACTTTTTTTTAGTATATATAAATGATCTCCCGAAGGTAACATTAAACAAAATGGTTCTCTTTGCAGATGACAGTACAGCTGTAATAAAGTGTACAAATATAAATAATTATCAGCATGACATCAATAATTGTTTACATGACATTATAAATTGGCTAGATAACAACAATTTAATTATAAATCTCTGTAAGACAAAAGTTATGCACTTTCATCAACGCTGCGAAAACCCAAACGTATCTATTACCTACCGAGGCTGTGATATTGAGGAAGCAAAAAGAGCTAAGTTCTTAGGTATAGTGATCGACAACAAACTCACATGGAAACCTCATGTTGAAGAACTGTGTAAAAAGCTAAGTAAATCCGCATATGCTCTCTTTCAACTTTCAAAGAAAGTCAACAGTCAGGCTCTCTTAACGGCATACCATGGACTAGTTGCCTCTGTTTTGCGGTATGGCGTTATTTTTTGGGGGCAGTCTACTGATAAAGAACTTGTGTTTAGGATGCAAAAGCGTTGTATAAGATCTATGTGTGGTCTTAAAACAATAAATAGCTGTGTTCCCTATTTCAAATCTTTGAAAATATTAACATTTCCGTCTTTATATATATTGGAAACGGCTTTATTTGTGAAAAATAATCCACATTTATTTCAAAAATTGTCGGCAGTCAGAAAGAATCCAATACGAACTCAATATGTAAATCAATTGTGTCAAGTGAAATGTAAAACCGCACTAATGCAAAAAAGTTTTTTTGGAATTGCCCCTCGCATTTATAATAAAGTACCTAATACGATTAAAAATATGACTGTATTCAAATTTAAAAGGGCACTAAACAAAATATTAATTGACAAATGTTATTACACAATTGATGACTTCCTTAATGATGATGCACTGACTGATTGACATGCTACTATTTCCATTTGACATTTTATTTTATTTTATAATTCTTCAACCTTTGATACCATTTGACGTTTTATTTTTTTTATTAATATGACAATTATTGTAACTTAAACGATTTGACATGTAATTCAAACGATTCGACATTAATTTTGAATTTTGTATCATTATAAATTGTTATTTACATCTAAAATGTCTTTTAAGTTTATATACTTAAATAAATATGTTTTGCATGCCCATGTGACGGTAGAGCATGGAGCACTATTATATAAAAAAGAAAACATCTATGTACTAATCACCCATGTTTGCAAACAAATAAATGATTTGATTTGATTTGATTGATTTGATTTGATTACTTACATAGAGTGCGCGTATTGCACAAATCGCTTAGTGCGCATCGTAGACAAGTGAGCTATAGATTAGTGTTGGATATGACATACAAGAGGCACTTCAAATGTCCCTTAAAAAATTATTAAATGTCCCAACACCTCAAAATAACATTTTTTACGAGCCCCTCGAGTACAAGAGAGTGTCTGTAGAAACTCTTTGCTGTTGGCATTACCAATTATCCACTATTGAACATAGACCTCTCTGAAGCACCGCCAATTCAAACATATAAAGTAGGTATTTTTCTTACGTCTACGGACTTTCAAGAATAAGAAAAATCCCGAGACGGGTCCCAACACTAGTCCCACGTAACGTTTATGTGTTTCAGTATATCACGGCTATTATCATTGTTTATATCTCTCGTGTACTTACTAATGACTGATGGCAGGCTTCTGTCGGTCATTACAGTCGTTTTTAGGGAAAATCTAGAGAAAACGTGTCCAGAATACGTATACTTGAATGATCAAGATCTTTTGTCTGTTGTAAATGTTGTATTATTACTTTGAAGGTTTAGTTTTCTTGTAAAACAAGGCCTAAATTGAGTTAATTTGTTTTTTTTTTTCATGTAAGCAGAATGGTTAACCGCTGACATTGTTTTTAAATCGGGTAATCCATGGTTCCACATTGATGAAATACCTAACTATTCCAACGATAATTTTAAATTATTGTTATTCTGGTAAAGAGTGACATCTATATCGAAACTGAAGAACTTGATGCGACCCAATGTGAGACCGAGATTCTCTAAGAGTACAACTTTACATGCACAGATGGCGCTTTCATATGATTACCGCCATCTATCTAAGACAAAGTGTAACTGTTGAACCAAGTTGCACTCAATTTGCACATTTTTGAATGATTTCTTCTTCGATGTAAAATAATTGTGTCAATACCGAATTAGTTCATTTTACATGCTTTTGCTGCACTTTACTTATTTTAATGTTTTGTTTTTTGGTATGAAGATTTGGTTCGTTTCAATGGAAGTAAGTTCACTATATTACACCTAGATGGCGCTGTCATAAATGCTTTACGGAATAGTTATAAATAATGCTATTTTAGAGAATTATTAACATAATTTTCAGAAGTTTATTCATAACATAAAATAAAATAGTGGTCTTCGCTTTAATCAATGTTAATTGAAAGCAAAACATAATTCGATGTTCTTGTATTTTTCAAAAATCCTACATCACGCAAGTAAAGTTTTATCGCCAGGAATGACATGTAACATAAATCTGGCGATACAAGTGTACTTGCTTCGGCAGTACATATACTAAAATTGGAACGATACAGAGAAGATTAGCATGGCCCCTGCGCAAGGATGACACGCAAAATCGTGAAGCGTTCCACATTTTTTGGACATTTTAGAATTCAAATCTATTGTAGAAAGTCAAGTTTTCTTCTAGTGATTTAGTAAAAAATAATACCAAGAGATATGGCAAGAGCCTGGGTTTTTTAAAACCTATGTATTTATAAACTGTACTTTTTTAATAAAGAGCATTAAAAAATAGTATATTATGCAATTAGTGAATAAAAGACGGATTTAAAGCGAGGGCCATAGGTGAATCTCGAGCAAGTGAAGGATTCTAACGACTGAATCACGACCGTAGGGAGTGATTCATGATGATTGAATCACGACCGTAGGGAGTGATTCAAGTGTTAGAATCCTGAACGACGCGAGCGATTCATGGCCCTCGATATAAATCCGTTTTATTCAAGAGTTGCATACTATACTTTATACCATGACTACGAGAAAAAGAACATGCAACTTCGAGTATGTTGTTATGTGAATTTTATGCCTTGTTTTTATAGTACCCACACCGTAGCATAAAATACATACTCCATAAGGTCGATGACTTCTTTTTCTTCGACAACTCATTAAAATAAGTTAGGAAAACAGACTCTGAAAATGTGGTCAGCTTGATTTTCATTTTTCCATTTACTCAAACAAACAAAAAAACTCACACTCAAACTCATCGTAGGCTTTGATGTAAACCAGCCGTGATTTGTTGGTTAGCAAGCTTTCTACTATATCGGGCGCCCTCTCTTTCATAAACTCAGGTGTTAACACATCTTCATCACTTGAAAACATTTTCAATCGATTTATTATTAAGTAACCCTAAACTTTTTGTTCGTACAACTTACAATATTTAAAATAGCGCCCATTTACTAATGACAGCAAAAAACACAAAACAGTTTTAATTCTAATGCTAAACTCCTGTTCGAAAATCAAATCAAATAGGAGTTTGTCTAACATTGAGATGGAGTTCGAACCAATTGGTGTTCTAAATTCAAACACCAAAACAGTGATTAAAAGTGCTTTTTATTCACTGTTTTCAGTGAATAAAAAAATAAGCTTTTTAGAGGGGCATGGTATAAAATATATAAGGTAATAGTTCTACCCAATATTTTAATGGTGCCTCTATCTCTACCTGCAGGAAGGTAACCAATTAGGTACAACAAAGAAACTTAAAAAAGTGGCAACATGCATGGCAACTTTTTTTGTGTTTTCTAAGTTTCAAGTCAAGCCGACGCTTGCTAGTTAGGTACCTATCTACCTACTTTACTAGTGATTAAAAGGAGATCGTAAAGGGGTGTGGTACTTAAATGCTTTTACACTCAAGAGCCTGCAAGTGGCGCATCTTATGAGGAAGCACGCCTCGCAGACGCTATAGGTACGTCTTAGTGACGTGAAACAGAGTTTATATTAAACTTCTTTTGTAAAGTTCTCACACTCAATACAGTGTTGATCGCCTGGCGTTTAGCTGCCTGGTGCCTGCAATCAAGCGGAGCATCATATGCAGACGCACGTCTCTCAGACGTAGGTACTGTATCTTCGTAATATAGACTTTTACAGTGTAGTTTTATGAAGTTCTTGGGTTTTATTTTACGTTCATCGCTATAATAGCAGCAATCAAAAGTGCACTTATCTCAGATGCGTTATTATTAAGTACTAGTTGTTACCCGCGACTTCGTATGCGATCCGAATAGACCAGATGCTACGGCTACGGCCTATTAGATGTCCTTCTCCAAGTCATGGTCTACCCATGTGCCAAATGTCAGTCAAGTTCGTTCAACCGTTTTAGCGTGTAACAAACAAATAAACAAACAAATTCACTTTCGCATTTATAATATTAGCTAAGATTAGGATATTAGCTATAAGTACTAATATAATAAAGAGGTATTTGTGAGTTTGTGTGCAATTTTCGGAACAGTTAGGTGCTGATCCGATTCCGAAAACTCTTGAGAAACTACATGTTTGTGTTCCGGAGGGTAACGGGATATTTATGTTAAAAACAAGAAATTTCACGCGGAAGAAGTCGCGAGAAGAAGCTATAGTACTAATTTAAAAAAAATTGTCACCCTTTTAATGCCATCTCGCCTTAATTACTTACTACATAAGTGCCTGTCATTTTTAACTTATTGTCTTTTAGCTCGGTAACAAAAACTTTCAGTCCCTAAGTATTAGGTAAGTATTTCCCAGCTATGATAAATAGTTAAACAATGAACATCTACATTTATGACAAGATCCAACTATAATAATTATAAACGCGAAAGTTTTTAAGTATAGATGGATGGAGGAATGGATTTTAGTTACTCTTTAACGTAGAAACTACTGAATGGATTTGGATGAAATTTGGCAAACAGATAGTTTATACTTAACCTTTTTTTTTTTGAGGGTGGGGAATCATCCAATGACTTCTCCCGCTCTGGGCGGAGCGTAAGGGCGTGTCAGACTTTTACTGACAACAACCCACCCGTGTTCCTTCAGTTGCCTGTTGCCAAGGTCCCGGTATCCCTTTCGAAATAACCCGCAACCCTGGCAGGAGATAGTTTATAACCTGGATTAACACATAGGATTTTTATCCCGATATTCCCACGGGATCGAGACTTACGCGGGTAAAACCGCGGGGCGCAGCTAGTACAAAATAAAACCTAAAATGATCCAACTTCAATACACTTTCCACTTTTCAATAAAATTCTTTGTGTAGTCCCCACAAGGCTCTTTTCTCTTGCAATCAGCGTGCGCTTTACAGCGCTGTCTCCCTCGAGGGGAAGAAAAAAGCGCTGTTTTGTCTGGAATCTATGTGAGGAGGTCGCGGACGATTTCACATCTGCGTTCACTCACGGTATTGTGTTGTGCGAGATGTTGAGTGTAAAATTACACTCAACATCTCGTACATTACATACATTACAACATTACATACATTATGTATGGAAATATAAAATTCATGATTGTTGACTTTACAAGTATGAATCTGGAGAGTAGTGTGAGGGAGTGAGAGAGTTTAGAAAGAGATCTCTGTACATACAATACCATTTTATAAAGAAGTAGCTGATGCCCGCGGCTTAGCCCGCGTGGATGTCGGTTATTAAGTATAATATACTAAAACCTTCCTCGAGAACCACTCTATCCATTGGTGAAAACAACATGAAAATTGGTGCAGTCGTTTTTGAGTTTATTGCGAACAGGACGACAGACAAACGCGGCGGAGGACTATTTTTTAAATTATATGTAAGGATAACTTTACAAAACTGTCATCATAAAAAAATATCGTATAAAAATGGAGTGTTTCGTTTTAGAGAGGCATCGCAAGAGCCATCTAAGGGCCTAAACCAGCCACATTAGCAATTTCTCTAAAATCAGGTCATTTCCTAAGTTCCAGCTGTCATTAGCAATTCCTCTAATTTGACATAAAAGCAAGTCATAATTATTTGTCGACCAATTTCCGACGAATCCCCATAGAAAACTGTCAAACAGATGAATTATTTCGTAATATGAATTACACGCAGATCATAATTATGAATTGTCAGTTTGTGACATTTTACGATGATTCATAATTACTAAATTAAACGAACTTACCTAAGTGAAGTTCTATTGTAATTATACGAAATGCTTAGTCCTCGATAATTATCCTGATTTACTATGTAGTCTCACTACACTCCCATCGTGTGCACGCGAATATTCAGAGAATAAATCCTGCAAGAAAAAACTTTTACGCTGGCAACTATAACCAGCTAATGTCATTCTATTTAGAGTAATCTGCAATGAGAGAATTAAAATTAACAGACAGTAATTCCCCAACTTCAATCCCAGGGTCAAAAAACAAACTATGGTCTTGTTCAGGGCTTGGGAGGGAACATAGTATCGAGGACTAAGCATTTCGTATAATTACAATAGAACTTCACTTAGGTAAGTTCGTTTAATTTAGTAATTATACTCCATGCTTAGTCCTCGATAATTATCCTGATTTACTATGTAGATGTTTAGAGAGATGAAGTTGGAAATTACAAACATTTGTTTCACACTAAAACATAAAATCAACCTTTAAATTGCAAGTGGAAAAACTTTACCACATTTTCAATTAATTCTCTTTTAATAATGCTTCTATTCTAATTATCAACAACCAAGTATGTACCTATTTAGTATGCCTACTCTTTTGGCTCAAAACTTAATTTTATGAAAAAAAAAAATCACATCAGTCTCAAGGTCAACATTACCAACAAACTTGGCAAAAATTTAGCAAAACTTATGACCAAACAACCGTTTTAAAAATACTGATTATCTTCTGACACACCTCTAGTCGCTATTGAAGCATGACTTGTGGAATGAGGAGTAAATATTTTGATATCTATGCCACTGTCCAACATTGTTTGTTTAATCCAATAACTAATTGTTTGGCTAACTAACATAATTATGAGGCATTAATAATTTTTCTGTATTACCTATCTCTGAATTACACCATTTGTGTGTATAATTTATATAATATTGTAATGTAATCACATGACAAATGTCAGGTTCCATATGAAAAGTAGGATAACATAATAATTGTTAGCCGTTTTCCTGTCTTAGATGTTTTTACCAATCAGTGATTTTTATGTTAACACTTGAATCAATAATTTGGATGTTATGAAGTCTCAATTACAGATAAGTTATATTCTTTAAGACTTGAAATAATTCTTACATAAGTACTTTTTGGCTACTTTGACAAGTGATAATTGTTGTAATGGGTACCATCATTCTATAAAATTCAGTAACATTGATGGATCCCATACATCCATTTTGACATTGTTATTAATTAGTTTACGGGATTTGCCAAATATAATTTACTAACACTAGTGTGTAAGATGTGTGTGTATTATGATTAATTGTCTAACAAGTTGGATTGTATGATCTGTTAAATAAATGAATTATATTATATTATATATCATTGTAGTTAGTGCAACTTTGTTGTAATTTGAAGATACCTTTAAAGAACTTCTTAATTACAGGATCGGTACCTACATCAGCATTTATGATCAATGACAATGCAGATCTATTAGTGCTGAACGTATATGAACTTCCATTGTTGAATTGTTGTGTAAGAATCTTTAATATTTTAGTGATAGAAATATCGTGAATATTTTAACCATTACAGAAAGTCCACCACTTATGTAGTGTGTTACTGAATACTGCCTGACACTGTTATCTGACAATGAAGATATCATGACCTTAATGGTGGCATGTGGTATCATTTGCTTCTTAAACGGTTCTCTGCCAATATGCAGGCCCCCAGGGAAAAAAGCTGCAGTGCAAAGGATGCAGCATTCTGGAAGGTGACAGCAAAAATTGGTTTGTTGGTTCAAACTATATACTGTAATCTGTGATTTCACCATGAAATTAAAAAATGGGTACCAAGGTTGTGATAGTCTCATAGGAGAAAGTAAGATGCCAAAAAACCTGATCAACTTAATAGTTTGTGAAATTAATCCAAATAGTGGAAATGCATAAAATAATGGGTAATAATTGCAATTTACTGTAAATGCATCTATATTTTCTACAAGTGCCAGGCCAGATATCTCATATCTATCACACTTAGTATTAGCTCTAGTAGCAAATATGTAGATCAATGGAAAAGATTTCCAAAAGATCTCACTATGTCCTGAAATGCTGCAGGAGCCAGACACACAATCAATGTTTTTATTTCTAGACTCAAGATCAGCTTCTATGCTGTCTTAGATTATACATAAAATGCAGATATCCCCATTGTTAGGGCTTCACACCACTGCCATATTATGCCTAGCCAGGCAATTAAGATTATTATATTGACTACCACACATTATAATCTAAGGTTGTAGTATTGTTTAACATAAAATTTGGTATACATTTAAGTATTCGGTAAAATATTCTATACCAAGAAAAGCATCAAAAAATTCCAAAAAACTTAAATGATTTTTCTTGACTTTCCAAACCCCATTTGCTATCTGACTGTCAAAACAAATATTTCCCATATTTATCATAATTAAATCAAACTCCCTCTCATAGAGAGGAGGCCTGTGTCCCAGCAGTGGGAACATTATAGGCTGATTATGTAAATCAAAGTCACTGTGGTAAACTAACTCTACACATCTTGGATTTTTCCAAATTCTAGTGTAGGTACTTAAGCATAGAAATCCAAAACTCACAACTGGACAACAAGCCGATAGGATAAGGTGTAAAATAATAGATGAATATCTCTTTAAATCTGTCAATGACAATGTCATAATATACTTTGTATCAATCACAAATCCTAAGTACTCAGCAACTTAATTGGGTTTGGGATTAGTTTTAACCTTATTTATGTAACATGCAAGGCACTCCAAAAGCCTATAGTTTTACTAAAATTTTCAAAAAAATTCTTAATAATGTTCTCCAATACAAGTTAAATCCTCAAGATAAAAACACAGATATTTATCACCCACTAAAGTATAAATATAAGATATTACTGGTGTGGGGCAGTACACAAGCCAAAGCACAAACAATTGAATTAATTGTTTTTACAATAAACCCTCAAATGTGTTTTGTCATAAGTGTTCAATGATATTAAAAAATAGACATCTTATAAATCAATTGTGCCCAAATGATCATTTTATTTTACATAACCTCCTTAGGTATGTCTTTCATTTTAAAACTGTTGTGTATGGATAAATTATATTCAGACATTTTGGATTTACTGGAACCTCCATTTAGTTTGTGTACAATAAATATTTTTGATTAAAAAACTGTCCACTGATAGGTGCACACTGCACACTCAAATCTAACAACTTACCAATTTCTTTTGTTGTATTAAATACATATTCAGACTCTGAAAATGCACAATTTTATAGGTATTATGTTGTGTAGGAATGTCCTTAAATGGAATTCTATATCTCTTCAAACATGACCAGATAACTTTATCTTGTGTGAAAAAAGATCACCGCCAGCAAGAGTAAAATATTTAAGGCGACATGCAATTGTCGTTACCTCTATAATTGACATACAGGTTTGTAACAGTACGTCTTGCCTGATGAAATCCTCTGCTGTTGGTACTTCCCAATGGTCCTAGATTGGTACTTGCCCCCCCCCCCTGCTTGAATCAAACGTGAAGGGGCATTGGAGTCTTCCTTACAATTACTTAACAGTGTAGTTGTAGCTGCCTTCTTAATTACCCAGACTTGACATGTTCAATAATGAACTTTTCACCAAACAGGAAACTGTCCCGTTTCGCTATATTTGTTGTTTTAATCTTGATTTTTATCTAGTTTAACTGGTATCATCAAAGTAAGTTGCTTAATAATCGTGAAAATTGGTGAGAATTTTAATATTTGTTGTGTTCCAATTGTTTTTTATCAAAATATAGATACTGTTTACACTGCGGTAATGCAATTCCAAATGACTGTGGTGGTCCCTCTGGTTGTTTTCCTTGATTGGGTGACTCAGCCGTTTAAATCCATGTTCAATTTTGAAGCATCCAGCAATAGTAAATTCAACAGTACTAGTATTAAATGCATTTTAAATTATGTAGGTAATTCTTCTTTCTTGATCATTTTTAAATCTTAGTCATTTTAGATGATTTTAAGAAAGTAAAAACATTTAGGTTTTCTTGGAACTGGACGGGTTTCCCAAGGCCATTATCATTGCTTCATACAACCTCATAGAACCATCCTTTAGATCTTGGATATGATCTACAAAGCACACAATAGACTAACTAAGTCTGATGATGCTTAATGTGCAGAACTGATTCTTTATCAATCAATATTGTGATAATAATTTCTCACGAGAGAACAATATTGAATACATATCATAGAACTTCTAGATATACATTTATATTTTGAGCTTTTTGCCTCAACTTGAGGCTGCAAGAGCTAGGCTCCTGCCTTATTGTAATAATTCTCACGAGAGAAAAATATTGAGTACATAGGTATCATAGAACTTCTAGATATAAGTACATTTATATTTTGAGCTTTTTGCCTCAACTTGAGGCTGCGAGAGCTAGGCTCCTGCCTTATTGTAATAATAATAATTTCTCACGAGAGAAAAACAACATTTTGTGCATAGGCAGTGCATACCATAGAACTTCTAGGTATACATTATATTTTGTGCGTTTTTCCCCAACTTGAGGTTCGAGAACAAGTCTCGACGGGAGTCAACAGGACCTCCTGTTGCACATAGCACTATACTGTCTTGTGTAACACGAACTTCATGTTACATTGTACAAGAACGGACGGACCGAGCACTGGCAGTATGACGGATAATTATAATCCTCTGCTGCTTTGCAATCCAAATTAATCGTAATCCCTGAAATTTTTCATTATACCACACATACATACCTGTGTTTTCTTCTTCGTTTACAAAAATAATTGTCTTTTGCCGATCGGCCTGTATTACTGACTCCAAAAAACGGGACGCCGAAGTCGCCCTTGAGCTCGCCTAAGCGGTTTCTTTCCAATTTTCGCCACATTTTGTTGATTGGTATTATTTGTTGTTGATAATAATCAAAAGTAATAAGTTTATAAAAGAAAATTCAATAATTTTCTTAAAATGATGTGCGCTACACGACGCGAAAATAATGAATGACATTAGCTGGTTATAGTTGCCAGCGTAAATGTTTTTTCTTGCAGGATTTATTCTCTGAATATTCGCGTGCACACGATGGGAGTGTAGTGAGACTACATAGTAAATCAGGATAATTATCGAGGACTAAGCATGGAGTATAATAACTATTTTCATATTATTTTTCTGCTAAAGTGACCGTTTTAAACCCCCAGGACGTCCCACATCGTCTTAGAATGTAATTTACAAAAAGCCTGAGCCGTTTAGGACGATGAAAATTTAATAATTTACCGTCTAAATATAAAATGTATGCCATAGACTATTCTAGAAGCTTTCACCTAGTCGTCAATTACTCCGGTCAGAGATGGGTTGGCGATATACCTGGACTTTGTGAACTTACGTGACCATCATTTGAACAAAACTTCCGTAGAGTTGTTGTGCTCTTGTCTTTTGTTTTGCCTTTGCACCTTCTACCATCATCATCACGTATGACCGCGAGATCATAATATTAGGTCGAACGATCGTCATTACAATGTGTCATTCATTTATATGGAAAAGCGGAAGTCGAAGTAGGCGCGACGACGCGTTAGGAGAAAATTAATCGCGTATTTGCACGACGACCGCTCTTTAGGACCGCTATTAGGACACGGCCTCAGTCTAACTTGACACTGTACACTGGTGCGTATTTTCCGTGACTCATAACGGAACCGCATAGTCTTTTATCTCTCTTTCAGAAAAGTTATTCTTCTTTAAGTGCCTGGTGGTGCTTGTATTGATAAAAGTTGTTCTTCTAATTCAATCTCAATCTGCCTTTTCCCAGCTATGTTGGGGTCGACTTCCAGTCTAAGTGCATGCAGCTGAATACCAGTAGTGACCTTCATAACCCAGTAACTAGGTAATTATGATACCCCGAGGCGTGGTCTTAGACTGGTTGTCAAGACTTTCGGGCTTCCGACGACCCGTAGGTAACGACTGTCAAATATCCACAAATGACAGCCGGGACCAACGGCATAACGTGGTTTTTGAGGCACGGAGGAGTCTCGGTATGTAAAGATGGTCACCCATCCCGGTTCCTCGAGTGTTATTACTTGCCACGAGCTCGTCGAGTTGAGAGTTGAGTAACGAGGAGCCTTATGGATATATGGAGGAAAATAGTTTTAGACTCTTTACGTCCGTATTATATTATCAATAGGTTAATTTTAACAAAAAATCCCACAAATACCGTCTCCACAGCTTTCCCTGCCGTCCATACTTCAAGTGGGTACTTAAAGGGGTTTTAGTAATGAGTTAGCATGTCTAGACAGGCCGGTACCTACGTACTATGTAAATTAGCACTAAGCCTGCCACCTCCCTTAGTTGTCCTGCAGTACCTATTAAATTTTGAATTACTGAAGCTTATTTGGAATCATATTGTTGTAGAATTTGTGGGGTTCGTGCATTGTGAGCTTGCAATGCTTAGTTGTCGAGGGGGTGAAACTGAAAAGGGTGCCGTTTAGAAATGTGGAAATGTTAGTGCTCTTTAGAATTTGAAAATTGCTTTAATCTAGACGAAGTTTCAAGCAATTGACCAGCTTTTGATTGGTAGATATACATATTTTTGGTTTTCCCAACTATCTTGGCATCTACTTCCAGTCTAACCGGAAGCAGCTGAATACCAGTATTTTACATGGAGTGACTTGCCTATCTGACTTCCACAACCCAGTAGCTGGGTAATATGATACCCGTTGGTAAGCTGGTTGGCAGACGTTCGGGCTTCTGATGACCCGTAACGACTGTCAAACATGCACGAATGACAGCGGGACCAACGGCTTAATGTTCTTTTCGAAGCACGGAAGCTTAAAACAGGGGGGCTTAAAACAGTCACTTTAGCAGTATCATAATAAGAAAATATTATGAATCATCGTAAAATGTCACAAACTGATAATTCATAATATGACCTGATTGCGATTCATAATAAGAAATAATTCATCTGTTTGACAGTTTTCCACACATTATGAATTGATTTTGTGTCAAATTAGAGGAATTGCTAATGATATCTGGAAATTCCCAGTCTCGGTATGTAAAGATGGTCACCCATCCATGGACGAACCCCGGCAAGGGTTAGATCGACCCGTGTGGCTGTGATTACTTAGACACGAGCTCCTCTGCTCAACGCCTAAGCGGTACAAGATAATTAAGGCTATGGACATTGTCCACCTTACATCTATGACATTATGAATCTATGATTGTATTCTTCGCAATCGATTGTCTTGATTCAATAGTAATAATAGAAAACATAGAAGTATTTATGTCTACAGAGCAGTGAATGCTACATAAACATATGTATTACTTATGTTATAACCAATATCCCGCCGAGACGGAGTTGCAACGGAAATTGTATCCCGACTCCATCACGCTTCGAATTCTACAAACATGACCGTGTTATATATTAATGTGAACTTTTAGTTTACAGGCGTAACTGGTTAAATAAAAGAGTAACCTTCTGAATCGAGGACAAAATAGAGGAGGACAATCGTTTTTATGGAATTTGAACAAGAAGATTATGTCAACATTGTCAACCCTGTGGGCCTTAGCACAGACGCGCGGAGTAGGTAAACATAACGTAAATTCGAATGATTTTAAAATTGAACATTATAGGTACTTAGTTTGCACATCATATTTACTTAGTTTTAATATTTTATTCATATCTATGGTGATACTGATTGTGTTTGATGCAAATATTTAAACCAAAATGCTAAAGGATAGTTGTAATTATTTTCGATAAAATAGTTCGAATTTACATTATCTATACATGGTGCATTCGTGCTAGGACCTCTGTAACTTTAATCATAGTCATTTATAAATATGAAAAACATGGTCTTCGACATGACAGCTGTGGGTTGGGCCATACGGATTTTCGTCAATTTATAACATAGAGTTATGAGTCTTTGGTATGTTAAAATATACCATATTTGGAGTACATACGTCACAGAAACTCGAAATTGTCAAGGTAGTGGGTTAGATCATTTTTGCTTAAATCGGTCCTTTTTAATCAACAAAATTAAAATTAACGTTGTCAAGCATACGATTTTGTCAAACAAATGAAGTAATTCTCTATGATTTTATTTCTTTTAAATATTGTTGAACTGTCAAAATGAAACAGATTGTTAATGATCGAGTGTTACGCAATTATTTTGTCATAAAATGAGAAAGAATAGCAAAATGATCATTCTCTTTTACTTTCGTGTTGGCAATATTACGAGTATATTACACCTAAATGTAGATTATCCTTTACCGATACGAGTATTACCTAAATGACGACACCGACAACAGTGTACACTAACAACTAAACTGTTCAAGTATCACAAATATTTGTTCGTTCTCTTCAAAAGACAAATCATAATCTCCTTTCTCCTGCAACTAAAACACAAACATAAATTAAAATGCCTCCAACAAAACGTTACAAACTCGCGTTCGTGTCTCGTTGTCACACAAAAACGTCAAACAATTGTTTGTTTCGCAAACAAATTACGGAGAGACCCGCATCACACCAGTTCTGTTGTAATTGTCCAGCGGTGGGCGTGGGATAAAGAGAGGACATTAATCTTTCAACAAATTGTGGTAATGTGGAATGTTATCCTACAGACATCGGACGAGGAGAATGGTTTATTCCGTTTGGGTCTCGTGAAAAGTATTTGTTTGAATTATAAAATTGATTAGGTAACTATACTATAGGTAGGTAAGTATTTTTGGGCCGGCGTAGGATGGTATCTGTGTGATTATGTAGGGACATACAATGAATCCTTCCGTTATATTTTATGAGATTTGTAACTTTGGTAAATGGTGTTTCAGGAACTTTATCCCTTCGACTGATAGCTGTGAAAATTTGTCTAGAAAAAAAAGAAGTACTTACCTATTAGCTGTCTATCAGACTATGGCCTATAGACGAATTAGAAAAAAAGAGGTAAAATTAAGAAAACAAAATTAGTAAAAAGCAATAAGGAGGTTTATTGAAACAATTTTTTGATGCCCAATGAGCTTTTCCCTTATTTATTTTTATTTTTTTCCTTTGTAACATTGTACATATTTTATTTAGTGTTAGTGTTAGCTTAAGACCTTCCGTTTGAATTCGAATGATAAATATTAATGATTATGGTATTTTGTCTGTATGAATTTTTAAACTAAGCACCTTACCAACATTCTTTGCAATTTTTTTATGTACTCAAAACATTATTGTTTCACAAGAGTTTGCAAGTGCAATCATTATAGTGGGTCAAACGGAGCCCGATTACTCCGCTGTCCGTCTGTCTGTCAGCGGGCTGTATCTCATGAACTGTAATACGTGCCAGTTGAAATTTTCACAGATTATGTATTTTTTATTGCCGCTATAATAACAATAATAAAAAAAAAAAAAAATGTTAAAAATTAGAAACGTGGTTTTTTCTACTAAAGTATTTAAACAATATAATGTAGTATTAAATATTGTACGGTGGCACGGAACCCTTCATGTAGGTACAAGTCCGACTCGCACGGCCGGTTTTTTTAAATCTTCCTGTTACAGGAGGTACAAAATTGTTAAAGTCACACTGGCAGTTAGGCACCAACAATTCGTGCATGAGAGGCGACAACTTAACCACTGGGCTATCACGACCGATCATCATCACTGACTAAAAATAGTCGTCTTCCATATAATTCACTGCGCTAGCTTCATTCCTCCATTTCAGCACTCAGGTACGTCACAGTAAACACGTCACAGTGTATTTAAATCCCCACATCGCCATGCACTTTAAGCTAGTATAATAAAATCCTGAAACATCTCCCGCTGCACATAGCCTGAAGCGCTTTAAAGCGTACGTTTACAGCAATTAACTGCGCTTTGTCGGAACTACTTACAGGGCGGACTTCAATGTTAATAAAAACCAGCTTTTAGTAGGCTACTGGGTTTTATACGACGTTGGGTTTTCTTTTATCCGGAAAATCTTTTAGCTAAGAGTCTTCAGAATCAAGAAATAGAATCTATATTGTCAAATGTGTTATTATTTTTATGAAATTAAAGCTAGAAGACTTAACAGCTCAGTGTTTTAGGCTGCGAGTGTACCGACTACCAGGTACTGCGGTGGTTAAAACGGCCGCTTGGGCAGAATCATAATAGGAAAATATTATGAATCATCGTAAAACATCACAAACTGACAATTCATAATACGATCTGCGTGCAATTCAAGGACGAAATATTTCATCTGTTTGACGGTTTTCTATGGAGATTCGTAAAATGTTCCACAAATTATGAATTGTTTTTGTGTCAAATTAGAGGAATTGCTATAATGACAGCTGGGAATTCTGGAAATGAACTGCTTTTAGAGGAATTGTTAATATGGCCGTTTTAGGCCACGTTCTCAAAATTTAACAAAGAAAAAGAAAACATTGATTCAACAACAAAATCATAATTATCATTTTATCTTGTCTTACACCGATTTATTTGAGGTCGGCGCAACATGCATTTTTCTTCCATACTTTTCTATTAGTAATTCAACAAGAATTACAATTCTCTGTTCGTTGTTCAAGAAATTCTAAAACCACGCTGTGCCGTCGCTCTCCCGAGATTACTCAATAAATGCAATCCTCTATACAGACCACTCACTCAGTATTGTACCATGATTGTACCGGTGTACTATTGTAGGTATCAGCTCTATTCGCAATTTCAATAAGATAACTGCAAAATTGTGTTATGGCAACGTTGCGGTATAAAAGATTTCTTCTTTATGAGACAGAAATTGAAAAGAGTAGGCTTGCATGTTGAGAGGATGAATGAAAGGTTACAAACAAACGGTACAAGGCAGATGTGAGTTGAAACGCTGGAAGGACATACCTAAAGTGACCTTATTAGTGATGTTCTTCAGAAAGGGCAGGTGAAGGCGCCGCCAGATGTAGTAAACGAAACAAAAGGAGCTACAAGGATCGTAGCAAGTCAATCTGCCTAGCCTTTCCCCAACTATATTGGGGTCAGCTTCCAGTCTAACCAGATGCAGCTGAATACCAGTATTCTACATGGAGCGACTGCCTATCTGACCTCCACAACCCCAGTAACTGAGTAATACGATACCCCTTGGTAAGACTGGTTGTCAGACTTACGGGCTTCTGACGACCCGTAACGACTGTCAAAGATCCTCGAATGACAGCCGGGACTAACGGCTTAACGTGCTTTCCGAGGCACGGAGGAGTGTCGATATATAAAGATGGTCACCCATCCACAGACCAACCCCGGCAAGCGTCGCTTAACCTGATGTATCGACCCGTGCGGCTGTTATTACTTAGCCACGAGCTCCGTAGCAGGTAAGCTCTACAAATTAATTTCGTCTACAAAATGTTCATATTTTTTCACGGGATCTCGAAACTGAATTCACGTTGGTAAGGTTCGGTGTGGTTTTGGTACAGCTCTGAGGCACTGGCTTCAAAAAAAAAGTCGGTGGTTACGACCCAAAGTCGGCTTTCATATGTTTTTCGTGTTACATAAAAGCGTAATTAGGTATAGCTTTAAGGAAGATGACGCAATGCTACTCTTGTTCTAGACAAAATAATAACAAACTAATAAATAGTTCGTTAGTGATGTTTTATTCATGTGAAACAACTTAAGGCTCCCGCAGACAGGCGCGACGCTATTGTAGGAACAATTTCTATGAAAACTTCATGGAAACTGTTCTACGGGTGTCGCGTCGCGCCTGTCTAGCGGTCACAACTACAAAAAAATTTTAAATATAGAAGAATTTCAAAAAATTTGACTATTTTTTTTTGATTATGCCATACCGATACTGATGATTGATTGATTGATTATGCCATACCGATACCGATTATGCCATAATAGTTATTTATTTATTTTCAATAAACCAAACTTTCATGCATATTGTCTATACAAAATAGTCTCGATGCATCTGCCAGTCGACCCACGACGGCTCTATTTGTTTTTTGGAATAAAAAACAAAACGCCTGTCATTTAAAAATAAAACCAATTGCGGTATTATGAACAATATAAAATATAACCACCTATAATAATTTAAACCTGCACCGGCACTTTATTAGGATCGTAAAAGAATGAAGTGCAAAGCAAGATAAATGTGCGAAAGCAAACAAGATTACAGCCTCAAAGACAACACCATAAAAAGATTAAGATCAGAAGCCACCCTTGACATAAACCTCACAAACCATGGCGAGCTTTAATTACTTACGTTAAATTAACAGCGAAAAAAGCGCTGCACTTAATTTGACGCGTGCCATAACGAGGGCGGGAAAGTCGAGAGATCATTTAGCCGCATTTATCCAAACTGGAGTCATCTGGTTGTGTTTTGTAAGAATAATTTTGAAGGAGTTTCTTTTATGATTGTAGGAATCTTCTGGTTTAAATAAAATGAGATTGTTTAAAAAAAACTTTCATGTTTTCCGTATAGTTAAATTCTAATTATCTCTAAAAACATTTAATTCATTTTCCGATATTAACATAAATTATAGTGTTCATTTAAATGTAGGTGCTTAACTCATTAAAAAGTATTTCATGTTATAGTTTATGTTATGTTATGAATAAGTATAATAATGGTAATAGTTTATAATATATAATTTTAATTAATGTTCACCTCTAATTTAAAATGCTCCCCTTCAACGTTTAACAAGCTGTAGAAAGCATTATCTTCATGCAACAGCGTCTAGATTTACATTAACCGCAGTAATCCGGATCATACCGGTACCATCTGGATTCTGGAGCAAGCTTCCTCAGGAAGAGATTTGTAAGAATAATTAAAATGACTTCGCTAAGAACTAATATTACTTTCGTGTTGAATATTAGATAACTCTCTGCTTTTAGGATAATGTTTTTGGCGATTGACCGAGTTTTAGATCAAAAATATATAGGAACAAACATCTTAGTAATAACTTTGCCTCAACGGTTACAGGAAATTGACGTCGTTTATGAAATTTTACGGTTAATAAAATGTGATATCTTTTTCTCTCCTAAAAAATCATAGGTATTCACACACCAAATCGACAATGCAGTTTCCTACCATCATAAAACAGCCAAGAGGCAATTTCGTTTGCCAAAATATACACCGCACGATTACGTCAATGCAGCAGCTTCAGCGCTTTCGAAAAGATTTAGCAGCACAACTCCGACATATGTTTGGTAACTTTGTTCAGCGCTGCATAGGCTTCAGTTGCTGTCAGCTGCAAGTTCTGACTGTGTTTAAAACGGCCGTGTTAGATTACTCTGCACACGGTCTTTGCCTGAATAATAAAGCTTTCTTGGTGCATTTTCTGGTGTAGACTATTTGGCATATTTTGAGGTAAATAGGTGCCTTACTTTGTCTGCTCTTTAAGTATTAGTTTTGCCAACTTTGCCCGGCGAAAACATAGAAATCGTTTTCTAAGTAATGTTATTTTTTATCCGACTACGGCGAAGAAAAAGGAGGGTTATGATTTTGACCGGTATGTATGTAGGTATATGTATACAGACATACACACAGACAAATTAAAAGTCACACGTAATCTGTTCGATTTATGCGTGTGACCCCGGATTTTTAATTTGTCTGTCTGTGGTGTCTTGTTTACCTATACCTTTTTAGTCGTAGTTGGGTTTTAGTTTTTATTACTTTAATATTTTTTTAAATCTACAGTGTAACTAAGCAAATTCTGAACTGCCCTGCTTATCACAAGCAGGCAACTTTATTTCAGACTTTCCCATACAGTCATATTATAGCACAGGAAGTTATAAAATTTAATGAAACAATTTTAAAATAATCTACACCTACACGTACAGTCTTAACTGCACTATCGAAGGATCACTAAATAAAAAGAAACAAAGACACAATACATCACTCCTTCCCCGAATTACCATTTACTACTCGTTTGGGAATTAGAGGGAAAACACGCGATGGATCAGCTGTAAGTCAACACCCCTTAACTAAAGGGCGAATTCTATGAGTGTCTTAGGCACCTGACCCACCGCGCGAGTAGAGCTAGCAACTGAAAACCAGATGGCGAGCAACGAGCAGCGAGTTCGCAACGGCGACGAACGATTAATCGCTGGTATGCGTATACAGTTCGATTCAAACTTAATGGCGGCTTGGAAGCTAGCTTTTCGCTGCGCAGTACCCCACCCCTCACCTCAGTTGACATATGAAATTGTTACTGCGCAGCGCCTCATCTTCCGAACCGCCATTATTGTTTGAATCGAACTGTAGCAAGCGGGACTCAGCGAGTGTTCTGCCCGCCAAGCGAGAGTTGCTGAGCGAGTAGGTACTCTCTTTGATAGCTCTTGTCGATGCGACAAACCAGTACTCGCCTGAGGTCAACTCTTTTTAACCGACTTCTTCGAAAAGGAGGAGGTTCTATGTTCGTCTGTATGTTTGTTTTTTTTTTTTGTGTATGTTCATCAATATTTTCGCCAATTGTGAACCGATTTGAAAAAATATTATTTTAGTTCGAAAGGGTGAGAGGTGATCCCATATAAATTGTGAAAAAAACACAAAAAAAGTGAAAAAAACTTTAATTTCGGAAGTCAATGTCTTTGACTTCCGAAATTAAGTTATTTTCACGTTTTTTGTGTTTTTTTTGGAAGTCGGTTGTTGTTTTTTGTAAAAGTTTTTAATTTTCACTTTTTAGTTGTGGTACCTAATAGTAGTAGTGGTGGTTTTTACCCGACTACGGCGAAGAAAAAAGGAGGGTTATGATTTTGACCGGTATGTATGTATGTATGTATGTATGTATGTTCATCTGTTCCATCCTATCTTCCAAACCACTTATCACAATTTGACAAATGAGGTATCGTTAGAAGCGTCGTGATTGTTTGCTGGTTATAGGCTATGTGAAGTCACATTAAATTAAAAATGGCGCCCTCTAGAGTACATAAAGTGAGGGACTTAAAAAAAAATATGGTTTAATCGTACCATGTTGGGTATCAAATGAAAGGGCTTAAAGAGCACATTTCAAAAATATATATATTATAACCCCAAAAGAATTTAAAAAAAAATCAAGTAACAAAAACTAAAACCCAACACGTGTGACTCCGGATTTTTAATTTGTCTGTCTGTGGTGTCTTGTTTATACCTTTTAAGTCGTAGTTGGGTTTTAGTTTTTGTTACTTGATTTTTTTAATTATACAGGACCTACATCTTTTGTACTCAATCTTCTGGAGCGAGAAATCGTTGATAACTGGTCGCTTTCTCGTCGGGGTGGGACAGGTGCCTTGTAGTCGACTTTCAATTGACTTTTACGGCTCGTGAAGATATATGGCTGATAGTACTATCTCTTATTCCATCCTTTCTTGCAGCTATTCAGTTAGGATGGGTCGGGAATTCGGGAAATGTGAATAACCCTTCGGGTGCTTTTCAAGGGATGTGAGTGCTTTCTCTTTTATTATATCTTTTACTTTTAAAAGTATTGGCTATGAAAAAGATTTTACGTTTAGCTTTGAGTGTTAAAATTGCGAAGTTTATCTCAGCATGATGGAAGCTTGTATAATTATTTATTTTTTACCCGACTACGGCGAAGAAAAAAGGAGGGTTATGATTTTGACCGGTATTTATGTATGTCTGTATGTATGTATGTATGTATGTATGTATGTATGTTCATCTGTTCCCTCCTATCTTCCAAACCACTTATCACAATTTGACAAATGAAGTATCGTTAGAAGCGTCGTGATTGTCCGCTGGTTATAGGCTATGTGAAGTCTTGGTGTGGTGTCTTGTTTATACCTTTTAAGTCGTAGTTGGGTTTTAGTTTTTATTACTTGATTTTTTAGTATACAGGATTCCAACTGAAGCAGTATTTATTTTCTGGCAGTCATGCCCTTGTCAAGGGCTTTTCTCACTCACGATTTTAAGATTTATTACATTCATACATACATAAACTCACGCTACCCATGGGGGTAAGCAGAAACTACAGGACGCCACCTGCTACGATCCTTGTGACTGCAAAAAAAGTACCACAACTAAAAAGAGAAAATTAAAAAGTTTTTACAAAAAAAAAAACAACCATCTTCCAAAAAGTCTTCCAAGTTGGTTGTTTTTTTTTTTTTTATAAAAAGTTTTTATTAGATTTACAGATCCACCCACAAAGACGCGCCCCACTCTTCTTCCTAATCGCTTACAGTGCAGTAAACATATTTAGGAAAAAGAGTGGGGCGCGTGTTCGTCGATGGCAATATCTATAGGTACCTCTATGAAAAAGTAAATTTTGAAACAATTCCTAGGCGCTACGACATGAAGCACGTTGCCTACCCAGACATAAAAAATAGACCAACTATGAAATGTGTATCGAATGGCGGTAGTGTATAGAAATCAAACTATATGTTCGGTTATGTCTGAACACGTTCCCGGTGGATTCAACCGGATTGTCCTATCTCTTATAGATAGAGTCGATGGCACCGTTCTCTAACTGCAGTTAATACTATACGCTATTTATTATAAAATTAGGCAAATAACGGTTATCACCCTTTCGTTATTTCGATATAAACGTACTATAAACTTCGTTATTTCACTATAAGTACATTACCATTTACATTTACCGTTTACATTTACCATTTATATTTATTTACCATTTAAATTAAAAATATAATTCTAAAGTGCAGTCATTTCAATAACACGATAAAAATTTAAATCTGAGAGCTTGGGGAATTAAACTCCTGCACCCTAATAACGTAACACACGATTAATCACAATCTGTTTCATTTTGACAGTTCAACAATATTATTCATTCATATTCATTGCGTTATTTACGTTATTGAGCAGACAAATTTTTCAAACTCATGAAGCGGTGGATTAGCAATATCGTTCAAAATGATTCAGAACGTGATTGTTCGTGTGTTATGCAATTAGGGTCCTGGTTTAAACTACCGATAGTGCAACCGAACCGTCTAGTCACCGTTCACACAGCTACCTACATGTATTTGTCACCTGCGAGGCAGGAGGCTGTGACTCCACGCATATTGTCTGATATTTCATATATTTCAGCCGGCGATGGAGGCTTGTAAATCGAGCGTCTGGGTTTATATATCTAGAAAAAATATTTCAGTTCGAACACTAAGTAGGATTTAGTTACCTCAAGTTTATAATTACTTTATCAAACTTTTTCTTCTAGACGAAGAAGCAGAGTTTGTCTGTTGTTCGAAAGTTTGCCTCGAAAAACTATCAATAGTTAATCATTCGACAATCGACAACGTTATTAATTTACGCATATCTTCCACTTACTTCCGCCATAAAAAGGAGCCTATGTCCTTTCCCAGGATGCCATCTATCGCCTAGAGCGCCTAGCGCCATCTATTTTATCGAAATCCGTTCGTATTTAGGCGTGAAAAGGTAACATACAGACAGACAGACAGAGTTACTTTTGAATTTATAATATTAGTATGAATAATTAAGTGTTCAGAAACAAAACATCGAACCAATTTATCGAATAAATTAACTTTGGTTATGACATCTCCGAAATGACAAGACACGTCGGTTATTTTGTTAGTAGAATAACGTCACTATACATAAGTGTCATTATACGCTGCACAGACACCTTTTAATTATGCATCGTCTGTCTTATGACGGATTATGCTTAGAATCTTAGATGCTTCCATCTCGCTCTAACTATTTAGGTAATTAGTTTTCAAGTGTGTACAGCGATAGCAGGCTTAGTTTGAATCGAAAAGTGTATTAGCTCTGTAGTGCCGCAGGTTCCGCCTAAGTATACCTAAAGGTAGGCAATTTGTGACTGAATTTTTAAGACCAGTAACACGTTTTTCTTTTTCACGACTTTTGTAACACTAACAAATAAAATAAGCAGGTCAATGAGAAACTTAGATAATTAACCTTACCTTAACCGTGGTATCTACAAGAAAACGGTCTTAGGAGACTGTCCTTAACTTTTTATCCGACTACAAGCAAGCAATAATGATGGTTATGATTTTGACCGGTATGTATGTTCTTGTGTTCCCTCATAACTTCTAAACTACTAATCATAATTTGGTATCGTTGGAAGCGTCTTGATCGTCCTCAGGTTATAGACTATGTAACGTCACATTAAATTGAATATCTCCCTCTAGAGTACAAAGTCATGAAAAAACATTGTTTTTTTAATGTGGCCATTTTGGTTATCAAATGAAAGGGCTTAATTAGCACATTTCAAATATATACACCGTGGCATTTTAATCGTCTTTCATCCGCAGCCCACTTCATGTATCCAATGACTACTACACATTCATAAAAAAAAGATAAGTATTTATGAACATTTGAGTAATTAAAAAAAAAAAAAAAAAAATAATAGTAAGACGCATGACGTAGTTTGAAACACCCTGTTATGAGCGCGGTCCGAGCATTGCGTTCCAAAGGCGGCACGGACTGAAGCGGCGGCATCTTTAACAGAGTTCATTCCCCCTATTGCAAAAATGTGTTTCTTACTATTGCAATCCTGTTCTCATTACGTAGCAGTTTGTACATAAAAGCTATTTAATTCCAATTCTTCCTTCATACTTGGTACGGGCTTAGGATTGTCAGAAACATAATTAATTCTTAATAAAACCAAAACTAAGTTGTGTTAGATACGTAGGTACATAGTAAGTGCAGATTAATAAAAAAGAAAGTTACAAACATACGGCCGATTTCAATAACTGATCAATTTGTCTTCGTTCGACTCTATTGAAGATAGAAATTTGACTCATGTCTACTAACCTAGCAAATAACAAACAAAAGATATGTAGTTACTGAAATTGCAGTCCTGGCACTTGCGGGTTGATCACACCTCGGTTGCGTAACATTTTCAGATTATTTGGCGCAGCGTACAATCTCCTTGCTCCCCGTAAATTGTCACCACTCACTGCGTACAGGCGCACCATTTGTAGGTACTCGATATTCGAGTATCGATAGTTCCTCATAATCATTGTGAAGTAGGTAGGAAGGACCTATTCACTGCTTGCACTGTAACGATCGCGAACAACGTTTGATATCCGGTAGCGCGCGCGCACTTCCACTTCCGGTATTCGGCCGCAACTGAGACGCTGCGAGATTGACCTTCACTTATTTTCGAGTGAAAGGGGCGGGGCGTGACACGCGCGGCTCTACTCAAAGGATAGCATTAGAGCTCCTCATTGGATGACAGTCCACGTGGACTATGCTTGATTGGCTTTCGGTATTGGAATGATCTACTCGACCCGTGCGCTGCGTAGGTATGTTCTACCGTTTGATACGTAAACATTAATAACAGGATGTTTCAGAATTCTAATGCAATATTTATTTTTCTTTGTATCTATTATATTAATTAATGGTAAAAAAAAAAAATCGTGTCTGGAGGTATTTTGTGTCGGATACATTGAGTGGACCACCTTTGTAAGACGATTAAAATGCCACGGTGTATAATAAGCCCCAAAAAAAAATTAAATTAAAGTTATAAAACTAAAACCACGGCAAAAAAAGTCAACTAAAAATTTGACTTTTCTGCCTAGTTGGGTTTTAGTTTTATAATTGAGAAATTGCATTGCACACAAAAAAAAACCTCTTTAGTAAACAAACTGCCTAATAGTGATAACGTAAGACTATCGAACATTACAGTCTTATTTTACATTAACGAAACTATTAGGCACATTTATCTTAAGTCGGGAACTAAACACTCCCTGAGGGCAATACAAATTATTAACGAGTATATAACGAGTGAATTATATTGTACACTACCGCCAGTGCCGGATATTTGGTTCGCTTGATTAGTTTTGAATGAAATTCTATGTTTTAATAGGATCTTTGGTTTGTGAACTTCATAAATATTATTTACAAATGAGATTTCAGTAGGTCTATGTAGGGCTTCTTCATAAAGAATTTGTCCAAGACCTCCATAATCTATTGGTACCACTTATTGGTAGATAATATGGCTAGAAAGGGGTTGACTGCCGAGATTATGTCTAATGCCGAGATCCGACGATCCGCGATTTTGCGAACGGACACGCACGGCAGACGACCACAGACCGCCACGCCCCGCGCACCGAAGAACTTTCGATGTCTGCGATACCCCGTACATCGTGAAGTTGCGCATTGCCCAAATAAAATTGAGATATTGATAACCTATTGGTAGTTCCCATGTAGGTTTACGTGAAATAAAGATTATTATGTAAAGAAAAACGATAAACAAGAAAGAGAAAAAGAAGAAGAAGGAGTACATACTATGATCAGATCACTTGGGTATGTAATGGTGGAATCCGACAATCGGCAATATTGCAGACGGACACGCACCGCAGACGACCACAGACCGCCACGCACCGCGCACCGAGGAACTTCTGATGTCTGTGATACCCCGCACGTACACTTTCCCACGGTCCGTCGCCCGGGCTGGTCGGTGTCCGTCCGCAAAATCGCAGATCGTGGGATTTCGGTATAAGATACATACTAGGTGGACGTTTCGTACAAATTGGAAAATATCGAATAGTATTTATCTCTAAAAAGTTATCAAATTTAGTTTCGTAGAACAACCATTCAAATCACTGCTGACCCAACTTCACTCATAATCCTCTAAGTAGGTACAACAGATGCCACCCTTTCTTTAAATTTAGTATAACTTAACACTAGAACACTTTATAATGCTAAGTGTCATAGCACTATAATTAGCGAAGCTTTTAAGTACTTAGCTGGCCAAGAATTTTAATACAAGCTTCAAGCAGGAGTAATGGCCGTCCGTCCA
This sequence comes from Lithophane socia, assembly GCA_947522985.1. Classification (NCBI taxonomy): domain Eukaryota; kingdom Metazoa; phylum Arthropoda; class Insecta; order Lepidoptera; family Noctuidae; genus Lithophane; species Lithophane socia. The sequence continues at coordinate 15,727,958 of OX383262.1, read as the reverse complement.
GAAGCTCTTATCATAACGACTGAGATATATCTCAGACACGAAGGAATTAGGGATGATAAAGAAAAAATATTATGTTTACTGATTAATGGACTGTCCTGTCTGTCATCTTGATAGGTTTCCGACTAGTTTGGTTTGATCTCAGACCAAATAAAAACCAAGACAGAGCACTGTCAACAGTGACGTGAGACCGGTTTCGTAAACTTGTGTGCACTTAGTGAGGTGTAGTTTGATTGTAAATGAAGCGGAGGAGGTGTAGTTTTGGCATGCTTCACTGTATTGTTCGCAGCACTCTGATTTGTTTTTCATTTGGTCTGAGGGTTTCATTTTACGGTTATTTCTGTTACCGATTTTTAAAGCTTTTTCGCACTGAAATTTTATTGTTTAATAGTTACTACTTAATTTTTGCAAGTAAAAGCATTTCTTGAGGACATGTGACGAGTGTCATTCATTTTAATTGAACAGTTGATACCAGGATTTATCGTTTAATCCATAAAACATTTAAGAAACTTACTCTGTAAGGTCGGTACGTTAATCTATTTCCGATCAACCATTTCTTGAATTATCAAATTAATGCAAAAGTGAACTCATTCTTTCCTTCCGCACATTCCTGCTTATCATCAGCAGGAATTCGTGTGTTTGTGTGTGTGTGTGTGCGAATGTATGTTCGACCTAAGTATATAACATTATTTTTTGTTTATGCTAAACCCGAAAAGGGGTCATTGTACTCATCATTTTGAACAACTTTTTCTATGGGACCAACCTAGAAATCCCAAAAAAAAAATCTGCTGTTCCATACATTTGTGTTCACTGAAATCGAAAAAAATTATGGAACAGCTGATTTTTTTTTCGCGATTTCAAAGTTGGTCCCATTGAAAAAGTTGTTCAAAATGATGAGTACAATGACCCCTTTTCGGGTTAAGCATAAACAAAAACTAATGTTGTAACCAAGCACTCACCACCTTTTCTTTCCTGTATCGACTCCTACCCATCTTACTGTCCATTTAACACTGGCCTTTAACTCAACCATCTAAATAATTCTGCCCTCTAACAGTTAAGACGTTACATTGACCCTTCCTGTCCCTTACTCGGCACCCCTCGCTCCGTTGGGAACTTAGAACGCTTGTACTTAAGCGTGAATATCGTAGAAACCCCGTAAACTGTAGGGACAGCCGACATAGCCGTCAGTTGTTTTAACTAAGAGACTTCAATCTTTTCTTCACGGGAGTTTTTTAGGAGTACACACGGCTACAAATCAAGCTATACATTTCCAGTATAAGTGCTGACCTCGCATTGTACGGAAATCCTATACAATGCGAGATCAGCATAAACTGGAAATGTATAGCTTGATGTGTAGCCGTGTGTACCTATTGTTGGGAATTTTAAGTGATGCATGTTAAACTCGTGTATTACCTGGCTATGCTCTACTAATAAGCTTTTTAAAACTATGAACAGGATGATGATACATAATGATTTTCATATAATCAAATTCGATACTCAAACATAGATTATATTCACAAAGGACCAAGAAATACTAAGTACCTAGATGTTCTCAAAAATGTGATAACGCGTGAACACTGGTACTTAGGTTTTAAGAAGAATGAAAGGTGTTTTTTTGTGAACTACTGATATTGTTAGCAAAATATAATCAAGTAAACTTTCATAACCATAAATCACATCTAACTTCATTAAACACAAACAGGCATAAGATTAACAATCAGGAGAACACCACACCAGCAGACTCATATATATTTCTCCAGAAGTCGATCTCAGGCTGTTTGTCTGCAATTTTCGGTACCAATTTAAAGCCTATATCAAAGTAACTCTTGTTTTTGCTGTAGTCGTTCCAAGTAGTATTACAAGAAGGTGGAGTTGGGTTTCTGTAAAAAAAAAATGTAGATTGCGTCAATAAACAACTATGAAAGCTTTCTTCAATAAAATGGTATTTCGTTAATGACATTAAGTTTCATAAGCCTGTTTCACCACTTTCGGATAATTTATATTCAAATTAACTGATAGATGCCTCTGTTCTTTCATATGAACGTTTATTCTGAAAGTAGGCAACGTCGCAAATAGTTGTCAAATATTTCGCTGTTTCGATTAATTTGGCAATATTACTGTATGGAAATATGAAATATGTCTAGACAACTGTCTAAAATATTGATTATGAAATGCAATAAATAATATCGTAACACCGAATATTGATATAGTTTTAGTTTTGGGGGATTTGGAAACTTTCCAAATGCCTTTTTTACTCCTAAAACCGGTTACAACTTAAATTCAGTGTTATAATTGCAATTCATAATCAATATTTTTAGTTTCGTTTAGATTAGTTATATTTCTTAATTAATTAAAACAGCGAAATATTTTGACATCTATTTGCGATGTTACCCACTTTCAAAATAAATACGTTAGGTACTGCTTTAGTTTTCTAGCAGATAACGTCTTGCCTAACTGACTGTCTCATCAACACTTGGCACAAGCATCAAGAAAACTGAGCCCTTTATGATAAAGACAAGGACCAAGACCAGATTTACTTAAATTATAATTCCCACCGTAGCTATAGAGAATAAAGGAAATGAAGTAACTGGCAAATTGCCAGTTAGTAATAATTGGATACTTACCCGTACTTAGCGAAATTCGTGTACAAAGTACACGTTTGCACTATCATTTTATAAGAAGGACTATTTTTCTTCAAGGTCAGTGATTTCGATCCATCAAATAAGTATGGAATATCGTCTGTGTGTGCTGCCTTCCGTAAACCATATTTAATCCCATTTTTTCCATAAATATTTCTCTCACTAAAGCAACTGAATTCGTAGAAGTAAGCCTTGTTACCGGTTTTAATCCACATTTCTAGAAATCTATGAATGTTATAAACATAGTTGAAGTAGGAATAGAATTTAATAATTTCTTTTATAGATCCTTCACATATTTCTTGGTTCCCAAAATAATGTTTTTGAATGCGATCGCCCAATTTTAAAACTTCCTTTGCGTTCCTTACGTTTGTTATTTTTGAAGGCACCAGAAATTCTTTATAAAAGGGAAAGTATTTCAAAATAGCTTTTATTTGGGTGACAGCCCTGTAAATACCTTCTTCAGCAGTATGACCGAGAATCAAATCGGCATTATTAGTTTTATTATCACAGAGCAATTTTTGTGGATTTTCTATCAAAAAATTTTGACCACCACAAACTTTCTCCACAATTGGTCTGAAATTGAACAACTCAAGAACCTCCCTTCTTGGTTGTTCAGAATATAGTACAAATGGTTTTGCTTTCACTAGAGCCATGACGGTTGCATTCTTTAGGAAATGAATGGCTTGTTTTGGATCTTGTGTATACAATCCTAACTGCTGAGTCAATATGAAAGCACGTCTCTTATGTTCAAATGGTAAATCAAAGTCTTTGAAAAATACACCACTCAGTGCTATAGCTCTCTTGAAAAGCCCCTTTGACATTGGTGACAACAAATGAAGAGTAACTGAAGAGCCTCCTGCACTCTGGCCAAAAATCGTCACATTGCCAGGATCTCCGCCAAACTTTGCAATATTCTTTTTCACCCATTTCAAAGCTGCGACCTGGTCTTTCAAGCCAGCATTTCCTGGAGCTTCTTCTATGTCCAAAGAAAGGAAACCTAAAGTCCCCAGTCTATAGTTAATCGTAACTAGAATAACGTCATGATCCAGAAGAAAATCTGCCCCATACTGGTCTGAATTACCGGACCCTACGATAAAGAATCCTCCATGTATGAAGAACATAACTGGTAGAGGAACTTTAGGCTTTAGTGTAGGTGTATACACGTTTAGAAAGAGGCAGTCCTCATTTCCACCAGGCATGTATCTGTCTGTGCCTATTTCTAACTGAGGGCATATTGAGCGGTGAATCAATGCACATCTTTCACCTTGCCACGGTAACGGTGGTTGTGGATCCTAGAAGTAAAGATGCTAGTTAGGATAAAATAACATAGGACCAGGAGCAGTAGCTTATAAATAAGAAGCATTAAAAAAGCTGCTGCTCCATACATTTATGTTCAAATACCACAAACAAATAGGGAGCAAACAACAGATTTTTATTCGGGATTACTAGGTAGGTCCCACAGTAATCATAATTTTGAATTATTTTTAAGGTAGGTAAGTTTTTTAACCTACCTTTTCAGGTTTTCACTCTTTAGTTATATCAATTCAATAGATGCGATTTAGAATAGACGACAATTCAATAGATAGAGGGGCTTGTGGCTAAGAAATAACAGCCGCACGGGTCGATCAATCAGGTTAAGCTACACTTGCTGAGGTTGGTTCGTGGATGGGTGACCATCTTTACATACCAAGACGTTACGCACGTTAAGCACGTTGACAGTTGTTACGGGTTGTCAGAAGCCCGAAAGTCTAACAAACAGTCTTAGCAAGGGGTATCGTGTTACCCAGTAAGTGGGTTGTGGAGATCAGATAGGCAGCCCCTCCATATAAAATACTGGTATTTAGCTGCCGACCCCAACATAATATATCAATTCAATATTGTATCGATAAATAGCTTTTGCCAAACTACTGACAAGCCACAACTACACAATTTACACTTACCCTAAATCGAAGGTCTCCAACTGGAGGTGCAGCATAAGGTATACCTTTGAAACTGCAATACTTCCCGTTCCCAGTGGACCTCTGCAAGACTTCCCCTCTCAACAATCCTTGTTCTGTTCGTACTACTACGAACTCTGCATTGGTATAGCCAATGATCATATACTCACCTACAACATAGCTCTGAAAAGAAAATTCAGGTCAGGTCCCACCATAGAAAGAATGAGCGATTAATAAATAAATACAATAAATTAATTAAATGACAGAGAGCAGTGGTGGCCCAGTGGTAACGGCCGTGGCTTACGAGTTGTAGGTCGTAGGTTCGAACCTTGACAGGCGCTTTACTTTGCGTAGATTATTTCATCACCACTGGTCTCAAAACGGTGAAGGAAAACATCGTGAGGAAACCGGCATGTCCTAGAACCAAACATTCGAAGATATGTGACGGCTACCAACCCGCACTGGGCCCACGTGGTGGATGACGGCCGACGGGATCTCACATAGAGGAGGCCTGTGTCCCAGCAGAGGGAACATTATAGGCTGATTATGTTATTTAAATGACGAAAAATAAGACTAACCGATAAAATGTCAGATCAAAATCAAATAATGTCAAAAGCACACAGCAAAATAAAATTCAATTAAATAGGACATTTTTCATTCAGCGAACACAATAAAAAAGGAGAAAAAAAATAGTAAAAATCTTACCACAGTCAAAATAAATAATGAAAACGGTAACATTTTAGTTAGAAAATAACCATTTGAACAGAAAATAGATCCAGCTGTGCATACGTCCACATTATGTCACAATAACGTTACGATGTTGGTACTATTTATATTAGAGATGCCGCGAATAGTTGATAAAGCGAATAGTCGAATACCGATTAATCGCCATTCCATATGGAAAATATAGTCTCCCCATTATTACTCGACATAAAAAAATAGTTTATACTCAAATAATAATATTACAGTTGTAGTAGGCTTGCGTAGGTACTTTTTGAGTTACCTTCAATAATACCTACGTATTTTTCTCACTTAGCCTATATGGATGATGTTTTAAGTTCCCGTCACTGTTATTTACTTAATATCAGGTAAGTATTCGAATTTGTGTGGGTTAAAAAGACCACGAAGGTGAAGTCGGTGGCAAAAAACGAAAACCAAAGACACCGACTTCCGAAATTAAAGTTATTTTCCACTTTTTAGTGTTTTTTTGGAAGTCGGTTGTTTTTTTTTTTTTTTAAAAGTTTTTGTTTTTAACATTAATTAAAGTTTAATTACTTTTAAGTCTATAGTTTTTCTATTCATTAATAGTTTATTTTTATTTATGCATGTCATTTAGAAATGTCGAGTAAAGCCGAATACCGAGTAATAGCGAGTATTCGCGGCTTCTCTAGTTTACATTAATAGGATAAGACATTAAAACCTGTTTCATTAATGAATTTTTATCGGTATTTCGTGATGCGACACCATTCAAATGTATTGTCACGAATTTTAACGCAATTTAAATAGTTGTTAATTTTTTTAAACATCTAACCCTTTTCTTCTTCTTATATATTTTGTTCGTTTATTTATTAAGTTTCTTATATATTTACATTTTTAAATATTTTTATAAAAAGCTAAAAAAAACATATCTATATATTTTACTAATAATGTATTTAATTTAATGCAATGCATCAATGGTTGTCTGAAATAAATAAATATAATAATAATAAATATTCACTCATTATTCACTTCCCCTTATTTATTTGCGGTCGGCGCAACATTTTTTTTCTTCCATACTTTTTTATTAGTCCTCATCTCAGTAGTCACCCACTTTCTAGCCGTATCATCTTTCACACAGTCCATTCATCGCTTCTTTCGTCATCCCCTACTCCATAGCAATCAACATTTATACTTAAAACTTTTCTCAGGTCATTTTCTCATTCCTCCGCATTACCACGACAGTCGATGTCCATACAAATTTTCAGTCACCGGTGTCACATTTAGATTTCCTCTTATACCTATAATATTCTATCCATTCACGGAACACCACAAATCCTTCTAAGCATTCTTATCTCAACTGCATGCAATTGCCTTTCATTCATACCTTTTGTGGCCCAACATTGTGATCCATACAAGATTATTCTTTATACCTATTGTGGTACAGTAATTGTATTCTCGGTGCATCGTCTTTACATGTAATTATATAATTGATGTATAGAAAATATTGTAATACATTTTTTTTAAAAGAGTAACGGTGGTGTTTCTTGCCCATTCTTCTCCATACGAAAACTACCTTTTGGAAGGGGGAACTAGAATCAGTTCTATTTCTATGTAGGGGAAGGTGGGGGACACCGGATAGTTAAGAAAAAGACACAATAAATAAACCACTATGTTATTTATTGAGGTAATCAATGTCATAAATGTTTAAGTATACCTTAGGCATAACTTTGGCATAAAAATGTTTGAGATCAATCTTAGTAACTACAAAATAATTATATGTTTTTTAATAAAAAATTATAAATCCGAATTCACCCCATACCTATGGGTCAAACCGGATAGCCATTTTTTATTCAAGGGGTGAATACAGATACTAACAATAACACTAAATAATCAAATTATTCGCAGTTTTTGCATACAAAAAATAATAATTCTTGCATGGTAAGTTGCTCTAACAACTGATGCAACTTTCGTGAGCCGATTTAAGACAAGCAGTGCATTGGTACCATTCATCAGTATACTTAGTTTGACTTTACTTTTCGCCACAAACCAAACACTACGAATCTGCTCGCACTCTGTAAAAAAAAAAAAAAGTAATTAAACAGAGGAATAAAACAAACGCCCGCAATACTTATATATAAAATCAATCAGGGTGACACCGGATAGTCGAAATCACCCCGTCCACTTGTACCCCACAGGTGCCATTTTAGAAATTGTAAAACTAACAGAGATTATGTAACCTCATAGCAACAACAAATGCCATTTTAAAAGGTTAAATATGTATTACTTCATAAAAAATACAACTGTATATGATAGCACATACCTAAACTTAATGACAACACTTAAAAAAATTCAAAATATTAGATAACTTACCTTTGTTTACAATTTTCGTTTATAGACGCACGCGCTGAGATGTTACCGTCACCGCCATTTGCAACTGCAATGAGTAAGCGTTCGCGCGTATTTCACCGCTAGCTAGAGCGAGACAGCTGTACGCGGAGTAATGAAATAGCAACCATCTGGTTTCACCCCCTGTCCGGTTTCCCCCCACCTTCCCCTATTTGACGTTCAAAAGTGCCTTTAATGTGCCTACTTAAAATAAATTGTTTGACTTTGACTTTAAGACAGCAGGTCTAACCATTGTTAGTAATAGTTCTGCCATATTATTTACTATTTCTATTTTATTTATTAGCATTATACCCTCTGGATAATCATTTTATAGTATCCACAATTCAATGAACAGGGAAAATAAAATTCATTAAACTTTCAGCCGATGAAAATTGAATTTATTTCCAAAAGCAAAGGCCATTTTACTGTTAAATAATACTCGGTTGATTACTAACGTAAAGTCAAAAGTGCAATTTATTTTAAAACGCTGCCCGTTCATGAGTAAAGAGGAAATCGAGTGTGAACTAATTTCAGTAATTTTGCAAAATGACTTTCGTTGTTCGACTCGAAAAGATAATTTTGGTTTTCGAGATATTTTCTTTTTGTTGAGAAATGGAGCTTATATTTTATTTAAAGATATATTTTATTTAAGTAAAATGTGCGGTTTTATTTTATTTTTATTCATTCATGCTTTTGCAGGGTTGATTCGTGTCGCGTAAAAATTCAGTTATTTTAGTATACCTACGTTCCTATTTATCTGTTGCAACACATAGTTGGAAAAGTAGAGCATACTTTATTCTAATGAGCACTAATGCCAGTGGCCGCCGCACTTCATGCTGTCAACCAGAGAAGCGGTAGTGCTCACTTAATTATGCTTTTCTGATTTCCTAACACACACACAAACTATTAAATTCACAGGGTACAATATAAATTATATTCAGCTATATTCTCGCTAGATTTTTCTTCACCGTAAGACCCTAAACCGCTTACATAAAGTCTTTTTTTCTAAACTTTCTGAACTGCACCTCATAAACATCCCTGCCTCTACGACCGTTCCGTAATTGGGTTTGTAGAATAGCATGCAAGTAATACTATTTCCACTTAGTGGTTTAATTAGTAAGAAAGTTGAAGATTCAAGTTTCCGGGACTTAGTGTTGCGGCTGCGTCGATGCCTGCGGTACTTACATGCCTGAAGTTTTGCGCGTTCAACTTCTTTTAGAGTTATAATCGAATTAACCAGTAGAGTAGTTAAATATATTTCGACAGATTAAGGCTTAAATTCCTACTATACTGATGTCGGTCGCGTACGTCAGTCGCGCGTACGTATATACATTGTCTTCTACAATAACACCATATTTTTTTTTTGGGTGGGAAATTATCTAATAACTTCTCCAGCTCTGGACGGAGCGGGAGGGCGTGGCAGACTCTTAATGACTAAAACCAACCCGTGTTCCTTCAGTTAACTGTATGTTGCCAGAGGGCACGGTATCCCTTTCGGACTTTCTCGCGAATATAGCACCATACTGCGACGCTGACGTCCGCGACGACTACTACGTTGCTATGCGTTCGCGACCGACCGTACGCGACTGACGACGGCAGACGTCTTCTACGCTGATGTCGGTCGCGCGTGCGTATATTCATCGTGTTCTATACGGCACCATACTGCGATGCTGACGTCCGCGACGACTACTACGTTGCTATGCGTTCGCGACCGACCGTACCCGACCAACATCAGCGTAGAAGTCTAAGAGAGTATTCGTACGTATGTATGAGTACGTATTCAAGTCTAAGAGAGGCTTAATCTTCATAGTCTATTACACACAGTACAATGATGTCTGGTCTAATTAATATTAGAAATTGCCAGACATCACTGTCAGCTGTCTGTCATATATTAGGGCAGATACTTTAAACAAAGAGCCGGCTCTTTATTCAAAATATCTGCCCTAATTAATACTGGCCCTATTAAATTAATTATTACGCACTGACGTGTATAAGGTTTAAGTAATATCTCATCCTTTGTTTTTATTATCTTCGTCAATATTTAAGTATAGTTAACAAAGCTCATGTTATTATTTTAGTACCAACGTGTAAAATAAATATCAAAACCTAGGTAATTTTCATCTTGCGGGAAAGTCCGAAAGGGATACCGGGACCTTGGCAACAGGCAACTGAAGGAACAAGGGTGGGTTTTAGTCAATAAAAGTCTGACAAGCCCTTCCGCTCCACCCAGAGCGGGAGAAGTCATTTGATGATGTCCCACCATAAAAAAAAGTAATTTTCATCAAAACGTAGTGTCATATTTGCCATCCCAAAAATTATAAACAGTTGCACTAAAAGCAAGGTCGTGTGCAGACGAAATTCAAGCGCTTTAACACTTAAAAACTTGCAGCTGACAGCTCAAGCCTAAACAGCGGACGAAGCCAGCGCTTTAAGCTTTGTTGTAACGTTAATATTAAGAGACCTCTCATAACGTGGAAAATAGTGGTCAAAGCCAAAAATAGTGGTTTTGCAGTTAGGATCTGTCAATCTGATCATCTCTAGAACTAAGAAGATTTTTTTTTAAATAAAACCTGAAGATATCCTTTGCAGAATTTCTACTTTTTTTTGTTTCGACTACATCTATTTTCTACGATTTGGGCCAGTTTGGGCCCAGTACCTAGGTCTCTCTCACTCTCTCTCTCACTCGGGATTCAGTAGGTGGTCGGACACGTTATTTAGAACGTTAACGGTGTAGTTGTTGAACAGACATTTGGGATACTCTATATCGGCATATAGGACATAGTTTGTTCAGGAGCAACATTTTTTTTTTTTGAGTTTGGGAGTTCATCCAATGACTTCTCCCGCTTTGGGCGGAGCGGAAGGGCGTGTCAGACTTTTACTGACTAAAACCCACCCGTGTTCCTTCAGTTGCCTGTTGCCAAGGTCCCGGTATCCCTTTCGGACTAACCCGCAACCCTGGCAGGCATCGGTCCTAGCGGACCCCGCCAATTGTGCTGACATCTCTTTGAGGCGCGCGTGGAACACGACGCGCCATCGACCCGGGCCTGGTCCTAATCGGACGGCGAGCTACCCATTGCTCGCTGTCCGCAAGCCCGCGCCTATGGTGGCCGGGAATCCGCCTGGGATTCCCGACGCCCAGGGCGTCTCCAACTGCGGCGGTTAGGGGCGTGAGGGCGCAAACTTTGCCTCTCCTTCACGCGTTCCGCCTCCTCCTTCGCGAGCATTACTGCTTCGCAGAAGGAGGTGACTGCTTCCCATGCCCTCTCGCTCCGTACCATGGCCTGGACCAGAGCCGGACGCGAGAGGTCACCGCCGCCAATCGCCTAACGGTGACACCCGGGCGTTTCCTCCCGCCTTATCCGAAACAGGAACCTCCCGAAGCAACCGTGTCCGGTGTGGACCTGCGTCAGGCGGAAGGTGAAGACGCCGTGGCGCCTCTCTAGCCACTCCTCAAAGAGGGGACTTATCGCCGCAATTGTGGCGTGCCCACTTCAGGAGCACCTGGGTGTTGGATGAATCGAGAATGACAGTTATGATTTAAATATATACCCCATTTCTCCAAATTATTTTTGCAGTTTAGATACTGAACTTAAAGTTGGCAAACTGAATGCTACGTGAATGCCTACTTTTTGAACCACCCAACTCCCCTGTACAAAGAACTACAGCAAATACAAATTTCAATCACTTTTATTTAAATTAATCGAAAAACGAGGGAGCAAAAACCACAAGAAACATCGCACCCCAAACTTAAAACCCACGAATTTAATGTAGCACAAACTGAAATCCATACTCTTCGTAATTCCACATGACGGTATAATCAATTCCAAAAGTTCGAACGTTGAAAATTCAATCAGGCTAAACATCGCCTTAGTCGGCAGTTTGTAACTGGTTGCTAACTTTCAACCCTATCGATGAGTTTAGTGCAAGCGGGTATTAATTACTTGGCGGTTCTGCCTTTTGATAGGATAGAATGATAATCGACACTTTGATATTTTAAGCAGAGTAAACGCTCGCTAATAACCTACAGCCCACATTAGACCGCAGTCCGCCTGTATACAGGGTGAACTGTAATTCAACATATTATTCTATCCTGGTCGTGATAGTGTGACCCTAAGGTTAAAGCTTCAGGGTAGCCCGTGAAATACATTTGCAATTTGCAGTGAGTCTGGTTGTATGTATGTTGATTAAAATATCATGTACGACTAAAGTAATTCAATTTCCAACTAATTTGAAAAAAAAACTACAGAAAAGAAAGTAAAGGATAAGAAAATTAATGAATGCAGTTCAATCTGGATCGAACCGGTATTATCCGCAGGAATTGCTGGACGTTGCACGTAATACCGGTTTATTATAGGGAATTAGCAACTGTGGAGGAAATTGCTTTCATAATCTGTATAAAATTGGAATTTATTGTAGACGTTGCATGTTGTAGGGCAATTTTTAATCAGAAATTAGGTTAGAGCCTTTTAGAAATGCCAGACAGGCGCTTCACTTTGTGTAAATAATTTCATCACCACTGCTCTCAAAACCGTGCAGGAAAACATCGTGAGCAAACGGCATGTCCAGAATCGAAAATTCGAAGACATGTGACATCTACCACCCGCACTGGGCCCGCGTGGTGGATTACAGCCCACTCCCTCTCGAATAGAGGAGGCATAAGCAGGGCATCCCAGTAGTGGGACCAATAATGCCTGATTATGCTTTTAGATATACATCGACAAGTATATTTTCAAGTTCCAAATGTCCGCAATGCTTTCTCCAAATAATTGAATGATGAATGGTCATTGTCAAAACCAAACTGATCTTTATTCTCGTTACAATATGGTTGCTGTTGGGTTGCTGCTACTGACAAGTATGTCCAAATAACTGTGATCGTTATTTTCGACACAATAAGGTTACTGTTGTCAGAATATCTGGAGTTAACCGCACATCAACGTGGAACGGTAACACTTACCGTATGAAAATCGTCCTTAAGTACTGCTACGAAAGGCGCTGTCCATGTCACAATGTTACCACTTACATGCGGGTCACAGTACATAATCAATCTTTTTAATTTGCTATTGTATAGACTAGCTAATTTTGAGATAAAAAAAACAAAAACATTTACAACACATGGATCCATAACCTACCCCAACACACGTTCCCAATAATCCATCTTCATCCACCATTTCCTCCACAGTTACAAGTGCCGTCCTCATGCATAAATCCGTCGCGCCATTATCCTAGCCTGGCATCCTGGATCCGCCATAATCCCCACGTTCCTTGTAATTACGTGCAGGTGAGGGATGCTATTACCTACCCTCGTCTAAACGCTTCCTGACATTTGCATCCTCTAGGAAACGATTTGCCTCCAAGTGTACAGTCGCAGAAAAGATTCTGGAGCGCTTTTTGAATGTGGGAGAGGGAATCTAATGTGTGATGGACTGTGTAGTACATTTTTACCTTGAACATTCAAGGCAAAAATGTACTGTTACATACATATGAAAGGAATAGAAAGAAATAAATTAGTCAGTCTAACTTATTTATTAAACGTATCGTGGTCTAAAAAATTATAGCATTACTTAGATTTTTGTCAGTTATAATACGTTTCGATATGATACTAATGTATTCGTGCCTCTACAGAGTGACGATAAGTTTAACACATTAAATAGTACAGCGGTTATCACAAGTTGTTTTTAGTCTGTAAAAATAAACAATTTGACTAAAAATAGAAAACGGAATTTTTCAAACAAAATAAATAGCGTAGAAATTAACCACTCTTGTTATCAAGCCACTACACACGCGCCCGCGATGTTATCAACAATTCAATACAAACTTTATGGTACTGCACTGTTACCAAGAAATCACAAATTAACGAAAAAAAGGTCCTACAGATAAATATACAGATAAAATGTGTATGTGGTGCTCATAAAAGACAGCACAATATACAAAAACACGGTTAAACAATAACAAATTACATTAATAAATAGCTACAAGGTGCCAATATACAAAAAAAAAATAGAAACAAAAAAAAAACTAGACACAGTGATG